>JAMWYP010000118.1:0-1409372 GCA_025563575.1 Acacia pycnantha
ATATATAATATGGTTTGCTTATTCTCTCCATTCTACTCTACGAAAAATGTCTTCAAACAGGAAAGTAGTTAGAAAATCTGCCCTTGAGTAGATCACCCTTACTTTTTGCCAGTCATACCTGCGACCACCTGCAGAATGAAAGGCACAATATCAGATGAAAACCGTTAGATGAAAGGCAAGAAAAAGAATATGTTGACTCATGGTCATGGTTGGTTGACATCTATGACACAGTTTCATGACGGTAGTGCCGTGTCTCAAATGGTAAAGACGGAGGAAAAAGAACATGAAGGTGGTCCTAAAATGCTAGATTGATAGCTCTAGTTACAAGTTGAGCAGGGAATGGCATAGTCATTCTCCTAAAATGTTGTATTTCAGTGAAAAAAAGCCAGGTATATATTAAGTATGTAGTCAGACAACAGAAATTAGCATCAATAGAAATGTTTTGACAGAATAAAATATTTTACACGTTGGCGCCGACTAAATCACTTACATCATTCAAAGCAGGTTGAGGGGGCGGCTTGGAAGCTTGATAGGAATCCAGCATGGGCCTCACAAAAGCTGGAAGGAATAGACCTGGCAATTTTAAACGGCATAGCAAGTTAATGAAGGGTCAGTAGAGAATGGAAAATTTCATAAAATGAGAATAGCATATCACATCTAATTTTCTGTGCCTATGGGGAAGATTTTAAAGCATATTATGAGAAGAATATAAGCATTCAGAGGTAAACATCCCGCTAACTTGGACTTCATTCTTTACCTAGGTGGAGTAATCAGTGAGAATCATGAACTCGGAGTGAATTCAAATCTCATTCTATTTCTCCCCATCATTAAAAATTAATTTCTAAATCGAAACTGAATTAATCTAAGCAATTATGTAGCTACCTCAAACTAAGCATAAAGACTTGTGCAGCTAGAAAAATGAAACCCAGGCTAGAAGAACAAATAATTACTTTCATCCATTGTGAACTGATCTTTTCAAAGCTAAATTCGGGATCACTTGAGCCATGTATTAATACTGAACTTTTCTCTGATGCAGATTATGAGCCAGTTACAATCATGTTTTCAAAAATGCACTTGCCACTACTATGCTCATAACCTAGCATTTCTTTTTGGTGTCACAATGCATTGAATAAGAACCTATGTAACATGACACAAGTTGACTCTTGGTTACACGGAATTAGTGCCCTCATACATGCATGCCAGGTAGATAATAATCCTTGCAGCATTAGTTTTTAATGACATATTTTACAAAAAAATTAAGAGAAACATTCAATGCAACTAATTAAGGCACTGGAATGTGGAATGTCAAATTTATGTTTCAATGTAAATTCTTTGATGGTACAGCCGCATAAAGAACAAAGAGATAGAGGCACAATTCAGTACGCCCCTCCTCCTAAGAAACAAAGAGGCAAAGAATAAAGAGGTAAACGACAATCTGATGATCCATTGCAACAAACTACCAAATTCATTTAACTCTTTAGGTGGAATTGTTTTGTTAAGGTACAATTCAACAATGCAGACAACTTGCTTCAGGACCCAGCAAGACGTAGCATGAAAATGTGAAGCGAACATCCACAAGTTTGGAACTTGGGCATCTCAAAAGAAAATGCGATTTTAAATATAAGCAGAGGATTAGGCGTTGGATGAGGCAGACATTTCAATGAGAGAACCATTTCAACTCAGATAGTCCAAATTCCTTTTATGAATCATATTTCTCTTTAAGTAATCTTCTCGATGCTCAACCAAGATTGAATTTTAATAAATCCTTTCTGTAAGATCCAATAATCCTAATCTCGCAAGCCATTGCCCAGGAAAGGTTGAACATAAAAGCTCCACTCATTGACTATAAATTTATTTGCTTAAAATCCACGTGAATCGCCAAAAACAGCTTAAGTTTACCAAATAAATCCAGATTCTTGTCAAATCAAACAGAAATTGAGACTACAATTTGAGACAGAGAAAAATTAGAAGGAAAATCGCTCAGCTCCAGAAATAACGGCTAGGGTTAGAATTTTAGAGGGGAATAGGATTTGAGGATTAGGGTTTTAATGAGATGCAAAGAGGGTGGTGAAACATACCAAAGCCAGCGATGAGGCACGAAGCTGCGACCACCGGTTCCTGAACGACGAACATCTTCAATCTCTCCATGACAGCCATTTTTGTCTCCTGTGCCTCTGTGTGTGTGCGCGAGACGATGGAATTCTCTGTCACTCACTTTGGTCTGTTCTCTTGAGAAGGGCTTTTTTTCCTCTTCTCTTTTTTTTGGACCAAAAGCTTATTACGGTAATCACTTGCAAATCATAATAGCTAAAAAAAAATAATAATAATAATAATAGCTGAAATTGGATCATCCCGTCGGCGTCAAGCCTCGTGCCTTCCTTTGGCTTCCAAAATAATAAATAAACAAATAAATAAAAGCTGGCAAAATAAATAAATAAAAGGGGTCATTTTTGCCGTTTTCACTTTTGAGAAATTTTTTTATGCATTTTATTTTATTTTTTTAAAATTTGCTCCCCAGAACAATATTTGTAGATATATCTTTTTCTTATAAAAAAAATATGAGTTTAGAAACGAAATAATTAAATAGTATAATACTATTTTGATTCTATTTATGTCTTTTTAACTAAATCGCATATGCTAAAGAGAGGTAGTTAGCTCAATGATTATGAGGTAAATTTTCAATTTTACCCTCATTTATGAATGAATATATTTTAACTCTTTCTTTTCTCTCTATTTCATTGAGACAAATACAATTAATATAGATAAAATTGTTACAATCTCATTTATTATCTGTAAGAGGATTTATAAATAACACCAAATTTTTTGGTAAATTGAGACTTATAAATAGAACTAGAGTGTTATGGACCTAGTCAAGGCCCATTATCTCAACCGACCCATGCAGATCTAAACAGCAAGACCTATTCAACGGGAGGTTACCGAGATTCATGGACAGACGATCTCCCATCTTCTACACATGATGCGGGAGATCTAACCCGAAGGTACACTCTACAAATACGAGTAAAACCCTAAAGGTTAGGAGGATCATCTTCTATCCGATATCTTCTATCTTCTACCATCTACGCTCTGGCTAATCACATACACTCGTCACAGAGCACACAGACCACTCCATTGGCAAACGCTCCAAAGAATACTCGAACTACGTGGACTTTGATCCCTCTTCGTGGTATGTAGGCCCTAGGAATCACTCCTAGGTCAAGTCCCCATCTACACCAACATCCTAGCCCTCAGGCTGGGACAATCTGTGTTCTACACCAGAACAGTGGCGCCGACCGTGGGGACCGTAAATTTCGATTCCCATGACCAAAGATGGTCAATGATTCCAATTCCCAACTGAAAAATAATCATGGAGTGTTATAGTTAGGGTTTGTGATAATCCCGAACAAAAAACCCGAAACCCTAATTCCACGACTCTTAACCCAACCGAGATGAATTTAGGGCTTCATACAACGAAAAACAGATTCATAGACGTTTTCTTCCTCCGTGAGAGAGTCTTCACAGAATCAAAACCCATTTTGGTAATGGATTTCACGCTTATACATTATCGGGCCGACATCTGTGTACAATCGATGCTGTCTCTGATTCAATTTGAAGAGCGGGATTCCCTAGGGATCACCGCGAATTTCGTGGTCCGGTTCTCTTATTGAAGGATTGATTGGTTTCGACGTTGTTCTCGTGCAAGCGCGAAGATTGGTATTCCAAAGACTAGCTTAGCTTCCGGCCCGACTCCCTTCTCGGCTGATCCGGAACTCGCTTCCTGGTTGGAACTCGGCTCCCAGGTCCAACTTCCTTTCTCGGCTGGAACAACTTCCCCATCTTCCGAGGTCGCCCATGGGACAAGCTTGATCGTCGTAACGGATTCATAACAGTCTGCCCAGTGCGATGTGATAGAATCAACTCTAACATACTGGTCGCCCATCGAACCACCTTGATCGTCGCTGTGGATTCCTAACGGATGGAACAACTTCCCAATCTTCCCAACTCAAACACAGGAGCCGAGGTGTTCTGAAATACCAAGCTAAGTTGTGGATATCGGAGATTAATAAATCTGGATGCAGTTGTTTTTCACACGTCCGAATGTGCGACGAGGTCACGGGTTCACCATTTACTCACCACGACCTTCTCTCAATTCCCCCATGGGGAGCAGAGGCACGTCACACAGATGGTATAATCTCAGTGCGGGGTTATGCATGGCCGAGATTATTAAATACCGACTTAGCTTGCTAGTGAAACAGGGCACTACGTATCTATCGCTTGCAGATTGAATGGCTTTTAGCCTCCATAGCAATTATCATTTCCCCAGTATCCGATGAAGAGACTGTTTCTTCTTGGCCGAAAAATACAACGGAGGGGGCGTGATCGGAACGGTGTCTGGAAGTCGACCATACTTCTTCTTTCCAAACACAAAGGATGGTCACTGTTAATGGCATGCAAAGTATTCTGCTCCAGTACCAGATAGTTCTTTAGGGACTACGATGATGTTTAACGGAGGAGCATACTGACATTGGAGCCTTCCTTGGTGGCTTGGAACTTGTCAATGCTTTGTGAATGTTTTCCCTTCATTTCAAAAGCATGCTTCCTGCCTTTTGTGCAAAGATCATGACAAGAACCAATTGAATCACCTCTATGCAATGATTCTTCCAATGAGTGGGAGCTCCTACATATCCAATGGCTTTGGAGGGAAGATTGGATTTAATGATAAAGAGTCCCCGATCTGAACATCTCCTCCGCTAGTAAATCCCGATGTGTCTCTAAGTAAAGTCGAACCTCGCAGCATTGCCGGGTCCCGCACTCGTGGATGCTTTCAACGATTTACACATGCCGTAACTTGAGGATGCATGCTATGGCTCATGGGATCGCAAAGGAAACCTTCATATATTAGATTACACCTGCATTCAGAGTGCTCATGGCTACCTCAGAGGTCCTTACACTCAGTTTTGCTTTATGCGGCCAACACGTGCATAAATAAAGTACCAAAGAACGCTAAGGTCACAAGCTGCTTGCTCGTAGTCTCTAATCATCTCATGGCACTGGGACCCAGAATCCATGCAAAGCCAACGTTATCACGCTATGGCTGGGGTCCACCTCCTTGAACTGACTGAACTTGGTTGTGCCGAGTTTAATCGTTGTTGCCGTAACGCCGAGGTGCATCGGTCTCAAGGCCGAGGTGCATCTATCTCGAAGGAGCCAAGACGCCGAGACTGGAGCACAATGCCGAGATCCCTCAATTTTTCAATGAAGTCAAATATGGAATGGCTGAGGTCCAACGCCACAGTTCCGAGATGTATGCCTGAGATGCAGAGGAACGTGATTTCAGAGAGGGATGATGTGTCGAGATGTATGGTGTATATGTTGGGATTCGTACACGCAGCGGAATAAAACTCTTACCGAATCCCTTAGGCGGATCGTTCAACGGCGTTTAAATCAAGGTTTAGGGTTTCCGAATCGTACCTTTGCAGAACTGTTTGAACTGGTGGGCTACTGTGCGTCTCTCTCTTTTTCTTTCTAGGGTTTTTCGCGGCTTTCTAATACGCTTGACAAAATGTCCCGTCAGTTTTCTAAACCTGGCAGGCGTATTATATTCAAAACAAATTTTGAATATGGATTAAAAAATATATTAATTAAATCTATCTGATAGATCTAATCAAATCTATTTATTTAATCCGAATTAAAAGCCCTCTGATTTAATTTATATTTATAAATTTGAGATACAATATCTCAATTTATTATAGTTATTTAATTTATCAAATAAATTAAATACTATATAAAATAATATTATTGTCAATAAATAATATCATTATTATTTTCGAATTTAATATATTTATATATGCATATATATACACACACACACATCCTAGATTAAATAAGTATTCATTAAATCTTAAACACATTTAAGATTCAATGAATCTGGACACTCTTGCTCGTCTTGGGCCATTCTTGTGTGCGACCTGCAGGCCCACATGAGATTGGCGGCGGCCAATATCGTACCAGCCCACAAGTCGCAAGCGGCCTCTAGCAAGACATTGCGACTACCCAATTCATATGGGGATCGTTGATAAGTACAATGACTTGCCCCTAGGGCATAATTTCCAACAGACTCCCACTTGCACTAGGTGCAATCATTAATTACCTTAATTCCCATTGCCCTAACATGACGCTCATGTTTTACTTGTGCAAGCGGCTTAGTAAGAGGATCAACGTCATTGTTTATGCGATATAACCTATCGTACAACCATGTCACGTCCCTTTTGTCACGCGATAATTTGGTCAAGGATGAGGCATGGAAAATGTCAACTTCTGTTCTTGACCATTACTTTCGATTCTTGAGTAGTCTAACAATTGAGATGGAAACTCCTTTCCATCGTAGTATGGCCATACATTTGGGCGTTGTGACGCGGTTATACATGAGAAAAGCTTATGACTTATTCCATGCAGCTTTCTCATAGTGGGTCGGTCCAGCACCTTGTACTCTTACAAGTGCCTATGACTTTGACTCGTATCCCCATACTCATCAAAGTCACACTGGTCTTATTTCATTTTTGCTCCCGCGGAGATGACCGACCAGGGACATTTAGGATAATCTATTAGATATATCCAGGGATACAGTTATCACTATAAACATGCAAATGAAATGATAACTAAAGGAGAATTCTTTAAATAACATTAACGTTTAAAGTATAATGACTTGCTTTCTCCGGTACTTTGCATAATATTTCTTTTTTTTTGTATCACCTCTATCATTGATTTCTCGATAAGATGAAATCGCTTGAGTATATGGTTGGTCCTTTGATGTGACCTAGGCTCCTTGGTCGCGGAATAGCACCGCTATTGTCACGTAACAAGTCTATTGGATTTGAGATGGTAGGAACCACCCCTAGTTCATTAATGAACTTACTAATCCAAAAGGCCTCCTCACCGCATCGATGCCGCTATATACTCGGCTTCTATTGTAGAATCAACTACGGTTGCTCGCTAAGAGCTCTTCCACCACCGCACCACCATTCAACAGAATACATATCCCGATTGCGATCTTGAATGATCTTGGTCAGTTTGAAACTCACATCCGTGTAACCGGTCACACGAGCTCATCCTCCAAGCCACCATATACCAAGAATAAGTCCTTAGCCCTTCTTAAGTACTTAAGGATATTCTTGACAAGAGTCCAGTGATCCTCATCGGGATCTTGTTGATATCTCGCTGGTCATACTCAAGGCATATGAGACATTCGATCGAGTACATAACATGGCATACATGATAGATCCAATGGCGGAGGCATATGGAATCTTACTCATGCGGTCTCTTTGATCTTGTGTAGTAGGACACAAATCCTTCATCGAGATGAATGCCATGAGACATGGGCATGTAACCCTTTTGGAATCCCGCATACCGAATCTATGCGTATCTTGTCTATGTATGTGCTCGACTTAGGCCTATCAGCCTCTTAGATCTATCTCTATAGATCCTAATCCCAAGGATGTAAGTGGCTTCGCCTAAATCTTTCATTGAGAAAGCTTTCCTAACCAAGACTTGACACTCGCAAGGTAGGAATGTCATTCCCAATAAGTAGGATGTCATCAACATAAAGCACTAGAAATACAACTGTGCTCCCACTAACCTTCTTGTAAACGCAAGGTTCATCTATGTTTTGAATGAATCCAAACTCTTTGACTACTTCATCAAAACGATGATTCCAGCTCGAGATGCTTGCTTCAAACCATAAATGGATCTTTGAAGCTTGCAAACTTTACGAGTCCTCTGGACGCACAAAACCCTCAGGCTGTGTCATGTACACATCCTCAAGGAGCTTTCCGTTAAGGAATGTTGTTTTGACGTCCATCTGCCATATTTCATAGTCATAATATGATGCAATGGTAAGAAGGATTCTGATTGATTTGGCCATTGCAATTGGGGAAAAGGTTTCATCATAGTCCACACCATGAGTTTGAGTGAATCCTTTTGCAACCGATCGTGCCTTGAAGATATTTACTTTGCTATCCATGTCAGTTTTCTCTTTGAAAACCCACTTGCACCCAATGGTTTTGACACCTTCAGGTGGATCGACTAAGGCCCATACCTCATTGTCATACATGGATTGCATTTCAGACTTCATGGAACTAAGCCATCTTTCGGAGTTGGGTCCCACCATGGCCTCGCGATAGGTAGTTGGCTCATTGTGCTCAATGAGCAAAACATCAAGGCTTCTAGTAATCAGAAATCCATATCTCTGAGGCTGTAGTCGTGTTCTATCGGACCTTCGTGGGCCTTGTGTTACTAGCGTAGGCTCGACAACTTGTTGTGAGTCTTCTTTGGTTTCCATTTGTGGTTCTACATTGTCCGGTGACTCTCGAACTTCTTCGAGGTTTCACCTTACTCCCACTGGCTCTTTTAGAGATGAACTCTTTCTCGAAAAGGACACCATTCCGAATAACAAACACTTTGTGATCGGTAGGATTGTAGACATAGTATCCTTTAGTTTTCTTAGGATACCCCACAAATAGGCATTTTGAGGATCTGGATGATAATTTATCAGAGGCTTAGTGTTTAACGTAAACCTCATATCCCCAAATTTCAAGAAATGACAAACTGGGTTTCTTCCTAGTCCATATCTCATATGATGTCTTTTCAACTGCCTTTGACGGAACACGATTCAGTGTGAACGCAGCTATTTCTAGGGCATTGCCCCAAGAGGAAGGTGGAAGATCTGTTTGACTCATCATAGATCGAACCATATCTAATAGAGTTCGATTCCTCGCTCGAAACACCATTCCATTGAGGTGTTCTGGAGGAGTAAGTTGCGAGACGATCCCACAACTCCTAAGATGGTCAATGAACTCTTGGCTCAAATATTCACCACCCCGATCGATCGAAGTGTCTTAATTGTTTTGCCAAGTTGATTTTGCACTTCATTTTGGAATATGTTGAACATTTCAAAAGATTCCGACTTATGTTTCATTAAATAGATATATCTATATCTACCGAAATCGTCTATAAATGTAATGAAGTACAAATGACCTCCTCTCGCGAGATGTATTCATTGGTCCACACACATCGGTATGTATGAGGCCCAATAAATTGGTGGCTCTCTCACCGTGTCCAAGAAAGGTGCCTTTGTCATCTTTCCCAATAAACAAGACTCGCATGTATCAATTGATTCAAAATCAAATGAGTTAAGAAATCCATCTTTATGGAGTTTCGAAATGCGTTGCTCATTTATATGGCCTAGACGACAATGCCATAGATAGGTTGGATTCAAATCATTTGACTTGAACCTTTTACTAGTTATGTCATAGATATGTCCATTCAATTTTTCTACAGTCCTTGAGATCCTACATTTATTCAAATGTGAGATCCACATGTAGTATCCAATACCCATGTTGAGGAAGTAGAAAAACGAATATCTATGACATAGATACTTGAAGCGATAGCCCCGCTATCCTTCTTGTTCTTGTCCGATCTTCGAGGTAGAGTTTGCAATTTCTTTTCAAATGACCAAGTTCATTGTAAAAGAAACAGACTCTATCCTTCGGAGGTTTTTCCTTCTTGGCTTTCCGTTTCATTCCCCTTCCTTTCTGAACGGTCAAAACAATATTGGGCCTCTTCGTAAGGCTTAGCTCACCGCTTTGAGCATTTCATGCGGTTCGAAATTGATTCCTCCATGTTGTTCATGTTGTAATCCATGACAAAGTTATCATAACTTCACGGGAGTGAGTTGAAGATCACATCCGTAGCTAACTCTGGGACATGGGGAATTCAAGCCTCTCAAGCCTTGCCTTCTATGGAACATTTCCGTAGGATGAACAATCATCTCAAAAGACTCCACATGTTCTAGATCTTTATTGAGGTCTAGAAGCATAGTGGCAAGCATCGAGCATCCCGCATCCACAGAGTCATCTTTATGCTTCCTATAAGCATCAGTCTGAGCTCTTGGATCAGCAGTTGAAGGCTCGTCAAGAATGGGTTGATTGATGAGATACTCTTTTCTTTCGTGTTTAGGATCAACGCTTAAGTCCCAAACATGTCAAGAGAGTTTGTCTCATCGAGTTCGTCCTTCTCAAGGACTGATCGCATTGATGGTGTTGAAGTATTACTAGACTACATGATTCTACAACTAAAGGTATGCAAAGTTTAAGTAGTAACCTCCCACCGAATTAACAACCCTCATTATAATTAGTGGGCTAAGATCCATATTTGGCTTAAATTTAAGTCCGCTTTGGCAGGACGCTTAAATTAAGTTATTTAGGTAGGCAAACCCCTTGCCAATTACATCATATGTAACTCTTAGATCTTTATGAGATTTAATCATCATATGACGTGGCATGTTTAATCTCATCTAATGCCTTGAGATCCAAAACCGTTTTGATAATCTCAATTAAGTCAGGACAATAATGAATATTGAGTATCACCATTACTCACTCTTGTCTCACCAAGATAACTCGATGCATCCACTTTGGTGGAACATACAAATGAGCGATCTAGGTTTTGACAAGTATTCATTTATTGGTGGCATTATGACTTAAGATTTTATTTAGAGGGTATAATTAGATTAATCCTATTAATTATACTTATATGAATGCAATCACTATTGTATCTCATATAATATCTAAATTAATTATGAGTGATCTAGTCAAAACATAATTAAAACTCTAAATTGATTATGAGTGATCTAATCAAATCATAATTAAAATTCTAAATTAATTATGAGTGATCTAATCAAAAAATAATTAAAATTCTAAATTAATTATGAGTGATCTAATCAAACCATAATTAAAAATTCTAAATTAATTATGAGTGATCTAATTAAAACATAATTAAAATTCTAAATTAATTATGAGTGATCTAATCAAAACATAATTAAAATTCTAAATTAATTATGAGTGATCTAATCAAAAAATAATTAAAATTCTAAATTAATTATGAGTGATCTAATCAAACCATAATTAAAAATTCTAAATTAATTATGAGTGATCTAATTAAAACATAATTAAAATTCTAAATTAATTATGAGTGATCTAATCAAAACATAATTAAAATTCTAAATTAATTATGCAATGATCAAATCAAGACATAATTAAAATTGTGACACAACATGGCTCAACCTTAACCTAAAATCCTCTCAAGCCAATGAGAGGACTTCTCTAAAACAAAAAGAAGTACATCAAGAGTATTTAGAGAGAGAGAGGCATGACTCACAGGCCATATTTAAAATTTACAACAATTGTAAAACTCTAGAGCCATGTTGTTCACCATACCCAAACAACATTTGAAAGGTAAATCACAACATATATTAAGTCATACAATTATGAAATAAAATATTATGATTAATCTTATCATGATTTAAATTTTCTAATTATATTATATTATAAATATAATATAATATCATGATTTAAATTCTCTAATTTAAATTATATTATATACTATATATAATATAATATCATGATTTAATTCTCTAATTTATATTATATTATAAATACAATATAATATCATGATTTAGATTATCTAATTTATATTATATTATATACTATATATAATATAATATTTTGATTTAAATTCTGTAATTTACATTATATTATATACAATATATAATATAATATCATGATTTAAATTCTCGCGCTACGACAATCCGCCGGGATCCCTACGGCGGTCTCGTTAGAAATTTCAAAATAAAATATTATTTTCGAAAATAATTTCCCAAAAAACGTGATTTTTTCGAAAATAATTTCCAAAAAAAAAACGTGATTTTTTTTCCGAAAACTTCAAACCCTAACGAACTGATCGACATCGGATCTAAACGTTTCAGATCCACGCGAATCAGCCACACAGTCCGACTTGGAACCGGTAGAAACCCTAACGCGAGTTTTTGAATTTAAACACATTACTGTATTCGGTTTTAACCATACATGTATCTCATACATAAACACACGTATAAAACCTAATTTAAACGCACATTGAGTTGGCTCGATGCCACTTGTTGGGATTCGTATACGCAGCGGAATAAAACTCTTACCGAATCCCTTAGGCGGATCGTTCAACGGCGTTTAAATCAAGGTTTAGGGTTTCCGAATCGTACCTTTGCGAATCTGTTTGAACCGGTGGGCTACCTTCTCGATCGCCAGGAAGCCGACTCTTTAGAATCGCCTTCCTCTACAGGTATCCACACGAATGGCCTTCGAAACACGAACGGAGCGTGCTAGCGCCTCCGAAGCGTGCGTCTCTCTTTTTCTTTCTAGGGTTTTTCGCGGCTTTCTAATACGCTTGACAAAATGTCCCGTCGTTTTCTAAACTCAGCGGGCGTATTATATTCAAAACAAATTTTGAATCTGGATTAAAAAATATATTAATTAAATCTATCGATAGATCTAATCAAATCTATTTATTTAATCCGAATTAAAAACCCTCGATTTAATTTATATTTATAAATTAAATCAATGAGATACAATATCTCAATTTATTATAGTTATTTAATTTATCAAATAAATTAAATACTATATAAAATAATATTATTGTCAATAAATAATATCATTATTATTTTCGAATTTAATATATTTATATATGCATATATATACACACACACACATCCTAGATTAAATAAGTATTCATTAAATCTTAAACACATTTAAGATTCAATGAATCTGGACACTCTTGCTCGTCTTGGGCCATTCTTGTGTGCGTCGGACCAATACTGTACCAGCCCACAAGTCGCAAGCGGCCTCTAGCAAGACATTGCGACTACCCAATTCATATGGGGATCGTTGATAAGTACAATGACTTGCCCCTAGGGCATAATTTCCAACAGTATATAGGACACTATCCGAGATGGCTATCCCGAATTGCTAAGATGCCGAGATATAAATTTCTAACCAGGGTGAGAGCCGAGATCGATCAACAGTGGGAATGAGAAACATGACTGAGATTCAAGGAACTGAAGCACTCAGTGATAGTAACGCCTTTTCCCATGGAATGGTCCGATTAAACCAGGAAGAGAGGGTTATTCTTCGCCTCTCTATAGCTCATTATTTTCATAGCTGTGGATTCTTCAAGACCCTGAAGAAATTTTGTTCTGAGGAGAAAATCGAGAAAGATGATCGGCAGCCGTTGATGTCGTTTGGAGAGAGTATTGAAGAGATAAGTTTAATTCCAAACCTTGCCTCTTTTTATTTGAACTTTTCGCTTGTGAACATTATTCATGCATTGGGATGGAATTTTCTTCTCATCCCATCCAGAAGACGTTTAGATATCTAATTAAATCTTGCTTTATTGAGAAATTTGGCTCCACATAAGTCATTTACCTTTGTGATGGGGAAATTGCGTTGAATAGATTCTTATGATCTATAATCGTGCTTTATCTCTTATCATAATTTTTGCCGAGTATGAGGTGGTTAAACTTGTCTCTTCCAAGAAAGACAAAAAGGAGCCGCATGGGGTTTGGGAGATTGTTCCGCATTCTCGTTCTTGTCGCATGCGAAAACCATTCCGCTCTATTCGGTGGTGTGATTTTTTCTTTAGGTTAAAATCTGGATATTGAGCCTTGCACATATTATTCATATTGCTGCTATCGTCAACACCCGGCTTCAAGCACCTAGCTTTCTGGGGAAATTCATTTTGAGGCACATGAGCAATATCTTGCATGGAAAATTAACCATTTTCATTGGCAACTAATGCATGGCCACGACTGGTTTCCTTTTATTATACTTTTGGCTGAATCTCTTGTTTTCAATGGCTATAACTGTATGTCAAGTTGATTCTATTGCTTCAAGTTCTAGCTTATTCTCTCCCAGCATTGGTCAGAAAAATGTTATTGTTACAATTGTTGCCACCAATGAAGGCGGCTATCATTAGTGTCACCTATCACCGGCTCCGTGTAAAGTTTTGCGGCAAACAAAAAGAAGACGGGCGCCTGGTTACACCAAATCTAGTTAAAATCTCGGCAACCTCATGAAGATCTTTATTTGTTAGTTTCTGCAAAGGAATTGCTTCCTCGGGGAAATTTCTCAAAGCAGGATCAAATAAATTTCTGAGTACCATATGGGAAGGACCCATCTAATGCTGGAGAAAAGGAAGAGCCCACCTCCAAAAAATAAAAAAGAAGGCGGACCTGATTAAACTAAATCTGTTTAAATCGTGGATCCGCGTTAATTTTTGCGCAAAGGCGAAAAGGCGGACCTTAGTTAAACCGAATCTGGTTAATCATCCCGCTCCGCGTAAATTCAAGGCGGCCCCTGCTACACCAAATATGGGTAAAACCCGGCTTCGCGTAAAGTCTTTCAGAAACGAGAAGGGACCGGTTACACCGAATACGCTTAAAACCCTGCCCGTCTAAAGTACAGCTGCCCGGTTACGCTTAATACGGTTAAAGTCCGGGCTCTGTCTAAAGTTTTGCGACAAACAAAAAGAAGGCGGGCCGTGTTTACACTTAATACGGTTAAAATCTCGGCTTCGTGTAAAGAAACTCTCAATCGAGAGCATTGATTCAATCTCCTCAAATTGCTCTAACGACAGAGACATGAACGGAAGAGAGAATATAGGGTCACTGAACCCGGTCGTAATTCAAATACGAACTGAAGAATAAAACCCGGCTTTTTCGGAGGAGTTGTCTCCGTAGAGCTATCGCAGCCTGACGCTTCCTAACTTACTCCGTGATATCAAGCGGAACTATCATGCCGACCCCGATCAAAGTCAAAATGTTCGGACGCTTTGGTGAAAACCAAACCCTGGCAGATGACAACTTCCCTTTATCCTAGGATGACCCGGCCAACGAACCCGGAATTATACAAGGCGCTTAGAATATCGACCCTCACCACTTTACGGTTTCAATACCGGATGCACTTTCGCACTTTCGCAGATTCTCGCATATCACATCTATGACCCCGGCCTGGCCACTCGATAGTACTCCAAAACTAATGCGAGTTCACTATATCAGTTCATCGTGGACACGGATGAAACTCTACATAAATACTCGAATTGATCGGGAAGTGAACAAACTTTCATTAATGATCAAGTCAATACAGCTCCAATCAAGTAACTCGGACTACATGTCTGGGGGCAATTCAATCAGAAGACAACTCCGAAGTTCTTTGAAACTCGGATAGACACTTTATCAAAATCAAACGAGTGGTAGCAACTCCGATACGATATCCGGATTTAACAACAGATCCACCCCGGCTGACCCGTAGACTCGGACTACCAGTGCCTGGGGCAATTATTATACAGTTGTCAATAACCGGGATTTTGTTTGAAATTAGCAAACTAAGCAATTTGCGCACACGAGCAAGGGATCTTACGTCTTCGCAGACAACCCGATGAGCTGAACATATCTCGCCAAATTATGGACCTAGTCAAGGCCCATTATCTCAACCGACCCATGCAGATCTAAACGGCAAGACCTATTCAATGGGGAGGTTACCGAGATTCATGGACGGACGATCTCCCATCTTCTACACACGATGCGGGAGATCTAACCCGAAGGTACACTCTACAAATACGAGTAAAACCCTAAAGGTTAGAAGGATCATCTTCTATCCGATATCTTCTATCTTCTACCATCTACGCTCTGGCTAATCACATACAAACGTCACAGAGCACACAGACCACTCCCATTGGCTAAACGCCTCCAGCAATACTCGAACTACGTGGACTTTGATCACTCTTCGAGCACGTAGGCTCTAGGAATCGCTCCTAGGTCAAGTTCTGTGTTCTACACCAGAACATAGAGTAATATATTTTTACCAAAAAATAGTTTAATATCTATCAGGTATATAACATGAGCATACTAGTAGGCCGACCGTGTGACAAGTGAATTATAATGGGAGGGTCACTTGTTCAGCGGAAAAAAAAAGGACCTAGGTAATACGTGGTTGTGTCATGTCTCATGCTAAATAAATTAAAATATTTAGTAGTAATAGTAATAATAATAATAATAATAATAATAATAATAATAATAATAATAATAATAATATTATTATTATTATTATTATTATTATTATTATGTATTTACTGTCCTATTTATGTTCCTTTTGATCAAATCACACATACCAATAAGAGGTAGGTAGCTCAATGATTATGAGATAATTTTTCAATTTTATCCATAAATAAATAATAATATAGGCAAAATTGTCACAATCTCATTTATTTGGTCAAAAGAGACTTATAAATAGGATCAGAGTGGTAGCCCTTCAATTACATTGTTATAAATTTCTTAATTCATTTTTACAATCTAAAACTAATTTAATATTTAAACACGGATGAGATAAATTAAAATATTTAATCTATTACAAAAATTTAAATATTAAATCCTTATATACACATGTGATAGCTTAATAAATTTTGCCATAACTATGATAACTTTTTAAACTTGTCTAATTTTTTAACAATGCAAATAATCAAATTTTATATAGATAATTATCTAATATTAACATAAATAAAAAAAATTAGAGATCATCACAAAAAAATAAAAAATAGATATTATATAATTATCTGTGTAAAAAAAAAAATTTATTCGAATTGTTAAGAAATGAAGACAATTGGCTTTTCTCCCTTACTCATACCGTAAAAATTATATAATACATGTAAAGTTTTTCAGTTATTTTTAAGTATATCATATTTTAAGAATATCACGACATATACATGAAATTTGTTAGAATATTTTTATAATAGATTAAGTATTTCAATTTATGGGGTTCAGATATAATATATTAATTATTTCAATATATAGGATTTCAGATTTTTTTTAGGTAAAATTTTTTAGTTTCTTCTTCCAGATTTTAGGTTTAAATTTTAAAAATGAATATGGAAGTTATGATTATATAATCACGGGTCACCACTCTCAATATCATTTCTCTCATTTTCTTTTCAAAATCTCATCTCCACCCTCAGATTAAAAAATAAATGGTTCAGATTTAATATTTTCTAAAACTATTATCATACTGTTTTATAATTTCTTTTTTTTTTTTGAATTTTTTCTGTATTGTAGTTATGAATTATGTGGATAAATTTTTAATAGTTTAAATTTATTTATTTATATTTAAAATAACAGTTTTATGATATATGAAATCTGAACGATTTTTTTTTTTTTTTTCATCTAGGGGTATGTTTGGTTTGAGGGAAAGTTGAGAAATAAATTTTTTTTATCATCTTTACAAAATTACCCATAAATAATTTTTAATATTTCTAAAATATACTCTCAATAAAAAAGAATATTCCCTTCATTAATGGCAAAATGATCAATATCCTCCCAAAAGATTTTGTCCCTCCCCTCAAACCAAACATACCCCTAATGGTTGAGATGAGATTTTCAGAAGAAAATGAGATAAAGGATTATGAGAGAATCCAAACCCGAGTGACCACATATCTCAAGAAGTTATAATACATTAAATAGTTTAATTTATCTAATACACGATATTGTCATGTGGCACATAGGTAAACCTAACACGTGTCATACAACCAACTTACCAAAGTCCCTTATATTATATAAGTACTCCCTCTAATTCTAAGATAAAGTTGACTTTTTTGGAGAGAATAAGGAAACTAATTAATTACTTTAAAATATTTGTATTTTTCATTTTTTCTGTAAACTATTTTGTTTAATGTATAAATTAATATATAATTTAAGGATTAGGATACACAACCCATAAACTTATTTAACTTCCTTAATATTTTAAAAAAAATAACTCTATATTATATTTAGGATGAGAGGGAGTAATAGATTACAACCAGTTGCAAAGCTAGGTAAATTTATGCTGAGTATAATTGAATTATAAGCATAGTATGATCCCTATATCTGATCTTACTTAAATGGGTGAGTACATCTGATCTTACTTGGAACATAAAGGCTTGTTGGTGTTCTTATATTGATAAAAAAATGCACATATACATACATTGACAGAATTGAACTTTTATGTCCCTCACTTATTACTTGTCCTTATAAGTGAATTAAGGTAGAATCTGAAACTAATGACCAATTTGCTTGTCTTGGGAATCTGAAACTAATAACCAAGAAAAACTGTTTCACATGAGGTTTACTCAGAAAGATTTATGTACATCATCTCATATCATTGACCCATTCATTACACAAAAACACAGACAGAATTTACATTACAAGGACTCACGTGTCTACAAGAGCAAATGCACAATCTGTTAACCAATACCCCACCCACATTCCTGGCAAGCAAGACTATGTACCAAACCTTAACAAGAGAACCAAAAAAACTATAAATGAGGTAACATCCAACCCACAGTCCATCCTAGAAGTATTCCAGCCCCAACAAGACTTAATCCTAAGGCAAATGCAACAGCATAAGTTGTAATAATATCAGGTTTGGCCTGGTCTTGGTTGTCTCTGACAAAGTTCTGCTTTCTCTTCCGCGATTTCCTTGACATCGATGGAAGCGCCATGGGGAAGAGAGTGGAGATAAGCTGATCCTTACTGTTTACCTTATTCACCTGAAAATACAGATTTTCAAGCTGCAACAGTTGAAGCCATTGCTTATATGCAAAAACCTGTGAGGCCTGCTTGAAAAAATGCTTAACGAGGTCCTCATTTTCAGCATAAGCTTGCCTTGCTGCCTCTTCGGCTTCCCTTGCACGCTTTTGAGAATGACACAGCGCTTCCATAAGTTGAGCTTTGCTTGGATCTCCTCAAGAATTTGTTGCTTCTCCATGATATTATCATGGATTGCTGCAGTGCTGTCGCAAAGTTTTAGGTTCAGGCACATGAATCTTAAAAGTCAGTGTAAATACTATGATGTACCAAACCAACAACACATCCAAAATCCAAAAGACAACAAAGTACATAATTTAAACAAGTCTCTCCCACTCAACTGACTAAATTAATTTTCTAGAACCCATGAGATTGGGAGAAAAAAGCTATAAAAAGTTGGACTTAAGCAAATTGCAAAACAGCAGCATCACTCCTAGAGTATTCAGAGGAAAATACCTAGAAGATTTATTGGAAGCAGAGTGCAAAATTTCTTCTTTGGCCGAAGGTACCTGATTCCCATGCATTAGATTAGGATTCAAACATTCTTGTGCATGAACAGACAAATTGAAGAAGCCCCTTGATTTGGCTTCCCAGTCAAAAGACGCTGTCTTTGTTTTGTGATCATTAGCATTAGCATTAGCACATGGGTGACTTCTAAGGTACTTCTTTTGCGGTGGAGGAAGATCACAATTCTCAAAATGGTTAAGAGATTTCTGAGAAACAAAGGAAGCTAGTTCATCTCTATCTGTGGTCCGCCACCAAGGCTCAGTCCTGTGACCTTCAATCCAAGAGTAATCTGAACCCAAGCAGGAATCATTTGTTTTCTTGTACGTCGGACAGCTAACAGGATTGATCTCTATCGTCTCATGTTTACTCATCATTTCTGATAATTCAGAATATTCTTCAGAATTCTTACTATAAGCCTCTGGCATTTTGTCCTTGAGAACTTTCTTCGTATCATTGTTCTGGAAGTCATATTGCATACAATAAGATGAATCATGGCTTTCATCACCAAATTGAGTAACTTCTCCTTTATATGTTTTATTTCCATCAAGAGCTTCCAAGGTTTCCCGTTCATCCATTAATGAATTTATGTTTTCATATGTTGAGCTCTTGTGATACCCATAATTAGGTTGTGAATGCAACCACCACCTTGAGTCAGGCGATACATTTGAAAATGAAGATTTTTGGTTAAATGGCATGGCATTAACATTAACCTGATTCAATTCATCAACTACAATGGCAGGTCCAGCATCAACTGATTTTGTTGTTGCACATGACGATTGGCAACATGCTAACTTAGGAGCCCTTTTAGCATCTTCTTGAACAAAGCATCGATTAGCAGTTCGCTGCCACACAGCCCTTGCTTCTGCTGCTGCCATCTCCCTTACCTATTACTTCTTCAGACATTCTGTGTAAAAGGGAAAATAAGGGTTAAAAATTGAACAACGTAAGGATCTAAATATTTTTAACAAAAAGGTATACAACTCAAAATCATTCAGAAGAATGTGAAATCAAGTGACCATCATATGCACTTTAGTAAAATATACTACAGAACTAAATAAACAGAAAAGGGCAAGATTCAAGTATAATGTAGAAAGAAAGGGAATATATGCGATTGTGGAATAAAAATCCTAGCAAATACTAACATTTTGGAACAAGGAGATGATTCTAGTTTATGAGTTCTCATTGTCATTTAAACAGATCAACGATATAGTATGATGACGTATAAGCAGCAATAACAACAAATTGTTTCACCCTGCAACAAGATTTCTCTTGCCAGCAAAATATCTTTCAGAGTAACATGGATGAATGCTTGCACTGGGCCTAACACAAAAATCAGAAAACTATATTTAAGATATTTCATAAATAACAATATTTTCTCCTTCCAGAGTTAATTATCAAACACGAGATGCATGCAAATATAAAAACCAGAAAATGGAGATCATCTGGAAAAGACAAAGCATTAGCCCACAGCAATTTAAAAAAAGTGCTTCACGTTTTATACCTCACTCAGTGAAACGATCAAAGCATAATCCACTTCAGGGCGAAACCTGATGCCTCAAGCTAGATATCTGATTAAATCAGATCAAAATGGTCAACGCCACGACCAATATTCATAACATGCATGAAATTCAACTAAAACCCAAATGAAAATAGTAAACAAATACAGAGAAAGAGAGTATAAAATCACCCACAAATTGCAAATCTCCGAGAACACCACAATCACTCGAACAAAACCGAAATATACATGATGAACACCCTCCATTTACTCAAATACAATCCTTCGATAAAAAAGGGAATAACAAACCATATGAAGAGAGAAAAGGGTTGTAAGTACGAACCAGAAAAGGAAATGGGTAAAAAGGAATGAAATTAGAGAAAGACAAGCAATTGGAAAGTTCTAAATCAGGCTGAAGAGAAGCAGTTGAAGCAGATGAAGAATATGAAATTGGGATCCAAGAGAATCAGAGGAAAATAGAAAATGAAGCTTGTCAAAGACAATAATGTTTTTTTTGTGCCTTTG
Source organism: Acacia pycnantha (assembly GCA_025563575.1). NCBI lineage: Eukaryota > Viridiplantae > Streptophyta > Magnoliopsida > Fabales > Fabaceae > Acacia > Acacia pycnantha. The sequence goes on from JAMWYP010000118.1 coordinate 21,018, forward strand.
TTTTCTCGATATCATCCGTCATGCAACGCAGTCGGTTTCCAGTGGCAGCCTTTTGCTCCGGTCTGACAAATACAGTTTTCAGTTCATAACTCTACGACGCCGTTTAAAGCCTCCGCCAAACATTTAAATACTTGGGATTAAAATAATTTTCCAATCCCTTATTTTAATTTTAGTCCATCAATTTTTAGACTAAAGATTTTAGTCCGAGGTAAAATGATTTGGGTTTCCTAAATACTTGTTACGGTTAGTGGAATTTTTAGAATTAATAATAAGGAAAAACACTTCCATGTTGTAGGAGAAATATATTCTCATAAATACACACACATGAAATAGTGGGACCCACATATATATATAATTAGCATTATATATATATGTGGGTCTGTCATTTCATGTGTGTATAGGAATCTTATTATTCTTATGCAACATGAGAAGTTTAAACCCCATATATAAGTAGCATTATATATATGTGGGTTCCACCATTTCATATGTGTGTAGGAATTTTCTTCTTCTCATGTAACACATGATAAGTTTAAACCCCTAATAATAATAATAATAATAATAATAATAAGCGTCATAATTCATTTTTTAGATCTAGTATATTGTTTATAATTGTCCCTCTCAATATAAGTGTATGCTTTAGGACTTGAACTCGAGATCTAGAAGGATCTAGCATGATTTTATATCATTAGACCAATTCTATGTTGATTAATCCATTTTTTTAAAATAAGGCAATTCAACTTTTCAAGTATTAAAATTAATGTGAGGAAAAGACTAGTGTAAAAAATCCCAACATATTAAAATTTAAAAAACAAAATTATTGCATGTCAATCTTTCTCTTTTTTGTTGAAGTACAAGACGACATGCACTAATGACCTGAATTACAAGAAGTGGAATCGAACCCATGACCTTCCATTAATTGGGGAGTACCTATACCACTAGGCTACAAAGTCTTTGGTATTACATGTCAATCTTTCGTCAAGAGAAAAAAAGGGAAAACCTATACAGGAGTCCAATTAAGGCCCATAATTTCAAAAAAGGCTCCAACAACTTTCACATACCAAAAAGGGCCCTAGGGTATTTTCTGGTATAAACGTTAACAACTAAAACAGCCACATTAACAACAAAATCAATACCCGTTAACAACTAAATCAGTCGCATTAACAACAATACTTTAACAACTAAATCAGTCGCATTAACAACAATATTTTAACAACTAAATCAGTCACATTAACAACAATATCAGCCCCGGTTAACAACTAAATCAGTCACATTAACAATTAACGTTTTAATGAAAATCTCGGAAAAGGCCCTAGGGCCCTTTTTGGTATGTAAAAGTTGTTGGGGCATTTTTTGAAATTTTGGGCCTTAATTGAGCCCCTGTATAGATTTTCCCAAAAAAAAAAGAAATGGTTAGGCTACAACGCCTTTGGTACCTCCCATTAAATTTTTTTTCTCGTCAAGAGAAACAAAAAATAGACTACTTGTTTTTTAAAATTGCTTTCAAAAATTAAAAATTCAATAATTCCAAAAATCTAATCATCACACTTGTAATTGCTCATCAAATGAAATGGGAAATTTGTTTTTTTTTTCTTTTGATATGCAATGAGATCTTTGGCTGTATGCATTATTTTTTTAAGTAATGGTTAGGCTAATTAATTTAAAAAAAGTACATTAGTTGTTTTTCAAAAATATTCTGTAGAGTAGTACTAAATTAATCAATTTATTAATTATAATGCTTTCATGTGAGTCTTGATCTCCTTAACTACCCGTTTGTTACAAAGAAAGCTTGGGAGGGAAAGGGAAGATCCCAATCTTCCCATGGATTTTGGGTGTTTGTTAAAAAGAAAGTCCAGTCAGTAACTTACTGGAAGTACTCATCTTCCTTATTTGAGGAAGATGCTTTCCATCCGAAAATGGAAGGAAAGTCGTCATCTTCCAGGAAAATGGTTTTTGATTTACCCCGAAATTCAAATTTGGCGGGAAGTTCGAACTTGGCGGAAAAGTTCAAACTTGGCGGGAAAGTTCAAATTTGGTGAATATTTTTTTCTTCAAAAGTTTGAACTTAACAATAATATATTTTAGCAACTTTTTTTTTTTTAATTTTGAATTAATTTCTTTTGAGGGTAAAATAGACATTTCCTAATTCTTTACCAACTACCACCTCTTCATTTTCTTCCTATCAAACAACTCAAATCATATTCCATCATCTTTCAAATCTTCCTTTCCATTCTTTTCCCTCCTTTAAAGTTCCTTTCCCTCCCCAAGCTTTCTTTATAACAAACGGGTCATAAATCCTCACAGGTCTTTGTCAAATAGGTGAGCAATTCTTGCAGTGGTAGGGTCCATCATAATAGAGATAATATTCAGTGTCGCACAAGATTTATGATCCATTCGATTTTTGAAATGTGGCAAGTGGAGCCAAGAGTGAACGGCAGATGTATGATCCACGTAATTGTGAGAAGATAAGACTTCAAGTCTTGTTGGATAGAAGAGAGATATCCTCTATAAGGGAAGGTGCACGTAGGAAAATCACATATCCCAACTACCACTTCGGCCGCTTTGTCATTTTATCATTTATGTTTATAAAATTTTCTTTTTTTTAATCATTACGCAGGTTCATAAATTAATACGTCAGTTTAATTATAAGATTAAGTTGACTATTTTGGAGAAATTAAGGAAGTAAATTAAATTATTTTAGAGTATTTTTATTCTTATTTTTTTCTCCAAACTAATTATTTTCACTAATAAACTAATATATAATTTAAAGATACGCAACATATAATATGATTAAGAACTTATTTAACTTCCTTAATCTCTCCAAGAAAAGTCAACCGAACTTATAATTACAACCGGAGATAATATTTATTATATAAAGGACTTCAAGTCTTTTAATACTAATAGACTTGAGAATTTCATTTTTTTTTCGAGGTTACCTATTCAAATGATTTAAAATTACACAATTTTTATTAGAGAATAATTTGTTATGAGAAATGAGTGATGAGGAGCATATTTTTCATTTTTTTTTATCCTTACTTGACTGTTAGTTTAGAGGAAGAAAATCAAGAAATGCTTCGAAATACACTTCATTCATCTTTTTCCTTGAACCGGAAATATGGTTACATTAATTATGAATGGTAGTTAGAAATAATTGAATGGATAACACTGCTACTGCTACACCATAAAAATAGAAATTCCCATCTCTAATTCAAATAAATATGATTAAGTGTCAAATCTGGTAAGTTTAGTGCTCAATTGTAATAATGGAAGGGGTGGCCATGAGCTGCGTTGGGCACGGCGAAACTTCAACCTGATACTTGGTCTAAAGGATTTGGTCTAAAGGATGAATGTGTTGTATTTTGCATATGTTTAGTCTTACTCAATAGAAGCCTTAACCATTTCAAATAGGGCAACAATGATTTGGGCAAAGTGGGCTTCCCTACCCAAGTATTAACTCCCAAGCCAATACCATATGTATAAAAAAATCCTACTATATCTAATAAATACTATTAAAAACTTTAAATAGTTATATAATTGCACACATTGAGATATTTCAAAATAAATTTATAACTAGAGTCTTGAAATTTAAAAAACTATCACATGTCTTAATAATTACATGACAAGTTATGAAGAGTAATATGTGTTCGGGTATGAATATTAGGGTGTTCATGATGCCCACCGTCATGTACGCCGCTCGCGCCCAATGAAAAATTGCCCTCTCATTGCTAAGAAAAGCGACCCAAAGCCCCAAACAAAATCGGGCACAACAGTAATTTGGGCATTTTTATGAGGAGGTGGGCATCGGCGAGTATGCCACCCACCCATTTGGCCCTGCCCATTAGTGAATATAATATTTTTTATTTTTTAATTGAATAAAAAAAGTATTTTATATATTACTTCTTATTTTGTAATGTAATTGTTGTTTTATTTTCTTCCTAGATGCTGCACATGGAGAAGGGGGAATGTAATGGTTACGGTTGCCGGTTGGCTAGTGGTGGATAAAGTAGGCAATTTGCAACCTTTAAAGTTTAAATTAAGGCCAAGAGCCTACAATTAATTGTTACTTTTACATGTAAATGATGTAATAATATGCTTTCTTTTTGCTTTCTTGTAGGTGATTCTATATGCTTCATCCTTTTGACATTTTGGGGCCTTGATGCAACATCTAGAAGTTTTGGATGTCTACAAGGCTTTAATTTCTATTTTTTGATGTCTTGTATTTAATGGATTATGAACTATTTTTTTATGCCTAGTTAAGACATATGGTTGTCTTTTTAATTTTAGGACTTAATTTGTAGACTTATATTGAAATATTTAAAAGTGTAAAATTATGGATGTTATTTAATTTTTCAGTTACTTAAGCTATTTTTTTCACATAGGGTATGGCAGGGTATCGCCATTTGGGCATAGAAGGGCCACCTACCCAACCCATTATCGCCTTGCCCAAAAATGTCAGGGCTTCTATCGGGTAGGGCCGGGCGGGCTACATTTTACTGCCAGTGATCTTTCAGGCAGGGCATCGGGTAAGGGTCTCGCCCTGCCTATGAACACCCCTAATGAATATTGGTGGACATGAATATGTGTAATAGTGATAAAGACTTCAAAAAGATTAAATTTCTTGTCTTTGATCTCAATTTTGTAATGCTTTGTATCATCCATCTAAATCGAAAAATCACCTCTATCCAAAAAGCAATGACTTATATATAAATCAGTGGATGGATAAATAATAATATAAAATATTTTATAAAAATGAAATTATATATATTAAATAAAATAATACATATATAATAATATTTATTTAATATGAAACAATACATATTTTAAATAAATTGTATATAATTTTTGGTAGGGCCAAATGGGCAGTGCATCACCCATGCATGATACCCGACCCTGTCCAATAATTAGCCCAGCCCAAAGATGCCCAAAATTTTTAGGACCACTTTTTCAAGCCGGGTTGATAAATTTTTGATAGAGCTCAGGTGGGCATACATAGTACCATGCTCACCCCTAAATGAAAGTATGCATACACAAATTAAAAATGATTTCAAATATGAAATCGTTCAACATTTTCTTTTGGCGTTACTAGAACAAGCAAATGATTCACCTTACGAACCTTTAGGAAAAAAATAAAATAAAATAGACTTATGAACACTCACATTCATCGTGTCCCTTTCTTTCTTAACTTCAAAAACACTTCATATATTTTTAACTTCAAAGGATTTGAATCATATATATTTTATATCACAAGTTTTTATATATGCAGAAGGAACAAGAAATGAATGGAGCTAAATCACCATATAGGTTTCACCTTTCGTTATTGAGGTGGTTAAGTTCTACAAGACTCTAAAACCTTTCATTTTCAACTAAAAATCATTACCTTCTCTGACTCCAAAATAATATTGGACATTACTGACTTGTATGCAATCTATTGTTGCCTCATGCTGCTAAGCATATATAAAATGTGTAACAAATTATACTACTTTTTATTTTTAATATAAGATCCACTTTATAGTTCTATTTCTTTATTAAAGTGAATCTTATATTCAAAACACGCAGTATTATTTTTAAACTACGAATAATGTGACATTTTATACTATGTATAGTAACATCTGATGTGAAATTTTTTTAGAAGGAGCATTGCTCTCTTAGAGTCTGTTTGGTACAAGGAATTTTGGATGAAGGAAAGGAAGGGAAGGGAGTTGAAAGAAAGGAAAAATTGAGAGGAAACCTAAAGGGGTGTCCTATTTGTTAAACCTGGCAAGAGAACATATGTTGAGGAAATGGAAAGAGGAAAATGGAGAGGTGGTTGTAGGAAGAAAAGGTGATATACTCAATATACCCCTAAATAAATCATCGTGCCACCTGAAAATTCGAATTTAAAACGCAAAATCGAATGATTTTGATTTTGATATAGAAACTCGAATCTCATTACTTGCTTATAGCAGAAAGGTTTTTGACAGCAAACTCCATATTCATCACTCCGCAATGTCTTCCAGCACTGATCCAAAGCATAAATTCCTGATGACTCCCTATTTTTAGGTAAATTTTGTATACATTTTAATATATTTGGGAGTTGTCTATGATAAATTAAAGGTATTTAAGTGAGATTTTGATAAGATATTAATTCAGAGGATGATTTAAGGGATTTCATTTTAAATATCAAAGTTTAGGATAAAATAATAAGGTTAATAATAAAAATAATAAATTAGAATTCTAAAAAAAGATAAAATAGGCTTCAGTTTACTACTACTACTATTATCATCATCTACATATCTCTTTATTTTTATTTTAGACGTATGACCAACTTGATTCGAGAAATTGGGGATATGGAAAATCACAATACAAGCAAGAAGAAGAGGCAGCCGAAATTGGATAAAATCATATCACACAACCGTCATCTTCCTCATTTCCCTTTACTTAAAACAAAGGAGATTGCACAAACAAAAACATGGAGGAGCTGAAGATTCTTCACAAAAACCAAACCGAGTCAGATAGAGGTAGAAATTAGCAATTTCATCTTTGGTAAATTGGAAAGAAATGCGAACAACCAGAATGATGGATAGAGACCAACAACCACTGCATTTCTCAAACGAAGATAGAGATGTAATGGGAAGAGAGGGGCAAAGTTGTCTCATTTGTTTTGTCCTAAGAGAGAACTTGGGTCGACGTCAAGTTTGGTGGGAACCCAAGTTTCTATCTTTAAAGAAAGATGGGCACTCTCACGAATTTTAGTGAAGGGAACTCTTGCGCGCTAAACATGTGTTTTGGGCGAGGAAGATGCTCATTTTCCTTTTCCCTCCCTAACTTTCTGCCTACCAAACGGACTTTGTGGGAAAAGCAAACTTAATATACAAAGCTGATGTATCAATCAATCTCACCATCTGAAATTCCACCAACTCACATTCAAAGAGTTAGAGTACATAATCAAATACTATAACTTGAAGCAAATGAAAGAATTCCCTTCTACATACGACTCGTAAGGCGTGATTACAAATGTACATAAACCCTAGGCAATTTAGAAGCCTAATATTCAAAAGGCCAAACTAGAATTCTGTTTCATGTATGAACCACCTTAACAATTTCAACCAAAACCAACAAAAATACGAGACTCCTCTAAAAATCTCGTCAGGCCGAGGGCTTCCATACCTAGAGAGAACTCTGGTTTTACTCACAAAGGAGGGACTGAAGTCAAAATCAATGGAAATTCTGTTCAAAGAAGCAATACGTTCACATAGATGAGAAGTTCATGATACATTATGCATTGCTCGTGTCCAATTTAAGGATTACTTTTCCTCATTCTGTAGGAGCTAACGTATCTGTAGTCTCTGAATGTACTGGAGAATTCCTTCATGCAAAAATGGCAGCATCTCATGCCGGCGATTGAGTCAGTTCTCCACAAAATTTCAGAAACTTCTCACTGATGACACCTTTATGAATATATCCGCAGCATGGGAAACAAAAAAATCCCGAGTATGTGCCTCAGAAGTATCATAATTTAACTTCGTGACGAAGCATGTTCCTATTCAGGGGCACCAGCTTTACAGTTCCATCCCCACCACATGAAAGGAAACCATGAGAAACGACTTGGATATCTGTAACAGCAGCCTGCAGCATTTTAAGCAAAAAGGCTTATTATTGCACGCATGTAGCCAAAAAACAAAATTTTATAGGTGGAGAAATTTGGAGGAGGCATAAAACAAGATGACTAAAATTTGCAAGGTAAATGGATTGTTTTACTTCCAATCAAAATATAATGTGCTCAGAGTTACTAGTGCAAGTGTTTCTGATAAATGTTACTAACTGTTTAGTTGATTAATGTGACTGAACTGAAGTGGTAGTTAGTTGGTGGAGGTAAAGTATATACACCCCGAACTTGTACTCTATTCTGGGCGTCTAGTGAAATTTCTTGCTTCTTACATTTTCGTTCAACACAATGCAATTAGTGGCTGCCTACTTCCAATGACCATCGGCATAAATTTAACCTAGGACATTTTTTTGTTGACAAAGTTTAATATTAATAGTTGAACCAACCCCTGTCCCTAGGGTAGACTACTACTGTCTGCAAAGTACCTCTTTTTTCTTGGTTTAATTAAAAACAAAGCTTGGCACAATTTATATAGCCATAGGCTCTTTTGTTAAAGAAATGTGTTAAGTTTGACAATCACCACAGGAACCAAATCTGAAGCAGCTATGATTCTCACAGCCACCACGCTCTCTAATGGCATGGTGCATGCGACGTCCAAGAACAAAGGGTTCTGTCGGTGCATCTAGTCGAAAAAACGGAGGTTCAAGGGAAAACGTGATATAATATACTGTTGTGCAATAGTAAATCATTACCCGAACAACACCACCAAATCCACGAGAGCTTGGCTGCAGGAAGGTGTGCTTTTCATGCAATTTTGACCATTGACAGACAAACTGAGTGCTCTTGACATCCCAGAGTTTGACATCTCCATCCTTACTTCCAGTCAAAAACAAGCTGGTATTTGGGATGGCAGCTATTTTTGTGATGCTCTCTGTATTTGGAAAAGTTAGCAAGAGGATTTGATTGAACTAAAAAACCCGTAACTATAGGGCCATAACTCATCTTTACCTGAGTGAGCCTTAGGAATATACCAAAGCATCCCATTTACATTCTTGTCCTTGTCAGAATTCAAAGACTTTGGGGTGCTTTGTTCGCCAGTATCAACATGCCTGTGCCTTTTAGCTCTTCCAGTAGCTATGTAACGGAAGTCATGAATTCCAACGTCACCATTTTTACCACCAGTCACAATAAGAGGGGAAATAGAACCACTTCCTACATCATTATCCAATACAGAAAGGGAGCGAGCACCACCTTCACAAGAAAGAGCAAAGTCGGCACCATGACACACATAAGCCAATCCTTATACATGAAATAAAACGACTAATCTTTAAGTCAGAAATTCATTGCATCCACACTGACAAAAAGGCCCATGCCACCCCCGAGACTAAAAAACAAGAAGGAAAGAAAGAAAGAAATATCAGTTACACTCATAGCTAAGCCAAGTCCAGGGGTCATCCAAGTTTATGATTAAGGCTTACCTCAAGCCTAAAAATTTGCTCTATATTAACAAAATTACAAAATACAGCCATGAAGAAGTGAAGAACATTATTGATTCATTAGTTAGAGTTATGGCTCTACATATTTGTATGCTTAAAATTTTTTATTAAGATTTATGGGAGTTAAACGGTCATAATTATCAACACACATTAGAGTTCAGCAACAAAAAAATTCGAGCAAAACCTTCATGACATAAAATGGAAGCTCGAGAGGTTGTTGCAGGAGCTAGAGTATCCCATATAACCACATTGAAATTATTTGAGCTATATCCAGACACAGCTATTATTGATCCACTCGAAGGAAAGTAAGTCACATCCCTGAAAGCAAACATGGAATAAAACTCAAGGTTAAATAGAAAGAGCAAGGGAAATTTTCTGACAAAAAAACTGGCAAACTTGCTGCATCTCAAACTTACAAAAGATGAATTAAAAGGCTATTCATCACTTTCATAATTGCAAATGAAAATTTATCACTAATCCCATTTCCAATGACAATATCAATCATGAATTTGTTGTCACCCCTCAGTTTCAAATGACATGTTCGATAGGTAACACTAGTAAAATCATGGCTCGGGGTTTCAAAGCCGAGACAGAAAAGCATCACAAGATAAAAAGCAGACTTGGAACCTTTTCATCTTATATGTTGGAGATTGAAGGATAAAAAAGTAACTTTAATCACAAGGTTCTGTAATATGTGCAATACATCTTGATTAACCTACTAATCGAAATGCAGCTTTAAGTCAACTGGGGCAAAAATTATAAATGGAAGTTCCAAAAAAGTAAAGTACATACGATGCATGACCATTGAAGCAGAGGGATGATTCTGTTGGACGAATATTGCTCCTTCCTCCTACCTCCAGCTGCCATGTGCAGACAGTCCCATCTGATGCCGCACTCGCAAACCGGTGTCCATAGTGATCAAACTTCAAACCTGATACAGAAGCTAAAGCATAAGGTGGAGGCACATTAGGAGCAGGCAGAACTCCATATGTAGCTTTAGCTTTATCCTTGTTGAACTGCATTTAAAGCGTTCTTCATCAGCCAAATGCTAGAAATATTGAGAACAAATGCAAATGCCTTAATGCACTAGAGTAACTCATATCATATGTCCTATCATTATATCTGTATGCCAGAAGGCCTCCAGTATTAACAGAAAATATTTTTTCTTTTTAAAAAATTTCCCTCTTCTCCTTCATTTTTTAATGGTAGGGTCTCAATCAAGTACACCAAATATAATAGTGGGAATAACTGGCACACTTTGCTTAAAGAATAACTTTTTGTGTCTGGGGAGCTGCTTCAAAGTGTTCCATACATAAGCAAGTATGATGCTCTAGGTGTTCCATACACCTAGAGCATCATACTGCATGTTAATGGCTTGTGACTAGACTGGAGGTAAACTTGCAGATTGGAAAGAAAGTCCGGAATAAAATAGCATTCATGGGTAGGAAAGTTTCATTTTATTTCTTTAGTATACTTTTGCAAGAACATTTTGGGCTGCAATGATAATGAAATTTGGATCATAGTTTTCAAATTTACTGTTTTGACAAGAAAAAAAAAGGATTAGTCTCCTTAGTTAGGAAGCTTGAAGAAAAGAACTTAAGGAGGGGAAAAGGGACAAAAAAGCTCTACACCTGCTTATAAAAATACATGCACATGCAGGTTCGGCCACATTAATATGTACATCAACTCAATATTTCGTACCTCCCAGAGGTAAATGTGTGTATTACTTGAACCAACCAAAAAGAGTGGCCTCAATGGATGACTAGATAACGCCCTTGTACTAATGTTTTCCACAGTTGCTGGAGGATCAACTAAATCTTCAAAGTCCTCTTGAATTTCCCAACCTAATCTAGCCGTCTCAGTTCCAGCATGTCCGGGAATGCCAAAAGCTCCACCAGCTGTCAAGTCTCTGCTAGGCCTTGCTGAAAGGCCCACACCAACTGTGGCTCCACCCAGCCCAAGGTGTGCCCCTTTCTTGATGCCAAGACCTACACCAGGGTAAACAAATGTTGGAGCTGGGGTGGATACTGAACCTGCCCACCCATTTTGTGGCCAATCAGCCTCAGACCACAAATTAACTGATTCATTACCAGAAGGCATCTCACCATCCATATGAAAGAATAGTATGCCCTGAATTTGATTTAAAAGAAAAATCAAAGAAAAGACAATTATGTACATCTCACACCATTTTAAGAGAACTACCACACATATTTGTAAAAATTACTGCAATTTTAAATCACTGAGTAAAATAAACATTGCAATAGTCATCATCATCTCCATTGGGGAAAAATAACTGGGGAGGATAAGATAACCTCCCAAACGGGGGGGAAAAAATGAGAAAAAATAGTACAAAATAAAGTTGATCAATCCCCTGTATATCAGACATTAAATGTCTGTTAAAACAAAAACAAGCTGAGCACCAAACACAAGCCACTAACACGACAATTTGACATAAAAGTTGCATGTGCTACTTTTTTGTCCAACTAGATGCATCAGAGAATCAAATGAACTGCATATTGCTTATGGACACCAGTTATAACAAAAAAGAGGCAATTTGCGTGGTAATCTTCTCCACTTACACAAACATACACGTTTTTAAAATTTCCAGCTTCAGTCACATAACACCAACATTCATTCTTTATGTGTATCACCACAATATCAAAGGCAGAGCCTGAGAGCGTTGAGAGGAAACAGTTGTTCTCATGGTATATTGATTCCTGATTATTATTTGGGTGGCATATTTTCTATTTCCTTCCTGAACCCCAATCCCACCCAAGCATAGAGGAACCACATCCATCCCTGCAATTGAACTACTGCAGTGACAAAATTATAGGGGATGTCTCACCCAAGTAAATGCTAGCTGAATTTTACCCAAGAATTCATACAATTTTTAAACTAAAAAAAAAAAAAATACTAAACCTGATGGTTGGATGACTATGGCTGTACTTATTATGATTAAAGGCAAGCAAGGTTTTTTTTTTTTTAAACCTGTTCATAAAGAATTGGTTGATAAAGAGGGCTTTGACAAAATGTTCTCGAACTAACAAAAGTTGTTCTCCGAATTGGAAATAGCCCCTTTTTTCACACTGTTGAGTGGCCACTATGTTATGAAGTAATTCAATTGAGGACTAGACATTGAACCATTGAGACGATTAAGTCATTGGATCATTAACTAAATTGCTTGAACCTGCTATTTTTAAAACATATATTTAATATTGTAAAAGATTTCAGCTAAAAATGTTCTGAGAGCTCACATGACATGAAAAAATAAGTAAACAACTATAAATTTAAGCCCTCATCATTGAAAGCACAGAGTTGTTCAAGCACTTGCCTATATAGGCTCTCCCCATCAAGCTCACTTCAGTCAAAAATAAGATATGCAAACACCTATACGGGTGAGCAAATGCACTTGACTTGCCCATCTTGAGCTACATGTATGACTTTTGTATCTCACACGCTTCAAATGCATTAATGTAATATGCAAAATAGTTAAAGCCTTCAAATGAGTAATGGGAACTCAATCAGTTCAAATAGTCCTCCAGGGGAAACAAACAAAACTGGGGGATTTTATGCCTCACAGACTTCCAAATGCATTGATGTATTGAAGCTGCATTATACTTCCATCCCTTTATTTTCTGATAAAATTTCTTCCTATATAAATTAAAAAAGAAACTGATTGGACTACTCATGCTACTTTTCGTGTAAGATAATATAAATGAAATTTTTAACACTTTCCATTTTTATGCCCCTGACAAATAATTTAAGATTTTTTAACTAGTTAGTTTACATTACATTACAGGTCACATTAACCTTCACAATTGTTGGATAATGACATGTTATTAATTACTAGCTATATATATAAACTTCAACTTAAGATGAGAAGAAAATATATAAACTTTTCTAAACATTATTCCAGGATGCATGAAATTCAACAAAATGCAATTGGACATCCAAAATTCAGAGCTTCAGAAGAAATAAACTAAACAAAATAGTGAGTAGGATAAAACCTTCCGATTGGTAGCAAGTGCAGCTTCCCGTTGATTAGTTGAGTTTATGCACAATGCCTGCTCAAATGTAGCATCATGTCATTTTGCGATCCAAATTACTGTGGCTAATAAAAACAAAACCTGGGAAAAAATCAAAGGAAAAAATCACCTCAAACAGTTCCCCATTTCTTTTGTATATTTCTCTAGGGCTCTGGAAAATTGTAACATTTTTACTACTTATTTCTTTCTGGTGGGAACTTACAGAAGCATGGGCACCTTGAAACGCTTTTTTAACAGGTGATACAACTTCATGACTTGCAGAACTATTGCCAACTTTACCTCCACAATCATGTGTATCATCAGTTTTATGCATCTCTGTCAATTTTATATACATGTCATTCCATCCTTTAGCAGGCAAATGATCCAAATAATTTGACCAACCAAGTTTTTCATGTGCAAAGCAGTCAGATACCAATTTTGGGTCAGCACAATGATCCCATAATAGTTGATAAACCAAGCATTTATCTTTCGTGTTCACCAATTCCAAATTGATAACCCCTTGACTTTGATCCTGATTGGATTCTGACAAACTAGGTCTTTTTAACCACTCAAGAGTCATTGTGCTCAGATCATTTTCCAATCTCTGCCAGAGAGATACTGCAAGTTGTTTAGAATGATAAGAGGAAATGTGTGTAACAGTTGTCTTCAGTAACTCACATAAGCTCAATGAAACCAACCTCATCTGCTCAGGCAAGTTGATGCCATCAGTATCTGGAGTCAAGAGAGTTGATGCCTCGCAATCATACTTTCTGTTGAAAGAACCAGGCAAATTACCATCTTCAAGTGTATCCACAATCTTATTCAAATTATATATCATGAATCTAGACATTTGCTGCCATAAGCAAGTCCCTAAAATCATCGATTTTTCATCATCAGGAATCAACTGCTTCACACTCACAACTTGTATATCTTGTCCACATTTTGAGGCATGGTCTACCAAAGAATGTTGAGTCACCAATTCCATAATTTTTGGGATGAGTTTCTTCAGATTCACCATATCAACCCCATAAGGGTTACGGTCATCACTACGTGCAATTAAAAAGGTTGAACCATTACGAAAATAGCTTCTAAGTTTTTTTGAAGCCAAGCTAATGAAAAGTATAAATAATACTCAAACAAATTAAGAATATCAACAGTCTTCTCCTTAATATTTTTGCCGAAAGAACCAAACCGAATCCTCAAAATGGCTTTTAAATGCCAAAGTGAAATCAGGAGACCTTCGACCAAGTGAGGCTGCCAAGCACTTGAAAACTTCAATTTACTTTCAATATATGCACTGTTCTCAAAAGAAGAAGTTATACTATGTTGGGAATTACCCATACTGCAAGCAGTAAAGAATCTTGAAAAGAAATGGGAGGTTTCTATTGTAGACTTGAAGAGAGGTCTAAGCCAGGAGTAATACAACGCAGAAGCATCACCTATATCACTATTCTTATGAGATTGATCTCCTGAAACACCACACGCTATATCATATCCTATGTTCAGTAGCCCTTGATGGCAAAGTGATAGTAAAATCTGCAGGAAAGGAGGATAAGTAAGATTCTCTCCAGAAGAATAAAGTTTACTGTGGCCAAAGATTTAGCGCAGATTATGGTGAATTACATACCATTCTCAGTAGACAGAATGGAGCCAGTGAAAACCTCTGTTCAAACAGTGCAAGCCCATCATACAATTTTTGCCTCAGATTTTCAAGTGATTTATCATACTGCATAATGTTTTTGCCAGAATATGCCAATTCCCCACTGCATCCTACAACGTTATCTGGCCAGTTTGGATGATCTCTTGTCAATTTTGCTAAATACTGAAGCGCCAAATTCAATTTAGCATGAAATTCCAGATGCATAGACACATCAGCAGAAAGCCAGTTAGCAGATTTTCTTGGTAAAGGATTAAAAATTTTAGACAGTGCCTCATTTCCAGCACCCAACTCAGTCCCTTGATCTGCAGTCTCGACCATGCTCGGAGAAGATGAGAAGCACTCCAATGCTTCAAGCTTGAAAATTGAAACAAGATTGCATTTCATAAAATTACTTATCAGAAACATAACCATAATAGCATACACATGTAAGTTATTATGTCAGTGTATTGCATTGGCATTATGCAGACACACAATATTTCAGGGCCCAAGGCGTCATTATCAATCAAATTAAAACTCAGATGCCACAAAGACAATAATCTTGATGATTTACATGAGATATGGAAAGTTTGAAATAGTTCAAAAAATGGGAATTTACACTTTTAAGAATTCCTAGAATGGTTAGTATTAGCTTTTTGGCAGGCCACTAGGAGCTAACAGAATACATCTTCACTACAGAAGCTTTCTTGATTGACTAAACTGATGGATGCATGGACTCACTTGAGAAAGGCATGAAAATCATACAATAAAATGATAAAGACGAATTTCTTCTTGAAAGAATTTAATCTATAAAATTAGAATATAACAAACTGGCTTTTATACAATCAGCACTAACAAACCATTTATTAGAGCAGAAACACATTCAAGGCTATGACAGGTTCAACAAGTATGTTAATCAAACAGTATGACAGCTTCCTCAAATGAAGACCATTGTGGAAGAGCATACATGCTGTATATCAACCAGAGCTAGAAAAACATAGCTTGAATCTCATTCAACATAAGAATGAAGTTTTGACATGTTAGTTTGAACTGGTAAGTAACGGGAAAAAATCAAGTCTCTAAGATATACTTACAGGAGTACCACATCTGTTTAGGGCAATTGCTGTCATAAGAGTAGCCCATCTTAGAAGGATAGCTGAATTTTGCTCCCTACAGCATTCTTCATGTTATTCTTTGTTGCAAGCATTTGGCAATAAATGCCAACATTTGGGTCCAAAAAAGGATCACAGTTGGAGACAACAGTGGAGTCTTGAGCTACAGGATTTATTGAAACATCTAGCATTCTCCGAAAAGATTGGTAGTAATTACCCATTTCCCACTAAAAATCATGGAAAACTAGCTGTAGTTGGAATATGTACAAAACAAGTATAAATGCAGAATATAAAAGAAATCTTTTAATGATAAAAAAATATTAATCAAAAATATTTATTTTAGGCACCTCCAGTAAGCTTGCAAGCCAGTAGTCGCCCTTTGCAATTGCAGATGGAAGTATATACTTTGTTATCAGGTGACGCTCCAATGATCCACCAAGGCCCTCAATAAGTCGACAAATAACTAATGCAAGCTGTTCATCTCCAAGGTTCTTTGCACAAATATTTACAGCAGAAGAATGATCACCTCCAAGCAAAAAGAAAGCAATAGCCAATTCCAGTTGATGCTTCCCCAATAAGACATAAGCATTTTTCAAAGCAGCTGCTTTATTTTTCTCATCCTGTAATCAACTAACCATGATTACCTAAATAATTTTTTGGAGTATCAGTAATAAAACAAGTGCAGGCTTACAAGGAAGTTTCACACTTACAAATAAAATTGATAAAGGGTTCCAAATTAGAAACCAAAAGAAAAAAGAAAAATTATAACAGTAGCTTAATTCCTCAAGAAATCACTGTCGTTGCAACTGTTCTTATCAGAAAATACGAAGTACCTGAAAATTGCGTGAGAGAAATCCCACTAAAGGCTTGTCTTTCTCATCCTTACTAATTTTGAAAAGGCCAACCAATACTTGAGTCCTATTTAGTGCAACGTATAGTAGTGCACAGTCCTTAGGATTTTTGTTCTTCAAATACTGTGCCCTTGCCAGTTTCTCCATCTAGAGTTAAGGGGGTAAAAGGGAAGCATCAGAATTTAGAACTGTTTGAATTAAACCAGGTAATGAACA
Source organism: Acacia pycnantha (assembly GCA_025563575.1). Taxonomy (NCBI): domain Eukaryota; kingdom Viridiplantae; phylum Streptophyta; class Magnoliopsida; order Fabales; family Fabaceae; genus Acacia; species Acacia pycnantha. Next base: position 37,936 of record JAMWYP010000118.1, read on the forward strand.
ATCAGGTATATTATAAAAATAATAATCTAAAGATGAAAAGCTCAAGTACAAAGAGCCAATCAATAATTCGATCAACAAAATGCTGCCTCCTTGCTTACTTGTAATCCCTTTTCTTGTCCATGCAACACAACATCAGCAGAAATCAAGAGTGTAACAGAAATATAGAAAGAACCAAAATTGTCGTCCTGGTTAAACAGCAATTTTCAAATTACATGGTTAATGGTAATTCACCCCCTGCAACCTTTAAAGCATCCACCAGAGCATATAAATGTACAAGAAGTCAAAGACAACAAAATTTTAATTGTCAATACGCATGCAAGTATGGAAATTTTAACATATGATTGAACAGGCAAAGGGGCCATAAAGTCTGATTTGACTTTGTCTAACAGATCTAAAATATTGGAAACATGAAGAGCAGCTTGTTGGTTTAGCAACATTGCAGTGAATACCAGAGAACGGTGAGATAAGGAGAAAAAAAAATTAAATTCTAGGGAAGCTAATTTTAGGAACTAGAAAACAGACATGTTTCTTGGAGGCAACAACTCGCTTTTGGAAATAGTTCATACATCACCACAATATTTGATATAATAGGAATAAGATTTCAACACAACCATCATCAATTGCAAAAGAACAAAAAAATTTAAGTGTACTCACTCTCTAGACTAATATACTTCAACAATCATCAATATGTAGCTAAATTTTTCCAAGACAGGCAGTTAGGGGAAAATATATAAAAAAAAGATGGAACTCCCCAACTCAACAGTGAGTTGTATCCAAATATTCCAAATGAAGTAAATAGCATGACACAAGAAAAAAGAGAAACAATGATCAACTTGTGTTTATGATGATCCTGGCCTTTGATGTGCAAATCAGATATTCGAAGCTATTAAAAATAAATGAACTGCAGTCAAGCAGTTAAAAATTTATAAATTTAAAATAGAAATTCTGTCAGTGATGCCTTGAGGAAGTGAAACTAAACTGCATTTCCTTTTAACGTCCTTCTGAGCTAGAATCATAATACTGGTAAATTCAATATTTAACTTCAAAGCATTATCAATAAATTTAAGATTTAATTTTCCCCGTACAGCACAGAGGACACTGAGAAAAAGAAAAGGACTGAGCATTACCCTAGAACGCAGTTGAGGTACATTGGCAAACCAAAAGCCAATACCCAAAGCTTGCATTTCTTTCCAAGATGGTTCATTAGGTATGACAGAACCAAACAAACTTTCTTGGCAATCAGACTGGTAAGCCCATACAAACAACCTTGAGTTAACTATCAGCTCTTCTGGAGTTGCAACCCTACCAAAAGTCCGGACAAAAAGAAGTTGCTGAAACCTTAATCCCACCCAAAACCTACAAACACAAGAAAATCATTTATTGAAGTGCATCATGGCAGACAACCTTCGGAAAAACAGGTTTTCTACATGTGTAACAAGTCAAAAACATCTTTGTTGACAGTGCCAAACACACCATATTGATGATTTATTTTACTTTTATTCTGTATTTAGCTTTAGTATCTCTTATTATCTGAAAGTTGGTAGATCTTCTGCTTTTGGGTTTGCTTGAAGGTATCCCTGAATTCTAGGACTCTCCAAGCTATCCACGTCATCATAATTGTAACAACAGCGAGAAAAACCATGAATCTCACTGGTTTTATCACACTAACTTCTGCAATCTAAGTTCATTACTCTCATCTGTGCAGGGAGCTTTCAAGTTTTGCAGTTCTATCACAACAATTTCAATTCAGCAAATTCTTTACAAGTGAATGCTACAATTAGATTGTTTAGCAGGCCGTGTAAATATAGTGGACATTATAGTTCTTAAAGGGGCAAAGGATATAAAGCTCTCTCGTCAACAATTTAGGTAAGAATATCTTTAAGCATAGCATGTAAGCTTTTAATTGAAATTTGATATATCCCAGCCCATAATCAAATACTAGAAAAAGAACTACCAATTAAGTCAGGTTTTCCCCTTCTAGCATTAAGAATAATCATCCTTTATCCTGAATTAAGTGAAAATACCCATTCTTCTTGATATCCAACAGAACCTCAGACATCTGATTGACTTTCTGCAAAGGCCCTAGCATGAGTTCCATAGGCCACAGATAAGTTCAGTTATAAGCTGATAGCTCATTCCTCTTATAACTGAATTATTCTTATGCAAATGCAATGGTGTGCAGTATAGAACTATGCAAATCACTTAGTACTACAAGTTTCTGGAACAAGGTAACATCAGGCAGGTGCCACTAAAGTTTTAAAGCGGTAACATAAATATAAGTTATACAAAGCACTCAAGCCACTTATGGCTCAGAATTTAAGCTTAGTTTGCCAAGAGCATGCCTCTTATGCACATTGGTTTGCCTCCTATGAGTAGTACAGGACAAGTGAAGCTGCAAGGGACATAAGATGTGTTACAAGAGATTCAGTGGATATTAAACTCAATTTACTTTGTCTTCTGCTTAGCCTTCTATTCCCAAATTGTCCATTGTAGAGTTGGTTGATGCCAGTTGTTCCAACCTTTTTCTTCTTCACCAATTATAGGGTTTCCATTTTGATTAATTTAGGGTATGTTTGGTTTGAGGGAAGGGAGGGGAGGGGAGGGAGGGAAGGGAGAGAAAAAAAGGAGGGGAGAGGAAAATATGTGGGCCTCACTACACTCAATTTTCAAAAAAACTTTCCCTCCTCTCATTTTTTTCTCTCTCTTCCTTCCTCCTCAAACCAAACATACCCTTAGGGTCTGCGTTTGGTTTGAGGAATCGGAGGGAAGGGGAGGAGGATGGAGGATTTTAGCCCTCCCCTTGATTGGGCGATGTTATTTTTAGGAGGGAGGGAAATTTTTAAAATTTCCCCCATCTTCCCTCAAAAACGTCACCCCCCAAATCGGACGGATTTGGAGGGATTATAGAAATTGGTGTGACAGTGGACTAAGATACCCTGTCTTTTCTTTTATTCCAAAAATACCCAAGTCCCCTTTTCACTGATGAACTGCACAATGTTGCAAAGATTCGTAACACCAAGTTTTGCTTTACACCAGCAAATTCAGCCATGGCTTCCTTGTACTTCTCAAAGAAATAACTGGGACTTCTCTCTCACGCTACAATTGCCGGTGATCGCGATGATCGAACCGATCGATCTCATTGTAGGTCTTCCTCGCGTAATTATGAGCCTTATTGATCATTCTTGCTAGGGTTTGAATGTTGGATATGTCCGCACGAGGATCCGACTTGATGGTTCGAAGCGAATGGAGGGTCTGGTTTGGAGGCATATCGTTTGATTTTTTTCATTAGTTTGGCTATGGAGGGCATCACAAGCGAAAGAATAAACATGAAGAAGAAGATGATGGTGAAGGAAGAGAAGAAGTCATCATTGGTGGTGGCTTTGGTGAATATAATGAACAAGCTTTCCTATATATAAATAGGAGATATGAAGAAAACAGTTTGAACATTATTAAGTGCAGAGATTAAGAGTGGTCCCCTTTAAAATTGGTGTGACAGTGGATTATATATGCAGTCTTGATGTGAACCCGCATGCTTCTCGAAACCAAAAAACAATATGGTAGTGGCTGATTAGGAGATTGTTATGTATGCCATTTTTCTCCGGCTTTTAAGTTTATTTATGCTTGTTGTTCTTAGTGCAAGTTTGTTTCTTTTTTCATTGTTATGTTGGATTCTGGTTGTATCACATCTTTAGTGTATCTGTTTCTTTGTTGACATTTGGTAGTAATTCATGTGTATTTTATTTTTACCCATTTAAAATCCCTCTTATAACATATGGGTAAACTTGTCAAAGTGAAAAATCTCCCTCCTCCTCCTAAACCAAACAAGGTAATATTAAAATCCTTCCCCTCCCCTTCCTTCGATCAATCCAAACAAGGTAATATTAAAATCCCTTCTATCCCCTCCCCTCCATTAAAATCCCCCCCTTCCCCTTCCCTCCGTCAAACCAAACAAACCCTTAGAGTAGATGGGATATATGCTTCGTTGAAGTCTTCCAAAGGATTTCACTTATAAAAAGAAAACAAAATTCATAGGAAAGCTTAACAGAGAGCTATACATTACTAAACTAACTTAGGAATACCTTCGTCCAGGCTCATCAAGACTTTGATATGCAGAAGATGAGTGTGGACTATTAACTTCACTGAGCAGATCAATAACTGCAAGAATCTGCGTCTTTTTATGTTGATAATAGCTTCTAAGTCAGGAAAATTTTCAAGGGATTTGATCAAGTCATTGAGCTCAGATTTTGTTGAGGATGTATTTTCAACAGTGAAGCCTGAATGATATGGAAACTGCATGAAGCTACTTTGAGAGAGGGAGATCGAAGCAGTATCCCCACTCCATTGAAATTCCCCATTTTGGGAACTTTTGAAACAAGTCCTTCTAAATAATTTGACAATAAGATCACTGGAGGACCAATTTTTTTGGAGACGTAACTGTTTTCAGGATCATAATTAGAAGTCACAAATTCAAAAAGATGCCTCGCTGCCACGTATGCACGTTTCCAGTTGCTGAAAACATTAGAGAGAAATAGCATGAAAGATTAGATGCAATCTCCATCGCATTGCATGCCTCATTAGCAAATTCTTTCAAACACTATCAAAGCAGATTGGGAACAAAACTTGTCTTGCAAATCACAGCACTACCTGTTATACTTTTTGAAATTTGGATAAAGTAATTATTCATTGACAGAAGAGGAAAGAATAACGTTGGAGAACAAGAAACACTCGTCCATTACCTGAACTTATATTAATAAGGAGTACATCAGGGTGATAAATGGGCAAAGATCCACTTAATTTTTCCACAATTTCAAAGATGCTCCATAAACCAGCATAGGTACTAAGTTGAGCTTCCAATTGAGACTTAGCTAGAAGCAAGCTGTTATCTAGTTCATTTCCCTTCATATTACTTTTGATAGACTGCATTGACTCAGAGTCTCCATCACTATCCCCAACTGACAGCTCTCTGAAGGTACTGGTACCACGATCAGTAAAAACTGCAGAAAGCATGTCTTCAAATGTACCACCCTTACCATTATAGAGATTTGCCTTTGACTCAAATGAATGAGAATTACTTTGTTGCTTTTCATCCACATGGAACAACCAATTACTAAATGTAGTAAAGTAATTTCTATGAACTACCACTGTTGTGGCTCTGGGCCCCCACAAGAAGTCATTAATGGGAATGGAGGTATGAGCAGATGCGATGCAAACCCATATATTCATTTTGGAAAAGCTTCCAAACGTTAACAAAGTCAGACTGTCATATCGCCTCTCGAGAATATACTTGCAATTCATTTTGCAAACAAACTCCAAGTAATAACTGACCAGTCCCCAAATTGAACCAGTTTAGAGTAATAACATCACCATCAAAGGTTAGCTTATCCTCCAAAATAAAAGTTCCAGCACTCATCAGATTTATGTAACCAGATCATTATTATGAGTAGTAGAAAGCTTAGATGAGCAAGGATTGACACTAGTGAAGTATATTTTACCAGCAAAAGACTTTTAAATGCCCACAGACTATGGTCAACAAGACTTTTAGCATCAAAATTGCATTCACAGTAGCTTGTTAACATGTCAAATGAGTGCAAGGTAATTTCCCATGACAGGGCCTGAAATCCTCGCATCCAAATTGCCAAAAGCATAAGCTTATTGTCAGAAAATGTTTTATTACAAGTGGAGTTCAAAGAAATTGCAAAGATATCAGTAGGGCCCTCCTCATAAGGACCATGACCATTGAAAGGTATAGTGCAAAAGTAGTGTTGTTGTATGTTTTCTTCTTCAGTTTGACAAAATTTGACAATAAAGCAATCAATGCCTCTGGCATGTCCCATAAAAACCTGTTCATCATCAAATAATGAAGGTGCCCACCTCAAGCTTGTATACATGGAACCACAGTCATGTGTTACAAGCTTTCCACAGAGTTTCCAAGTGGGAAGCAAGGTTGGACATCCCATGGTGCAGTTTGAAATCCTTGAAAGTGACCAAAATAGTAGCAGTCCATTAGAATCCAGAGAAGCAGCAATTTGAACTTCACATGTACAAGGATGAATAGAAACCTTTAAAATTCTCCCAACATGACCATCCACATTTAAAACTCCATCATTCAAACGTGAGATGTTCTCAGTTTTGGTATTATCAAGGGATTTTTTTACAGCATCATGTAGTGTTTGAATATTAAAAAATGACCGGATTAAGGAATTAGAGGGCAATAACTGGACTGGAGAGCATATAACTGGGGGGCCAGACCAGCAGTTCCTCAATAAAATGACTTTATTAAGAAGTAATACCTTTTTGAAATCAGATGAGTCAAACCTATAAAGATTTCCTGTTTCAGGGCCACAGAGTTCATGTCTCCTCCATAACTTAACCCGGGGAAATCTAATAGGGGAGAGGTCATCAAGACAGTGGATGGCCCATAAGCTAAGCAACATTCCAGGACCAAATCCAACTAACCAATCACATTTTCCAACTTCATGGTCAAATCCTTCTTTGGAGAAGACTTGGCCGGTTCCTTCAGAAACTTTAAATATCCCCCCACTTTCTGTTCCCCATGTCATGAATACATCTACACCAAGAGTTCCATTCAAGGCTTTATTAATCTCGATGATAGAAACAACACAGTACCCAATTTTCTTCGCTTTTCCATTATCAACCTCACTCCATAACCTCAAAGTTCCATCTAAACAGCATGTCAGCAATACTTGCCTAGCTGAGTGTCTCCCTTTTCGGTTTGATGGTGTTCCTCTCAATGGTCTCCATTGAATCATTGTGACAGGTAGAGGATGATCTAGCTTAGAGTTTGCATATTCAGAAAGTCCATTGCTTTGATATACTAGTACACATTTTCTTACCTTATTAACTAAAGACTCTCTCTCAATATGTAGTTCACTAGGACATGCTGCAGTTGCTGAAGGGCCATCAATGGACCAGGTTGCACAAACAAGAGTTTGAGGTTCATCTGCTTTAAACTTCCAAACCATTTCCCAACACCTTTTGCTCTTTTTCCAGAAAACCACCTCCATTCCACCAGATACTAATCCATTGCCAGACCCTGTCCATCTGATAGCTTCAACCTTCATATGATGTGCAAGCACTGCATTCTGGCTCCAACTTTTTTAAAAAAACGTGCATAAATAGTTCTGTGCGTTTGTTAAAAAATCACAAGCAAAAGGCAAATTTCTGATATTTAAAGAGATCATCAGTTTTTGAAAATATTCTACAAACAGTTTCACAAATTCATCTCGTATTCTAGTCATGAAACTATAAGCATCAAGTAATTTTCCCATCAAAAGCACTGAAGCAATGGTCAAAATCAATCATGTGTGACAAAATGAAAAGTAAAACACAATAATTTCATAACCAAATCCTGTTCCAAAACTATTTAAGCACAGATAATTGTAATGTTTGAAAGATTTTCGTTTTCTAACTGAAGCAGGAGAACACTTGACACTTGCAATGTTATTTTGATGCCCACAATATTCAAAAAAGTTCATGTTGATATTTACATGATTGTATGGTAAATTAAGGAAGTGTTCAAGGTTATAAATGTAACATTTGTAATTAAATAATTGAAATAAAATAACATTGAATTAATTTAGATAGCCATATTTCCACATTTTCTCTCCACTTCTCTGATCTTCCCGCTTTTATTTTTAAACATGAAATTTCAATAGGCACACCAGCTTAGCACCAACTTCACAACTCATAACTCATAACCATGTTTACTTCTCCTTAAAGAAAATTTAACAAATGCAAAAGTCAGAGCCTAGATGTATTTAGCCATTTGGCTTGCTAGGTCAGAAATGAGGAAATCTCTTTACATAATAATAATATAACTTTTAGAGTCTACTTCATGTTTAAATAAAGAGTTAAGGCCAATAAAAATTGGTCCCATTAGTAAGTAATTAACTCATACCCCACAAGGACATGAGCTCAAATCTCACTGATCTTGTTGGTGGATAGCGTATAAGTAATTTCGTAAATGCTCGAGCGGAGGGATGCCTACCCCACCTAGTGGGATAAAGCCTTGTTGTTGTTGTTACTCGAGTTGAGGGGTACACCCTAACTGATAAGCCCCAAGACCCAACTCACTTTTCTCATCATCCAAATATATAATAAGGGGAAAGAAATTAAAGCACCAATACAGGAATCATAAACCAAGTTACATTGAAATCGATATAATGAAACGTCTGCAAAGAAAAAGGGGGAAAAAACACCAACAAACAAAACAAAAAACAAAAGCTCGAGTACTACCATTATAGTGTATTCTCTCTCATCGGCTTGTGCATCTATTATGAACTTATATATTATCAGGTAGCAGATTTTTCGGGGGGACCAAGCACAAAATGTAAATCTCAAATCTTCATTACTTCCTAATCCTATCCCCTTAAGCAATGAACATGAAATGAACCAACATTAGCACATGCCAACCTATTCCAACTTCAATTCAGAGTGTTCTGTCCATTCTATATCGCTTTTCAGTAATCAAATTTAAAATACTCAATAGAAAACATAAAACTTTTTAAACTTTCACTGACCTTTACACTTGGACGAATCATGGGAGAAAAGCCAGATACAATTTTCAGCTGCGGCCGCCAGCTCCCCAATGGATGGCATCCCCGGAGACCAAGAAACGGCGGCCACAACAGACAAGGGGTCGCCAGAGAGCTCGAAGACTTGCCGGAAAATGGGACCAATATGAGATTCTTCGGCAGAGAGAGGAGAAGGAAGTGGGAGATGACTAAGAGTGAAGCCGCTCCGTAGGCGATCCATGAATAACCGTAAAAATCTGGAAGCCAGTCGATGGTGGATTGGGAACCAGTGGGAGCAGGGGTGACGATCTCGGATCTGTGAAGGCGGAGAGGAAGGTGATCAATGGGATTGAGGGTGGAAGAAGGTGGCTTAAGAGAACCAGAGCTTGTCTCCGCCATTGTGAATCTTCAACGGATGAAACCTGAAGCAGATGATGAGCTGCGAAGCATCGGGCGAGCTAGTTCTAGGAGGCCTCTGTAATTCCTATTACGGCATTAGAGTCAGAAGCAGCAAAATTCTACAGAACTATCCCGATGAAGTGAATCGAGTTGGGAACAGTTTTATTTTTCGAAAATAATTTGATTTTGGTAAAATTCTATTAGTTACTTTTAGCATGATAAATCCCGTGCGAAGTGCGACCCGCCGAGAAAATTCCCGCGTGGCTATAATCTGTATGTATCAATGTTGTTGCTACCATATGATCGATTTTATTTAGTGGTGTTTTTTTTTTTTTTTAAATTGAGATAAAATTCTATTCATATACTTATATTTATTTTATATATCGTAAACTAAGATTGAAAATTGTTTTTAAAAGGCTCCAACCCATATTTAAATAAGCACTATCATTCGATCTTGTTTATAAGTCCATTTTAACTAAAAAATTTGATCATATTTATATAAGTTCGCCATGTAATAAATGAGATTGTGAAAATTTTATCCATATTAATTATACATGTTATGGACCTAAGTCTAGGCCCATTAAGTCCAAGCCCATTAGCTAGCCGGCCCAAAGTAAGGCCCACGAAGGATCTTAACCGATCCATGGGGGCCCAATCCGAAGGACCTATTCAAGGGGGAGGTTACCTAGATTCTCGGACACACCTGATGCGGGAGATCTAACCATAAGGTACACTCTATATATACATAGGGATTACACGATCAAGGTACACAAGTTCTCATCCTTGAACTAATCTACATACAGTTACACTGTGCACACACCACACCCTTTGCATGAAACGCCTCGGTTGTGTACAATGATCCATTCTTCTCCGGACACTTGCTCTATAGGCATACAGGAGGAGTCTATCGATCCTATTTCAAAGCCCCAGCCTGTCGGGCTGGACATCTGTGTTCTACACCAGAACAGTGGCGTTGACCGTGGGGACTGTAAACTTCGATCCCCGTGACCAATGAGGTTTAATACCAGAAGCACTAGCCTGAAGCAGCCCGAGACGGTTCAACCGCATGACCAGCGCCAACCGCCTCGGCAATCGCAGCGGGTTGAACAGCTGATCAACCCTCTCGGCGACAAATGAAGAGGAAGGGGAAGATCGGCAATCATAGCCGGAGCAGCAACCAGAAAAACCAGTCATCCCCAACAATAAGGGGAACCCGGAGGACGACTTGTCCGACACAGAGTCCTCGGCTCCGCGAAATCATCGCCATGAGCTGCAGAACTCAAACCCGGAATCCTTCCCAGTCACCAATCCAGATCTCCTCCTCCTCCAAAATACGCTTACCGCGTTGTTGAGGCCTATGGAGAACACGGACAAGCGAAAAGCGCTACACTTCCATCATATAGAAGAGCGTTTCAAGGGAAGGGATTCCGCGTCAACAAATGAGAACCGAGATGAAAGAACCAGGGAAAAGGATCGAGATGGTACAGCCTACGTGATCGCTAAGCCAGGCACAAGACCGAGAGCGGTCAGAATAAGAGAGCGGGTTTCGCTGACAAGGAGTTGAAATGCGAAGAAACGAATCGGACAGATAGGCCTCCTCGGCCTCCGCTAGCCGGGCATCAACAGAGAAGGTACGTTGGGCAGCTCGATAACAACCCTTTCTCAGTCAAAATCCTCAATGCTCCTTTCCCGGAGAAACTCGATCTCACCGAATTGACAAAGTACGACGGCTCAAAACCCGACAACCCACCTTGAAGACTTTGAGGTGGTCATGTTCGTAAGAGGACTTGGAGAACCCATCATGACTCGGATCTTCGCCGCAACCCTTAAAGGACCAACGTTAAAATGGCTCCACACTCTGCCTGCGGGGTCGATTCATAAATTTGATGACCTAGCGGAGGCCTTTGAATTGCATTTCATGACTAGCAAACGGCAACCGAAGTCCCAGTACACCTTGTCCAAGATTAAGCAGCGACCCGGGGAAACACTCCAAAGTTACTTGGATCGCTTTAAGAACGCGGCCTTACAGGTGTGCGGGTTAAAGGAGGACGTGCACGTCCATCTTTTAGCCGACGGCCTAAATGGAGAGTCCCGTCTGGTTGAATCATTCTTTAAGGAACCAGCTAAAAATCTCAATGATTTCATAACTCGTTCAAAGAAATATCTTGAGGTGGAGCAGATGCGCATAGCAAATAATTGCAGGCGGGACCGAGACAGGGTCACTCCACCCAGAGACAAGGAGTATACGGAGAGTAGGAAAAAGGATTCCCGCCCAAGGGGCTCGGACAGTCAGAGCCGAGGTGGAAAGTTTGACGCAAAAAGCAAATATGACAGGTATACTGCTTTGAACGTGCCACGATCACAAATCTGGAAAGAAGTAGCGATGGCCGATATGAAAAGGTTCGATCGACCTCGGTTGTCTTATCGCAGTTCCGGGGTTGATCAGTTCAAATACTGTGCATTTCATGACGGACAAGGTCATACAACGGATGAATGCTACGAGCTCCGTGACGCGATTGAAAAGTTTGTCTGGGATGGAAAGCTTCAACAGTACGTGATTGAACACCAAGGAAAAAGCGGCAAACGTAAGCCCAGGAGCCATAGCAAAAGCCCCCCCGGAAAGCACAAAAAGCAGGAGGAAAAACACAAGAAACCGACCGAGGCTGAAGATGAATTTCCAGAAACCGAGTTTGACTGTAGTGTGATAAGCGGCGCAATGGGCGGAGGCGGAGATACAATGAGCCAGCGAAGAAAATATTTGCGAGAGGTCCTCTCGGTAAGAGATCGTCCGAAGTTCAAAGAGAGTTTTAACGGACCGTCTCATCGGCCATTGTATTTCACAAACGAAGATCTTAAGGACGTCGTCCGGGCATCAAGATGGTCTAGTGGTGACTGGGATCTTAGTCCATTGTCGAGTCAAACGCATATTTGTGGATGCCGGAAGCTCAGCAGACATCCTCAGCTGGGACGCATTCAAAAGAATGAGCCTGGATCAGGAGGATTTGAAGCCCTGTAAGACGACCCTCATAGGGTTCAACGGAGAGCATTCGCGCCCTAAGGGATTTATCGACCTCAGGTTTACCTTGGGAACAAAGGAGGCTTTCAAGTCAGAGCACGTGTGTTTCATAGTAGCAGAGTTCCTTTCACCATACAATATTATAGGCAGGCCAACTATCCATAAATGGGACATGCTGGTCTCCACCAAACATCAAAAGCTTAAAATGGTGAACAATTAGGGAGCCGTGGTCACGGTAAATGAGGACCAGAAAGAGTCTCAACAGTGTTACTTTGAAACTGTCAAAGTGGGCGAGGGCGGTCACTCATCACAGCCGCCACTCGGACATGCCAGTAGGGATCCGGGACGCATGGAGCCGGACTCTCTGGATCAGGATGTTAATACGGTCAAACTAGACCTCCGGGAGGAAGAGTAGCGGCCTGAACCGGCCGGCGATTTGGAGGATTTAGTTTTGGGAGACCCCCTCCAGACCACGAAGATCGGAAAACACTTATCCCCAGAGCTTAGAACCAGCTTGGTTGGTTTTCTGAGGAAAAATCAAGACGTCTTCGCCTGGAAGTCATCCGAGGTACCTAGAATAGACCCAAAGTTTTGTTGTCACAAGCTGGGAGTCTACCCGGGCTCGATGCCGGTCTCCCAGAGAAAGAGGAATCCCGGCCCGGAAAAGAGGAGAGCCTTGGAAACTCATGTTCAAGAACTCTTGGAAGCCGGATTTATCTGAGAAGTTCAATACACCACATGGTTATCCAACGTGGTAATGGGCAAAAAACCAAACGGAAAGTGGAGGGTATGCACGGACTACACAAACCTAAATAAGGTATGTCCCAAAGACTCATACCCAATGCCCAACATTGATCAGTTGGTCGACGACTCGTCGGGTTTCCAGCTCCTCTCCTTCATGGATGCGTACTCCGGATACAATCAAATAGCAATGTATCCCGAGGACCAAGAGAATACGGCCTTTATTACAGAAAAGGCCAACTACTGCTACAACGTCATGCCATTTGGATTAAAGAATGCAGGAGCTACTTATCAAAGAATGATGAACAAGGTGTTCGCGGACCAACTTGGTCATAATGTTGAGGTTTACATCGATGACATGATCGTTAAGACTTTGGATCCGCTACGTCATATTCAAGATTTGGAGCAGACGTTTGACAAGCTCAGGACTTACCGAATCCGTCTGAACCCGGCTAAATGCGCTTTTGGTGTGTCGGCTGGAAAATTCTTGGGCTTCATGTTAACTAATCGAGGCTAACCCGGACAAATGCAGGGCAGTGCTCGAGATGAAGGCCCCGAAGAATAAAAAAGAGGTTCAACAACTGGCAGGAAGGTTGGCCGCTCTTACCAGATTCCTGCCAAGATCCGCCAAAAAGGCTTTACCTTTGTTCAAACTTCTGAAGAAAGAGGCGTCGGGTGGATGGAATTCAAAGTGCAACGCTGCATTTGAGGAGATAAAACAATGCCTGGCTAATCCTCCAGTCTTGTCCAAACCCAAACCCGGCGAGAGCCTCTACCTTTACTTATCTATTGGTGAGGAAGCCATCAGCGCGGCTCTGGTGAGGGAGGTAGACCACGACCAAATGCCGGTATATTTTGTTAGCAGGACTTTGCAGAGCGCCGAAACCCGGTATCAGAAGTTGGAGAAAGTGGCATTCGCACTACTTATCTCGGCTCGTCGGTTACGACCTTACTTCCAAGGCCATCACATCATTGTTAGAACCAGTCAGCCGATACGGCAAGTTCTACACAAACCTGATTTGGCGGGAAGGATGACAAATTGGGCAATAAAGCTGTCTGAGTTTGACATTACTTATGAAGCTCGCCACACAATTAAGTCGCAGGCATTAGCCGACTTCGTGAGGGAGCTAACCCCGACCGATAAAGCAGGCTGCGAGCCGGATGGCGAGTGGAAAGTATATGTCGACAGATCGTCAAATATTAAAGGGAGTGGAGCCGGAGTCATCATTGAGAGTCCAGAGGGTGTTACGATTGAACACTCACTCCAGTTGAAGTTCCCAACTTCAAATAATTAAGCAGAGTACGAGGCCCTAATCGCCAGACTTCTTCAGGCGAAGGAGAACGGGGCCACAAGAGTTAATGTTTTCACCGACTCGCAGCTTGTAGCGGCTCAAATCGAGGGAACCTATCAAGCAAAAGGCCCACTAATGGCAAAATACCTTTTCAAGGCAAAGGATATAATGTCTGGTTTCGATGAGGCAACCGTAATCCACATTCTAAGAGGGGAAAATACGAGGGCCGACATCCTTTCAAAGCTGGCAAGCACTAAGAGCGCGGGTTGTCACCGCACGATAGTTCAACAAAATCTCGAGGATCCAATTTGTACCATGGCTATCTCGGTTGAAGCCGATTGGAAAAGGCCAATCGAGGATTACCTGGAACGGGGAATCCATCCAGACGATGCTATGGAGGCCAAGAAGTTGGTTCGGGAGGCAGCAAAATATACGATGGTGGAAGATCAGCTCTATCGTAAGGGCTTACATTCTCCAATGTTGAGATGCCTGAACCCGATTGAGGCGGAGTACGGGCCGAACTTCACTTCATCTCGGCTCCGTGGCCTTTCTACAAATGGGGCATGGATATCCTGGGCCCATTCAAAACAGCGCCCGGGCAACTACAATGGCTGATTGTCGCCGTTGATTACTTCACCAAATGGATCGAGGCCGAACCCTTAACTACAATCTCTTCGGCCCGAGTGCAACGGTTCTTTGAAGTCAACATCATCACAAGATTCGGAGCGCCAGCTGAGGTAATTACAGACAACGGAACCCAATTTATTGGCACCGGATTCCGTGATATGATGTTCAAATTCCGCATCCAGCACCATTTCGCTTCCATAGAGCACCCACAATCTAACGGACAGGCTGAAGCCGCCACGGGACATTGCTACAAAGCAGCTTATCGTTGCTCGATATAATAAAAAGGTTCGACCCCGGTCCTTCCAACTGGGCGACCTAGTCCTCAAAAGAGCCGACATCAGGAATAAAAATGCCAAAGACAGCAAGCTCGCGGCCAACTGGGACGGTCCCTATCGCCAGCGGACATGGAATGCGGATAAGCTAAGAACTTATTACAGTTAGATCTACCTTTTTCTGTCGTCAATGATCTCTTTGCAGTTTTTTATTCATTTACGTTAGTTCTTGAACTCGAATGTTGGCCTCATGGCTTTTTCCTTGTTAGCAATTCGTTTGTCGAATAAAAATGAAACTCTCATTCGAGGGCGTTTATTAGCTTCCAAACATTGTTTTCTTCTAAGGTCGTTATGAAACTCGGCTTTTCAGTCGGAGGAAAGTGTCTCCAGAGAGCTATCGCAGCCCATTAATTACTCCAGAGTATCAAGTGGAATTGCCATGTCGACCCTGATCAGGTCAAAATGCTCGGACGTTTCGGTGAAAAACTGAACCCGGGCAGGTGACAACTTCCCTTTATCTTAGGATGACCCGGTCAACGAATCTGGACTTATACGAGGCAGTTTTAACACTGACCCCTCAATACTTTACGGTTTCAATACCTAACGTGCTTTCGCAGACTCTGCACAACTCTTTATGCGACCTTGGCCCGGTTGCACGCAGTGACAAATGCAACTTCAAGTTATTATGTTCGGCTTCTGTACACTAAGGAAGTTAAGAAATAAATCACAAGTGCATTTAAAGGCCAGATTGGCCAATCTATCCACAAAAGAAAACACCGGTCACAAACCCGGTTCGTACAAATGAAACGAAAAACAAAAAAAAAAATACAAAAGAGCTTAAATCAGCTCGCAGGATCTGGAGCGGTCGAGGCTTCTTCCCCTGTCTCAGTCTCCCCCTCGGCTAGGTCACCGTCGAGCCGAGTTTCAGAAGCAGCGACGGGCTCCACATACGGGACGAATTGACCATCCTCAACATAAGAGCGAAAATGGTAACCTGTAACGTTCAGCTCGATTCCGGTTCGAGATGCCGATTTGCGCTAACGCGTTCTGGAAGGCATCCCCTATCGCTTCTTTCAACAACGCTTGAACCCAGGCCGTCTCCTCAATTGACTCGCCAGGAAGCCTTGATTGATTCTTGTCTCGCCTATCGACTCATCCCTCCCGGCCTTCAGTGTATCCCTCTCGGTCGTCAGGGCGTCAATCTCTTCTTCGTCATCAACCCGAGCCGCCTTAAAGGTTGAGATAAGGGTATTCGCGTCTTGCAGGATATCTCTAGTCCTCCGCAGCTCCTCTTCCACCTTCTCAAGTTTGAGCTGGCTAGCTTGGAACTTGTTTGAAGCCGTTTGCCACTGCTTCAGAGTTTCATCTCTCTTCGCCCTTGAGCGCTTTAAATCAGCTATCACTTCCACATAGTTGTGGTGCAGCGTAAGGAAGGACTGAGTCAATTCGGCCGACCTCAGGTTATTGGTACCGATAGCCTGGATATCCCTCACGTCGGCCTCTAACAGCGGCACCGGTTCATTATACCGACGTGCGGGGAGAAGCGAAACGCTCAGCTCTTCAGTAATTCCCTTACTCCAGGAGTGGGAGCGTGGGATCACGAATGGCGAGGCGGTAGCGCACGAACAGATGGTACAGAGGAGAGACCGGAATCGGCAAGCCGGACGCGGCGGCATCACGGGGAGATGGTTGGCGTCATGGTACCGGCTCTGCTTGAACCGGCACCACGGGCGGTCTTGGCCTTTTCGAGGCGGCCACCTTGGAGGATTGGCCGACTTTCGACTTACCCATGTCGTGAGCCGACCTCTTTCTCCCTTCACAAGGCTCGTCATCTGGTATCCCGGACAAGTACTTCGCCCCTTTCATCTTCAGATCTGCACAAAACACAAACATCAAAACATCAGCGGATAAAGTTAAAGTTAACGACGGACTTAAAGACAATAAAAGTTCAGCGGCTCATACTCGCCCCCAATCTCATATCATCCCGGTTTAGTTTTCACCGGTATTAGGCCACTAACGAAGCCGCCCAACAAGTACCATGCGCCTTCACATGGGATACAATGTCTGTCAATAGAATTCTTCTCTTCGCTTAATAAATTGGTTCGTTCAACCTTATAGGCGCTAAGAGACACCTCGTTGTGATCCTTGGACCAGTATAAAGGAAATCGCCATTCGACCTCCTTAGAGTCAGGGTCGAGAAGAAACCAAGGCTCTCCGCCAGACTTGGCCACTACTTTAAAAAAGCCGGCCTTGAAGTGCTTAAAGGAGTCCGAGACCGGGGTGAACAACCGTCTGTTCACGATGCCCCGAATGGAGGTCCAACCCTTTAGCTCGGCCCCTTCCCTTCCAGAGCAAGAGGTGTGGGGGTAAAGAAGTAGAAAAACATGGACGTTGTGCAAGGCAGATCCAGGCTTTTACAAAACCATTCAAACGCTATTACATATCCCCACCCATTAGGATGTAATTGAGAGGGGGCTAAGCTAAGGAATTGTAAAATAGCTATCTGAAACTCGGTGAACGGAAAGCGAACACCAAGCCGGGTTATATAGTCGCGGTAAAAGAAGAAAAAGGAGTTGTGGCTTCCCTCCCTAACGGAACAAACCGGCTCTTCGTCTTCCGGGAGACTAAGGGTATAGCTCTCACTCTCTACTATATGAAGATTGGCAAGGTCAGCCGTGTTCATCTTCGAACGGTATGACAGCACCTCATGGGTAACCCATGGGTATTTTTCCACCAAAGCTTGCGAGGGGCTAGCTGGACTTGAGTTACCAGACGCTGACGCTGACTCCGCAGTGTGGGAAGAAGAGGACGAGGCCATTACACCTACCACAAAAATAAAAATAGAAACAAAATCAGAATTTGCCTAGCATACCCGACGTAATAAAGCTAAGGCATGTTTGAACCGGCATAGACAAAGTAAGACCCGACTCCAAGTTGGTAGGATTACGAGTTGGGAGCTACTCGGGAAGCCGGGGCAAGGTTATGACGGCAGAGGCCGAATCGATTCGGCCGCTTTGGAACTACCATTGGAAATGAGCGGGAACTCTCATATATGCGGTCGTAACATGGGCCGAAGTAATTGGACACCTCGGCTCTAGGATCCAGCCTCCACACGTCGTCGTACTAGTTAATAGGAGGGGCCGCGATAGGAGCGGAATCATCGCAATTCAATGATGAGCCGGCTTGTGCGGTAATAAGGCCGAACGGCCCGACTCTCTCCCGAATCGTCACGCCTTTTGTTCCCAAATCTCCAGAACCCTTTGGCTAGCTTCCACTGTAATGCCCATCGAGCAAGGCTGCCTGCTTCTCTTCTTCAGAGGGCTTATCACCCCAGAGCCACCAATAGGTCTTTGGTTTAACGGTTCGACGCAATTCTTCAATATCCTCCGTGGTCATATCTTTCAAATCCATAGCCAACAAAAATGACGCTCCCAGGACACACGATAGCCAAACCCAGAAAGGGGCCAAGGTTTGGAAGGGAGGAAGGGAGTTTCAGAAATGGTGTTGAAAGGAAGGAGAAAATCACTCAGAAGCCTACCAAAAGGAGAACACTACCCAGAGGATCGACGGAAAAAAAAGAGAGCCTACCCAGGAAAAGTAAAAACAGGAAACGCAAGACCAAATGGGGGGGGTTGAAATCCCAAACAGAAACACAAAGCGAAACTAAAGAAGCAAGGGCAGAAGGATCGGTACCTGAGTAAATGCTGGGGAATAACTCTAACAATGACAAGCAACAACCGCAGAAGAGAAAAGGTCCTCACAGAGCAGAAAATCGTGTTCGGGAGAAAAAGCTTGAAAACCGAATGTGTGAAACAAAAATGAAACGCTAGCAGAGTATAAACTTGTGAAAACCAAACCGTCAGGGGCAAAAATGCAAATTCCACTCAAAAAGAAAGAATGACGTGACACGCACATTTAATGCGCTCACAAAGAAGCCATTTATTACGTCCAAGGGCCGTAGAGGTCAGCACACTTCCGTTTCGGCTTCACGACGCCGAGGGGCGCCGCTTGTCAAACAGTCATGATAACCGAAGAAGAAGAAACAACGCAAACCCAGAGAATGCCACAGATATACAGAATAGTCGGTGTCATACATCCATGATTACGGCTCTTCTAACCCGGCTATTTGGAATCCCATTTCGTCAACACTGCCAGAGCCTGCTTGCCTGCCTCGGGTTCACGCATAGTTGAATCCCGGGTATATCAATTCGGATCCAGCTTCCGATGAATACCATATCCAGTCATCATTTGTAATATCCCAATTTTTCTAATAGTAATTAAGGATTTTTTTTAGGATGAGTTAGTATTTAAGGATTTAAGGAGATCTAGAAATATAAGATAAAAATTTATCAATAGATAAATAAAATATATATTATTATAATACTATATTATTATATTATTATTATATTCTTGTATTATATCTTTTAACATACTATTATTTTATTATTAACCGACTGGTGTCTGCTTTTCTTTGTAGTATCTGGTAGTTTCTTCATTCTTCTAGTTAATTATAATATTATATTATAATATTATTATTATATTGTATTATTATATTATATTGTATATTATAATATAAAAACATGTTGGCATGAATGTGGAGTCACGGACGAAGAACAAAAGAAGAAAAGGAATTATTATTATATTACTATATTATACTATTATTATATTCTATTATATATATTATATTCTATAATAGTAGGCAAAAAGGAGTCACGGGTGAAGAAAAAACATTAGAAAAAAAAAAAAGGGACCCACTGACAAATATTTTCAAAACCTCCCTACAGCCTTTCACGTGAAGTTTGAAAATTTGGCACGGGAAAATTACGTAGAATGACCCAGAGGTGTAAATCACGGTTAAGGACCCATTTTTCTCAACTATAAATACACACACAACGCACCCCTGTGAAACGCAGAAGAGGAAGAAAAGAGAAAGGAAAGAGAGGAGAGAGAAAGAAAGGAAAGAGAGAGAGAAAGGAAGGAAAGAGAGAAGGAGAGTAAGGTGGTAATTATTTGGGGATACCGTAGTTGCTCTTTGGTGATTATTTGAGAGTTAGCAAGTAATGGGTAACTCGGATATTTTTCCTTATACTTGTGAATTATGTATGATTATATTTTTATGCTTATACTATTTATTTTAGATCGATATATATGATACAATATCTTATGGGTTGTAAGGTTTTAAGATTACGCTATGGAAATTTTAGATTGTATTTGTACATGGCACTAAATGCACGTATTATACATACCAATTTACTATTCACTATTCACTCGTTTACTATTTACTCGTTTACTATTTTACTTTTTTTGTTTTACTATTTACTGTTTATTATTTACTATTTACTATTTACTGTTTACTGTTTACTATTTACTATTTACGCATGGTAAATTACTATTCACGAATACATAGTGATACTATTTATTGATCATGAATTTCTATGGTTTTATTTGATATTAATGGAAGCGTAATGCATTATTTTTGAATGAGTGCATTTATCATGGCGGTTGTATTTGTGATGGGATGGAGTTTGGAGGAATCTGATATGTTATGATTTTATGCCACCACTCGGTGCACGGTGGATTGGTACTTTTCGGGGCCCTTCTTCCATGTTTTCCTCGTAGGGATAGCATTGAGTTGTGGGACATGTGACACCTCCTTTATTCGATAAGGAGGGGAGCCATAGTCCATACTTAAGCTCTATACTTTTGGCGGGTATATCTTGAGTTTTGGTGAGCTTGGAACAATTCGGTCACATGAATGTGTTTGTTGGACTATGTGTTAGCCTATGGCTCCGGTCCGTGTATAAGGATGGAAGAGGATATAAGGGTGATTGCATATTGCATGATATGTTAATGTACGGTTCAAAGATTGACAAAATGGTAAATACTTTTGTAAAGTCTTTTATGAGAATTTTCGGTAAATATATATATGTATAAATCAATGTATTTTATCACCAGTTTTTGTCATATATGATTTGCTTGTGTACGGTAGAATATTCAGTAGTTACTGAGATGTGGAAATCTCATCCCATATTAACATTTTCAGGTGAATATCGTAGTAGGGAGCAAGAGAAGACACCTATGGAGTGAGCTTTGAAGGCTCTTTGTACTCCTGTAGTTTATGTTATGTTATTTATTATTTGCCGTGACTCTAAGACTTCCGCTTTGTATTAAAACTCTGAAATATTTTGAAAATCTATTTTGGCTTTGTACTATAAACTCTATTTGAAATGGTTATGTTTTTTTTTTTTTTTTTTGATTTGATAGCGAATAAACCCTGTTGGAGATATTTCAAATATTTTGGTCAAGTTTTCGAGTGCTGGATTTGAGGTGTTACATCATTCACCCCGGATATCCAAAGCATGGACAATCCGGGCTGGTGGGCCAACTACAGCTCGACTCATAGCAGCCTCCTGGGTCATGTGATCCAAAAGACGGCTATTAAATGTCAGTCACGCTCGGAACGTAGTAAGAGGCAATCTCACTTTCTCTCACAGGCAATATGTTCACCCTGGCTGCCCAAAAACTTGAGCACCCGAGCTGGGGGCAACTGTTATGGACCTAAGTCTAGGCCCATTAAGTCCAGGCCCATTAGCTAGCCTAGAAGCTGAGGGGGCAATCCGCGCAAGGATCTTAACCGACCATGGGGACCCAAACCGAAGGACCTATTCAAGGGGAGGTTACCTAGATTCTCGGACATACGATGCGGGAGATCTAACCATAAGGTACGCTCTATATATACATAGGGATCACACGATCAAGGTACACAAGTTCTCATCCTTGAACTAATCTACATACGGTTACATTTGTGCACACACGCACCCCACTTTGGCGAAACGCCCGGTTGTGTACAGTGATCCATTCTTCTCTGAACGCTTTCCCCATAGGCATACGGGAGGAGTCTATCGATCCTATATCAAAGCCCCGGCTGCTTAGGGCTATACATCCGTGTTCTACACCGAACAATACCTATGAAGATAGGGAAAGAGGAAACAATTGAAAAATATTCAATCATAAATGAGGACAAAGTTGAAAATTTATCCACATGATCATTGTGTCAACTGCCTCTCATTGGTATGTGAGATTTGGTCAAAATGAACTTATAAATAAGATGGTATCTCATAAGGATGGGATGAACGGATGAAATAACTTTTATACATAATAATTTTAAGGGTTAAGTACCAATTTTGCCCTTGAAGTACGCGCCAGAGCAATTTTTCCCCTTAAGTCTTCGGCGTAGCAATGTTGCCCGAAGTCTCAAAACGTAGCAATGTTGCCCTCATTAAAAACCCTAACGTTGACCGTCGCCTGACCGTTAAGGTTTTAATGGAGGGGCAACATTGCTACGTTTTGACATTTCAGATGTAACATTGCTACGCCAATAACTTAGGGGCAAAATTGCTCCTGGATGCATACTTTAGGGGAAAAATTGGTACTTAACCATAATTTTAAGGAGTAACAATACTCAAAAACCCTACACGCTTACACTTCTTTAATTTTTTATCGTACATGCGATTTACTTATCTCATTTTTATGTTAAAAAAAAGTAACTAGATTTTGTTTGTGAATAGTTGTTATGTTAATTTTAGGGAAAATCACGCGTAGGTCCCAAGGACCGATTTTTTTTTTTACAAAAAAGTCCCTTAAAATCACAAAATTACATAGAAGTCCCAAGGGACTTTTTTGATATTATTTTTATGGAGTTAAAATCCAGGTTTTTAAATGTTGTTGTAAATACATGCATTCCCTGTTGTAAATACATACATTTCCTGTTGTAAATGATCAGATTTTAAATTTTGTTGTAAATACAAAGACTTCTTGTTGTAAATATAGAATTTTTTCGTTGTAAATGACTTCTACGTTCAAAATTCGGGTGTTTAAATGTTGTAAATACATGCATTTCTGTTGTAAATACATGCATTTCCTATTGTAAATGGTCGGGTTTTAAATTTTGTTGTAAACACAACACTTACCGTTGTAAATATAGCTTTTTCCGTTGTAAATGACTTCACGTTCAAAATCCAGGTGTTTAAATGTTGTTGTAAATATGAGCATTTCCTGTTGTAACTTGTAAATATGGCTTTTTCTGTTGTAAATGGTCATGTGTTTAAATGTTGTTGTAAATATATGCATTTCCTGTTGTAAATACATGCATTTCCTGTTGTTAATACAAATAATATCAAAAAAGTCCCTTAGGACTTCTGTGTAATTTTGTGATTTTAAGGGATTTTTTTGTAATTTTTTTCGTCCTTGGGACCTGCACGTAATTTTCCCTTAATTTTTCATCCCAATTTGGACACATACAGGCGCATTTACGGAGACACCAACCTAAAATATTTATAAAAACATACATAAATCGCTATTAGCATAATTCATTTCAATACCATACAAAATAGGGTTAAAGACCTAATTTGTCACGGAAGTTTTGTTAAGGAGCGCCGAGCATTCTAAGTATTTTGGGTATCATTTTTGCTTAGGAAGTTTACAAACATAGCAATTTTGCCCACTAGCTAATCTTGACCGTTGGATTGGTATCATTTTTGCCCCGGAAGTTTACAAAAATTTGCTCCAAAAAAAAAACTTCCAGGGCATATTTGCTCTATTTTTAAACTTCTAGGGCAAAAATGATACCCAAAATACTTCCGGGTGCTGGGCGCTCCCTTAACAATACTTCCGTGGCAAATTATGTATTTAACCCTACAAAATATATAAGTCATTATAGCTGCATATTAATTAATTTTTCTTTTTGTGATTAGTTGTATATTAATATCCATATTTTGTGTCAAGGTACAGAACCAATATAGAGATTAATGTCAAACTGTTTTTTTTTCCCCTTTTACAAGTGAGGCCTAAAGCCAAAAAAGCAGATTAGACGAATAGGGGATGAATCCCATACAATCTTTATAATATTGATTATGATATAAAGTTAGGCATTGGGGTGGGATTCTCTTGAGCCCCAATTACAATTCATTTATTTTTGAGATAATTAATCTGCAAGTCATTATAGTTTGCCATTGGTATCAGTTTAGTCCTTTAAGTTTGTAAAGTCTGCGTTTGGTCTCGAAAGTTAACACCAGTTAGTTTAACGTAACGGAAAATACTAAGCGAACAATTTTTAGCGATATTATGTGCAATAAAATGCTTACCAAACATGCTTATATGTTAATATTTTAATAAATTAATATTTTAAATCCAATTAGTTGAAAAACAGACAAAAAACCTGTATAATAGTCCGTGAAAATTAAATATTTTTCAATTAATAGGATTTAAAATATTAATTTATTAAAATATTAACATATAAGCATGTTTGGTCAGCATTTAATTGCACAGTCATCGCCAAAAATTGTTGAGTTAGTATTTTCCGTTAAGTTAAACTAACAGTGTTAACTTTCAGGGACTAAATGTGTACTTTACAAACTTAATGGACTAAACTGATACCAGAGGCAAACATAAAGGACCAAACGTATACTTTAGCATTATAGTTTTAATCATATTTTAATTAAGTACTTATAGTTTTTTTTTTTCTTTTTATCAGATCCTTATACTTTCACATGTTTTCAGTTAGGTCCTTGTAGTTGTTTTTCTTTTTATCAGGTCCTTATTATTTCACCATATTTTTAATTGGGTCCTTGTAGGGTTTTTTTTTAATTTATTAATTTAATTTAAATTTAAAAAATTAATATAATTAAGTATTAATTCTTAGATAATTAATTATAATTATATTCTATTTTTAGATAATTTTATTATAATAATTCAAATTTTAATTCTTAGTTGGTTAATTATAATTATTGTTTTTAAATTATGTAATTATTAATTTAATTTTACTATTCATAAATTATATTTTAATATTATTCGTTTATTTAAATTTCAATTAAATTAATAAATTAAAGTCCAAAAAACTACCAGGACCCAAATTAAGAATTTGGTGAAACCATAAGAACTTGATGAAAAATAAAAATAAAAATAAAAACAAACAGGTGAAAGTATAAGGACCTGATAAAAAAAAAACCTATAAGGACCTGCAAATTAATTATTCATTTATTTTTTTTAAAAGGCATGTGAAGCTAAACCGTATTTTTTTTTTTTGGTAAGAAGAGATAGGCCTAGGCCTTATGTGCCTTATGTGAACCTAAACAGTATGTTTCCAAGCTTAAGCCTATTAGTTTCAAAATTGGGCCTAGTCCAAGCCTAAATTTGCAAGCAGTTTCCAAGTAAGGATCTATTAACACAGGGCCCAACTGGGGTCGTGTCTGGGGATAACAAAAACACTTAAGTGAGTGATTCATTTCAACCCCCAGTTTATATCAAAAAAAAAAAAATTTCAACCCCTCGTCTTGGCTCAACTGGCAAAAGGGTCAGACACTCTTATCAAAGGGAGGAGGTTCGATCCTGGAGTTAGTCAAGGCGCTGAGGGAGACATCCTAGCTCCAGGTGCTTGGGTTAACGCATGAGGGTAATAGGCGCCGCGCCTGCCCAACATCAATATCACCTAGGAGAAAGAGAGATTTTCGCCTTACCCTTGAATAGTGAGTGAACTCAACCCCTTTCCTAAAATTTTTGTATAAAAAAAAAAAAGAAAAGAAAGAAAAAGTGATTCATTTCATTTATAAATTGTTTCTAGTATAGCATTGTTATCACCATACTTAATATAAAGGTTGTTAATATTAGATTTGATCCTAAATATAAGACCTTAATTCATATTATCTTTTAAATTTATAATTTTTTTCAAGTATTCATATTGATTGCACACACTAAGTAGCTTCTATCCCAGGTAATCATAATGTAATTTTGTATTTTAGGACAACTAACATGTATTTATTAAAATGCTTAAAGTATACTTTTAGTCCATTAAATTTTACATAAGGCATATTTTTGATCTCTTAACTTTATAAAGTATACTTTTGATCCTAAAATTTTAACATTGTTAATGTTGTTAACGGAAAACGCTGACGTGGCGAACTCAAGTGATGGCAAATAACATTTAATTACATAAATTTTATATATTCTTCAATTTACCCATATTTTAAATTTAATCTTAATAGCATTTAATTATATAGTCATCACTTAAGTTTACACCATTATCACTTGAGTTTGCATTTTCCATTAGCAAAATTAACAGTGTTAAAATTATAGGAATAAAAGTATACTTTATAAAGTTAAGGGACCAAAAATATATCTCATGTAAACTTAAAGGACTAAAAGTGTAATACCCTAAAAATCTGTATTATAATTTAGTAAAATTATACCTATAAAAAATAGGTGAATATGAGATATCAAATATTAAGTAATAATTATCTTATTTTCCAAGGGAAAATCTCTTAGGAAAATTAGGAAAGAGGACTATGGGGTCAAAATGACCAAAATACCCTTGGAATGTATAAAAACTTAGGAAAAATGGTGAAAGATCCTAAATATCAGTGAAATAATTATTAAAATTGAGAGGGTATATATCCCTAATTTTGGTAATTTGATAAATTACAAACTTGGAGAAATTGAAGAAGAATACTCAAAAGTATTGAAAATACCAAAAGACCCCGTAAATTCTAAAATAATGCAGAGCCATGGAATTCTAATGTTAATACAAAATTTTGAAGATAAAGAGTTATCTTAATTAAGGAAATTAACCACAATTGATAAGAAGGTAATTAGGTAATTACGGCTAATTACTTAAGTATAAACGAAGGAAAATTCAGAGATAATTATGTAAAACCCTAGAATTAGTGGTAATGGCTAAAAAATTAGTATAAATATATTTCCTAATTAATTGGAAATTTTGAAGAAAAATTGATGAGAGTAGGTATTTTTAAGCCTAAATGTAAGAATGGACCAATAAGAGAATTTTGGGAAATTTTAAGAAAATTGAAATATATAATTAATTAAATAATTAATTAATTAAAAAATAAAATATTAAATAATAACAAATAAGGGCCAGCCGAATTTGGAGGAAAAATAGGATAAGAATGAGCAAAAAGTATTATGATATTTGTATACAAGTTGTAATATTTTAATATATAATTAATTAAAGTAAATAGTAAAAAAATAAATAGTTATCTATAGGAAACGGATCCTATCTAGAGAATCAGGAATAGGATTTCTAAATTCAATGTATAATATTGATCAGTGGATTTTTATCTTAGGTAGACTTTTAGGAAGTTAATTAAGCTAGGTAGAGCATTTTCCTAATAAGACGGAATAGGGAAAATCTGAGAAATAGGCAGATAGTCATAAAATTTGGATTTGAACAAAATAAATTATAACTCAACATCTGGAGATGAGTTTATAATTATCTGGACATATTTGGAATCAATGAATTTTTGTCCAGAGGTTGATGATTTCGGAAATTCGTTTCGTAATCGACACGTTTTCCATAAAACTCGATCGGGGTATAAATGCTTCTAGAATACACAACTTGTCACACAAGTTGGTGACTCATGAGGAGCTGAACGAAATCATGCATTCCATGGCTGCAAATCATCCACCAAAAACCCTAAGTTTCCATGGTTAATATGAAGGAGAAAATTACCAAAGTTGGAAAGTGAAAATTGCAAAGTTTGCACTATTTTAGCCTATAAATAGGCATGAGTTCTCTTCAAAAATCTCACACCATTGTCACAAGCCTAGACCGAATTTAGAGAGAGGTTAGAGAGAAGGAGGAGCCGGGAAATTTTGCAATGAAGCTCGAGTAAGTTTTTCGGTACTTAGTCTTAAGCTTCCGTAGTTCTTTCGATAGTTAGAGTAGTAATGTTAGATTATTATTTAATCTTCCAAGTATGATTAGATATCATATGATAGGGGTATTTTAGTCATTAATTTCGAAAATCATGGTGGGGTCGGAGTTCTGGCAAAATTCTGGAAGAAATTAGTCAAAGTAACGAAGTCTTTGGCGAAATTAAATCGATTAGGGAATAGGGGCAAAATAGTAATTTGTACCTAAAATGGCCGTTATAATGTCAAATATTGACAAAAATGATATTTATCCTTATAGGATATCTGTAGACTCGAACATTTGTCGAACCACCT
The DNA here is from genome assembly GCA_025563575.1 of Acacia pycnantha. Classification (NCBI taxonomy): domain Eukaryota; kingdom Viridiplantae; phylum Streptophyta; class Magnoliopsida; order Fabales; family Fabaceae; genus Acacia; species Acacia pycnantha. Next base: position 65,834 of record JAMWYP010000118.1, read on the forward strand.
GTCGAACCGCGATCGGACGTCGCCGTCAGTAGCAAGTCGAGAATTTCGAATTTAGTCAAAAGTACCTAAGTACCAGTCAAACGAAGGTACATTCGCGGCATCTTGTAACATCCCAAGTTTGAAATGCGGAATTTTTTTTTCAAAAAAACAATCAGAGTGAAGCAATAGAGCGAAAGAGCATTTGGATTCTTAGCCAAAACATCAACCATTGTGTAACATTGTAATGATTACAGTAATCCTAAGGTTTAGGAAGGAAATAACGAAGCGGAAATACGTAAAGCGATAGAGATAAAGGCTGGTCTTGGTGCACGCCTACTCCGGGTACTTGCCTCGATCCCGAGCCGTGGTCCTCCCGACCACGAAGCTACGGTGAGATTCAATTCACCATATTGAATCTCGGGTAGCGATTAACCTCATACCCAAACAATACGGTATACGGACACAACGAGATATTTCTAGAGCTAATACAACGGTACATCACTACAAAAGCATATAGCGAGATGCATGATCATTATGCCGACAAACATAAGCAATAAGCGTATGAAAGCCCCACAATGTAAAACAACAATAACGACTGCACTATTCACCGGTGCCACGATAATTAGTCGTGTCCTCGGCCGCTAGGAAAACAAAACGGTGTTATCAAAACTATAACCCGTATAGCTGTACGTATAACGGTCTACGAACATATCATTGACATATAAGTATTTAAGAAGCACAAGATTAGTGTTACGATGCGCGTCTGTACCTTCGTTGGCAACGTTAGGTACTACCAGGCGGAAAACGTACTCTTACGAAAAACGTGAACTTCAAACAGCGGCTCGTCGGGCAGTGTGACGGCAGCAAATAAGAGATTCTGATATCCTATAAGAGTAATATCACTTCCATTAGTGATTTGACACAATATCTGGCATTTTAGGTAAAAATTACCATTTTGCCCTTCTACCCCTAATCGGCGGAATTTCGTCAGCACTTCGTTACTCTGACAAATTTTCTTCCCGAAATTTTGCCAGAACTTCGACGCAACTATGATTTTCGAAAATAATGACTAAAATAGCCCTCCCATATGATACCCAATCATACTTGAAAATTTAAAGGCTATTCTAGCATTATAACACTTACTTGTGAAAGAGCTATAAAAACTACAACTTTTCAATGACTCGATCCCTACTATGTTTACACCTCTGCATATTTTTTCAACGCAAACAAGGCTCTAAAACATTTGTAGGAATCTTGTCACCTACTTTCTAAATCTAACTAACAATTCTACTAACTACTAAACTAAAAACTAAAGACCGAAAGACTTACCCGTTGAAGACTTTAGGACAATTCTCTGAGGGCTTATTTGCACAATTCCCCAGAGCTCCTTTCTCTTCTTTCTCAACCAAAAATTTCGGCCAAGAGAAGGAAGAAAAGGTGTGAGAATTATGAAGGAGGGGGGGTATTTATAGGTAAAAACAAGGGACTTGTTTGGCAAATTTTAAGGATTGTTTGGAAAATCAAAGTTGTAATAACTCTTTAATTCAACTTGTTCAAGAAGCCACTTCTTCCACACACACACACTCTTGGTCGACATAGGGGGCTGTGTGGCAGCACCTCATTGGTCCAAAAGTGGTGACTTAGCTCACTTGATGCCGTATAACCGTTTTCCCGATCGGTACCGATTCGCGTGATTTCGGAGAAATCTCAAAATTATGGATTTACAACTCGAAAACATGTTCTCACTTAGTAGAAATGTCCAAGTTAACCTTTATTTTGATTCCATATTGGCCTCAACAGTCAGTTGAAGTTTCCTCGGCGTGTCCGAACGCGTCCGGTGTCGAATTCGTTTTGGAGATATCAATCTCTTGAAATAATTCACGATTCCAAATATGTCTAAACAAATTCAAACCCATTCCTAAATGTTGAGTTAGAATTTATTTTCCTCTTTTCCAAAATTATGCCTATATGCATTTTCCCCATTTTGTTTTATTAGGAAAATGCACAAACTACCTCGGAATTAACTTAGGAAGAGGTCACTTAAAGGTAAAAACTCACCGATCAATATTTTACCTTGACCTTGGGATTCCTATTCCTAGATCTCTAGATAGGATCCGTTTCCTAATTTTTAAATTACTATTCACAATTTTTGCTTTAATTTAATTATATTAATTTTATAATGTGCAACTTGGCCACTTGCTTCTTCTATTTCATTTTTATATATTTTTTCCATTTTCCTTTCTCTTGTATTTCGGCTGGCCCTATTTTAGATTAATAAATATTTATTTTTTTTTTAATTAATTATTTAATGATTTATTTATTTACTTTTTCTCAAAAATTCCCCAAAATTATCTAATTGGTCCATTCTTGTATTTAGGCTTAAAAATACCTAAACTCAACTATTTTTCATAGAAATTTCCAATTAATTAGTAAATACATTTTTACTAATATTCCACTAATTTCAATAATTTTGAGCTTCACATAATTATTCTTGAATTTCCTTTGCCTATGCTTAAGTAATTAGCCCAATATTACTTAATTGCTTCATTATCACTTGTTGATAATTTTCTTAATTACAAAGCCTCATTACCTTCATACTCTTGTATTAACATTAGTATTTTCATACCTCTAACATTATTCCATAATTACAAGGGTATTTTGGTCTTTTTACTACTTTTTGAACACTCTTATACAATTTTCCAAATTCATAATTTATTAAATTACCATAATTATGGATAATATACTCTCCTAATTTACTTGGTCATTATACGCCTTTTGGTATTTTTCCCATAATTTCCTAAGTTGATTACCCTTTCAGGGGCATTTTGGTCATTTTGGCTCTTTGGCCCTTAAATTCCCTAATTTCTTGTAGAAATTCTACCTAGAAAATACGCTATAATTATACAAGACTGGAGATTGAATTTTCACTTATCGAATTATCCAACTTTTATTTTTAATATGCCGGATAAATATCCGGTATTACACGTCTGTAATACCGACTCGATGCTTATAGTCCGCTTATATATGATATGGATAATTTCATAAGCCATGAGCGGGACTTTGTTCGGGTCATGCCATGATGACTAAGGTAATAAACTTAGATAATCACTATTACAAACCTTACGGGTTATAGACATGATAATGCCGTATGTTTTCCTAGCTACGAGGACACGGCCGTACATCGTGGCTTTGGTGAATAGTGCAAACAAATAACTTTGCTTGTAGGGTAGTTGTTATTAAATGATCATATATTGCTCTGTCAAGATCATTACGTAATTCATTCCAGAAAATATCAGTTGAACATATATTGTTATATAAGCATGAGGTTAACCGTTACCTGAGATCCGATAAACATTGGATCTCAGCTCTTACTATAGCATCAGTATACGAGATACCAAGGACGGAGGATAAGAGTAAGCCGAGCGGACAGCACACGTGAAGACGAAGTAATGATCGACCGAGTAGATTAAAGTCCTGAGCGAGAAAATGTACTATTCTTTATGAACAGGCAGTTACGCCACAGTTAACGTTGTATCAGTTACTCAATGCTTTTTATTCCGATGCTCTACTCTGATGAAAAAAAAATGGCTCTGAAATTGGGATGTTACAAAAGCATACATTAGCCTCTTAAAATAATAAATATAGCTAATTTATTTTTAATATATCCAAATTAGTCTATTAACTCTTATATTAATAACTAGAAGTAATATCATTTTATAAGTGAGCAATGTCTTTGAGATATTTTAAATGAATACTTGAGCAATTGATTCTGATATTTAATAGGGAAAACATAGTTTTTTTTTTTTTAATCTCTAGACTTAAGATCAACTTAGACCAAGGTTTCTTTAGTTTTCTCCGCTATTAAGAAACTAATCCTTAGAATTATGGTCAACTTTAATCAAAGTAATTAGAGACAATATGAAGCTCTAGTCAGACGTGGTGACGACGTATCCTTGAGACAATGAAAATGTTTGATAGTGATAAAGATTTTGATCAAAATTGAACACAATTTCAAAGATTTATTTCTTGACAATAAAAAAATATAGGGGTCTCGATCCAAATTAACCATAACTATCAAGACCATTGTTGTCAAATTCACGAATTGACTCTCTGAGTTTACCGTTTTTACGTTTCTACCTTACTAAATCGAGTCGAGTCTCTAGTAAACTCGTGTCATTGCAAACTCGCTTAAACTCACGAGTTTACACACCGAATTTACGTTCCTATCTTACAAAATTGTGTTAATTTTTTCAATTTTGTCATCAACAACAACTTTATATATGAAGTTTACAGAATTTTTTTCATTAAATATAATAAATTATGAATGTTGATATATTTAATTTCAATTATTTAGATTTAAAATATATTTAAATCAAATTGTTGTCATTTTTTATATTTTAATTATTTAATTATACATTGTTAATACCTATTTTATGATAAAAGTAAACTCTTACAATTTGATTTCACGATACGAGTTTACATCTTTGTCACGAGTTTACTTAAACTCGTGAGTTTGACAACCTTGATCAAGACCCAAAATCTATGTTTTCCCCATATATTTTTAAAGGGCTATGATTTATTGTTCCTTTATGAGAAGACGGGTCGCTTAGACTGATATACTTGATCTTATCCAATATATAAATCACGTTTAAACGTCTTAATGAAATAAAGAAGGAGCTTTATTAACTCATTAAATATGTCTTTTAAAGAAATTTTAACTTTACCTCTATTAAATTCAAGAATGTGGATTAAAAATAATAAATATATATATATAATATGTCATATTTAAATGTTAACTACCGGGACAAAACAAACAAACAAAAATTAATTAATTAGTTTCCAAGTTATTTAAATATACTATAGATCAGAGAATTATATTCTTTTAGCTAGGAGGCGACTTATAGTTTGAACAACAGTAGATAGGTTACAATAATGTCTCCTGTATTGAATCATACACGTTGGCCCTTCAAGCAACTTGTTATTTTAGTTTGTCCTGGCAGAAAAAACTTCTTATATTAATGTGTATTATTGATCACTGATTTCGACATATCTTGATTGATTATCCATGGAAGATGTGTTTCTACTTCTCACAGTATTATAATAATTATAAATTAAACTATTTTTGTGGTGGGAGATTTATGAGCTTCTCATTGAAAATAGGAAGGAGAAGATGAAGAAGGCGGCTAATAATTACTACCTCCGGTCCTAATTATAAGACGAGTTGAATTTTTTTGGAGAGATTAAAGAAGCTAAATAAGTTACTTAATCATATCATATGTTGTGTATCCTTCGATTATATATTAGTTTATTAGTCAAACTAATTAGTTTGGAGAAAAAAATAATAATCTAAAGTAATTTAATTAGCTTCCTTAACTTCTTCAAAAAAGTCAACTTTATCTTATAATTAATTAGGAATGGAGGGAGTAATTAAGAGGAAGGAATAAGGTGTTAATTTTGTTGTAAGGTCATATGTTGTTTCAGCTAGCCTGCGTCATTGTTTTGTTAGCTACTAATCAATACTATTGTTTTGACCTCTACAGGACACGTGGACGGATATAAAAAAGGTGCCTATGATAAATCAAAGGACCAACATGGAGTTGGAAAATGTTAATACATATATTTTTTAGTGAAAAATGTTTGTACCTCCTCTCATAAATATAAGCCTTAATTTATAGGATTTGGATCACAATACTCAACAGTCAAAGTGTCCTGTGAATTTCTGATTGTTAGATTAATCTCCAATGCATGAATATTAAGAGAATGATCTTCCACCAAATGAGAATAGATAAGTTTGTTCCCTGTATAGGAGTTAGACATCAAAGCTTTTTTTTTTTTTTTTTAAAGGTGCAGATTTGCCAACCAACTATTATCCGAGGAGCGTCTGGTACAAATAACAATTGAGGGGACCAAAATTGTCAATCAACAATTAAAAAGTGAAAAAAAAAAACATACAATTTGGTGTAGATTCGCCAAGGAACTATTACCCCGTAACTGTCTTGGTGTCTCCGTCTTCCATTGACTGTCACAGTGTCGGCGACATCGGTATCTCTAAAGCTTCCATTGTTGTTGAGTATTCCACCCACCCTCTTGAACTCATCCAGCAGTCCATAACTTTTGACCGGCACGCACCTTGCACCCTTGTTCCAAATCCTTCCGATGCCACAAGCAGCAACCGCCGCTGCCACAACGCCTGCTCCCATGGGTCATATCTCTGTTGGTGTTTTCCTTATCCAACAATAAGGCTTAACCGCTATTTTCTCTCGCGTTTCTGCCACCGTCCTACACCAGTACTTCATATTTTAACTTAATTGTGGTAGTTATTTTTTTTTAATAGTTATTTGGTGTGTTTTTTTAACTTTTTAATTGTTGATTGGCAATTTTGGTCCCTTCAATTGTTATTGGTGCCAGACGCTCCTCGGGTAATAGTTGGTTGACAAATCTGGACCTTAACCTTTTTTTTTTTTTTTTAATTATTAAGGCAAACAATCATACTAACAGTTTAAGGTTAAAGCGGATCAAACCCGCAATTCCCACTTGAAATACAAATGTTCTATTTAACAACAAAGCTAGTATGTTTCAATATATTTTGCTTTAATTGGCTCCTCTTTGTGATGAAATTAATCAACCACAAAAAATTTCATATGAGACAAATCGAGACAATAACATATGATCGAGAGAGGATCATCTATCCCGATTAGTTTGATGGATCACCATAATCTGGTTTTGTGATGTATGTGAGGCCACTTTTGTGTGTAGAAGATGTAGTGTTTGTGTGATAGTCTAATTCAAATAAAAAAATGCATATGAGCGCTAATATAATATATATATAATGGCATGGATTATATATGCGACGAAACTCCGTACCAGAAAACAAAGTTAGGCGCAGGTTGATTTCCACGAATATGTTCTTTTGTTTTTAGCTTCCTAAAGTCCATCCACTCGACATGAATTTTCAAGAAGGACCTTCATTGAGAACAAGAACAAATCGTCTTTCTTTGCAAGAGTTCTGTTGTGAATTTCAAAATCATACATATCTTAGCTGACACTTTCAAAATTATCTGCGTCAATAATATACATAACCTACATATCTCTGTGTTCTAATCGCCTTTCTCTTTTATATTTCCAAATTTCCAGTTATTATTACACTACAAAAACGAGCAATTATATGCATCAGACTGCTAGAATAGTAACTACTAAAAGAGAAATGTGTGTGTGTCTATACACACACACACACAGACAGATAATCTGTGTGTATTATAATCTGTTCAAATTTGCACTATATTCAAATTTCGTAGATTATTCAGCGTCGTTGGTTCATAATAATCTAGGATTCGGATATGGTTTTGTTGACAGGAGAAAGTACGAATAATTAGTTATTATATATACAAGCAGGTACACACATATATATATGGCCCTACAACAGAGAAGATTCAACGAGTTTACAGTATGCTAACTTGTCTGACCTAAAAAAAGATGAAAGCCTCCGAATTTGATATGACTACACTATTAATTAATTATTACATTATTCCACTTTCTTTTCCTTTCCAAGTCTGGTTATTAACACAAAAGAGAATCAATCTCAAAAGACTAGCCCAGCTATCAGAAGGAATAATCTCTTGAACTTATAAACTACACTAGCTAGCTACACTCGTGAGACTCTCTCCAATCCAATCGATGTGGGAACTCGATAAATTTTTACAAGACCCAGTCTGCTTGGAGAGGAAATTGATCCATCGGGTCGGATGAAAAGGAAGCGTAACAGTCATCAAAGAAAGGGTCTTGGACATTATTATTGATGGGAAACTGATTATGAGGAATAGGATTATCAATATTATGAAGATGATGGGTATGAGTGTTGATATTGATAAGCAACTGGTCTGTTTGTTGTTGCACCTCTGAAACCCTAGCCTTCATGGTTTCCACCTCCAACTCGAGCTGCTGAACCATGTTCTGCAGCTGCTGGATAGCCCCTGCACTGCCATACACAGGATCCCTCACCCTCGCCATTGCCTCGTACACCATCGCTTTCACTGCATCCTCCCTCTTCGTCTCCTCCACCATCTTCATCATCATCATTTACATATATCACAGAACAAATCAATCAAGAACTTAACAACGTATAATATATACATGTGTGTGTGTTTTGGAGCTTGGTATAAGTAGTTGCACGACAAGGAGGGGTATATATATATGTATGTACGTATGTATACCTGAATCATTTTGATCACGTTGCTGGCGCCGAAGACTCGGTGGACTACGGCGAACTTGTCGAGCTCGTCGGCCGGGAAGTATGGGGAGAGAAGGCACTTGGTGTCACATCTCCGGCGAAGCATCCTGCAAGCTGCGCATGGTTGGTGGGGTTTCGCTTCCATCTTCTCGGGAATATCGCTGAGACGTGATGGCGTATGGAGATATATATAGACAAAGAGATCAGCTGCTGAGGTGGGCGGCTGAAGTTGTTACGTATTGACATACAGCTCCTTAATCAGCATATGTCAAGGTTCCTTCTGAAATAATATTGTTTTCACTTAAAAGGCAAATTATTTAAGTCAGGAATTAGGATATTATTTAAAGAATCAGTTAAACGTTTTAAAGTAATGACTGCTATTTATTTTTATTTTAAATTTGAGAACGTGAGAGAAACATTTTTTAAAATAAATACATTTAATATTTTAGTCATCATTTTTATTTAGGACCGGACATGAAGAAGCCCTTAATCTTTGATCTGGGATGTCTCCTAAATAGAGAAGAAGGTAGGTGGAAAAGGGAATGGAGGGTTGGAGTTTTCAAAGGTGAAGTGGAAGGAAAATGAAAAGTATCTGTTGAAAAGGGTGGAGGGGCTTCTGTTGACATGTCACAGTCTCACTCCGGGGACAAGAGGACCTAACCACAGTGGCTCTTTTTGGGTTTTTCTTATGAGAAGCTGGACGCTTGGCCTCTTCCTATTTTGCTCTCCCACTACTGTCCACCCTATTACCGGCACATATATTCAACACATCTCCCACTACTTTGGACTATTACCATCCCTATTTAAATCGAAGTTATATATAATCTTAAAACACTTGTAGTATATTCTTCAAACCTATCCTTATAAAAAAAATCAAGACTAAATTAATCATAATGCATTAATTATTTATGATATTTAAAAAGCTCTAGCTATTCAGATCTAAGGCATGCAACGCCTTCTTCTCATGGTCATATAAGGTGACCCCACTCTTAACTATCATTTTCAAGGTATCCCACTTCAAAAAAAGATGGAAACTTGGGGCTGGCGAGTATCTAGAAAGATTGCAGACGAAGAAATTACTCATTCATTATTCTTTTGGTCATACTTCTCTTTTTACTATCCAACCAACCTAAATGTTTCTAAGGAAAAACATCATGCCATACAGTATACAAGACGTATATCAGTTGTTTATAACTCATATCTACCTTTTGGGAAGAATAAGCTAACCAATTAGCTAGTATGAATTAAATTTTAAACATGTGGTCAAATATGAGGATCTAGCCCCTTCATCGTATGAAATTACTCAGTTTTTAAGAAAGAAGTCCACTTTTTCTTCTTCTTCTTCTTGTATGTGCTTTATTTATTAAAAAATTAAAGTGACAAGCACTATCACTTGAAGTTATAAGTGAGATTGAACACTGTAGCCTTTTACTTACATGAAAGATTCGATATCATTAGGTTATTGGAGAAAGACATTTGTCGTTTGCTATTGTTAAGGGACAATTTTTCAAGACCAAAGGTTGTTCAACCCTATGAATAACTTTATTATTCATGATAATTAAACTATGAATCTGATCAAGAATAGGTGTATAATACAAGTAAGAGTATTGTTATGTGGTAGTATAGTATACCAGTTTTTCTTCACTGTTCATGTCCTATCATTGAAAATTGAAAAGAAAAAACAAAAAGTTAGCTAGCTTCGGCTTGACTCAGCAGCTTTATATTACACCACGCCATCTAATTTGCTTACCCCTTTAATGACTATGACCCTAACCAATCCTTTGACTGCAATATTACGTGGAGAAGAAACCTTTTTTTCATTGAATTCAAAGCTTCCATCAATAATCCGCTACCGTTTCTACCTTCAAGTTGAACATGTTACGTAATGAGGACTTCTCTCATATCGATCTCGTCTTAAATCTTATTCGCTCTGTGTTACAAGTACCTGGAAAATATGTGTTCCCATGTTTAATCAAACTACAGTCTGAGTCTGCATAACAGAAAAAGAATGGAAAGAAACAAAATAATAATCATGCATTATAATACCGTAAAAGTACTAAATTTGACGCCACCTCTATCAAATAAACAGGAAAAGTAAATTTTTTAATTTTCCAAGTATTTGTTATTGAATTCTATAATGAAATTTACTTGAGGTGATGATGTGGTGGAGGGCTTTCTTTCCTGAAGGTGTTCTAGTGTAGAACACAAATGTCTAGCCTCAACCAGTTAGGTAATGTTAATATCGGATCAAATGTATCCTCTGAAGTATCTTATGAATTAAACGAACAGAGCACCCACTGATATCTATGAAGGAGATATCAGAGAATGTTTACAGATCACTGTGCTACACGGGTTAGGCTCTTCGCCAAGGGGGTGGTGTGTGCGCACAGTGAGACTGAATAGTAGATAATAAAATAGTGAATGTGGAGAACACATCTGGTGGGTAACCTTCTATTTATAGAGATTACCTAGGGTTTCGTTCTCCTTGCCTTGAGTCCTATCCTCCATCGTTATGCGCCTCGCTCCCACGTCCCGTGAGTGCCTACTCCACTACATGTACGGTTCCTGGATTATAGGCATGCTCAAGGGATAATTAACAATGTACCCGCTTAAAGAGGGGTTCCAGCCTGAAGCACTCTTACTGGGCCTTACACCTGTCAGACCCATTATTTGAGTCCATAACAGAAGGCTTAAACATAAAATGCTAAGCCTTAAAAGGAAATCTTTTATAGTGATGTTTTAATGGTAGAATCAGATAGCAAACATCTTCTCTCACAATATATATAAATATATGAAATGAAGTAATCTGATTCAAGTGGTTAACATATGCGCTGAACACATCATTGTGTTAGTTTTCGGTACCCCTCCGATTCTAAATATAAGACAAATTTGACTTTTTTAAAAATATTAAGGAAGCTAATTAAATTATTTTAGAGTAATTAGATTTTTTAATTTTTTTCCAAACTAATTAGTTTGACTAATAAACTAATATATAATCTGAGGATACATAATATATAATATGATTAAGCAACTTATCTAGCTTTCTTAATCTTTCTAAAAAAGAGGTCAACTTTATAAGATTGAAAGAATATAAATGAAATGCTGAATTCCTTTCCTTTTCGCAGTTACGCTCGTTCTCTCTCCTTTCTTTTTCTCCAGCTTCTCTCCTCCCTGCTCTTCCAGTTCGGCGCTCTGCTCCCTCACCGGCGGTTTGTGTCTTACACACAAGCCGCCGGTGAGCTCCGGTTTCTTGGGCCACAAACAAGTCCGAGGGGTAGTTTGGTGTCCAGATCTTGGATTTGCGGTCCTGGTGTTTTGGAGTCCAGATCTTTGACCTATGGCCCTCTCCCTCAGAGTTATGTCAGATGTGGCCTTCCCTCGTCCTTGTGGCGAGTCCTCTCCTCTCCTTTTTCAGATCTGATCTGTAGAGGTGAGATTTGTCTGTTTTATTTTTCTTTTTTTGTGTTACTGGGTTTTGTGGAGGTGTTTTTGGCTTAGGAAATAAGCAGATCTGTTAGATCTGTGTTCAAATCCTCTTGGTTGGATGATTGTTTGAACGCTATTAGATCCGATTATCACCTGATAGCTCGGATCTGCGTTCTTGGGGCGAGATCTAAAGAGGAGTTACGTGGTGTGTGGTCTAGGTCACCAGATCTGTTTCAGCAACGGAGCATAAGTGTTTTTCAGGACATCATGGGCCTTCTTCCGTCTCAGGTTGGGTTTTCTTGTGTTTCTTTCCTCAATATGGGGACCTGTACAGCTGCTCTAATTGCAGCTCATGCTTATAAGGAGGTGTGCCCGTTTGAGTGGGTTTTACAACCAACACTTTCTTACTTGTCACTTCCAACCTTAGATTTCGAGGATGTTGCTTTTGTCCATGATTCTACTTCTATGCTTAAATATTTTATGAACTATGATGATTTGACTGTGTGATTTTTGTATTTGCTGTATTTTGTTATTTTTGGATTTAACTTTAGTTGAATCCAGATATTGTAATTTGTTTATAGTTTAATATATATATCCTTTCCGAGAAAAAAAAAGAGAGAATATAAATGAAATGAATTAGTCGACAAGATATGGTACCCAGAGAAAAGTTAGTACTCGTTTTTTTTTAAAAAAAAAAAAATCTTTTCAATGGTACAAGATTATTGCTACTTTTCCCCTCTAAAACAAGATTGAATCTGCACCCTAGGCTTCTTCCCAAGCCATAGTTTTATTTTCCACGTACAGGGCCTCGAAGCTGGGGCGGCAGGGGACAAAAAGTCAAAAACAGTGCCATAAACCAACCACATGCAGAAGCAGAAATTTGTTTACTCAGAATATAGGTTTATACTCCATTCTGGTGTACAATAACTACATCAGCGACAAAAAGAAAAAGGAAAAACAGGGAATAAGAAAATCAGAAACGAAAAAGAAAATATAAAGCAAAAGAAAAGTCTATTTCAATCTAAAAACCTTTACACATTCTTCTACAGATCGAATGTGAGAGAGGTTTTTTTCCCCCTTATTTATTTATATATTTGTCTACACGAAAGAGCAACTTAGGAGAGGAAAATAGAGTTAAGGCAAGACATCTTCTTTAAGGATCTGTTTAGTTCAACGAAGAGAAAAAGAGGGATAAGATTTTAATATTATCTTATTTGGTTTAAGAGAGGAGAAGAAGGAAAATATTTTTACATGTACACCCTACCCTTATTTTACTCAAGCTGTTTCTCTTCAATGTTAGATTTTTTTTTTTTTTGCCTATGTAGAATATTCAATTAAATATAATTACAAAATTATGGTTTTCTAATTATCAAAATTAAATAATATATATAATTATAATACAATACTCATAAGAAGAAAGAAGCCAAACAAAGAAAAAACAAGACTTATGAGAAAAAAGAAACCCAAATTTCAATTATGATGCCAATAAATTCTATTTATTGTTTTATACATTGGTGCATACACTCTGCAACTCGATCTCTTGCCCTCAAAATTGAAGGTCGCTCTATTCCCAAAAAAAAAAAATGAAAGTCGCTCATGGAAGGCAATGACAGCGGAGGAAGAGGGTCTGACTTGGGCTGGAGGGTTTGATGATGGCCAGGTGAGAAAGGAGGAGGTGGGTGAAGAGGTGTTGCCGGCAGCGGGAGTGTTAGCAGCGGACTGGGTTTTGGTGATGTTTCTGGATGAGGTCAAAGAAGGAAAAAGCAAAACAAATGGAAAGGTGGTTCTATGGTGTTGCTGGATAAGGAAGAATAGTTCAATGGAGTCACCAGAAGGTTGATTAGAAGATAAAGGACAAATAAGAGTTAATGGAAGAAGACACCGTTTGCTTTTTATTTTTAATATAGAAAGTGTGGTTCAAGAATAATACAAATATTTAAAGGCAAACTAGTTACTCCAAGCTAAAATAATGCCCCTCCCCTCCAAATCGCCTCATTTTGGAGGGGAAGGGGAAATTTTCTCCCTTCCCTACTAAAAATTTGCAGTAGCCAAACAAGGCCCCTCCCTTCAAACCAAACAGACCCTAAATTCTCAAACCAAATGCATTTCTTCTCTTTCTTCCTTTCTTCTTCATCTTTAGAAAGTTGGAATCTATAAGATTTTCAAGGGATTTCCCCTTTTTATTCCGAACTCTTCCCGCTTCTTTCAAAAGCTCATATAGTCTTTTCTTTTCATCATCAACATCTGGATTTGCCGTTCCAAGCTTTTCTTCTCTCATCTTCAGTATCTGCTCCAATATCTCAATTGCATCATCAACCCTGTGTGTTTCACACCAAAAACCAAGAGAGACAAACAAAACTAGTTTAAGTTTTAACCCATCAAGAAGTAACCAACATCATCACATGTTCAGAAGTTTAATATTCCACTGATCACTGAACAATCTGGTTTCAATTCCTCCATGAAATAATGATTATGAATTACCTTCCTATGTTTGGCAAATAATAAAAAATAAGAATTACCTTCCTATGGCATCATAAGTTGCTGCAAGGTTGCTATACACTCCTAGAGTGTCCAAATGATATGCCCCACACTCCTTCTCTAGTATCTCTCTTGCCTCTTCAAAAAGTTTGGTTGCTTCTTCTATTTTGTACAGTTGCACGCAAGCCAGCCCCATTTGGTTCAACAAGACGCCAAAAAAGGCAGAGTTCCTCTCCCCACTAGCCCTCAGCTTAGTGATAGCACTTTGAAAAGAGTCCCGAGCCTCCTTGAACCTCCCTACCGTGTAGAACATCACAGCCATTTGTGCTTCAATTCCTGCTATCGTCCTATACTGTCCGGGGTTCTCCTCTAATAACTTCATTGCCTTCTGCAAGAGCTTCAGTGCCTCTTCAGGCTCATTGAGACCATCATAGATGGCAGAGATTTCGGTTAACCCACTGGCAATCTCTTCAGGGGTGGTTCCAGGAACAGGTTTGCTGTATATTCTCAAGGCATTTTCACAGTAGGATTTTGACTCTCTTAGTTTTCCTGTCTTGTAGTAAAGGTCAGCGAGGCGAATGTATACTAATGCCACAGAACCATGGTTCTCGCTTCTGGTGGATTTGAACACGGTAAGAGCTTTCTGATAGGCAAAGACAGCCTCGTCAAAACGACAGAGTGATAAGTAAATATCGCCAATGCTAATATCAATAGCTGCAACTTCACTGTCTTGTCCATTGGCAATCATTGATACGCTGGCCAGGACAAGGTGCTCAAGAGCTGATTCATAATCTCCCTTTGCATCACATATGAGTGCCATAAGGCGCCGATCAGCTGCTTCAGGAAGGGACGCTGGGGAGCTATGTTCCTGTGAATTTCAAGAGCCTTCTTGCAGAAGTTCTCTGCCTCATCAAATTGCATAGCTTGAACATGGGCTTCAGCTAAATACCTATCAGGAACCAATTATTATGGGCAAATTTCAACACCATCTCAATAGATTATGTGATTATTATTCATAAAGAATCATCAGGTGCAGAAAACTAATGTTGTTAACCAAATGAAGACAAATAAACAGAGAGATAACAAAATAAATAGATTATACCACAAAATGATAGTCGATTGGTAGTGTATGGAATGGCTCTCAAGAATGGAATCATTAATTAAAAGAGTCTGTGAATTGAATTCTAAGTAAAATCAAGTAGTCAAGTACAATATAGACAAGTCCACTCTCATCTACATCTTTTTTTGACGCCATTCTCTTGTATAAAATACTTGAGCTCTCCATCTCATCCCAAGAAGAAGATTGACGTTAAACAATGTGTTTTCAAAGGTACATGTTCAAAGGTGCAGCAAGCCAGCAATTTTCTGCCGCAAGTTATATTATTATTATTATTACTCAAAAGGTAATTTTTATTTTTTTGCTCGACTCAAAAGGTAATTAAATAACAAGCCTTATAGAAAATATCATCCTTAATTTGGAAAAAATTAATTTAAACCTAAAGCTACCTAGGAATAAAATTATTATTTTTCCTAATAATACGAGCAAAGTATGATTAACTCAAATCTTAAAGCTAACTCCTTATAAAGTTAGTTCTTCCAATCAGATGGGACAAAAACCAATAATAAAATAAACCGACAAACATGGGTTCCATGCCACCAAAGTCAAATTGAGGAAAAAATGGCGATAAGTAGTATTTTAAAAATAATTAAAAATTCCAACAACTCTTTAAGTATTATATATATGATATATCCATTATGAGTAAAAAAAAAATGGATATTTTAACAAGCAACATATATCACATCCACCGGTTGGACCAGGGACCACCGTCCAGCATGGGTGGATAAGATGAGTCAAGACTTAAGAAGATGAGCACCACCGCATAACGCCATGATTAGTACAAATAAAAAAATATCTTCTTATTTATTTTTCCCCAAAAAATATCTTATTGGTGTGATATGTTAAAATAAACCGAATACATCATGAGATATTATTTATTTATTTTTTTAATTATGTTTTATGGTTTAAATGAGACGGTGAGGTGAGAATGACAGCATCGACTTTTTGTTCGGCATTTGATTAAAAAACGTTGACTTTTACCTGCTCGTCTCTGCGATTCTCGGGTCGGACTTTCCCAAAGCCTCCATTTGGATCTGCAAACCCGAACTGTAACACTTGATAGACCGTTGCAGCTGCCCAATCATCGAATATGTATCCCCTAATTGCATGTACCCGGAAAACTTCGCCATGGCATGATCCGACCCTTTTCCTGGATCCGGAAACTCAATGGACCGTTCCAACTCGTGAATCGCCTCCCCGAACCGCCCCAAACTACTGTAGATCGCCGCCACAACGTGCAAACACATGGCAAGCTCCAGGCCTGGCCCCGAACAGCGCTCGAACGATTTGGACGCCCGGATCGCAAGGTCCAACGCCTTGTTCGGGTTCTCGCCCGAAGCTATAGCGTCTCGGGCTAGCTTCAGAAGAAATGGACCCAAGTCCGGGTTATCGACGGAGGAATCGTCGGCGATCAGGTTTTCCTGTGACTTCTTTAAGCTTCGCTTCACGATGGGCGAAGAAGGTCTTTGTTCGCCGCCATTGGAATATCCGGTGGCGGAGACCCCGAACGGCATCATTTGAGGTGGGGTTTTCACGGCAACTAGACCCGGCATGGCGTCAAATTTGAAGACGATCCACACAATACACGATTCAATTTCTCGGCCTAAGGGTGAGATTGCTAGGCTATGGCGTCCTGATGTATATATATTAACGATTTAACATGAAAGAAATAGTATGAAATCATGGAAAAGTGAGGTTAGATGGTGGAATCGATTAGTGAGGAGGATAGTGTCGGAAGGTTGCTTGGAAGAAACTCCTAATGAAGGTTGAGTCTGGGAACTTTAATTTGAGAACAAGCTTCACAAAGAAAAAAGGTAAGAAGAGAGACACAAAATCCATGATTGAATGCAGAGTTATGGGTTGCAGAGAAGCCTCTATCCTTTTTCACAGTTTCTCTCTGATTTTTTTTTTATATTAAGAAAATTAATTAAATTATTTTAAAATATTTATATTTATCATTTTTTCTTTAACCTATTACGTCTAATTTATAAACTAATAATATAATTTAATAATACACAACATATGATATAATTAAATTATTTATTTGATTTCTTTAATCTCAATAAAAAGCACCAAGAAAGTATATAACTTAAGGGGGCCAAAAAAATGTGTAACTTAAAGTGGAAGTGAGCTTTCATTAGGACTTTGATCAATTACGAACTTGTAAAAATTTAGTACTTTTAGGAATGCATGTTTAGGAAAAGAAACCAAATTTTCTTTGTGAGTAAGTCATAATCATTATGATGAAGCAACAACTTGAACAGTAACTTCATTATCATTTTGAAATTCTTATGTAATAAGTTACTGTTAGATCATATAGACTTACACCCCTTTTAGTTTGGTTTAATTGGCGTTCCAGAAAAATGTAAATACAGGTGAGCTGCAAAAGAAAGATATATGGAAAAATTGCATTTAAGTCACAGACAAAAAAAAAGATAAAATAGTCTTTTAAAATCTTAAAATTACATTTAAGTGTTATGTGACTTTTTTACAATAAATTTTAATTGTCAAATGTTCATGACCTTGATGGACACTCATAGACTTGTCCATAAACACCCTAGACTTCTTGTCAATTGATTTAGAATTTATTGTAAAAAAGTCTTATTGAACTTAAATGTAATTTTAAGATTTTAATGAATTATTTTATTATATTTTCTCTACATTGAAATCTAAATGTAATTTCCCAAGATATATTACTAGTACTATAAAAAAAAATGAAGATATATTATAGAGAGGATAAAGTTGGTGGTAAATAATGAAGCCCCGTTTAGATCGAAGAAAATTAAATGAAGGAAAAGGAAAATGAGTATTTTCCATCGTGGTTAGAGTGACATATGTTGACAGAGATTGCAACCAATGATGGAAGAGAAAGATGCATCCGAACAAGTTTGGGATGACTTTTCCTTCCCTCAAATTGACTTCCTTCACCAACAAAAAGTTCAACTAGGTTCAAAATTATGTTTGGGGGAGATGGTTTTGAAGCAACATTTGGGGGACAAGTGGTGTAGATGGCGTTAAAAGCTGATTAGACCACAATGCAAGAACTTTATCTTATCTCAACTTTGGAAGGAGAGCCCAAATTAGTGGATCCTACGCAAAACTAAATTGTTTTTTCATGTAATTTACACTATAGGTAAATTTATTATATGAGTTTTGTCTCAACTTACAACTTACGTCAACTTATTATTATTTTTTTTGATAAAAAAATTTATGAAAGGAGTTGGGCTCATCCAAAATTAAAAGGTAAGGCGAAATTTCCCTTTTCTTTAGGCTTTGTTTGAGAGTTTCATTTTGAAGGGAAAAGAAAGGGAAGAGGGGGTTTTGGTAGTCTCTTCCCTTGTTTGTAAGTTTTAAAAATAAGAGGGGAGGGAATCAGAAGTTTTTACAAATCTCACAAACCCTCTTTCTTCTAAAAGTAAAGTTCCCCAATATAGGAGGGTTTAAGAGGGAACATAGATTAATTACTTTGTTACCCTCGTTTACCACCGCCGCCACCCGCACCACCCCACCACCGCCACTGCCGCCACCACCACATAAATAATTTTTTTAGAAAATTTAAATTTAAATTTATTTGTAAAGTATAATAATTATATTAATTATTAAAGAAAATGACAAAATGGTAAAAATAACTCATTAACCCTCCATCTTTCTCCCCTACTATTTTTTTAACTCCCAAACAAGGGGAGGAAATATCCTCATTTCCCTTCCATCCCCTCCCCTCCATTCTCCTTGCAACCCTTTCCTTCCCCTTCCTTTCAAACTCCAAAACAAAGCCTTAAGTGATATCAATGTTAGGCAGGGCGTATCGTCTATTACCCTCAGGCGTTTACCTAGGCATTCAGGAGTTAAGATGTGTCTTCTAACGCCTTGACCAACTCCAGAATCGAACCCCCTCTTTTTAGTGAGTGTTCAACCCCTTTACCAGTTAAACCAAAAAATGAGAGGTAATAAACTTATTTTTCTAACACCAAATCAAATAGGCAAAAAAGTTTGGTCAGAAGGGGGTTCTGTCTGAGTATGCTCTGTGGTTGTAGCCTTGTCTCAACTTCTAGATCAGAAAATAATTAATTTTGGGCTTTCATTTGGCAGCTATTAAATAATTTTTGAAGCAGAAATGGAGGACAAAAAGGGTGATGTAGCCGCATCAGGTGTCAGCAATTTGTCGTTGGGATCTTCGTATTTGACAAGAATAGTGTCCAATGCGAAGTTTGCAGTTGAAATTTTTGACGGATCTGGACATTTTCGGATGTGGCAAGGCGAGGTTTTGGATGTCCTTTTTCAACAGGGTCTAGACTTTGCACTTGAAGAAAAAAAACCAGATAGCATGGAGGAAGAAGAATGGAGGGTGGTCAGTCGTGTTGCTTGTGGTACTATTAGATCGTACCTTTCAAGGGAGCAAAAATATCCACACACAAAGGAAACTTCTGCATATAGACTGTGGAAGGCACTGGAGGACAAGTTCTTGAAGAAAAACTGTATGAATAAACTCTATATGAAGAAAAGACTGTTTCGCTTCACTTATGTTCTTGGTATCACAATAAATGAGCATATCACTAACTTCAACAAGTTGGTGACGGATTTGCAGAATATGGACGAGACCTTTAAAGATGAAGATCTGGCCCTGATAATGTTGGGATCACTTCGATGAGTACGAGCACCGGAGACTACTCTTCTTCACGGTAAGGAGAAAGTTTCTCTTGAAGAAGTTTGTTACGCTTTGTATGACCATGAACAAAGAAGGAAAGAGAAACAAAAAGGTGGAGATGCACAGGCTCTAGTGGTTAGAGGGCGTACTGAAGACAAGAAGAGATCAAAGAAAGGGCGATCCAAATCTAGGTCCAGACCTAGCAAAGATGAGTGTGCCTTTTGTCGTGAAAAGGGCCACTGGAAGAAGGATTGTCCGAAGCTGAAGAACAAGGGCAAACCTGGCAATGAGAAGGCTGCTATGGACTCAAATTTAGCTGATTGTGATGATGAGAATTCAACATTCTCACTGGCTACAATAACGTCGTCAAAACCGTCAGACGTATGGTTGTTGGACTCAGCTTGTAGTCATCATATGTGTCCTAATAGAGACTGGTTCACTGATTTTGAAGAAGCAGAGTGTGGAGTCATTCACACAGCAGATAACTCCTCTCTTACCACATATGGCATTGGTTCAATCAAATTAAGGAACCATGATGGATTGATCAGGACATTGAAAGATGTTCGATATGTACCAGATTTGAAGAAGAATCTCATTTCTGTGGGAACTCTAGATTCAAAAGGGTTCAAGATCACTGCAGAAAGTGGAGTAATGAAGGTATTCTCCGGTGCACTGGTGGTAATGAAGGGTATTCGGAAGAACAATAACACGTACCACTATCATGGTAGTACAGTTATTGGGACGGCAACAGTGACATCCAGTAGTGAGAAGGATGCAGAAGCAACCGAGGTTGTGGCATATGCGCTTGGGACATCTTTGGAGGAAAATCCTTGAAGGCTCTAGCGAGATCAAGGATTGTTAGAAGGATTGAAGCATTGGCAAGTGTGAAATGGATTCTACGGTATATTCGTAATCTTGTAGATGTTGGATTGGTCTTTCAACAGGATGTTGATCAACGACTAGTTGGGTATTGCGACTCGATTTTGCAGGTGATTTGGACAAGCGAAGATCAACTACTGGTTATGTGTTCACTATGGCAAATGCACCAGTTAGTTGGAAGTCTACTTTACAGTCAACGGTAGCTTTGTCTACAACAGAGACAGAGCACATGGAAATTACAGAGGTTGTAAAGGAGGCAATTTGGCTTTAGGGGTCGCTTGGAGAACTTGGTATTGGTCAAGAAAGCATCACAGTATTCTGTGATAGCCAAAGTGCTATTCAGTTAGCAAAGAATCAAGTATACCATGCAAGGACGAAGCACATTGATGTCCGATATCACTTTATAATATAAATTTTGGAAGAAGGTGGAGTCTCGATACGGAAGATACAGATAGATGATAATCATGCGGACATGCTGACGAAGGTGGTGACTTCTATTAAATTTCAACATTGTTTGGATTTGATCAACATTGTTGAACATTGTATTTTGAATAGAAGTTACAATTAGAATTTGTAAATAGGAGGAATTGAAAATGTGGGAATTTGGTCAATGTGGAGATTTGTGGGTATTGGCCAAAGTCCCACATCGCTTAGTAGACAAGGGGGGAGGCGGAGGATTTAGTATAAATAGAGGCCCTCCTCCTCTCTTTTAAATCACCCCCTCAGTTGTCTCTTTAGACATTTGTATATCTTCCCAAATTGAATTTAAGATCGATATTTCTCTTATATTTGTCGATTTATTATATATTAGTTGCAATTAGATATAGTAGTAGTGGCTTATTATATTATTAAATTACGTCTAGAAACTTTGTTTTCTAGTTAAGTGATTTTCTAGTATAATCGCTTACGCTCTATATATCCCGCTTTCGCAACAACTCAATAGTCAATACTAAACATAAAATGGTGTTACTAAGTTTGTAGTAAATTTCAGGCTCGGAAAAAAATTGAGTGCATTGTACCTTTTGTCTTTTTTAAAAAAAAAAAAATTCAAAAAGGTTACTACTTTAAACTTATTTTATTTTATTTTGGCTACAAATTCTGATGATCGGTTCATGCGTTGGCCCAAAAAGCCATTCACCAAGTTACTGGGCGTCTCGGGTCCAAGAGTCCTTTCCCTTTTCCAAAGAGTTCTCTATCCACATAAACACACAAGGAATTTCTCTATTGGATTCGTTAAAAGTGTAGAGATTGATCGTTAAACTCAAATATTCTTTTACGATGCCATGGGAACTAAAATCAATAATTTAAAATTATGAAGATTAAAACTAAAATTCGATCAAATTATTAAGACCAGTAATAGGATTAACCAAAGAATAACAAATCGATTCCTTTAATGAGAATAGTCATTTCCTTTTTCTTTTTCTTTTTTTAATGCTTATATTCCTAATACTATCATCCAACAACAAATTTTTTATTTATTTATTTATATATTACTCCCTCCTATGTTTAATATAATATCTACTTTAATAAATTGAATTAAAATTATATATTATATTAAGAATGGGAAAGAGCATTTCCCTTTTTTCTTGCTATCTTCTTATATCCCAGACAAGCTCCTCAAATACCTTGTCATTGATTTTTCTCATTGAGATATGATAATAGGAAATTTTTAATAATAAAAACGTGTATTCCAATTAAAAATTCCTATAATCATTTATACAATTGTATAATTTTTGGCCAGTGTAGTATATAAACTTTTTAAACACTCAGGCCTTTGAGCATTTTAAAAGCTTCACAATGCTTGAAACCTTTTTAAATACTGACTCAAAATGTAGGCCTTTAAATAGTAAATAGGTTCATAAATTTACCATATATGTAAATACCTTGGACACATTCTTTCTTGCAATACAAGAAATTTAGTAGGGAAAATGAAAGAATGCCAAGTGATAAAAGTTCTAGAATAAGTAGGCTTAAGAAAAATTAATCATTTGTTAACTAAAGTGATATATTTCTAAAATCAACTAAGCATAATAATAAATGATATGTAAAAATAGATTTTACCTTATTTACTTTTTCCGCATGAACTATAACAAACTCGTGCTATTGAGATTATAATATTTCATTTAGGTATTACTAAAATAATTGTATACTCCATCTGATCCTAATTATAAGATCTAATTGACTTTTTTTGGAGAGATTAAAAAAGCTAATTAAATTACTTTAGAATATTTTTATTTTTATTTTTTCTTCAAACTAATTAGTTTGACTAATAAACTAATATATAATCTAAATATACGCGACATATGAAATAATTAAGTAATTTATTTAGCTTCCTTAATTTCTCTAAAAAAAAGTCAACTAGATCTTATAATTAGAACCAGAGGTAATACCCATTATTATGAATCATCGGACAACACAAATTAAAGAAGAGGGAACAAGTTAGAGTTGCAATCCTGAACAATCAAAGAAAAAAGAGGTAGAGGTAAACAAAACTCGTGTGTGAATGCCGTGATATGAAACTTATGATTCAAGTTGAGTTAGTAATTTTATAAATAATTTATAAAATTGATTTAGATTATATTATATATAATTAAGCAAAAAAAATTTTAGTAAAAAAGAAGAAGAAGTGAGGCATGTAGTCTTGGGATCTAGCTTCTATTCTTTGCAAGTTAGTGTCCGCTGCATCCTTTGCATTGAAACGGCTCCGTTTTGTGCAAAAATTGAAGCTGTATGTGCTCTTTTTTAAAAGAAAATTTAGAGTATTGACCGATACTAAAAATACATTTTAAGATACTGAACAGTATTGAAAAAATACTTTATACTCTTGAAAAATTATTTTAGGATCTTAAATTTTTTAAAAGAAAATTCAGAGTATTGACTGGTACTAAAAATATATTTTAGGATACTGAATGGTACTAAAAAATTATTTTATGATCTTGAAAAATTATCCTGAGGTATATTTCTAGTACCAGTCAGTGCCTTGAAATAATTTTTCAAGATCATGAATTATTTTTTTAGAACCATTAAGTATTCTGAAGTATCCTTTTAGTACCATTCAGTACCCTGAAATATTTTTTTAAAATCATGAAGTATTTTTTTCATGCTGGCATTATCAAGTATCTTTTTTAGTAATGGTCAGTACCCAGAAATATTTTTTCAGGATCATAAAATAATTTTTTCAAGATTCTAAAATAATTTTTTCAAGATCCTAAAATAATTTTTCAAAATCATAAAGTATTTTTTCAGTGTCATTCAGTATCCTAAAATATATTTTTAGTATAAGTTAATACCCTGAATTTAAAAAAGAAAAAAGGAAAAAAGAGCACTGCTTCAATTTTTGCGCAAAATGGCGCCACTTCAATGCAAAGGATGCAGCGGTAGGGGTGGAAATAGGTCAGGCCCCTATCAGGGGCCTACGACTGATAATTGAATATTTAATACACTTATTTTTATCTCTTGATCAATATTTAGGACTCTTTAGTTAATAAATAATGGCTTTTATGTGCATTTAGGCTTTGGGCCTTAGATTGTAATTTTAGCCATTTTTATCGATAAAATTCCAGTTTTGTATTGCTTCACTATGTTTACCATAACTCTTGAACCAGACATCGGATTTGCCTCATTTTTGTCTCATATTTCAGATGATTCAGAGAGCTACAATTGTTATGAAGACATAAAGAGCCAATTCGGACAAGAAGGCGGTCAATTTTGGAGCCAAAGTCAGATGAACAATTCTGGATTTTAATTGGGCTCGAATTTTGTAATTAAAGCCCATCTTTATTTTATTTTCGTTTTGGGCTGAACCATTAGACCTAATTCGTTTTAGGTTATCTTTAAGTGAGGCAGCCGTCACACATTCATTCTACGCATTAATTCATTCACGTTTTACACAGTTTTGGATTAAAGACAGAAGTTTTAGTTTTCTCTCAAATGTTCTTCATGTTCTTCGTCTTTTCTTCTTCTATTCCAACCATGCTCGGCTAAACCCCCTGTGATTGACCCAACGATGAGGATTTCATGATTCGTCCAGAGAGCCTAGGCTTAATCGGATTAGGGTTTCTCGATTCTGTTTTCATCTTATCAGATCTGATTTCTGAAAATAGTTCGAATATTAGATTTAATATTCGGTTTGGTTCGTCCCAAGGACCGAGTTCGGACTAGGTTTAAAGTGTTGCTTTGTGCGATCGTACAATGAGACGCCACTGTTCAAATAAATGCTAGGCGATCGTCTAGTCGAGGGAATTTCGGATGGATGCAGAGATCTCGGTTCGTCCAGAACCAAACGCGAGTTCGTTAATATTTCGCTCAAGGATGGACGTTTCTGGGAATCTAAACGTTGGGTTGGTCGTTTTTAATCTATTTCAGTTTATTAACGTTTTTCTATCTGTTTCTCAATATTTCGTTTATCTCTGTCTATTTCGTTTTAGTCGGTTGAATCACAAAAAATCCCCCTTTTTCACCGTTAGGATTTCGTCGTTGTTGTTAATCAAGCTCGCTGCAAGTTCGTTGGGAAACGATCCAGTTCCCTATTACGCAAATCTTTTATTGAATCGGTTATTTTGAGAGGCACGACAAATCTCTTTCAACGACCTACCCTACTTTAAGCCAAGCCTGACCTATTTAGTAAATATGACAGACTCATGCTTAGGCCTATTGTCAGGCCTATTTACGTAAACAGGCCAGGCCTATTTTCATAAGGCGTAGCCTTCCTACTGGTCTATTTAGTTTTTTTAAATTTTTTTTTATTATGCATGGTTATATATAATTTAATCTAAATTAATTTTTAGATTATTTATAAAATTAAGAACCTATTCTTAACCTTAAATTTCACATTTCTCTATTTATTAATGAGCTTAATTTTTTCATTCATCAATTGATCACATATACTTCTCTTCTTTTTTATCACTCGAGGTGACAATGCTAGCTCACTACTCCTCCAATGATTTATGTCATTTGATGTAACATAAAAATTACGGTAAGTTTATTTTAGTGATGTCTAAATGAAAATGATCCACATAGGAGGAGTTTGTCTCATTTTCTGCAAGAAAAATAAGAGGTAAAATCTAGTTTTACATGCCACTTGTCGTGCTTGATTGATTTTAAGAAATATATCTCCTTAGTCAATAAATGATTGATTTTTCTTATTCATACTTGCTCAAACAATTGATGCCACTAGGTGTTCTTTTTTTTTTTCACTTACTAACTCTTTTATTTCATATAAGAATGAATCCTTAAACTTTTTAAACATAAACTAGGCATTTAAATAGATTTGATTAATTATATAAACTTATATGCATATGCTTTAAGACTATATAAAGACTTACATTTTAAGTAGGCCTTTAAATAGGCTTCAAGTCTTGCCAAGCCTTTTGAAGGCCCAGACTTAGGCTTAAAAAAAGCCTATACACAGGCTCAGGCCCAAGCTCAGGTTTTGGATTTCCGTCACAGATCCAGACCTACTTAGCTAAAACCTAGCCTAACCTAACCTATTTCCACCCCTATACAGCGGACACTAAGGGCCCGTTTGGTTCAAGGAATTTGGGGGAGGGAATGAGAACTTAATAGAGTTCCCTCCTGAAAACGTGTTTGGTTCACCAAGTGCCCAGGAACCTAAGTTCCCGGGCCCACACCGGGCCCACCACTCTTCCCTCATTTGTGGGAACTTGAGATCCCACCAAAATTGGTGGGATCTCAAGTTCCCACGTCACTATTCACATTTTTGGACAAATTTACCCCTGAAATTTAAACTTAGCGGGAAAGTTCGAATTTGGCGGGAAAGTTCGAATTTGGCGAAATTTTTTTTATACAAGTTCGAACTTAACAAGAATATATATTTTTAAATATATTTTTGCAAAAAAATATTTTTATTTTTATTTTGAATTAATTTCTTTAGAGGGTAAAATAAACTTTTTCTAATTCCCCCTTACCAAATAGGTAACGTATTCCCACCCAAACCGTAACGGAAATTTCCCCAAAGTTTCATCTCCTCTCTCTTCACCAACTTCTCAAACCAAATCTCTTCGGTTTTTCCCCGCCTGAGCCTATACTGAATCCCGAAACCTTGCCAATCTTGAAAATGGCCGACAATTGTGGCTTCATATCTTGTGAGAAGCTGGATCGCGCCGCCAATTGGCTCGGTACCAACATGGCCTCCGCTTTCTTCTCTTCCCTGGAACGATGCTCTTGTATCAACCTCAGCACCATCGATAACGACGACGACTACGGCGACAACGACGACGCTACTTCCGAACGCCCTATCATGCTCACCAAGCCCATTTCTCATGTCGCCTCTGAGACCGACTCTAAGCCCACTGATTTCGCCCAGCTTCGTGCGTGACGGCGATTCTCATAAGTAGCTCTGTCTGTTTTTCTTTTTTGGCAATTCAGTCTAATAATTTTCTCATATGTATAGAATGTCTAATTTCGCTTCTGTTTACGGAGCTGTAAGGTTACTATTGTTTATGACGCCCCCCGAATGTGAATAATTTTGTTTCGCCAAAGTAGTGGAAAGAGTTCATCCCCAATTTGCGCAATTCTCTCTCTCTCTCTCCCCAACCGATTTATGCCTCGTATGATCGATGTTTCTTGAACTATAATCTCATACCAAATATCTTTTGTTCCTTACGGAGGAAGGTATTTTTGAGTCTTCTAAATATATTTAGTGGGGAAAGTAATCTGGGTAAGTAATCATGGATGGGGGTTTTAGATCTTACTTATCATGCTTGCTTGTTGTTCCCGCTTCCTAAAATTTGTGGTGATTGATAGCTTTTTCCTACTCTATGAGTACATTTTGTCAGTTTCGTTTGTTCATTTTTGAAATTTATATTCTGTATGGAGAGTAATCATCTTTTTGTTTATGCATATGCTTATTCTTAATCTTCAGCCAGCCCTGAGCTTATAGTATTACTCCTGAGAGCTGACTGGGCAATCAATTAATTTGCAAAAATGGTTGTACATGATTTGATTTTCTATAATTCTTTTAGGATTTGATTAATGATGATGAGGTGCTTTACTTGTGAAATTGACACAATGCATCATGGTTGGAAGTTGAAGTCAAATTTAAGCGTGGACTTTGAAATCCTTTTTGTGGGTGTGTCAAGGGGTCCCTCATTTCTACTCTATTTCTTGTGAAATTATGAAACAGAAGACATGAATAGCAGTAAGTATGAAACGACTATGCTGCAAAAAGGTTGACTGGAGGTTTTATGGAATTTTTCTTTCCTGACATTTTCTTTTCTTTTGTGATAAATTCTTACAATTAGTGAAAACTGTTTATATTACAGGGATAGCTTCAAAATTGAAGCCTGCAAATTAAAGAGTGATGTGAACTTGCATGTTCACTGTCCTATTCATGGTTGATCAAGAATTATTTTTGAATCAACAATTACAGGGATAGCTTCAAAACTGAAGCCTGCAAATTAAAGAGTGATGTAAAATTGCATGTTCACTGTCCTGTTCATGGCTGATCAATAATAATTGTTGAAAATCGTTCTTAGCTTTTTCTTCCCATTCTTTTTTTCTTTTTGAAATTAATATTTATCTCGTCTTATTGCAGCAAGTTGCTGCTAAAGATGTTATTCTTTGATTGTTGATGTGAGACTTCCTTGATTGCGTAACAAGTTGCCGCTAAAGAAGGTATTCTTTGGTAGTTGAAGCAAGACTAGTGAAAAAAAAAGAGAGCTTCTTCTAGCAAGAGTTCCTTGAAAGCCAATAGAAAGAAAATTCTTTGACATTAATATTACTGCTCTGACAAAATGTTATAGGGCTATAATTCTAACTTCCATGTTCTGGGTAATTCCGCCATGAAATGGAGCATTGCGGGTACATATTGTAGATGCTGAGTCGAATATTAGATGACGTGCTTCGGATTTAACAAATCCCAAAATCGTTAGAAAAGGTAGTGATATTTTTTGGCCAAACCTAACCATTAATAATTCATTAAGAAATTAATAACATTTGATATATTTTGAACACGTGAGAGATCGACCAGAGAATTAGTGCATTTACAATACATGGGTATAATGCATTGTTCTAACCCAGACTGGAAACCGGCAAATTGGTACGGTCCGGGTATCAACTTGGTTCGGTATTTTTTTTAAAAAAAAAATCAATTCTTTTTTTTTTAATTTAAATTTCTTTAGAATTTCATATTAGTTACTCTGAAATCTTTAATTTTTCACCGATTTAGTCCCGGGTTAGTTCCGGTTTGACCCACGGACCATTAAAACAGTACCTTAGCCAGTTTATCTGGATTTCAGAGTTTGGTATAATGCCACTTTTTTATTGATATCTGATAGCAAGGTTTCTCATGGCTGAACCGCAAGGGTTATTCAATCTCTTAAATCTATCAACATATATATACCTATCGATCAAAAAAATGATATATCCATTTTGACGTTATTTCGGTTTTCGTTTTTCAGTGTTTGAGACCATCAGAAGCATTTTTTCACAACCATCACTCATCAGAAGCATTTTGCCTGTTCTACCAAAACAATTTCATCTTGTACCAAAAGAAAGAAAAATAAAACAATTTCATCTCGTAAAATGTCAATATAAATTAAAAAAATTGATTTCATGAAAATTTAAATTTATTTAGCTTTAGCTTTAATCTCAAAAAAATTGTGTATGAGTTAGCTTTTGAAAATAAGAAACTCAACGCATGACAAAACGACAAAACTAAAACACGATTTTTGTTAGAAGAAAAAGTAACTCATATATCCCCATTCATGTCTTTAGGGGAAAAGTAAAATAGGCTTAACAGTGAAGGGATTTCCCAAAAAGAAATACAATTATTATGTCCATTGAGTTGTGCGATTGTATTGGAGCATTATTATGTCTGCAGGTTTATGAAAAACTAACATGTTATTTCAGCTATGCAGGAAACCACAGTTGAAGAGTAGCCATGAAGCAAAGCAATATCACTGCTTCTAACTCTAAAAACAATTGCTGAACACACCACACACACACACCTATCAGTCTTAATATAAAACCCACTTTGTAAAGTGGATATTATATTTATGACTTACAAAGTGAATCTCACATTTAAGATCAGATGGAGTATATAAGTAATTAAAACCTAGAAGCGATTTTTTTTAAGGAAAAAAAATAAGGGAAAATCCATACAGGGGCCCAATTAAGGCCAAAAATTTCAAAAAAGACCCCAACAACTTTCACATACAAAAAAAGGCCCTAGAGCATTTTCTGGTAAAACGTTAATAACTAAAACAACCATATTAACAATAAAATCAATACCCGTTAACAACTTCAATCAGTCGCATTAACAACAATATTTTACCAACTAAATCAGTCACATTAACAACAATATCAGCTCCGGTTAACAACTAAATCAGTCACATTAACAACTAACGTTTTAATGAAAAATCCCAGAAAAGGCCCTAGGGCCCTTTTTGGTATGTGAAAGTTGTTGGGGCCTTTTTCACAATTCTGGGCCTTAATTGAGCCCCTGTATGGATTTTCCCAAAAAATAAATGTGACGAGTGTTTTGATATTATGAGCATCCTTTTGCCAATGTGAGTTGGCATAGATGGTAAGGGATTCAGGATTAGGCCCTTGGGTCGTGGGTTCGATCCCCTCTGCCGTCGCTGGGACTCCTTTGGTAAGCGATCTCGTAAGTCCCCAGTAAGTGCTCATAGAGCCCGGGGCCGTGCCCTGGCCTTGGTGGGGGATTGATGTCGAACCCTTCCAAAACTTTTTCTTACCAAAAAAAAAAAAAAAAAAAGAGCATCCTTCTTCTTATCCAATATCCCAATTTGTTTGCGTTTAAAAAAAAAAAAAAAAAAAAAATATATATATATATATATATATATATATATATATATATATATATATATATATATATATATATATATATATATATATATATATATATATATATATTTGAACATGTCATAAGTTTCACATAGGGAGTGTTATTTTGAAAGAGAAGTCTTATAAGGCAATGAGATGTTCAATTCTGACAACTAAATTTTACGTTATGATTCTTCTACAGACTTGCGCTTGCTACATTAGGGTTTTCAATAAGACTCGGCTAACTATTAGAGTGAGTGAAGTGGTCAATGGTTTGATTGAGAATGTTTCAAGTCTGGTTGTAATCTTTTGATTAAGGAAGGTATTTGCATTTGTCACCTAAAAAGTGGGTAATTAAGGTATTGGCATGGGAAGCTATTTCTTCCTTTCTTTTGTGCATGAAGAGACTACTAATAAGCACTGACAACATCACAAGCTCACTAACAGCGTACGTGTTTCCGAAGCCTCTCTCTCTCTACACACACACAACCTTTGGTTCTAATTATAGGACAAAGTTTGTAGTACAAATTATACTACAAACTTTGTCTTATAATTAGGATTAGAGGAAGTGTGTGTGTATCCACAGTCCACACACACATGCATTGCAATCGGCATGCATGAGACACAATCATCTTCTTGCTTCCACCTTTGTACCCACCAAATAGCTGTATAAATTCTCCATTACACTTCCGGCTAAGACCCATCCATTATTATTTTCAAGTACACTTGTAGATCAATGCCAAATGTTTACCCTACTTTATTTATTAAAACTATCAATTATACTCACTCGATACTTAATATAAGACTCAATTAACTTTTTTTAAGAGGTTAATGAAGTTAACTAAGTTAGTTAATCATAACATATATTGTGTATCATTTGATTATATATATATAAGCCAAACAAATAAATATGGTATAAAAAAAAATATAAATACTCTAAAATAATTTATTTCACCCCGTAATCTTTTAAATAATCAACTAGTGATAGAGTATTAAGTACTCACTAAGACACCTATATATGCAGATGAAGTCAAGAAGAATCCCCACATATGAAAAATGCATTTTTAAACTTATTCAGAGGTTAATTACAGATATTTACTCATGATTAATTGTCCCACTTAGATGTTTTGTTTGGAATAATAAAACAACTGTCAATCATTCACTTTTCACAAAAATGTGATTAAGCAAATTATTGGAGCATATAGGTTAGGTTAGGTTAAGTTCGGTCCTTAATCAAATCACTTCTTAAAGTTTCAAGTTTCAACATCAACAATTACTACCCTACCATTTATCAAAGGCTCTAACTGAAATTATTTCGAAAGTTTCTAGTGTCATATTGAGCTGTTCATATAAAAGGAAATGCAAAACAGAGGATGATCAATTTAACATGTAACAACACACACAACAAACAAACTAAATGAGTTTGACATTGATAGAGTACCGAATTAGCGGGAAAATATTGGAAACTACGGGAAGTTAGAGATTTTAGAATTAGTGAGATACTTATTTATTCTATGAAATAGAGACTGTTCTTAAAGAGCTAGCGAGATACTTGATTCCTCTTTAGATCAGAGTAATTTTATAACTTACTATTAACTTTATTATCTCTCTTTACATTCTCATTCTCATTTAACCTCCCCATCAACTTAACTAAATCAGTATCTCATCATTTGGTATCAAAGCGTAACGATCCATAATGGGTTCCTTCCACGTACTATCCTCGTTCTCACTCTTGGCAATTTCCTCAAAAGAAGGTGAAATGCTCATTTTCCTTTGGAAGACATTGCCGCTATTTTGGTGAAGTTGGAAGGTACATTAATCTCTTCTAATACAATCAGGGTAGAGGCAAAGACGTAGAGGCAAAGACGACCACTATGAAGCTCCAAGATAAATCAGAAGGCTGGCACTTTTGTCGCGCGAGGTCAAGGCGAATCTTAAGGGGAGATAGAGTACCTAATTAGCGGGAGATAATAAAAGTTGCAGAAAATTAGAGATTTTAGGAATAAATATTTAATTAATTAAGTCTGTATTTATTATTATTTAATTGAGCTTGTTTTTATTATTATCTTTAGGAAATCAGGAAATAAGTGAGATATCCCACTAGATAGATTTAATTACTAGAATCTAGGATTAGGAGTTACCTGAATTTCATATTTGGATATATTTTGGATTTCGTATTTGAATTAGGGTCTCTCTATGTAAACTATTATAAATAGGCCTAGTGAGATACTTGCTTTATCTTTAGATCAGAGTAATTTTATAGCTTACTATTATCTTTAATTTTTTAAACTTAGATTCTCATAGGGTCCATATTAAGTTCTTATACCTCTAATTAGAAGTATGAACATATTTTTTTAAAAAAAATTTTATATTGTATTTATTTAGACTTAAATTATATGCCGCTTTCTGAGATGTTTTTTGCACCCAATATCTCAAATTAATTAATTTCCAGTTCTGCATTTGTCTGTAATACTAGTATTATGAAAATTAATTAATTTGAGATACTGGGTAAAAAAAAAAAAACAGAAAACAAGATATAATTTAAATATAAATAAATACAATATATAAAAAAATTAAAAAAAAAATGCTCATACCTCTAATTAGAGGTATAAGGGACTTGATTCTCATATAACCTTCTCATCAGCTTACCTAATTTGTACCTTACCAGCCAAAAATAATTTCAGATTCACAAGTTCACTTTAAGGATGGTTTCTGTCCCATCACACAATGTTTCTGATAAAAAATAATATACCTCAGGATCAGAAAACGATAATAATTTCTTAATTACAGTGGGGATAGATAAATTAAAGAAGAAAAGAAGTTATTTGAAATACAAACAAATCAATCTCAACACTTGTTGAGGGAGTGAGTGCTGTAAAATTCACCAACAATAGTGGCCTTGGGATGTCAAGGCGTGCAACAACTTTGCTTATGATTGAGGAGAAGACAGTGCCCAACAAAAGCACAACAAAGCAGACCTACCTTGTTTCCACCTTTTTCCTCACATGCAAAGGCACAAATCAAACCTCTGAGCTGTCTAAATCTGTCTTTTCACTGCTTAATTTAATCTCCTCTCTTCTTCAGAGATCAACCCCCAATAATAATAATAAAAAAGAAGCAGCAGTACGGCCACAAAAAGGCACAATCAGAGTATGGTTGCTCTGCAAGGAGAACCCCAAGCACTACTTTACAGCAACACTACAAGGAAAATCTGAAAGGAGAATGCAGCTTTGCAATTTGAGTTCTGCAAAGTGCCTTGTACGAGTCAACTTAGAGCAATTGCATCATGAAGAAAAAAACAAATAGAGAAATCATAATGACACAAAATAATTAGAGCAGAAAGAGAGCAGCAGATTGCGGTGGGTTTCAGATATAAAACATGTTTATGAGCGTGTGTGCCCTCTATATTATGAGTCAAATGACATAATTTGCAACAGAAGATGTTGACAGGAGAGGTTGAGAAAAAAGATAATAGAACAGAAAAAGTTACGCTGAAATCTTCACCCCACCGATGGGGTCGTGTTCAATAATCACTTTCCCAACACCTTATAATCACCAATCCACGCTAAAGGAATCATGAAAGCTGACAAATACAAGAGAAACTTACATAATCCCTTTTTTATATTTTCCTTCTATACAAATAAATCAACCCACAGAGAGACCACCAGCTCTTTTTAAGGTCATCCCTTCTACCTCAAGCCTTCAACTCCAACACTACAACCTACGATGGCCAACCTGGTCACCTTGTTTCTTTTGGGGCTAACTGTAATTTCTACTCTCTGCAATGAGAAACTTATGGCAGATGGAAGGGCTGTGGGAGGACCAACCAGGTTCTATGATTTTAAGGTCTAGTTTCTTATTCTTTAAGCATGCATTATACTGATACAACCATATCCAAAATACATTGGATTTCATTGTAATTCATCTCTGTTTTGCTAATGAAGATGGTATTTGTCTACAGGTACAAACCAAGAGAGTTACCAAACTCTGCAGCTCCAAGGACATTGTGACAATCAATGGCATGTTTCCAGGACCCGTGATTTATGCTCAGGAAGATGATAGGATCGTCGTGAAAGTCACCAATCAGACACCTTTCAATGTCACAATACACTGGTAATCCCATGTCAAACCTCATGCATAAAATTAAAACATTAGAAAGAGTAATGAACAACAGATTGGAATTTTGAAATCTTAGGCATGGTGTTCGGCAGAGGCTTTCGTGCTGGTACGATGGACCTTCATATATTACACAATGTCCAATTCAAGCAGGTCAAGCTTTCACGTACAATTTTACAGTGGTGAAGCAGAAGGGTACCTTATTCTGGCATGCTCATGTTTCTTGGCTCCGAGGAACTGTTTATGGTGCCATGATTGTTTATCCAAAGGCTGGATTATCTTACCCATTCAAGATTCCCTATCAAGAGCAAATAATCATACTAGGTAACAAAAATAGATGTTCTTCCAACTTCTTAGTGCTCCCAGAAAGAAATGAACCCAAGTTTTCAAAGAGATTCCATCTCCTTCCTATGCTTTTGAATTTAGAGTATTTATTTAGGTGTGTTTTATGACACTATAATGTTGTTCTTTGGACTTGGATGAAATAATGGCAGGGGAATATTGGCTAAAGGATCTTGTACAGATTGAACAAGCCACCTTAGCAAGTGGAGGACCTCCTCCGAGACCAGATGCATATACCATTAACGGTCATCCAGGCCCCAACTACAATTGCTCCACTAATGGTATATGAGATAGCAAACAATACTGCAATATGATTATGATGAAGATGATGATATACTGTTATCTATGCTGCTTTAAATTACGTATCTCACAGTTGGTTTTAATAATAGTCTCTAGAAAACTCCATGATTCATAACTTCACCTAATATAAATATACCTGACCATAAATTACTGCTCTTCTAATATTATCCATCATTAACTTATATCAGCTTCTACTTGAGAGTTTCTGTCTCCCCTTCTATTTCAGATGTCCATAAGATCAATGTGATTACTGGGAGGACCTATTTGTTAAGAATTATTAATGCGGGTTTAAACACGGAGAACTTCTTTGCCATTGCCAACCACAAATTAACAATTGTGGAAGCTGATGCTGAATACACCAAGCCATTCACAACAGATATAGTAATGGTGGGACCAGGCCAGACAATGGCAGCCCTAGTCAGAGCTGATCAACCAGTAGGAAAATACTCCATTACTGTGGCACCTTACAAGTCTGGAAGGATTGTTAATTATCAAAATATTTCAGCCATTGCTTACTTCCATTATATTGGAGCAGCACCTGGTAGCTTATATTTACCAGCTAAACTACCTAAACTTAACGATAGTCTGGCTGTCAAGACATTCATGGATGGCCTAAGGAGCCTTAATCCAGTCAATGTTTTCAAAGAGATTGATGAAAACCTATTCATTACCATTGGACTGAACGTCCAAATGTGTCATTCAAAGACACCAAAACAAAGCTGCCAAGCCATTAATAATGGGGTTATGGCTGCTTCAATGAACAATATAAGTTTCCATCAGCCCAAGCTGTCAATTCTGGAAGCTTATTATAGGAAGATAAATGGATCGTATACTGAAGATTTTCCTGATGCACCCTCAAAGCTCTATGACTTTGTATACAGGGCACCTAATAACATTCCATATGACACACAGTCATTGAATGGGACCAGAATAAAGGTCCTTGAATATGGCAGTAAGGTGCAACTCATTCTGCAGGACACTGGTACAGTAAACACTGAAAACCACCCAATGCATTTTCATGGTCACAGCTTTTATGTCATAGGTTATGGCACAGGGAACTATAACCCAAAACCGCACAATTCAACTTAGTAGATCCCCTTACATGAGCACAGTTGGAGTTCCAGTGGGTGGATGGGCAGCAATTCGATTCATTGCCGATAATCCAGGTACAGAAATGTAAAACAACTATTCTATTTGTATTTTTAGCTGTTTGGTTTAACGCTCCGTCCTTTTTCTGCAGGGGTATGGTATATGCACTGTCACATTGAGATACACCAGTCATGGGGACTAGGAATGGTGTTTATTGTGAAGAATGGGAAAGGAGAACAGGAATCCTTACCACAACCTCCCACAGACATGCCACAATGTTAAGAATACCAGAGGATCCTAACAATAGCACTGACTAATGTTGTGGCCTTTCTTCATCTTGAGGATTCTTTAGCTCTAGCCTCCAATTGTGCAATATGTGGGCTAGTCCATTTCTCTAAGAAACATGAGAGAACAGATGTAAAGAAGCAAAATGACCTGATTAAAGGGTGCTCTTTTCCTTCAGTTTGACAAGTTATATATGAGCTCGCACATCAAAATTTAGAGATAAACTAAAGATAATATGCAAAATTGGTATCCAAAATTGAATACCAAAGAGATACATAGTTATTCTAGTCCTCACAAAAAGCACATTGAACTTA
This sequence comes from Acacia pycnantha, assembly GCA_025563575.1. Classification (NCBI taxonomy): domain Eukaryota; kingdom Viridiplantae; phylum Streptophyta; class Magnoliopsida; order Fabales; family Fabaceae; genus Acacia; species Acacia pycnantha. Next base: position 102,838 of record JAMWYP010000118.1, read on the forward strand.
GTCAAGAGCTATGCTAATTGTTGTTAGCCTTTCGATTGGATATTTGTAGCGCCGTCAATGACCTAAAACTTTCTGTGCAATAAGATTATGAGTTGAAAGAGAGTATCCATGGTTAAACATTATATTGTAGCCTTTAAAAGAAAATCAGCATTTGTGGTTTTCTATACGTGGATGGTGGGAAGAGAAAGAAATTATGGAAAAATCATCAAAATAGCAAGTAGATATTAATGAAGTTAATGTATACCTTCAAATTAACTCTAACTGCTTTGCATGCACCCATTAACATCTATGGTCTCATGTATCAGCTGCAACATTTTAAAGCATATTACACTCAATGAAGCATGAAATGTCTTAGGCAACTAGATCTATCATATACTAGTGCAAGAAAAGTTAGTCAGTTCTTTGGAACCAGGTCTTATAGGCAAGATCAAGTTAACTACTATTATGTAACAGAACTTGTACAGAATTAGCTGAATTTTTGTCAAAATGAGATATTCACTTCAAGTGTACAATGAAACTGTTTCAAAACATTCTCTATGTTCTGAAGCCATTGTGGAAAGGGGGAAAATTGTACAACCAACCAAATCCATTATTAATTGTTTATCAATACAATCATAAATAAATAAGAAAACATATTTCATCCAAAAGAAGCCAGACAACTTCATATTGCAAGCCAGAAATTACATATTAAATAAATTCAAATCTCAGATAATATAAATAAATGTCTTGCAAGCTTATTTCCCTGAAAACCTAGATGGACAAATTGACTTTCAGCTTAGAGCTTCTTCCTCAAATTGATGCTATGTTCCGTAGTTTAAGTGGGAAAATGAAAAAGTTCCCTTAGTAGGATTTTCCAGTAAATCCTTTCTTGGTTTTTACCACATTCTAATTCTCAATATGATACTCATTTGCCAAAAAAAAAAATGTTGTACTTGGACTAATTTGCAACTAATATTAATTGCTTTTGTATTCAACAGATAAATACAAATTTCAGTCATTCAGACTTCAGAAGCCTAAAGAGAGAGAACTAATAATCCTGATATAGCACACATGGTACACTAATACCAAGACAATCGGATGGGAAGTTTCCTATTGACTTCTCTCCTCTACTTTTAGATCTTAGAACTTTTATCAAAGAGAAGATGCTATGGATTGACCTTCTCCACCCACCAGCTTTTCTCTGCAGTGGCACTGACACTTGATTTATGCGTTAGCCTCAGATTACTCTTCAAATTCAAGTAATCAACCTGTAAATTATGGAAGCCAAAGTGACTAATATGTGTGCGGAAAAGCTATGAATGATGCCAGACTCTAAGAGATATCACAACCTGATCCGGGTCTAGAATCAGCAAACAAAAAGCATCAACTGGACCAGCAGAAGGATCAAAAGATATTGCAGGCTGTGTTTCATCACTTAGACAGGGAAGTCCTGGGTTAGGCCCCAAATACTGCAACCTTGATCTTAGTGAACTTGCAAACCAGGACTGCTCTCTTTGCTGCATTTGGCATAAAAAAACTGAGGGGAAGATATGATGTGCGTATAGGACTCAAACTTGGGGAAAAAAGGAAAAAAGATCTGTGATGTGATATGACTGTGGCACAACATATTCATATGAATCAGATAACAACTTCACAGTGAATCTTAATTGAACATTCCAAAATGAAGAGATTCTCTGTGAATCTCCTCTTCATTCTAATGAGGTGTATGAATAAAGAAAAACGCCCATATTAGTGTCTTGAAAAAGAGTCACAAATAACTTGATAGACAAATTAACAAAATATGACTAAGGCATAACCACAAAAGTCCCCATCAAACCTGAAGTTTTAAAGGGCTGGGATTCGATCCATCAATGATATCTATTTGTCCATTTATCCGGAATTGCTCCCACGAATCCGTGAAATACCAACATATCTAGAACAAGAAAAACAACATTTAGACTAACAGTGTACTCAGTAGGAGTGAAAATAGGAGAATTGACAATTGAACGAAAATTGACATGGCATGTCTATGACTAATATTTTTAAGATGCATCTCTCATTTTCACTCCATTTTCGTTCCTCTGACCTTCAATTCTTAGCATACTACAATATGAACTGATAGAGTAAATAGGTAGTTTTAGATGTAACTAATATTCTGTTAAGCTTATCATTAGTGTAAATAACTTGCAACTAAGTCAGTGGACACGTGTCTAGATCCCTGGCCTATATATGCTGTACAGATACTACACCTAAGATACCATTTGATCATTCTCTCATTTTCAATCTCTTCTATTCTCTTCCTCTACACTCATTCTTCTCTGAAATCCTTTATGGTATCAAAGCGCTCAAGATTCTGAGGAATGTCGTCATCTTCAACAACACAATCTTCATCTGCTCAGTCAACACATGAAGTCGTCACGATTTCGCATCTAGTTTCTGTCAAGCTAGATGAAACCAACTTCCTAATATGGAAACACCAAGTTGTCTCAGCCATTTGAGGCCAAAATCTTCAAAATTTCATCAATAAGACGGTGAGACCTCCGATCAAATTCCTTACAAGCAATGAGGATCCAGAAGGTTATCATGCCAATCCTCTATATCAAGATTGGGAGCGTCAAGATCAGCTTCTTGCATCTTGGCTTTCGTGTTCGATGACCGATCAAATGCTTAGTCGGATCGTCGGTTGTCAAACTTTGCTATAGATTTGGGAGAAACTCCAAGGCCCATTTGCTTCTCAAACATGTGCGAAGGTTTGCCAGCTAAAATCTCAGTCATGCCTCGTCAGTGTTCAAAGAGTTTTGTCTACATATCAACTAATACAAATACTTGTACTCAACCAAAGTCTGTGTCCGGTACAAAATGTCCTGTTATCAAGTCTGTCTCATACTTGTAATCAGTCTACTTTTGATCTAAATAAAACTCGGTCTGTGTTTAGCCTTTGGCACGATAGGCTAGGTCACCCTACTTCTTCTGTTGTTACTAAAGTCTTTAATCTTTGTCATCTGCCCTTTAATAATAAAAATTTTCTATTTGATGTTTGCATAGCTGCTTGTCCTGGTAAAGCACATTGCCTTCCTTACTTTTTGTCAAATACTCAGTATTCTCAACCTCTTGAACTAATTCACTCTGATATATGGGGTCCTACCCCCTACCTGGCTACAAATATTATGTCCATTTTATTGATGCTTATTCTCGCTACACATGGTTTTATCCATTGCATGCCAAAACAAAGGTGTTTGATGTTTTTATTGCCTTTAAAAAGATGGTTTAATTACAATTAAATTGCAAAATTAAGGCTCTTCAGTCAGATTATGGTGCTGAATACTTGAAGATTGGTCGGTTCTTAAAAGAACCTGGTATTGCTCATTGATTATGTTTTTCCTATAAACATGAGCAGAATGGATTGGCCGAAAGGAAGCATAGATCTATCACTGAAACTGGTTTAACTCTGCTTGCTAATGCTTCATTGCCCTATAAGCTATGGATGCATGCTTTTGCTACTGGTGTTTATTTGTTCAATAGGCTACCAAATAAATTACTCAATGGCCTGTCCCCTTATGAACAATTGTTTGGTAAAACACCTAGTTACAAGCATTTTAGGATTTTTGGGTGCTCGTTTCCCTCTCACTTGCTCATATAACAAACCTAAGTTGGAATTCAGGTCTGCCACTGTGTGTTCTTCGGCTACAGCTCCTCTCATAAAGGCTATCTTTGTTGGGATCCTATTGGTCGAATGTATATATCTAGGGAAGTGGTGTTCAATGAGGTTGAGTCTCCCTATTCTTGTCTTGTGTCTTCTTCTAGGACACATTCTACTTCTTATCTTGTATCTTCCCTTGTTCCTGTTTCTGGTTTACGTCCTCCCCGTTCTTCAAGCCCAAACCTAGTGCAATGATTTAATAATGTTGAGATTGAAGGATCACATTAAACATAAGAAAATACTATGAATATTATTGATCCTTAAGAATAATAAAGGATACAAAGAGGCCTTTATATGGGCAAACTAATAAGCGAACCCTAACCCTAAAATCTATCATAATCTAATCTTATCAAATCATAATATCTTTAAGTTATATTCCTAAAATGTAATATTCATATCTAATATAATAAATACTAAAGAATATCCCTAATAATAATAATTAATGTATTTCCTAACAAATAGCAATATACCTGTAGATTCTGATGTTTGCAGGTCTTCACCTGTTGCTACTTACTCTTCTCCTTCTGCTGCCTCCTCTTCCTCATCTTCAGTCTCTTCCTCTCCTGAAGTTGCTGTGCCGCAAGTCACTTCAGTTCCTCCTCCTGGCAGGTGTACTAGATCTATGAATGGCATTTATAAGCCAAATATTTTTAATGATGAGACTGAGCCTACTACTGTGAAAGAAGCACTTGCTTCACCATTATGGAAGAAGGCTATGGATGAGAAGTATGCTGCATTAATGAGAAATAACACATGGCATTTAGTTCCTCTTCCTCCTAACAGACATGCCATTAGTTGTAAATGGGTTTGGAAAAGGAAGACAAATCCTGATGGCAGTACAGCTAAACTAAAAGCAAGATTGGTGGCTAAGGGCTTCCACCAAAAGGAGGGATTTGATTTCACAGAGACTTTTAGCCCAGTAGTGAAGCCAGTGACCATTCGGGTTGTTTTGTCTGTTTTAGTAACTCAGAAATGGAGCATTAGACAGATAGATGTCAATAATGCTTTCCTCAATGGTTCTTTGCATGAGGAAGTTTACATGCAACAACCTCCTGGCTACGAACATGGTAATTCTTTGGTGTGTAAGCTTGATAAGGCCTTGTATGGCTTGAAACAAGCTCCTAGAGCATGGTTTGAAAAACTCTCTAGTGCATTTCATAAGCTAGGCTTTGTAAGCAGTAAATGTGATCAATCTCTTTTTGTTCAAGCAACTAAGACTGAGATTAGCTATGCCTTAGCATATGTTGATGATACCATCATTACAGGATCTTCTCCTTCAAGCATTTCAGCAGTTATAGCTGCACTAAATAAAGAATTCTCTCTAAAAGATCTTGGTGATCTTAGCTACTTCTTGGGTATTGAGGTGAAGCGCTTGTCAGATGGGATTCTTGTTATGTCTCAAGCCAAATATGCTAAAGGCATCTTACTGAAAACTGGTATGTCTGCTGCAAAAGAGGTGGTAACTCCTATGGTTACTAATAAAAAATTGTTCAAAGAAGGACCTCATGTGTTTGACAGACCAGAACTTTATCGGTCCATTGTAGGTGCTCTACAATATGCAATAATCACTCGACCTGAAATAAGTTTATCTGTCAACAAAGTTTGTCAGTTTGTGCAAGCTCCTCTAAAAGAGCATTGGGTTGCAGTAAAACGGATTCTAAGGTATTTAGCTGGTACTATAGGCTTTGGTATTCATTTTAGGCCAAATGTTTCCAGTTCCAGTTCCTTGGTTACCTTCTGTGATGCTGATTGGGCATCCAACTGGAATGATCGACGAAGCACCTTGCATTTACTTTGGTAGAAACCTAGTGCCATGGTCCTCTAAGAAGCAACCAGCAGTCTCTCGATCTAGTACTAAGGCCGAGTATCGCAGTATGGCCTCTGTTACTTTAGAAATCTTGTGGCTTAAATCTCTCTTCTCTGAGCTGCATATTCCACTTCCAGATGTGCCTTAGATTTTGTGTGACAATCAGGGTGCAGTGTCAATTACTGCAAACACAATCTTGCATGCTCGTACTAAACATCTTGAGCCTGATCTTCAGTTTGTTCGTGAGAGAGCTATTCACAAGGAAATCCAAGTGTGTATTCCAGCTGTTGGACAAGTTGCTGATGGATTAACCAAACCACTCTCTGGCACTAAGTTCTCAGAGTTCACCAGATATCTTCGGGTTGGAGAGTATGTCAAATTGCGGGGGAATGATAGAGTAGTTAAGTAGTTTCAGATGTAACTAATATTCTGTTAAGCTTACCATTAGTGTAACTAACTTGTAACTAAGTCAGTGGACACGTGTCTAGACCCCTGGCCTATATATGTTGTACAGATACTACATCTAAGATACCATTCGGTCATTCTCTCATTTTCAGTCTCTTCCATTCTCTTCCTCTACACTCATTCTTCTCTGAAATCCTTTATGAACCCCCCCCCCCCCGGTCATTAAGGAAAATGAATTAAGTAAAACGGCGCCTCAGAGATAGCTCACCTCGCCAGAGGAACAACGCTTCAGCTCTTCAATCTGTATAATAAACCAATAGAGAAATCCAAGTGAATTTTCAATAAAATACAAATCATAGAACAAAATACTCATGCCAGGATCAACTATGATACAGAAACCAATAAAGAGTGAGTTACGTTCACTAATTTCTAATTGAAAGGCGCTAAAACAAAATGCGCCTGCAAAATTATGACTCTAGTCTTGAGCATAAAAGAGGCATAATAACCTTGCGACTGCGACCATCAGTATTTATTTGGATCTTATCAGTGTTGTCTTGGAATCCTCTGAAAGCCCCAAAACAGCCCACATATCAAAATAACATCAAACGAGCAAAATAAAGAGTGAGTAACTAAACAGAACCTGAAAACGACTGTGCGATTTGAAGGTCTTCCATTAGTTCCAATCGTTGCCTGAAACACAAAGCAAACGAAGTGTTAATGCAGCAAAATGCAGATGATGCGAACAGAAAAGAAACAAAGGGCACGTACGAGCTGGAAGAAGGAAGAATGCTTGAGGTGAGCGTTGGATTCCAAAGCGTTGATCAGGAGCTGCTTCCACGGTCCTATCGCCATTCCTGTAGCTCGGGAATTTGTTGCAGACATGTTCACTTGGTTGCGTGTCCTAAAATGGATTCATATTTATATCTATCTATATGTAGTTTTTTTTTGTGCCATTCCGTTTTTGTGCCACATGGTGTCCAGATCTTGGATTTGCGGTCCTAGTGTTTTGGAGTCCAGATCTTTGAGCTATGGTCCTCTCTCTCAGAGTTCTGTCAGATGTGGCATTCCCTCGTCTTTATGGCGAGTCCTCTCCTCTCTTTCTTCAAATCTGATCTGTAGAGGTGAGATTTATCTGTTTTGTGTTATTGGGTTTTGTGGAGGTGTTTTTGGCTCAAGAAATAAACAGATCTACGTTCAAATCCTCTTGGTTGGTTGGCTATTTGAACTTTATGAGATCCGACTATCATTTGGTAGCTCAGATCTGCGTTCTTGAGGGAAGATCTAAAGAGGTTGTTTGGTGTGTGGTCAAGGTCACTAGATATGATATGTTTGATCAGAGGAGTAGAAGTGTTATTCAGGACATCAAGAGTCTTCTTTCTTTTGAGGTTGGGTTTTCTGTGCTCTTTACCCCAGGATGGGCTACCTATTTAGCTTACTTAATTGCAGCTATAGCTTATAAGATTGTGTGCCCTTTGGGGTTGGTTTTCCAACCAACACTTTCTTGCTCGTCTCTTCTAACTTTGGATATGGATGAGGCCGATTTTGTCCATAATTCTACTTCTATTCTTATATATATTTAATGTACGGTGTTCGTTAATATTGTAGCCAATTTATTTTTTTGTATTTGTTTTAGCTGTGTTTGTATTTATCTTTATGTATTGTATCAGTTTGCAGTATTAATATATATCCTTTGACCCAAAAAAAAAATATGTAGTTTTTTTTGGCAGTATTAAGCAGCTTTATATGAGATTTTCCCAATATATTATTACAATAGATAAAAGGATAGGAAGAAAATGGAGAAAATGATGGGAAATAAATATTAAATGTGAATTATTAGATTTTTGATCCAATGATTATAAAGAAGAAAAATGACAGAAACACGAAAAAAGAAAACAAGAGAAACAAAATCCTGTCACACATATATAAAGATCCGAATCTCCGATGCATCTCCAAAGATTATATCAAGGCTATCCATTTCATTTTTTTTTGGTTGATGAGTATTTTTTGTAAATAAATTTTTTATTACTAGTATTGGTTTGTAGATAAAATAAGACACATTCTCACATTTTGCAGTCATAAAATAGTGTAATTTTGTATTTTTAATATTTTATTTGAAATATAAAATCCACATATATGAATCAAATTTGTATTTGAAAATAATCATTACTGTTAAATTTTAATGCAACAGTCCTATCATGATAGATCACTCTATCGAACTGGAGAAAAACTCCAATTCCCACATACAACATATTTTTTTGATCGAGGGGTCACACACAACATATAACACATAGAAAATAATGCAAATTACTACCTTATGTCCTAATTATAAGAACACTTTTGTAATACAATTTATATTATAAAAGTATTCCTATAATTAGGATTGGAGGGAGTATTCTTTAAGTTCCGCATTGATTCTTTATAATAAAAAAATTCTATAAATATTTTTTTTCTTGTCAAATGTAATTTAATGTAGAGATAGAATATTTTGATCTGGCCAAGAAACTGTAGAGACGGAATATGCTTCCGCCATTACTTTTTGTTTTATTTGTCTGTTTTTTTTTTTCCTGTTAATTTAAAAGTTTGAGGCTATATTATTATTATTTTTAATTTTCAATTATACTTTTTATGATATTTATTTATTTTTTGATACAAGACGAGGGGAGGGGATCGAACTCAGGACCTAAGGGGAGGACAATCCTCAATACCACTGCACTACTAGTAGTGCTGGTACTTTTTATGATATTTATGTTGCAGGAAAAAACTCGAAAGCATCATCCTTCTTCTTCGGCCCATAAACATTACATGTTTGTTTTGAGTTCACAGAATTGGGCCTAAAACCCAATCTAGAATATGATGGTACCCCCAAGCTACTCGAATTTAGATATCTGATTGACTCAAAAAATTATTCATTTTGAATTGTGAAATATGTATATGTGTAATTTATTATATGAATGAATAAATGTTATATGATTTTCATATTAAAAAAAAAGTTGCAGTTTCATTTGATCTAAGTTATTAGGTGCTTGTTTGAAATAATGATTAGAATTAATGAAAAAGGAAATAAGATTGAAGTTTATTACCAATGGCAGAATACTTTTATGTAGGTCTTGTTTTTATTTTTTTAATGTGCACCAAGTATTATGAGTTGGAATAGGCCATACCCGTGGCCTACAGCATGACTTTGTTAGGGCTTAGTTTGGTTTGACTTATTTAATAAATAAGTAGGTTAATGTCTATTTAAAGATCTATATCCGTACATAGGCTAAGCCGATTTTGTTAAGACATTAGCTATATAGGCTGGTTTATGTATTTGAAAAAATAATTATATTTATATTATAAATCCTATTTAATATTTCTTTACAGTAATATGTAATTCAAGTTTTATTTTAATTGAACATAGGCTTTAAATAGTGTTAAAGCCTATTTAAAGCGTACAATTTATAAATATGTAGGCTTTAAGGCTTAAAAATCCCTACATAAATGTAAGTTTTAGTATGTTTAAATCATATTTACGACCTTTAAGGCCTGAAATATAGGGTCTTTTTAAAGGTCTATATTGTAGGCAGAGGCGGATCCAGGTTAAAGAGAATGGGGCAAGTACCCACCCTTGAATTATGATAGAATTCTAAAAGATAAGGGAATTAAAATTATGATGTATTTGATAGCATTTATAATAAGGTAATTATGATGGAATTCCAAAAAATAAGGTCTAGAAGGATAACATTGTAATTATTTTTATTGTAATATACTTTTATTATTAAAATATATGTACTTGAACTTATTGAGTACCCACCATTCATTGTAATTTATGTAGCTGCATTTCTAATAGCACTTAGCCTTGCTTTTCTAAATGACAGGTTTGTAAAATAACTGTCTCTCTTATTACATCATCAGTATTCACTTGATTTCATGAATATTTTTTTGATATTCTTTTCTTTTCTTGTTTATATTCTTTTGTTTTTTAATGCAATTAAAATTTCCTTAAAAAAAATTCTCTCTCCACTAATTGTGTAGACACAAACAAAAAATCATAGCTCCGCCACTGGTGCCCACCCTTCATTAATTTCCTGGATCTACCACTGATTGTATGTAAGTAGTCTTTTAAAAAAACTTCAAGCCTTGACTGGCCATATGGGCCTGAAACTAAAAAACAGCTTGCATATAGGCTCAAGTCCACGCTCAGGCTTTATGTTCTCATTATAGGCTCAGAATTATTAAACAATTTTTACAATAGAATTCAATATTCAAAACTAATTTATTGTGCAATATTGTCTATATATAAAGTATTTTTTTAGGAGCAATTTTACCCTCATACTTTTAAAAATAGTGCAATTTTAACATTGTCATTAACTCCCAAAAAATCTGTTAATTGGGCAAAATTGCACTATAAATTATTTGAATTTCAGTATTCGAACCAAATTCAACATTTATAGTCAAAGAATAGTAAGTCAAAATAATATTAAATGAAATACAAATGAGTTCAGCAATGGAAAGAGCAGGTAACACCGTAAAAGACTAAAAAGGAAAATTGAATTGGGGTTGTTAGTTGTTACCTCTCTTAATCTTATTTTGCATGTTTTAAAAGATTTTGAAAGCTGAGTCATTCACTACCTCAATTTATTACGTATTTTTATTATGACATGAATATGTATATGTGCGTGTCTATATGAAATACATTGTTTTTTTTTTAAATATTCTTAAACATTTCGAAGCATTCTCTGTCTTTTTTTTTTTTTTTTTTGGAATAAAAAGTCACGTGAAAATCTTCATGAGACTAGCTAGTGAAAGGAAGAGTAAAGTTAAAATTTTCCAAGAGAATAGATGATCTATATACTTTGCAGGAGAAATAATATTAAAACCAAATTTCAGTATTAAATGAAATACAAATTATTATTTTAATTTCAGTATTCAAACCAAATTCAACATATATAGTCAAAGACCAGTTAGTCAAAATAATACTATTAAATGAAATACAAATGAGTTCAGCAATGGAAAAAGCAGGTAACACCGTAAAAGACTAAATAGCAAAATTGAATATATTGGGGCTGTTACCTCTCTTAATCTTATTTGCACGTTTTAAAAGATTTTGAAAGCTGAGTCATTCACTACCTCAATTTATTATGACATGAATATGAATATGTGTGTGTCTATATATAAATATATATATGAAATACCTTGTTTTTTTAATATTCTTAAACATTTCGAAGCCTTGTCTGTCTTTTTTTTTTTTTTGGGAATAAAAAGCCACGTGAAAATGTACATGAGACTAGCTAGTGAAAGGAATATTAAAGTTGAAATTTTCCAAGAGAATAGATGATCTATATAACTTGCAGGAGAAATATTCATGATGACAGGTTCAACATCCATTTGATGACCTCGATGGATCACGAAATCTGATCTGCACAAAGGTTAAACTTCTCTTAAACGAGATCAAATATAATATAGTTCACGCATAAGAAGGTTGTGATCAATTTGTCTGATACAGCCACTGAGAGGATGATGCCGAGTTAGATCACTATTGATGAATCGTAATGCTTCTGTAACTAAATATCAACATTTTACGGTAATCACGGTTCCGATTACATGGACAAAATCCTTATTGAACCTCATAATTTCTACATATTTAGGAGGAATGTGTATCCAATCCTTTTAGCCTCGTTTTTTTTATATTAAATTTTTAGGAGAGGGGTTGGACTCACCCATAGACCAAGGATAGGGTACTTGGAGCCCACTCCGCAAGGAATTCAGGACTAAGAGTATACATGCCTCTACTTTAGCCTGGGTTACCATTGCTTCGTAAACCCCTAGGATGCCTCCACCAACGCCTTGACCAACTCTAAGATCAAACCCCATCCCTTTTAGTGAGAAAGTTCAACCCCTTCACCAGCTGAACTTATGGACAAGGTATCTTTTAGCCTCGTTAATAGGCCTTCAAAAATGAGAAACTGCACAAGAGAGGAACTCATTACAGACTTGGGCCTTTTATCGGATGATGCCCAGCCATTTCACTTTTCCCTCAAATAGTTTGTGAGTATAAATAATTATAAATTACGAGTGAAAATTATTTTGGAGGAATCTATGTATTTTTTAGAGTCAATTTTCAATTTGATACTTGTGTATTATTTTATTTTAATTTAATCAGTTAATTGAACTCTCTTTACATCTTTTGTCCCTGTAACTTTGTTCCATTAGCACCTTTGGCTCTATACATGGGCTAGGCTAATAGATTTAATAAAGTGAAGTTAGAAGTTTTAATTATGAGAGAGAAGTACGCAAATGCCAAATTACAAAATGGTTTTTTCAACGACAAGCCCATACGGACATGAATTTCAATGGGATGACGATAGGCAATATAGACTTGATTATCAACTAAATTGATGAGACATGCACTTATGTTCAATGTTTGATCACTCTTATTCCCTCATTTGTCCTTAAATCAAACCAACAAGTTTGCTTGAAAATCACGTAATGATCAAGTTTTGGACGTTGACGAATTTAGCATGTATGATGTATCACAATTTCACAATTCTTCTCCCACCAATTGCAGCTAATTAATTGCATTCACATCCATAATCTTTGTTTTCCTCTTTCTGTCTGAGTATCAATAAAAAAAAGTTTTGATTTGAAGTGCCCTAATTAATTTCCATTATATATACCCCCTCTAGGGTCTTATGTTGTTAATCCTTTTTATAAGGCATTTGTTAGTTTAAATGAATTAATATTAAATTTTTTTATCATATATGCAAATATTTAGTAAAGGTAGAGAGGGAGTGAGTAGAAAATTAACAGTATTGAAGTTTAATATAATTAATAAGGATAATATTGAAAGTCATATGACAAATTTAGTGATTTGAACTATTTTTTATTGGTAAGTGTGAATTAGTTATAAATGACTTATATTTAAGACTAAATGGAGTATATTATTTTCAATTTAATCAAGGGCATTTTATTTATTGTAATTGTAAATATCAATATTGTAATTATAAAATTTAAAGGAATTATAACTTGTAAATATGGCTAACCTTGCATACTTCGAAATCTTTTTTGGGTTAATATCGTCTTTGATTTCTTAAGTTTATCCCTATTTTGGTTTTAGTCCTTCAAGTTTCAAACTATTAATTTTAGTCTTTGTAGGGGCAAAATGATTTAAGTTTTTATTGAGTTATAAAGACATGTATTTTAAATAAAATGAAAGTTGAGGGATCAAAACCTATTTTTGAAATTTGAAAGACCAAAACCAGAACAATGATAAACCTAAGAAACCAAACGTCATCTTAACCCTGTTTTTTTTTATTCATCCATTATTTTTTACACATTATTATTTCAACTGAGTTTCAATGTTAAAACAATAGCAATTGCACTTCTTAAAAAGTTTAGAAAGCATTATTTATCCAAAAAAAAAAAAAAGTTTACTATTATTTATCACACACACATATATAAATGAATAATGTCCAGTTTTAGTGAAGATTATATTATCATCGTACATTGCTGCTCAGTGGCTTTGAAGTTTGAACTCAATAGTTGTCGTACATATATGGGAAGAATAATCAAAAGATCCATATTCATTATCTTCTTGTATTCAACGACTTTGAATAAAATAACTGAAATCTGTTTGACTCATAGCCATATTGTGCTTTAATTGTATTTGAAGACAACTCAATTAATAAACATATACATATCTTGCACTTATAAGTATTAATACAGAATCAAACAAAAGAAATATATATCTTATCGATCTCATGCGTGAACACTATATTATATATATTCAAATTATTTGGTCAAATTTTCCCGACGGAGTTATTTCAAGAAACAAATCTACACATGGCTGGTTCTATACTTATAGGGAAGGTAGTAACAGAATTCTTTTATGGTGGCTTTAATATATCCACACAAATAGATACTTATATATATATGCTGTATAGTATAAAGTCTAAGTATAAATTAAAGTATAAACTATACATATAGTCTAGATCTTGATCTATAGTATAAACTATAAATTATATATAGGCTTTAATATAACCACACAAATAGATACTTATATATGATGTATAGTATAAAGTCTAAGTATATATAAATTAAAGTATAAACTATACATATAGTCTAGATCTTGATCTATAGTATAAACTATAAATTAAAGCTCTCTTCCAGTTATTTTTATAGGATCTTGGTCTAACGTTCTTGCCTCTTTGGACTTTGGACCTGAACTTGTTTTTACGTAGTCTTATAAACTTATAATATCATAAGGATTGACTAACTGTCCTAAATTCAAAGCTCATTCTTCAGTTTAACACGATAAACAATTATTATTTCTTCTCTATAACAAAATATTAACGCAGGTTTGATCCATAATATCTTGATTCTAATTTGTTATAGTAGTATTTATAATTGATAGTGTAGTTGGCAATTCAAGTGATGACAATGAGATAGTGTATGTGTAGTGACCATATATTTAAACCTTTTTTTGTTTAATGATAAAATAATATCAGGATGGTAAATGTTTTAGCATGTCAACAAAGTTAATAACATTTATTTAAGTTTAATAATATTGACTCAATTGCATATTTTTTTAACTACAGAAACTTATCAAAATAACAAAATTTAGTGGCATATGATATGAGAGCTAAATTCCAAGTATTAGGAGAACAAAAGCCACGCGCCGCAAGCACTGACCCGTCTATAATTTCAATCGTATTACACTAACTTCGAATTCTATTTCTATCATAAAATATTCTTTGTATTATATAATATTTTAATCCTTGTTAACCCATTAAGAGATTGATATGAGTTATCTTTTACGAAAATTGTATTTATACAATGGAAAGAGTATATGAACTTTGTTGGAATTTTGATTATGTAGGATTCTTTATTATAAAGTTTTTTGTAAAATCTTCAACAGAAAAAACTGAGAGAGCTATGTGAAATAAATTTAAGTGAATCTATCCCTTAAGATTTTTTGTCATTTTATGTTACTTTGTCTACTCAAAATTAGAAGGGAAAAAAAAAAACCCTTACTCATTATACTAACAACTCTATTATAGAACAAATAATTTTATATAAACTTAAGATTAGTGATTTTGCAGGAACGTGAATTTTAGAAGACTCAAAAGAATGTTTGAATGTCAATCAATATAAAATATACTCCTACATACTTTGACTATAAAATACTTTATGAGTGACGTGTTTTACAATATAAAATAACTAAGCAAGTTTAAGAGTATGTGTTTAATTTTCAACATGAAATCAAATAGTTCTAAGTTGTGAATAAAACGATTTATTTTGAACTTACGTAAATTCATAAAACCCCTATTTTGATTACTTATAAAATTAAGCGTAAGTCTAATTTTGTTCTTGTGTTTTCATAGAGAATGAAATTTATTCTTCCATGCATGGAGAAGGTAAGAAAGAGGGAGAAAAAAGGGAAGAAAAGAAGCATATTTTAGCTGCACACAAATGACAAATTCACTACAATAAAATATTAACTAAACACACTTGTTTGAAATTCAACCACTAATTACAACTTTGATTCAGATATTCATAGTCTACGCTTTGAAGAAATTATCTCAATTAATTAATATAACATCAAAGTCCAACTTCAAAGGAACCAGCTCATTTTTTCAATGTTAAAAATTAAACAACGTTTAGTCTAAGAAGTGACTTATGAAGGAAAATGAAAGGGCAAGTTGAATATTTTCCTGAATTCTGTTGATCACTGCGTTTAGGGATGGGACTTGGGATAAATATTTGGGGGGCCAAATGTATACTCATTAACTAATTTTTAGAAAAAATATTTGGGGGCAAATGTATAAATTTTTGAGCTAAATGTATAATTTTTTTGGGGGGGGGGGGCAAATGTATAAATTTTTGAACTAAATGTATAGTTTTTTTGGGCCAAATGTATAAAAAATTTCAACTTATATTAAATATTTAGGATTTCTTTTTTGGGGGGCCATTGTAACCAAGAAGGTCCGTCTCTGACTGCGTTTATATATAATATAGGGCTAAGTAGCAATTTTTCCCCGGAAGTACACTCTCATGAGCAATTTTTCCCCTTAAGTTTTTTTTTTTGAGTAATTTTGCCCCCATCGTTAGCAACCCTAACGATAGGGTTGCTAACGGAGGGGGCAAAATTTGTAATACACTAAAAATCTGTATTATAATTTAGTAAAATTATACCTATAAAAAATAGGTGAATATGAGATATCAAATATTAAGTAATAATTAGCTTATTTTCTAAGGAGAAATCTCTAGGAAATTAGAGAGTTTAAGGGCCAAAGTGCCAAAATGACGGAAATACCCTAAGGGACATAAATGACTTAGGAAAATTATGAAAAATCCTAAAAGGCATTAAAATGACTAAGTGAAGTATGAGAGTATATTATCTCTAATTATAGTAATTTAATAAATTATGAACTTGGAGAAATTGAATAAGAATGCTCAAAAGGTATTGAAATGACTAAATTATCCTTGAAAATTCTAATATAATGCAGAAGACATGAAAACAAAAATGTCAGGGCAAAAGTTATGAGGTAATATGACATTATAATTAAGAAAATTATCAACTAGTAATAATAAAGTAATTAAGTAGTATTGGCTAATTACTTAAGCTTAAGCAAAAAAATTAATATCTAGATTTTTTAACAAGTTGCAATATTATAATAATATAATTAAATTTTGTGAATAGTGATTCAAAAATTAGGAAACGGACCCTATCTAGAGAACCAGGAATAGGAATTCCAAAGTCAAGGTAAAATATTGATCAGTGAGTTTTTACCTTCAAGTGACCTCTTCCGGAAGTTAATTCCAACGTCGATTGTGCATTTTCCTAATAAAACAAAATAGGGAAAAATGTAGACAGACACATTTTTGGATCTGAAGAAAATAAATTCTAACTCAACATCTAGAAATGAGTTTGAAATTATCTGGACATATTTGGAATCAGTGAATTTTTGTCCAGAAGTTGATGATTCCAGAAATTCGTTCCGTAGCCGGACACGTTTTTCGAGGAACTTCAGACTGACAGTTGGAGCCCTATATGGAACCAAAATTTAGGTTAACTTGGACATTTCTAATAAGTGAGAAAATGTCTTCAAAGTTGTAAATCCAGAATTTTGAGATTTTTCCGAAATTACGCGATTCGGTACCGATCGGGAACTTTTCGGGCGGAGGCAAAAAGCAAAAATGGTTTGATGACTCATCTTTGCTTGGAGGAGGGGCTGCACGTTTTGAAGCTTTCCATGGCTGCAAATCATCCACCAAAACCCTAGAATTGCATGGTTAAAAGTAAGGGAAAATTACAAAGTTGGAAGGGAAAAATTACACATGTTGGCACATTTTTTCCTATAAATAGGCAAGCATTCCTCTTCATTTTTCACACCATTTCCTTTGTGGAATTCGAAAGTTAGAGAGATGTTTTAGAGAGAGGAGCTCTGGAGAAAAGATGTAGCGAAGCCCTGGTAAGTTTTTCGGTACCGAGCTTTTAGTTTCCGTAGTTCTTTCGGTAGTTTTAGTAGAACTGTTAGTTAGATTTAGGAAGTAGGAGATGAGATTCCTATTCTTGTTTTTAAGCCTCATTGCATTGAAAGATGCCTGACGAGGTAAAAACATAGTAGGGATTGAGTCTCTGAAAGTTGAAAGTTAAAATAGTGAGCTTTAAGCTTTCGTAGTTCTTTCAATGATTAGAGTAGTCTTGCTAGTATAGCCTTTAATTTTTCAAGCATGATTGGGTATCATATGATAGGGCTATATTAGTTTAGAATTTGAAAATTATCATTGGGTCGAAGTTCTGGCAAAATTTTGGAAAATCGGAGCCAAAGTAACGAAGTGCTGGCGAAATTCCGCCAATTAGGGGTATAGGGGCAAAATGGTAATTTTTACCTAAAATTCCAGTTATAATGCCAAATCACTAATAAAAGTGATATTGCTCTTATAGGACTTCAGAAACTCTGATCTGCTGCCGTTACGCTGCCCGACGTGCCGCTGTTGGACGTTTTCACGTTTTTCTCGTTTTCGCTAGAAGTACCTAACGTCGTCAACGAAGGTATGTTCGCGTCTTGTAACACTAATCTAGTCTTTGCTCATATACATATATGTGATAGGTACATTCACGGATAGAGATTACATTAGGAGTCGAGATACATTCACGGTTAGAGACTCTGTTCAGGGTTACCAATTATACATACAGTTTCACACGGGTTATAGACTTAATGATACCGTTAGAGTTTTCCTAGCGCTGAGGACACGACCGTACATCGTGGCTGTAATACCCTAAAAATCTATATCATAATTTGGTAAAATTATGCCTATAGAAAGTAGGTGAATATGAGATATCAAATATTAAGTAATAATTAGCTTATTTTCCAAGGAAAAATCTCTTAGGGAAAATTAGGAAAAAGAACTATGGGGTCAAAATGACCAAAATACCCCTGGAAAGGGTAAATAACTTAGAAAAATTATGAAAAATCTTAAAAGGCAGTAAAATGACCAAGTAAATTATGAGAGTACATTATCTCCAATTTTGGTAATTTGATAAATTATGAACTTGGAGGAATTGATTAAGAATGCTCAAAAAGTATTGAAATGACTAAATTACCCTTGTAAATTATAAAGTAATGCAGAAGACATGAAAATGAAAATGTCAGAGCTAGAATTGTGAGACAAGGGGGTATTCTAATTAAGAAAATTATCAACTTGTGATAATTAAGTAATTAAGTAATATTGGGCTAATTACTTAAGCATAAGCAAAGGAAATTCAGAAATAATTATGTAAAGCTCAAAAATTAGTAGAAAATGGTTGAAAATTAGTAAAAGTATATTTACTAATTAATTGAAAATTTTGAGAAAAATAGTTGAGTTTAGGTATTTTTAAGCCTAAATGCAAGAATAGACCAATAGGAAAATTTTGTAAAAATTAGGTAAAATAATTATTTAATTAATTAAATAATTAATCAAATAATAATAAAAAAAACGAAAAAAAGGGGCAGAAAAAGAAAAAAATATATATATATATATATATATATATATATATATATATATATATATATATATATATATATATATATGTATGTATGTATGTATGTATAAAAGAATTTTTGCAAGTTGCAATTAAAATATAATATAATTAATTAAAGTGAAAAAGGGTGAATAGTAAAATGGAAATTAGGAAACGGATCCTATCTAGAGATCTAGGAATGGGATTCCCAAAGTCAAGGTAAAATATTAATCAGTGGGTTTTTATCTTCCGTTAGACTCTTGCGGAAGTTAATTCTGAAGCCGTTTGTGCTTTTTCCTAATAAGACGAAATAGGAAAATTCTGAGAAAAGGCCAGATAGCCAAGAGGACGAAAAGGTTATGTTGTGACATTTGGAAAAGAATTGGGAATTTTCATGAACATATTTGGATTCAGTGATTTTTGAAGAGATTGATGTTTCGAAAACAAGTTTCGACACCTGGACGCGTTTGGACACGTTTTCGAGAAAGACTCAACTGGACTGTTGGAGCCCTATATGAAATCAAAATATAGGTTAACTTGGACATTTCTACTAAGTGAGAATATGTTTTCAGAGTTATAAATCCAGAATTTTGAGATTTCTCCGAAATCACGCGAATCGGGTACCGATCGGAGAAATCGGTCTGAAAGCTTCTGGAAGGTGACACGTGGCCACCTCCCATTGGCCAAGACCCTTGAATTTTCGGCCTAGTGTGAAAGCAAAAGGGGAGAAAGGGTTTTTCCAAAAGTTGTGTTGGACGGTCCGGATCGCTTCTCACAAAGTTGATCAGACAATAGAAACCCTACCACCGTTTCTATAAATACCCCCCCTCCCTTCACTTTCTTCACACCATTTTCCCTTATTTGGCTGAGCCTAGACGGAGAAAGAAGAGAGAGAAGCTACGGAGATTTTTGCAGTGAAGCCCTGGAAAATTGTTCGGAGATCTTCAACGGGTAAGTCTTTCGGGCTTTAGTTTTTAGTTCGAAAGATAGTAGAATTGTTAGTTAGATTTAAGAAGTAGGTGATGAGATTCCTATTCTTGTTTTAGGCCTTGTTTGCGTTGAAAAAATATGCAGAGGTAAAAACATAGTAGGGATCGAGTCGCCGAAAAGTTGAAGCTTTCACAGTTTTCAAAAGTAAGGGTAGAATTTGTTAGAATAGCCTTTAATTTTCAAGTATGATTGGATATCATATGGGAGGGCTATTTTAGTCTTTATTTTGAAAATCAAAATGGCGTCGAAGTTACGGCGAAATTTTGGGAAGAAAAGTAGTCGAGTAACGAAGTCTTTGGCGAAATTCCGCCAATTAGGGGCATAGGGGCAAAATGGTAATTTTTACCTAAAATGCCGCTTATTGTGCCAAATCACTAATGAAAGTGATATTACTCTTATAGGGCGTCGAAATCCTAGTTTGCTGCCGTTACCGTCCAACGTCTTTCTTGTTGGACAAACCATTTTTTTCCGTCGAAAGTACGATTTAAAATCGAAACATCTGCGTACATCAACGAAGGTACGTTCGCGTACTGTAACACTAATCTGGTGCTTCTCATATACATATATGTGATAGGTACATTCACGGATAGAGATTCATAGGGGTCACCGAGATACATTCACGGTTAGAGACTGCATTCAGGGTTACCGATTATACATACAGTTCACACGGGTTATAGAGATATTAATACCGTTAGAGTTTTCCTAGCGCTGAGGACACGACCTATCATCGTGGCACTGGTTTTTATGCAGGCTATTATTGTGTAGGACTTATACATAATGCTTTAACGCTTATGTTTTGTCTGTGTCACAATCATGCAATCATGCATCTGCTATATGCATAAGTGATATGCTGCTGTTATGTTTTGAATATCTGTCATCCGTATACTGTTTTATTTGAGCATAAGGTTAACGAATTACACGAGATTCAATTCGATAAATTGAATCTCGGCTATAGCTTTCGTGGTCGGGAGGACCACGGATCGGAGATCGAGGCAAGGCGCTGCGAGTATGCTCATAGTTGGACTGAAGATATCTTCACCACTTTCTGTATTTACTTTCAAACACTAGGATTACTGTACTCAATACTATGTTACACTATGATTATGCTTTGTAATGGATCAGTTACTCTTTCGCTCCAATGCTCTACTCTGATTGAAAAAAAAAAAATGCCGCTTTAGAAAATGGGATGTTACAAAATTGCTCAAAAAAAAAAAAACTTCCGGGGCAAAAATGCTACTTAACCAAAAAAAAATGTTAAAATTGCTATTTATGATATATATAATATATTTCTAATTTTTATTTATATAATATCTAGGGATAGAAATATGCCAGACTAGCTTAGGCTTCATCCTTAACAGGCTAAGCCTGTTCGACAACAAAGTGACTTGAGCCTGGCCTATGGCTTGTTATAGGCCATTTTTTCAACCTGAGCCTGACCTGTATACATACCTGGCCTGGCTTGTGCCCTATTAAGGAGGCCTATATTTTTAAAAATTTTATAATTAGGCTAACAGGCCACAGACCTCACTGCAAAACAGGCCTACTTCAAACAGATAAAAAATATGCCTACTTTAAACAGACCGAATTGCATAAATCAGTGAAGATAGAGATAAAAAAGGGTTGCATTTTCATTAACGAGTCATTATTGCAAAATTAAATATTAAATATAAAAAATATACGGCCAGGAGCAATTTTCCCCCTCCGCTAACAACCCTAATAGTTGACCGTTAGGGTTGTTAACAGAGGGGCAACATTGCTCCAAAAAACAAAACTTCCGGGGCAAAATTGAATCTAAAAAAACTTTCAGGGCAAAATTGCTCCTGGGGGTGTACTTCCGGGGCAAAATTGCTACTTAACCCTATAATATAAATGAAAGTTAAAAAAGCTTTTAAAGAATTGCCTCCCATGGGTATTTTCTTATTTTCATTTGGCAATGAGTATGACATCTTGAATAACTTTTTCAAGGTGTACGTATGAACATCAAAACATGTGCAGAATATTGTAGAAAAAAATATCAACACGGGTGAGAATCACTTTAATTGTTACCTAATAATAATATCGAATTTATTGTGGGATAATTATTTTTTCATATGAATGCCACTTTTGATTTAATAAATTTGTTTGCCTTTGTTCAACCGCTTGTACTATATTATTGTCAGTATTGAATTTTGCCATCGATCCAGATGACTTTATAAGAAATATACATTATAAATAAGTCTTACAATATTAACTATAAATTTTATTCCAATTATGTAGTACTTTATAAATTATATATGTGTGTGTGTGCATATCATGATCACCCACCAACAAGTTATGACTTATGAGAATACCTTAATTTATATAGGGCTCCATAAGAGATACTACTATAATAAGCTTATTTCATAAAACACTTCTTGATCGCTGTTGTATGATAAGGATTAGGGACTTATAAAAGAGAATAAGAATATTTCATATGTTAGAAACAATGGGAATTTTGAAAAATTCACACTAAATTAATTTCCTTAATTACTCATTTAATTTTCAGGCAAAAGGAAAAACAGAAAAAGAAACACAGGAGAAAATGCGGGTAATTTACATGTATGGTGTGTGTCCGTGTGTTTCATTATTTCCCTCATAATCTATTTTATGTATTTTGTTTATGAATGTACTACACACACACATCTTAGAGGATCTCTGTATATGTATAGCTTATTTGCTTCTTTCGAAGAATATAGGCATCCATCAAATATTGTACTATATAATATACCCTCTTACTAGCATGTGTTGAAAATTGAGGGAACAAAGAATACAAGAAAATGACTAAACAATTAGAAATCACATAGAAGTAAAATAAGCTAAAATAGTAAAAGATGACACAAAAAAATTTAACGCGAAAAACCCCAATGTGAAGGATGAAAACCCAAAGTATCAACCAATAAATTTTAAGGGAAAATTACGCGCAGATCCCAAAGAACAAAAATAATTATAAAAAAATTCATTGAAATCACCAAATTACACAGAAGTCCCAATGGACTTTTTTGATATTATTTGTATGGAAATAAAATCCAGGTTTTTAAATGTTGTTGTAAATATATGCATTTCCCGTTGTATATATGGCTTTTTCTGTTGTAAATGACCAGATTTTAAATTTTGTTGTAAATACAGCACTTCCTGTTGTAAATATAACATTTTTCTGTTGTAAATGACCTCTCTACATTCAAAATCCAGGTGTTTAAATGTTGTAAATATAGGCATTTCCTATTGTAAATATGACTTTTTCTGTTGTAAATGTCAAGATTTTAAATTTTGTTGTAAATACAGCACTTCCTATTGTAAATATAGTATTTTTCTGTTGCAAATGACTTCTCTACGTTCAAAATCCAGGTGTTTAAATATTGTTGTAAATATGGGCATTTCCTGTTGTAAATATGACTTTTTCTGTTGTAAATGGTCAGGTGTTTAAATATTGTTGTAAATATAGGCATTTCCTGTTGTAAATATGACATTTCCTGTTGTTAATACAAATAATATCAAAAAAGTCCCTTGGGACTTCCGTGTAATTTTGTGATTTTAAGGGACATTTTTGTAATTGTTTTTTTTTTTCTTGGGACTGCACGTAATTTTCCCAAATTTTAATATGAAAAGTAGAAGGTGGATACCTATTCTAATGGGAATTCAAACTCAGATTCATCATATATTGTGAGAGGCTACCGACTTCTACAACTAGACTCTCGTTGGTTATATATTATATATAGTGTGGTTTTTCCGCTTATTGAACAAATATATATTATGATATGGGCTAGGATGAGGTGGTGGTTATATTACAATATATACACAAGACTTTTGATTATTATTTGTCTTTAATCCGTGCTGGTATGTTCTTTATATATATCTCGAGAATTTTGATTATTATTTGTCTTTACTTGGCCAGAGAACACAATAGTTATGATCTATTATTAATATCAATTAAATTGGAACAACGTAACATGCCAAATTCTAATTGATTATTATTCGTGCTGGAATGTTATAAGTGTCCTTTTGCATATGACAAGATTCTCTTATGCAGAAAACACAAACAAATATATGGACAAACTCATGATTCCCTTTTAATTAAATTTAAATTTAAATTGATATTATTATGTTAATTAATGTCATGATTTATGACATCAAGACGTATCACTATTTTGATTTGACATGGCAGCGTATGTTGTGAAAATCATGAAATTCATAATTCTAGATCGATTGAGCATCAAAATATATATATTCTTTGATTCAAATTTATATGCTGATTCCCCTCCAAACCATGCCCTTATTGGTCTCTCTCTCTCTCTCTCTCTCATTTTTATATATATATATATATATATATATATATATATAGGGGTTATCGTTTGTCATGTCACTTGACATAAGGTTATGTCAAGTCACTCCAAAACTACGTCGTTTTGAGGTTAGTGGAATTAATGAACTCTCAAAACGACGTAATTTTAAGTCAGGAATTAATGAAGGATCTTTTGGTAAAATTCATATAATAAATACTAAAACAAAAATACAAAAACACCCTTCATTAATTTGCTTAACTCCCAAAACGACGTAGTTTTGGGCTCACTTGACATAATCTTATGTCAAGTGACATGACAAACGATAAACCTGTAATACCCTAAAATCTGACCTATGATGAGCATCATAGTTTAGTGAAAAATACCTATTGGGGATAGGTGAAAATATGTATTGTCAAAGCATTGTAAAATACTTATTATATTTTCTAGGGAAATTTCTAATGAAATTAGAGGGAAAATGATAATGTGCCAAAATTACCAAAATGCCCTTATGGAGCATAAAAATGACTTAGGAAATTATGAAAAATCCTAAAAATGAGAAAAATAATTATTTGAATTAAGAGAGTATATTATCTCTAATTTTGGTAATTTAATAAATTATAAACTTGGAAAAATTAAAGAGGGATATTCAAAAAGTATTGGAAGGACCAAAATGCCCCTGTAAACTCTAAAATAATGCATGAGTTATGAAATGCTAATGTTAATGCAAAAGTTTGAAGATAAAGGGTTATCTTAATTAAGAAAATTATTGTAACATCCCAAAATTCTCTTATTGGTCCATTCTTGCATTTAGGCTTAAAAATACCTATCCTCACAAATTTTCCTTCATATTTTCCAATTAATTAGAAAATATATTTATGCTAATTTTTAGCCATTATCCCCTAATTATAAGGTTTTACATAATTATCTTCAAATTTTCCTTTGTTTATGCTTAAGTAATTAGCCAATAATTACTTAATTAATCCCTTACTAATCTTTGATAATTTTCTCAATTATAATTACTCCTGTAATACCCTAAAAATCACACTTAGGGTAAATATCAAAATTGGGAAATATACCTATCGAAAATAGGTGAATATGAGGTCTCAAACACCTTGTATTGAGTTTACCTTGTTGTTAGGGTAATCTCCCTTGAAATTAGATAATTTGCAATTAGGTCCCTAAAACGTTTGGAAATTTGCAAATAGGTCCCTAAGCACATTATGGGTTATAAATACCCTGTGAAAGCTATAAAAGAGGCAAGTAAATATCTATTTGAAATAGGGAAGGATATTGTCCCTAATTTAGGTAATTTATTAAGTTACAAACTTGGAGAAATTGAAGGAGAATACTCAAAGAGTATTGAAAAGACCATAATGCCCCCGTAAATGCTAAGATAATGCAGAAGACATGAAAACAAAGATGTCAATACAAAAGTTATGAGGTAATGAGGCATGCTAATTAAGAAAATTATCAACTATTGATAAGAAAGTAATTAGGTAATTATTGGCTAATTACTTAAGCTTAAGCGAAGGAAATTCAAAGATAATTATGTAAGACCCTAAAATTAGTGGTTTTTGGCCAAGAATTAGTAAAAACATATTTGCTAATTAATTGAAAATTTTGAAGAAAAATAGATGAGTTTAGGTATTTTTAAGCCTAAATGCAAGAATAGACCAATAGGAAAATTTTGTAAAAAATAATGTAAAAATAATTATTTAATTAATTAAATAATTAATCAAATATAAAAAAAACGAAATAAAAAAAAGGGCAGAAAAAAAGAGAGAATAAAAATAGAAACTTAGTTTGCAAGTTGTAATATTTAAATAATATAATTAAATATGATGAATAGTAACACAAAATATGGGAAACGGATCCTATCTAGAGATCTAGGAATGAGATTTCCAAAGTCAAGGTAAAATATTGATCAGTGGGTTTTTATCTTCCGTTAGACTCTTCCGGAAGTTAATTCTGAAGCCGATAGAGCATTTTCCTAATAAAACGAAATAGGGAAAAATGCAGATAGGCACATTTTTGATCGAAGAAAATAAATTCTAACTCAACATCTAGAAATGAGTTTGAAATTATCTGGACATATTTGGAATCGGTGAATTTTTGTCAGTTGATGATTCCGAAATGCGTTCGTAGCAAGCACGCTACGAGGAACTTGGTACTGTTGGAGCCCTATATGGAATCAAAATTTAGGTTAACTTGGACATTTCTAATGAGTGAGAAGACGTCTTCAAAGTTGTAAATCCAGAATTTTGAGATTTTTCCGAAATTACGCGAATCGGGTACCGATCGGGAGCTTTATCGGTCCGAATCCTTCTAGAATGCACAACTTGTCTCACAAGTTGGTGACTCATGAGGAGCTGACCGAAAATGTGTTTTCCTTGGCTGCAAATCATCCACCAAGCACCTTAGGTTTCCATGGTTTATATCAAGTTGGAAAATGACACTTATATCCCTAAATTTTTCTATAAATAGGCATGTAGTGTTCTTGAAATCTCACACCATTTGGAGAAACCTCCTATCCGAAAATAGAGAGAGAATTTTAGTGAGAGAAGCTCTG
This sequence comes from Acacia pycnantha, assembly GCA_025563575.1. Lineage (NCBI taxonomy): Eukaryota > Viridiplantae > Streptophyta > Magnoliopsida > Fabales > Fabaceae > Acacia > Acacia pycnantha. The sequence continues at coordinate 129,574 of JAMWYP010000118.1, forward strand.
GGTAAGTTTTTCGGTACTTAAGCTTTCGTAATTCTTTCGGTAGTTGGGGTAGAAATGCTATATTAGTCTTTAATCTTCCAAGTATGATTAGATATCATATGCTAGGGGTATTTTAGTCATTATTTCGAAAATATTGGTGGGGTCGAAGTTCTGGCAAAATTTTGGAAGATTAGAGTTAAAATAGCGAAACTCTGCGAAATTCCGTGTTAGTAAGGGTAGGGGCAAAATGGTAATTTTACCTAAAATGCTGTTATGATGTGAATCATTAATTAATATGATTTATGTTTTGAAAATTATGTTGGAGGAGGAGTTATGTTGAAATTTTGGAAGATTAAGGTCAAAGTAACGAAGTGCTGGCGAAATTCCGCCAATTAGGGGGTCAGGGGCAAAATAGTCATTTTGACTAAAAATGTCCGTCGTAATGCTAGATCCTTAACAAGTACATTGTTATGTTGATAGGATATCCGTAATGGGGTTCGATGCATGGACTCCAGCTCTTAACTTAGCTTTAGGATTGGGAGGACCGAGGTTCGAGGAGAAGGACAAGCAGCACGCCTAGGAATCGCGGCTGAAGACTTCTTTCTGTTATGCTTTTGAAACACTCTTGTCACGTTGTTTAAACAGCAAGACATGCTACCATGGGTATTTTAAATATATATATCAGTTACTCAATCGCTCCGGTGCACTACTCTGATGTTTACAAATGATGTTTGATGAAAAAAAAAATTTATACTGCTTGTGAAAACGGGATGTTACAACTTTTCACCTCATAACTTTCGCACTGACATTAGAATTCTATGTCCTATGCATTTTTAATAACATTTACGGGGGCATCTTGGTCATTATAATACTTTTTCATTCCCTTCTTATAATTTTTCCAAGGTGATATTTTATTAAATTACTAAAATTAGAGACAATATACTCTCCTAATTTTAATAAATATTTTTCTGTCTCCTAGGATTTTCATAATATTTTCTAGGCCACTTATGCCCACAGGGGCATTTTGGTAATTTTGGCACTTAATTCCCTTTAATTCCCATAGTATTTTCCTTTAGAAAATATAATCTACTAATTTATGATATTTACCCTAAGTCAGATTTTAGGGTATTACAATTATCCACAATTTATAAGAAATTAATTAAGTAATTATTGGCTAATTACTTAAGCATAAACAAAGGAAAATTCAAGGATAATTATGTAAAACTCCATAATTAGTGGTTAATGGCTAAAATTAGCATAAATATATTGGCCAATTAATCGGAAAATATTGAGAAAAATATTTGAGATTAAGTATTTTTTAGCTTAAAAACAAATTTGGACCAATAGGAAAAAAGTTATGAAAAATTATGTAAAAATAATTAAAATAATAATTAAATAATTAATTAAAAAAATAAAATAAAAATATATATATTATATATAAGGGCTGCCGACATGGGGAGGGAGGAAAAAATAAAAAAAAATGAAAAAGGAAATAGGAAGAGTAAAAATATTAAACTCTTATATTTAAATTAATTAAAGTAAATAGTAAAAAGTAAATAATTATCTATAGGAAACGGATCCTATCTAGAGAACCAGGAACATGATTTCTAAAGTCAGGATATAATATTGATCAGTAGATTTTTATCACGAATTGAGTTGTACTGGAGTAATTTAGAGATCGGTAGAAGAAGTTGGTATGGACGTATTTGGAATCAGTGAATTTTTCTCCAGAGGTTGATGATTTCGGAATACAATTCCGTAACCGTGCACGTTTTTCGAGAAACTTCGGCTGCACCGTTGAAACCTTGGATAGGATGAAAAAGTGAGTTGACTTAGACATTTCTAATGAGGAAGAGAATATCTTCGAAGTTATGAATCCAGAATTTTGAGATTTTCTGAGATTACGCGATTCGGACACCGATCGGGAAAACTCTATCGGTATGGGCCATAAAGCAACCATGAATCATTACATTGAACCAAGCATTGGCTGCCACCTTTTCCATGCATGTCGACCAAGAGCTTCAATGGACAAGATTGTGACTTTTCAAACAAGTTTGATCCAAGGGCTTAGATCAAATGGAAAAATGACCTTTGTATCCTTAGAATTTTCTATAAATAGGCTTCAATCTTGATTTCAATTCTTCACACCATCTTTGAGAGCCAAGGCCGAAAATAGAGAGAGGATTTTAGAGAGAGAAGCTCTGGGGAAAATTGCAGCGAAGCTTTGGGTAAGTTTTTCGGTACCGAGTCTTAAGCTTTCGTAGTTCTTTCGATAGTTAGAGTAGTAATGTTAGAATAGTCTTTAATCTTCCGAGTATGATTAGATATCATATGATAGGGGTATTTTAGTCCTAAATTTTGAAAATTATGGTGGGGTCGAAGTTCTGGCAAAATTTTGGAAAGTCGGAGCCAAAGTAGCGAAGTGCTGGCAAAATTTCGTCAATTAGGGGTATAGGGGCAAAATGGTAATTTTTACCTAAAATGCCAGTTATGATGTCAAATCACTAATAAAAGTGATATTACTCTTATAGGACATCAGAAACCTTGATCTGCTGCAGTTACGCTGTCCAACGTCTTCTTTGTCGGACAAGCCGTTTTTAGTCGAAAGTACGATTTCGCTTGAAACATCTACGTACGTCAACGAAGGTACGGACGCGTACTGTAATACTAATCTAGTGCTGCTCATATACATATATGTGATAGGTACATTCACGGATAGAGATTCTGTTAGGGGTCACCGAGATACATTCACGGTTAGAGACTCTGTTTAGGGTTACCGATTATACATACAGTTTCACACGGGTTATAGACATAGTAATAACATTTGAGTTTTCCTAGCGCTGAGGACACGACCGTACATCGTGGCACTGGTTTATGTGCAGGCACTTTATGAGACTTTACATACTGCTTTATGCTTATGTACTGTCATTATATTGATCACACATCTGCTTTATGCTTTTGTACTGATATACTGCTGTTATGTCATGAATATCCGTCATCCGTATATTGTTTTTTTTGAGCATAAGGTTAACCGTTACCTGAGATTCAATGCGGTGAATTGAATCTCAGCTATAGCTTCAGTCAGGAGGACACGGATCGGAGATCGAGACAAGCGGCAGGAGTAGGCTTTCGTAGAAGATATCTTTACCGCTTCCTGTATTTATTTTCAAACACTAGGATTACTGTACTCAATACTATACTATGTTACACTATGGTTATTGATTGAATGTGAATCAGTTACTCTTTCGCTCCAATGCTCTACTCTGATTGAAAAAAAAAAATTCCGCTTTAAAAATGGGATGTTACAAAACCCATATATATATATATATATATATAGAAAATCGATCTAGCGACTAGCTACTCATCACATTTAAAATAATATATTTAATAACAAATTTAGTGTAATTGTATGGCTATATATAATCGATCGGTAATCAGGGGCGGAGCCAGGATTTAAAATTAGGGGGGCGAAAATTACAAAATAGAATTAGTGGAGCCAGCATTTGAAATTAGGGGGAGAAAATTATAGAATTGGACCCAAATGTTTAGGAAATTGTATTTTAACCTCATATATATTTCAATATTTTCATTTTAATCCTTCCATTAAACTTCTACTAGGGACTAAAGTGAAAATGTTGAAATTTTTATAAGACTAAAATATAATTTTCCAAACTTTTGGGTCGAATTCCGTAATTTTAGGGGGGTGGGGGCCACCCCTAGCCCCTCCCTGACTCCGCCCGTGTCGGTAATTTACTTGGATTATTAGAGGCTGTGAAAAACTAAATGATTAAGGTGCAAATTTGTTTTGGAAGTTTTTGTTGAAGAGTAATATTGACTTGCAAGTTTTTTCACGTTCAATCTCACTCCGGAAGTTTCAAAACATAGCAATGTTATCCTATTCTATTAAAAAACTGATGTTGACAATTAAAAAATTGATATTCATTAACTTGTTAATGGAAATGAGCTTTAATATTGCTTTATTTTTGCACTTCCAGAGTAATATTGAACCTAAAAAAACTTTCGGGAAACATTGCTCCTCAGCAAAACTTCTGAAACAAATTTACACATCAACCCAAAACTAAAAAAAAGTTGTTAATACTAGCATTTTATAAATAGCATTGATTCTCTTACTTTGTACGTTTTGATTCTTATGAAACGGTCAAAAGCAATTTATAAATAGGACTTACATTCATTTGTTGGTTTCATATAGAAGCATTGAAAATTCTTGAGTGAACTTATTTGCCACATCATTTATAGTCTAATCAATTAAAATACAACAATTCATGAGTTGATTTGACATACATTCTTAATATTAGCTGACATTTTAATAAATTAAAAGATTTCACAATATTTACTTTTTTTTTATATCTTTTAAAATCTTAATTAAGAGATTTATTTTTTTTTAAGAAAAATAAACATGTGAATTACATGAGCAGCCAACTAGGATTAATGTTAGTTAAGTTGTCGTATATTAATTGGTTAGATCACAAATGACGTGACAAACCATGTTTACACAAAAATTTCTCTAGAAACATGATGATTGTTCCTATAAACTTTGTCCTATATCTAGAACCGGATGTACGTAGTATAATGTTTTTCTATACTCTTAAATGTTAGTATACTTTTTAGACAGGGCTAATGAGTCAGTCACATCTCTTTAATTAGGTTTTTGATGAGATAGCTAGCTAGAGGTAACTTATAGTAATAAAGACTGAAAGGAGTATACTACTGACGATCTTGTCAACCTATGGATTACTACTAGAGTAACTGGATTCATTGAATTAAAACATTAAGCAGTAATTATGTTAGCTTCTCTGCTTATGAGTATAATAAACACAAGGTAGTTGCACTGGTTGTCCAGCATGCTATAGTATAATTGAAATGGAATTTGGTGGAACGTGTTTAACAAACCGTTAAGATTTGTCCAAAGGTCAAACTCCATTATTGGAAGAAATAGTTGACTATAAGGTCGATGGAGCCAAATATCAAAATGAGATTAAACTATGAGTGGTTGATATACGAGCGAAAAATATGGTGGAATTTAATTAATTCATGAAGAAATTAAGATAATTGAATCTAATTATCAGATTTGATCACTGTTAATTTGGTTCTTCATGTATTGACTACTGACTAGTAGTTAAGCCTTGATGCCAACTCAAAAATTGTGATTTGTGAATCATATGCCAAACAGTACCAAACGGTGAAACAAATTAAAACTAATGCGTAGTGGTACAGTAAGTAGAAATTAAAATTCGAAGTCCATTATTTTATTGAATAGGGCCCCACACACACACACACACACACATATATATATAAATATATAGTATAATACCATTTTTTTTCATTAAAAAATTTCTTGACATAGGTATGACCTTTTGTTGTTTATTTGTTTTTATTGCCTAGGATCTCACGCTCTGTGGATTGTGAAACATTATTTATCGAGATTGTTTGAAGAAAATATATCTAGCCAATCAAGAAGAAAAATATATACTCTCCCTCATTTCTTAATTATATAAATAGAAAAAATTGGTTGAAAATCTCTGCCTTAAAATTTTATTGGTCAAAATGATCTAGATTCCAATATTGATATTTTCTGTGTATAAAGCCATATTAGGCCCTTGAGTCTGATAAAATTCTCAAATATGAGCTTTTCACCAATTTTCCTAAGAAATATCAGTTTTTTCTAAGGACACATTAAGAAACATTAAAAATATAATTGACGCGTAAAATTCCCTCCCTCCCCCCCCCCAATTTTTTTTTTTTTTTGACCCGTTAATGATTAAGATGTGCATTTTTATTAAATAACACTTACAATTTTCATCCTTTATTTCTTTATAAAAAGTATTTGAGGAAAAATCCTTTGATTACACTTCAATTTTGATACCGAGACTAATAATTAGAGATGTAACATAGCAGTGTGTGTGTGTGTAAAAGAGATGTAACATAGCTTAAAAATTGGAAAGTTGGACTTATAAGGATGGAGGGAGAATATCTAAAAGGTACACAATCATTCATAGGTTAACTCTTTTCAAAGCGGATTTTGAAAAATATTGTTTAGCTAATCCGATGTGATGTTTCTCTGAAAGCCATATAAAATAAGTATTATTTCCTTTTCTAAAAATTGAATAAATAAAAGTAATAATGCAAAAATAATTAGTTCTCAATGATCTTGAATTAAAATTTTCAAACACTCAGTTTAAGTTTAAAATTTACATACAAACATAAATGCAACATTATATATCAATGCTCATACAGTCATGCATGCCTATAGTGACAAATTATTAATTATATATGAGGATTTGTCACGAAACTTTTGGTATTTTAAGTTTATCTCTGTTATCGATTTAGTCGTCAAAGTTGAATCATTATCGATAAAATCCTTAAAGTTTAATAACCATACATAATTATATAAAATATATCAATATATATGTGTTTACGATATGATTATGCCTTCAACATAAATGTTAAATATTCAGTTACCTAATTACTCACAAGCATTTTTCATTCATACCCCTTCTTGTAACTTATTCAACATCCTTTTGAAACCATAAGGATTGGTTGTGTATACTTGAAAAATTACAAGGGCTTGGTTGATCAAGATATTAAGCTTTTGAGACCAAATAAATAACTGAGAAAATTGAGGATAAAAAATTTATTATCCCAGAATCAGGGAGGTTGAAGCTATGCTAAATTTTATTTTAATGGAATACACCTAAACCAGCCCACTTTACACACACATATTACAGGCACGTTTTATTTGTGTGTGTATATACTCTTACATTGTAATCAAATTCGCGAGTTGACTCTGTGTTATGGAATAAATATTAGGCCCATATATGGCCCAACAAGGAGCATATTGCATATCGAGATTTGCTGTCATAAAGGAGAATCCAATCATATCAATCATATTAATGAGGCCGATACGATTACCTACCAGGTACACTCTATAAATAGGAGTTAAACCCTAAAGGTACACATCATCTTCTAAGCTCTCTCTCAATTGCATATACTGCACACAGAGCACACACACCACCCCCTTGGCTAAACGCCTCCGGTAATCCTCGAACTACGTGGACTTTGATCCCTCCTCAGGGTACGTAGGCCCTAGGTATCGCACCTAGGTCAAATCCCTGTGCTTTGTGATCCCTGATCCTCTTAGGTATCCAATCCATGGATGCTTGGGAAAGAGCTATTTGATCCTACATCGACATCCTAGCCCACCTAGGGCTAGAGATGTATGTTCTATGAGAACACTTTGGTTGAAATATTTTTGTATTTTTAGCTTAAAAAATCATATGAACTTACTCTTAAACTCACGCTGGTTGGAACCAAGTTTATTGTTTTTTAACTTGTGCTAGCCTTTTGTCTTTGATCAAGTTTAATAACTTTATATAGGGGCTTCATAGACATCTCTAGCTTTATTAAATATGATGAGTTATGAATGTTAATGGATTTAATTTTTAATTATTTTAATTTAAAATATGTTTAAACTAAATTGTTGTCATTATTAGCCGGTGTCAATAGAACACCTCAAAGGCGAATGTATAGTTCGCATTTCGTGAGATCATTTCGGGAGATCATCCAAGTATTCATTGGAAACAAACCAGTCAGCCTTATTTCCGAACATGATTAGACTTCCATAACAATTTCCATATTGCTTAAGTTATATTCGACCGTGATCATGTCATTATGTAGGAGGTATCTTATGTTACCATGGTGTATGGGAACCGTGGGGACATTTTTAGCATCCATTTTGGTATTTGTAGTGTTAACCGCGGTGTATGGGAACCACGGGGAAACGTTATATATCAAAGTACGAAATGATAAGATCTTTATGGACAAACCGAGGCGATTTCCTGATCACCAAGAAGGGCGGCCGGGCGAGCGAAGTGAAGATCCGACGCGTTTAGTCCAAAATCCGAGTAGGACGGGTTTTAGTTAGTACAAGGTTTAGTTGGTTTAGTACAAATTTCGAGGGCGAAATTTTGTTTAACGGGGGAGAAATGTAATACCCAGATAAATAAAATGGTCATTTCTGATAAGTGAATATGTGGTATCAATTTCTGTATTGAATTTATCGTATTTATGAGGAAAAATCACTTAGAAATTAGGGAAAAATAATAAGGAGTCAAAAGGACCGAAATACCCCTGGGATGCATAAATAGTCTAAGAAAATTATGAAAAATCCTAGGTGGCGGTAAAATAATTATTAAAATTTAGAGAGTATATTGTCTCTAATTTTGGTAATTTAATAAAATATAACCTTGGAAAAATAAAGAGGAAAAGTCAAAAAGTATTATAATAATCAGATTTTCCCGTAATTTCTAAAAAATGCAAGAGGCATAAAAGACTAATGTCAGTGCAAAAGTTGAAAGGTAATGAGTTGTTCTAATTAAGAAAATTATCAAAAATTAGTGGGTAATTAATTAAGTAATTATTGGCTAATTATTTAAGCTCAAACAAAGGAAAATTCAAAGATAATTATGTAAAACCCTATAAATAGTGGTTTATGGCTAGAATTAGCATAAAATATATTTGCTTATTAATTGGAAAATATGAAGAAAAATTGGTGAGATTAAGTAATTTTAAGCCTAAATACAAGAATGGACCAATAGGAAAATTTTGTAAAAATTTATATAAAAAATTTATTAAATAATTATTTTATATATTATTAATTAATTAAAACGAAAATTAATAAAATAATAATAAAAAGGACAAAGAAATCTTAAGAGGATAAGATGATAGGATTTTGTAATATAATAATATTATATGAAAAGCAAACAGGATAAATGACCACCGATAGAAATTAAATCCTATCTAGAAAACCATGAACAAGATTTCTAAAGTCAGAAAAGAATATTAATGAGTGTGTAACATCCTGTTTTCCAACAGCAGTATAATTTTTTTTTTCCAAAACATCTTTTCAAATCATCAGAGTAGAGCATTTGAGCGGAAGAGTAACTGATATATAATTATAAAATGCCGTAAGTCTGGCAGGATACAACAACGGTACAATGACCGTGTGTTTCAAAAGTACAAAATAACAGAAAGGAAGGCTTCCGCTGGAACAACAAAAGGAAGTCTTTAGCCGGGTCTTCTACTCGGGCTGCTTGCCTCTCTCCTCGGTCCTCGGTCCTTCTGACCCTGATGCTATGTTAAGAGTTGAGATCCGCACCGGATCTCGAGTATGATTAACCTCATGTATACATACACACATATGGGTTACACAACAACATCCACACAACATATAAACCACACCCAACCAATGCACATGTATCGCTCCCAGCATGCAGTTATATCGCCCCCAGCACTACAGATGTATCGCTCCCAGCATTATAGATGTATCGCTCCCAGCCTTACAGATATATCGCTCCCAGCATGCATACAGTTATATTCTAACATAATATGCATTCCCACAACACACCACATATACACATACCATACTCACATCACATACACGCATACTATATGCATCAGATTAGTGTTACAATACACGAACGTACATACTTCCGTAAACCGAACGAGAATGGCCGGGTAAGTGTCTACCATGGGGCCTCACCGACTTATACGGCGACTTATGGCACACCCACGGTCCTATCAACATAACAACGTACTTGTTAAGGATCTATCATTACGACGAACATTTTTAGTCAAAATGACCATTTTACCCCTGACCCCCTAATCGACGAAATTTCGCAAAGACTTCGTTACTTTGACCCTAATCTTCCAAAATTTCAACATAACTCCTACTCCAACATTATTTTCGAAATATAAATCATATTAATTAATGATTTACATCATAACAGGAATTTTAGGTAAAAATTACAATTTTGCCCCTATTCCCCTAATTGGCGTAATTTCGCCAGAGCTTCGCTACTTTGACTTCGACTTTCCAAAATTTTGCCAGAACTCCGACCCCATCATGATTTTCGAAATTCATACTTAAAATAAAACTAAAGATCTATCTAGCATTACTACTAAAACTACTGAAAGAATTAAAGACTAAAGACCGGAAAAAATTACCCAGAGCTTCACTGCAGAATTCCCCGGACTCCTTCCTCCTCCAGAGCACCTCTCTCTAACTTCTCTCTAGGATAGCTCAACTAGAGAAAATGGTTTTGGTGTGAAGAATGCAAAGGGAGAGCCTCCTATTTATAGGGAAAGTTGTGTGCACTATTCACACTTTGTCGGCGGATTCGGACCGTCGGATCGCACTTTGCCAAATGTCAAGATCCTCACCATGCCACTTGTCCAAACCATCCTCTCCCCTTAGTTGGTGGTTTGTCACATCAATTAATGTGATGTGATGCTTTTGCTTTATGAACTTGTACCGATAAAGTTCCCGATTGGTGTCCGAATCGCGTAATCTCGAAAAATCTCAAAAATCCGAATCACAACTTTGAAGACATTTTCCTACTCATTAGAAATGTCTAAGTTAAACTAATTTTGATTCCATCCGGGCTCCAAAAGTCAGTCGAAGTTTACGGGAAAGCGTGATAGTTACAGAATTGAATTATGGAATCATCAACCTCTGGACAAAAATTCACTGATTCCAAATATGTCCAGATAATTTCAAACTCATTCCTAGATGTTGAGTTAGAATTTATTTTCTTCAGATCCAAAAATGTGCCTATCTGCATCTTTCCCTATTTCGTCTTATTAGGAAAATGCTCTACCGTCCTCGGAATCAACTTCCGGAAAAGTCCAACTGAAGATAAAAATCCACTAATCAATATTTTATCTTGACTTCAGAAAACCTATTCTGGGGCTCTAGATAGGATCCGTTTCCTATTTACCCGATCACTATTCACTTGTACTTAATTATAAGATTATTATATTACAAAATCCTATCATCTTATCCTCTTAAGATTTTCTTGTCCTTTATTATTATTATTTTATTAATTTTTGTTTTAATTAATTAATTAATAATATATAAAATAATTATTTAATAATTTTTTATATAATTTTTTACAAAATTTTCCTATTGGTCCATTCTTGTATTTAGGCTTAAAAATACCTAAACTCAACTATTTTTCTCCAAAATTTCCAATTAATTAACAAATATGTTTATACTAATTTTAGGCCACAAACCACTAATTTTAGGGTTTTACATAATTATTTATGAATTTCCTTTGCCTATGCTTAAGTAATTAGCCGTAATTACTTAATTACTTTCTTACCAATAGTTGATAATTTTCTTAATTAGAACAACTCATTACCTCATAACTTTTGAATTGACATTTGTGTTTTCATGTCTCATTCATTATATTAGCATTTACGGGGGTATTTCGGTCATTTCAATACTTTTTGAACAATCCTTCTCAATTTTCCAAGTTTATAATTTATTAAATTACTAAAATTAGAGATAATATACTCTCTTAATTTTAATAATTATTTTACTGTCTTTTAGGACTTTCCACAATTTTTCCTAAGTTATCTAAGCATCCTGGGGTACTTTGGTCATTTTGACCCTTCAATCTTTTCCCCAATTCCTAAGAGATTTTCCCCTTATACATATGATAAATATAACATAAAAATCGAGACCACATATTCACCTATCGAAATGGCCATTTTATTTATCCGGTATTACAGAGTGAATTTTTATCTCGGACTAGATTGTTTGAAGTCAATCCGAGATCGGTGGAATATTCAGAGAATAAGACGAAATAGGGTAATCTGTGAAAGAAGCAGATAGTCACAAGTTGGAATTTGAAGAAAATAAATTATAACTCAACATCTGGGAAGGAGTTGAGAAATTCCTGGACATATTTGGAATCGGTGAATTTTTGTCCAGAGATTGATGATTCCGGAAGTTGCTTACGTAACCGGCACGCTTTTCCGTAAACTTCAGCAGGACCGTTGAAACCCTGGATGGGATCAAAAATTTGTTTAACTTAGACATTTCTAATGAGTAGGAAAAGGTCTTTAAAGTTGTGATTCCGGATTTTTGAGATTTTCTGAGATTACGCGATTCGGACATCGATCGGGACTTTATCGGTGCAAGATCATAAAGCAAAAGCATCACATCACATTAATTGATGTGACAATCCACCAACCAAGAGGGGGAAGGGCCGGTTTTGGGGTATTGGAGGGCCAAGATGAAGCCTTTCAAAAAAGTGCGATCCAACGGTCCAGAATCCGTCTAATAAAGTGTGAATAGTGCACCAAAATTTCCCTATAAATAGCAAGCCCCTCCCTTGTATTCTTCACACCAAAAATCACTTCTCTAGTTGAAATTTCCTAGAGAGAAGAGAGAAGGAGGAGCTCGGAGAGGGAAGGAGTCCGGGAATTTTGCGTCAAGCTCTGGGATATCGAAACTTTGATCTGCTTGTCGTTACGCTGTCCGACGTGCCTCTGTCATCCCGCTGTTTCCGTCAAAACGTACCAGAAGTACCGTATATCGTCAACGGAGGTACGTTCGCGTACTGTAACACTGACTCTGATGTTTATGGTATGCAAATATGTGATGATATGATGTGTGAATAGTTTGGTGCCGAAGGCAAGGCTAGTCTACGTGGGTGTGCCATTGAGTCGCCGTATAAGTTCGTGAGGCCCCAATGGTAGACACTTACCTGACCATTCTATTCAGTGCTATATGCACCGTGCCTATGGAATTGTACTTAGGTGTACCATATGTGATAGATACAACCCGGATAGAGATTACGTTAGGGGTCACCGAGATACATTCACGGATAGAGACTCGTTCGGGATTACCGGTTATACATTCACGGATAGAGACTCTTTTAGGGTCACCGATTATACAATCACGGATAGAGATTCTGTTAAGGGTCACCGGGATACATTCACGGATAGAGACTCTGTTAAGGGTCACCGATTATACCTACTGCTCTATGTTTATTTCTGTCATTACTGATCATGCATCTGCTGTTATGTCATGAATATCTATCATCCGTATACTGTTTTATTTGAGCATAAGGTTAACCATTACCTGAGATCCAATGCGGTAAATTGGATCTCAGTTGTAGCTTCAGGGTCTGGAGGATCGAGAGTTGGAGACCGGGGGAAGCAGCATGAATAGACCGCTAGCTGGAGAATTTATATTCCGCTTTTTGCGTTTACTTTTGAAACAGTAGGATGACTGTATTATCCATACTATGTTACACTCTGGTTTATATTTGAATACGTATCAGTTACTCTTTCGCTCCAATGCTCTACTCTGATCGATTGAAAAAAAAAATTCTTCTTGTAAAATGGGATGTTACAATTCCTAGCTCTATGTCCCTTAGCAACTCAAAGAAGACGATATTTCCTACGTTCTTTAGTTTGATCTTGTTGAGTCTGTTTATTCATTTAAATCCGTCAATACCGATAATTCCTTCAATAAGACGATATTGATCTCTTTCCAAATTCATTTCTTTATGCTCGCCGTATTGGGCTAAGTGATGCCCTCAATATATACCGATGATTCTTTCAATAAGAAAGAGATGACAAGGTGTGATGCCACGTCATATTGGGCTAAGTGATGTGGATGATGAGGTGGCATGACACGTGTGTTGTTGGATTGATTTAACAGTCAAATTTAATATTGGGAGACAGTAGGGCAAAATTGCTACATTTTGTAAACTTCAGGGGCAAAATTGTTTCTATAAAAAAACTTTTGGATACACACTACTCCTCAGTGAAAACTTCTGGGAAAAAAATGATACTTAATCCTATGTTGATTGATGAGGTGACATGTCACATGTACATATATCAATTAAACTTAACGGTCAAAATTAATAGGGGCAGAAAATTTACTATGTTTTGTAAACTTTCGGGTTAAAATTGCTTTTAAAAAAACTTCCGGATAACCATTGCTCTTAAACGAAAACTTCCAAAACAAAAATGATACTTAACCCTTTTTTATACACAGAAAGCAACTTTGCTCTATGAAATTTGTACACACAGAGCAACGTTGCTCTAACTTAGATAATTTTCATCAATAAATTTTTTGATGGGATACTTTTACCCAATTCTCCCATTAAGAAATGAGAAAATTGAAAATGACACACAACATATATAATTAAAATTAGAACCCCCGGTAGGAGGGGAAAAAATCATTGGCGCTAATGAGAGAAAACAAGGAAAAGGGTCAGCTAAATTCTCGAACATTACCTTAATTATTGTAAATTTGTGTTTTCCAACTATATATTAAGTTCTTGAACTTGGATGTGTAAATTTGTGTTTTCAGAGTGCTACATTCTCTTATATGAACATATGAATTTACATTCTTTCAGTATCAAATTATTGAATATTGACTTGTAAATCAGTAAATGTATTTATTGGGTGCTAAATGCTTTTAGTTTCATCGTAAAATGGTTTTTAATTTGTTATAGATTAAACATGAAAATTTCAAATTTCCCTTTGTTTGACCTATAAATATTTAAAAAAAAAAACTTATACTTCCTAAAGTAATAAATGTGTAAAAAATCATTTTTTTTGAAGTATGTCTTTATTTATAAGGGGCAAGTAAAAGAAAGAAATACTCCAATGATAAGAACAATGATCAAAGAAAATGTATGAAAAAAGATGAACAGAGATAATAGATTAATTTGAAGTAAAAACACATTTAATGTTCAAATAATTCGAAACTCGATCTTATAAGAACAGCGCCCATCCAATTTAAAAATTAGGATAAAATCAGAGTACAAAATTTCATCTCTTGACCGCCGGAAATGTCATCACCCAAAAAAAGCACCGTCGGGAACATGGGCATTAATGTTGGAAAAGTTGCCGGGAGCGGTGGTGCAACAGAAACAGGGAGGAGGGAATTTTGTTTTCTAAATGATTGAGGGTCATTTTAGTCCAATCATAATTTTTTTTTTTTGAAAATGACCGATGTCCCTTGGAATAGTTTTAGAAACTTGAGGTCTTTCTAAACAGTTAATTTCTGAATTTGGCTTAGAACATAAAGTTTCCTAATTAACTTCTAGTTATAACTAAAATTCCTGGAAAAAGAAAAGGGTTAGAATCAAAATTCCAAAAATGTAAATCACGAATGTTAATATTAAATGTGACCATCAATTTAACTTTGGCAGCATATCAAAAGGTTATGCGGTCGATCAATTGTTAAAACTTGTATCTTTCTACAATATATAATAAACATGACTTTTAATATGAATAAACGATTGTTCACAAGACATAACTAAATATGTAATAATACTAGTGAGGTTGTTAAACTTGCCAATTTAAGCAAACTCGGGACAGTAATATAAACTTGTATTATAAATTCATAAGAGTTTATTTTCATCATTAAATAGGTATTTATAGTGTTTAATTAAATAATTACAATATAAAAAATTACAACAATTTGATTTAAAAATATTTTAAATCTAAATAATTGAAATTAAATACGTCAACATTCATAATTTATCATATTTATAACAAAGAAATTAATATAAAATTCATATATAAAACCATTGAACATGATTAAATTAAAAAAATTAGCACGAGTTCAAGAATGAATTGACACGGTTTTGTAAGTTAGAAATGTTAAAATAGTAAACTTGGTATGTAAATTTACGAGTTTATCTAAGTTTACAATTAGCACAAGTTTACAGGTGACTCAACTCGATTTTATAAGGTAAAAACATAAAAAAAAAAAAACTTAGAGAGTCAATTCGCGAGTTTGATAACAATAAATATTACTCCCGTTGGTCCTAATTATAGAACCAAATTTGTAGTACAATTACACTACAAATTAAACTTAATTTAACTATTTAAGAAATTGCAGAAAAGTCAAACATGATTTGAATTTCTTGAAGTATACTTTACCTCACAGGCATAAAAAGGGATAGATAAATGAGTGAGCTTCATTTCTATGAGGCGTATATACGTGCATCATCAAAAGTGATTCCCACATCTCTGTCTTCATATGTCAAATACTTCATTTGTTTCAAAATAAATAATGTTTCCATAATGTTTTGGTTTTGTTTTAAAATACAATTGTGTTAGTTCAGGAATTTCAACAATTTGCTAGTTAGTTATTTTCTTAAAATTCTATATATCTTTCACTTACAAAAATAATGATAGGTGGAGTAGACCTAAATACTTGCACAACATTTTTAGTCAAGGAAAAACCATAATTCTTGGTTCTCGAACTTTTCTTCAATTATTAATCATTTAGCCATATGATTTTGACTCAATAACTAGGTTTATATATATAGTTTTTTTTTTTTTCATCTCGATATAAGTCAATCCATATAATTTCTTAAATTGACTGAGTTATATATTGAATCAAATTGTATGCACTAGATTGATAATTGAGAGAAAATTTAGAGACAAAGAGTTATATTATCTCTTTAGCTAACTACTCCCTTCGGTCCTAATTATAAGAACTATATTATCAGAATTTGGAGAGATTAAGGAGAGAAGTTAAATTAGTTAATTATAATTTTTCCAAAAATACCCCTACTTAATTGTGGAGGAAGTATTAGTAGGGGTGATATGGGAAAATATGACAAAAATTGTTCAAAATTATTTTATAAAAACAGTATATTTGAGGTGTATATGACATTAATGAGTAGCAAACATTATTTACTTTATAGAATATATATGTGTATTATTAAATTATTATTGAGAAAGTATAAATAGGGGTATTATAGGAAAAAATTGACAAAAGTTAAAACTTACTCGCTCTTATAATTAGGACCAAGACCAACTCCAAACTATAATTAGGACCGGAGGGAGTATTATATTAGTAAATTTTATAACATCTAGACTATTCAATAATTTTTTTTTTTAAGTTTATATATGTGTATAAACTATAATACCAGATATCTTGAAATGGAAGAAGTATACATAGCAAGTCTCGTAGGAAGAAGTATATATAGCAAGCATGTAATTTGGGAGTGCCACAATTGCCCAAATATCGTTTTTGAGCACCAATTTCTATAGTTTGGTGCCTTATTTTTGACTAAAAAACGAATTTACCTAAACACATTATATTTTGAAAACCGAAAAAAATAATAATTTACTTATGAGAGCTCAACTTTTAAGACGACACTACCCTTCATCGTAAATCTACCAGGCTGTAACGCCCAGAGAATACACACACACACACAGATATATATATATATATATATATATATGGACTAGAAGGTAAGCACGCGAGAAACTTAGTAAAGCCTTTCCTTTTCATCATTTTCAATATCACATGACATTATTGTTCATATTTACTTTCCCAAAAAGTCCCCAATAAAAAAAATAAACAAAGAAAACAGAGAGTGAGAGAGAGAGAGGACGAAATTATAAAATAACTGTATATGAACACGAAGGCTTAGCTAGCTTGATCAAATTTTATTCTGAAATATTTAACTTTTAATTGATCAAACCAGCAAGGATTCAGCAAAAGACTCCAACTCGTCTTGGTTTTGTTGGTTATTCAAGAGCTGGAAGTATTCCTCGTACAGCTTCTCCAGCGTCCCATGTTGCTCGGCCGACGTCGGAAACTCCGATTGCCCCTCCATGTCGGACCCGTTGACCAAGTCATTGTCCTCCTCAAGTAACCCCACAAACTCATGATCATTTTCGTCAACATAAGTATAGTTATTATTATTATTGTTGTCATAATTATAATTCTCTCCCCAGGGAACCTTCCCTTCCTCCTTCTCTTGGCTTGTAGATCCACTCGCTGAGTTGGAATCGAACAAGTTCAAGTTCTTGTTACTATCACTTCTGGGAATTGGAGAAGAAATACAAGCCGTGACTCTGACTGGCTTTGGAAGATACACTATTGTCTTCTTCTCTTCATCTTTCTCTGCTGCTACTCCAATATTGTTGTCACGCGCCTTGCCTTTCTTCTTCTTCTTGTTCGCTTTCTTCGTCTGAGATTTCGGTAGGGATGACGACGAAGAAGAGAGCTTCTTGTGAGTGAATGGGTCGGTTCCTTGGCTCCTTAGCCTCTTGCTGAGATGTGTGTTCCAGTGGTTCTTGATTTCATTATCCGTTCTTCCAGGTAATCTTCCTGCAATGAGAGACCATCGATTGCCGAGAAGAGAGTGCATTCGGATTATGAGATCGTCCTCTTCGGGTGTTATGTTTCCTCTCTTTATGTCTGGTCTCAGATAGTTCATCCACCTCAGCCTGCAACTTTTTCCACACCTCAAAAGCCCTGCACATACATACTAATAATTAGTACAACTTGAAAATTAGTAGAGAGAGAGAAGGGCGGCTGGCTCACAGGACTCCCACCAAATAGAGTGTGGGAAAGATCAGATATACACAACTTTATCTCACAAGCGGAGTGGTTGTGTACAGGATTTGAACCCGTAATCTTTCAGTCACATGGCAACAACTTCTATGGCTGCTCTCAGGTTGTTCATCCTCTTAGAGAGAGATTGTTCAAATAATGAAGAGTGTGTGAGAGTGACATGAAGTGTGTGAGATGGATCGGAGATTGGTAGGTGAGAGAAAGATGAGGTTAATGAAAGAAGACGAAGAAGAAGAAGAGAGAAGTTGGGATATATACCAGCTCGTTTAGGTAAGGATCTCCATTGGCCTTCGCCATGAGCTTGGATATACTTGCTGAGCAATGCATCTTCTTTAAGAGTCCATGGACCTCTGTGAAGCCCAACTTTTGCACAGCAAGGAGCTCTTCCCATCTTCAAGCTTTAAGAGAGAGAAAGTGGGAGAGAGAGAGAGAGAGCTCTGTGCCTGAGATGGAACAAGAGCACCTAGGGATCCCAACGCCCATGTTCTCCTTTTAAATGAGGAAAGCATCCACCTTCCTTCGCTATTATTATTTTTTTTTTTCTACTGGTTCTCGTTAAAACCCACTCTTTTTTATTTTATTTATTTTTAATTAGATAGACACGAAGCGGTGAGGACGTGAGGTTACCGATTCGACCCGTAATTTTCCATTTACATGAAAGTGCGATCAGGTTACAAAACTACTCGTCTGAAACTCAATTTGGCCGCCCTTGTTTATTATATATGTGTATACAAATATCCAATAATTAATACATCATCACCCTAGCTAATAATCACTTGCAACTTTTTTAAGATTCCATTCATTCATTTTTTTATTACAGTTTTTTTAAACATTATATATACTCGTTCTTTTAAATTTTTCATGAATATCCAAAAACTTGGCTTTTTGATTAATTAACTATACTTAAGTTAACATTAATTTCTAACATAAAATCATTAATTTTAATTTTAACATGATAGCGATGAATCTCATTAATTTATTTTATGTCCTAAAATATTTTTTTAAATACTAAGTTTATTAATAAACATAAAATCATCAATACCAATAAAAAAAATCTATACTAATATATACTATTTATAATTATTAATATCGTGCTTGTTTTTAAGATTTCATACCATAGACCCACTTTACATGCTAATATCTAATATCTAAATAATCTAGTCTAGTCTTGTAATATCTAAATTCCACAAGAAACTATATGATTTACAATTCATAAATAACATATACAACTTCTTATAAAATTAATTTTTCAGTTTCTTGTCCTTTTTATTTTTATTTTTAATTATTATTATTATTTTCTCAATAATTTATCATCTCTTCTGTATGGCATCAATATATATATATAGTTGTATATAGTTGTATGTGAATAGTTTATGATAGTGATATAATAATAAAGCACGAGACTCGTGCACGAAACTCAACGAACGTTCTTCCATCTGTCTTTCTTCTGCATTCGTACTTGTTCCCTCCCTCTCCAAGCCCTTCTCTATGTATGTATGCATCTTTGTATTACATTGTTGACTCTCTCTCTCTCTCTCTCTCTCTCTCTATATATATATATATATATATATATATATATATATAAACTTTTTTTTTCCTTAACAATATCTTTAATACTCCATCTTCCAATCTTTAATATAAGATATATTTACCTAATTTGATTAGATTAAGAAAGTTAGTTAATATAACATGTATTTTCTAAAACATCCTAATTATCTTCTCTTATTCACTCTCCTATTTGATTGTTGTTGAGGGAGTATAAATAGGGTAATTTAGAAAAATGATTGACAAATATAAAAATTATGTCTTATATTTAAGACCAATATCAACTCTTTAAATATATCTTATATTAAAAATATGTGCGAGTATAATTTTTGTGGCCCTAGATAGTACCTACGTCAGTTTGAATCTGAAAATAATTCTTAGTTACGGCCACTCCAGGTTAAAAGAATTTCAACAATTTTGAAAGTTATATATTAGTCAAACTAATACCAAAATTATTTAAAAAATACGTAAACTCATTAGAGTAGACTATGGACGCTGATATTTATTTATCTTGCAACAACTCACTCCAATCCTGCTTATAAGAATTATTAAGAAATTACTTGGTTAAAATTGATTTAATCTCATTAAAATATTTTAAATATATTTTTAAGAAATTACCTCATCATTCAAATGAAGTTTATTATACTAATTAATATATTTCTATCCTGATTTTAGATAAACGGCTGTTTCAATAATAAAAAATTAATGATTTAAACAATTTCTGGATGAAGAATAAGGTTTTAGGGAAAATTCCAAAAAAATACCACTTAAACTTCAAAATCTCAAATAGGTGATTTCCTACTAAAACAATTTGTCAATTGCATTATTGTCATTGTTAGTCTCATTACTCTTATGGACAACAAGATTTTAAAGTTCAAGTTATATTTTTTTGTCATTTTCCTAAGATTTTAATTAGAACACACGAAACTTGTAGGACATACCAACAAAGATTGGTCTTGGTAGAATGGATTTTGACAGTTTAAGTACAAAGTTTCTAGTTTGAGTCTAAGTAAATGTAGATAACTTATGTATCAAAAATATGTAGATAACATTTTTTAGAAAAACCATCCGAATTAGGTCGGACAATACCTAAATATGACAAGGTCAAATAACTATATAAAAAGAAAGAGAAAATTTTTAGACCCTAATTATAGAAAGGACTGGAAGAATGAGTAGTGGGAACATACATCATAACAGCAAAATAGATTAATTCCACTAGTTGAAACTTTGTTTTTTTTTTAAAAAAATTGATGGGAAAAAATTAAAAAAAATTATTTGAATAATTATTTATCATAATCCAACGGATCTTCTGACTTTTATGGATTGCATGAGTGCATTACAAAAAAAATGCGGATTACCTACGGAATTATCGACGGAAAAAATTCCGTCGGAAATTACCAACGGAATTCCATGGGTAAAAATTACTGACGGAATTCCGTCGGTAACTGAAATTACCGACGGGATTTTGTGGGTAATTCTGTCAGTAATTTTGCCATGGCAGAATAAATTGATTTTTGCCAAGGCAAAATTACTGACAGAATTACCCACGAAATTCCGTGGGTAATTTCCGACGGAATTTTTTCTGTCGGTAATTCCGTGAGTAATTAATCCGCATTTTTTTTTAATAGTGGGGTGCTTGATATTTATAATGGCTCCATAGTTAACTATCAATAATAATAAATCCACTTTGAATAAATTGACACAGAATTGAAGTTTTGAATTCCTGTATATTATGACTTAGTATAACCTAGGGTTAAATATATTTTTACCATGGAAGTTTTGGATAGGGGGCATCCAGGCGCTGCTAGGGGTGGAAAATGGCCAGGCCAGGCCAGACCACACCCTTAACAGGCCAGGCCTGTTATGGAAGGAAGTGGCTCGAGCTCTGCCGTGGCTGTTACATGTGCTTTATTATGGCTGAGCTCGGCTCGTATACAAGCTCAGTCAGCCTGTATTTTTAAAAATCATTTGATAAAAAAAATTTAAAAATAGAATATAAGCACATAAATTAATAACTGCTAGCCAGAAAATTCTTTAAAAAAGAGAGAGAGAGATAAAATGTTGTTCAAATGTTACACAGAAAGAAAGATAGAAATGTGACTGAATGGTTGTGCAAAAAAATTAGATTCATGAATTACAACTTACAAAGCAAAGAGAGCAGACATGTAAATCAACAGCACCCAATTACCCAATTAATTACGCAAGTACTTGATACCTAAACCTTGCAATGCCAAATTCCTAGAAGAAATTTTTAATTGTAGAAGAAAGCACATCAAAGACTTGAAAATCTCGGCAAAGTACAAAGAAGCATTATCAAGAATTTTCCAAACCTAATGCTTATCAGGGTACATGTTGCCATAGTCTACTTCTTTAGCATAAACCATGAAATCAGTTCTGTAAGAATACAAGACGTGGGGAAGACACCCCCATCTCATCCCTAAACAAAAAACTATGAACCGCTGGAGGTGGATTAACAAAAAATTATTCTCGATGAAAGTCCATAAAGACAGAAGAAAAAGAAGAATTTCATCATAGAAATTATTCGAAAAAGAATCCACCCCTAACCAGACCACCGTCGAGAACAGGCCTAGAGAGAGATCCTGAGAGGTGCGACGATCGTCGAGAACAGGCCGAGAGGAGATCCTGAGAGGTGCGCCACCGTCGAGAACTTGCTGTGTGCTGTGCCTATGCTCACTGACGAGGACGACTCGACGAGCTGAGGGCTGAGATCCTGAGAGGTGCGACGGCCGACGGTAAGCATGGCGTCGGCGAGGTCGATCTGGATCGTTTAGGGAATTAGGGTTTTTCTCTCTCAGAATTGTTTAGGTCGAGCCGAAAATGGAGAAGAGAGCAAATGGGAAGGCTTTTTGTTTTTTGTTTTAATTACTGCTTTACTGGGCTGGGCTTATTTCGAGAGGAAGACATAAAAAAAAAAAATTACACAATTACACTTTTACCCTCCTCTTAATAGGCCGGCCTGACAGGCTTTACAGGCCTATTCAAAGGCCTGGGCCTGGCCTGTTAAGACAAACAGGCCTTAAATTAGGCCTTGGCCTGGCCTTTTAGCCTGACAGGCCAGGCCTGACCAGGCTTTTAACAGGCCAGGCCACAGGCCCCTGGCCTATTTCCACCCCTACATCCAGCACCCGAAAGTTTTCTTGGTATCATTTTTGCCTCGGAAGTTTACAAAAAGGAGCATATTTGCCCTGAAAGTTTGTTTTAAGAGCAAATTTGTCCCGAAAGTTTTTTTTAGTAGCAAATTTGGGTAAACTTCCGTGGCAAAAATGATATCACAAATGATCAATCCAACGGTTCAGATCAACTGATGGGCAAGATTGCTACATTTGTAAACTTCCGGGGCAAAAATGATACCAAAAAAACTTTTGGGTGCTGGGTGCTCCAAACCCAAAACTTCCGTGGCAAAATTGGTCTTTATCCCTATAACCTATATCTATACACTATTTTTATAAAAAACAAATTGAATAAACAAAAATATATTTTCATTGGACAATCCATAATTCCATATAATATGTACTACTAAACGTATTTAACATGATAGATTTTGCGCAGTCTTAATTTCTATCAATTTATTAAAAAAAAAAAAGTTAACTAAAAGACATAAAGTCTTTATCATGAGGTGGGGACTTGGGTGCAGGTGGGCGATCACATTTTTAATATGGTAATGAATTTCTGAGAACCCTACGTACCCCCACATGTTCCAAATTAAATATAAAACATAGTAAATTCAAATTCAAATAAAAATACTGGAGCTTGAGAGTGTCAAACATTAAAAAAAATATTTGGTATGCATTTTCCATTAGACTTTGAGAGGAAATATATATAAATTACGTTGGGATCGGACTTGGAAGCTTTAGGTCCTAAGACTGGAAAGAGAATAAATAAGCGATAAGGAGTGGAAGATATATCTTAACTCAAAACATTAAGTTTTAAATTTATGGATCCTTCCACTTTATTACTTATTACTGCCTCCATTCTTTAATATAAAAACTAGTTGGAGATTAGATCATTTTGTGGTAAATATAAAACCCTATACATTTTGCCTCCTAAATTTATAATTTTTTTTTTCAAAAATATCCTTATTGATTGCACACATTAAATAGTTTTTATCAAAGGGTATGCATGATGAAATATGGTATTTTAGGAAGACAACTTATTATATTTATTATAATTTACAAATAATTAACATAACAACTAAACGTCCTTAATCTATCTGAGTCAATTAGCTTTTATATTAAGAATAGATACTCCTTCCGATCCTTAATATAAGACATGTTTGGGGAATTGATATTGGTCATAAATATAAGATATAGTTTGTACATATATTTGTCAATCTAGCTAGTTCTAATTTACTCCTATTGATATTCCATTAACCATAATCAAGGGGGGAATTAAGGAATATGACAAGGTATTTTAAAAAGTACATATCATATTAATCAGTTTAATTAACTTCATTAATCTAATCAAATTAGGTAAATATATTTTATATTAGCAGAGACTAGAGGGCAGTGGCGGAACCAGAAAAAAATTTTAGCCCGGGCCAAAAAATAAACATATTAAACTACTCCATTTAGTCCTTATTATAAGGCACCAACTAATAAATATATTTAGTCATTTTTATAAGACACTTGTTTGCTTCCAAATAGCATTAAATATTTTTTTCATGTATACCCATAATTAAAAAGGTAGTGAGTAAGAGTAATAATTAATAAAAATTAATTACTACTCTTTTTCCGAGCAAAAAGAGTAATAATTAATATAATATTAGAATTTAATATAATTAATAGGGATAATATTGAAAATTACTTAAATTTTAGGACAAATTTAATAACTTTAACTGTTTTTAATGACTTATGAGAATTGTTAATTGATTCCTTAAATAAGGATCAAAAGGGGTATTTACTAAATAGTATAAAATAACCTTGAAAATACAAATAAATAATAACCGATAATTATAAATCAAAACAATATATAAGATGATACTAACCTTTTCGGTATCTCAAACAATACTTTTACTTTTCTTTTACAATCCAATGAGTAATGAAACAAACATTAGGTTCACAGAAGATAAAAATTAGTTGGGGCCAAATTTGTGGCCAAATAAAATATCTTATAATAAATACATATATATACTAATAAATTTTATAAGATCAGTCGGGGTCAGCTGGGGCCAAGCCCCAGCTGGCCATCAAATACTTCCGCCACTGCTAGAGGGAGTATTATAAATTCAAAACTTGTAATGACTAATGAGCTGGATATATAGTGAAGCTTTTTAACCAAATACCGCTTGTCCTAGATGGAATATATTTAACATCAAACAACAAGTACTCTTTTGTTTTATGTTGATGATTGCCTCAAATGCAGAAATAATGCCTAGCTAGTTACCTTCTATAAATATTTACACCCAAATGTTTCACAGACATGTCGAAGAAGCCTGCTTGTTCGTATGTTGTTGAAGGGAACAAAATTAAACAAGAAATTAATGTTTCTTCTTAATTTGATTTGATTCAGTCAAAGTCAATTGTGGTGCGTATAAATATATTCTTAACTTGGGTCAGTCATGGTCGTACGTTCGTTGTTCTATAAACGTTTCAAAAATTACAGTAATAGAAAATTGGAAAATATTTTGAAGTCAAGAAATTAAATTTAATACTATTTATTTATCCATGCATATTACGTTAAGATGTTAGCTTCTACATAATATATGAATTATTTTCATGCATGCTGGGATATATACACCACTTCGAAAATGTTTATAATATTCTTAAGCTACATCAAGATATTGCCATATTATATTGGTACGAAGATATCCCATGTGTAGTTAAAAGCATATACTAGTTTAATGTAACTAGAGAAAGATAAAATGTGACGAGAATAATGATGAAAAAAGTAACTCTTAGCACAGTTTTGTACCACTCTTTCTCTAAATACATAATTATATAATCTAATTGAGACGTCAATTTATTAATAGAAATTATATTTAAAAAGTAAATTATTATCTCTTAAACGCCACAATTATTATCTCCCACCAAAGTCAGGTGGGCGACGCGGGTGTCGGATTCGGATTAGTCGGTGCGAAGCCCCGGTGAACCGGGTGAAAAAAAAAAAAAAAAGTATCCCAGAGTTTTAGGTCATCGCAATCGACCTAACACATTAATTACTTCTTGACTTTTTTTTTTTTGGGTTAAAACCGGGGCCTTAGCCCATCCTCATATTTATATCAGTATGATTCTTGGGTGAACAACACCCACACAGTCATGGTACATATGCCTAATAACAGACCGAGGAGGATCCTGCAGAAAAGACCTAAACTCCTCTTGAACTATACTCAAATTTGCAAGGGAATCAGCACAAACATTCCCCTCCCTATACACATGAGAAAATACAACTCTGGAAAATTTCTGAATTACACTATGTATCTGCTTCAATAACATGGAATTATCAGAACCTTCCTTCTGAATTACATTACTTCTCGACTTTATAATCAGTAAATAATGTGTAGTCGATATATAGTCATTTATGAATAATTTGAAATATATCTTTTTCATTAATTTCTTATCATCATATACATAAAAATATTTAAAATTAGGCTAGAGTGTACTTTTAATCTTTTAAATTTGTATTAGGTTTTGTTTTAGTTTTTTAAGTTTATAAAGTGTATTTTTAGTTTTTAAAATTTAACACTGTTTATATTAATAACGGAAAATGCTGACTGAGCAAATTTAAGTGGTGATAGTGCAATGTTGACGAATCAAGCTGGCCTTTCCTTAATTTTTATTATTTTACTTTTTAAATAAAAATATAATTTAAATAAATTATTTTAATCAATTCTTAATCCTTTTATCTCTTCTTGATTTCTTTTCTTTTTTTCCCTTTGATCAGTTTCTCTCTTCTTTCGTTATCGTCAAACCCTAGCCTTTGCCACAACACCCTTCTTCATCTTCTTCCCCAAACTTCCTCTGGACTCGATGAGTCCTTTGTCATAGTCGATTCCCTCCAAGCATGCAATCATAAACTATCCTCATTCTCTTGATTTAACAATTAATTATTATTAATCCAAATACGTGCATGCATGGCAGGCATTGATGAACGGCAGATTCAAAACCGTGAGGCATAGAACGGTGACAAATAGCAGCAAGCCAAGAATGTCAAAATTGATGAAGACTATAGTTTGAACATCTTTGGGTTGAGCATATATATATATATATATATATATATTGCACAACTCAATTCGATAAAGATTCTCTACAAAATAGATCACAAAATACATCAGCGCTGGAATACATATCAAATCTAATGACAAATTAGAGGACACCAAGGTGTTTCCAACTAGTGCAAAGTTGTAACCCAGCCAATAGAACAAGTGAATTTCATTGGATGAAATGAAGATGAAGAAGGGCGATGCGTCAGAAGGCTAGGGTTGGATGATCAAGAAAGAAGAGGGAAATTGATTAAAATAATTTATTTAGATTAGATTTTTATTTAAAAATAAAATAATGTAAATTCCATGTAGGATAAAAAATAAATGAGGTGTTGTGTTGCAAGTCTAGTTTACTTCCTCAGCATTGCACTGTCACCACTTAACCTTGTTTAATCAGTATTTTCTGTTAGTAACATTAACATTGTTAAGTTTTAAAGACTAAAAATGTACTTTATAAACTTAAAATATTAAAATGAAACCTTACGTAAACTTGAAGGATCAAAAACATGCTTTAACCTTTAAAATTACGCGTCAAAAAAATATCCATGTGAGTTTTTTTTTTTTTTTATAAAACCCCTGTTCAACATTTTCCATTGTTGAAATTACAGACAAATTAACAATATGAGAGTGTTTAAATTGCATAAATTTAGTTTACAAGAATTAATTATTAAATCTTAAGAGTTATGGAGGTCAACTATTTCCCTGCTAATATTTTTTACTCTAAAGGATATTATGTAATAATTTATTCTATAAATTTTAACTGTGAAGTGAATGAAGGATGCCGTGGCCTGTGAGGACACATTTGAGAAAGAATTAAATAAGTAATTAATTATTCTTTTATTTACCAAAATTAAAGAGATATTGTATGATCTAATTTGGAATGTTTATATAGTTATAAAATCATGAACTCAAAATCTGTGGCACAAAATATTATGAACTCAAAAAGAAAAAGGGGATATCATAAAGTATATATGTTTATTCTTTATATTTTTATCATGTTTTATTCTATCTCTTTAAAAAAATATTATATATAAATATATTGCTGAGGTAATTATAGAATATCAAATGATAATATACATTGTAATATTTTGGGAGAGTGTGACCCACCATATCCTTCAGATATTTTAGAAGCTGCCAAAGAGTTGGTGGCGATACCTTTAGAATCAAAGTAAGTGGCTCTTTTCGATGACACGTTTTTCTTCTATAGAATGACACATCAATTTGATTTTAATCAAATAAAACAATTATACTTCCATTTTTCCTCTTCCGTTTCTCCCAAGTTAGATTTAAGTCACAGTAAATTTATTTAATTATAGAGGAATACAGGTCGTGACAGTAATTAAGGTTGAAATTTAATTGAAAGAGCCATGGCAGTTGCAGACATTGAAGTATACAATTCGACAATATCATAGTTGAAACTGGAAAACATCAATAATTAACACTATATGTATAAATTTAATAGAGAGAATATATACTGTATTTTATATTTTATTGTCCATCGATGTTGATATCAATAATACGAGAATAATCTTCCATCATTGTTACAATTGCAATTGATTTTATAATAATATACTCCCTCCGGTCCTAATTATAGGACCACTTTTATAGTGTAATTTGCACTACAAAAGTACTCTTATAATTAGGACCGAAAATAATATTTTTGTAGAGATTTTACGTCTAACCAAGTTGATACTTTTTTCCCAAAAAAGAGGGATATTCAATTATTCATGCACATTAATCTTTGCCTCAGACTGTAACTTTGATACTGATCTATTATTTTGATGAAAAACAGTTAAGCACGCCAATAGCTAAAACATACATATACAATATTAGCCAAATTAAGAAATTCGTAGGAAGTTGCAATTAATACCAGAGATTAAGGTGGCTAAATACAATGTCCAGGACTTGATAATACGGTTGGTATTGATTGCTGGAGGATACGGCCAATTTAATGGAGAAATTTTTTGCATTGAGAAATATAGGAATCATGATGTCAGATTGTATATTAATTGATCTATGAAAATCTGTGTTAGAATTAGGAATAAATCGTAGAAAGTACAACTTTTTCTTTGAAAATATAATGAGCTTAAGAAGTGCAGCACATATTTTCTATAAGTAGCTTACGTATGATTACGAGAGTATAATTTAAAAATCGAAGAACGATGCCAAAATATTGATCTCTTCACACCATCTCACAAAAGGATTAATCAAGCCGTCTCAATTTTTACTTAATTTAAATCTTGTAAAGGAATAAATTTTCTTCGATATTTTTAATTTAAACAATTATTTTTAATTAAATTAAAAGTTAAACATCTGTTATTACTTTGGAAAATTAATAAGAGATCCGAATATTCTGACCCCAACGTATGTACGGATTGAAAGGTTTAAGTATGAATTCAACTATCGTTTCCATTTAATTTATAAAAAGGAAATGTATATTATCATGCGAGGAAGTGTGTACATCTGAATGAACAATTTATATAGTCAAAAGTTGAAGTCGTCTGACATTAAATTCTGATTAAAGAGTTGAAATCAAGAAATGATAACCAAGTGTCTTTCCTTCAACATGCAATAGTATCATTTTCAACTCTTCCCAACTGACTATAATTAAGCCAAACTTTTGTATCTGATGGTTTATTATATTGCATCATCCTCAGGATTTATAAGCGTAAAGGCCAAGATTGTCTTGTGGAGAAAGTGAGTTAAACCTACATTTTTCTGTGGCTTATTTAAATGACACCAGAGAAATGCCAATTAATCTAGACTTTAACGTAAGCTTTTAAGCAATCTTGTCATTAAATGTCAACCCCTCTTACTTGCTTGAGTTGACAAATTAAAGCATAAAAGAAAAAGAAAAGTTTAATATATATATATATATATATATATATATATATATATATATATATATGTGTGTGTGTATGGAGAAAATAATGTCTCAACTGATTCCTCTTTCCATTTGCTCTCTATTAAATGTCTCCATCATTGAATCAAGTTTCAATGGTTGCGATTTAATGTTATATTAATATTTTTATATAGCATTAAATCTCAACCATTAAAACTTAATCCAATGGTGAAGATATTTAATGGAGAAGAAATGAAGAGAGGAATCAATGGAGACATTATTCCATTCCAATATGTGTGATTATCTTTTAATTAGAAGAGATGTGGCCTTTAATGATCACAACTTTGATTTGAAAGAGAATTAGGCATGGGCGTTATTGTTTTTGGGTGCTGACTGCTGACTGATCAATATTTCATAGGGAAATGAAAGTCTCCATTAATTAATTAATATTGGTGTGTGTCCAAGTCTTCGTATGGAAATGAAAGTCTCCATTGACATATCTCTCTCCCCATTTCATGTCCATTGAATGTTTAATTTCCACCACTAGATCAAGTTTAATGGTTGGGACGGATTTAATACTATTCAATGTTATAATAATATTTTTATATGGTATTGAATCACAACCATTGAAACTTGATCTAATAGTGGAGATATTCAAGGAAGATAGAGGAAATGGAGAGAGAGAAATATCAATGGAGACATTCTTCTCTTGTCCTCCATAATAAGTTGTATTAGCTCTAGTTCTAGAGTTCAATTTCTACAAAATACATGCATATACTCCTTCCGGTTGATAATATACCTTATTTTATAGAAGAATTTTGTGGTTCTTAATATAAATCACCTTACAAGAGTTTGTATAGCATTAATTGTTTTATTTTAAATATGTCCTCCTTCTCAATTTTCAATGATGGGATTTAGCGTGTATTTTTCTAAAATTTATGGTATTACACATTTCTTTATGATGATATGCACGGTCTGTCGCTGCGAAAAAAATTACAAAGAA
This sequence comes from Acacia pycnantha, assembly GCA_025563575.1. Lineage (NCBI taxonomy): Eukaryota > Viridiplantae > Streptophyta > Magnoliopsida > Fabales > Fabaceae > Acacia > Acacia pycnantha. Next base: position 160,373 of record JAMWYP010000118.1, read on the forward strand.
AAAAGTTCTTAGGATACTGCTCAGAAAACATTGAAGCTTGCGATACAAGTAATTTTCATTGCAATACTCAGGGACTCAGGGTAAAGAGGTTAAGTATCTTTTTGGACGGTAATTATATTGAATATTTTACACGGAAGTAAAGATAAATACGCACATATTATTTCTTCACTTTGAGCAAAGCAAAGAAGGAAAGTATAAATGTGAAGACGTATGCCTGCAATGTATTTGAGTGTGATGATTTATTATACTACTATTATTTTTATTATTTCCAGCATGTTGGGTTGTTTCATATTCTACGTGGCTATCTCTCGAGCACTTTGTTTAGTCCACCTAGTGACGAAGAGAAATTCAAAAGATATATAGCGGTAATGGAACTCACCCACCTGACAGAGACCACTAAGATACAGATAAATCAACTTTCAGGGTTCAACTTTATGAAGCAAATCAAAGTTTACTTCTTCATTTGGGTTATCATGCTTATACCTACCCGGCTTGATACTCATATCATTTCCTTTTTGAGTTCCCACCACTTAATTTTTAGAGTGTGTCTTTAAGTTCTTGGCCTAAGTTCAATATCCTAGGACCCACATGATGATATATTTAAATCATATTAATATTATGATATTAGATTGTATTTAGGCTATTATCATATAATCTAGCTCGTTATCGTTTCAGATTGAAGAGTGTGTGTGTGTGTGTGTCTAGTTATCGATGAATGATTCATTACCTTCAACCTAGATCACTCTTCTTTGCGTAAACTATATCTTTATCCATTTACATTTCCCACAGAATACGATTGGTTTTATTCTGACCTACCTGGATGTCTCCCAAATCATTCTTTTGTCTCATGAAGCTATCAGTATTTGAAGTGTCGTACGTGCTATTTTAACAACTAAAACTTGTTTTACTTCATTCAGCAATTAACGTCACACAGTACACTTGTATTCATATTATGACACCTGGTAGTGGTCTAGTGTCTTGATTATTAATATTATATATACACTTGTTTTTCCTTAATGATATTTTTGTATATCTCAATAACCTATTAATTACTAGAACTTATTAATATTATATATACACTTGTTTTTCCTTAATGATGTTTTTGTATATACCAATAACCTATTAATTACTAGAAAAAATCATAACATTTATGTCATGTTATTCATAATTCCCTATATTTAGATGCGATAGATGTGAACTGTATTTGCTTTGATTTTCATGCATTATAAAAATTTCGAAATATTATTAGACGTGAAAAAGTGGATCGCATCAACATTTTGGTCCAGATTCAAGCTTGTTCTGACAAGGCCACAAGAAGACAAAATGTATAGCAGAAAATATTCAATGTACATACGGAAGGGACCAATAATTACATTTATATAGAGAAAATTATACTAGGTCCCGAGTAAGGAAAATATGAAAAAAATGGTCCATTGAAATTTTAAAATTGCGGTGAAGTTCCATGAGACTTTTTTACAATATTTTTCATATGAAAAGAACACAAATATCCTGATAGAGCCTCATGAACTTGTCGACAGATACATGAACTTTTCAACACATGTACTTAGATGGACTTGCCACAACAGTCTTGTGGCCTTGTTAAAAAATGCATATGAACTTGTTAAAACAGGATCATAGACTTGTCAATATAGACATTTGAGGGCATTTGTGTCTTTTCACATATGAAAAATATTGTAAAAAAGTCTCAGGGACTTCACTACAATTTTAAGATTTTAAAAGACCATTTTATTATGTTTTTCTTTGCTCAGGTCTTAAGTGCAATTTTTCCATTTATATATCGAATGGCTCGTACGTTATATATGCAGTAGTGGGACACGTACGCTTGTTAAATCGGCAGTTAAATAGCTCTTTCCTCCTGAAGGAGTAATTCCCCTCATCAATCAAAGAGACGTATCACGATAATTTTTTGCATCTCTATGTAAGCATTGAAACTAGTAACCAAGTAAATGTGAAGAGAATTTTATTGCTAGCAGCCTGAACCATGGATGATCCCAATCAGTACTGTCTCACTAACTCTCACATAATTTTGAAGTAAGCTAGATATTTATAATGCCGAAAGTATTTAATACCATATCTGGTTTTTTGATATAAGAGCTAATTAATTAATTTAAGAAGATTAAGGAAGTAAAATAAATGACTTAATTATAGCATATATTACATGATTTCTCTGAAATACTTATGTATATCATATATTATATATCAGTTTATAAAATAGATAAATTCGTTTGAAGGAAAATGATAAATATAAAAAAAAATCTTATAACAAAATTCACTTAAACGGACTCTTAGTTACATCTGGGACCGAAAGTAGTATTTGTATTAGGTTGTGAGTATCACACCACAAAAAACTGACTTTCAAGGGATGAAATTAAGGAATAATGCGCTTCAATGTAAATATGGTAAAAGGAAATTTGCTACCGATCTAACACTACATATCTACTACATCCGATTTTAAATATAAGATAAAGTTGATTTTTAATTTTTTATGAGATTAAGGAAACTAAATAAGTTACTTAATCATATCATATTTTATGTATCTTTAGATTAAATATCAGTTTATTAGTCAAATTATATAGGTTGGGAAAAAAATTATTACTTTAAAGTAATTTAATTAGTTTCCTTAATTTCTCCAAAAAATTTAACTTTATCTTATATTTATGATTGGAGGGCGTAATAATATATTATACATACTTCAACTTATATATATGGACCACCCATTGAAAGTTAGATGAATGGAGGAAGGAAGCACGGTAGAGTTTGCATTAAACTCCACTCACATAGAGAGAAATAATAATAATAATAGTAATAGTAATAGTAATAGTAATAAGGGAAAATTAGAATAAAGGACTTGGAGAAAAATATATTTATTGAAAAGGATTGGACCATAAAAATTGTAAATATTTAGAAGAACCAAATACAAAAATATAAAATTAAAAAAACTAAAATACCACTAAGAAAATCTTTTGCATTCCCTTTGACGTTCTCTTCCACATACTTATTTTTAAAACTAATACAAAATTATTTTTTTTCGATTACAAACTAATAAAAAAATTCTAAATTTCATTAAATTAAATAAATTTTTTCTCATTTTTCATTTTTCACAACTTGCATAGATATCTATGGAAAAAATTATTCATTCTTCAATTTTGTTAAAATTATAATTTGTTAAAATCAACAAAAAATTTCATTAAAAATATAATCACATAATTTTAATAAACCTCAGACCTTTTATAATTTATTATATATGTTAAACCAAAAAATATTATATGATTTGTTTTTAGTTTAGAAGAAATTTATGTGGATTGAAAAAATGATTTAATGTTAATAAAATCAAAAAAATCAAAAAAGTCTATTATATCATGACAAAACATGGAATGAATTTAGATTTTACTTTTATAAAAAGAACTTAATTGATATCAACGTTGATATTTGAAAATATAAATCCATCAACTTAATGATATATTCATTAATCAAATGATATATTGATTATATGAATATAGAACTTGTTGAGAGAAAAAAATGAGTTTCAACAGTATTTAACTAAATAATAGAGTATATTGATTTTACATGAGTATGAAACTTGGTGAAAAAAAAAAGATATGATCATGTTACAAGTGAATGATAAGTAGTTTTATCTATAACTTTAGTTATTTTTTTAATTATGAATACAAGACATAATGTAGGAGGTTATAATTTATATTATGATGTCTAGTCCTTTTAAGTAATTATAATTTTTTGGTATTTCTCGATAATAATAGAGGAGAGTAGGAGGACCTTAGAGATGGAGGGGTTTATATATAACCACGAAGGAAGGTGTGACAATAAAAATGAGCGGCTCTCATTTTGTGTAATGGGACCCTTATGTCCTATGTGGTTAGTGGTTACACCATGACGACATTGTTACAGTTAAAGCGCTGGGGACAAGTACTAATTTCGTAGGTCCAACATAATTGGAGCTGGCTCGTACCTTGGACCTCTCCTGACGTGCACCACCCCTTGTTCCCTGGATTCTCGAGTACACATTTTGATTGTTAGTATGTTCCTCCGATCTTGAACTTACAAATTTTTGGCTAAAATCTATAAAACCCGGCTGAACTACTTTACATGAGTTACATATGAACTACTTTAGATGAGCTACATATAATTCCTTTGATATTTTAGAGTTTGTAATTAACCTCCATAACTAAGGGTATGCAAACGGTTTTTTGGGTAACGGAACACCGAAATACAAGTTTTTTCACCACCGAACCAAAACCGAAATGATTAAAAAACCGAGCCGAATTAACCGAAACATTTTAGTTATGTTTTTTTGGTGTTTGAGCCTTTTTGTTTCAATCTTGTCCAATCTGAAAAATCTAAAGATGAGCAATACATCAATTAAAAGTTCTAAAGATTTTTTGCCAGCACAAAACACCTGGAGTGTTAACAATTAAAAACATGAAACCAAAAGTATGAAAAGATCTGATTACAATTCCTATTCTAAACTGTATATTCATATAATGAAATGAGATGTAGCATTAAAAGTAGGCCAATCATCAATATTATACAAAAAGTGGCACCATAAGCCTACTGCAACTCCTTCGCCATATGATAAACAAGGCAAGTTTGACAGCAATGTTTCCAATTTACAGAAGCTGGAGCATCAAATCAAACACAAATGTAGTACAAAAAAATATTTAGACCTACATTCATTCAACCATCACAAATTCTAACTACATCGTCAACTCAAAAGTTTGCTTGTATGTGTAGTCACCAAAAACAACTGCAGCAACTCATCCATCATAGAGCCAGCATAAAATGATCCAACAAAAGAAAAATATTGAGTGCGACCTGCAATTAAAACAAGAATAAATCAAATAAAAAGAAAAGAAATAAAATATTACAATGATACAAAAATATTGAAAATTACTTACAAAGATATTGTCATTATATTACATCTACTATATGTCAACAATTACTTCCAATGCAATGTTTTGACAATATAGCAATAAAAAAACAAAATTAGACTTCCCTTGAAATATCATAATAAATATAATATTATTCCTATGAAGATAGAAAATAGATGTAAAAAATATTACCAAGTTCTATTTGCTAAAAATTATCATCCCCTACTTCTTCAACATAGTTAAGTGAGTGCCTAAGCCAATCTTGAGCACAAATTAAGGATTGCACATCTTTAGGAGTTAAAGAGCTCCTAAATGAATCTAGAACTTTTCCTCCAGTGCTTAAGGTGGATTCAGAAGTAAGAGAAGAAATTGGGATAACTAACACATCTCTTGTTATTTGAGAAAGAATAGGAAATCTAGGACTATTCACCTTCCACCGACTTAAAATATCAAAATCATCTTTTCAAGTATCAATTTCTTCATTTAAATATCTATCCACTTTTGTTCTACAAGTCCTTCCACCAAGATGCTCATCCATAAATAATTGTCCCTCAATATCAAGCAATTTTCTAACTTTTTAGACTAGGGTCATCATCATCAAGAAGATCTTTTTGTGTGTCATTTGATGGATGCTCCTCTTTCAGGCCGTGTTTATAGAGAAAGAACCTATTTGTATTCATTATATAAAGAAATCAAGCCTTCTTTAATATACATTGTAATACCCGGATATTTATCTGGCATATTATAAATAAAAGTTGGATAATTCTGATAAGTGAAAATTCAATCTCCAGTCTTGTATAATTATAGCATATTTTCTAGGTAGAATTTCTACAAGAAATTAGAGAATTTAAGGGCCAAAGAGCCAAAATGACCAAAATGCCCCTGGAAAGGGTAATCAACTTAGGAAATTATGGGAAAATACCAAAAGGCAGTAAAATGACCAAGTGAATTAGGAGAGTATATTATCCATAATTATGGTAATTTAATAAATTATGAATTTGGAAAATTGTATAAGAGTGTTCAAAAAGTAGTAAAAAGACCAAAATACCCTTGTAATTATGGAATAATGTTAGAGGTCTGAAAATACTAATGTTAATACAAGAGTATGAAGGTAATGAGGCTTTGTAATTAAGAAAATTATCAACAAGTGATAATGAAGTAATTAAGTAATATTGGGCTAATTACTTAAGCATAAGCAAATGAAATTCAGTAATAATTATGTGAAGCTCAAAAATTATTGGAAATTAGTGGAATATTAGTAAAAATGTATTTACTAATTAATTTGAAATTTTGGAGAAAAATAGTTGAGTTTAGGTATTTTTAAGCCTAAATACAAGAATGGACCAATTAGGTAATTTTGTGAAATTTTTGGAAAAAGTAAATAAATAAATCATTAAATAATTAAATAAATTAAAAAAATAAATATTTATTAAAAAAAAAAGGGCCAGCCGAAAATTCAAGGCAAAATAAAAGAAAAAAAATGAAAAATGAAAGAAGAACAACTTGGCAACTTGCACATATAATAATAATATAATTTAATTAAAGCAAAAATTATGAATAGTAATATTTAAATTAGGAAACGGATCCTATCTAGAGATCTAGGAATAGGAATTCCAAGGTCAAGGTAAAATATTGATCGGTGAGTTTTTACCTTTAAGTGACCTCTTCCGGAAGTTAATTCCGAGGCCGTTTGTGCATTTTCCTAATAAAACGAAATGGGGAAAAATGCATATAGGCATAATTTTGGAAAAGAGGAAAATAAATTCTAACTCAACATTTAGGAATGGGTTTGAATTTGTTTAGACATATTTGGAATCAGTGAATTATTTCGAAGAGATTGATATCTCCGAAAACGAATTTAGAACCAGGACGCGTTCGGACACGTTTCGAGGAAACTTCAACTGGACTGTTGGAGGCCTATATGGAACCAAAATTTAGGTTAACTTGGACATTTCTACTAAGTGAGAACATGTTTTGAGTTGTAAATCCAGAATCTTGTGAATTCTCCGAAATCACGCGAATCGGGTACCGATCGGGAAAACGGTTATCTAGGGCATCAAGTGAGCTAAGTCACCACTTTTGGACCAATGAGGTGCTGCCACACAGCCCCTATGTCGACCAAGAGTGTGTGTGTGTGGAAGAATTGGCTTCTTGAACAAGTTGCATTAATGGGTTATTACAACATTGAATTCCAAACAAATCCTTAGATTTTGCCAAACAAGTCCCTTGTTTTTACCTATAAATACCCCCCCTCCTTCATAATTCTCACACCTTTTCTTCCTTTCTCTTGGCCAAAATTTTTGGTTGAGAAAGAAGAGAAAGGAGCTCTGGGGGAATTGTGCGTGGCTCCCTCTATAGAATTGTCAGGAAAGTCTTCAACGGGTAAGTCTTTCGGTCTTTAGTTTTTAGTTTAGTAGTTAGATTTAGAAAGTAGGTGACAAGATTCCTACAAATGTTTTAGAGCCTTGTTTGCGTTGAAAAATATGCAGAGGTGTAAACATAGTAGGGATCGAGTATTGAAAAGTTGAAGTTTTGCAGTTCTTTTAAAAGTAAGGGTAGAATTTGTTAGAATAGCCTTTAAATTTCAAGTATGATTGGGTATCATATGGGAGGGCTATTTTAGTCATTATTTTCGAAAATCATAATGGCGTCGAAGTTCGCAAAATTTCGGAAGAAAATTTGTCGTAGTAACGAAATCTTTGCGAAATTCCGCCGATTAGGGGTAGAAGGGCAAAATGGTAATTTTTACCTAAAATGCCGATTATAGTGTCAAATCACTAATGGAAGTGACATTATTCTCATAGGATATCTGAAACGTTGATTCGCTGCCGTTACGCTGCCGACGTGCCGCTGTAGGATTCTTGCACGTTTCTCCGTAAAAGTACGTTTTCCGCCGGTAGTACCTAACGTTGCCAACGAAGGTACGGACGCGTACTGTAACACTAATCTTGCACATCTTAAATACTTATATGTCAATGATATGTTCGTAGACCGTTATACAGACAGTTATACGGGTTATAGTTTTGATAACGCCGTTTTGTTTTCCTAAGCGGCGAGACACGACTAATTATCGTGGCACTGGTGAATAGTGCAGGCTGTTATTGTTGTTTTACATTGTGGGGCTTTCATACTGCTTATTGCTTATGTTTGTCGGCATAATGATCATGCATCTGCTATATGCTTTTGTAGTGATGTCTCGTTGTATTAGCTCTAGAAATATCATTGTCCGTATCTTGTATTGTTTGGGTATGAGGTTAACTGTTACACGAGATTCAATACGTTGAATTGAATCTCACTGTAGCTTCGTGGTCGGGAGGACCACGGTTCGTGGATCGAGGCAAGTACCGGAGTAGGCATGCAACCAAGACTGTTTCTATCTTTATCGCTTTACGCATTCCTTTCCGCTTCTGTTTCTATCTGTTGTTCCTTTCTAAACCATAGGACTACTGTAATCTATACAATGTTACACAATGGTTGATGTTTTGGCTAAGAATCTAAATGCTCTTTCGCTCTATTGCTCCACTCTGATTGTTTGTTTGAAAAAAAAAAAAAATTCCGCATTTCAAACATGGGATGTTACATACATCTCCAAATGTTCACCAACAACACATGTATGTATTTTACATGGAGCAAATTGCACCCAATCTAGCTTATATCAGGGGTCAAGAACAATGGCAATATAAAAATTTTTATTGATCTTCATAGGATCTCCCCAATACTTGTCATATTTCTCTTTCATTATGCTTGCCACATTAGCTAACTCCATCATATCACTTTTGTCCACTCATCCAAGAATCGATAAACCATGTAAATTTCACGAAATAAGTTATTGGATTTAACATATAAAGAACCAAAAATTCGTAAAGTCGATCATAAAAATGACTCAACACCATAGTCATCCTCCTAACATTTTTCCAATCTTCCTTTTCAGGTACTCCATTTTCAAGATCAAATTGAATTTATAGATCTTTGTCCTCATACCTCTTAAAGGTGACTATCCCAAATTTTTTAGCAGTCTCTAACATCACACAGGTAGAATTTCACCTTGTAGGGGCATATAAGCATAACATTTGTTTGCTCTGAATTTTCTCATCGACACAGCTCTCTTTAAACTTTCTAATTCTAAGTGGTGATTGTCTAATAAAGCGAACAACCTCTCTAAGTTTCTTAACTGATTGTCCTACTTCTTTTAGCCCTTCATTGACAATCAAATTGATTATGTGTGCCATACATCTCATATGCAAACATTGATATTTCAAAATTGAATGCCCCCACCTTACAATTTTTCCTTCCAAATATTTAATTGAAACATCATTAGAGCCATCATTGTCTACAGTAATTGTGAGCACCCTTTCAATACCCCCACTCAAGCAAACACTTCTCAATTTCAATATATTCCAATGTCCCTCCCCTTATGACTACATATAGGAATGAAATTCAAAACTCTCTTTTTCAATAACCATGTGTCATCCATAAAGTGAGCAGTCATACACATGTAATTAATTCTTTCAATTGATGTCCATGTGTCAGCAATATGACAAACCTTTTGTTTTTTGTGGTCCAAATAATATTTAAATCTCAAATTTTTCATCAATATAAATGCTAAAACAATCACGGCCTATTGTCTATCTTGATGGAATTTTAAATCTGGGCTTGGAAAACAACATAAAATTCTTAAACCCAACCCCCTCAACAAACTTAAAAGGTAATTCATCAATGATTAGATAGATGCCAAGGCTTTCCTAATGCGATCTTGGTCAAATTTACAATTCACAAGACCTAATTTATCATCTTCAACATTAAACTTTAAATGAGATTGTTTAAGTTCTTCAGGAGGGGGCCTCTGCTTATAAACATTCATAATATGATTATTTAGTGCAGTGGTTCCATTAGATTTTGGATCACAAGCAAGATCCTTTCCACAGTAGTTGCACGTACCTCTTATCTCACCAACATCATTTACAAATTTGGTGAAGTGGTCCCACACTTTTGATCTTTTCTTCATAGCTTTCCTTTTTCCAGTGACGATTGGTGAAGGCTTATTGCTCTGATTTGCACCATCCCCAGCAATTGCTTGAGCAGCAGTTTGGTTCAACATAATTTCACCTGGAGAACATAAAAAACAAGTGTATGTTCGAAGTTGACAAATACAAATCGAATTTGAAAATCTAGGTAACAGAACAAGTATTATTCACGAAATATCTAGAGCTAAATGTATGTAACAGAACAAATATTATTCACGAAATCTCTATTTAACAGAACAAGTATTTTTTACACAAATGTATTTTCAAAGTTGACAAACAAGTATTATTCTCTCCAGAGCTGAATATATAAATGCTAACAGAACAATTTTTGTTGAAGATGCGTGAGATTAAGGGCTTCACGAAAAATCCTATTTGACAGAATCACAAAACTATATATAAAACTCTCAAAAAATTCTATATATCAGAACACATTATTTTGTTACAAATAACAGTAACAATTAGGGGCTTAATGAAAAAACTAGAAATAAAATGATTGAAGACAAAGTACACGACATTTGTAGGGTTCAGTGGTTCACCATCCATTTAGTTAGTCATATTGTTTTATAAAATTTCAAGCTTAGCTTGCCCTCTTGTATTCTAAAAAAGAATAGAGAAACACTCACATCAGAAAGCTAAAATACAAGACACAATTTTAAAAAAATCGACACCCACATCAAGAATGCTAGTAAAAAACACAGCGAGACACACTTTTAAGGCAACAAAATATGAGGAACAATAATGAAAGGAGACATTTTTTTTATGAAAGGAGATATTATTTGTATGAAAGGAGATATTTTTTGTAAAGGGATTAGTTTACTCAAGTGAGAGTGTGAGGCTGAGCTCTACTTCTAATTAAATCATTAAAATAAAGTATTAAGGGAAGTAAAGCAACTTGTAATACCCGGATTTTTATCTGGAATATTATAAATAAATTAGATATTTCTGATAAGCAAAGTTTTGATCTCTAAACTCGTGTGATCATAGCCTATTTTCTAAGTAGAATTTCTGCATGAAATTAGGGAGTTTATGGGCCAAAGTGCCAAAATGACCAAAATGCCTAGAGGACATGGAAACAGAGATGTCAGTATAAAATCTATGAGGAAATGAGACATTCTAATTAAGAAAATTACCAACTATGGTTAAAAGAGTAATTAAGTAATTAATGGCTAATTACTTAAGCATAAGCAAAGGAAATTCAGTAATAATTATGGGAAGCTCAGAAATTAGTGGAAATTAGTTGAAAATTAGTAAAAATATATTTACTAATTAATTGGAAATTTTTGTGAAAAATAGTTGAGTTTAGGTATTTTTAGGCCTAAATACAAGAATGGACCAATTAGGGATTTTTGGAAAAATTAAATAAATAAATCATTAAATAATTAATTAAATAAAAAATAAATATTTATTAAAATTAAAAGAGGGCCAGCCGAAAATACCAAGAAAAAAATGAAGATAGGAATGAAGAATTAATATCATATTATATGTTTCAATTAAGCACATGTTTTTATTATTTTATAATATAATTGAATGTCATGAATAGTAATTTAAAAATTAGGAAATGGATCCTATCTAGAGATCTAGGAATAGGAATTCCAAAGTCATGGTAAAATATTGATCAGTGAGTTTTTACCTTTAAGTGACCTCTTCCGGAAGTTAATTCCGAGTCCGTTTGTGCATTTTCCTAATAAGACGAAATAGGGAAAAAATGCAGATAGGCACATTTTTGGATATGCAGAAGATAAAGTCTAACTCAATATCTAGGAATGAGTTTGAATTTATCTGGACATATTTGGAATCAGTGAATTTTTCTGAAGAAGTTGATGCTTTCAGAAATGCGTTCTGAAACCGGGCGCGTTCGGACACGTTTTTCGAGAAACTTCAGTAGGACAGTTGGAACCCTGTCTGAAATCAAAATCTAAGTTAAATTAGATATTGTTGATGAGGAAGAGAAGATCTTCAGAGTTATGGATTCAGAATTTTGAGATTTTTCCGAAATTACGCGAATCGGGTACCGATCGGAGAAATTCATCCGAAGGCTTCTGGAAGGTGACACATGGCCACCTCCCATTGGCCAATGGATGCCACCTAAGCAAGGGGGCAGGTCGGCCAAGAAGAAGGAGGAGGAAGAGAAAACTTTTTGAAAAAGTTACTTTGGATGGTCCAGATTGATTCTCACAAAGTTGATCCGACGGCCGAAATCCTGCACATTTGTCTATAAATACCCCCCTTCTCTTCATTTTCACACCATTTTCACTTCTTCTAGCTGAAATCTAGAGGGAGAAACAAGAGAGAGAAGCTCTGGGGAAAATTCTGCAGAAGTCTTCAACGGGTAAGTCTTTCGGTCTTTAGCTTTTAAGTTCTAGTTTTAGTTCAGTAGTTGGTAGAATTGTTAGTTAGATTTAGGAAGTAGGGAATGAGATTCCTACTATTGTTTTTAGGCCTCATTGCATTGAAAAATGCCTGACGAGGTAAAAAACTTGGTAGGGATCGAGTACCTGAAAAGTTGAAGCTTTTGTAGTTCTTTCAAAAGTAGGGGTTGTAATGCTAGAATAGCTTTTAATTTTTCAAGTATGATTGGATATCATATGGGAGGGCTATTTTAGTCTTTATTTTTGAAAATCAAAATGGCGTCGAAGTTCTGGCAAAATTTTGGGAAGAAAATTTGTCAAAGTAACGAAGTGCTGGCAAAATTCTGCCAATTAGGGTTATAGGGGCAAAATGGTAATTTTTACCTAAAATGCCAGTTATTGTGTCAAATCACTAATGAAAGTGATATTACTCTTATAGGACGTCAGAAATCCTAGTTTACTGCCGTTACGCTGTCCAACGTGCCACTGTCGGACAAACCGCTTTTCCGTCGAAAGTACAAGTTTCACGAGAAACATCTACGACGTCAACGAAGGTACGGACGCGTCTCGTAACACTAATCTCGTACTTCTTAAATGCATATATATCAAAGATACGTTCGTGAGACCGTTATATGATGCTTTTACACGGGTTATAGTTTTGATAATACTGTTATGTTTTCCTAGCGGCGAGACACGGCGTACATCGTGGCACTGGTGAATAGTGCAGGCTGTTATTGTTTTACATTGTGGGGCTTACATATTGCTGGTTTCTTATGTTTTGTCGGCATAATGATCATGCATCTGCTGTGTTCTTTTGTGATGATATACTGTTGTATTAGCTCTAGAAAATCTGTTGTCTATATACTGTATTGTTTGGGCATGAGGTTAACCGTTACCTGAGATTCAATATGGTGAATTGAATCTCGATTGTAGCTCAGGTCGGGAGGACCACAGTTCGGAGATTGGGGCAAGCATCAGGAGTAGACGTGCAGCCGAAGCCTATCTTTACTTTATCGCTTTCTATTTCTTTCTGTTATCTTATTTCTGAATCTTAGGATTACTGTAATCATTACAATGTTACACAATGGTTGATGTTTTGACTATGAATCAATTACTCTTTCGCTCCATTGCTCTACTTTGAATATATATAAAAAAATCCGCTTTTAAAATGGGATGTTACACAAGTGAGAGACGAGGCCGAGACGAAAAGATAGAGTTTTGCTTCTGACTTCAATTCGGAGAAGAGGTAGATCGCAATCACAGATAGTAGATATGGCTAAGTGAGAGTCAGTGTGAGAGTGAGACACACATCATAGTGAGGACCAAAGGTGGCGGCGCCAATGGTTGTTCGACACTGTGAAGTGAGGAGGCGAGAGTGAAATACAGAATATCACCTAAGTGGGGGGTGAATTGGGTGATTTAAAAACTTTTTCGATAACCCCTGAATTATGCACTAAGAACAGAGCTTTACAGAGAGAGAGAGAGAGAGAAAGATTGACACAAGAGATTTATACTGGTTCAGTCTTAACTCTTGACCTATGTCCAGTCCCTAGACTCTCTGGGTATTTCACTATCTCTTCAAATGATTACACACTTTATACTCAAAGTAATCCTCTCACTAGCTAGGATTCACTCCTCCTTACAAGTTGTAATCAATGACTCAATCTCAAAGTCCCACTACCTTGAGATTCTTACAAAGATATTGATAAGAAATATAACTCTCTAAAAAGCAGATAGATAAACATCAAGATTTAAATATCCGAAGATATTAAACAAATGAATGAAACATTAAATGCGTATAGTTCTTTTGAGCGTTTGTGTTCCCGGTGGTTGAATCGTATTGAATGCTTCGCTTATATTTGGTGGGGGAATTAAATGACCGTTGAAAGCTTTCAATAAGCCGTTGTGAGTAATCAATGTAGCCATTAGACGTTGAAGCTCGTTTGTTACTCAAGGCTTCGATTTAGAAAATGAGCGTCATCATTCGCCTCATTGACATTTCTTCTGTTATTCCCGTTGGATGATCTGGCATTTGATTAGGGAAAGAAACCATTAATGCCTTCGGAATGTTCAGAGAGTGATTGCCCAAATTCTTGCTTCGTTTTCTGGAACCGCATTTAATGCAACTGACGTAATCAATGCTTTTTTATTAATCTTCAATCAATCCATCTTTTAATCATCTGAAACTCATTAATAAACTGATTAAACATAATTAGGAATAATAATGAGTGATTATAAGAAGTTATCAAATCACAAGCAAAGATTTAAGATTTACAGACACGGTGATTTGCAAAACAGAGATAGCATAACTCGAGTTGGTTTTCAAGTATATTCGAGTTGCTGACTCGGAGTTGACCATTCTATGCTCAAGTCACGGTTACATCTTCTTTGAAAATAAGTTTGAAAGCAATAGGAAGATGTCTCTGTATAAACTTAACTCGAGTCTAAAATGTTCACCTAAAGTGCATGACTTGAGTCACTGATAACTCACTCGAGTCAAGTATCATTTTCACAAATGTTCTTTAAGATAGCTTTTGAAAATGATTTGAACATCAAGCTAACTGGAGTCATTAAGTGATGACTCGAGTTATCAAAATACATTTTAAAAATAAGTTTTAAAGCTATACTCAAGTCAAGGAACACTAGTTCGAGTCATTATTTTGAATACTATAAATACTTTGAAAAATAAATTTAAGTTCACAGGGGTTCACTCGAGTCACAGAGTGTTGGCTTGAGTCAATATCATTTCATAAAACATTTCACAAATGTCTTCACCTTGAGTCACTAGAGTGTAACTCGAGTCAGTCAAAGTCTATATTTTGACTGAGTTTTCAAAAGGCTTGACTCGAGTTTGACAACCTTAAACTCGAGTCAATTTGGCAACAAGTTGAAGACAGTTACTGATTCAACTTTGATCAAGATAACAATATTTTAAGTTGAATCATTAACTACATTTTTGTTTACAATTGTCAGTTATCATCAAAACACATAGAGAACTAATAGAGAGGTCTTAGTCGACCGGTTCTGCAAAGGAGAGGCCGATCATGTGAAGAGTTAACTGAAGTGAGAGTGAGGAGGCGAGTCTCGCGAGCGGTCTTAGTCGACCGAAGTGAGAGTGAGGAGGTAAATCTGGCGAGAGGGCTAGGGTTTTGAAATGAAAGTGAAAAAGTGAGGAGTGAGGCAAGGGCGTAAGGCAAGTCAATTGATGTTAAATGGGTTGGGTCCGGTGGGTCCATCGTCCGTGCGTAAGAATTGAAAGAAAAAAAAATGCATATTGTATTAATACATTAAACGACATTGTTTTAGTTAAAGTTCGGTTATTCGGATTTAACTGAATTAATTTTACAAAAATTGCACCACAAACTAACCACCAAAGTATGCCTATTTACAAACCGAAAAAAAAAAAATCTCACACCAAATAAACCAAAATCGAAAAACCAAATTGAGTTTAGTCCAATTTGATTTTCGGTTTCGGTCATGATTTGCTCACCCATATCCATAACATTTTAATTTTTGACATTAAACCCCCTACCTTTAATTTTGCGTTAATAAGTTACTGAAGGAAACTGCCACATCATATTAATGAGGATGATGTGGCATCCTATATGAAATCTAACATGGTGTCTCTATAAATTACTCCACCGACCCTTTATATATAACATATTTGGGGAGTTAATCTTAGTCCTAAATATAAGAAAAACAATTCATATTTATCAAATTTTTCTTAATTTATTCTTATTTATGTTCCCTCAATAATATTCAAGGAGGAGAGAGAATAAGGGATTGAGGAAGATGACTAAGGCATTTTAAAAAATACATGTCATATTAGCTAACTCAACTAACTTTCATATAATCAAAGTATGTAAATATGTCTTATATTAAGGACCAAAAGGAGTAATAATTTTATGGTAATTATTATATACTTTTTTCATAAGGGTTAAAATGTCATTCTATGATTAAGAAAACCCTAACCCTCATCCCTTTGCACGCACCTCCTTGCTGCGAGCTAACACAACTTTCGATTCTAAAACCCTACCCTCGTTCCACAAATCATCGGCCAAGAAAGATTCTCTTGAGCCTTCTCTATTTCTTGCAGCAGCCTTGTCCATCAGAATTCTTTTCATCAGCAACAGGAAACCACCTTACAATCTTTTGCCCAAAAAGCTATTTTTTCATCATCTAAGAATCGGAGGCTTAAGTGCTCTAACATCATAACGCAGGATATTTTCATATTTTTGAAGGCCTTTTTCAATACTAATGTGTATGTACTCACTTCACCCCCATCCCTTATTGTTAACTTCAATAAGCATCAGCTACCCGCGTTTTTTTTTCCTTCTGCACTATATAGTATATATAGACAGATGTACTTTTTTTTTTGGAAAAAAATATCATCTTGTTCTTCATTAAAAAAAAAAAAAGGAACAAGCCCTTGGAGATCTGGATTTAGTCATTAGTCATTTGGAGAAATTGAAAAGGTTGGAGTTAAAGTGATGACTACTGCTTGCGGCAAGAAGCAAAGGGATCAGCGTTTGTTTTTGTTTTTACTCATAAAATACATTTTAAACCTCATAAAATTATTAACTTATAGAGATGCCATGTTACGTTGGATGTCATGTAGGATACGATATCACCCTCATTAATCTGATGTGACAGATTCCGTTAGCAACTTAACAGCAAAATTAATGGTACGGAGCCTGGTGGTAAAAATTAAAACATTAAGGAAATTAAATTTAAACTTTAAAATGTTAAGGAGTTATTTGCAACTAATCTAAAGCTTATGGGAGTTTTGTAGATTTTAGTTTAACTTTTTCCACAATTTCATATATGTGTTGGATTTCCTAAATATCAACTTTAATTGTTACTCTCATTTAGGAAAACCCCATTTGATATATATGAAATTAATAGGGATAGCTTGAGGAAAAAAATATAAAGTGGATCAATGTCTTATATTTAATATCAAAGTAAACCCTTCAACTAACTTCTATATATTTAGAATCGGAGGGAGTAGCGCTTTCGATATGATTTTTTCCCTATATATAAAGTTTGAATCTTTAATCTCATTAATTAGTTACTTTCTACAATTAACTTGGCCACTTCTAGCAACAACAAAAAATGATAACACACAACAAATATTTAAATTGATTTATTTATTACTTGATAATTTAATAACATTATTATAATATATTAAATCTGATTTGTCTGAATTTACAAATAAGATAATTCTAATCTAAAATCCCCCTATTATGCAATTGTATATTGATTAATGTTAATCAAAGTTAATTTGATACAAGGCCACAAGCCCACAACTATAAATAAACCTTTTTTTTATGAGATTCATATCTCTAGTTTTGAAAGATCCGGCAGATGATGGTACATTGCCTATAATTTAATACTAGCTCCAGTCCTAATTATAAGAACACTTTCATAGTGAAAATTACATTATAAAAGTATTCCTATAATTAGGTCCGAAGGGAATAATTGACATTAATTAGTAAGAGTACTTCATAATGCAGGGACAGATGCTTAGATATAATATTGATAGATCCAATGTAACTCGTAATGTTAACTAATTAAAAAAAAAAAAAAAAGTAGTTGTAAACAAGTTAGCTAGGGAGGTGGAATGGTAGATTGGCAAGAATTGCAGAGGCGACAAAGCATATATCGCTTTAATATATAGTAGCATCATGGCAATGCTTGCTCGCTTACAACCATTATTCGTACGGCTCACATGACGAAAATTTTCCACCTTATATTTGTATCCACCACGTACGACGTGCTCTTTATTCTATGGACTATAATCAATAGTATATTTAGTATGATTTTAATATAAAATTTCATTTTTAGTATATTAATTATAAATTTTAAATCCTTTATGTATATTCATGCATGTCCTAAATGTTAGATGTGGTATGATTTATGAATTTTGATTTACACACAAATATTTTAGAGAGAGCATATAACATATGTTATAATATATTAAATAATTTATTTAGCTTTCTCTATATATATTTACAAATTAAACAAATAAGTCATACTTTAATAACCCGTACCAAGTATGAGTATGACTAAGTACCAGTGATCAATGACCATGTTATGTATATGTGCGAATCCATTTGTTATAGGAGTTTAAACTTCTCATGTTGCATGAAAAGAAGAAAATTCCTACACACACATGAAATGGTGGGACACACACACATATAATGTTAATTATATATATATATATGTGGATCCCACCATTTTATGTGTGTGTAACATGAGAATACACTACTTCTACAACATGAAAAGTGTTTTTACACTACTTCTACAACATGAAAATTGTTTTTCCCTTTGTTATAAGGAACGTAATGTCTTTTATTTTAATTTTGTGGGATTCTGTTAGCCTTTTAATTTAAGATTCGTAACAATATGTGTGCGTACCATCCTTTTAAAACCTTTATGGCTGGTAAACTATGGATCCGTTTGGTACAATCCAATTGAAGGACATGAAAATGAAATTGAATGATGGGTCCGATGATGGAGGTGACCGTTGTTCTGGTCTCACACAGAGTTTGTATTTTTTGCAGGATGTATTAGTCATTTCATATGTTATATACACACACTATAGCCGTTGCTTAATATACCCTTACTCTATGTTTGCATTGAGAGAAAATTAGAGAAGAAAACTAGGAGGAAAAGCTCTCAAAATTTGTTTTGTTTTTTTTTTTAATCATTTTTGAAAGTTTTATTTTCTAATATCTCATTCTCTTATTTTCCTCTCACTTTTCTTTTCATATAAACATAACCTTAATATTAAGTACTAGAGGTAGTATATAATGATTAATATATATGTGTACGTGATTTCCAAAAGTGATCCTCAACACCAGGGGCGGAGCTTGGGACAAAAATTTGGGGGGGTCAAATAGTGGTGGGGGACTTCGGGGGCAGCGCCCCCGAAATTTTTTTTTTTAAAGGAAATTTTATATGCATTAAAAAATAAAAGAATATAAACAAGAAAAGAAAATAATATAAAAAATACACCGTAAAACATTGGAAGGCAAGAGGCTTTAATTTATGTGATTGTGAATCTTTGGTTCAACCATAGACTTCATGTAATTGAACACCACAACATTGGAAGGTAAGAGACTGAGGTATAGAATGAAAAATCAATAAACTTCATCCACAGGTGTAGTGTAAAATGGGTAAAAGCATACTAAAGAATACACCACAAAAGTAAATTTCACTAATAAGCTAAAAATTTCAGGTAATTAGAATGAAATATAGAAAAAAAATGATAAGATTAACATAAATCATATAAGGCTCCACATAGAACACAACTTGAATTATAAGCCCCAAAAATATAAAAAGAAGGGGGAAATTGGGGGTGCCAAAATTTAATTTTACATTATATTTAAAAAAAATTGAAAAAATCTAAAGATTTTTTTTGGTGCCCCCCTTGTCCCTTAAAAGATCCGCCTATGCTCAACACGTTTTTAAATCCTAAGGACCCGTTTGTTAGGAAGAAAGCTTGGGGAGGGAAAGGGAAGATCCCAATCTTCCCATGGATTTTGGCTGTTTGTTACGTGAAAGTCCACAAGAACTCACTGAATTCGACATTTTCCTATTTGAGGGAAGATGCTTTCCTCCGAAAATGGAAGGAAACCGCCATCTTCCCGGAAGATGGTTTTTGACGATTTACCCCGAAATTCAAATTTCATGAAGTTCGAATTTTATGAAAGTTCAAACTTGGCGGAAAGTTCAAATTTGGCGAAATTTTTTTCTTCAAAAGTTTGAACTTAACAATAAAATATTTTTAAAATATATTTTAGCAAAAAAATATTTTTTATTATTTTGAATTAATTTCTTTTGAGGGTAAAATAGACATTTCCTAATTCCTTACCAACTACCACATCTTCATTTTCTTCCTACCAAACAACTCAAGTCATCTTCCCTCATCTTTCAAATCTTCATTTCCATTCATTTCCCTCCTCTAAAGTTCATTTCCCTCCCCAAGCTTTCTTTGTAACAAACGGGTCCTAAGTGAATCTCCTACTTCTATATACTCTACTCGTAAATGAAATCTTTTGCAATGAAATGGGCCCCAACGACCGATGATTGGGGATCGGAGGCAAGTGGAGTTTCAGTGACAAGTACTCTACACAACTGGCATATACAGTGCATGTGCTTGTGTGTGTCAATCGCGGGTCCGGTTTCTCTCACATGCCACTTTCTCATCATCCCTCATTGTCCTCTAATCGTGGCCGTCGAAATCTTGATCCAAGGGCCCAGAATAAATTTTAAAAAAACCGCATGCGGTTTTTTACAAAAATTATTCTGGGCCCTTAGATCAAGATTTCGACGATCAGGATGAGACTATGAGGGATAGACAGAAATAAGAAAATGAGAGAATCCTCTTCCATCAGTCAATCGCATGTGCATTTAAGAAAGAAACGAGAGCGAGCATGTTGGAGTGGTCTGATATGATTGATAGGGGGTAATAACCTTAACGTGTGTTAACAACTGTAAGTTATATATGCTTTCTTTTCACAGCTGGCAACTTACAGTACTTAGTATTTCCTTCAATCCTAAATATAAGATAAAATTGATTTTTTTAGAGAAATTAAGAAAGCTGATTAAATTACTTTATGATATTTTATTTTTATTTTTTCTCTAAACTAATTAGTTTGACTAATAAACTGATATATAATATAAGGATACATAACATATAAAATAATTAAGTAACTTATTTAGCTTCCTTAATTTCCACAAACAAAGTCAATTATATCTTAGATTTAGGACCGGATGGAGTATTACTTTCAATCTTAAATATAAGATCTAGTTAAGATTTTTTGTAGAAATTAAGAAAGCTAAATAAATTATTTAAAATATTTTTATCTATCATTTTTCTTCCTAAATTAATTAGTCTGACTTATAAACTATTACCTCCGATCCTAATTATCGGAACACTTTTGTAGTGTAAATTAAACTACAAAAATACGTACTCCTGTAATTAGGACCAGATGGAGTAATATATAATCTAATAATACATAACTTATAATATGCTTATGTGATATATTTAGTTTCTTTAATCTCTAAAAAAATGTAAGCTGAGTCTTATATTTAAGTCCCTTCAGAGTATACAATAAGCTTTGGTGCCAGTGAGAATCACCTTATAAGGTATTGAGTGTTGGGGGTAAGAAAATTAGTAAATATTGTGTGTGGAATTGGAAGCACATGAGGAAGTATAAAGAAAGTAATAACAAGATTCGAATATGGAAGCAGGTAGGGTTGTGATTAACTAATAATAACGGTGGAAGTTCACCAGCGGGAAGTGGGTGGTGTTGATGGAGATGGCTAGGTGTGACCAAAAAGGGGCAGAGCCAGCATTAAAGGAGTAGGGTCGTCAATATATTGGCTTCATCAACAAATTATTGGGGCAATACCCGACATTCAAAGCTCAAGTATATGCTATTTATAAGCATTTTAAATGCATGTTTTAAATCTTAGTCAGCACTATGGACACAACACAGATTATGGTTTAAGTTCAAGTGACTCTATTCAAACCTCCAAATGTATTTAAATCCCAATTTAATTAGCATCCTAAAATGAGCTAATCACTATGAAGTTCTCTAGAGTGAAATCAGCTAAGTGTCCTTAATTTGAATAGCAACGACTTTTTAATAAGTAACGGTTTAACTTATCAAATGACTACAACAATTAATACGGTGACAACCAATTTCCTTGAGGACAATTAGAACATTTCAAAAAAAAAAAAAAAAAACTTAGTTCCATGATAGTCTCTAATACTTGATAGAGGTTAAGCCATTTTAGGGAACTATTATGAAATTCTTATACTTAAATGATGGTTATATATGTATTTCTACAAAAAATAATAGTGGAACTTGTTGATTTTTTTCCCTAGACACTTGTATACTTTTATGGGAGGTAATCTTATTTAAAACACTGTTGGACACTAAATCTGAATACATCTTCCAATAAGAATTTGAATATATATATATATTTTTATATAAAAATTTTAGGAAAGAGGTTGGGTTCACCCACGATCCAAGAGCAGGGCGAAATCTCCCTTCCTAGTTCCTCCTAAGTGATACCGATATTGGGCAGGGCGAGCCGTCTATTACCCTCAGACATTAATCTAGGCACCTAAGAGCTATGATATCTCCCTCAGCGCCTTAACCAACTCCAGGATCGAACCCCCTCCCTTTGGTGAGAGTGTCCGACCCCTTTGTCAGTTGAGCCCATAGACGAGGGGTTATAAGAATTTGAATATATTTTTTTTTGATACAAAAAGGTTTTGGAAGGGTTCGACATCAATTCCCCACCAAAGCCAGGGCACGGCCCCGGGCTCTTTGAGCACTTAATGTGGACTTACAAGATCGCCTACCAAAGGAGTCCCAGCGACGGCAGCGGGGATCGAACACATATCCCTTTGAGACTTGACCAAATCCTTTACCATCCATGCCAACTCTCTTTCGCATAAGAATTTGAATATTGATTTGCTATATTGTGCGAGGTTAACCTTTTTTTTTTTTTTTTTAAGTAGAGGTCTTTGTTTTTTTTTTAGAGGTCTTTGTTATTACATAATTTTTGCCTATTGGATTATTTATTGTGGACTTCTTATTCATGATATTGGGCCTCTTTCTTGGTCCAAAAACATACCCGGCATTGGTTTCCCTAGGTCCATTATCCTATCGGGCTTTTTAAAAAAGTTTCTATGCTTTTAATAGATAGCATAGCAAACTTTTGAGTTTTCATGATCCCTTTTGTAGCTTCATTTGAAATAAATCCAGTTGGTTAAGGAGTTAATTTATAAGGGTAAAGGACCAAAAATACCAACGAACTATTGGTAGACCACCGTGACAAACTATTTTTGGACCAAAAATACAACAAACATTTTAAAGAGGGCTCGTTCAGCTGACGGAGTTAACACCGTTAACAAAAGTTAACCTCCGTTGCTCTAAGGTGCAGATTGGCAACGAACTCTTATTCCAGGAGCGCCCAGCACAAAATTCTAAATTTTACTAAATTAAATAATTTTTTCTCAATTGTCATTATTCAAAACTACTTGTATAGATATCTATGGATAAAAATTATTCATTATTTAATTTTGTCAAAATTATAATTTGCTAAAATAAACAAAATTTTTAATTAAAAATATAATTATATGATTTAAATAAAACTCAAGTAGTTTTAAATAATTAAAAATTTTGTTTATTTTAGCAAATTATAATTTTGAAAAAATTAAATAATGAATAATTTTTGTCCATATATATCTATACAAGTAGTTTTGAATAATGACAAGTGAAAAAATTATTTAATTTACTAAAATTTAGAATTTTGTGTTGGCGCTCCCGAATAAGAGTTTGTTGGCCAATCCGCACCTTAAATAACGGAGGTTAACTTTTGCGGTGTTAACTCCGTTGTCGAGCGCTCCTCTTTAAAATGTTTGTTGGTATTTTTGGTCTAAAAAATAGTTTGTTGTGCTGGGTGGTCCTGACCCAATAGTTCGTTGGTATTTTTGGTCCTTAACCCAATTTATAACTAAAAGATTGTAAGTTTAACTCTAACCAATATAAGAACTTTGTTGATCGGCGATTTATAAATATCTCTTTAAGTTTAGAGGTATACTTTGACCGTAGTATTTCATTGGGATCCAACTAACTTAAAATTTTTTTGTACCAAAAAATAAATAAATTCAAAATTGGAATTTTTTTCATAAGCACAAGTCTTCTCAGGATTTGGCTTATATTCTCTTCTCTTCCCATCCTCTTCCATCATCTTCCTTACCTCAGCCACTAGATTAAAATCTGAACGGTGCAAATTTGTTTCAAAAATTTACCACATGCGGTAAGAATGAAGATGAGGATGGAAGAAGATGAGAAGAAAAGATGACGTAGCCGGACCCGTCTCCTCATGTTGGAGACAAATCTGCCAGAGGCATGGTTGAGTATTCCTTGCGGCGGAGATTCAAAACTTGGTATTTTATGTTATGAGAGACTAACTCCTTCCACGAGATCTAAACTCAATGGTAATTCAAGATCGGAACTTTGTATTCGAAGCAGAAAAGAAATGTAGGGCAATGGGAAAGGTGAGTTGTTTTAATTTGTGGGGATGAGAAAATTGTGAAGTGGGTTTCATCTTTGTCGCGTGGTGTCGGCTTTTGCTCATTTCTTTAGAAAACTTGTTCCCTTCTTTGGCCTTTCTCTTTTTGTTTATTTTTCCTTTTCACTGTTCATCTTTTCCATTCCATTGGCCTACCAATTCAACACAATCATTCCCCACAAAAGCATCCTCCCTTTATCTCTCCTTTTATAATTACTCCCTCTTAATAATTGTACTACTCCTTCTTCCACTTATTACCCTCAATTCTCAATTACACTCACCTCTACTACTTCATTTCAAATAATTTAGGGGAAATTAATTTTTGTTATCCTTATAATTTTAACTTGATTGTAACTTAATCATTTAATTTTGACTTATTGCAACTCAATCTTCTATGTTTAATTTAACTATTTAACATATTAGTCTCAATATTTTAGAAAATAAAATTACTCATGTAGTCTCTAATATAAGTAATTTCTGACTAATTCAAACGTACCATACTAAGACAAAAAATTATAAATATTAAATTTGTCATAGAATTTAAATGTTTTTCAATATTAATTTTATTAACTTTATTAAACTCCAACATGACATTGATTTCTACTTTCTCATTATTTTATTAAATGTAGGCCAATGTGAAAAGAAACATATAATACTCTCTCTTTTTTGTCAAAGCTATTTATATTATTACTGCAAACCGGTGCAATACATGAAAACAAACTAGAGATGGAATACAAATAAAGCCAAATCAAATACAACAAAATAAGCCAAATACAAAAACAGTCAATCACCGTACATTAAATATTTAAGAGTAGAAGTCAAAGCATGGACAAAATCGGCTTTCTCGATATCCAAGGTTAGAAGTGACGTGAAAGAAAGTGTTGGTTGTAAAACCCACCCTAACGAGCACACCTCCTTATAAGCATTAGTTGCAATTAGAGCAGTTTGCATGGATACCCTGACTTGGGGTAAAGATCAAAGAAAACCTAACCTCAGAAGGAAGAAAATCCATGATATCCTGAAGAACACTTTTGCTCCTCCGTTCAAGCAAATATGGTGACCTTGACCACACACCGAACAACACCTCTTGAAATCTTCTCCCAAGAATGCAGATCCGAGCCACCAGGTGATAGTCGAATCTAATAACGTTCAAACAACCATCCAACCAAAATGATTTATACTCAGATCTCACAGATCTGTTTATTTCCTGAGAAAACAAGAACACCACCACAAAACCCAATACCACAAAAAAAGAAACAAAAGACAGATAGCTCTCACCGCCACAGAACAGATCTGAAGAAAAAGAGGAAGAAACTCGCCACAAGGACGAGAGAAGTCCACAACCGCAAAAATCAGAGGGAGAATGCCACAAATCAAAGATCTAGGAACCGATCTACCACCCTGACGCAGTTGTGGCATAGAATGATACTCGCCAACGGCTTGTGATGGTGCCACAAGTCGCCAGTGAGAAAGAGATGAAGGAGGGTCGTGAAGCAAAGAGGAGAGAATAATTCAACATATAATACTCTTTGAAACTACCAATTCTTATAAAAGAAAGATAAAGAACACTTTTAAGTTTTTAGAAAATGCTCTATAGTAGGCACTAGAGGGAATACATTCATCTCTACTACTTCATTTCATATACTCCCTTCTAGTACTTAATATAAGAAAAATTTACCTAATTTGATTATATTATTGAAGTTACTTAAGTTAGTTAATATAATATGTATTTTCTAAAACATCATATATAGTCATCTTCTTTGACATGTCATTCCCTCTTTTCATTGATTATTGTTATGAGAGCATCAATAAAGGCATATTAGAAGAAGATTGATAAATATATGAAAAATATATCTTATATTTAGAATAAGATCAATTCTTCAAATATATCGTATATTAAAGACTCAAGGAGTTTAGTTTAATAACAATCAAGCTCAACCGTTTACTTCTTATCCCGGCACCTATTTATAAAACCCTGCTTATCACTGTATCAGTCTTTACTCTTTAATATAACTGTAAGATGTTTTACAAAATTTAATAAAATATTTATGACTTATTTTAAAAAATTTATTTATTTATTTTACTCTTAGTTTAATTAACGGCTTTTCCATCCTGATCCTCCATTTCTTTCCCTCCCATGAATTATGCTCCCTATGGTCCAAAGTATTAGTCCTTTTCTCCTAGCTTTTCTTGAACCAAAATATAAGTATAATTTAGTAATATCTACATTGCAATGTAACAATTTCTTCACTTTATAGTCTTAAGACTTAAAAAAAACTAAAGACTAAAAATATGAGCATGTGCTATACACTTTTATGACATATATATAATTAGATAGGATTCCAATACTTTGATTGGGGTATGAAGAATAAATTGTTAATATCAATATTGCTAATCCTTCCTATAGTTTGATCAAATATTGATTTTGGCCTCTATAATTTTAAGTTATGGTTTTTATTCACCATACTTTCATAAAAATTTGGTCTAAGTTGAAACTTTAACAACATTAACTTACAATTAAAAATATGAATTAAAACTAAAACTTGTTAAAAATATATGAACCAAAAACAAATTTCATAAGTTGCGTTATAAAAACTAATATTCCTCAAGGTAAAAATTAGAGATGTTTATTTAATAAAATTTGAACATATAGTGCTAAGTTGGTCAATAATATATAACATCTGACATTCGCTTTACTTGAACAACTTTTTAGAAAGGGAGGCTTCAAATATCAAGAACATATCTCTCTTTTTCCTTTTTTCACTCAACTTTGACGAAGCATTTGCTTAGCTAACATCATAATTCTGAAGTATCATTCATGAATATGTTCCTATCACTCGTTTTAAATATTTACAGGCTGATGATCAATGTCAAAAGAATAGTGATCGAATAAGATAATTATTATTAATAATCCTTGTGAATATATCGACATATATCCTTGATTAGCGAACCCTATGATTAATTTAATTTATATATAAAATCATTGCTGCTGAAAACACGGGGAAAACAGCTAAAAAAAATAAAGGGATCTCTTATAATTAAAAGAAGGTACGAAGCAATCCAATCAAATCTATTAAGATAAATCTTTAAAAAAAAGGTTCAACAAGTGAAAAGAGGGAGAGAAAAAAAAAAAAATTAGTGCTTGAGAATGAATGGTCCCTGATATGAGAAAAAGGAAGTTTGACACTTGAACACAGCAAGGGTCTATATCTTCACAAAAGAAAGGAACCCACAACAGTGTACATTCTCATTATTCCACCACAAAAAAGATGAAACAAAAGCAAACCAAAAAGAAAAGCAAAAGACACCAATTAAGAATTGCATTTAAAATTTAAAAAGAGAAAGCATTAAAGATAAACCCCACATACATTAAATAAAGTAAACCCTAAAGCCTAAATAATATCATTAACAAAGAGGAATTTGCTAGCTAGTAGAGTCAAAACAAACAAACATCAATCTCTCTCTCTCCCCCCTCTTCTCTCTCTTCCATCCGAACCATTCATAAAGTACGCCAAACACACATAAAGGCCAACCCACAAACGAGCTAAAACATTCTTTCTTACAAAGGAGCAACTTCAGACAAAACAAGGTATATCATCGATCTCTTTGTTTCTATCTATATCTGGAAGTACTTAGTCATCTTGCTTTTCCCTTTCTTTCTTTTCTTTTTCCTCTGAATTCATATATAGAGATATATGGTTGAGTGGCCATATGGATGGGTGGATTAATTTCCCTTATATATGTCTTTACTTTAATTTGATGCACCAATTCTCTGGACTATTTTATTCTGGGTTTTAGGGTTTGTTTAATTCAAAAGCTGACACTATTTTTCACTGGTTCTAAGCTTTATTTGTACCTTCAATTTCATCTTCTCTCTGCCTCAACACACACAGAGACAAGCCCTGTATACTCTTGCTCTTTGTAGTTGTTTCAAGAAGAAAGACTTGATCGACGTGTTAAGTACTCTCCAACTATATATTTTTATATATGTGCATCTTTTTCTACCAAAGAAAGTTTTGAGTCTTTTTACCTGTTTAGGTCTGGAAACAAATTAAAAGCACTACTATGATACTTTAATTTCTTTTAGAGTAAATATCCTTTCTGGTCCCTGACAAAAAAACGGACCTCATTTTAGTCTCTGACAAAAAAAACTGACCATTATTCGTCCTTTTTATGGGACTAAAAAGACCTTTTAGAAATTTGTGAGGTATCAAAATGTCCACCAATCGACCATTATTCGTCCTTTTATGGACTAAAATGAACATTTTTTTTGTCAGAACCAAAATGGGGTCCGTATTTTTTGTCAGGAACCAGAAATGATATTTACTCTTTCTTTTAACTTTTCGGCTCATCAGCTCATTTGATTATTTCTGATACAATGACCAGGAAGAAAAAGGTGTGGTTGGTTATTTCTTTTGATTCCTTTCAAGTTTTGATCCTTTATAATATTATAAATTTCTCCCTTTTCCACAAGAAAATTAAAGAAGTATACCTGATTCTATCTTCGTTACTTTTCTCCAACAGCTGTAAATAAAATAACATGCTGATGATCATGTGAACAATAACTCTCTCACAACATTTTTTTGGGCTCTGCCAATAATTTATTATAAAATTTGTATATAATTGTATTAGCAGTATTGGAGTAGTCATCGGTATGAATATATAGGCACAAATGGCTGAAGAAATGATTTCATATGTTCATATTTAAATCCCCGTTTTTATATATACGTGAAAAATGTGATCTTTATGCATGTGTATGCATGTATAGTAAAAATAGGGCGGCCCAATGCCACCGTATGGGGTATAGGGAGGGATAGATATACGCAATCTTATTCCCACAAATTGAGAGACTATTTACATGATTTGAACCCTTCACTTCCAAGTCACATAGCAGCAACCTTACTGTTATGCTAAAGCTCGCCTTCTGTGTGCATATATAGTAACCTGCACATTTTAATTTCTCTTCCTTTGGGGTTTTTATTTTTTCAGGAGGATATATAAATATTTTATTTGTTGGAGGTGTGAGACTGATCAGAAGCCATGGAAGGAATACCTAATAATCAAAACTCAATGACTAAGCCACCAGTAATGGAGGAGAAAAAGGCAAGACCACAGGAACAATTGAACTGTCCAAGGTGCAATTCAACCAACACCAAGTTCTGCTACTACAACAACTATAGCCTCACACAGCCCAGATACTTCTGCAAGACTTGTAGAAGGTACTGGACAGAAGGTGGGTCCCTCAGAAACATCCCAGTTGGAGGAGGTTCTAGAAAGAACAAGAACAAGATCATCACTTCCTTCTCAGCTTCCTCTTCTTCTTCTTCATCATCAACCTCATCATCTTCAAAGCTTCCCGATCTAAACCCACCATTATTACCAAGTCTCTCAGGGTTTAAAGATCCAAGTTTGAATCTTTCTAGAAGCTTCCCAATTTCCAACCAGCAAAACCCTAAGATCCATGGAGGCCAAGATCTTAATCTGGCTTTTCCAACTTCTTCTTCTTCTCTTTCAGCTCCTAGGGTTTTGAATAGTAATAATAATATTCCTTATGTTCCTTCATTCATGATGATGCCAAATACCTCGTATGGTGGTAACCTTAATAATTACCCATCTGGGTTGATTCCCATGCAAGAGGAAACTAAACCTAGCCATAATAATATGGGATTTTCTGTGGATGGGCTTGGAAACAGATCGTACGGTGTACAAGAGAATGATCATAACAATGGAGGGAGGCTTTTGCTTCCATTTGGAGGAGTCAAGCAGATTCCAGGTGGTGGTGATGAAGTAGTGGTACAAAATAATAAAGAACAAGGGAATTCAAGTGGGTTTTGGACTGGAATGATTGGTGAAGGATCATGGTAAGAAAATGAAGAAACCTAGCTATACAGTTTATTCTTTTTCGTTTTCTTTTTGTCTCTATTTTCCATGGATTGTTGTGAAAAAATTGAAGTCAGAATATGTTAGACGTACGAAGATGTTTGCTTTTCAGATTCTTCAATAAAAATATAGGACGTGTGGATGAATTTTTTGTTCTTGGTTTTATGAAAACCTCAATCACATTTGGTGTTGTCGAGTTGTCATAAGCATACATGTTTTTATTGAAGAAACTGATGACAAACATCTGAAAAAGTTGTAATTAAGTGTTGTTCGATTGTCATTTGTATGAAAATCTGAGCTGACAAAATCATATTTTATCAGTTGCGATGGTTTGTACACCCTCTTAATTTGCTAGCTTATTCTTTGAGCTATAGGGTGAGGATTTTAATTATAGCTCGACTTGTTTGTTGTTAAAATTAAATAGGAGAACGATGTGAACACAAAGCCTGCTTTATTTGTGTGAGGCATATTTGTACTCTTCATGTGTAGTTCACCTTCCTTTTTTCCTTTTGGTACAAGATCACCTTAGTTTTTATATATAATAATGCTCTCGAAGTTTTGATTTAAATGACTTTTTATAGTCTATAAAGAGAAGTTATTTATTCAAGTTATAAGTAACAATAGTAATAATTACTAGAATTTTTTGGTTCAGTAGTGCTTGTGCACTTTCCAGCTCCATGTCTAGATCTCTGTCTGCACTGGAGACATTTGTTAGTGGGGCTTTTGTCAGCTTTAATTTGATGTTAAAATTCTCATGTACTATACACACACACACACATATATATATTTATAACTTGGTCAAAACCATGGTACTTTAAATTAAAGTTCGTTGTTTAAATATCGATCATGCATGCATGCCATTCATTTTAATTATTTTTGCATGATCATTTGAAATGAAATGTATTATCAGTTTTAAAGTTTATTTGAATATAATATATAAGCAAAATAGAATTTATGAAAGTTAACCAAAATGTGTATGCAGACTTGAAAACTGGATTACATGTCAGCTGCCCCGACCAAACGCTATAATGCACCGAAAATTTTGAAGTTTAATGGAATGGGAAGACTCGTGGTATAGTTAATATTATATAAAGATAGAGTCAATTCAATAAGTGATAATTATTCTCTATGTCATGTCCATTATTTATCCACCGACCTTTGACAGAAGGAATATTTTCCACCCCTAGTTACTTATTTTTATAAGAAAAACACATAAATCAAAGAGAGAGAGAGAGATTTACATATTATGTAGTAAGAGTTATTATCTTTTTCAATTTTGTCCTCCATTTAAAATTTGAAATAGCATGTATGTTTATAGACAATTCAAACAAATAAATAGGAATGGACAGAGTTTATACTCGCTCTGGTCCTTATTATAAAGCACCAACTAATAAATGTATTTGGTCTTTTTTTTTATAAAGCACTTGCTTCTTTCAAAGAGCATTAAATATTTTTCCCATGTACGTCCGTAATTAACAAAGGTAGTAGGTAAGAGTAATAATTAATATAATATTATATCTTAATTAGTGCAATTAGTAGGGGTAATATTGGAAATTACCCATGTTCTCAGACCCGGACCGGACAGATCGAACCAGACCGGGAACCGGTGGGTAAACCAATCCGGTCCAAAGGTCAAACCGGTTCGATTTTTATTTTTAAATAACAAATTAATTTTTATTTTATTTTCTTTACAATTTCATACTAATAATCCTAAATCTTTCATTTTTCATCGGTTTGACACCAGTTTAGCTCCTATTCGACCCACTCGACCCTTGACCCAAGACCTAGACCTGCCTCAGTGACCGGTCCAGGTTTCAGAACCTTGGAAATTACTTAAATTTTAATACAAATTTAATGACTTTAACTATTTTTATTGGATTATAAGATTTATAAGTTGGTGCCTTATAATAAAGATTAGAGGGAGTATAAGGGAAAACCGAAAAATCAATAAAAAAATCCCTATTTAAAAATTTTATAATTAAGGAACACCTCAACTTAAGTATCGGTACTTTTTTGTGTATAAAATCCTATAGAATACTGGTTCTTTTTTTTGGGAACAGAGTATCGGTAGTTATTTCTGTAAATAAAAATATAGCATGTCATTTTGACCAATAAAATTTTTAAACATAAGCATTTTATTGATTTTATATACAATTTAATTTAATATGAGGAAAGTACCAGGAAAATTCTCAAGAGGCGCCCCTAGATTTCTTTTGAGGATTAGTGGGGTGGGACCCCTAAAACATTCGCTTGGGCAAGTGGAAATCATTTGTTCCACCAAAACCCAATTGTCAATCCTTCACATGTAGGCCATTCATTGAACATCCCCCGTTTCTTGGGTTCCATATTGAATCACATCAAAATACCATTAAAAAAAATCGAAGAATTATAATTAAAATTCTTATACAATTAAGTCGTTCTGAACAAATAAAATTTGGTTGGAAAAAAAAATAAAAAAAAAAATTGAACGATTTACTACGATTTTCTGTAATTTTTCGTGAACTCGTGGTCGTGGGATGTAATTGTTCTTTTTTAAAAAATAATAATAATAATTCTTGCACTTTCCCACACACACATATACATATGTCCTCCTTTCTCACGAATATTTTAATGTTTTGAACCTATTACAAATTCGATGGCAAAAAGTTAAAAATAACCTATTACAAATTATGCGAAATTTTTTGGGCCCACATTAGATGAACATTTCTTATGTGCACGTCCCTCTAATAGAGGGATTAACACTTTTTATTTATTTATTTAAATTAAAACATATGATGCATTTTAAAATATTTTTTGCACTAAATATCTCAAATTAATTAGTTTCCAAGATAATGGTGTAACAGGAAAAATATTTCTCAATGTAACATTGGAAACTAATAAATTTAATATACTAGGTGCAAAAAACATTTCAAGATGCAATATATAATTTAATCTAAATAAGTAAAATATAAAATAAAAATAAAAAATTCTATATAAATACCAGTTGAATTTGTAAAACCCCTAGAAGCCCACTGAATTTGTTAGAAGGCAGATGAGGTGATGAGGGTAATACAAATTCGGGGGAAAAGACCACACTGCCCTTAAAAGAAACAGATTATATCTCCCTCCTTCAGTTATACGTGCAAAAAACAAAAACAGAGCAGGTGGCCTTCGAATGGATATTGGGGTTTTTTGTACGGGTAAATACCATTACAAAACTAGTAAATATCATTGAAGAATTGGTAATTGTCAATACAAGATTTGTTATAAGTGACCTTTATTTGTTTGTTGTTTCATCACAGACACATGGTAAACCTGAATAACGCACTGGTAAATACTATTACAAAACTAGTAAATACCATTAAAGAATCGGTAATTACCATTACAAGATTTATTATTATTGACCTTTATTTGTGTTATGGACATATAACTAGACCCATTAACGAATCGGCCCAACAGGGGGCAATCCGCACCAAGATCTCAACCAACCTATAAGGAGGGCTAAAAACCATGGAGGATCCGAATCAGAGGATTTATTCCCGGGTTGGTAGCCTAGATTCTGGGAGGCAGATCATACGGGGCTCAGAAGCCTTAACCCTAAGGTACGCTCTATAAATAGGAGGTACACGACGAAGGTACACACATTCTAATCTATGAACTATCTACATTACCGTCGACACTGTGCATACACCCCACCCCCTTTGGCGAAAGCTTGATTGTGTACAGTGATCAAGCTTCTCCCTAGGTATCTATCCCATAGATACTTAGGAGAGATAGTCGAACGATCCTAGAGCAACCTTCTAGTCTGTTGGGTTAGACATCATCTATTCTTATATAGTACATTGGCGCCGACCGTGGGGACTATAAATGTAATACCCTAAAAATCTATATTATAATTTAGTAAACTTATACCTATCAAAAATAGGTGAATATGAGATATCAAATATTAAGTAATAATTAGCTTATTTTCCAAGGGAAAATCTCTTAGGGAAAATTAGGACAAAGAACTATGGGGTCAAAATGACCGAAATACCCTTGGAATGTATAAAGAACTTAGGAAAATTGTGAAAAATCCTAATAGGCAGTAAAATGACCAAGTGAATTATGAGAGTATATTATCTCTAATTATGGTAATTTAATAAATTATGAACTTGGAGAAATTGAATAAGAATACTCAAAAAGTATTGAAATGACTAAAATACCCTTGTAAATCCTAAAATAATGCAGAGGACATGGAAACAGAAATGTCAGTGTAAAATTTATGAGGTAATGAGGTATTCTAATTAATAAAATTATCAACTATTGATAAGGAAGTAATTAGGTATTTATTGGCTAATTACTTAAGCATAAGCAAAGAAAATTCATGAATAATTATGTAAAACCCTAAAATTTGTGGTTTTTGGCTTAAAATTAGTAAAGATATATTTGCTAATTAATTGAAAATTTTTGAGAAAAATAGATGAGTTTAGGTATTTTTAAGCCTAAATACAAGAATGAGCCAATTAGGGATTTTTGTGAAATTTTTGAGAAAATTTAAATAAGTAAATAATTAAATAATTAATTAAATAAAAAATAAATATTTATTAAATAATAATTAGGGCCAGCCGAAATTGCCCAAGAAAAAGAAAAAAAAAATGAAGATAAGAATGAAAAATAATGTCTTGATATTTTGTAAAGTTTTAGTATTATATATTATAATTAAATGTAGTGAATAGTAATGGAAGAAATAGGAAACGGATCCTATCTAGAGAACCAGTAATGAGATTTCCAAAGTCAAGGTAAAATATTGATCAGTGGATTTTTATCTTCCGTTAGACTTTTCCGAATTTAATTGAAGTTTGTAGAGCTTTTTCCTAATAAGACGAAATAGGAAAATCCTGAGAAAAGGCCGGATAGCCAAGTTGAAAGTTAAGGATCTAAATGTCATGTTGCGACATCTGGGGAGAGTTGGGAGTTTTCCTGGACATATTTGGAATCAGTGCATTCTTGTCCATAGGCGGTAGCTTCCGAATTTCGCTCCAACCAAGACGCTTTTCCGTAAACTTCAAAGCAGGACCGTTGAAACCCTGTATGGAATCAAAAATTAGGTTACCTTAGACATTTCTAATGAGAAAGAAAAGGTCTTCGAAGTTGTGATTCCGGATTTTTGAGATTTTCTGAGATTACGCGATTTGGACACCGATCGGGAACTTTATCAGTACAAGAGTATAAAGCAAAAGCATCACATCACATTAATTGATGTGACAATCCACCAACCAAGGGGGGAGGCCGGTTTTTGGGTATGTGGAGGGCCAAGATGAAGCCTTTCAAAAAAAAGTGCGATCCGACGGTCCAGAATCCGCCTGATAAAGTGTGAATAGTGCACCAGATTTTCCCTATAAATAGCAAGCTCTCCCTTTGCATTCTTCACACCAAAACCACTTTCTCTAGTTGAACTTTCCTAGAGAGAAGAGAGAAGGAGGAGCTCTGGAGAGGGAAGGAGTCCGGGGAATTTTGCAGCGAAGCTCTGGGTAATTTTTCCGGTCTTTAGTCTTTAATTCTTTCGGTAGTTTTAGTAGTAATGCTACATAGATCTTTAGTTTTATTTTAAGTATTAAATTAGAAAATCATGGTGGGGTCGGAGTTCTGGCAAAATTTTGGAAAGTCAGAGTCAAAGTAGCGAAGCTCTGGCGAAATTACGCCGATTAGGGGAATAGGGGCAAAATGGTAATTTTTACCTAAAATGCCCGTTATAATGTCAAATATTGATAATGGTGATATTATCATTATAGGATATCGAAACCTTGATCAAAACGTACCAGAAGTACCGTATATCGTCAACGGAGGTACGGACGCGTACTGTAACACTAATCTTGTGCTGCTTAAATGCATATATGTGATAGATACGTTCGTAGACCGATATACAGACAGTTTTTACACGGGTTATAGTCATAATAATGCCGTTATGTTTTCCTAGCGCCGAGGACACGAGCGGGTATCGTGGCACCGGTTTATGTGCAGTCGTTGTTGTTATTGTTTACCTTATGAGGCTTTGCATATTGCTCGTGCTTATGTTCTGTCGTTATATTGATCATACGATGTCTTGTATGAATCTATACCGCCGTATTGTCTTGAATATCTCGTTGTCTCGTATACCGTATTGTTTGGGCATGAGGTTAATCATACCCGAGATTCAATGTGGTAAATTGAATCTCGCTAGCTTCAGGGTCCGGAGGACCGAGAGTTGGAGACCGGGGGAAGCAGCACGAGTAGATCGCTAGCCGGGGAATTTATAGTTCCGCTTTTTGTACTTACTTTTGAAACAGTAGGATAATTGTATTATCCATACAATGTTACACTATGGTTTATATTTGAATACGTATCAGTTACTCTTTCGCTCCAATGCTCTACTCTGATTGATTGAAAAAAAAAAATCCGCTTTAAAAATGGGATGTTACAATAAGTTTTGATCCTCAACTCCCACGATGGCTGTTGGTACAAGAAGCACCAGCCAGATTCGTCAATTGCAGGAATATCGGAACAGCTGACGCAACATCAGCAGCCTCTTGAGGACCCGGTCCTTCAGCACCAGCAGCAGCCCAAGGACCTAGTCCCTCAGCATTAGCAGCCGATTGAGAACCTAGCCCTTGCAGTCATCCGCGACAGACAACTAGAGGACGTTACATCAGACACGGCTTCAACCCCGACGGTCGCAGACCCTATACATCCAGACGCTTAGCACGTCCCACAACACCCTATTCTGGAGGCCTTTCCAATTCAGAACCCGGACGTGCTTCTTTTGCGAAACACTTTGACATCCGTGTTGAGAAGGATGGAGACTATGGAGAAACGAAGTGCCCTCCATATGCAAGTGTTTGAAGAACGCTTGAAGCTGGTGGAGCCCTCGGCCTTTAAGGAAGGTCGGGATACTGGAAGTCGCGGTAAAGAAAAAGTGCGTGGCAATTCTCAGGATCTCCATAGGACATACGATACGGCACACAATCTGGACGATACTGAAGGTTCCGATCGAAACAATGGAAACAAGAGTCCGGGTAATGCAAATCGGAGTTCGGTTGGGGGAGACCATGACGGAGGTGATAACCCCTCGAACGGTGTGACTGGATCGCATCGGAGGAAATACATCGGGCAGGCCAATAATAGTCCCTTTTCGGAGGACATTCTTAACGCACCCTACCCGGACGACTTCGATCTAGCCAACCTACCAAAATACGACGACACTTAGGACCCGACATCCCACCTTGAAAACTTCGGGGTGGTAATGCTCTTGGACTTTCCTTGTTAGCAATTGGTTTTTCGAATAAAAGTAAAACTCTCACTCGAGAGCGTTTATTCACTCTTCGTACATTGTTATTCATCACCAAGGTATTTGACTTATTAATCAAACCCGGCTTTTCAGTCGGAGGGAGTTGTCTCCGCAAAGCTATCACAGCTCGGACACTTCCTAACTTACTCCAGGATATCAAGCTGAACTGTCATGCAGACCCTGATCAAGTCAAAATGTTTGAACGTCACGGTGAATAACCGAGCCCGGATAAGTGACAACTTCCCTTTATCCTAGGATTGTCCCGGTCAACGAACCCGGAATTCTATAAGACAGTCTAAGTACAGACCCCTTATCAAACTCTATCCCCGGTTTTAGTACCGGACGGAATTTCACAGATTCTGCACACTTCGTCTGCGACCTTGGCCCGGTCGCTCGTAACAACTCCAAAAACAAATGCAATTTCAGTTATTAAGGTCGACATCTGCATGAATGATTCTACTGATGAATTCAACGAATAAAGAACAATTGCATTAAAGACCAGATTGGCCAATCTTTGTCTAACAAAACAATAGACAAAACAACCGATTGATGACCCTGGTTCATTCATATAAAAAAAAAAAAACTCAGCTTGCTGGAGCACCGGTGGAGACTTCTTCGCCCCCTTCAGTCTCCTCTTCAGCTCGGCCACCATCTGGCCGGGATTCCGAAGCGACGGTGGGCGACTCGGTATACGGGATGAATTGGTCATCCTCGAAGTAGGATCTGAAGTGATAACCCACGATATTCAGTTCGACGCCGGGGTTAAGGTGCCAGATTTGCGCTAAGGCATTCTTGAAGGCGTCCCCCACGAATTCTTTAAGCATACCGATCAGCTCGGATCGCTTCTCCTGAGCCTCCGCCAGAGCAGCCGAGTTTGAATTTATCTCGGCCTTTAACACATCTTTCTCTTTAGCGTCATCAGACCGCGCGGCTTGAAGATTGGCAACCAAAGTATTCGCCTTTTCCAAGGCCTCCTTGGTCTTCCGCAGCTCATCTTCCAGCTTTTCAGATGAGAGCTTTCTTGTTTTGACCTCTTCAGAAGCCGCCTTCCATTGTTGTAGGGCCTTGTCTCTCTCGGTCTTAACGCACCGCAACTCGGCCGTAGTTTCCACGAAGTTGTGCTTCAAAGTTAAGAAGGTTTGTGGCAACCCAGCTACCCGTAGACCATAAGTACCGATGGCCTGAATCTCACGTTCATCAACCCCCGTCAGCGGAATTGGTTCACTATACCGCCGTGGGGGGAGAAGTGAGACACTTAGTTCCTCCGTTATACCTTTGCTCCAAGAAACCCCACGAGGTAGCATGAAGGGTGGAGGTGGAAGAGGGTGAACTTGGGCCGCAGAGGAGGGACCAAAAATATCCAAGTTTAGTGGTTGCGAGGCCGCGGGAAGGGATTGTTGGGCCGGAACCAAGTTTGTTTGGGCCAGAACAACGGGGCCTGTCTTGCTTTTCTTCAAGGCAGACGCCTTAGAGGATTGACCGGTTTTTGCCTTTCCCGAGTCTGGAACTGACCTCTTTTTGCCCTTACCAAGACCAGGCTCCTCTTCATCCAGAACGCTCAAATACCTTGGTTGTCCCTTCATCCTGGGATCTGCAAAACATATAAAAAATAAAGTCAACGGCCATAGTGATTAAAATGTCACAGATTTAAGAAAGTAATACGCGACGTTTGGGCAATAAGGAAACTCGTACTCACCCCCAACCTGGTCTCCTCCCGATACTGGGCAACCAGTGAAGCTGCGTCGACCGTGCCATTCTTCTTCACATGAGCAACAATGCGATCGACGGCACTGGCCTCCTCACCCACCAGGTTCCCCTGATCGACGCGATAGGCAATCGGGGAAACGTCGTGGTGATCCCTTGACCAATATAACAGGAATCGCCATTCCACATCCTTGGATTCGGGGCCGAGAAGAAACCAGGGCTCTACACAGGACTTCGCCACAACTTTAAAGAAGCTGGCCTTAAAGTGCTTAAAGGAGTCAGCAACCGGGGTGAAGAGCCGCCTATTAACGATACCCCGGTAGGACGTCCAACCCTTTAACTCGATTCCCTCCTTGCCAGAGCGAGAGGTGTGAGGAGTAAAAAAATAGAAAAACATGGACGTTGTGCAAGGAAGCTCTAAGTTCTGACACAGACGTTCAAACGCTATAATGTAACCCCAACCATTGGGGTGAAGCTGGGAAGGAGCTAGGTTAAGGAACTGCAAAATGGCCATTTGAAACTCGGTGAACTGGAAGTAAACACCGAGCCGGGTCATGTAATCCCGGTAGAAGAAGAAGTACGACACATTGCTCCCCTCTTTGACAGAACAAACCAGCTCGTCGTCATTTGGGGGGCTGAGGGTATAGCTCTTAGATTCTTCCACAGGGAGATTGGCGATATCCGCCACGCTCATCAAAGAGCGAAACGACAACACCTCATAGGTAATCCACGAGTTCTTCTCCACCAAAACGCGTGGGGGGCTGGAAGGGCTCGACTCACCAGACGCAGACTCCGCAGTTTGGGAA
Source organism: Acacia pycnantha (assembly GCA_025563575.1). Lineage (NCBI taxonomy): Eukaryota > Viridiplantae > Streptophyta > Magnoliopsida > Fabales > Fabaceae > Acacia > Acacia pycnantha. The sequence continues at coordinate 200,423 of JAMWYP010000118.1, forward strand.
GAAGAAAATGATGTCATTTATACCTATCAAAACAAGATAAAAATCAGAAAATTCCCAACATACTTGAAGTAAAAGAGCTAAGGCGCGTTTGGGTTTGAGGTGGTAAGATGAGACTAGACTCCAGTTCAACAGGATCAAGCTCTTCCTGAGCCACTTTGGAAACAGAGACAAGGTTATGGCGGCAAGAGGCCAGAAGGGACTCGGCCATTGAAAAATTGTCGTTGGAGATCAGACGAGAACTCTCGTATACGCAGTCATAACAAGGGCCAACAAGGTTCCCCACATCTGATCTCGGGTCCGTCCTCCACAAATCAGCAGACTGGTTAATAGGAGGCGCCGCTATAGGAGTGTTCCCATCACGGCTCCATAATCTCAGACTTCGGGTTTGAGGGGTGTTTCTCTTCTTCAGGAAGTTCGTCTCCCCAAAACCAAAAGCGAGGTCTCAGGTTAACTGTTCGTCGTAACTCCTCGACTTCCTCCGGAGTCATCTCTTTCAAATTCATGGTTAACAGAAGCTATGCCCCAAAACACGCGAAATGCCAAGCACAGAAAGGGGGAAAGAGAACGAAAAAGTATGAATGTAGTTCAGAAAGACATGGTTTAACAGTCAAGGAGAAACATGGAGTCATATAGATATAAGCATTTATAGCTATGGGAGGGGAAGACTGAGATGGTAAGAACTACCCAGAAAATCGAAGAAACCCAGGAAACTAGATTTAAGCATCACGAGCAAGAGCAAAATGGAAGAAGTAAGAGTAGAAGGGTTAGTACCTGATAATCAGAAGGCGAAGGAACCCTAAAAAGACACAAATTGTATACACACGAGAGAGAGGTTTTTCACAGAGCGATAGGACTGTGAGAGCCAAAAAGTGTGATAGAAGATATGAGAAGTAAGGCAATGAAAGGAAAACGTGAACATAAACGTTACGAAATCGAAGAGCCAGGGGTAAGAACGACCATTCACCTAAAAAGTAAAAGGTGACGTGGGTGAAGTGATGGGTGCATTTAATGCGCACTCTACGGGCATTTACTGCGCACAAAGGTCACAGAGGGCTAGGCGTGTTCGTTCCGGCTTCTCGACAGTCGAGGAGTGCCAGTTGTCAAACAATCATGATGGTCGGAGGAGAGGAAACGACGCCACCTCAAGCCCTCAGAGAGCGCCCGAGTTCATACAGAGCAGCAGAAGGTATGTCGTCGTAAGTACAAGTAGTCTAACCCGGACCAATATAATCCCGGCTCACTACAACTTCTGGCATTCCAACCGTGGTCAAGTGCGCGACAAATACCATCAGGTCACAGGTACAAAAGGCACGTCGCCGATCCTCGGTAACCCCGACTTTCCAGAAACATAGACAACCGGGTTGGGGGAGAAGCAACCAGTCTTTTTCAAGATACTTGGTACAATTAAACTCCAATATTTTTCAAGACACGTTGAGTTAGGAGGCAATTTCGCATCCCATTGAACGCCAAAGCAATATACGCACCTCGGCTGCCCAAAGCCTTGGACTCCCGAGCTGAGGGGCAACTGTTATGGACCTATAACTAGACCCATTAACGAATCGGCCCAGCAGGGGGCAATCCGCACCAGGATCTCAACCAACCTATAAGGAGGGCTAAAAACCAGGGAGGATCCGAATCAGAGGATCTATTCCTGGGTTAGTAGCCTAGATTCTGGGAGGCAGATCATACGGGGCTCAGAAGCCCTAACCCTAAGGTACGCTCTATAAATAGGAGGTACACGACGAATGTACACACATTCTACTAATCTATGAACTATCTACGTTACCGTCGACACTGTGCACACACCCCACCCCCTTTGGCGAAAGCTTGATTGTGTACAGTGATCAAGCTTCCCCCTAGGTATCTATCCCATAGATACTTAGGAGAGATAGTCAAACGATCCTAGAGCAACCTTCTAGTTCGTTGGGCTAGACATCATCTGTTCTTATACAGAACAATTTGTTTGTTGTTTCATCAGAGACACGTGGTATACCTGAATAACGCTGGTAAATACCATTACGAAATTAGTAAATGTCATTGAACAATTGGTAATTGTCATTACAAAATTTGTTATAAATCATTTACTTTTGGTGATTGCTATTACAGTACCTATTCCATAACTCCTTTGTGAGAATTGATGATTGAGTTTTGAAAAAAGAAATTGTCAAAATACCTTTAAGAAAATGAGAGGACAAAAAGTAAATTGTTAAGTTGACAGTAAATTGTTATGTATCTCATAATCAAAGTCCAAAAAAATGTAGTATCTCATACATTCACTCTGTGTGTGTCTATATACACACACTACGTGCGCACAAGAGAAATAGAAAACCATTATAAATACCAGCTGGTTAGTGTCTCTACGGTTCACTCCTTCGCGGTTAAACACTTGCAATGGTTCTAAAGCTGGTAGCAAGAGAAAACTCTTATGGATGCAAAATTTAAAAAATTAAATTGCACTATATCAATGGGAATAATCATGATTATCATTTTGATAGTTCAACCCAGGCAGGAATTCTAAGTCATACAAGCTTAGTAAATTTGTATTCAAAGTCGGACTTCCTAGAATTTTCCTGCATACAAACTTTATGGGTAAGTATCTGACTTACTTAAAATTCTGTTGAACAATCCTGGAGCGGAGCTTTATCTGTTTTTTTTTTTTTTGGGCAAGTATCTGTCAAACAACTTCCAGGAGCAGAGCTTTATGGGTGAGTATCTGTCAAACAACTAACGATTCATTAGTATCTGTCATACTAATGATTCTGATGAGGTCATTAGTATGATATTAGATGATTTCAGTAATACTGGAAGTAATTTGATTGTTAAAATTAAAGGTGCTTAGTTGGGATTGGCAAGTGGATATTAGAGTTATACCTCGTGCTGCAAATAGTGTGGCGGATGCTTTGGCCAAAATGAGTATTTCTAATACTTCTATTTTAGATGTTTGCCCTATTTATCTCAAGAATTGGGTAGAACATGAGAGTTTAGGATTCATTTCCTCCTACGTGTAATTTATTTGGTTATGTAGGCTTCTAGCCATATTTTCTTATAAAAAAAAAAAACTACATTCCTAAAAACCCCCAATATCCATTCGAAGGCCACCTGCTCTGTTTTTGTTTTTTGCGTGTATGACCGAAGGAGGGAGATATAATATGTTGCTTTTAAGGGCAGTGGGGTTTTTTCCTCTGAATATGTATAACCCTCATTACCCCATCTACTTTTCTCAGTCTTTTAACAAATTCAATAGGTTTCTAAGGGTTTTACAAATTCAACTGGTATTTATATAGAATTTTTCCAATAAAAATGTGCTCATCCTTCTAATAAGGTGCACGTAAGAGAGATGTGCACTTAATGTGAATCCAGGTTTTCTAGATGACGGTTATCGATATTTTTACAAGCTATGCTTGTAAGAAACTTGCATATGTGTGTCGGGAGAAAGCCATTGACATTAAAGTCATTTTCAGAATGTTACTCTATTTCAAAGCTGAAATATGTCTAAATTGCTTTTCCGTGAACCAAACATTAATACCATATGTTTTGACTAAGACAAGCAAAACTACTAGTACTCGATTCATTTCCTGAGAAAAAAATAATTTTGTTTACAAAAATTCAATGTAACAAATACAAATAGTTTAGAAGTATGCTACGAAGTGCAGAGATACAATTAAAAAAGCATATATTAATAGATAAGATTCCACAAGTACAAATTTAACAATTCCTTGTAAACAGTAACTGTTTCATCAGCTCAAAAAATACAGAAAGAAAAAAACTGTTTCATTGCATATCAATAGGATCTCACATATATTTCTCCGCTGTACAACAATAAACTTTATCTTTTGATCCTTTTAAATCCAAAGCAGCTTCAAGTTGGGGAAAAACCAGTTGTCATACAGCTTCTGGCTTCTATAGTCTATACAATGGTACAACTATTTTTTTCCAGAACAAAGAAAACAACAATTCAGAAACATCTCATGAATCAGCATTAATTCCGAAAATTCGAACTTTGTGCATGTGTGGGAACTTGGCAACAACCAGCACAATCACTGCAACAGTGTTTAAGAAGAGCATTGGCTGTTGGTAGTCAGTTGTGTGAGAGGCTATCAAGTACCTAAACAAGAGAAAACAACAACATTAACACTGGATTGGACACAAGTAGGGAAAAATAATACAAGTTACGTATTACCCTTATTGGGGAGTATTTTCCATATTGGTCAATCTCTTCCTAATTTACCCTTATTGATAGTAAGAGAGATGGAAGGAAATAAAAAAGATGATTAAGGTGTTTTAGCAAAAAAAGCATGTTATATTAACTAATTAGACTAACTCCTATTTAATCAAATTAGATAAATAGATCTTATGTTAAAGACCGGAGGGAGTATTTTATTTTCATGAACGAACTTCAATATGGATCACCCCTGTCCACATAACTTATATATTATCCTTAGATTAGGTGTTTTAGAAGAAACTTTTCTCTTCCATCAAGATGGACAAATTTGTCAGCACACCAAGTACCCAAATGATTCATCTTAAAATTACAATTTCGAGAATAGATGGAAAAACCATACTGAACATCCAAGTCACGTTGCTGAGTGAGAAACGTGTGATTCAGAAATAGAATCTTCAGCAGACTCACCAACTTTAAAATCTACAACTTCTGTGTCGAGTAATTAATGGGTACATGGTATGCTATCAGTAGATAACTAAACTTGATCTCAGCACTGGCAGAATTATAGAACAATTCTCTTAATTATTGAACCTCTCCAAAAAAAAACCTCCAATAAATTCCATGTCAGAGCACGAAGCATTGACAAGAATAGGTGTTATAACATGTCTTATAAGTAAAAGGGAAGTAATAAAACCTAACAATTCACATTTCTTGCAGGAGTTGCTCGGTTTCACGTCTTTGCCTTTGCATAGCATAGAATTATGTATATAACTTCTTTAGGGAGTCACTACATCTGATGCGAAACAGCCTTATTCCAGCCATGAATTTTCTGAGCCTTGTGTTTTTGTCCTGGTTTAAGAAATTTCTTGTCTTTCTAGGTTGGAGGATAATCTTATCCTCCAACAAGTCATATTTTCTTTCTCAATTAAAATTTCTTCTAATTAAAAAAATGCATGGTGAAGATTTTACTTTTATTTAGGCTGATATATTTCTACAAACAGTCCATTTTTAATAACTGATGCAACTATACTATGGTCAAATACCAAGATAACAGTGGAGGATTGTGTAGATTTTAAAAGCAATTAATATGTACACAGTTTTTCAGAAGTAGATGAAGCAGAGTGATAAAAGTCCAAATTCCATCATGGAATTTGACCATATATTAGCTTTAGAAAAATGACTCTATATATGAAACAACAGAGATCTTAGATGCATGAAACTCCCTGCACCATAACACAGCACAAATGATGAAGTAAATGAACAGAGAAAGAGAGAAGTAAACTTACAGCACCAGAGGGACAATTGTTAGGAACTTTCTGTTACGGGTAAGCTGCTTTCCATTTTCTATCTGCTCCCACCAAGTCAATCGATTGTAGATCCCCTGGTCCTCAGCAAAAGGAGTTCCTTTCTTCCAATGGAAACAGTGATAAGTTACCTAATGGTCAAGAAATGATCAATCAAGACATTATGAGATGAGAGGTCCACTAATATAACACTAACTTATAAGTTGACCAAATCACAAGATATTAGAAAGCATTGTTGGCCTTCCTGTGGTCTTATCAAGTGATGAATGATTGAGCATGGGTTACCTTACTAATTTAGCTAAGACACATAACCCAAAAAAAGAGGAGGCAAAAAAAGATTCCCAAGTCTTATTGTTTGACATGCAATAAATGTTTCAAAAGACAATTAAACGCAAAGGTATTACACTTTAGAAGTCCTGGTCACAACTTCAGACAACATGAAACTTGAAATGCGATTTTATAATTTATCCTTCTTTCAAATGTTTGACACTAACAGATAAATATTGATACTATAATATTTCTTTTAACCAAAAAGAATAAAAAGGGAGATCAAAAGGTATCAGAATCATGTATTCCTTAATTCTATGTTCTTTTTATGCCCTTATAGATTGACTTTTGAATGATTTCCAATTATTCATAAGTTAGCCTTGTAAGGAGATTTATTTTTCTCCCCAGAAACAACTTCTTGTAAATTTCAAGTAAATACCATAACACAGTCCTTCTAGCATAATGCAATATTGTTAATATATATCCTCTATTCTTTTTGTTTAAATAAGATAACACAGTTGATTATGAAGAAGAGAAAAGAACCAAAAGAATACAAGTTTATCTGAAATTACAAGTAAATCAAAATATGTGTAAGACATATTTTGTTCTAGTTTAATACCCAAAGTACAATAACTTCAACAAACTAGCACTTGCAGACCAGCACAATCCAAAAGGCCTTCTGGAACTCCCAAGTTAAAAGTAAGGGTTGTGGTTCAGGGGAAGAAAAAAACCACGAAAGATTTTTGAAATAGCCTAACAAGTAAGAAACACATACAAAGGTATCGCGACATGCTTCTACTCAGGATTGGTATCATTTTGTAGGACAGCGAAAAGCCACATAGAAGTGTCAAAAAAATAGATTACACAACAAAAGCATGCAGATAGACATGAAAGTGTGCAAAGTACTAGAGAGAAATCTGGCCAAAATGTCTGGAAATAATATTCCAATTCGGTTCTTATTATTAGTCAAGACAATAATCAAAACTGGCCAGAAACCATCCCTAATCAACAGGATAACACATCACAGAGACTCAAACTCAACTCAAACAAGCATCGATTAAACCGTACGAATCGCCAATACTAACAGAAGCATAATACAAGCCCGAAGAAAAGGAATTAAAATTTAAAAATAAACCTACAGCAAAGTGGGCAAGGTTGACGATGGTCCAGGCCAAGCCAGGAGAGCAGACAAAGACGGAGAGAATCAGAAACCAAGAGAAAAAGAGGATGAGGATGTAGGTGGTCCACACACCCGGATAAGTAAACCACTCGGTGTTTTTGTTCAGATCGGGCGGTGGCATAGCCTTGACGTATAGATTCGCCATAAACTCAAAACCTAGAATTTGGATGAATTTCGGAAGGAGGGTTCAAATCCAAAAACCCAAAAAGCCTCCCAAGATCCTTTCTCTTGTCTCTATTCTTCTCAATCAGATCAAACGCAATCGAAATCAAAAGCTAAAATTGATTATTTGAAGATTAAAAAAAAAAAACCCCCATAAAATACAGAATAACTTGGGAGAAGAAAATTCAAGGAATGCAGAATTGCGGGTTGTTTGGATTTTTGTAAGAGAAAATGTGACTCCGCCGTGGCGGGTGACGAATTAGGAATATATGCATCTCAATCTCACCCGAGAACGGTCCATCACTCCATCTTTTTCATTTTTTAAATCCATTAAATTAATTTCGAGCAAAAAAAAAATCCATTAAATTAAATTTTGAGGATTTAGTGCAAAAAAATAATTAAATTTTGGATATTACCAGCACGAAATGAACTCAAGTGATTTTTTTCTTATATGGGAGTAGTGGATTGCTAAATAAGAAAAAGAGTAAATACCCTTTTTGGTCCCTGGAAAAACACATTTGACCCTTTTTCGTCCCTGACTAAAAAAAAAGTCATTTTGGTCCTTTTTAGGGACTAAAAAGGACCTTTTTGGGAATTTACGAGGATTAAAATATGCAAAAAAATTGATCAAAAGGACTAAAAGGGACCTTATTTTTCCATTTTAGGGACAAAAAGTGACTTATTTTTTTCGCGACCAAAAAGGGCATCCGTGTTTTATCCAGAGACCAAAAAGGGTATTTACTCTAAGAAAAATATATGACCCATTTTATGTTATTCATTCATTCGAATTTGATTTTGATACTATTTTATCATTTAGTGTGAGCGCTTAATATTATTTGTTTTAGGCCCATATTCACACCATTTTAAATGTTTTTTTTTATCTGATATAGAAATTTTAAGAGAGGGGTTGACTTCCTTCAACTCCGCAACACGCGACAACTAAAGAAATCGAACCCTCTCTATTTATAAAAGTGTCTGACCCTTCAACCATTAACCTACAGACGAGGGGTGACCTTTGTATGTTCCATGACTTCACAAATTATATTATTCATGTTTATAAAAAAAAACCATTATTCATAGTTAATAAGTAACGTATGGTAGTTATCTTTTTCATATGTGTTGCTATTAAAAGTATGTTTATTGACAAATATATAACGTTTGTTCTTAAGAAAGTTTATTGATAAAAAAATTCCTAAAAAATGTATTCTTTTGAAAATAAAAATATTGGTTAGAATTTAAACAATTTTCAAATATATTTTATAAGTAAAATCAGGCCACCCGAATTTCTATATAGGAAGTAAATAAGGACTTAAAAAGTATATAACCTAACCATTTTCGTTCTCATCAATGCCTCTAAATATCTCTTATTATCGCAATTTTTTTAACATGTTGTTGACTATTATTCTCTAAAAGAAATTTTTGACATGTGACCTAATCCAATGATATAAATACTTTCCATGTGACTCTTATTCCATTCGTTAGGGAAAATTCCGAATCTTCATTGCATTCCAATAGGTGTGAAGGTCTAATTTGTCATTTTAAAATTAAATGAAAATGATAAAAATGTCTATCTAAGTTTGAAAAACATGCTCCTAATTTTTTATAGGGGTTTAATAAGTTCAGATAAGGTTTTTACAATTCAAATCCAAAATTTAACACTTGCTATAATGACAAGGTTATGACTCTCACTTCTGATAAGAGTTTCACAAATTCTGATAAAGTTTTAACAAGTTCTGATAAAATTTTCACAAATTCCAATTCAAAATTCATCATTTGCTACAATGGAAAAGTATTCATTCTCACTTATGATAAAATCTTATAAAAACTTGTTAAAACCTTATTTAAACTTGTGGAAACCCTTTTCAGAAGTGAAAATCAATACCTTGTTATTGTAGCAAATGGTGGATTTAGAATTAGAATTTATAAGAATCTTTTTAGAACTAGTTAAAACCTTATATAAACTTGGAATCCTAAGAGACTATGATCATCCACTACCTTGGGAGGTTATAGGAATTATGTGAAATTATTATAAAAACCGTTGTTGACAACTTAATGTTTTCAGCTCCGTTTTTCCTATGACATAATTTATTGAGATCTATTTATTACTTTTAGGTACATGAACCCTTTTTTTGAAGTTTTTCAATTAGTTATGTCTTGGCCTCTTCTAAAATACTTGTATCCTCAATATGATCATCTTGATTATTTGCTTCTTTCTCTTTTCTTTTGGAACTGATTATTCTTTCATGCTTCAAGCATGTCTCTCTTTAATTTATGTTGATTAGAGCATTTTCAGCTGGAATATGAGATTTAGTAATTCTCATTTAAGTCAATAATTGCATATGGAAGATTTTATGCAATATTTCATGAATGCAAAACCTAATAAACTTCTGGTTGATATTGCTATATTCAAGGATTTATACTTTATAGTAATAATGCATTCATTTTGTTCTCTTTTCTAGCTATTCAATTTCTCCCCCCTCATGTTAGAAAAACTTTGTCAAGTAACAATCGACTAATCATGCAATATAAATCTCTTAAATCTATTTGTTTCCATTAGAAACATCATTTTGTTTCATTTAGAGACAAACAAGAAGAAGAAGGTTCTTACCCAATATTTATCTCAATTTCCTTTAAATATCCATCTATGTGCATTATGGTGGACCAATAGGAACGCATATTCAAACCTTTTAAGATGAAATATACCTGGCTCCGAACCAAAAGCTAATTTTATCAGGAGAATTTTTGTTGGCTTGATGTATATATATAAGTGCCAGAATATATAGCATCAAATATGTAATACCCGGATAAATATTTATCTGGAATATTATATTTTAATAAATAATACCTATTGGAAATAGGTGAATATGTGGTATCAAATTTGTAGGGAAAAATCTCTTGAAAATTAGAGTGCCAAAATTACGAAAATGCCCTTGTGGAGCATAAAGTGACTTAAGGAAATTATGAAAAATCCTTAGAGACAATAAAATAATTATTAAAAATTAGAGAGTATGTTGTCTCTAATTTAGACAATTTTTGGGATTTATTTCCTTGAAAAATAGTAAGGGAAAAATTTAAAAATATTTCGGGATCATTATTGACCCCATGATTTTTATATTTTACATGAAGTGTAAAATACCAATGTCAGTAAAAAGTTTGTGAGATAATGACTAATTCTGAGTAAGAAAATTATCCACAATTAGTAAGTGATTAATTAAGTAATTATTGGCTAATTACTTAAGCATAAACAAAGGAAAATTCAAAGATAATTATGTAAAACCCTATAATTAGTAGTTTATGGCTAGAGATAGCATAAAATATATTTGCTAATTAATTGGAAATTATGGAGAAAAAATTGGTGAGATTAAGTAATTTTAAGCCTAAATACAAGAATGGACCAATAGGGAAATTTTGTAAAATAATTATTAAATAATTATTTTATATAATATTAATTAATTATTAATTAAATAAAAAACGAAAATAATAAAAACGGACCAGCTAAGTATGACCGAAATTTTGGAGAATTGGATAAGAATTGGAAGGGAAATATCAAGATATTATTGCAAGTTGCAATATAATATAATATATGTAAATAGTAATCAAAGTAAATAAACATCGATAGAAATTGGATCCTATCTAGAGAACCAGGAGTAAAATTTCTAAAGTCAATAAAGAATATGAAAGAGTGGATTTTTATCTTGAAGTAGACTGTTTTGGAAGTTAATTCCGAGATCGGTAGAGCATTTTGATAATAAGACGAAATAGGGTAATCTGTGAAAAAGGCAGATAGTCACAGATTTAGAATTTGAAGAAAATAAATCGTAACTCAACATCTGGGGATGAGTTTATAATTATCTGCACATATTTGAAATTAGTGAATTTTTGTCCAGAGATTGATAATTCCGGAAATTCGTTTAAGAATCAAGCACGTTTTTCCGTAAAACTTCAGCAGGACCGTTGAAACCCTGTATGGGATCAAAAATTAGGTTAACTTAGACATTTCTAATGAGAAAGAAAAGGTATTCAAAGTTTTGATTCTGAATCTCTGAGATTTTGCGCGATTACGCGATTCGGGCACCGATCGGGAAAATTATCGGTAAAAGCTTCTAGAAAGGACCACATGGCACCTTGTGATTGGCCAAGGGATTCCACCTAGGGGGGGGGAAAGGACGACTGCCAAGTGGCATGGAGAGGATCAAGACACCTTGCAGAAGTGCGATCCGACGGTCTATATCCGGTATGAAAAAGTAGTGAATAGTGTCACAATTTTCCCTATAAATAGAGGCCTTTGCCTCTTCACAATTCACACCAAAACCACAATTAGAAGAGTTAGAGAGAATCTAGAGAGAGAAGCTCTGGAGGAAGTAGCAGCGAAGCTCTGAGTAAGTTCTTTGATACTTAGTCTTAAGCTTTCGTAGTTCTTTCGGTAGTTAGAGTAGAAATGTTAGATTAGTCTTTAATCTTCCAAGTATGATTAGATATCATATGTTAAGGGTATTTTAGTCATTATTTCGAAAATCATGGTGGGGTCGAAGTTCTGGCAAAAATTTTGGAAGATTAGAGTCAAAGTAGCGAAGCTATGGCGAAATTCCGCCGACTAGTAAGGATAGGGCCAAAATGGTAATTTTAAACTAAAATGCTCGTTATGATGTGAATCATTAATTAATATGATTTATATTTCGAAAATTATGTTGGAGTAGGAGTTATGTTGAAATTTTGGAAGATTAGGGTCAAAGTAACGAAGTGCTGGAGAAATTTCGCCGATTAGGGGGTCAGGGGTAAAATGGTCATTTTGACTAAAAATGACCATCGTAATGATAGATCCTTAACAAATGCGTTGTTATGTTGATAGGATATCCCTGATTACGTTTTGACCTACTGACGACCGTCAACGAAGGTACGTCCGCGTACTGTAACATTAACTCTTATGTTTATGGTATGCATATACGTGCTTTGTGTATTAATTATGGTATGGTTATTGAATGCAAATATGTTAGAACAGTTTGGTGCCGAAGGAAATGCTAGTCTATGTGGGTAAGCCATTAAGTCGCCGTGAACTCGGTGAAACCCCCATGATAGACACTTTCCTGACCATTTTGTTCGGTTTACGGAAGTATGTACGTTCGCGTACTGTAACACTAATCTGATGCATATAGTATGCGTGTATGAGATGTGAGTATGGTATGTGTATATGTGGTGTGTTGTTGGAATGCATATTATGTTAGAATATAACTGTATGCATGCTGGGAGCGATATATCTGTAAGGCTGGGAGCGATATATCTGTAAGGCTGGGAGCGATACATCTATATTGCTGGGAGCAATACATCTGTAGTGCGGGAGGCGATATATCTGCATGCTGGGAGCGATACATGTGCATTGGTTGGGTGTGGTTTATATGTTGTGTTGATGTTGTTGTGTAACCCATATATGTGTGTATACATGAGGTTAACCGTTACCTGAGATCCGGTACGGATCTCAGCTCTTAACATAGCATCAGTGTAATACCCTGAAAATCTCATTTATGATAAGTATCATATTGAGCAAATATTGCCTATTGGAAATAGGTGAATATATGGTCTCCAAGACCTTGTGGTGAATTTTTAGGGTAATTACTCCTGAAATTAGAAAATGTGCAAATAGGTCCCTAAAACGTTTAAGAATGTGCAATTAGGTCCCTAAATGCATTTACGGGTTATATAATACCCTGTGAAAATTATAAAGAGGCAAGAAAATATTCATTTGAAATAAGGAAGTATATTGTCCCTAATTTAGGTAATTTATTAAATTACTACCTTGGAAAAATAATGGGGGAAAGTTAAAAAGTATTATAATGACAAAAATGCCCCGTGAATTATGAACTAATGCATGGGACATAAAATACAAATGTCAATGCAAAAGTTTGAAGATAAAGGGTTATCTTAATTAAGAAAATTATCAACTAGTGATAATAAAGTAATTAGGTAATTATTTGCTAATTACTTAAGCATAAGCAAAGGAAATTCATGAATAATTATATAAAATCCTAAAATTAGTGGTTTATGGTTTAAAATTAGTAAAAATATGTTTACTAATTAATTGGAAATTTTGGAGAAAAATAGTTGAGTTTAGGTATTTTTAAGCCTAAATACAAGAATTGACCAATAGGAAAATTTTGTAAAAAAGTTATATAAAATAATTATTAAATAATTATTTTATATATTCTTAATTAATTAAATAATTAATTAAAACGAAAATTAAAATAAAAAGGACCAGATTTGACCAAAATTTGGCCAAGAAAAAGAAATAAGGACAAGAGTTGGTAAAAATATCATGGTGCCTTACCTTGCAAGTTAAAGTGTAATGTTGTATAAAAGTACAGTGAATAGTGATTAGACTTATAGGAAACGGATCCTACCTAGAGTACCAGGAATAGGCTTTCCAATGTCAGAGTAAAATATTGATCAGTGAATTTTTATCTTCAGTTAGCTTTTTCCAGAAGTTGATTCCAGTAGGTAGAGAGCATTTTCCTAATAAGACGAAATAGGGAGAAATGCGAGATAGTCACATTTTAAAGATCTGAAGAAAATAAATTCTAACTCAACATTTGGAAATGAGTTTGAATTTATCTGGACATATTTGGAATCGTGAATTTTTGTCCAGAGATTGATGATTCCGAAAGTTCTTCGAACCGGCACGCTTTCCGTAAACTTGGACCGACTTTTGGAGCCCTGGATGGAATCAAAAATTAGTTTAGATTAGATATTCCTAATGAGAAGGAAAGGGGCTTCGAAATGGTAATTCCGGATTTTGAGACTTTTCCGAGATTACGCGATTCGGACACCGATCGGGAACTTTATCGGTACAAGTTCATAAAGCAAAAGCATCACATCACATTAATTGATGTGACAAACCACCAACTAAGGGGAGAGGATGGTTTGGACAAGTGGCATGGTGAGGATCTTGACATTTGGCAAAGTGCGATCCGACGGTCCGTAATCCGCGACAAAGTGTGAATAGTGCACACAATTTTCCCTATAAATAGGAGACTCTCCCTTTGCATTCTTCACACCAAAATCATTTCTCTAGTTGAACTTTCCTAGAGAGAAGTTAGAGAGAGGAGCTCGGGGAGGAAGGAGTAGGGGAATTCTGCAAACAAGCTCTGGGTAATTTTTCCGGTCTTTAGTCTTTAATTCTTTCGGTAGTTTTAGTAGTAATGCTAGATAGATCTTTAGTTTTATTTTAAATATGAAATTCCAAAATCATGGTGGGGTCGGAGTTCTGGCAAAATTTTGGAAAGTCGGAGCCAAAGTAACGAAGTTCTGGCGAAATTCCGCCGATTAGGGGTATAGGGGCAAAATGGTAATTTTTACCTAAAATGCCCGTTATAATGTCAAATATTGATAATGGTGATATTATCATTATAGGATATCAGAAACCTTGATCTGCTGCCGTTACGCTGTCCGACGTGCCGCTGTCAGCCCGCTGTTTTTCCGTCAACGTGCAGTTTTCGTCAAAACGTACCAGAAATTCCGTATATCGTCAACGGAGGTACGGACGCGTACTGTAACACTAATCTTATGCTGCTTAAATACATATATGTCAAAGATACGTTCATAGACCGTTATACAGACAGTTTTATACGGGTTATGTCATAATAATGCCGTTATGTTTTCCTAGCGCTGAGGACACGAGTGGTATCGTGGCACTGGTGAATAGTGCAGACTGTTGTTGTTGTTACCCTGTGGGGCCTTACATATTGCTATGTGCTTATGTTCTGTCGTCATAATGATCATGCATCTATTGTATGCAAATGATATACTGTTGTATTAGCTCTAGAATATCTGTTGTTATATACTGTATTGTTTGAGCATGAGGTTAACCGTTACCCGAGATTCAATGCGGTAAATTGAATCTCGGCTGTAGCTTCAGGGTCTGGAGGACCAAGAACAGAGAGCGGGAGAAACAACATGACTAGACCGAATGTCAGGAAAAGGGAAGGCACCGATAGACGGAGCCATAGAGAGGAACCAAGGGGCAGAGTCGTAGAAATGCACCGGTCGAGGCAAGTGCCGGAAGAAGATCATCAGAGCCAAATGTCAGGCATGGGTCTAATGAAGTTATTTCGAATAGTTTGGTGCCGAAGGCAAGGCTAGTCTACGTGGGTGTGCCAATCAGTCGCCGTATAAGTCGGTGAGGCCCCCATGGTAGACACTTACCTGGCCATTCTGTTCGGTTAACAGAGTTAGGTTCATTGCCCCAAGTCTGGTTAAGGCTTGGTCTAGGTTGTATAGTTACTTTTTGTGAAATGTAATTGTACAAAGCTCTGTATATTGTATCACATGATTATTCCTTCGAGAAATTTTTAATATACCGGCATACGCTCGGCATCGTCATATGTCGGGGTATTTTTATATCGAGTTACTCATATATTGTCCAAATTTTTAGTACATTGCTCTCCGTTTCCGCGGTACTCTGAAGTAGCACCTCAAGTTTTGTTTGACTTTTATAAAAACAGGTGTCATCCGACACGATTTATGCTACAGAATTTGGGGTGTTACATTTTGGTATCAGAGCTAGCTTCATAGCTAGTCTCCGAGCAAATGTATGGACAATTAGGTTAAGAGTACCGATATAATACGGTATTGTGATACAAAAGGACGTATACCCTGAAGGAAAAGGGTTAAGTCGGGTAATTTAAGACCCAGATAATGGAGAGACAGCACAGAATATGGCTTCTGTTGCTAAAGTCTAGGACTTCTGGTACAGGAGTCTAAATGAAATACTTGCCTAGTGTTTCAAGGGGAAGCGGTACAGAGAAGTCGGTACTGCTTAGGTTTTTCTGTAGACAGTAAACCTTACGTTTAGGTGACCTGTTGATTATGTTCCATGTAGGAACAGAAAGTTTCTAAGTTACCCTGAGAGGATAATCCCTGCCTTGTAGAGGCCAGACACCATGCGTGTAACGGGGCGTAGCTCCGGGGACTGAGGTCTTTGACTAAGTCCTTGACGGTGGTGACGGAGAGATAGTAACTGAGCATTTCCTATGTTCCGAACACGAGAGTAGGAACCACGAGGAAAAATGAGTGGGATACCTTAGGTTTTAAATACTGAGAGTCAGTTCCTTAACGGAACCATACGATAGATAAAACCCCAGTAGCTATGGGTTATGGTTTCAAGGTGAGATCAATAACCATAGTAATGTTAGTAACCAATATATTTCCCTAAGAAGTAGGTGGTTACCCGATAGGGGAGGACGGGATAAATATGTTACATGGAGTTGGACTGATAGTGAAAGTCCATAAGTTAAAACCCAGATGAGATGGCATAAAAACAACAAATTTCGAAAAGGGTAGGAACCTGGTAAGATTCGAGTTCTCGTTGTAATGATACAGAGACGATCGATTGAAGACAGTACTACATATGGGGAGTTTTGATCGAAGATGGCTACCTACGGAGAGTTTTGATTGAGGGGGTCTACCTACGGAGGGTTCTGACCGGAGGAGCTGACCAGTCGGAGGGATTGAGTGAAGCGCCGTGTAAAGTACCGTGGGGTAGAGCCACCACGACAACAAACCGTTTAGTGCCGCCGTGACGATGACCCATACAGTAAAGCTACCAGCGTATCGGTTCTCAAGGTAAGTACATTATAACGAATTCCGCATCTAATAGGTTCCCTAGAGAAAAGGTTTATGAAATCTAGTACATTGCCATAGGGTGCTCCAGTATATCTCTTAGTTTCGAATGCAACCAGACCACGATCGTGTCATTGAGTAGGAGGTATCTTGTGTTGCCATGGTGTATGGGCGCCATGAAAACATTTATGATATCTTGTGTTGCCATGGTGTATGGGAGCCATGGAGACATTTTGGTATTTGTGGTGTTGACCGCGGTGTATGGGCGCCACGGGAAACACCATATATCAAAGTACGACATGACAAGATTGTAGTTGAAGCTGCATGAGTTTGGGTATGTTCTAGTAAGGGCAAGAAGGTAATATGTATCTCTCAAATGTTGTGATGGGTAGTAGGACCTTTGAGACCGGGGAGTCCATGGGTCATTGGACATGTATACGTTCAATTAAAAGCCTTAAGTCCTGTGAGACTATTATGTCTATAGGCCGGTAGAAACCCACAGTTGTTGAACCATGAACGTCGGGTAGTATCTTGAAAAGACTATGAAACCGAGAATGGCGGACGATATCCGTAATAGCCAAATGTTGAGTAGCCAAGGACAGGTCCGAATGCAATTAATTGGTAAATGATCCTCTCTCGATTAGTTGTCGATTCCGAAAACGTGTAAAGATGGAAATTCTAAATTTGCCAATACACCCGCTATATTTGAAATCTTTGAAATTGATTTTCGAACTTGTGAATTTTGAAACGAGTTTTCAAATGGAATGTTTTTTTCAACGGAATTTGAGACCACGGTGACTGTTGTAGATGTACACGGTTTGCTGGGTCTTGCCAGATGTTTTGAAACGTTTGAAATCGCTGGCCTTTGATAAAGGTTCTTTTGAACAAAGAGTTTTTGAGGGAATTTGTGTTGAGAAAATGAAGATCGCACCAGCAGTGAAACGCACCCAATCCATAACATTTCGCCGAGAGCGTATGTTTTAGCAACCTGACTATGTCCTGGACTAAGTTCCGGTAGATAGGGTTATGTGCCGCCGCGGACGCCGGGTTCCTTCAAGGAAGGGCGGAAATTCTCCCACATTATTTGACGGGCACCGCATTTGCGGGAGACCGAATATGGGGATTGGGATAAGACGCTCATTGTACCAAGTGGTTGAAGTGGTGGCGTGAACTTTCAATTGTTAAAACAATTTGTAAAGTAAATTATACCCTCAAAGGTATGTGTCGGTAGTCAAAGTTGTTGAGCCGGTAGTAAATACATTTCCATGAATTTGTGTTGGCAGCGATTAAGTTTGAAATTTTTATAGCACTATTACTTTTTGGTAAAGTGCGGATTGCGAAGTGTACTAAGACCACGGAAAATTTTCATTATGTGAAATTTGAAAATGAGATAACATAATGGTTTTGAGTAGCGATGACAGGTTCGTCAAAGCTATTGTGTGAAAAGCGGTGTAGTTGGAAATTTTGATATAGGAACAGGAACTAATAGGAAAGTGAGCTAGTTAAGCCAAATAGTAGCCGTCAGCTATCGTGTTAAGAAAGTAGTCTGAGAGCTTGAATGGGAAAAGGCTCAGATGAAGTAGACGAACAGAGGCTCGAGGCAATAAGATCTAATGTGTAAGTATGCACGGGCGGTGTCCCTAGGCCATAAGACCGATGATACTTAGCATTGTGTGAAATGCTAAATGTCAGGTGACATTCATTGTATCAGGTAATAGATTGAGCCGAAAGGCCAATGTGTGATAAGCCGAAAGGTCGAATGAGTCAGATAGTGAAGCCTGTGTAACAAAGTACTATGAGAATGGACAGGTGAGTCCTGTATTTAACCGGAGTACCAGTTGGATAAGACTGATGTTGGAATGTTGGGATGCGTGCTAAGTAAGTATGCATGTACAAAGGTTAGACTAAAGGTCTAAGTTCTTTCTCCGAGGTGATACGCGCAAATTTCGAGGACGAAATTTTATTTAACTGGGAGAAATGTAATACCACGAAAATCTCATTTATGATAAGTATCATATTGAGCAAATATTGCCTATTGGAAATAGGTGAATATATGGTCTCCAAGACCTTGTGGTGAATTTTTAGGGTAATTACTCCTGAAATTAGAAAATGTGCAAATAGGTCCCTAAAACGTTTAAGAATGTGCAATTAGGTCCCTAAATGCATTTACGGGTTATATAATACCCTGTGAAAATTATAAAGAGGCAAGAAAATATTCATTTGAAATAAGGAAGTATATTGTCCCTAATTTAGGTAATTTATTAAATTACTACCTTGGAAAAATAAAGGGGGAAAGTTAAAAAGTATTATAATGACAAAAATGCCCCGTGAATTATGAACTAATGCATGGGACATAAAATACAAATGTCAATGCAAAAGTTTGAAGATAAAGGGTTATCTTAATTAAGAAAATTATCAACTAGTGATAAGAGAGTAATTGAGTAATTATTGGCTAATTACTTAAGCATAAGCAAAGGAAATTCATGAATAATTATGTAAAATCCTAAAATTAGTGGTTTATGGTTCAAAATTAGTAAAAACATATTTACTAATAAATTGGAAATTTTGGAGAAAAATAGTTGAGTTTAGGTATTTTTAAGCCTAAATACAAGAATGGACCAATAGGAAATTTTGTAAAAAATTATATAAAATAATTATTAAATAATTATTTTATATATTCTTAATTAATTAAATAATTAATTAAAACGAAAATTAAAATAAAAAGGACCAGATTTGACCAAAATTTGGCCAAGAAAAAGAAATAAGGACAAGAGTTGGTAAAAATATCATGGTGCCTTAACTTGCAAGTTAAAGTGTAATGTTGTATAAAAGTACAGTGAATAGTGATCAGACTTATAGGAAACGGATCCTACCTAGAGTACCAGGAATAGGCTTTCCAATGTCAGAGTAAAATATTGATCAGTGAATTTTTATCTTCAGTTAGCCTTTTCCGGAAGTTGATTCCGAGGCCGGTAGAGCATTTTCCTAATAAGACGAAATAGGGAGAAATGCAGATAGTCACATTTTAAAGATCTGAAGAAAATAAATTCTAACTCAACATTTGGAAATGAGTTTGAATTTATCTGGACATATTTGGAATCAGTGAATTTTTGTCCAGAGATTGATGATTCCGAAAGTTCTTCCGAACCGGCACGCTTTCAGTAAACTTCTTGATGACTTTTGGAGCCCAGGATGGAATCAAAAATTAGTTTAGATTAGATATTCCTAATGAGAAGGAAAGGGGCTTCAAAATGGTAATTCCGGATTTTTGAGACTTTTCCGAGATTACGCGATTCGGACACCGATCGGGAACTTTATCGGTACAAGTTCATAAAGCAAAAGCATCACATCACATTAATTGATGTGACAAACCACCAACTAAGGGGGAGAGGATGGTTTGGACAAGTGGCATGGTGAGGATCTTGACATTTGGCAAAGTGCGATCCGACGGTCCAGAATCCGCCTGACAAAGTGTGAATAGTGCACACAATTTTCCCTATAAATAGGAGACTCTCCCTTTGCATTCTTCACACCAAAATCATTTCTCTAGTTGAACTTTCCTAGAGAGAAGTTAGAGAGAGGAGCTCTGGGGAGGGAAGGAGTCCGGGCAATTCTGTGAAGCTCGGGTAATTTTTCCGGTCTTTAGTCTTTAATTCTTTCGGTAGTTTTAGTAGTAATGCTAGATAGATCTTTAGTTTTATTTTAAATATGAAATTCCAAAATCATGGTGGGGTCAGAGTTCTGGCAAAATTTTGGAAAGTAGGAGCCAAAGTAACGAAGTGCTGGCGAAATTCCGCCGATTAGGGGAATAGGGGCAAAATGGTAATTTTACCTAAAATGCCCGTTATAATGTCAAATATTGGTTGTTTTCCGTCAACGTGCAGTTTCCGTCAAAACGTACCAGAATTTCCGTATATCGTCAACGGAGGTACGGACGCGTACTGTAACACTAATCTTATGCTGCTTAAATACATATATGTCAAAGATACGTTCATAGACCGTTATACAGACATTTTTATACGGGTTATGTCATAATAATGCCGTTATGTTTTCCTAGCGGCGAGGACACGAGTGGTATCGTGGCACCGGTGAATAGTGCGGATCTGTTGTTGTTGTTACCCTGTGGGCCTTACATATTGCTATGTGCTTATGTTACGTCGTCATAATGATCATGCATCTATTGTATGCAAATGATATCTTGTTGTATTAGCTCTAGAATATCTGTTGTTATATCTTGTATTGTTTGAGCATGAGGTTAACTTAGATTACACCTGAGATTCAATGCGGTAAATTGAATCTCAGCTGTAGCTTCAGGGTCCGGAGGACCAAGAACCGGAGAGCGGGAGAAACAACATGACTAGACCGAATGTCAGGAAAAGGGAAGTCACCGATAGACGGAGCCATAGAGAGGAACCAAGGGGCAGAGTCGTAGAAATGCACCGGACGAGGCAAGTGCCGGAAGAAGATCATCAGAGCCAAATGTCAGGCATGGGTCTAATGAAGTTATTTCGAATAGTTTGGTGCCGAAGGCAAGGCTAGTCTACGTGGGTGTGCCAATCAGTCGCCGTATAAGTCGGTGAGGCCCCATGGTAGACACTTACACGGCCATTCATTCGGTTAACAGAGTTAGGTTACTCATATATTGTCCAAATTTTTAGTACATTGCTCTCCGTTTCCGCGGTACTCTGAAGTAGCACCTCAAGTTTTGTTTGACTTTTATAAAAACAGGTGTCATCCGACACGATTTATGCTACAGAATTTGGGGTGTTACAATCAGGGTCAGGAGGACCGAGGAGAGAGGAAAGCAGCAGGTTCAAGGATCCGGCTGAAGACTTTCCGTCATTGTCCTTTACTTTTTGAAAACTCTCGGTTGTTGAACCGCTTCTGTAAATAGCCAGTGGGCATTTTGAATATATATATCAGTTACACTCTTACTCCGATACTCTACACTGATGAAAAAATTTTATACTGCTTTTGGAAAACGTGATGTTACAAAATATGCCAATATCGAAATAAAAATTTATTCTCAAAAGTATTGATCTAGCTATTTATGGAGACTTTGATAAATGATTTCTAGATCATATTATCTTAAAATTGCACGCTCAATATAATGATTTATGTAAACAATATTGCAAACTAATAATAACCACATATGTAAACCATCTTATATATGCATCTATCAAATTCATTGAATACTTGTATGGTTTACATGCTATTTGAATGTGCCCATATATGAGTTCAATATATTTCCAGAAATATAGAGATCAATTCCAAATCATAATTTGTGATACTCTTAAAATCATTTTTTTTATAAAAAAAAAAATAATAATAATAAGCAGCACATGATACTTTTGAATTATATCATATGTTAGCTATTCATGAAGAATCTTTTGGTTCTTCAATGAATGTCATACGTAATGTTTTATATATGACTCAGATGACCAAGCAAGTCATGCCAACAATAAATTTGTTGGAATCAGTAAACTGCTGGTTTACTGTGATATGTTGCTTAACCAACAACAAACTTTTCAATTTCCATATTGTATTGATATAAAATATCAATATGACATCCTTTTTTAGGAGATCAATAGGCTTTGTGAGGAAGTATACATATAAGTAGAACTTTTCAATATTAACTCACACTTGTATTATAACAATCTCTCTCAAGTGTGAGTCATATAAATACACTTTCTTTATTTCTATATTTCAAAGATAAACCAATATATAGTAAGCTGATAATCTATCTTTCACTTAAAAGCTCAAGTATTTCATAACTCATACAATCATGGATTTTAGTCCATTGGGCTGTCACTTAGACTCTTCAAGATAGTGAAACTCTAATATAAATCTATGGGTCAAAAAATTTCATGATCAATTCTTCTTCCGCCCATAAAATTAAGAAAAATCTATGTTAGTTCTCTAGGAACTATATCAATTTTGTTACATGTATGTTCTTCAGGAACTAACATATATTATCACATTTTTATATAACTTTATTACTCATTAATAATCATATGCTTCAATTTGCCTTTTTTGATACATATTCAAAGTATGAAATGCTTAGAATTTTCTACTATATAAATAAATATGAGGAGATCCATAGTTAAAATATATAAAAGATCTTATTGCAATAATTTGTAATGTTTAGGGCTAAAATGAAATGAATAAAATCATTTTGAGAGGAAGGTAGAGACAAGGGCATTATAATTCAAAATTATGAATAATTATGATATTAATTTATAGTCTTCTTTCAAATTTTCCCTATTATTTGAACTTCCATAAACTTGACTTGCACTAAATACACACATTACAAAAATGGTTTTGTCTAATAACCTATTCAAAATATATTATTTCAAAATTCAACAAATTCTCATTTTCTCAATTCAAATTCAAACATGATAAAATTATATGATTTTTTTTTTTTTTTTGTAAATATCACATAAACTAATTAATTCCAATATATATCAGACATATCATGATTGGGAGGAGATTCTCTCATTATTCCTTTTCTCATGAGCCCATTTGGGCCATTGTCTGAGAAGAGAAGAGAAAAATCTAAGGAGTATAACTTGATAATGTGACCTTTCAGATTAATTTAACGGATATGATTTTTAGATTATAAAGAATGATAGGAAAATGGACGATAATGTATGACACTTACACATATCATTAATTGAAAATGCTAAGGAGTAGAAGAAGTAATAAGGGCCCGTTTGAATTTAGCTTTTGGAATTTACGAAGTAAAAATGACTTTTGGATAAACAGTGTTTGGATATTGTTATCAGAATAGCTTTTTCATGGTCAAATTTACCAAAAAGGACATTAACTTTTGGTATAATTGCATATAAAGGATAATGTTGTATTTTGAATATTATAAACATTATATTTCATAATAAATACCAAAAATTACATAAAATTGTGTACAAAATTAAAATACATCAGGGTAGTGACTGTCACTGAAAAAATGCTTCATGATCTTGAAAATTTATTTTAGGATATTGAAAAAATATTTTAGGGTAATGACTGATCTTGAAAAAATATTTCAGGGTACTGACGGGTACTAAAAAGATACTTAATACTGATTGATACTAAAAAAAACTTTTGATGGTCTTAAAAATTTATTTTAGGATCTTGAAAAAATATTTCAAGGTACTGACTAACCTTGAAAATATATTTCAAGGTACTAACGGGTAGTAAAAAGATACTTAAGGATACTGAAAAAATACTTCATAATCTTTAAAAAAAATAGGATATTGAAAAAATATTTTAGGGTAATGACTAATCTTGAAAAAATATTTCAGGGTACTAAAAAAATACTTAAGGATACTGACTGATACTAAAAAAATACTAATGACGGCAAAGGAGAGAGAAAAATCTGGAAAAAAATAGTTTTTTCAAAAACCTAGGTTTTGATACAAAATAACTTCTAGAAAAAAAAGGGGGTGTTTGGAAAACTTATCGCAAAACCTAGGTTTTGATGCAGAATAGCTTCTGACAAATTAAAAATAGTGGTATTTGGCAAACTTATGGAAAAACCTAGGTTTTGTTGATATCTCCCAAACAGGCCTAAGACAATAAATTGATAGAGAAGACAATGGTTTATTATTACCAAAATAAAATACAAATTGCAAAGCATTTGTATGTCTTTCAATAATAAAATGTTTGGGAATTAAGAAAGAACTACACATATATACAAGGAAACATAATAGTGCTCAAGAGAAGAAAAGATGTAATATCTTTAAAAATACCGTTAAAAAATAATAATAATTAAAAAAAAATTGGTGGCAGCACTTGGGGAGGAAGAAAATTGCTTGGGGAGGAGGAAATAATAACTACCCCCTCCCTAAACCACCTCTCCCCTCCCTTATAAATATATGTGTCTATGTGTTTTTGTGTGTGCGTGCGCATGCTACTTGTGAGCGTGAGAGTGAGCTGGGACGAGCTGAGTGAGAGTGAAACGATAGAGAGAATTGGAGAGTGACAAGAGGAAGAGAAAAATGTGTAGAATAACTTTCGTGAAGAAAGTTTGTTGAAAGGAAATTATTATTGAGGATTGAGATAGAATTAGGACCTCGTGAATAATACTGATATTTTGAGGATTAGACTAGGAATTGTGAATCACGATCTTAGTATGTACAATGGCTATTGTTAAGGTTCTAAGGGACGAATTGTGAATTTGACCATTGATGTTTTGGGAATATTTGAGGATAATGCTTAAATGTTATAAGTTGTGAATCATAATAATTGTAGCATGCTTATTGGGTATGGATTGATTGGCTATTAATTACACTATTTTGGATTACAAGCATAAAATATAGTTACATATATGGTTGTATTGTGTATGTTAAGAACTATGTGGTTTAATGTGGTTATCTGTAATACAAGTGGAAATGAGAGTCAAGAAGGGTTTTCTAGCATAGATTCTTTTGTGTCTTAGTTGACTTAGAAGGAAGCATTGATTGTTTTGATATAGTAAATAAATTCTTGGAAGTCGTTATTAAATAAATAACGAGCTTATCCAAAATGGGAAGTGTAATTCTCAATTTAGTTAGCACTAAGAACTGAGTCTATATCATGTGTCACCATATGATTTGACTAAACTGGAAGTGTCTCTTTTGAAGAGCACTAACCTTATTCATAAAAAAGAAAGATAGTAACTTAAGACTTTGCATGAACTATTCGCAGTTAAATAAAGTCACCATTAAAGATTGGTAGCGACTTCGGCAAGTGCACCGATCGTTACAAGTAATAAAGTAGTGAGAAAAAGATCGTTCCACGAGGAATAGTACTCCAACCACTAATTCGTTATTTCAGCTTTAGTTGGATCAATGAGTAAAAGGGGGTGAGTTGTAACCAAACAGAATTTTAAAGAATTTAATCAAGAACAAGCATTCAAGATTAAGAGTCTCAAGAGCGATTGTTTAGAAAAGATAATCAATAGAGAAAAACGCAGCTAGGGCATAGAAATCCCCCTATGTTCCTCCAAGTATTTGAATTAAATCCCTAATTGACTATTATTTCCCATGATTGACGATCAATTCTCTAAAATTAGACTAAGTCTCAATGTCTTGACGCTACCTTAGTCCGTTATCTTTGAAAACAACCTAATGTCTTAGTATTGTTTGGAAAGATCAATGTATTTAAACCAGAATTATGAGATCGCATAAACTCGTAAGCCTATGTCTAGGTCATGCAACTCTATGACGAATTATCAGTTCCAGTTAAATGCACCAACATCTCTATTGTCATACACCAACCTATGAACAATCTAAAAGGTGATCAATCTTTAAGAAAGCTTTAAGCAAAGATAATTCATTCAATCATGGTAAATAACGTTCAATCAAGAATTCAAACAAATACTTAAACTCGCATAGGGTTCATCCTCGCCTAACTACTAAAGAAGACTAGCCAAGCATGGCTAGGTTAACAAAATAGAAGAAGAGAGATGAAAATTAGAATTGTTCTTGCGTCCTCTTTCTTCCTTCAGTCGTCTCGAGCTTTTCTTCCTTCGTCCTTTCTCTCTAAACCTTTGGTAAATACCGAAATTTAGAGAGCATAAGGATGTTTCTTTCTTTCTTTTGTGCTTTTGTTGCTTCTGCGTCTTGTCTCTCTGTGTTTAGTGTGTATCTCCCTCCTTCTTTATATAGAAATTCCCTTAGGCTGACTTGGGTCGTAATCTGATCATTCCTTAAATAAAAGATATGCAATATCCTTTTGAAATCTCCAACCACCTTCAAATATTTTGTAATCCACTCTCTCATATCAATCAATTAATTCAAATTGATTTCCTTTTTCTGCTCCTTTCTCAATCAGCTAATAACTCCTGCAAGATATATACAATAGTAATAAATTTAATCCAATATATCTCAGAATTGATACTCATTTAATTATAAAATATGCACTTATCAAAGATGAATATCATTTACTAAGAATAGATGATTTGTAGGTTTGTAGATTCATCAATTTGACGTCAGATTATCAATTAGGAATTAGAGTAGAAAATATTCCTAAGTTAACTTTCTATACTAAATATGGTTATTATAAGTTCTTTATTATGCCTTTTGGATTAACTAATGTGTCAGCAATGTTTATAGGTTATATGAATTTGGTTTTCATGTTGAATCGATTTAATGTCGTCTTCATTAATGATATTTTTAGAATAAGGTAGAGCACTGAGAGCATTTACTGTTGGGATCTGTACACGTAATGGAAGGATTCTCATCCATTAAAATTTTACGAATCTCATAGACAAGATCTATCAACGACGTTTAAATCAATGTTTGTTAGAGAAACAATACCTATACGAGCTTGTATACGTCCTTTCTCGAACACGTGGGCGAGCACCTTCTTGCTCGATTAATCTCTAGGAGCCGACTCTACGAATCCACTCCATCTACCAGTATCTACACCGAACAACTCTCCAACACGTAGGCAGCGTGCTAGTGTCTTCTTACTTTGCGTCTCGCGTCTTTTCTCTCTAGGGTTTTTCGCAGCAGTTCCTTATTTTAATACGACTAGATCATTATCTTTTATAGAGTTTCTAAAACCCTTCTTGGGCTGTATTAAAATATTCAAGATTAATCGAGATTAATCTTGAATTCGAATTTTAGATATAAATAGCATTAATTAAATTTGTCCAACAAATCTAATCTAATCTATTTATTTAATCCGAATTAAAAGCCTGCTGATTTAATTTATTTCTATAAATTAAATATGAGATATTATATCTTTATTCGAAAATTAAGCTGAGATGTTATATCTCAATTTATTATAGTTATTTAATTTATCAAATAAATTAAATACTATATAATAATATTATTATCTATAAATAAATAATATCATTATTATTTTGAATTTTAATATATATATATATATATATATATATATATTTATATTTATATATATATATATATATATATATATATATATAATCCATCCTAAATTAAATACAGTATTCATTAAATCTTAGATATATATAAGATTCAATGAATCTGGACACTTTTACTCGTGCTGGGCTATTCTTGTGTGCGACCCTGTAGGCCCACATGAGATTGGCAGCGGGCCAATACTGTATCAGCCCATAAGTCGCAAGCGGCCTCTAGCAAGACTGTAACGGATGTCGGCTCAATCAGAAGGAAATTATGCGAAAGCTTTACAGAATTATTATGAAACTATGCGACTGGAAATTGATCCCTATGATCGAAGTTATATACTTTATAACATAGGCCTTATCCACACAAGTAACGGAGAACATACGAAAGCTTTGGAATATTATTTTTGGGCACTAGAACGAAACCCGTTCTTACCACAAGCTTTTAATAATATGGTCATGATATGTCATTACATGCGACTATATCCACTATAGAAAGAAAAAAGAAAAGAAAGGGGTAAGGGCTATAGCTTGTTTCCAATACTCAGCGGCTTAATCAAACCAAGCTTCCGCAATTTCCGAATCTCCCTATCGAATGGCCCGACCCTCAAGTGACTTCGCTAGGCTAGCCTTGTTAGTGAAGATTTTTCCTTGGGGGAGCAGTCCAATCGTTATTCCTTCCTTCAACAAAGAATGGATACAAACCACCAAAGAACGAAAGTAAGTACCATTTCTTTTCGATCTATATCGAATATAGCTTAGAGAGGTTAGTTTAGTTCTATAAGGATTGGATTGTTAAATTGCATAATATGGCTACAAAAATTGTGTTAAATAAGGTTTAAGGTATTTATTTGGATTACTAAAGGTATTGTTGTTGGTTTAAAAGGTTAGGATTTGCTAAATCTTGAACTATATATAACTATGAGTTGGAATTTGGAATTTAAATTAAAGTTTGATATGATTTTGATTATGTGAAGGTTTGAAGATTTGCTAAATAAATTGGGTTATGCTTATATAAGTTAGTATTAGGTTGAGAAATTGAGATTTGTGCTAGTAGGTCTTTTATATTCGAGCTCATAATTCAATTCATTGGAGGTTATATTGAGGAATAGATAGATTGGATTTGAGGTTTATAAATGAATATGATTAGGTGAAACTTTTATAGGAAATTGAATATTTTGGATATGACGATATCTTAATGATCATAATTAGTGAAAATAATTTATAAAAGAATGAAATAAGATTGTAACGATGATTTAAGTAATAAATAAAATTGTCCTCTAAAATTGAGGATGTTACAAAAGGGATGGGATACAAAACTAAAATGAAAAATAAGGCTAGTAATGAAAGAAAGTACCATGATGTTGATGTATATGAGTTGGGTGTTTGTTGGAAAATTTATGCTGTAACATACAAGTCCCAGTAAGAAAATAGATGTAGGTTTGATGTGGTAAATACCATTGATGTATGAATAATATTCACATACATTATATACTTAAAGTTACAAATAAATTGTACAATTATACATAAAGAAGAAAATTAAACATTGAAAGTTATATGAATAAATACTAGAAACCATTTAATTTTGGAGTTATTAGGCATAATGACAATAACCATGAGGTAGAATCCTAAAAGTCATGGAATTATATGAACGTCCACACATCATAACATTTAGATTTAATTTGCAAATAAAATGGCACAATTTCAGAATAATCAATAATCACTTTTTGGTTTATTTGAGTTCATACATCACCGATAAACACTTATCACAATACCAAATAATAATTCATCTCTCACAAATTAATCACAATAAATTTGAACACTAATCAGAATCAAATAGCCTTCAGGGCTTACAATTATTTATTTTGACTTTACAATTTGATCATCTTTCTCCATAATTTATTGCTTTAAGTATCATAACTATTATCGGTATTTTTCACAATATCTCATGGTCTTTTTGGCTTCACAACCATTTTGATATTTATTTTCAATAAATTGATACATATTAATCTATATAACTTCTGGTCATATTATATCATTTTTTCTATCCATATGACTTCTAGTCATAGTATAACATTTGCTGATAATTTTAATGACCTTAGAAATGTTATTATTTCCAAGACTGCAGTTCAATAGCCAAGATAAAATATTCTTGGCTTTCAACTATCAATTCTACCAATGCAATGTGATCATGTTTAATATCACTCTTATATACTTGTTCTTTGCTTTCAATAGCATATAAATCAATTTCTTCAAATATTGGTCTTCAGGATCATAGCAAAATCTTGCAAAGTTAAAATGTTTTTCTTGTTTAGTTTGATGTAACAATTAAATCATCAAAGTGACAAAATTTTTCTTGTCAATCATGACATTTACTGAAACCAATAGTGTTATTTTATATAAGAACTATTATAAAAATGATGTGACTTTTGATATCTGATCACAAATATAAGAATATTATGGCTTTTTGGCCTTTTGATAAAATTAAAATACTGTAAAATAAATTAAGTAAATTCAAATTTATAATCAAATATAAACCATAGTTAAGCCCGTGATCACATAAATCACATTATATGGTCATATATAATACTATTAATATTAAACAAATGAAAATAAAATATTAACATAATGATATAATAATAATATATTAATATAAATAAATGAAATGCAAATAAAATAACAATAATAAAAAATGAAATAAATAGTATAAAATAAATAAATATAAGCAATAAAATTTAAATAAAAAAAATAAAAATATTAAATAAGTAAATAAACAAATGAAACGTAAATAAAATAAAATAATACTCCCTCCGGTCTTAATTATAGGACATATTTAACCGATTTTGGGGAGATTAAGGAAAGTACTCTTACTCATTTTCCTAAAATGCTCTTATATAAATTGAAAATGACATAAATAAAAGTGAATCAACCGCTCTTGTCATATACCTCTCCGACCTAGAATTTCTCTTTTCACACGTTATCTAATTGAAATAATGATATTGCTATATATACATATATGTATGTGTGCGTGTATATGTACACACACATATGTGTGTGTACATATATAAACACACACACACACACAAAGACATATATGTGTGTGTGTTCATATGTGTGTACACACATATATATTGACATGCACACACACATATATACATATATGTATACACACACACACATGTGTGTGTGTGTGTCTATATATATTTGTGTGTAGACACGCACAGATATACATATATGCACACACACATATGTATGTGTGTGTGTGTCTATATATATTTGTTGTAGACACACACATATATAGATACATAGATACACACACACATATATATTTAAAAGTTTCACTGACTGAAAGAGTCTAAACACTCACATACATATACTCACTAAAAACTTAACACACTTGAGAGAATAAAATATGTGTATTTTAGGAAGAAATTGACAAAAATTAGAATGTTGTCTTATAATTAGGATCAAAACCAACTTCCAAATGTTGTCTTATAAGTAGGACCAAAGGGAGTATAATATAGGGTTAAGGTGCAGATTTGTCAACGAACTATTATTCGAGGAGCATCTGGCACAAAAAATAATTGAGGGTACCAAAATTACCAATCAATAATTAAAAAGTGGAAAAAAAACACAATGAGGTGCAAATTGGCCAACGAACTATTACCATGTCACTGTATTGGTGTCTCCGTCTTCCATTGACTGTCACAGTGTCGGCGACGTCGGCGTCTCCAAAGCTTCCATTGTTGTTGGGTGTTCCACTTACCCTCTTGAACTCATCAAGATCCGTATGCAGCTTCAGGGCAAGAATCACACACCGAAACCAAATCCAGCAGTCTACAACACCTGCTCGCATGAGTATCATCTCTATTGGTGTTTATCTTATCCAACAAGAAGGCTTAACCACTCTTTTTTCCAGCGTCTCCACTACCGTCCTACGCCAGTGCCTCATATTTTAACGTAATTGTGATAGTTGTTTTTTTAATAGTTATTTGATACTTTTTTCAATTTTTAATTGTTTATTAATAATTTTGGTACCCTCAATTATTTTTTGTGTTAGATACTCATCAGGTAATAGTTCGTTGGCAAATTTACACTTTAACCCTATAATATAACAACATAAAATGTAAAGAATAACGTAATATAAAATAAAGAAATATAAATGTTACATCGTAAGAGACTTCCGTAAAATGATAAATAAAAGGAAAAAAAAATTGCGAAGGAAAATAAAGCAACAATAACATGCCATCTTAGCATGAAATCCGATGTATAAAATAATCAATAAAATGGTCCCTTTAATTCCATATAATACTTAGATCATTCCAGATAAATCAAATAGATATATGGTAAAATAATGTAGGAGAAATCATTAAACCAACGGTGAGAAAAATAAACCTTTGTTAGAGCGTCATGCTGGTAACATGTTATGAAATCATGAAAATATACGAGATTGAGATGAAGGGATGAAGAAAAATAAGAGAGAATTGTAAAGATGAAAAATGGATGAGAACTTTCATTCACATAATATTTTCATGTACATTCAGTCCTTTAGGTTAAGCCTTTATATATAGGCTCTCAATTCTCTAAAGAGTTACAATATCTAAAACATAAGAATTAACTCACATTAAGATGGAGTTACAATGTCATAAATATAAGAATTAATCTACAACATAAAACTACTTAAAACTATGGGAGATTATAGATATTATGGAATCTCAAGAGACTGTGAACTTCCAGAATCACAATATTCATAACAAATATTAGTTTTTTTTTTTTTTTTTTTGAAAAAAGAGCCGCAAATGTTTTGCTTATTCAGTTACTCCTGCTTCGAGATTCTATATATTTGCAGAAAAAGTCGCGCTTTCCATACAAGTGTCTGTTCCAGCCTTCTCTCTCGCTCCCCCAGTTAAATTCTCATATTCACAATCTGAACGGCTTCGCTTTCTCTCTTGTCAGCCATTAGCAAACTCATTTGCGATTTGCTATTTTCCTTCTGGTTGATTTTTTCTTTTGGTATATTCCAAGTAAATTTTCTTCGCAGACTATATTCAAATTCCATAGGCTCAATTTCGACTCTTTCTGAGGTTTCCGGAGTTGGACTACCCAAGGGAAATGGATTTTGGTGAGAAAATCGTGTTGGGTTTGGTTTGAGAATGAATCATTGTTATGATATGGACGGCGGAGTTCTGGATTTAGATTCTCTGCCTTCGAATGTCGTCGAATGCCGATGCCTATTGTTATCGGCATTCGATTCGTTTAGCTTCAACACTGCATCCCAAGCTTTCTCTGAGAGTGTTTGTTCTTTCGTTTTGATTGGGTTTGATCATCAGCGTGGGATTTGACCCCTGGCGTTATTGAGTTAACAACGAAAATCTAACAAAAAAAGAAATCATTGGCTTTTTTGTTTAGTTGTTGGATTTTCAGCCCGGAATGAATTCGGATGCCGCAGACAATGGACATGGGGCAGGGGAGCCTCCCCAATTCGAGGAAGATTTTGCAGAGAAAGATCCTACTGGCCGTTATATTCGGGTACTTGATATTATTTGAAACTATTGTTTTTTTTTTTGATGTTATTTCTGTCTTCGATTATCTTCTGAGTATGGTGGTGCTGGATATTGATTTATTGTGGATTGGATGGTATTTTGGGTTGGTGATATTGTGTCCGGGATTTATAGCCTTTGTAGTTTAAAAATTAACACTGGGCAATCTGAACAAGAGAGCAGACACGTTATTAAATTTCTCATTGTTCACTACTAGGAGACCATTTGAGATTCTTATTTTATCAATGAAGAATCTAAGTGACAACCTCAAAGTAAATGTAATGGTAGACCTCTTTGGAGCCAGAACCTCATCCATTCTTATTTTACCCTTCTGCAATGCAACTATTGATTATGGTGCAAGACAGATAAGTTGGGATGTGATCAAGTCTCCTGGTTTTGGTAAGTGTAGATACTGCAGTAAAACATCTCATATCCATTGTTCTGGATTGGGTCAACTAAATGGAGCTTGAAATGCTCCTTGTGTTTTTGGATTCATATCTACTTTGGGACTTGCCTTCTTGGTAATTTAGATAATGTTTGGTGGGGAAGCTTCAAAGACCTCTTGCTAAAGCATAACCAGGGACAAAGACAATCTGCTCAGCTCTTCTTAGCAGATTTCTTAGCATCTATAATTCATATTTTCCCATGTTTATTTTAATTTTGTCCTCTGTTTTTTCCACAGTACAATGAAATCTTGGGCAGGGGTGCTTTCAAGACTGTGTATGATTCTGATACTTATCTCTTATGTTATTCTGTTTCCCCTCAATCTCTATGCTCATCATATCTGTTCTTTGTCTTATAGTTCTATTCCACCAAATGTATATAAAAAATGTGCAATATTTTTTGGCAGCAGATTACTAAAACTCATTATCTTTCTTTTGGGTAGTTATAGGGGATTTGACGAAGTTGATGGGATAGAAGTTGCTTGGAACCAAATTAGGATTGGTGATCTCCGGCAGTCAGCAGAAGATCTATCAAAATTATATTCTGAAGTTCATGTTTTGAAGTCTTTAAAGAATGAAAACATCATTAAGTTCTATAATTCCTGGATTGATGACAAGAAGAAAAATGTTAACATGATTACTGAGCTCTTCACCTCTGGAAATTTGAGGCAGTATGTGTTCTTGGTCACTTTTAATCTTTGTTTCTTTGTTGTTTGATTGTAATATGAGATTCAAATCATTATTTACCTTTGGCTAACAGATACCGAGAGAAGCATACATATGTTGACATGAAGGCTATAAAGAATTGGGCTAGACAGATTCTTCGGGGCTTAGTATATCTACATGGTCACAAGCCACCTATTATTCTCAGAGACTTGAAATGTGACAACATATTTGTGAATGGAAACCAAGGAGAGGTTAAAATAGGAGACCTTGGCCTGGCAATTATCTTGAAGCAGTCAACAGCTTGCAGTATCGACGGTAACATGCTACTTTCCTTGTTTTGTTTTCAGCATATTGACTCAGTATGAAG
This sequence comes from Acacia pycnantha, assembly GCA_025563575.1. NCBI lineage: Eukaryota > Viridiplantae > Streptophyta > Magnoliopsida > Fabales > Fabaceae > Acacia > Acacia pycnantha. Next base: position 234,993 of record JAMWYP010000118.1, read on the forward strand.
TGCTGAACTCGGCCTTTATTTGTTGATTTTTTTTTTTGTAAATTATAAGGCACTCCTGAGTTTATGGCTCCAGAGCTATATGAAGAAGAGTACAATGAACTTGTCGACATCTATTCCTTTGGGATGTGCTTATTAGAGATGGTTACTTTAGAGTATCCCTATATCGAGTGTACAAATCCAGTTCAGGTCTATAAAAAAGTTACTTCTGTAAGTAGCAATCATTAGCATATTTAATACACTATTAACGGAATGCTTATAGTTGTAACTATTGCACTGATATCTTTTGTATATTCTTTTAAGGGCATCAAGCCTGCTTCGCTTAGAAAAGTGAAGGACTCTCAAATCAAGGAGTTTATTGAGAAATGCATCGTTTCAGCTTCTCAGAGATTGTCTGCAGAGGAGCTTCTCAAAGATCCATTTCTCCAAGTTGAGAGTCCAAGGGGACCAATTCGTGATCCTCTTCCTTTATCTTGTCAAACCCCAAAAGCTATGGATATGTCCAAGTCTGATCCTCTCTCTGTGAACATAGATGTTGAATACAAACAGATTTTCAAGAGTACAAACACAGAAAGTTACTCTGGAAGTCCACATAGTCCTGTTCTAGAATTTCAGAGGACACATAAGAATAATGAATTTAGGTTAAAAGGGACCAAAAGTGATGATACCTCAATATCATTTGAATTGGGTATTGCTGATTTAGATGGTGAGCATATGCTCTTTTCTTTGCCTCCCTTTTTTTGGCATGCTTTACTCTACTTTCATTTAATTAGATCTTAACACATTGTGGTTTTATTGATTCCAGGTGAGGGACAGAATGTAAATTTTGACTTTTACCTTGATTCAGATACTGCACTCTCCATTGCCTCAGAGATGGTTGAAGAATTAAAGTTGGCAAATCACTGTGTTTTCCCCATAGCTGAGCTTATTGATTACTTCATAATGAACCTAATGCCTGGGTGGAAGCCTTCCCTGATTATTCCTCACGTGGAGGAACAAGTCTCATTGGTGGATCGCCGATACTTAGGGATGGACAAACTTACAACATGTCCATGGGATTCTATTCCAGATAGTGTTCCCTCTGGACGGAGTACTGATCAAAAGGCTTTGTGTGACAATGTTGATAATGCCAATTTTCAGACTTCTTCTCCTCTTGGTTTGGCCAAGAGACGAAGCACGTCCATGCCAAGCTTATGCCTATCCACCTTAGAGCTGGAGCCGTTGAGCTTAAGCAAGAACTTGATGCAATTAAGGCACGGTTTCAGCGATGGTTGTTTGAGGAGCTTTCTAGGATGAAATTGGAAGCAATAGAAGCCACCAGAAAGAGATGGTATGAGAAGAAAAAAATTGGCCGCTCATTGAATGTTAATCTTCTAGAATGAAATTTCTAGTTTAAAATGTTTTTGTTTCAAATGTGTTTGACGTGGCTCTTTTTTTGAAAGCCTATTCCTTACAACTTACAAGACCTATTTTCAGAGTTAGGGAAATCTAAAATACTATTTTTCTGTGTAATTATTTGCTTGGGATAACAGGAATTTGGAATGTCTTTTGGGAGCGGCTAGCAAATAGCATCCCGAAAGCTAGACAGTTTTATGTTTAATATGTTATTTCTGTGGCTTTCTTTAGTGATATCAGTAATACTCCTTTCGGTACTCAATATAATAGTACCTAATTTGTAATTCAGTTTCTTTCTTGAAATTAGAGCTTAATTTTATGGGAGAATTCTATTTAAATCCAGCTGAAATACCAAAATTTGAATCCAGGTTTACACTTTTAACAAGTTCTTAATCAGGAATTAGAGATTTCTAAATGTTGTTAAAAAATCAAAATGTCCCTATATAGTTAAAGAAAATTGAAAATAGGTGTAGGCTTACTTTTGTTTTTATTGTTTTAAAAATATTTAATTGAAATTTTCTTTTATTTAAATATTACGAGTATCATCTAAAAAAAAATCAAGATTAACGTTACGATTTTGCAAATCACACCGGGCTAATCAATTTGTCTTCAATTTTGGTCTTCAATATTTAGTCAATCTCACATTTTCATTATATAAATAAAAAGAACTAAAAATCCATAATTGAATTGATGCAAAGTTTACAATTTCCGTAATCACTACGCTAGGCCGAAGATTCACAATGGTTTATACATATGCAAATCATCATATGCTATTATCATCTCAACGATTATACTTCCAATTTTCTTTTTTAACTATGAAGGGCCATTCTGGTATTTCAACAACATTAAAAAATTCTTAAGGAGACCTCTTGGGCCTGATTAAGAATTTGTTAAAAATATAAACCTGAATTTAGATTTTGATATTTTATATGGATTTAAGTAGGATTATCCCTATTTTTATTTAATTAATAAGATACTTAACTTTATGTTATCGTCCCCATCTAGCATGTTTTCAGTCCTCAATGCTGTTGTTACCTTTTAAAACGTGCTGATTCAGGTCTTCTCTGAATCCTTTCACCTCACTTCACATCTCCCTCAACGATGTGTAACATCCCAAGTTTGAAATGCGGAAATTTTTTTTTTTCCAAACAAACAATCAGAGTGAAGCAATAGAGCGAAAGAGCATTTGGATTCTTAGCCAAAACATCAACCATTGTGTAACATTGTATAGATTACAGTAGTCCTATGGTTGTAGAAAGGAACAACAGATAGAAACAGAAAGCGGAAATACGTAAAGCGATAGAGATAAAGTTGGTCTTGGTGCACGCCTACTCCGGGTACTTGCCTCGATCCCCGAGCCGTGGTCCTCCCGACCCTGAAGCTACAACTGAGATTCAATTCACCATATTGAATCTCAGGTAACGGTTAACCTCATACCCAAACAATACAGTATACAGACAACAGATATTTCTAGAGCTAATACAACAGTATATCATAAGCATACTAGAGATGCATGATCATTATGCCGACAAAACATAAGCACGAGCAATATGTAAAGCCCCATAAGGTAAATAACAACAACAGCTTGCACTATTCACCTGCCACGATAATTAGTCGTGTCCTCGCGCTAGGAAAACAAAACGGTGTTATCAAAACTATAACCCGTATAACTGTCTGTATAACGGTCTACGAACATATCATTGACATATAAGCATTTAAGAAGCACAAGATTAGTGTTACAGTACGCGTCCGTACCTTCGTTGGCAACGTTAGGTACTACCGCGAAAACGTACTTTCTACGGAGAAACGTGCAAGAATCCTACGCGGCACGTCGGGCAGCGAACGGCAGCAGAATCAACGTTTCAGATATCCTATGAGAATAATGTCACGTCCATTAGTAATTTGACATTATAATAGCGCTTCCGCTACATAGGCTATTTTCTTCCCAAAATTTCGCCAGAACTTCGACGCATTTATGATTCTTGAAAATAAAGACTAAAATAGCCCTCCCATATGATACCCAAATCATAAAAATAAAGACTACCCTAGCCTTACTAACTAATAAACTAAAGACTAAAAACTAAAGACCGAAAGACTTACCCGTTGAAGACTTCGGCAGAACTTCCCCCAGAGCTTCTCTCTCTACTCCTTCCTCTCTCTAATTTTCGGCCAAGGGCTTGGAAAATGGTGTGAAAATTTTCAAAGGCAAGCATGCCTATTTATAGAGATTTTGGAGGGACAAGGTTGGAATTCTTGAAGTTGTTTACACTATTCATGTCCAACAATTACACATGATTTTTGCCCTTGCTTTTTCCCTCTTGGCCGACCTCCCTAGGTGATGTGGCAGCCCTTGGTTGGTCCAAAATGGTGACTAGGCTTGCTTTATGCCCTAGTCTAACCATTTTTCCCCGATCGGTACCCGATTCGCGTGATTTCGGAAAAATCTCAAAATTATGGATTTACAACTTTGAAGACAAGTTCTCACTTAGTAGAAATGTCCAAGTTAACCTAAATTTTGATTCCATATAGGTCTCCCACAGTCCAGTTGAAGTTTTCTCGAAAAACGTGTCCGAACGCGTCGGTTCAGAACGCATTTCTGAGAATACCTATTTCTTCAGAAAAATTCACTGATTCCAAATATGTCAAAATAAATTCAAACCCATTCCTAAATGTTGAGTTAGAATTTATTTTCCTCTTTTCCAAAATTATGCCTATATGCATTTTTCCCTATTTTGTTTTATTAGGAAAATGCACAAACGGCCTCGGAATTAACTTCCTAAGAGGTCACTTAAAGGTAAAAACTCACTGATCAATATTTTACCTTGACCTTGGGATTCCTATTCCTAGATCTCTAGATAGGATCCGTTTCCTAATTTAAATATTACTATTCATACTTTTTGCTTTAATTTAATTATATTATTTTTTTAATGTCAACTTGCATATGTAAAAATATATTCATTTATCATTTTTTTTTCTTCACTTGGAGCATAATTCGGCTGCCCCCATTTTCAATTTTAATTAATATTTATTTTTTTTAATTTATTTAATTATTTAATGATTTATTTAATTAATTTTTCCAAAAATTTCACAAAATTACCTAATTGGTCCATTCTTGTATTTAGGCCTAAAAATACCTAAACTCAACTATTTTTCATAAAAATTTCCAATTAATTAGTAAATACATTTTTACTAATTTTAAAACAAAAACCACCAATTTTAGGGTTTCATATAATTATTTGTGAATTTCCTTCACTTATGCTTAAGTAATTAGCCCAATATTACTTAATTACTTAATTATCATAACTTGATAATTTTCTTAATTACAATGTCTCATTATCTTCATACTCATGTATTAACATTAGTATTTTCATACCTCTAACATTATTCCATAATTACAAGGGTATTTTGGTCTTTTTACTACTTTTTGAACACTCTTATACAATTTTCCCAAGTTCATATTTTATTAAATTACCATAATTATGGATAATATACTCTCCTAATTCACTTGGTCATTTTATCGCCTTTTGGTATAAATTTTCTAAGTTGATTACCCTTTCAGGGGCATTTTGGTCATTTTGGCTCTTTGGCCCTTAAATTCCCTAATTTCTTGTAGATATTCCACTTAGAAAATATGCTATAATTATACAAGACTGGAGATTGAATTTTCACTTATCGAATTATCCAACTTTTATTTATAATATGCCGATAAATATCCGGTATTACATTTCTCCCCTTACACAAAATTTCGCCCTCGAAATTTAATCTATACTAACTAAACTTCGGGCCATGAACTCTGGGTACTTCTCCTTCATGTCACTCTCAGTTTCCCATGTTGCCTCTTCGGGTGTTAAACCCTTCCAGACCACCTTCACTATCAGAATAGTCTTATTTCTGAGCCGCTTCTCCTTATGATCAATGATCTGTTCTGGCTCAACGATGAAGGTATTATCATGCCGTACTTCAACATCCTCGTACTCGATGACATGATCATGGTCAGGTTGGTACTTCTTCAATTGCGACACGTGGAAAACGTCGTGGAGATTACTCAGGTTCGGGGGTAAAGCTAACTGATAAGCTACTTCTCCGCGCTTAGCCAAAATTTCGAATGGTCCAACATACCGTGGACTGAGTTTCTTCCTTTTGAGCGTCCTGCCGACACCAGTTACCGGAGATAACTTTAGAAATACATGGTCGCCGACATAAAACGTTAGAGGTCTCCTCCTTTTGTCAGCATAGCTCTTCTGTCTACTATGTGCTGCTAGGAGTCTCTTCTTGATCAATGCGATCCGCTCGTAGGTTCTGCTCAAGCATATCCGGCCCAAGTAATCGCTTTTGGACGAATCTGTCCAAAGACAATGGTGATTGACACTTCCGCCCATACAATGCCTCGAACGGGGCCATTTGTATACTAGCATGATAACTGTTGTTATATGCAAACTCAGCTAGCGAAAGATGTTGATCCCAACTTCCTTTGAAATCCGTGGCACATGCTCGCAACATATCCTCCAAAGCGTCGTATGGTTCTTTCGGATTGACCGTCGGTTTGTGGGTGATAAGCCGAACCGAACCTTAGCTTAGTCCCCATACCTTCATGTAATGCTTGCCAGAAACGGGATTTGAATCGTGTATCACGATCAGAGACAATGCTCTTAGGAACACCATGTAATCTCACTATCTCTTTGATATAAATCTCCGCCAATCGTTCCGGAGAATAGTGGATACTGATGGGAATAAAGTGTGCTGACTTGGTTAATCTGTCAACAACTACCCAAATTGTATCATGATTTCTGATTTTGGGCAGACCTACCACAAAATCCATGGTTATGTTCTCCCATTTCCATTCCGGCAGCTCTAGTCCTTGCAAAAGACCAGGGGGTCGACGGTGTTCAATCTTTACTTTCTGACAGGTCAAGCACTTGGCCACGTAATCGGCTACGTCTTTCTTCATTCCGGCCACCAAAGTTCGGATTTCATACTGTACATCTTGACCATGCCTGGATGTAGAGTGTACTTACTCTTATGAGCCTCATCCATTATTGACCGCTTCAATTCATCAACCGGCGGTATGTAGATTCGCCGCTTATACCGACCAAACCACTAAGTGATAGGTCATAGTCTTGGGTCTCACCTCGAGTGATCTTCTCACGATCTCTTTGCCCAATCATCTTGCTTCGAGCTTTCTCCACTTCATCTCTCAGATCATACTCCCCTTGACTCGCAAGAAGTGTAGCAAGATAGGCATCAGCTGGTGCGTGCAGACCCATGCAGATTTGGTTGGATAGATTCAGATCTCTGAAATCTTCCAGCAGTTTCTGCTCTTGTATCATCATGTATGATACCTGCACCGTCTTCCTACTAAGAGCATCAGCAACGACGTTTGCTTTACCCGGATGATACTTGATCTCCAGGGTGTAATCTTTAATCAGCTCCATCCAACGACGTTGTCTCATGTTGAGTTCTCGTTGATCGAACAAGTATTTCAGACTCTTGTGGTCACAATACACTTCTACGGTTACACCGTACAGGTAATGCCTCCATATCTTCAAAGCGAACACGATAGCCACCACTCTAGATCGTGTGTAGGATAGTTTAACTCGTGAGGTTTCAGGTGACGAGAGGCATAGGCCACCACCCCGCCCGCCGCATTAGGACACATCCCAATCCTTGCCCACCGGCATCATCAGACAACATAGGTCTCATCTGGATCGGGGATAATCAATACCGGTGCTGTAGTCAACCTCTCCCTCAGACTCTGAAAGCTCTCCTCACAATCATCTCCCCATATAAAGGGTTGATTCTTCCTCGTAAGCTTTGTCAATGGTAGGGCAAGACGCGAGAAATCCCGTATAAATCTGCGGTAGTATCCCGGCAGACCAAGAAAACTACGGATCTCCGTCACGTCTCGGCCGTTTCCACCCGTAACTGCTTCCACTTTGCTAGGATCAACTGCAACTCCGCCGCTAGATATAACATGGCCCAGAAATTTCACTTCCGGCAGCCAAAATTCGCATTTACTCAGCTTAGCATATAGTTGCTTCTCCCTGAGTATGCTTAACACCTTTCGCAGATGTTCTTCGTGCTCTTCTTTGCTCTTAGAATATATCAAGATGTCGTCGATGAACACCACCACAAATTGGTCTAGGTGTTGTCGGAAGATACGGTTCATGTAATCCATGAATACCGCAGTGCATTTGTTAATCCGAAGGGCATCACAAGGAATTCATAATGCCCATATCCGGTTCTCAAAGCCGTCTTGGGAACATCGCCATCCTTAACTCGCAACCGATGGTATCCCGAACGCAAATCAATCTTTGAAAAGACGTGGAACTGCATAACCGATCCAAAAGATCATCAATCCGGGAAGTGGGTACTTGTTTTTAACAATCACCTTGTTGAGTTCGCGGTAGTCGATGCAGTCGGAAACTTCCATCTTTCTTCTTTACAAAAGCACCGGGGCTCCCACGGTGAAACGCTAGGTCGGATGAACCCCTTCTTCAAAAGCTCTTCCAACTGCTTCTTCAACTCCTGCATCTCGTTAGGAGCCATACGATACGGCGCCTTTGATATTGATCCTGTGCCAGGCATCAAGTCAATGTTGAACTCCACTTCTCGGATAGGAGGTAACTCGGTAAGATCCTCCGGAAATACATCAGGAAAATCATTCACCACAGGAATGTCCTGAAGTGAAAGGTCAGCTTCAGCTTTGACTGAAAAGAATACCATGAAAGCATGACATCCTTGCTTCACGCACCGATCAGCTTCTGTAGCGGAGAGAAAGTTCAGGCTCACTTCAACCTTGTCTCCGGCAAATGATATCTCCTTTTGCCACAGTCGATCATCGCACCGTTGGCCGTTAACCAGTTCAGACCGAATATGACGTCGATGCCGTGGGATCCCGGCTGTCTGGGGTAATTTTGTTGCCCCGGTTGGTAGGGTCTCTTGTTTCCACCCTGGTTGTTGTTCCAAGGTGCCTTCCTCTTCTGTGAGGAACCTCCGCGGTTGGAACCACCGCGACTTGAATTATTTCCGTCCTGGCTTCGGGATTTGCGCAATTCCTTCAAGTTGCGCTCTGTCATTGTGCAGGATTCCACTGCTTTGGCCATCTTCGGAAATTGCTGAGACACTAACCTTGCCCTTATATCATATTTCAGCCGGTTACGTCGGTTAGCCTTCCGGCTCTCATTCTTGTAGATTTTCAGGTATGATGAATACCGCGACAAAGTTGGTAAAACGGGCGAAGTAGTCGTCGAAAGACTCCTCGGCTCCTTGCTTGATCTCGCAGGAATTCTTCTTCTTTAATTACTCGTGTTGATGGAGGAAAGTACTGTTCATTGAACTGCTCAAGGAACATCTCCCACGTAACAGATCGGGCGTAGTTGTGGAAACGCTCTTCCACCATCTCGTGAGCATCTCCTCAAGCTTGTAAATTGCTAATCGGGCCATCCGATTTCCGTGGCATTCCATGACTTCAAAAATCTTCTCAAGACTCAGAAGCCAATCCTCGCCTAGCTCACTCCTCCCTCGGAAACCAGGTGGTTTCAACTTGCGAACCTGGTTTACCCGGCCGTAGTCCTTCCTCTTTGTCCGTGCTCAGGTGGTGATTGGGATCTGTCAGACCCTTCAGGCTCTTCATCATTGTCATTGTCATCATTGTCATCATATTCTTCTTCATCATTGTAGTTATTTTCTTCTTCATTTTCTCGCTCCTCTTCATGTTGTCGTGCTTCCAATTGTCTTTGTGCCTCCTGGTCCTGTTGGTTCTGTCTTGCCGTAAGAGTATCAATCGAACTCTTTGTTCTGTAGAGTTCTACGCATTTCTTCAATTTCATCACGTCCGGTTGATTCGGTTCATTGTTTCTTTCATCCCGAGGCCGTCGCCTCTTCCTCTACCTCGGCCTCGACCACGGCCTCGGCCTCTTGGTGCACCGGCACCTCTTAGTATCGCCATGTTTTATTCTTTTTCCTTTAAATAATTATGACAAAATATATAAACATTAGAAATGGCACAACAATTTGCACACCAAACATATATTCACATATATTCATTTCATAAGGTTTATACATATTGGTCATTCTAATCCTAATACAAGTCTTACTTGTACAATCTCCTTATTCAAACGTATTTACAATATTCCAAAGTACTTGGAGATACAACCCAAACTTCCTAGTTTCTACAATCCACAGCTTCCTTGTACTGACGCTCTCCTTTTACATGTACCGACGAACCAAGCACTTCAGGTAGCGTAGATAGATACGAACGCTCAGAATAGGCCCGTCGTCTAACAGTTTATTGATAATTCCTGCCCAGCGTTGGGTTTGAGGGAAGTAGTACAGGGTGGATCTAATCCAGTCCCCCGCTGAGTGACGGCCATAGACGTTTTGGTGAGTTTTGACAAGGCTTAGGAACATCAGGTATTTCTCTTTGGTAGTGGTGGTATAGTCCTCAGACCGCTGATAATACGACTCTAACAGTTGTGTCAGCGCCGCATTGTCATTCAGGATATAACGGTAATCATCAATGTTGGCCTCCGCATCGTCTAGGTTTTGGATTTCGGGGTAATCGAAATTGTCCCCTATCGAGGAATGGGTTGACCGGCAGGCTCCCGGCTCGGGTTGGTCTTCGAGCTCCGGCTCCTCAGGTTGTTCAACGTAGAAATTTTGATTGATAAGGAGGTTGTGATAGTATCCTATGACGGGGTTTTCGTCTCTGTCCATCTCTATACATTACACCAATGGCCTAATCAATACTCATTTTCAAAATATGCTCAAAGTTAAAAGGCTTAAGAATCTAACTCCGTTATCCGAACAGAATGGCCAGGTAAGTGTCTACCATGGGGGCCTCACCGGGTTAGCAGTGACTTATGGCACACCCACGTAGACTAGCCTTGCCTTCGGCACCAAACTGTCCGTGGTAACATAGTTAAACACTTGCCAGAAAAATTGCTCTGATACCATAAAATGTAACATCCCATGTTTGAAATGCGGAAATTTTTTTTTTCAAACAAACAATCAGAGTAGAGCAATAGAGCGAAAGAGCATTTGGATTCTTAGCCAAAACATCAACCATTGTGTAACATTGTATAGATTACAGTAGTCCTATGGTTTAGAAAGGAACAACAGATAGAAACAGAAAGCGGAAATGCGTAAAGCGATAAAGATAAAGTTGGTCTTCAGCTGCACGCCTACTCCGGGTACTTGCCTCGATCCCCGAGCCGTGGTCCTCCCGACCCTGAAGCTACAGCTGAGATTCAATTCACCATATTGAATCTCAGGTAACGGTTAACCTCATACCCAAACAATACAGTATACAGACAACAGATATTTCTAGAGCTAATACAACAGTATATCATAAGCATACTAGAGATGCATGATCATTATGCCGACAAAACATAAGCACGAGCAATATGTAAAGCCCCATAAGGTAAATAACAACAACAGCTTGCACTATTCACCGGTGCCACGATAATTAGTCGTGTCCTCGGCGCTAGGAAAACAAAACGGTGTTATCAAAACTATAACCCGTATAACTGTCTGTATAACGGTCTACGAACATATCATTGACATATAAGCATTTAAGAAGCACAAGATTAGTGTTACAGTACGCGTCCGTACCTTCGTTGGCAACGTTAGGTACTACCGGCGGAAAACGTACTTTCTACGGAGAAACGTGCAAGAATCCTACAGCGGCACGTCGGGCAGCGTAACGGCAGCAGAATCAACGTTTCAGATATCCTATGAGAATAATGTCACTTCCATTAGTAATTTGACATTATAACTGGCATTTTAGGTAAAAATTACCATTTTGCCCCTATACCCCTACTTGGCGGAATTTCGCCAGCGCTTCCGCTATATAGGCTATTTCCTTCCCAAAATTTCGCCAGAACTTCGACGCATTTATGATTCTTGAAAATAAAGACTAAAATAGCCCTCCCATATGATACCCAAATCATAAAAATAAAGACTACCCTAGCCTTACTAACTAATAAACTAAAGACTAAAAACTAAAGACCGAAAGACTTACCCGTTGAAGACTTCGGTAACTTCCCCGAGCTTCTCTCTCTACTCCTTCCTCTCTCTAATTTTCGGCCAAGGGCTTGGAAAATGGTGTGAAAATTTTCAAAGGCAAGCATGCCTATTTATAGAGATTTTGGAGGGACAAGGTTGGAATTCTTGAAGTTGTTTACACTATTCATGTCCAACAATTACACATGATTTTTGCCCTTGCTTTTTCCATCTTGGCCGACCTCCCTAGGTGATGTGGCAGCCCTTGGTTGGTCCAAAATGGTGACTAGGCTTGCTTTATGCCCTAGTCTAACCATTTTTCCCCGATCGGTACCCGATTCGCGTGATTTCGGAAAAATCTCAAAATTATGGATTTACAACTCTGAAGACAAGTTCTCACTTAGTAGAAATGTCCAAGTTAACCTAAATTTTGATTCCATATAGGCCTCCAACAGTCCAGTTGAAGTTTCCTCGAAAAACGTGTCCGATCGCGTCCGGTTTCAGAACGCATTTCTGAGAATACCAACTTCTTCAGAAAAATTCACTGATTCCAAATATGTCAAAATAAATTCAAACCCATTCCTAAATGTTGAGTTAGAATTTATTTTCCTCTTTCCAAAATTATGCCTATATGCATTTTCCCTATTTTGTTTTATTAGGAAAATGCACAAACGGCTTGGAATTAACTTAGGAAGAGGTCACTTAAAGGTAAAAACTCACTGATCAATATTTTACCTTGACCTTGGGATTCCTATTCCTAGATCTCTAGATAGGATCCGTTTCCTAATTTAAATATTACTATTCATACTTTTTGCTTTAATTTAATTATATTATTTTTTTAATGTCAACTTGCATATGTAAAAATATATTCATTTATCATTTTTTTTTCTTCACTTGGAGCATAATTCGGCTGCCCCCATTTTCAATTTTAATTAATATTTATTTTTTTTTAATTTATTTAATTATTTAATGATTTATTTAATTAATTTTTCCAAAAATTTCACAAAATTACCTAATTGGTCCATTCTTGTATTTAGGCCTAAAAATACCTAAACTCAACTATTTTTCATAAAATTTCCAATTAATTAGTAAATACATTTTTACTAATTTTAAAACAAAACCACCAATTTTAGGGTTTCATATAATTATTTGTGAATTTCCTTCACTTATGCTTAAGTAATTAGCCCAATATTACTTAATTACTTAATTATCATAACTTGATAATTTTCTTAATTACAATGTCTCATTATCTTCATATTCATGCATTAACCTTAGTATTTTCATACCTCTAACATTATTCCATAATTACAAGGGTATTTTGGTCTTTTCATTACTTTTTGAACACTCTTATACAATTTTCCCGAGTTCATATTTTATTAAATTACCATAATTATGGATAATATACTCTCCTAATTCACTTGGTCATTTTACTGCCTTCTGGTATAAATTTTCTAAGTTAATTACCCTTTCCAGGGGCATTTTGGTCATTTTGGCTCTTTGACCCTAAAAATCCCTAATTTCTTGTAGAAATTCTACTTAGAATATATGCTATAATTATACAAGACTGAAGATTGAATTTTCACTTATCAGAATTATCCAACTTTTATTTATAATATGCCAGATAAATATCCGGGTATTACACGATGGATAGCTTGCCTTTGGTACATTCATCCGGCTTCCTTAACTCTCTGTTTACGGTTCTCTTTCTGTTTCATTCATTCTATTATATTGATGCAGCCAGCGTGAGATCCTCATCTTTTACTGTGTTTACTAATATGATGTGCAATTTGTTGTAGGATGCTGACCAACCTCTTATGGACTCAAAGGGTGCAAGTTCCTCTGTGTGGTGGCCGGAAGTGACCAAGGTGATGGAGTTGTGGCGGACTGAGGGGAGGAGGATCTTGATGGCTGAAATTCGTTGTCCAAGATTAGGAGATCTTATGGTTGTCATTTGTCATTAATTATTGTGTCTGTTGGCTTTTATTAATTTCAAGTATCTTTGAATTGTATTGTAGGTGTTAGGCATTATATTCCAGCTTTATCATTTTCAAGTATCTTTGAATTTTAATCTGTTTAAGATAACATATTAAGTCTTGAACAAGTGTAGCTTTCTTATGAGTTGTTTCAATCTATTTGAAAATATGATTTTGTTGTTCAAGATTTCATTTCTCCGACAACAATCCTTTATTTAAACTTAAATGCTTAATTAATGCACTAATTTGTAAGGGAATTATTAAATTAAACTAGCTTATATTAAATATTTACGTATATTTATTTACCTTTAAATAAGGTACTAGTATATTCTAATAGGATCCACATCTGTCTTTTTAATTAAGAATCAGAACCTAGGGTTTTTCGTTATCATCCTCATTTTTAGCCTGAATATGTGAATATTATTTTTATTGTTACGAACTTACGATATCCATGCATCTAATTAAGTTGGCAGGGGATGCAACATGATAGTCTTAAACATTTGCATGCCTTGGGCGGCCAAAGATCTCTCCATATGACAAGTCCATAAGCAAGACCATAGCTGGTCCTGCACACCCTGTAATCTGTGGCCTTGGGAGTACTGTTGGCGAACTTGGCCATTACAAAAGGCGCATGCATGTAGGTTTCACTTGTGGCCTGATTGCCTATATATTCACACTGACTAGAAACATGAGGCTTGCTATTTGTTCTACAACAGCAGATCGGATTTTCTCAAAATTTTAAACTTAGAGAGTGATGGATGTAATACCCCGAAATTTGAATTAGGGAATTTAAGGGCCAAAGTACCAAAATGACCAAAATGCCCCTAGAAAGGGTAAATGACTTAGAAAAATTATGGAAAATACCCTTGTAAATTATAAAATAATGCATGAGGCATGGAAATTCTAATGTTAAGGCAAAAGTTTGAAGATAAAGGAGTGTCTTAATTAAGAAAATTATCAACAAGTGATAGTAAAGTAATTAAGTAATATTGAGCTAATTACTTAAGCTCGAGCAAAGAAAATTATGAAATAATTATGTAAAGCTCAAAAATTAGTGGAAAATAGTTGAAAATTAGTAAAAGTATGTTTACTAATTAATTGGAAATTTTGGAGAAAAATAGTTGAGTTTAGGTATTTTTAGGCCTAAATGCAAGAATGGACCAATGGGAAAATTCTATAAAAATTATGTAAAAATAATTATTTAATTAATTAAATAATTAATTAAATAATTAAATCAAAATAATTATATTTAAAAAACGAAAAATTGGGCAGAAAATAAAAAAATTGAAAAAGGAAATGAAGATTTTTGTTGCAAGTTGCATATATTATATATTATAATTAATTAAAGTAAAAAGTTGTGAATAGTAATTTAGAAATTAGGAAACGGATCCTATCTAGAGATCTAGGAATGGGATTTCCAAAGTCAAGGTAAAATATTAATCAGTGGGTTTTTATCTTCCGTTAAACTCTTCCGGAAGTTAATTCCGAGGCCGTTTGTGCATTTTTCTAATAAAACAAAATAGGGAAAAATGCATATAGGCATAATTTTGGAAAAGAGGAAAATAAATTCTAACTCAACATTTAGGAATGGGTTTGAATTTATTTAGACATATTTGGAGTCAGTGAATTATTTCAAGAGATTGATATCCCGAAAACGAATTCCGACACCGGACGCGTTCGGACACGTTTTTCGAGAAAACTTCAACTGGACTGTTGAGACCTATATGGAATCAAAATTTAGGTTAACTTGGACATTTCTACTAAGTGAGAACTTGTCTTCAAAGTTGTAAATCCATAATTTTGTAAATTCTCCGAAATCACGCGAATCGGGTACCGATCGGGAAAACGGTTGGGCTAGGGCTTAAAGCAAGCCAAGTCACCATTTTGGACCAATGGGAGGCTGCCACATCAGCAAGGGAGGTCGGCCAAGGCATGAAAAAGCAAGGGCAAAAATCCTTTGGAATTGTTGGACATGAATAGTGTAAGACAATTTGGAAAATTCCAACCTTGTCCCTAAAATTTTCTATAAATAGGCCATTCCTCTCTTCAAAATTCTGCACATCACTCTTCACTTCTTTGAGCTCCTTTGGCCGAAATTCCTAGGGAGAGAAAGAAGAGAGAGAAGTTCTGGGCGGAAGCTCTGCCGAAGTCTTCAACGGGTAAGTCTTTCGGGCTTTAGTTTTTTTTAGTCTTTCGTCTTTAGTTTTTAGTTTAGTAGTTAGTAGAATTGTTAGTTAGATTTAGAAAGTAGGTGACAAGATTCCTACAAATGTTTTAGAGCCTTGTTTGCGTTGAAAAATATGCAGAGGTGTAAACATAGTAGGGATCGAGTCGAAAAGTTGTAGTTTTTATAGCTCTTTCAAAATTGGGGTAGTAATAGCCTTTAAATTTCAAGTATGATTGGGTATCATATGGGAGGGCTATTTTAGTCTTTATTTTCGAAAATCATAAATGCGTCAAGTTCTCGTAAATTTTGGGAAGAAAATAGCCTATGTATGAAGTTACCGGCGAAATTCCGCCAAGTAGGGTTATTGTTATTGCTATACATATCTGATATGTATACCCTATGTCAGACCGTAGTATGTGTTGCCAAAGTCTATGAATGTCTGTTGTACATATATGATGTATGTAATCATGAGGTTAACCGTTACCTGGGGTTCGATGCATGGACTCCAGCTCTTAATTTAGCTTCAGGGTCGGGTGGACCGAGGACCGAGGAGAAGGACAAGCAACACGCCTAGGAGTCGCGGCTGAAGACTTCTTTCTGTATTAGTTTTGAAACACTCTTGTACCGCTGTTTAAACAGCAAAACATGTTACCATGGGTATTTTAATATATATATCAGTTACTCAATCGCTCCGGTGCACTACTCTGGTCATTTTGAAATGATATTTGAAAAAAAAAAAAAAAAATTACTGCTTTAGAAAAGTCGGGTTGTTACAATGGAAAACCCACAAACAAGACTCACAATATGTTGTCTACAGAGAGGTTTTTTATAATATTCCTGCTTAGCATGCATCTAAGATAAAACTTCATGTAGCAGCATTGCAAATCTGCATGTGTTACTTCATGTTGTTTACCTCTGAGAGGTGTTTAATAATTTTTCTACGACCTTAAATAGAACTTCGTTTATCTGTAGTACTTGAGTATCTTTCCGTTATTGATATGTTGTTTGTGGCCGCGCGTCACGCGGATTCTAAACTGGTATGACATAATATATATAATACTCATATTGGATATCTAATGACTAATAATGATATTAAACAAAAAAAGTGTGATCGTTATTTATTTAAAAAAGGTTCGTGGTTATGATCGATTATAGAGAATCTTGTGTATCTACCAACTTAGTATGTGTTTTATGTTGAAGGAAATGTTTTGATGTTGCTGACCAATAAATCCACAAAATTTAATCCTGATGATGCATTCATTCGCCAAAATTAAAAACCCTAGTGATACATTGCATTGTTGACAAACTCGCAAGTTGACTTTCCGAGTTTATCGTTTTTACGTTTCTACCTTACTAAATCGAGTTAAGTCTCTAATAAAATCGTGTCAGCTGTAAACTCAAATAAACTCACGAGTTTACACACCAAATTTACCGGTTTTACTTTGTAGCTTACAAAATTGTGTTAATTTTTTTCAATTTTATCATCCTCAACAGCTTTATATATGAATTTTATAGAAATTTCTTTATTTAATATAATAAATTACGAATGTTGATAGATTTTCTTTCAATTATTAGGATTTAAAATATATTTAAATCAAATTATTGTCATTTTTATATTTAAATTATTTAATTATACACTGTTAATACATATTTAATGATAAAAGTAAACTCTTACGAGTTTACCAATTCGAGTTTACGATACGAGTTAATGTCATTGTCACGAGTTTAGCTTAGACTCGTGAGTTTGACAACCTTGATACACTGGTACATTCTTTTTGTATTATTTATTATTATATAGAAATTGGACAATTTGTGAAAGTCTTGGGAGTTAATGAGGGAATGTTTAATTTACAAGTTAAATTTTGTTGCTACATTCATTGAACGACTTAACGTTCTTGGATTGATGGCGAATTAAAAAACAAATTGTTGTCCATGGATTAATAGTAGGATTCAATGAATATTATTTTAGGAGACTCGGGCACACATGAGTAATTGAAAGAGTGAGATACATGTATAAATGAAGTGAGGTGCATGCATGCAAATTATACAAAGAAGAAAGAGTAATGTATTCTCTTATGTACAATGAACAAGTATATAAATAGGCTCTCTAATAATAATCATTCAAGTAATTCTATTTAAATTCTAATTTTAAACTAATAACCGTTTAATTTATGGTATGTTGCCTTCCGGCTAGCTTACAAACGGAAGGCCAAAACAATAATAGATCGACCTTGTTTTTTAGTCAATATGACTTTCAAACTTGCATCATTTTGTGACCAAACCAAACCACTTTTCTATAATCAAGCACTCCCAAAAACAATGTCTAAATATCCAACTCGCTCTTTTATTTCTCAATGATTGAGCAATATATACAACATCATTTCCACTTCACAAAACACAGCCATTTCCATATTCTTATTTCAAGTTCATGAAAATGGCAGATTTGGTGGGATCACCTAGCTGTATGTACTGCTGCTTTAATTGCCAAAACCAGATCGCTTTCCATGGTGCTATTATAAGTTGATGTTAAATTCTTTTTACGTGCTTAAATTGCAGGCTACCTCCAATTAAGCTAGATAATATTTTAATTATGACATATATAAAAAATATTTTTTCAACGTGATTTAGGATGTATGAGATAAGTATGTGAGAAGAGTTTTATCTCAACTTACATAAACGTATTTTTCTAATGTTATCTCAAGCGGGCCCAATAGTTTTGGATATTTGATAATGGTATTGCAACAAGAAAGTACAATTGTACCAACATGTGATTGGTCCAGCGGAATGTGGCGCTAGATTTCCTTAAGAGGTCTAGGGTTCGAGCTGCGGTAAAATCACTCGTAATCCGCCTTGTATGAAGCTACCACTGTTGGGAGGGTCGTCCTTGCCACTGCAGTACCCGGAGTAGTTGCACACTTGCCACCATTTTAATTTATCAAAAAAAAAAAGTACAATTGTTATTCACTTAAACAGGTTCATGCTATGATTATAGAAAATAATGTACATCTACCAATTTAGTAAATTTGATATAAGAGAAAATGTTTTGATATTGCTAACCATGATCCATTCTTTTTCTTTTCTTTTCTTTTTTTGATAAAAATTGAACAATTTGTCAAAGTTTTGGGAGGGAATGTTTAATTTACAACTCAGAAGCAGCTGGATGGTTTATTCATTTAACGACTTGACTTTTTTTTTTTTTTGATAGATGGCCAATTAAAAAAAAAAATTTGTCGTTCATCGATTATTTAGTGGAATTCAATGATCATTTTAAAAGTGTTCCAGGTACACACGTGATAATTGAAAGATTAAGATGTTTCTTATGAAAAAAGATTGAAAGGGTGAGATACATACATGTTTCATATCTCATACAATAAAAATTATTCAGGCATATTTCATGTACAATGAACGAAGTAGATACCTACAAATAGGCTCCTTAAAAAAATTATCTCATCAGATACATACATGTGGGTTTGATGGGTGGTATAGAAAAGAATTATAACAAATTCTTGAAGAGAATTCTAAAGAATTTCAAGAATATCTAATAATTAGTAAGTTACTAGAAAAATATTATACTATATATATAAACACTAGCCCTATTCTTTACCTTGGTAGGGAAAAAAATTTACAAGGAACCTGATGAAGAAAAGAAAGCCATCCTCCTTTATCCCAGGCAAAAATAAGACTTATCTCTAACGGACCGATAATGCTGATTCTATGTAAAAGGTAGAAAATAAGACTTAACTCTTACGGTATGAAGTTGCCTCTCAATATTGAATATCACTCAACCTCAAGCTGGAAGACTTCTGGAATAATTATAAAGCTTAAAATTAGGTTAAAGATTCTCCACCTATACCTTATTTAGGGAAGAAGATTCGTTCAGAAATTCTCAATTTGCCATACTCGGGAGAAGGGTCAGAAGCAAAGGGCTAAGCTGCAAGTGTGTTTGAATTCGTATAATTTCTTTTAATATTTTCGTAATAAAAAATTGGAAATCAAAGTTTGAATTTTGTTGAATATAGAGTGATTTTGGAGTATAGTTGTCCACAGGTTTCACTCGTATGAATTTTGAATTTTGTCTTTAGGTGAAATCAAAATATCAATAAAATAAAAATAATTCAGGTGTAGTATTGTTCATAAATTGAGGGGTGGATGTACAAACCAAGCCATGATCAGGTTAAGTTAAAATAAAATAAAATCTGATTTTTAATTTTTCTTTAAGATTCAAATTTTATAAATGGATTAAAAATATTCATGCTATGACTATAGAAAAAATTGTATATCTACCAACTTAGAAATGTGATATAAGAGAAAATGTTTTGACAATTTGTGAAAGTTTTAGAAGGGAAGGTTTAATTTACGGCTTAAAAACTTGCTGCTTTTTTTAGTTGTTCATTCGATATCTAGAGCTTCGTCATGACTAATCAAAATCCAACCCGGGTTGCCAGTGGCAGAGCCAGAAATTATAATGCAGGGGGCGAGAATTAAACCCTAACTTTATTTTCCTCAAACTCCATATCATAAATCACAATTTTTCTAACTAAACCCTAACTTTATTTTCCTCAAATCAATACATAAAACAAATAAGAGAGATGACAAGACTCCCCTCAAAGATATATATTAAAACGCGAGAGACAATTAGATTGCTTACTTGTGTTGATGGACAAACACGAGCTTCAAAGAGTCAAAACCTTTAGCTGAAATACGTGATTGAGGATTTGCACTGATCCGGGAGACAAATAGGACGTATGATGACTTCCTAATTTTAATATATTTGAGATATATTTAGGAAGTCATCAATACTAAATTAAAGAGATTTTCTTAAGATTTTAAAATATATCAATATGGGTGCATGATTTCAACTTAAAATATAACTTTTTGATTAATTTTAGGAAATAAAAGAATAATGAATAAATAAGAATTGGAGGTTTTCAAAAGAAAAAATAAATAAAGTTGTTGTTGTTGTTGTTGTTATTATTATACTTTTACAATTGATTATTTTGTAGCAGCTAAAAAGATCAATTGTAAATGTATTATTCGTGATGGTAAGTATACTTCAACTTACAAGGATACCTTTAGATTAAACAAAAATGGGGCCTACGTGAAGGCTATCCTTCGTGATGCTATATGATGGTAGCTCTTGTGTGTGTGTGTTAAGTCCAATTTCTATGTGGCAATACCTTAAAACGAAGTGTGTCTATATTTTCTTTTTCTTTCTTCTGTTTAAACTTTAGGGGGGCGGGGCCCACCCTAGCCCCACCCTCCCTCCACCCCTGCGGGTTGCGCACGTGGCTATGGTGGGTGAGTCTCCCAGCGAGACTTTTCTGTATTCACAAGACTCGAACTCAAGACCTTGCTTAAGCAACAGAAGCCGCTTACTAATTGTGCCAACTTCCGTTGTTGCTTTAATTATTCATTTAACGACTTGATGTTCTCTTTGGATTGATGGCCGATTGAAAAAAGAAAATTGTAGTGCATTCATGGATTACTAGTTAGTGGGAATATAATGTGGGATTCAATGAACATTTTAAAAGTAATTCCATGTAGACATGTGATAATTGAGAGATTGAGATGTTTCTGATGAAAAAGATTGAAAGGGTGAGACACATACATGTTTCTTTTCTCATCCATTAAAAATTATGCATGCATATACTATTATATTTGATGAACAAAGCAGTAAATGTATTCTCTTATGTACAATGAACAACGTATAAAAAAAGCTCTCTAATAATAATCATTTAAGTAATTCTATTTAAATCTTATAATCTTGTCCTAATCAACCACATTATTTATCTCGAAACTAATATATATCCAACTCGCTTTTTATTTCCTAAAGATTGAGCATAAAACAGAACCACGCTGTTATACTTCTGATTTCAAGTGCAGAAGAAGCATAGTGGAAGAGCATGGCGGATTTGATGGGATCTCTCAGCTGTATATACTGCTGCTTTAAGTGCCAAAACCAGATCGCTCCTCATGATGGTATCATTTCCAAACAGTTTCGGGTCAATCCATGAATCCCTCTTGCTCGTTTCTTTGTTTGATAATTCTTTATTCATATACATATATATAATTTGAGGAGATTAAAAACAGGGAAGCCATGGAAGAGCATTTCTGTTTTCTGAGGCAGTGAACATAAAGGAAGGAGAAAAGAAAGAGAGGCAGATGCGGAGTGGGGTCTACACAGTGAGTGATGTGTATTGCAGTGACTGTGGAGAAGAATTGGGATGGAGATACATAAAAGCCTTTGAAGAAACCCAGAAATATAAAGAAGGAAAGTTCGTACTTGAAATCTTCAAGATTGTAAAATCCTCTGCTTAAGTTTCAAAATATAATCCTTGAAAGTATATTTTCTAAATCACTCTAATTAGGTCCATCCTAATTTTTGGTTTTTGCTAGATTTGTGGTGTTTATTTCTGTCCACAGTTATAAATATTGTTGTCAAACTCCTGAGTTGTCTCTCTTAGTTTACCGTTTTTATGCTTATAGTTTGCAAAATCGAGTCGAGTCACTGATAAATTTATAACTATTGTAAAATTGGTTAAACTCACGAGTTTATATAGAGTTTACCGTTTTTATGTTTCTAACTTACAAAATCATGTTAACTCACCTTTAAAATCTTATTAAGTACTTCAATTATTTGAACATGGTCAGTAGCTTTATATATAAATTTTATAGAAATTTATTTGTAAAATATAATAAATTATGAACGTTGATGGATTTAATTTCAATTATTTGAAAATATAATATATTTAAATTAATTTGTTATTATTTGTTATATTCTAATTATTTAATTATATACTATTAATACCTATTAATGGTGAAAGTAAACTCTTACGAGTTTACTGTTCGAGTTCACGATACGATTTTACGTTATTGTCACGAATTTGCTTAAACTCACGAGTTTGACAACTTTGACTTATAACTTCTGAGGAATAATGAGAATTACTATCAAATAAAGATTAACCATTTATTTGTTGATGATCTTTTTGCAAATACATCATACTATGATGATTGATATCCCTAAATTGAGCTAGCTAGGTAGCATCAATTGAGAGATGAAAATTCTAATTGTTTAAAAGATGAGTATTACTGTTAACATTTAATTTAATTTCTAATGTCGCCAGCATACGTATGTTAACATTTTAAAAGGGTGAAGTTAAAAAAATGTAAATAAAATAAAATAAAACAGAAAAGGAATAACCTCAACAATCTCTCCAAAAAATGATCAAGGGATATATGGGATGATGATTTTGTGACACACTACCTTTACTAAAGCATGTGTTTGTTAACAAACCCAAAATTTGGAGAAACATACTAATCTCTCTTTCTTTCTTTTTTATAATTACAAGCCACAATGGCATTACAATAAATCCTTCTTAGCTAGGTGATTCTACCATCAATCCTAAAATCTAAGATTAATGAGAGGTGAAGACCAAGTTAACCCCTACTTCATTTGATGAGGATCTTATCATCATTCATACTTTAATTTATGACAGTAGATCTCTATTTACAAGGTCTTACAATGATTAACTACCTCATTAAGGTCTTAACTAACTAATGACTTTATATATTTCCAAGAGTATTCAATCTGTAAATTAGTTTTATCTTGTTGATTGCTTAGTAGTGCAAAAGATGTCACGACCATTATTGTCAAACTCGCAAGTTAACTCTCCGAGTTTACCGTTTTTACGTTTCTACCTTATTAAATCGAGTTAAGTCTCTAGTAAAATCGTGTCAGCTGTAAATTCAGATAAACTTACGAGTTTACACACCGAATTTACCGTTTTTACGTTTGTAGCTTACAAAATTGTGTTAATTTTTTCCAATTTTGTCATCCTCAACGGCTTTATATATGAATTTTATAGAATTTTTTTTATTAAATATAATAAATTATGAATGTTGATATATTTAATTTCAATTATTTAGATTTAAAGTATATTTAAATTAAATTGTTGTCATTTTTATATTTTAATTATTTAATTATACATTGTTGATACATATTTAATGATAAAAGTAAACGCTTATGAGCTTACCGATACGAGTTTATGTCACTGTCATGAGTTTACTCAGACTCGTAAATTTGACAACCTTGATCACAACACATCAATTGATGGAAAAAAGTTACAACATGACAAAGTTGGATCTTGTCAATATAGAATATTGATCAAAATCTCCATAATTAATGTGCAGATTCATTGTGTCCCCATGGCCTGAAGAATTAGGTACACTTTTAATTAATCTCCATAATTGATTGAATTATAATCAGTGTGAATAGTCTGCCGAAGTAACTTTTTATTCTCTATGAACCCTCCACCTTGTGCAATAGGCAAGTGATGGACTGAAGGGAATGACTAAAGGCGATTGTTTGCATTTTTTTCAATCATGTTTTCGTTTTTCATTCTCTTAAAGAAAGTATTTTATTAATTCTCGATTTTTTTTAGGATTTCATAAAACATATTCGTACATTTAAAGTAGAGTTATTAGTCAGATTTATGAGTCTGTGTCTGGATTTCCAAGGACATGGGACTCCAAACAAAAGATACTGTATCAAGTTTAAAATCTCATAATAATGATTGTATACCAGATCAGTACAGGCGGGCTTTATGATGAAATCCAAGTAAAGTAGAGAGCAATATCTTGTACGTAACTTCTTATTATATTCCACTCCCCATGTTCTATTTTTACAACATTATTCCTTTACAATAAAATAATGTCTTATTAAGTTGTCAGCATTTTGGGCCTTAACAAAACACTACCTGTCCCTTATGTATAGGACATTGATTTAGTAACTTGATAATAAAGCACCAATTAAAGAACCTGATAAACATGATTATGCTTGAAAATTTGATTATCTATTAAGTATTCAAGATGTGTGGCAAAAACTTTGTTATGAAATAAAAATTGAATTCGGACCCTTGACAATTCTCCAATTTTGATTTCCTCCCAAAACTTTGGCTCCAACTGAGAGGGAGAGTCAAATGTTCAATTATTAGGCATCCATGCCAGATCTTTATTTGGGCTTAGTTGTAATAATATTCCATCCGGTCTTAAATATAAGATATAACTGATTTTTTCTTGGAGAGATTAAGGAATTGAAGCTAAATAAGTTAATTAATCATATTATATATTATGTATCATTGAATTATATATCAATTTATAAGTTAGGAAAACAATTTGGAGAAAAAATGTCAACTATAAATATTTTAAAATAATTTAATTATCAATCATTGAGGGAGTAATAATTATGATTATGATTAAAGTGGTGTAATTATTATAATAATGACTTGTTTTATATATAGTGGCAGAATGGGACAATATCATTTTCCGGTTGAAGTTAAACTTTGTTAGTTGTTAATGGGACACTATGAGAAAGAAGAAAGTGATAAGATGACATACACGTTAAGAAATTGGAGACTCACTATAACTCAGTCTCTGAATTAAAATTTAGTACGACTCGGCCCTTTAATTAACTTTTGACTCACTATGCCTATGGCTATGTCCTTGAACTTTTCACATTTTTATAGTATGATCCTTGTCATCAATAAGTGGGTATTGAGCAATCCTATGTAGAATTAATACCACCTCAGCTCCACATGTTTTTTTAATAAAAGTTAAATAAAAGATGGAAGGAGGGACTAAAAACTAGAAAAGTCAATAAGTCAAAAGTTGAAAGACTAAAAAATTAATTTTCCCTTAAAAAAAATCTCATATGGGAAGGGTTCCACACATACTCACCCTCTATTACTTTTTGAAGGCAGAAATCACAACCCCCTTCATTAGAAAAAGTGTGAGGTGTTATTGAACCAAGAGGTTTTCGACTTTTCGCAGATACTTCATTTCTTAGAAATATAAAATTTGAAATGAGTGTATGTTGGCCAACCAAAGAATAAGAATTTAAAATAATGATACATATTGTTGAATAGGAGCAATAGTATTTTTTTTTTTTCAAAGCATGGAAAGATGAGCACTTGAGCAGATATTCATATATTTGTATTTGGATAGATGGCAGGTCAAGATCAGCCAATAAATTAGTAATAAATTTTGGAAGATAGCCTCATGCACTTGGAAATTATATATTACATTCGGTCCTAAACATAAGACCCAGTTAACTTTATTTTAAGAGATTGATAAAGTTAATTAAATTACTTTAAGTATTTATATTTATAGTTTCTTCTCCAAACTAATTTGTTTGACTAGCTTATATTTAATTATACATAACATATGATATAATTAGTAACTTATTTAGCTTCTTTAATATTTTCAAAAAAATGTTAATTAGATCTTATATTTAGAAGCGGATGTAGTTTGTGTTTGATTTATTTGCCCAAGATCTATATTTCTTTAAAATAAATGTGAAAACGATTGGGAGTGGCGTATGGGACGATGGAGGAAGGAAAATAAGAAAGAAAGAAAAATGTGAAAATATCCAAATAACATTGTCGTGTGTGTGGGGGAAGAGAGAAATTAAAGAAACAAAAAGGGGGGAAACTAGGGAGGGCTTATCTCTATAATATGGTTTGGTTATAATAAAGGAGTGGGAATGTGGAAAGAGAGCAACATAAATATTGGAGTGATTGTAGGCAAAGGAATACACTTCTTCTCATATATTAGACTTACTCAACTACCTCACCAGCATCAAGATACATGGTTTAGACGTTAAATTCATTTAAAAATGACAGTTTGAAAAATTTATCCAAACTAAAAACCATATATTGCTTCTTAAGAAGCAAAAAAGCGTAAACTTTCAGATAAAGGCAATCTCAGAAAAAAAAAAATTATAATTAATATCTCATTTAGGGACCTGTAATAAGGATCACTTGTTATTCTACAAAGTGTCTTATAATAAGAATACAAAGTGTCTTATAATAAGAATAAGATGGAGTAATAATGTTTGTGAGATTGATTGGGACTTGGAAGACCCTGACAAAAACATGTATAAATTTTATATATATATAAAAGAGGAAGAAGAAGAAGAAGAGGAAGGTTCATGGAAATGAAGGAGGAAGGTGATGGAAACAGGTGAAGGCATCTGATTCAATAACCTATTGAGAGGCCAAGAAGATGACATGGTCTTTGGCACTTAGCAGAATATTCCTCCACCCAAAAGCACCTTCCTAGAAACCTCCTCTCTCTTATTATTTGTCATCCGCTCATCTTTAATATAAGATCTACTTAATTGATTAATCGCTCGTCTTTAATGTAAGATCTACTTAACCGACTAATTATTTTAGGGTTCCTCTCATCCTTGACTTCTCACAAGCCTACAACTTTGTTGGTTGGAAATTATGTAAAAATCTGTGAGCAGCCCTCTGCATAAGCTGAAAGTGCCAATAAATTGCATTATTTTACTGTTTGTAGAAATGATATTTACTAGTTTGTTATGTATTTCACAAATTTTATTTGGATTATGCTGAATAATGGAATGAAAACTGAAAATGATGGAAGGACAGGTAGGGCCCATGAAGCATATGAATCTCCATTTGGACAAACCTCATGGTATGAAAACGCTACCTTTTACATTTCTTCCAAAAGCCATTGAAACAAGAACCTTTCAGGCATTGACATTTCTATATTATATACACACTCATCCTCATCCTTCCCTATTCATATATCCATTCATTCATTTCTTTCTTCAATACTTGAAAACAGAGCATCAATGGAAAGAAAAGAAGAAACAGAGAACCAAGTTCTCCCCTCCACGAACTCCGAAGAATTCGAGGACTTGCTTCCCGTTATGGCGGAGAAGCTTGACGTGGAGGCCTTTGTTTCAGAACTTTGTGCTGGTTTCAAGCTTTTGTCGGATCCAGAAATGGGTCTGATCACAGGTGAGAGTCTGAGGAAGAACTCTGCGTTTTTGGGCATGGAAGGGATGAAGAGAGAAGAAGCAGAGGAGATGATCAGGCAAGGAGATCTCGACGGAGATGGAAAACTCAACGAGACTGAGTTTTGTATTCTCATGGTTAGGCTTAGCCCTGGAATGATGCAGGACGCTGAAGCTTGGCTTGGAAAAGCACTTGATCAACAATGCTCCAACTCTGAATCTTAGAGACACTCTGTTTTTCTTTTTGATTTCTCTGTTCTCAATCAATCGTAAGTCTTGTAATATCGTTCCCACTTTCAACTTTGATGATGAACATGATGAATCAGTGTTATGTTTGAAAAGAATTTTACCTTATTTGAATTCACATCACATATTACTTGCTAATACCCTTATCTTGTGATCACTTTGGTAATATCTAGATAGAGGTTTGAAGAATCATGGTTTTGATTTTTATTGAAAATGTCTCTTTCGTAACAACTATCCACTATCTATTATTAATGACTGATTTATATTTACAAAGTTGTCATCTTTAATAGGGGTAGCTTTTCTAAAAGGATTAGAGGGTACAATTTTATTAAATGAATATCAAGCATGTCTTAATCAATCAATCCATGATTGGTTCTTACGAAAATATTTTCCTACACCGTTTACGTTAAAATACACTGTATGTTATAAAGAAATATACTTTTTACAATTTTTTTTTTTAAAAAATCAATTGAATTTATGAAACTCATCTAACCTTTATTTCCAAGGAGTCGTCTATAATATGATTTTGATTGTTCATAGATATTGCTACCTCCTGTCCTTTCTTAGTGTAAGACTAGTTTTATAGTTCATTTTTTAAAAAATAAAAAATAAAATCTTATATTAAGGATTAGAGATTCGGCAAAATGAAAAAATTAAGGATGAGAGGAAATATATCATTTTATTATTTAAAATTTTAAACATAACAAAGCAAAATACATATATCTAGTTGGATTATATAATTATCACACAAAAAAATCTTGTATTGTTATTCTCTTTTTGGGGGAAAAAAATCATTCTTCTATCCTCACAACTACCCCTCTGTTTTTAGGACTTGCTTTTCTTGTATACCCTTTCTCATCTTTTTCCCTCTTTTTTTTTTTCTACCATTAGATTAAGATCTCAACGATTCAGATTTATTATATGATAAAAATATTATTATAATTTTACCTTAAAGATATAAAAATAATTTTAACAGTTTAAATTTATTTTGTATCTTGTATCAAAAAAAATATTTTTGTATCTTTTAGGTAAAATTATAATAATATTTTAAAAATTATAATAATATTTTTATCATATGATAAATCTGGACAGTTGATATCTTAATCTAACAATTAAAAAAGAAAAAAGATGGGAAGAAGTAAAGGAAGAAAGCCAAATCCCTATTTTTCATCACCAATTATTGGAAAAGGCATGCCTATAATCGGGTAAAAGTAAAACACGTTATATCTCTCACCTTGCCAATCATTGGTCCTCTGACCTCCTTATTTCCATGATTTTGCGGTTCCGAAGGGTGATAATCCATAAAACTTCTACCTTTGTGTTTTTTTTAACGATTCAAGTTGTACCATGCTCAGCCTAGCAACGGTTAAAAACATCAATTTCAGTGAGGTTACCTATAAATATGTTTTATAGATAAGCTAATATCTGCGCAAACGGGATCGCTTATGTTGAATCCCATGAACAGAAACCCAAACCAGAATAACAGACATGTAACGATACAATACAATCCTCAAACTGAAAAACCAGTGAAGCCCATCCATTTACCATGAGCTTATAACTTTTAAGACCGATCTCAGGGATAAATTTGTCTGTTTTCAATCGTTTGATGATTGTTACTACCGCTGGTAACAAACTAGATCTTATATTAAAGAGTAGAGATAGTATATATCCTTGTGACCCTTCAACTAAATTTGACAAACTTAAACGAGTCCAAATGTATATTTGGTTTCATGCAGGAAACACTCATGATTTTGGTAGTTTCTAACCTGAAATCAAACCCGTTCCAAGAAGTGAGAATAGACAAGAAAGAGAACTATAGTTTTTCCTTTTAGACAAGAAACAAGACAATACAAGTAATGTACAAGCTACTTAGGACGTTCAAAATATAAGCCCTGAGTAAGTCCCAACGCCAACAGTTCATGTTGTTGCTACTCCTAAAGGCCAACAGCTCAACACCTATAGTACATTGTCTATATGATTTTTACATGAGAAGCAACAAAATGAAATGGCTCGACATCGATCAAATGTTCACCAGATTCAGAAACATCAAGTTGGGTTCCCTTTGAAGCTGAAGCCATGTTAAGCAGTTGCAGAGATGGAATAATGGAAAGACCAAGCAAATGATCCAGAGATAGGTATAACAAATCAATCACAGGAAGACACAAGCATATCGAAGGTGTGATGGAAAGTATGCCATATCCATTTGCCTCTGAAATGATTCTGTTTATTCCTGCACATCTTCTGCTAACAAGTATATGTAATTCATAGTCAATTTTTTTTTTCTTTTTGGGTTTTGGGTGGTGGGGTTATGCTCCATGGTTAGCTCCTTCATGCATGGATTTGATCATGCGTCAGTTTTCTTTAGAAATAAGAAGACTGATACTGAAGCACGTTTAAATGTGCCAGAACTCTAGCTGCCAGAGATCTCACACGATTGGTGCCTCTTTGAGTTAAATCAACAAGAGGCATATGAGCTGAGGCTCCATACAACTGTTTGAACTCCGATAGCCGAAAAAACCTTTCCAAAGCATGTAGAGACTTCTCCTGTAGTCCATGGGATGGGGAATTAAGAAATTTTATTATTAGTGGTATGACATTTGCCTCTTGAAGCACTTTACTACCACCTTGTAATCTTTCTCCTTCAACTAATGTCAATAGTGCATCTAAAGAAGCCTCAGAAGCTTCTGGATCAGATTCCCCAAGTGTCCTCGCTAATGGCCTCACTGCATCAGCCTCAACAAGGCAAAATGATGACTTCACAGTACATATTCCTCCGTGAACCAAGCAGCTAATTTGTGTTGGAGCTGAGAAGCACCAAAAGCCCTTGGGCTTAGACACTGGCCTGCTCAGCCCAAGTGAACTCTTTGAAAATTGAGCTAGAGATAATGCTGCTTGCCGTTTTGTTGATGCAGTTCCACATTCAAGTAACTTCACTAGAACTGATATAACACCAGTTTCAGCAGCAATCTTTTGCCATTCTGGGTTTGTTGAAGCAGTGAAATGACTCAAGGCCCCAATGGCATTTTCTATTAACTTGCTCTCTCGGTAATCTAATTCCTTCAAACCTTGGAGGTGATTATATATGATAGGAAGTGCACCAGCATCTAGAAGCCACTGTGTGATTTGGTGATTTTTTGGAAGATAATGTACTATGCCCAGAGCAGATGAAATCTCCTCTTCATCTGAAGAAGATCTCAGGATCTTGAGCATAGCTTCAGCACATTTCTGATTTATGTTTTCCAGGATGCTAGCTTCTTCGCATACCAAGCAAGCAAACAGCTTTACAGCACTTGCCCTTAGGTTTAGATTTTCCTGCTCACAGAGCTGGACCAAAACTTCAAACACTGAGCACTGCATACATGAGTGAAATAATTTAAAATGCTGACATACAAATGAAATGATAGATGGAAATTTCACATTTATTAATTTATACTCCCTCTGGTCCTTATTATTAGGCATCAAGTAACAAGGATTTTTTGTCCTTTTTATAAGACACTCACAAGTTTCTAAGGAGCATTAAATTGTATTTCCATGTATGCCCATATTTAACAAGGGTGATGGGAGAGAGTAATAATTAATGTGATATTTGAGTTTAGTGTAGTTGGTGAGAGTAATAATTAATGTGATATTTGAGTTGAGGACAACTTTGACACTTTTAGATGTTTTATTGGTTCGTAAGAATTAGTAATTAGTGTTTTATAATAAGGACTAGATGGAGTAGTTCTCTATGAGATATAGGAGTTTAGGAAAACAAGAGTGGGAAGTTTGTTTTCTGTCACTTTTGCCCAAAGTAATAGAATTTCTGCATAATAGACTTGATAGAGAACTTGAAACCACAAAAAATTTGTTGGTTCGAGCATATACTTTAGAAAAAGAAAGACTTTTGCACTTTTCTTTGTCTCTCACATGGTATGCAACATGCAGTATCATGGACCTTTGGTCATGGTTACTAATATCATCAGACTTGCCTCCTATAAAATGTAGCCTGCCTTACCTACTTGGGGGCAAGTAATTCATCTGGCTATGGGAAAATTCATATAGTTTCAGTAAGATTCATACCTCTCTTAGCTTGCTTCTGATAAATGAGGCTGATGGGGACTGACACAATGCATAGAAGGTCTGTAAAATGTTTTGCTGCACATCCGGCCTCGTGAAACTAATTAAAAAGAAGAGTTTTAAAGCATCTTCATCAGATTCTAACATTAAAGTTGAAGCCTTGTCATCTTCAGAGATTGTTGAAGCTGCAAGTTGCATGATTAGGGCTGATATGTGTTCCTTTAAACTTACAGATATCAAGCCAGGCTGGAATAGAAGGTCAAGTATAGGGCGTACTACACCTTGTCTAATCATCTCCAGTCCATTTTTCTTTAAAGTGGATAGGTTCCTGAAAGCCCTAATGGCCACTGTTTTCACTTGAATATCTGAATGTGAAACTAAATGAAGAAGAGGACCGGACACACCTGCTTCAAATAAGGATGCTTTATTGCGGTTGGTTAACTCCATCTCTGATAGAGCTGTTGCCATAGTCATTTTCACATCATCAGGTCCTACATAAAGGAAGAGATGGGTTAAGGCAAAGGCTTAAGATTAAGATAATTTGAAGTAGCATTTAAGATTTTCAGAACTTTTTAACCACACTTTCTAAATAATGAAAAGAATATGAAGCCTTCCAAGACCCTAAGATATTATGATTCCTGTATGAGAAATTCAGCATTGAGATATTTATATTTAAGAGTTCTGTGGAGCTTAATTTAGGTGGCTTATCTTCAAATTATATCAAAGATTCAATATTTAAACACTGCTTATGTTGTTTATAAGATGATAACATTCATAAGAAAACAATTTTAATACATGATAATGCTTCCATCAATCATGGAAGAACATGGCTGCAAGGTCTACCTACAAAATATAAAATACGCCATCTTGGTCAGCAATTTCCCACGTGGAAGAAAGTTGAGCATGATTTAACGTATGAAGTTTTGGCGCTTCATTAATAAAGCTTATTCAGTGACTGTCATAGTGAAACGACCAGGCATGCCAAAAAGAAAAGGGGGCGGGGGAGTAACATATTGGCTCAGATTATGTAGAATAAAGATCAAACCTGTGGAAAGACGATGTACAAGATGGTGGAAATAATTTGCCCTTGCCATCTTTAAAACGTTGTTATCAGAGTATGAAAGAATCTCCAAAAGCTCCTTTGCATTTCTGGCAGCTTCATTATCGTCACTACTAGACATAGTCACAAGTAGTAGTATACAACTTTGAACCTCTCCAATTTCCTCTCGTACCAAATCATATTTAGATAATTGCAGCAGTAATTCCACTGCCAGCTTCCTTTCCCCCTCACGGCGCGCAAGTGAATGAACAATAGATGCAACTGCATCATCGATGTTGGCAATTCTTTCCTGAAAACTCTTCTAATGTTAGGAGAAAAGATCTGTGAAATTGCAGACAGTTATAGATAAAACAAAACAACATCTATGCAGGCAATTTGATAGTCTCATTATGCTCAAAGTTAGGAATGGAAGTGTTTTGGCAATGTCTAAAGTTCATTAGGAATGGAATGAAAAGGCCCTAAGAAATCTCTTTTGAATATTTTATATAGGGGTGTTTAATCCTAATGCTTAGAGAATAGGGATGACAGTCACTTCTTTTCATAGGTCATCATCCTGGAGAAAATATGCGAAAAAAATGGGCGCTATTCTTAGAAAAGAAGGATGTACTTAGGGCCCATACTTTATTGGTGAATCTCAGTGTTATGAATTCCACAGTTGTTACTGTCCATGGATGTCTGATAGGCTTAATCATGCTAGCTTTGGACTGTGCTATTGATTTATTGCTTATTCTTGCATGAGGAATCTGTGATACCCAGTAAATTTATGCATCAGGGCTGTCCATTGATGCAAGATAGACTGGATCATGTCAACTTTGAATCAATTTTCCTTCTTCTTCTTTTTTTATTCCTGGAGAGGCTCAAAA
Organism: Acacia pycnantha; assembly: GCA_025563575.1. Classification (NCBI taxonomy): domain Eukaryota; kingdom Viridiplantae; phylum Streptophyta; class Magnoliopsida; order Fabales; family Fabaceae; genus Acacia; species Acacia pycnantha. Next base: position 268,573 of record JAMWYP010000118.1, read on the forward strand.
ACTATAGCTTCAACAACAAGTAGTCTTATCCTATGAGGTGGGGTTAAAACTATAGCTTCGATTCACCAAAATGTTTCCAAAAAGGTAAATTTCAAGTGAGGCTAGGCTCCTTTTTTTCATTATACAAATAGGAAAAAGCATTAAGGGGACAAAGAGATAAGCCAAAAAGAGTAGGGAAAAATCATTTAGTACCTTAGCATCATCACTATCCTTTGCCAATATGTTAAGGATGGCTAGAGAGCGGTTTCTTACAACATGGTTTTTAGCACCAAGAATCTGGATAAGAACTGGTATGTAATTCTCCAGCACCAACCACTCTCTGTGCAGATCACTTTGTTCACACAAATCCTGTAGAGTTCCCAGACAATGTAACACTTCATCATCATCATCTTGTGAATGAAGTTTTTCTTTTGTCAAAACAATTGTTCTCATTGTATTCCTATTCTTCCACTCTCTTATTGACTGCCTCAACACCTTGTTAGACCTTAGAACTGATGTGTCTAAAGGAGTCATGGTGAGAGGACATAGTCTATTTCCTTCAGCAAACCATTTTTCTATGGCACTTCTCTCAAATGTCTTCCCTGATGAAGTTTCAACAGGGTCCTCCATAACTTGCTTAGTTAAAGGGCAATAGAATGATTGGAGTGGCTCCAATGTTTGACTTCCCAACGAGTTTCTCTTTGAAAGGTACTTAAGTTCCTTTTCCTTAGGTGATGATGCTGCATCAGCTCTCTCCAACAAAGCAATGATCTGATCCATATACAAGGCTTCAGCCAGATCTTTCCTAAGGCGGCAATTTTCAATTTCAATCTTAAAATCTTCAAGTTCCTTCTTCAATGTTGACCTCTCGGAAGTAACCCCAACAGCCTCAGCAATTTGGATCAGCAAATTATTTGCATCGGAGCGACCAACGCTGTTTTCCACTATCCCTGAGTCGATTTTCTCCAAAATCTTCTCTTCTGCTACACTTGTCTTGAACTCAGCTTTCTGCATATCATCACATAGCATTCCAATTGCTTTAACTGTGTTAGAAGAAATTTCTGATGTGGCCAAAGGAAGAAGACCAAGTGCCCGGATGATCTCACCTATTGTCTTCTGTAAACGCCTATTGATCGACATGGAGTTCACTAGCAGGTATACCTTGCTCCTTTTGCAGCATTCTTGAGTCAGTTTGTTTGCATCTCTAGTTTCACGATTCAGAACATCAATGGCATTGGTAAAGGCCTCAGAATTAGTGACATTTTTTGTCTTCAATTCTTTCAAGATTGGTACAATTCTTTCCAAGTAAGCTGCAAGTTCCTTGAAACTATCATTCTTCACAAGGACTTCACTAGCACCAACTACTAACTCAGCAATAGTTTCTATAATAAAAGAAATGGCTTCTGATGTCATTTTCTGAATGAAATGCCAACTGGGCTCAGAAGTAGAATACTTTTTCCCCTTATGAAGCAATAGCACCAACCAATAATGGCAAAAGGACTGTAGAAAATTTTCCACAGATTCAGTTCAGTCTCAAATGTTACAGACTTGGCATCTGATGTCAATACGAACTAAGGGGGAAAAAAGAGTAAAGTCTTCATTAGTCACTGATGAATGATGATATTGCAGACAAAGAAACCAAAGTATTAATCTTTGAGTTCTTAAACCAGGCTTTATTGTCGATGAAAAATGAGCCGTGTAAATTGAGGATTGTTCAAAAAGATATATCAAATACCCAGAAACAACACCCAAAAACAAAAATCTTAGATAATGGATTCAAACCAAATAAGGCATGGTTTATAGTTGAGTTGACTTGTTCGTGGACTTTTCTAAATGCCAAATAATATCATCATCTTTACGCGACCTATCTTTGTCCCCATAGAACATCGATCACTCTCCAATTTGTATAAACCTCCCTCCCCTTTTTTCAGGAAAACTATACAATTCACTTAGCAAGCATAGAGAGCTACCATGCACGTACAAGGAAATTAACTATGTATAACGTCTGAGTTCAAGTTATTGAAGCTAAATGGGATATAAATAAAGCTTTCTTGCTAATGTACAAGGGAAATGGTTGCAAAATATGGGTATCCCGGTGGATAAACAAACAGACAAACAAGTGGCAGAGTTAACAAATTTCCACGCATGGAGAGAGTAGAAGATCGAGAGACCTGAAGAAAGCTGAAGACTTTTTTGGCATGAAATTTTCAGAGTCCTTTTTTAGCAATGAAATCTCCCGGAGAAATTAAGGTTGCTGACCAGAAATTTGCTCTACTTATTGGAGCAAAGAGACCTTATGAAATCATTTTAAGCTTAAAGAGCAGAGCAGAGACAGAGAAAGAGCCATGTTTCCCGTTTCTTTTTTGGGGCACCCAAGAGCCATATCTACGTTTACTTCCTCCTGCTAGTCAAAACAAAAGTCACTAATTAAACAAAAAAACCAATGAAAAAATAGGTCATCGTCCTAAAACATAAGTTTTTCACTTTAGTCATTGTCTATATGCCTGCATTTTAAGAAGAAAAGTCATCAATATCCCTTAACCTCGTACTCGGTTCGAGACGTAGGAATGAAGAAAATGATATTGAGAGCTCTTTCCTCACGACCGTGGGGCGAAATTCGGATTAGTCTGAACTAAAAGTTCCGATGAACCGGATGAGATACCAAAAAAAAGAAAGGTCATGAATACATACGTAGTAATATATATTGATTAGTTAAAAAATAATATAGGGGAAGCTCTGCAAAAGTATTAATATACTGAAATTGAAAATGTAATAAAAATTATTGTACAAGTTTATAAAAATTGTTTAATCAATAAGAAAACAGAAACTCTGTTATAGTTGAAGTGTTAAGTTATATTGAGATAGTTAAAATGTGATGAGTGTAAAACAAGTGGATTGGGACAGAGACAGATATAAAATGAGAGGGCATTGGAGGAAGTTGAAGAAAGTTGTTGGTAAGATGCTATTGCATGGCCAAAAAATTCCAGGACAAGCAATGTTGAATTCAAAAGCAGAGCTAGAGTACAAATCCTTAGTCCCGTGTTAATTGGGATTTTCTCATTCTAAGCAAAGACCAACTTCCATCTTTTCAAAGTGAAGTGCACAAAATGTTTTGGAATATTCCACATACAAAGTGTACCAAATTACTTTGACCAAAACAAAAAAGTATCAAATCTGTCTTGATGTAACTTTTTACTTTTTATATTCTTTAAGAAAAATTATTTAAATATGTATATAATTTAAAATAAACATAATCTCTTAACTGTTATTTTTTATAAAAAAAAATTAAAAAGAAATAATGTTCGGTCAATACTATCAACCTTACAAATCTTGTTAAAAACAAATAAACGAAAATAATTTTCAATGTTCTTAAGGAGGATATTAACAGAGTTAGATTTTGGGCCTTGAGGGGAATAGGTGCTTTTTTTTTTTTTTTGATACATAAATTTTAGGAAAGGGGTTAGATTCACCCAGGATACAAGGGCAATGTGAAATCTTTTTTCTTTCTAAGCAAAGGCGGAACCAGAAATGTAATTAAGAGAGGCAAAAATTATAGAATAGAACCCAGTTTTTCATGAAAATACATTTCAGCCCTATAAAAAATTTAATATTTTCTTTGTAGTCCCTCCACGAAACTTTTAGTAGAAATTAAAGTGAAAATATTGAAATTTTTATGAGGCTGAAATATAATTTTAAAACTTTGGGTTTGTTTTTGTAATTTTAGGGGGGCAGGGGCCACCCCTAGCCCCCAAGTCCATCCCTACTCCTAGGTGATACTAATGTTGGGCAAGGCAAGCCGTCTACTACCTTCATGCGTGAACCTAGACACCCAGAAGTTAGGATGCCTCCTTCAGCGCCTTGACCAACTCCAAAATCGAACCCCCTACCTTTAATAAAAATGTCTAACCCCTTTACCAATTGAACCCAAGGACAAAGGGTATAATAGGTGCTTTTTTTTATATGAAAATTTTAGGAAAGGGGTTGGGCTCATACACAATCCAAGAGCATGACGAAATCTCCATTTTTCCTAGGTGATACCAATGTTGGGCAGGAAAAGCCGTTTATTACCCTCAGGCGTGAACCTAGGCACCCAGGTGTTAGGATGCCTCCTCCAATTCTTTGACTAACTCTAGGATCAAACCCCCTCCTTTTAGTGAAAGTATTTGACCTTTTTATTAGTTGAACCTAAAGACAAAAGGTAGAATAGGTGCTTTTTAATGCCGATGGTTGAGGTTGTTGGGGGAAAAACAAAAGGGAATGATTTGACATGGGCTGAGGAATTAAAGATGAGCCACTAGAAAAACGCGTTTTAGAAATTGGGCTGCTCTCACTTTGTTCCCCATCCAACTTGGACTACAAGAATCTTTGCTCCCACTCTACACAGTACTTTAGTTTACATTGGTGAATGATTTTTTTTTTTCATGCATTCAATATTTTTGTTTAAAAAAAGTCAACATTTGATTTGTAAAACTGCGCATAAAATTGGATGTGGAACCACTAATCCCATTGTATAGAAATAAATAAATAAATTTTTTTAGCGTGTAAATACCATGCATATTTTAATACAGTATTCAAAAATATGTGAATAGCTCTTATTTAAAAATATGCCCGGAGTAATTGCCTCCAATCATAAATATAAAATTTCATTAAGATAATTTTTTTAGATTTAAATATATAACATCAATCTCATCTGTTTCACACATTAATTACTTTATTTTTAAATTACTCTTATTTATCGCACAACATTTCGTGTTTTAATATATTAAGCAATTGAAAAGTATTTTAAGAAATTTGACTCGATTTTTCCATAAATAATTAATATAATTAAAATTTTAATAGTCAAACCGTATGTTTAGTAGTACCGCATCAAATTTAAATTTAGCCACTTAAATTTTAATTTAAAATTGTTGAATCGGCGTTTTTCTTTAAATAAAACTACTAGTTTTAATATTAAAAGATTAAAAATGCACTTTTAAAATTTAATAGATTCAAATGAAACTTTTCAATTTAAAATTGTTGAATCGGCATATTGTTTGGTTACCTTGAAAGACACATGAGGGGTGAGCGTGAGTTTAGTGAATAGGGCTAGTTTATCATAACTAGGGGCGGACCTAGGGGGTTAGGGGTGACCCCCTAAAATTATAGAATCAATCCAGATTTTTTAAAAATTACATTTTAATCTCATAAAACATTCAATATCTTTACTTTAATCCCAACTAAAATTCCCTAGAGTAAATAAAATGAAAATGTTGAAAGTTTTATGGGGATGAAATGTACTTTCATAAAAATATGGGTTCTATTCTGTTATTTTTGCCCCCCTAATTACATTTCTGATTCCACCTCTGATCATAACCACTGATCATAACGTTGCAAGCCAAAGTTTAAATCCTTACTAGAAGAGGTGTCCATATTTAATACTTACAGTGCCTCAAATAGAAACATAGGATTACTTCTAATGGGAAAATACTTATGCTTGAAAAGAAAAAATCAAAATCACGATGGGGGACAAAAAAGGTATATAGCATGATTGCATTGAACGGGAAATTGATCATATTTTTAAAAAAAAAAACTAAAATAGCTGTGTGTATCCTCGTTACCAGACAAAATGATTCACATTATTATTGAATATTGGTTGTGCTTCCTCTTGTTGCCTAACATCTCCTAAAATCAATCATTTTTTCTCTTCCACCATTATGCGTCTGCTTTACACTTCCATTTCAATCGTCTACTCTCAAATTGCTTCCTACCTTCAATTCACATATAGCGCACTTTTTCCAAATTTAATTAGCATTAATTGTATCACTAATCACCAATGTGCTAGAAACGGATTGATGAATAAAGTGATTGAGGTAGTGATTCAAAGGTTACTTATTTAAATATGAGTCAATTCAAAATTAAACCGGTCATAATTATAATAATATTTAAATAAATAATTATTAATCCACAAGTATATATAACATTAATGTACAAACTATATATAATTTTTTTTAAAAAAGATGAAATACAAACATGCACTTGACCCATCTAAAACTTTTGATTAGGAAAATGAACTAGTTCACTAATTTGACCAGCCGACATTGAATATAATTTTTGCCCTTAACATAGATTGTACTCTAATAACATTATAATTAGGATATTAAATGAAATATCTCAAATTAGTTAGTTATCATATATTTTTAAAAGTCATATAATTTTTAAGCCACCGCTCCTACGGCCAACCCAAACAGGCCCATATCATGTTTGGACCCTCAAAAGTACTTATTCATATAAACAAAACTCATTCCATATACTAACGGGGGTTGACACAAGTGGTAAACGGCTTGTATCATTTAAGCAAGGTCTCGAGTTCGAGCCTTGTGAATGCAAAAAAAAAAAAAACCCCGCTGGGAGACTCTCCCACCATAACCAGGTGTGCGACGCGGGTCGGATCCGGATTAGTCAATGTGAAGTTCTGGTGAACCGGGTGGGCAACCAAAAAAACTCATTCCATATTTTTACCTAATATATTATAAATCACGGTTGAAAAAAAGTTACTACCTCCGGTCCTAATTATAAGACATAGTTGACTTTGTTTGAAGAGATTAAGGAAGCTAAATATGTTACTTATTCATTTCATATGTTGTGTTTCTTTAGATTATATATTAGTTTATTAGTCAAACTAGCTACTTTGAAGAAAAAAATAAAAATAAAAATACTCTAAAGTAATTTAATTAGCTTCCTTAATCTCTCTAAAAAAGTCAACTATATGTTATAATTAGGACAGGAGGAGTATCTTTTAAAAGTTATCCACTTCTCACCTATATTACAAATAAGCAGATATATAGAATTGCAATTCGGAGAAAAACTTGTAGAGGTGGAGGAGTATATTGAATAGCTAGAGCTATAACATTAAAAGAATGCTAGAATCTAGGTTGGGGTAGCTAAGTAGGCTCTATGATTGCTTACATTCACAATCCAAATAAATAGTCTCTGATCGTGTTGAAGTGCTACACATAAAAAAATAGGGATTCCAGTCTCATTCATGTCAGGCCCTGAAAGGTCCATTTAATACACCCCTCTCATGTTATTTATAAGTCAATTTTAATTAATTTTCACATATTAAAATAAAAAGAGTTAGTTAACTTATTAATTATAAGTTAAATTTTTAACTTTACTCTTATTTATGATTGGTTTTAAAAATCAACATCAATAAGTTCTTTTTATTTATTGCAATTAATAGAGGTAAAATTATTAAAAATGCATTTATCATTCTAAAACTAGATAATAAAAACTAAAACTTTTGGTTAAAATGAACTTATCATAAAGACAATAAAGGTAATTAGTCAAATCAATTGACATCAAATTTAGTTGAGAAAATTGCATTGAGGTCCCAAGCTTTGAAAATTACTACTAAAAGCTCATTTGAAATCTTTAATTTGAAAGCATGTTGAAACTTTTGGGTAATATAATAGAAATGTTAAAAGACTCAATTATTCTTAATGTTAATTGTCTCACCTATCAATACAGGCACACAGACTTGTCAATACCGCCCATGGATTTGTTAATGGAAAAAACCATTAACAAGTTTATTGGCGTTCATTGATAAGTCTATTAGCAATCATTGATAGATGAGATAGCTTACACTAAAGGTATTTGAGTCTTTTGACATTTTGATTATATAACCAAAAAGTCCTACAAGACTTGTTTAAAAATTAGAGGTTTTAAGGAACTTTTTAATAATATTTTTTTTTTTTTTAGTTTGAGACCTTAGTACAACTTTCACAATTTAGTCCCCTTAAATAAAATTAGTACCTTGACGAAAATATTTTAATATTTTGATAACTAAATGCATGTCAGGTTGCATTCAAGAGAAATCAATGTGTCCTCCTTCCACAATTACTTTTTTATGACACTTGAAGGTATTAGTTACTATTTCCTTTGTATTATTATTATTATTATTATTATTATTATAAAACACCAACTATCAATTTTCACAAACCAATTAAAAGCATTGAAGTTGTCCTAAAATTCATATGATTTTCAATATTGCCCTTCCTAACTACACTAAACTCAAATATCATATTAATTATTACTCTTTCTCATTACCCTTATTAAATATTGACAGACTTGGAAAGATAAATTAAATGTTCATTAAAAACTTGCAAGTGTCTTATAAAAAGGACAAAAATACTTACTCCCTCTGGTCTTTATTATAAGACACCAACTAACAAGTGTATTGAGTCTTTTTTATAAGGCACTTACTTGTTTTCAAATAGTATTAATTATTTTTTCCATGTATGCTCATAATAAATAAGGATAGTGGGTGAGAATAATAATTAATATAATATTAGAATTTAGTGTAATTGGTAGAAGTAATATTGGAAATTACTCAAATTTTATGATAACTTTATTGACTTTAATTGTTTTTATTGGTTTGTGAGAATTGTTAGTTGCTACCTTATAATAAGGATCAGAAAAAGATTAGTTGGGATCTTATAATAAAGATTAAAAGGAGTACTATTACTACTTCTACACATTGCTCTTTCATTAGTTATTGACCTTTTAATTGTTCTTAAAATCTTCAATATTTTATTATAAAGCTGAAATATAGGTTTCATATTGTTCCACATTTAATATTTTTATATTTTAGTTATATTTCATTAAATTTTAATTGCATTTCTTATTTTATTTTATATTAGAGTTTGGTTCCCCATTTAAAAAAGCTAAATATAAATTTTAAAGTAATACTCTCTCATTGTAAACATTATTGTTTATTTTTTATATTTATGTAATATACGAATTGACAACCTTACTTTCCATAAATCTCATTTTATCTCACACAGTCAATATATATAAGAATTGAGAGAGATGTGGAAAAGTCCTGGCTCTCTCTAACTCTACGCAAATCTCATGCAAGAAAATTAGAATCTTGTTAATTGGAAAATCTGTTCTAAATTCTAATTACATGTCATAAGCCATGGACCTATTTATATATAATTAGTCATATCCTATTGGGGGCAACTACGGTCCACTGCAGGGGACCGTTCACTGCCCCCAAGGCAATGAATAATAAAAAATAAAAATAAAAAAACAGGCAGTGAATACTGCCTTAAGGGGGGGCAGTGAACGGTCCACTGCAGTGGACCGTAGCTGCTCCCGTCCTATTGGGCCGCACATTAAGGAGATGTAGCATGGGAATAGATTATCTCAGAAGCGGATCCCGCAATATCTCTCTCAGTATCTTTTGATTTTACCTGTATAAAAATTGATCCAAACGTCTAGAAAGAGACACATCATCTACTTTTAAAATTTTTATATTTACCGCATGCAGTCTTTTAAAATAGATTATGTGTCTCTTTCTGAACGCTTGAATCAATTTTTGGACGGATAAGATCAAAAGCTACTGAGAGACGCTGAGGGAGGCGCTTCTGAGAGCATCCAAATCCGATGTAGCAAACCTAATCTATCACACACACACAACTGTACAACTCACTGATATCTGTTAAAAGTAAGTGGTAAGGGATTTACTTTCCTTTAACCATGTGCTCGGTTTGAGATGTAAGAATGGAGAAAATATTATGAAAATAAGTTATCACATGTCACTACTAAAAAAACTGTTTTTTGCGGCGGAAAAATTCCCTCGCAAAAAAGCTAGAGTAAATACCCTTTTTGGTCCCTGGAAAAACACATTTGACCCTTTTTCGTCCCTGAGTAAAAGAAATGTCATTTTGGTCCTTTTTAGGGACTAAAAAGGACCTTTTTGGAATTTCGAGGGATTAAAATGTGCAAAAAATGATCAAAAGGACTAAAAGGGACCTTATTTTTCCATTTTAGGGACTAAAAGTGACTTATTTTTTTTCAGGGACCAAAAAAGGCATCCGTGTTTTTCCAGGGACCAAAAAGGGTATTTACTCAAAAAGCTATTTTCCGTCGCAAAATTGGTTTTGCGGCGGAAAAAGTTCCGTCGCAAAAATAGTCCTCGCAAATCATTTTGCGACGGAAAAATTCCATTTTCCCTCGCAAATTCTGGATTTTGCGAGGGAAAATTTTTCCCTCGCAAAATTCCAGGATTTGCGAGGGAACAAATTTTCCCTCGCTTTGGATTTTGCGAGGGAAGAATTTTCCCTCGCAAATCCTGGAATTTTGCGAGGGAAAAATTTTCCCTCGCAAATCGATGGCTTTTGCGAGGGAACAATGTTCCCTCACAAAATCGAGGATTTGCGAGGGAAAAAATTTTCCCTCGCAAATTTCAATTTATTTTTTAAAAAAAATATAAAAAATCAGAAAAAATAAAATAATGACAAAAAAAATATATTAAAAATTAAGAAATAAAAAGATTTATATATATATCATAAAAATAAATTATAACAATCATAAGAGTTTACATAACAAGAAAAAAAAATATTACAAATTATAATGTTGTGACCAAAATGAATTAAAAAGAAGTCTTAACAGCAGTCTGGTCATCATCATCACCAGTATTGTCATCACCACCACGGTCATCCACTTCTGCCATCACGTTAACGCCAAAGTAAAACAATCTACAGATTATAATTTTGATATTAGCATTAAGGGAATTAGTGTTCTAGTGACAAAAATGTCAGGTTTAAAATTCATATCCCTGCCTCAGGAGGCAAAATACAAACTAAATGTAAGTCAAATGCAATCATGAAGGATCCAACATTATCACAATTTTTGCCCAGTTAGAGAAAGGGAAACCTTTATAAATAATACATTAACAAGGATCCAAACCAAGCCTTTACGAGTAGTAACAGCTACAGCAAAGAGAAACCTGGCATTGCTTAAGATATCCCATCATACCTTGCTTCATTTAGCACTGCCAAGACCCGCTTCTGAAGAGCTAATACTTCACCTGTTGCTTTTTTACCAGCTTCCACGCCTAATATAATAATTACCAAAATTCAAGGGCTAAATCAAATGAAGAAATTAAATGGATGCCACTAGGACAGATGGCTCAAGTATTTTGAACTTTCAAAACACAGCAGATCACTGCATCTGAACCTAATAATGGAAAGGACAAATTTTATTTATTTATCTTAAATCCTGAAAATTTTATGATTGAACCCAATAGATATTAAGTTACCAGGTTGATGATATGCATTTATGTTGACAAGTGAGGCATATATCCCAATAGCTCGTTCATAGAGTGCAACAAGAGCACCAATCGATCTGGGTGTTACTTCCTGCACAAAGGATCGTGACGGAATCTCGGTCATTAGCATACAGAGCCGACCTTGTACCCTGTGGAATTAAGTTTTAGAATGGCATGACAAAAAGACTAATAACAATTTAAAAAAAAAATATTAAATTCAACAAGTTATGGTCCCAGAATTTGAGAAATGAGTGACATTATTCATGACTCTCAGATAATGAAACTAGTTAAGAGTTTTTCATACTATGCGTAGATATAAAAAGAAAAATACACTGAATTCCCATAAGTTTTGCTGAAAAAAATAATTTGAATAAAGCGTAAGGTCACCTATTGTTTTAGTGAAAATTGTATGTATTTTGAAAATGGAAAGTTTGAATGATTTGGGCAAAACTCAGGAGTGATCAACGTGATTTACTCAGAAATAAATTAGCTTGGAGTATTAGCTGAATTGAACCTGTAGCATGCCGAACAAGTAGTCACCACATGTCACACCAGGCTCAAGCTCCCAATCATGACCAGGAGGTCTATCACGTAGCACCTCGATGAATGTCACAAAGAAATTGTGCACACCTTCCCTCAGTTGCTGAATGTAACTGTTGTAGGGAAAAGTTCATTGGATTTATTTATATCAACAGGTATATCAAAGAAACTTATATTTAGAACGAAAACTCACGCATGCTGATCTCGTGCTTCCTTTATTTCCATAGACGAAATTCCTTGATTAACTGTGAAATCCAAGGCACATTCAGAAAACACAAGAAGTTACATCTTTATATAATATGAACAGCTAAACCATTTATAACAAAAACTTGTTAGCATATAATGACATAGCATGAAGCATGGAAGAATCTACCATCACCGGATGGTTACACATATAGTGGGACCCTATATTTCGGAACGTCTCAAAATGAAGTCTTGAATTTGATACAGGGGGATTCCATTTTATCTAGTGCAATAATACATGCTAAAACTATCAACTAGAAAACTTGAGAGTCCATTAGCCTATTTCTTGAGACATGCAACAGAGAAGTGATGATAAGACAACCTTCCAGGTGGTTACTTGAAATTGTGTTTCCTTCTTTCTTTCTTTTTTCTTTTTTTTGGGGGGGATACGTTTGTTGCACCACATACTAGATTACCATCCAAGTCAAACTCCTTGCCTAATGATTCCATGACCAACTCGCTGTAAGTATCCGCTAAATAATAACAGTTTGTCCTTGTATGGAAGAATGACCATATCCTAGAAAATGTAAAAGAAGAAGAAGAAGAAGAAACCAATAAGCAATGGTAAAATAAACCGGATGATCGTTATAACCATCCATAAGCATAGTCCGGTCCCACTTCAATGAATTACTAGCAAACAAATCATTTGTTCAAAACATGATGTATCTATATACTATCAAACTATCAAAGGTAGATGTCCAAGACGGCCTTCCCTGAAACTAGAGCTGATTCTTTATTTGTTCTAACTTCTAATAAGTTGCTTTCAGTGAAATCACAAGTCATGACTCATGATGATGAAGTTTGAATACATATGCACTAGTATATTTCATATTCAAAGGGTGGGCCCACACTCTTGCGAAAACCCAGTAAAAGGTTCACTAAATAAACAAGTCTTTAAGATTAGTATATACACAATGGGTTGTGCCTTGCACTTTCTTTTCTTTCCCCTGGGCTGCTATTGAAACTTAATGAAAAGCATTAAATATGAAACTTGCGTATTGGTTGGAACAACCACACATATTTATTAACAAGCTCATGATTCCACACAAAGATTACAAGGAAAAACTTCTGAACCAACACCCTTTTATATATCAGTTTAGCATTTGACAATACAATTAGATGCTAGAGAAGGTCAAAATGGCTCTATATGCTTATTTCATTTCCAAATACTTAAGCTAAATTTTGGAATTATCTGAACAAATTGGGACTTTAGTATTTATCCCTTTTGACATGTTCTACTCTGAGCTTGTGCCCCTCTCGACGAAGGTTATTATTAGGAACAAAACTATCACATTCATCCGCGCTTTACAAGTACACAAGCTTCCAATGCAAAAGAAGTATGTACTATTCCATCCTAATTATAAGAACACTTTTTATAGTGCAATTTGCACTATAAAGTGTTCCTATAAGGTCCGTAGGTAATACTATATAAAAGAATAACTTTTTTTACCTTGCATTCATACCAAAACAGAGAAAGATGAGAGCAACAATCATATTCGTCAGGTATAAGACACTGTTACAAACAGATAAGCATCAAGTGCGTACAAGTATTACAAAAAACAAACGACTTTATAAACGTTATATATTCAGACCAAAGCATGGAGGGTTGAAAACAGAACTACCATGTTCATCAGCCACTGTCACAAACATAAAAAGCTTCAAGTGCCAAAAAAGAATAAAAGTTTAGAGAAGGTTACATAAATTTAGCAGGATCAGGGAGTTGAGGCTTTATTCTATTTGTCAATTTGGTTCAGTTTTCCAAGACCGCTGCAAAGTACACAAACAATTTGACCTTCATCCTTTCTCGCCGCATTTGCTCTCAGAGTCGCCCCTGACCTCCGAACAAACCCGGCTCCATCACACTCAGGGCACCTGAAAAATTGGAAGCAGGCCAACTGCAGACATTTCTGATGTTCTACCTCCCACCCAGTCAAACATTGGAAATCTTGCCAACCACCCTTCAATTCTTGCCAACGACGGCGTCTTCAGCAGAGACCGTGGTTCGGAAGCTGGGGAAGACGGAAGGGTCGCCGTGGCCGAGAAAGATGGCCTGCCTTTCATCTTCTTGCCTAACGAGTTTATCAAAGAGCCGAGAACTTTTCGAACCGATCTGGAAGATGCAGCGATGAGGTGTTGGTACGCCTGAAAACGCCACTCGCTTGGTCCATTAACTTCCATAGTCTTCTCTTGCAGATCTCTCGCTGCTTCTCCCTCTTTCTCCTTCTTTGAGTGCCTCCTCCCTCGGTTCGCACGTATTTAATCATGGTGGTGGGGATTTTAGGGATCTAAGGAGAAGGAGCTTCGGTTTATAGGAGAAATACGATTTGGGGATTTTGATTAGGTTTTTGCAAGGAACCACTACTCCCTCGTAAAATGGTGTCATTTTGCGAGGGCAATAGGGTTCCCTCGCAAAAATGGCCCATTTTGCGAGGGAACACTTCTTCCCTCGCAAAAATAACCCATTTTGCGAGGGAAAAAGTTTTCCCTCGCAAAATGGGCCAAATTTGCAAGGGAATTATTGTCCCTCGCAAAATCCACTGCAAATAATGAATTTTCTAGTAGTGTTTTGCGAGGGAAGTAAATGTTCCCTCGCAAAAATCATATAAGGTTCCCTCGCAAATTTGGGTAGGGAAATTTTTCCCTCGCAAATTCCGCCGCAAATATGGCTTTTTCCAATAGTGTGTAGTTAATATGGCATAATTAAATCCTGAAATCTGACATGTCATGCTCTCAATTCGATGCCAACTATAATAATCATGTAGTTGGGTGGGGAACAAAGAGGACAAAGCCAACTATAAGTGAGAGAGCAAATAAAATTCTATTAGAACTACTCTTTTGAATTCGCATGCATATAAATTATGGAGTATTTATTTTCCTTTTTACCCACCAGAAAGATGCCTCGTGGACCACTTGGAAATAAAAGAGTAGAGACCAACGAGGGAGAATAAGGAATTAACACAGTCATATCCTGTTATTATTTGATGCTTCGTCACTTCAGTTTTTCTTTTATACAAAAATTTTAGAGAAGAGGTTAGGCTCACCCACGATCTAAGGGTAGGATGAAATCTTTCTTCTTCCTAAGTGATACCGATGTTGGGTAGGGCGAGTCGTTTATTACATTCAGGTGTTTACCTAGACACCCAAGAGTTAGGATGTCTCTCCCCAGCGTCTTGACTAACTTCAAGATTGAACCATCTTCTTTTGATAAGAGTGTCTGATTTCTTTATCAGTTCAATCGAAAGACAAGGAGGTTTGTCACTTCAGTTTATTTTTAGTGAAATACTCTTAAAATAATGGATGAACATGAGGAGTAAAGATAAGTTTAATCAAATTAATGGATCCTCAATAGTCTATACGATATAATCTTCATGCGCCTATATTTTAAGTGCTTTTTGAGGAACTTTATTGGTATGATCTCATTGCTTTAGTTGATTGCACACGTTTGGTAATCATCAAATTATTGGATCCTCTATATTCAATCTTAATATAATTTTGTCCCACCAAGTTGGTCTTGAGAGATATTATTTCCAAAGCGATTTTCTCTCTGAGATATTTTTTCGCTTTTTTTTTTCAGGGTTACAACTTTTGGCTAATTTCTGAATTTGTCCCTTATTAAATAACTATTTACCAAAATGCCCCTGTCAGAAACCTATTTCCCAAAATGCCCCTGTCAGAAACCTATTTCTCAATCTGCCCCTGTTTAGTCGACTAAAAATTTGGTTTAGTCGACTAAATGGAGGGCAAAATTTTTTCCAGGCCCCGACATTTAGTCGACTAAACCAAATTTTTTAGTCGACTAAAAAACTCATTTAGTCGACTAAATCATTAAAAAAAAAAAAAGTTAAAACTTGGGAAGGCCGTAACTTCGAGCTCGGGAGTCTGAATCAAGCGATTCTTTTTTTGATTCCACATAACTTTTTGAGATCTATGCACTGATATAAAAATTATCTTCAAATTTAATGAAGAGAAAGGAGGAAAAACAAGTGATTCTTTATTGCGCAGGAAATACCAACAATTCATTAAATATAATCAAGTGATTTTTTAATTTTATATATATATAGTTTTCTTTTATTTGATGTTTTATTTTTTATTAGATCATATAATATCTCCGGTACAATAAAGATAAGATATGTGTGTGTATAGACAATTGATCGCGAGAGAGGGGCGGTGCCACAAGGAAAAGGAGATAGAGTGGGAAATGATGCTCCAGTCCTAGGGTTTTGTCAGGATAGAGGAAATTAATTATATTTAATTGAGAGATATTTATTGTAAAATTAATTAATCATTATTTCTAATATTATTATCTAATAATAATTAATTGATCTTATTTTAGATTTTAATATCTTTATTTTTCTACCATGTATTTGGTAAACTTTGAATTTCAACGTAATAATTAATACTGGATTTTCAAAATACAATATATTCAAAATTGAGATTTTCTCTCCATTAATAATATGGATTTTAAAAGAAAAGAGAAATAGGAAAAATATCAACACTAAATTTGTGGGGCTTGATTTAGGGGGAATAATAAGTGTTTGGAAGTTATGCATAAGATCATATGTTGTGATAGCACGGTAGTCAATCTAGCTAAAATCTAGGATCATAGCTAATATCTAGGATCACTAATATCACTATCCAAATGACTCGGTAAAACAAATTAAAATGCTAACAATACTAACAATTCATTAAATATAGCAAATTGGGAAAAAAACCCATGATATATATTTAATGAATTGTTAGTATTGTTGAAGTTAATAATCCCAACTTTTTCTCTACATGGTTCATGTTGCTGATTTCCGCACGTGGCTGATTCCACAATAAGAAGGATTAAGTTATTTATTTTTTAATTGTTTATTGTGTTGAGTGTGCTGATTTTTTATTATATTATTGTAAACATGTGGTTAGCTATTTTTTATGAAGTAGTGGAATCATTTTAATTTGTTTTACCGAGTCGGTTGGTTAGTGATATTAGTGATTATATTTAATGAATATAAAACATCAATTAAAAGAAAACTATATATATATATATATATATATATATATATATATATATAAAATTAAAAAATCACTTGATTATATTTAATGAATTGTTGATATTTCCTGCGCAATAAAGAATCACTTGTTTTTCCTCCTTTCTCTTCACTAAATTTGAAGATAATTTTTATATCAGTGCATAGATCTAAAAAATTATGTGGAATCAAAAAAAGAATCGCTTGATTCGGACTCCCGAGCCCGAAGTTACGGCCTTCCGAAGTTTTAACTTTTTTTTTAATGATTTAGTCGACTAAATGAGTTTTTTAGTCGACTAAATGGGTTTAGTCGACTAAAAAATTGGTTTAGTCGACTAAATGTCGGGAACTGGAAAAAAAATTTTGCCCTCCATTTAGTCGACTAAACCAAATTTTTTAGTCGACTAAACCCATTTAGTCGACTAAAAAACTCATTTAGTCGACTAAATGAGTTTGCCCTCCATTTAGTCGACTAAACCAAATTTTTAGTCGACTAAACAGAAGGCATTGAGAAATAGGTTTCTGACAGGGGCATTTTGGGAAATAGGTTTCTGACAGGGGCATTTTGGTAAATAGTTATTTAATAAGGGGCAAATTCAGAAATTAGCCTACAACTTTTTGTAGAAACAGTTAAGTGAGTGTTTTAGAAATTTGTTAATTTCAGTCATAACCACATTTTAACTGAAGTAATATGAATGCAATACCACTCTGGTTCTATTTATAAATCTATTTTGACCAATTAAATTGGTACTATTTATAAGTCTAGTTTCATATAATAAATGAGATTGTGACAAATTTACCTATATTAATTGTACTCGTGAAGATAAAGAGAGAAGAAACCAAAGAAAAATCCAAACATAAATGAGAGCAAAGTTGAAAATTTACCCCATAATTATTAAGTTAACCACCTCTCCTTAGTATGTGAGATTTGGTCAAAATGGACTTATAAATAGGATCAGAATGGTAATTTTCTCTTAAAAATTGCAAAAGTTTTTTCCACTTTCCTACAGGTTTCTAAATATGGTCATAGTACATGCCTACATGCTTAATTTATTAACCTACATGGATTTTTTATATATATAAAAAAGATATAATGTATTTAAAGAAATCATAAGGTTTACAAGTTACAAATAGATGTGGAATATAAATTAACTTCCTATAAAATTGTAATAAAACAATTTAGAAAGAGTCCTAATAGTAACATTTGAAGAATCAAAGGGCAGCGTTAAGATTAACTGCCAAGTGATATTAAATCCTAGAGAAAGTAATTGAGAATGTGTATGAAACATTTGTTCACATAGTAGGTGACCAGTTGATACTTGCAATATGATGAGTGTATCCTTATGCAAAAGCAAAAGTAAAGAACGTTTAACAAAAGGGCAGTATCTTGGCATATCTACTATATATTGATAACATGGTCTTTCTTTCTTTCTGATGAGGGATTTTTCTTTTAAGATTTAAAGAGTAAAGGGTTTTCACATATCCTAATAAGTGTTTTTTCCTTTCTTACTTACCCCTTAAGGCTTAAAAGACAAAGGATTCTCACCTCTTTTAACAAGCTAGAGGGCAAATAGTTATCATCTCTCCCAACAAGTATGTAACATCCCATTTTCAAAAGCAGTATATTTTTTTTTCATCCAAACATCATTTTAAATAATCAGAGTAGAGCATCGGAGCGATTGAGTAACTGATATGTATGTATAAAATGCCGTAAGTCTGGCTGGATACAACAGCGGTACAAGAACAGTGTGGTTCAAAGGTATAATACAACAGAAAGAAATCTTCAACTGGATCTTCTACATGGCCTGCTTGCTTCTTTCCTCGGCCCTCTGGTCCTCTGAACCCTGAAGCTATAGCTGAGATCCAATTTACCACATTGGATCTCAGGTAACAGTTAACCTTATGCTTATAAACAACATATGCGTAACAAATATTTCTAGAATTTCAGCAACGATCCATATAGGAAAACAATACAGCATTATCATAACAATAACCTGTACACGATGCATCTAAGTACGGTTCCATAGACACGGTGCATATATGTACGGTTCCATAGACACGGTGCATCTATGTACGATTCCATAGACACTGTGCATCTACGTACGATTCCATAGACACGGTGCATGTAGCACTGAATAGAATGACCAGGTAAGTGTCTATCATGGGGCCTCACCGACTTTACTACGACTATTTGGCTTACCCACATAGACTAGCCTTGCCTTCGGCATCAAACTATTCACACAACATATCATCACATATATGCATTCAATAATTCATCGAGCTAGTGTTACAAAGACGCGAACGTACCTTCGTTGACGACGTTAGGTACTTCGGCGAAAACGTACTTTTACGGAAAAACGTGAAACAAATGGCACGTCGGGCAGCGTAACAGCAGCGGATCAGAGTTTCTGATATCCTATAAGGGTAATATCACTTTCATTAGTGATTTGGCATTATAATCGGCATTTTAGGTAAAAATTACCATTTTGCCCCTATACCCCTAATCGGCGGAATTTCGCCAGCACTTCGTTACTTTGGCTCCGACTTTCCAAAATTTTGCCAGAACTCCGACCCCACCATGATTTTCGAATTTAATACTTAAAATAAAACTAAAGATCTATCTAGCATTACTACTAAAACTACCGAAAGAATTAAAGACTAAAGAGGAAAAATTACCCAGAGCTTCACGCAAAATTCCCTGACTCCTTCCTCCTCCGAGCACCTCTCTCTAACTTCTCTCTAGGATAGCTCAACTAGAGAAAATGGTTTTGGTGTGAAGAATGCAAAGGGAGAGCCTCCTATTTATAGGGAAAGTTGTGTGCACTATTCACACTTTGTCGGGCGGATTACGGGACCGTCGGATCGCACTTTGCCAAATGTCAAGATCCTCACCATGCCACTTGTCCAAACCATCCTCTTCCCCTTAGTTGGTGGTTTGTCACATCAATTAATGTGATGTGATGCTTTTGCTTTATGAACTTGTACCGATAAAGTTCCCGATCGGTGTCCGAATCGCGTAATCTCGGAAAAATCTCAAAAATCCGGAATCACAACTTTGAAGACATTTTCCTACTCATTAGAAATGTCTAAGTTAAACTAATTTTTAATTCCATCCAGGGCTCCAAAAGTCAGTCTGAAGTTTACAGGAAAGCGTGACAGTTACAAAATTGAAATCCGGAATCATCAACCTCTGGACAAAAATTCACTGATTCCAAATATGTCCAGATAATTTCAAACTCATTCCTAGATGTTGAGTTAGAATTTATTTTCTTCAGATCCAAAAATGTGCTTATCTCGCATCTTTCTCTATTTCGTCTTATTAGGAAAATGCTCTAGGCCTCGGAATCAACTTCAGGAAAAGTCTAACCGAAGATAAAAATACACCGATCTATATTTTACCTCGACTTCGTAAAACCTATTCCTGGTACTCTAGATAGGATCTGTTTCCTATTTATTATGTTACTATTCACTATATAATAAAATATTCATATGTCTTAATCAAAAATCTCAACAAAACCTTATCCCTTATCCTTTGAGATTTTTGGTCCTTTTATTATTATTTTTAATAAATTTTCGTTTTAATTAATTAATTAATTAATTAATTAATAATATATAAAATAATTATTTAATATAATTTTTTTACAAAATTTTCCTATTGGTCCATTCTTGTATTTAGGCTTAAAATTACTTAATCTCATCAATTTCTCTTGAAAATTTCCAATTAACTAACAAATATATTTATGCTAATTCTTAGCCATTTACCACCAATTTTGGAGCTTTACATAATTATCCTTGAATTTCCTTTAGAAAATAAGATAATATAACATACTCTTTGAGACCATATATTCACCTTTTTAAAAATAGCTATTTAATTTATCAGGGTATTACAAAGTACACTTCTTAAAATTTGAACTTGTATTGTCTTCCTTACAAGGTGAGGCCCATTATCACATTAACCAATAACTTGTTAGTAACAGAGTTCTTCTTTAAGCCTATGGGAGGTAATAACTATTTTCTGAAGCAAAATGCTTTTAAAACTTCCTTCTTATTGCCATCAAAGAGAGCTGAATTTGTAATATATATATAGTTGAGAGATGCTCTAAACCCTTTGAATGAGATAGAGCATTATTTTTTTTTTTATTTAGTCAATAGTATATTTATTTTATTAATGTTTAGAGTACAAATGATTTTCACTTATTTAAATAAGTACGCATTTTGATATTCGAGTTCACCACCTTACCACATCAACCAACAAATTCTTTACAAAAAGAGAGTATAAAGGGAGATAGAATGCAATTATTCTCATGATTTTCAAATAAATAATCTACAAAGACAGAGTATAAAGGGAGACTGATATACATGCATTTTTTTAGCAAAGATATACATACATAATATACATTACATTAAAGTATTTCAATAACCATCCAAGAAGATACTTTGTTTATTGGCCCCTAGCATATACAAGAATATTCGAATCCTAGTTTCCAATATATACACTACTAAGTACTAACTACTACTAAAGATAAGATTTGTCTCGATTCGGAGAAACCAACACTCCTCCGCCCAGAGTATTAAGGACTAGGAGGAGTATTTAACACATTCATGCTTAGGCATAAATCACGATTCACAGTGCCTTTAATAGCACATTCAATGGGATCAAATTACACCTAACCAATAAATGTATTTTAATTATCAACACACAAAAAATGGCTTCTTTGCCTTTGCCCTCCTAACTCCTCCGTAATTACACAACTCCCCCAAAAAAAAAAAATTCCTATTGTTAATTTAACTGACCTCTGTTCTCTAATATACCCCAGCCCATCATCGCCTTAGCAACAATGGTTGAGATTTTTGGTGGTTCTTTGATCTAAATAAACCGTACAGTCTTCGCAAATCCTTAACCGTATGGAAACCATCACTGCATAGAACTCCATCTGTTTCCTCCGTTACGTCCACAGCGCGGCCCCCTAACTGCCGTACGATCTTCCCGCCGCGCCCCCTCCCATTGCCGTCAGTTTGCAAGGCGTTTATGACCGATTTTATCGCCCGACTCGGTGAGTTGCGATTCGTTATCATCAGCTCGCCGATTTCCGCCGAGCTCAGACTCGCTCCCTTCTGAAACATCTCCTCTACCTGAGGGAACAGCTTGTGCTCCTTCAACCCCAAATAGCTACTTGCTAGCGTCTTGAACGCCGGGAAATCGCACAGGTAGAACTGGATGTGGACGTCGACCCGACCCGGTCGGAGCACATCCGGATCCACGTGCTCCTTGCTGTTCATCGTGAACACCATGATCATCTCCTCGCCACAGCACGAGGTCAGAATCCCGTCCATGAAGTTCAGGATCCCAGATAAGCTCACAGCCTTAGATTTCTCGATTAGGAACCGATCCAGGTCTTCGACGACGATGATTGATTTCGCTGTCGTCTGGAGCAGCATTGATTTCAGGCCCGAATCGCTCGGGACTTTCGAGAGATCCATATCGTACACGTCGTAGCAGAGAAAATTGGCCATCGCGGCGACAAAACTCGATTTCCCGGTGCCGGAAGGGCCGTACAGGAGGAAGCTCCGTTTCCATGCGCGGCCGTGTCGGTTGTAGTACTGCTTCCCCTTGAGGAACGATTCGAGATCGGATTTCACCTTGTTTTTGAGGTCGCTTTCCATGGCGATGGAGTCGAAAGTCGAGGGATGCGTAAACGGAACGGATCTCCACCGTCCTTTCCCACCGCCAATAGGGTCGGTGATCATGAATAGCCTCAAATCACGTTTTCCTTCGTCAACGATGGTGTGGATGTGCTGAAGATAAGGACGGAGAATTCGGCGCTTATCAGCTTTCCTGATCTTCAGGATGAACGCTCTGTTACGGTTTGAATCGGTCCTCTCGTCTCCTTCATTGAGCCAAAAAACTCTAGCTCCGAGAAAATCGTCCTCAATGGTCTGTTTTGGGTCAAGGCAGAGAACAATATCGTCGTTCTTCTTCCCCGTGATCAAGTTGGTGAAATCGGAATCTTCAAGGGAAGGCAGAGAATGCAGATAAAGAGAGACCTTCCTGTAAAGCGGATTCTCCAGCATGTCTTCATAAAGTTCAGGGACTCTGAAGCTCTGGTAAACATAAAAACAATCTTCAATGATTCTGCAACATTTCTTGATGGTGTACATCAATCCAGTTTTGAACAGAACCACGCGAGTTATATACAACAAAAACATGATAAGAATGAATAGGAAAAATGGATTGTGGAGAATCATGGCGATAATCTAAGGTAGACAATAAATCACAAAACAGAGCACACCCTAGCCTGAGTTTTAGAGCTGAATGGGAAAGTACTCATGAGGTTTCTGAATCAATCGGAGATACGGAAAACGATGAAGATGGAGAAAAGGAATTGATAGGGCAGAGGGGGAAAACAGAGAAGAGAACTTGAATTCGTGTTGGATTGAGACACGAGAAGGAAGGAAGGAAGTGAGGTTTAGCAAAAAAAAAAATTATAGAAGTAGCAAGTGATTCTGGTTTGAAGAGCATCTTTATATGCGCGAAAATTTAATGTGTGGTTTGAGTACCAAATTTTATAACAAAAAAAAAAACTGTTATTTCATATTTTCTAGGACGGAGGTAACAAATCACAACAGAAAAAGCGTAAAATCACAATTAAGTGAAAAATTATTTATTTTCTTAAAAGAAAAATATACATGCGCCCTGTAACCCTGTTCCATGGTTTTGTGATGAATTGAGTGATGCGGATTTTATTTTGCTTTTTAGGATTTATTAGCATCACAGTTATTTAAGATAAATAAAAAAAACTTTATTTTTTAATTTTTCCATCAGATAAATCAATAAAGATATTTGAACGCAAGAATTTGCTATATTGTTTATGATTTAAAGATAATATTAATTGAATTCAGTTTCTAAATTCAGGATTCTTCTTGTTTCTCTTCCACGCAAGACTGATAAGTGCGTGGTTCACATGATAAATCTTGAGAGCAATTACCAATTTACCATGTATATATATTTGAGTATCATATCTTTCATACTTAAAGCTAATAAAAATAAGGCTAAAGTATACGTTTGGTCCTTTATGTTTGCCTCTGGTATCATTTTAGTCCCTTAAGTTTGTAAAGTACACGTTTGGTCTCTGAAAGTTGACACCGTTAGTTTAACTTAACGGAAAATACTAACTCAACAATTTTTTGCTATGACTGTGCAATTAAATGCTGACTAAACATGCTTATATGTTAATATTTTAATAAATTAATACTCCATCCGTCCCTAATTATAGGAGCAAATTTTGGAGTTGATTTTGGTCCTAATTATAAGAGCAAGTTTTAACTTTTGTCAATTTTTTCCTATAATACCCCTATTTATACTTATTATTAGGAGCGTTATATATATGTGTGTTTACATATATATGTATATTTGTGTTTATGTGTGTCAATATATATATGTGTAGATATATATGTGTGTGTGTGTCTGTGTATGTATGTATGTATGAATGTATGTATGTATGTGTGTGTAGATATATGGGTGTGTGTCTCTATGTATGTAGATAGATCTATATGAATACACATATATGTATACACATGGTTATATAAAAAGCAACTAATATACATAAATAAATTAATATGTCATGGATATCTAACATAAGGCAAATTAGAAACACTTATAATTAGGGCAACTTGTGTCATTTTAAATTTATATAAGGACATTTTAGGAAAATGAGTAAAATTAACTAATTTAACTCATCTCCTTAATTCTCCCAAAATCGGTTAAATTGCTCCTATAATTAGGGACGGAGGGAGTATTTTAAATCCAATTAGTTGAAAAATATTTAATCTTCACAGACAAAAAAAAATATTTAATCTTTACAAACAGTGAAAAATCGTATAATAGTCCGTGAAAATTAAATATTTTTCAATTAATAGGATTTAAAATATTAATTTATTAAAATATTAACATATAAGTATGTTTGGTCTGCATTTAATTGCATAGTCATCCCTAAAAATTGTTGAGTTAGTATTTTTCGTTAATTTAAACTAACGGTGTTAACTTTCAGGGACCAAATATGTACTTTATAAACTTAAGGGACTAAAATGATACCAAAGACAAACATAAAGGACCAAACATATACTTTAGCCTAAAAATAATAAAATTATAAACTTAGTAAAACATTGAAATTTAAAATGCAATACTTTAATGAAAAAAGGAAAAAAAAGTTGCCCTAAAAAATGAAAAATGAAAATATTTATGCATTAGAAAAATAAAAACATATTAATTGATATGTGTTTGTGCTGTTTTCATTAGGTAGGGCATAAGCATAAATGACAGTGTGATCGCAATTTCTTAATTAAAAAACATATTAATTAATATATTTTTCTTTATTTCTCTTTCGCTCTCTGTGTTTATTGCCACAAGTGAAGGGAAAAAAAATCCAGAAAGGCAATTTACTAGTGGTTTATAATCTTCTAATTTATAATCATCACCCATATAAATATATAAATTGGTGCATATCGCAATTTTTTAATTAAAAAACTTATAATAACTAACGAGGCAAAGTAGGAAATAAATTAGGTAGAAGATTATTTGTCTCTAGTCAATATATTATCTCACTTTTTTATTTGATAATAATTGTTTGCGTGCATTATTTTGCGATTATTTTAACTATTTTATGTACTAAAAAATTTCTGATAATTAAAGTGAATTGTATTATAAAATATGTCACTTCTATGATTTTTATATGCTACTGATTTTTTAAATAAGAGACGTCGCTTTTGATACTAACTCGTTCAACAACTTTTGCTTGCCCACATTGAGAGATTTAAAACCCTGAAAAATATCAGAAATTATTGACACATTTAAAACTCAGAGTTGAGGTTGAGGTATACCTTAACGGTTAAAGCTTGAGAGTTGAGACATTTAAAATTTATCACATCTACGTTATATTTAAAATTGAGTTTTTAGAAATTATTATTCATTACCCAATTTAATATTTTAGCTTAGTTTCTTCGTGGTCATAGAGAGGAGACCATGATTGTGAACTCTATTATTTATAGTGAAATTTCTCACTAGTTGCCTTGAAGTTTTTATCCCTCACGTTGCGGATTTCACACGTTAAATTTTGTGTATCATCTTTCCATAATTTATAATTTTTTTTAATCCTTTTCTCATATCCACTCATGCAATTTTAAACCATCATCATCATCACTACTAATATTAAGACTTGTTTTTTGGGGCCTAAAAATATCTATCGAAACCATTTCTCTTTGGCCACTGACTATAAGAATATCAATTTGTCATTATTATATTTGAGAAAAAACCTTCTCAAAATGAATCGTGTATATATAGTCAATGTTGTCCATTGATTGTTCTAAAATCCAGACCAGACTCGCCAAACCATATCGAAAACCAGTGAATCGCTCAATAAACCGGTTTGGTTCAGACATTAACCCAATCTAGTATTTTTTATATATAAAAAAAAATGATTTTTTTTTTATTTTATAATTTTCTTTAAGATTTTATATTAATTACTTTAAAATCTTTAATTTCTCAATTGTTTGATCTCGAGTTAGTTCTTATTTAACTTTAGTCTGATCTACTAACTTTTAATCCAATACCCGATCGATATAGCGACTGATCGAGGTTTTAGAACGTTGGTGGTAACTAGGTTTAGTGAAAACCACAAATTTAGACAAGTGGATCCGAACCCAATATATATACATGACCCTATTGCTTGTGTGTCCTGTCTTATATATCCGAATATTCTTTTGTTGTTCATTTGTGTACGACGTAGCTTTCTATGTTACATCCCAAGTCCCAACACATCACTTTCATAGATACTTGGTTGCTAATCCTTCTTCCACAATTTGAACAATTTGGCCTCCCTCAGTTCCTCTCCATAATAACTATTTCTTAACTGACATCTGTCTTAACTGACATCCATATTTTTAAGTATGGAAACCAGCAATTAGTGTGTGTGTACACATATATTATATTGATGGCAATATATCTCAGATATTATATCGTGATAATATTATAATTATATTATTAACTAAATACTATTATAAATATTAGTAAATACGATTGTTATAATATTCTCCATGCACCATGTAATAGCTGGCGCTTATATACTTGTTACGTTCTGTAATACCCTGATAAATTAAATAGCTATTTTTAAAAAAGGTGAATATGTGGTCTCAAAGAGTATATTATATTATCTTATTTTCTAAAGGAAATTCAAGGATAATTATGTAAAGCTCCAAAATTGGTGGTAAATGGCTAAGAATTAGCATAAATATATTTGTTAGTTAATTGGAAATTTTCAAGAAAAATTGATGAGATTAAGTAATTTTAAGCCTAAATACAAGAATGGACCAATAGGAAAATTTTGTAAAAAAATTATTAAATAATTATTTTATATATTATTAATTAATTAATTAATTAATTAAAACGAAAATTAATTATAAATAATAATAAAAGGACCAAAAATCTCAAAGGATAAGGGATAAGGTTTTTTTGAGATTTTTGATTAAGACATTGAAAGAGATTTGCCGTGCCTCTCAAAATAACCAGATTCAATAAAAGATTTGCAGTAATAGGGAACCTGGATCGTTTCCCAATGAACTTGCAGCGGGCTTGATTAACAACAACGACGAAACCCTAACGGTGAAAAAAGGGGGGATTTTTTTTTGTGATTCAACATACTAAAACGAAATAGACAGAGATAAACGAAATATTGAGAAACAGATAGAAAAATGTTAATAAACTGAAATAGATTAAAAACGACCAACCCAACGTTTAGATTCCCAGAAACGTCCGTCCTTGAGCGAAATATTAACGAACTCGCGTTTGGTTCTAGACGAACCGAGATCTCTGCATCCGTCCAGAAATTCCCTCGACTAGACGATCGCCTAGCATTTATTCGAACAGTGGCGTCTCATTGTACGATCGCACAGCAACACTTTAAACCTAGTCCGAACTCAGTCTTTGGGACGAACCAAACCGAATATTAAATCTAATATTCGAACTATTTTCAGAATCGATCGATAAGATGAAAACAGAATCGAGAAACCCTAATCCGATTAAGCCTAGGCTCTCGGACGAATCATGAATCCTCACGTTGGATTAATCATAGAAGTTTAGCCGAGCATGGTTGGAATAGAAGAAGAAAAGACGAAGAACATGAAGAACATTTGAGAGAAAACTAAAACTTCTGTCTTTAATCCAAAACTGTGTAAAACGTGAATGAATTAATGCGTAGAATGAATGTGTGACGGCTGCCTCACTTAAAGATAACCTAAAAACGAATTAGGTCTAATGGTTCAGCCCAAAACGAAAATAAAATAAAGATGGGCCTTAATTACAAAATTCGAGCCCAATTAAAATCCAGAATTGTTCATCTGACTTTGGCTCCAAAATTGACCGCCTTCTTGTCCGAATTGGCTCTTTATGTCTTCATAACAATTATAGCTCTCTGAATCATCTGAAGTATGAGACAAAAATGAGGCAAATCCGATGTCTGGTTCAAGAGTTATGGTAAAAATAGTGAAGCAATACAAAACTGGAATTTTATCGATAAAAATGGCTAAAATTACAATCTAAGGCCCAAAGCCTAAATGCACATAAAAGCCATTATTTATTAACTAAAGAGTCCTAAATATTGATCAAGAGATAAAAATAAGTGTATTAAATATTCAATTATCAAATTCCCCACACTTATCTTTTTGCACTCCTGAGCAAAATCTAAAGAAAAAGACTAAAAGGAAAAACTCTTCTTTACTAATAATTGCTAATAATGCAAAAAGTGAATCAAGGGACAAAAATTTCCAAATGACCAATCAATCAAGACCAAAATCCCTTCATCTCAAATTACAATTCATGGTAGTCTCAATCAATGATGCTAATCACAAAAGATGGTCTCACAAATGATGCGCTCAATCAATCAGTCTCTCAAGTGTTTAAGGTAAATAAGTGTATCGCTCAAATTCTACTCAAGAAAATTGTTCTACCATAAGCTTGCTCAACTTCTACGTCTCCACTACTCACAACACGAGACATGCACAAATCAAGAGAGCTTGTAATTAAAGGTTGTAACGGGGCTAGGGTGAAGGTAGGTAATAGTATGGAATGAGAGGCTAAGCACCAAAGAAATCAAAAGGAAGAGCACTGATTAACACAATCATTCTCTATGTATGAAATTTTTATTCTACTAATATATCCATTCCTTTCTATGTATTTTATTTTATTTTTTTTCTTTTTCTTTTTTTTTTCTTTTCTTCTTTTTTTTTCTTTTATTTTATTTTATTTTTTTCTTTCCTTTTATTGTATACGTAATTACAATGTCAAAATCAAATATCTCCCCCCCACACTTAAACTGTTGCACTCCTGAGCAACCCCCACACTTAAACACAAAACAAGTTGAAACCAATGCTCAATAAATCTTCAAGGTGCGGAATAAAATGGTTTTACGCTTAGGCTTGTAATGTGGCTTAGAAAAGAATGGGTCAAAAGGCACAAAGGGGCTAGCAAGGGAATCATAATGCAAGGGAAAGCTATT
Organism: Acacia pycnantha; assembly: GCA_025563575.1. Lineage (NCBI taxonomy): Eukaryota > Viridiplantae > Streptophyta > Magnoliopsida > Fabales > Fabaceae > Acacia > Acacia pycnantha. Next base: position 297,981 of record JAMWYP010000118.1, read on the forward strand.
TGGCCAAAGTGAGGAAAATAAAAGAAAGAAAACAAGCTTCCATCATACTTATGCACGTAAGTGAAAAATGTAGTTTCAAAAAGAAAAGGAGCAAGTTCTAGAGAACAAAAATCATGAGAGATGCACACATGAAAGAAAGAATGGCAAAAGATGAATTCCATTCATGCAGGCCCAAAACCTCACAAGGTCAATACCAACTTAGGCAATCAACAACATCAAATCAACTATCAAGACTTGTAATCGAAGAGTCAAGAATTGTAGACCAACCAGAATGATCCATTAAAACCAAAGTCTAATTCCACGTTCATAATATGTAGCAATCATAGAAAGAGAGACTTTTTTTTTTTCAAAAGCAAGGTAGAAAAAAAGAAAACAAATAAGAGAGAAAGAGGGAGAAGGAAGAAGAATACTCCCAAGGGTTTATGGAGGAGAAAGAAGAATCCTCCCCAAGGGTTTATGGAGGATAGATGGCGTCAATGAGGAGAGTCTCTGCTTCCTCAGCCGCCGTGGGATCCCTCATGAAATGGCTTGAGGCGATGCCCATTAACCTTAAAGGTACTTCCTGTGGTTGGATCACATAGCTCAACAGCACCAAATGGAAAAATGTTAGTGATCTCAAAAGGGCCATCCCATCTAGATCGAAGCTTACCCGGCATAAACTTCAAACGGAGTTAAATAGAAGAACTTTCGGCCCACGAAAATTCTTTCCTCGTAATATGCTTATCATGGAATGCCTTAGTCTTCTCCTTGTACAACCGTGAACTCTCATAGGCATCCAATCTCAACTCATCTAATTCTTGCAAGCGTAGCTTTCTCTCCATCCCATCGAGCCAAATCCATGTTACACCGCTTAATGGCCCAATAGGCTCGATGTTCCAACTCAACCGAAGATCACATGCCTTACCAAAGACAATCCGATAAGGAGACATCCCAATCGGAGTCTTGTAGGCGGTGCGATATGCCCACAAAGCATCCTCTAATCGCTTACTCCAATCTTTCCGGGTAGAGTTAAGGTCTTCAAGGATTTGCTTAATCTCTATTTGAGACTTCACTTGACCATTGGTCTGAGGGTGGTATGTTGTGGAGACCTTGTGTAGCACTCCATACTTGCGTAACAAGGCACCCATGCTTCGATTACAAAAATGGGAACCCTGGTCACTGATAATAGCTCTAGGAATGCCAAACCTGCAGAAAATGTTAGACCTAACAAAGTCCACCACCACAGAAGAATCATTAGTCCGGGTGGCTTTCGCCTCAACCCATTTCGAAACATAATCAACAGCCAACAGTATGTAAGTATAACCATATGAAGTAGGAAATGGACCCATAAAATCAATACCCCAAACATCAAAGATCTCACAAAACAATATAGGGTTTTGGGGCATCTCATGCCTACGAAATACTCCCCGCTCTCGACGCTTATCACATGACTTAAAAAACAGATGGGAATCACGAAACAAGGAGGGCCAAAATAATCCACTATCTAACACTTTCCTAGCAGTTCTTTGGGGTCCAAAGTGACCACCACAAGCAGTTCAATATGGAGTGAAATTCATTGTCAGGTATACATCTCCTAACTATCTGGTCACTACAAAACTTCCACAGATAAGGGTCATCCCAAACATAATATTTAGACTCACTTTTCAATTTTAGGTTTTGGGCCCTAGTGGAGTCTACAGGAAAAATACCACTACCAAATAGTTAACTAGATCAGCATACCATGGGGTCTTACCTTGCACTGTAGAAGCCGCTCATCGTGGAAATCATCCCGAATAGAAGAGGGGTGAGAGGGAGAATGGGTGATGCGACTCAAGTGGTCGCCTACCCGGTTTTGCGCCCACTTCGTCTCGAATCTCAACATCAAACTCTTGGAGCAACAACATCCACCGGATGAGTCGTGGCTTAGCATCCGCCTTTTTCAAAAGAAACTTCAAAGCAAAGATGGTCGAGAAAACAATGACTCTACTAGCTAGCGATATGACCTAAACTTATCAAAAGCAAATACAATGGCCAACAACTCCTTTTCGGTGGTGGTGTAATTAGATCGAGCGAGAATCCAAAGTCTTGGAGGCATATGCAATGACATGAGATGCTCTGTCTACCCGCTGTGCCAAGATAGCACCAACCGCATAATTGGAAGCATCGCACATCAACTCAAAAGGAAGGCACCAATCAGGGGGCTTAATCACTGGGTCGTAGTCGAGAAACGCTTCAAATGATCGAAGGCCGCCTTGCAAGTATCATCAAATACAATTTCAGCGTCCTTATGCGAAGGTTGGACAAGGGTCGGGCGTCTTGCTGAAATCTTGAATGAAACGCCGATAGAAACCTGCATGACCAAGAAAAGAACGAACTTCCCGCATAGAAGCGGGGTAAGGCAACGCAAAGTAATTACATCTATCTTAGCGGGGTCTACCTCAATCCCTTTCCTAGACACTATGTGTCCCAAGACTATACCTGACTCAACCATGAAGTGACACTTCTCATAATTCAGCACAAGATTAGACTCAGTACATCTATGCAAAACTCTAGACAAATTAGCCAAGCAGGAATCAAAACTAGACCCATATACAGTGAAGTCATCCATAAAAACCTCCATGCAATCCTCTAGAAACTCAGAGAAAATACTTACCATACAACGCTGAAAAGTGCCAGGTGCATTGCAAAGGCCAAAAGGCATCCTTCGGTAAGCATATGTCCCAAAGGGGCATGTGAAGGTCGTCTTCTCCTGATCCTCAGGAGCAATATGGATCTGGAAATATCCGGAGTAGCCATCCAGGAAGCAGTAATGAGACTTACCAGCCAAACGCTCTAACATCTGATCAATGAAAGGTAGAGGATAATGATCCTTGCGAGTGGTTTGGTTGAGTCTCCTATAGTCGATGCAAACTCTCCAACTATTCTGAACTCGAGTAGGAATGAGCTCATTCTTCCGATTGGCTACCACGGTGACTCCGGATTTCTTAGGAACGACCGGACCGGCTAACCCATCGGCTATCGAAATGGGATAGATGATGCCACTGCAGGAGCTTAGTGACCTCCTTCTTTACCACATCAAGGATAAGAGGATTAAGGCGTCTCGGGGTTGCCTCACGGGCTTAGATTCCTCTTCCAAATGAATACGATGCATGCACATAGAAGGGTGATGGCAACTATGTCGGCTAATGTCCACCCAATGGCCTTCTTGTTCGCCCTCAATAAGCTTAGCAGCTTCTCTTCTTGATCGGGCAAAGATTATTTGCCACAATGACGGCAACTGCTCATTCACCTCCGAGAAATGCATACTTCGGGTGATCCGGGAGGGATTTCAACTCTAGTTTGGGCGGTTGCTCAATGGAGGGAAGAAGCTTGGGTGGTAACAACTCGATGTCATCACACTAGAAATCCACGAAACCACATTCAAAGAAGAGAATGCTCTTCCCTAGGATATTTCATGGCATCAAAGATATTGAAATTCACAGATATATCACCAAACTCCATGGAAAGAGTACCAGAATGCACATCTATCTTAGTCCTAGCTGTTTTCATGAAAGGTCTTCCTAGAATGATTGGTGACCTACTACTAGGAGACTCACCCTCCATATCCAAGATGTAAAAATCAGCAGGAAGTATCAAGTCATTAACTTTGACTAATACATCTTCAACTAAACCAGAAGGATGAGCACTACTTCTATTAGCTAACTGAACAATAACACCCAGTAGGACGCAAAGGACCAAGACCAAGAGATCTATAAACAGATGCAGGCATGACATTAATAGAAGCACCTAAATCTAGCATGCAATCATCAAATCTATAGTTACCAATGAGGCAAGGGATAGAAAATGTCCACGGATCTTTGCATTTACGAGGCATAGTAAATTTGGATGAGTCTTTGAGACATTCGATTCAAACTCACTCGTTCATTCCCCTTGATCGCCTCTTGTTGGTGCACAACTCCTTGAAACTTGGCATATTTAGGAATTTGTTTGACCGCATCTAAGAGAGGAATGTTGATCTCTACTCTTCGAATGTCTCAAGTATATCATTCTCTTGTGCTTTACCCGCCAACTTCTTGGGCTGAATTGCTCTCTGAGGGAAGGGAAGAGGAATAGGAATGTCTTCCTCTTCACCTTGCTGTACTGCCTTTTTCTTTTCAGAGTCAATCTTCACATTTCCTGACTCGTTTCCTGATGTGGAAGTCACATCTGTAACATAATAAATAGGAAACGGATCCTATCTAGAGTACCAGGAATAGGTTTTCTGAAGTCAAGGTAAAATATTGATCAGTGGATTTTTATCTTCAGTTGGACTTTTCCGGAAGTTGATTCCGAGGACGGTAGAGCATTTTCCTAATAAGACGAAATAGGGAAAGATGCAGATAGGCACATTTTTGGATCTGAAGAAAATAAATTCTAACTCAACATCTAGGAATGAGTTTGAAATTATCTGGACATATTTGGAATCAGTGAATTTTTGTTCAGAGGTTGATGATTCCGGAATTCAATTCTGTAACTGTCACGCTTTCCCGTAAACTTCAGACTGACTTTTGGAGCCCTGGATGGAATCACAAATTAGTTTAACTTAGACATTTCTAATGAGTAGGAAAATGTCTTCAAAGTTGTGATTCCGGATTTTTGAGATTTTTCCGAGATTACGCGATTCGGACACCGATCGGGAACTTTATCGGTACAAGTTCATAAAGTAAAAGCATCACATCACATTAATTGATGTGACAAACCACCAACTAAGGGGGAGAGGATGGTTTGGACAAGTGGCATGGTGAGGATCTTGACATTTGGCAAAATACGATCCGACGGTCCAGAATCCGCCTGACAAAGTGTGAATAGTGCACACAACTTTCCCTATAAATAGGAGGCTCTCCCTTTGCATTCTTCACACCAAAATCATTTCTCTAGTTGAGCTTTCCTAGAGAGAAGTTAGAGAGAGGTGCTCGGAGGAGGAAGGAGCCTGGGAATTTTGCAGCCAAGCCTGGGTAATTTTTAGGTCTTTAGTCTTTAATTCTTTCAGTAGTTTTAGTAGTAATGCTAGATAGATCTTTAGTTTTATTTTAAGTATTAAATTTGAAAATCATGGTGGGGTCGGAGTTCTGGCAAAATTTTGGAAAGTCGGAGCCAAAGTAACGAAGTGCTGGCGAAATTCGCCGATTAGGGGTATAGGGGCAAAATGGTAATTTTTACCTAAAATGCCGCTTATAATGCCAAATCACTAATGAAAGTGATATTACTCTTATAGGATATCGAAACTCGGTCTTACGCCGTTACGCTACCCGACGTCGTGCATTGTTTCACGTTTTAGTAAAAGTACGTTTTCCGCCAGAAGTACCTAACGTCGTCAACGAAAGTACGTTCGCGTACTGTAACACTAGCTCTAATGAATTATTGAATGCATATATGTGATGATATGTTGTGTGAATAGTTTGATGCCGAAGGCAAGGCTAGTCTATGTGGGTAAGCCAAATAGTTGCCGTAAAGTCGGTGAAGCCCCCATGATAGACACTTACCTGGTCATTCTATTCAGTGCTACATGCACCGTGTCTATGGAATCGTACATAGATGCAAAGTGTCTATGGAATCGTACATAGATGCACAGTGTCTATGGAATCGTACATAGATGCACCGTGTCTATGGAACCGTACTTAGATGCACCGTGTCTATGGAACCGTACTTAGATGCACTGTGATCAAGGAACCGTACTTGGATCACTATTACGCTTTTACGGAGTTATTGTTATGATAATGCTTGTATTGTTTTCCTATATGGATCGTTCTTGAAATTCTAGAAATATTTGTTACGCATATGTTGTTTATAAGCATGAGGTTAATCAGTTTTCGAGATCCAATGTGGTAAATTGGATCTCAACTATAGCTTCAGGGTCTGGAGGACCCAGACTTACGGCATTTTATAATTATATATCAGTTACTTTTCCGCTCAAATGCTCTACTCTGATGATTTGAAAAGATGTTTTGGAAAAAAAAAATTTATACTGCTTTTGGAAAACGGGATGTTACACGTGCTAATCCCTCAAATTAGAGGATTGGGCTTTTTTATATAGAGTAAATACCATTTTCGGTCTTCGATAAAAAATGTGATCCCCATTTTAGTCCCTTACAAAAAAACCGACTCTTATTCGTCCTTTTTTATGGACTAAAAAAGACCTTTTGGAAATTTGTGAGGGATCAAAATGTTAACCAAATGAATATATTTTGAATTTGTGAGGGACTACGAGACTAAATTTTTTTTTTTTCGGGGACTAAAATGGGGATCGCGTTTTTTGTCAAGGACCAAAAATGGTATTTACTCTTTTATATATATATATATATATTTTATTTATTTAGATTAAATTATATGTTGCATCCTGAAATATTTTTTGTACCAAGTATTTCAAATTAATTAATTTTCAGTCCTGCATATAAGAACATTTTTCTTATAATTAACACCAGTATTCTCAAATGCTAATTAGAGGGATTAGGACGTAAAAAGCATAAGCGTCATGCACAGAATGAGAACCGTGCATTTATATGCCTCTAATTATTTAATGAAAGACGAACAATTCATGAGAGAGTTTCCAAGTTTTGCTGTTGAGAATGATATGTTTCCATGTATGTATTTTACTATTTTTGAAGGAGCAATCCACAGAGTTGGAAACTTTAATTTGTTTAAAGTCTCTTTGGACCACCAAAAGAGCTTAGGTCAACTGGTAAGGGGTTGTCCTAACTTAACCACGGGTCTTGAGTTCAAGATGTGGGAATGCAGCAGGCTGCAGGCGTGGGTGGTAGAGGCTTCCTCCCGAAAGAGGCCAACCCGGTCTTGGTCTGGATTAATCTGGGGCCAACAAAAAAAAAAAAAAAAGTCTCCTTGGAAGGACTTTTATTTTTGTTCCCTTTTTATACGTACCTTTTTCTTCTCAGCTCCTTCATCTTCATCCATATATGTAATCTCCTTCTCACATCATCATGTACCTTCCACTTTCCAATATCTCTCGCCTTTTTTTCATCACCCATGACGTACCTTTGTTTTTATCTCTTCATTCTATATATCCTCCCTACTTCCTTTTTTCCTTAATTACATGAAAAAGGATAATCGTGATCCATGAATTTTCTTAATTGTTCGGTTGTTCTCCTTTAATTTGTCTCTTTGTTATTTAAAGCATGGCGCTGATCTCATACATGCTCTCTCTTGTTTTTATTATAAGACATTGCCTAACAAGCCAATAAAAACAGTTAAAGTCATTAAATTTATCATAAAACTTAAATAATCTCTGATATTACCCTATTTAGTAATTGCATTAAACTCTAGTATCATATTAATTATTACTCTCACCCACTACCCTTATTAATTATAGGCATACATGGAGAAAAAATATTTAATGCTCTTTGAAAACAATCAAGTGCCTTATAAAAAGGACCAAATATATTTGTTAGTTGGTGCCTTATAATAAGGATCAGAGGGAGTACAATATTAGAGTTTAGTGCAATTAGTAGGGGTATTATTGGAAATTACTTAAATTTTAGAATAAATTTAATGATTTTAACTGTTTTTATTAGTTTGTAAGAATTGTTATTTGATACTCCCTCTGGTCCTTATTATAAGGCACCAACTGCCCACTTTTTTTGGTCCTTATTATAAGGCACCAACTACCTCTAAATATGAGTTTTTCCAATTTTACCCTCATTTTTAATACTCCTCGAAAATGATGAATTATCATCGGCTACACTCTACAAATATACTCTCAATGGACATATTTCTCTCTCCCAAATAGCCATTACAACCCTGCTCAAAAAACGTGGAGTACAGTATTTCAACTTTTCATTCCTCTTTTTCACCCAATGGTGTTTCTCTCTCCCCCAAATTCAACTTTTCATTTCTCTTTCTCTCTGATGGTTTGCCTTCCAAAAAACAAAAAGGGAGTACTTCCTTTGGTCCTTATTATAAGGCACAAACTAACTTTTCTCACAAACCAATAAAAATAGTTAAAGTCAATAAAGTTATCTTAGAATTTAAGTAATTTTCAATATTACCCCTACTAATTACACTAAATTATAATATTATATTAATTATTACTCTCACTCATTACCTTTATTAATTAGGGGCAGACATAGAAAAAATTAATCAATGCTCATTGGGAACAAGCAAGTGCCTTATAAAAAGGACTAAATAAACTTGTTAGTTGGTGCTTTATAATAAGGACCAGAAGGAGTATTTCTCTATGGTTTAGTCATTTAAAAAAGAATGGGGAGAGAGAAAGGAGAAGTGAGAGACAAAATCTGACATAATAGTTTTAATATTTTTAAATCTATATCATTAAAGTAGGGGTAAACATGAAAATATTTATCAACTGAATAGTTTTTTAATGACTAAACTGTCATTCATTGGTTGAAGAGAAATAGCAGTTGGTGCCTTATAATAAGGACCAGAGGGAGTAACTTATAATAAGGACCGGATGGAGTATACCACTCTGGTCCTATTTATAAGTCATTTTTCAGGTAATAAATGAGATTGTGACTATTTTGCCTATATTAATTGTACCAATAAAAATAGAGAGAGAAGAAAGAGTTGAAAGATATTCATTCATAAATGAGGACAAAGTTGAAAATCTACCCTATGATCATTGAGCCAACTACCTCTCCTTGGTATGTACTCCCTCTAGTCCTTATTATAAGGCACCAACTAAAAAGTTTATTTGGTCCTTTTTATAAGATACTTACTTATTCCCAATGAGCATTCCTTATTTGTTTTCATGTCTGCACATAATTATATTATTAACTAAATACTATTATAAATATTAGTATGGAAATACGGTTGTTATAATATTCTTCATGCACCATGTAATTAATAGCATGGGTTCTCATTCGGAGCTTGGCGCTTATATACTTGTTACGTGCTAATCCTCTAATTAGAGGATTGAGTTTTTTTATATAGAGGAAATACCCTTTTCAGTCCTTGACAAAAAACGTGATCTCCATTTTGATCCCTTACAAAAAAATTGACCCTTATTCGTCCTTTTTTATGGACTAAAAAGGGCATTTTGGAAATTTGTGAGGGATTAAAATGTCAACCAATTGAGTGTATTTTGAATTTGTGAGGGACTACGAGACTAAATTTTTTTCTATCATGGACCAAAATAGGAATCGTATTTTTTATCAATGACCAAAAAGGGTATTTACTCTTATATATATATATATATATATATATATATATATATATATATATATATATATATATATATTATTTATTTAGATTAAATTATATGTTGCATCCTGAAATATTTTTTATACCCAGTATTTCAAATTAATTAATTTTCAGTCCTACATATAGAAACATTTTTCTTCTTGTAACATCAGTATTCTCAAATGCTAATTAGAGGGATTAGCACGTAAAAAGCATAGAAGCGCCATGCACAGAATGAGAATCGTGCATTTATATGCCTCTAATTATTTAATGAAAGACGAACAACATGAGAGAGTTTCCAGGTTTCCAAGTTTTGCTGTTGAGAATGATCTGTTTCCATGTATGTATTTTACTATTTTTGAAGGAGCAATCCACAGAGTTGGAAACTTTAATTTGTTTAAAGTCTCTTTGAAAGGACTTTTATTTTTGTTCCCTTTTTATACGTACCTTTTTCTTCTCAGTTCCTTCATCTTCATCCATAATATGTAATCTGCTTCTCACATCATCATGTACCTTCCACTTTCCAATATCTCTCGCCTTTTTTTTGGATTTGGCTTCTCTACTTTTCTTTTCTGGTTCACTCTTATCCTTTACCTCATTTATGACCATTGGATCAAGATCTAATGGTTCATATTTAATGCTATTAATATTTTTTTTCCTCTTATAAAAAGAAGAGAGAGAAGGATGGGAAGGAAATGGAGAGAATGATGGAAATGAAATTAAATGTTGACCATTAAATTTTGATCCAATGGTGATAAAGAGGGTAAAGGATGAGAGCGGACCAGAAAAGAAAAGGAGAGAAGCCAAGTCCCTTTTTCTCATCACCCATGACGTACCTTTGTTTTTATCTCTTCATTCTATATATCCTCCCTACTTTCTTTTTTCCTTAATTACATGAAAAAGGATAATCATGATCCATGAATTTTCTTAATTGTTCCCCTTTAATTTGTCTCTTCGTTATTTAAAGCATGGCGCTGATCTCATACCTATTTCCTTTTATCCTTATTATAAAGCACTAACTAACAATTCTCACAAACTAATAAAAACAGTTAAAGTCAATAAATTTATCATAAAATTTAAATAATTTCTGATATTACCCCTACTAATTGCACTAATTGAACTCTAGTATCATATTAATTATTACTCCCACCCACTACCCTTATTAATTATTGACATACATGGAAAAAAATATTTAATGCTCTTTGAAAACAAGTAAGTGCTTTATAAAAAGGACCAAATATATTGTTAGTTGATGCCTTATAATAAGGATAAGACGAAGTGCGATATTAGAGTTTAGTGCAATTAGTAAGGGTATTATTGAAAATTATTTAAATTTTAGAACAAATTTAATGATTTTAACTGTTTTTATTACTTTGTGAGAATTGTTAGTTGATATCTTATAATAAGAATCGGATGGAGTGTACCACTCTGGTCCTGTTTATAATTCCTATTTCAGGTAATAAATGAGATTGTAACTATTTTGCCCATATTAATTGTACCAATAAAAATAGAGAGAGAAGAAAGAGTTCAAAAATACTCATTCATAAATGAGGGCAAAGTTAAAAATCTACCCGATAATCATTGAGATAACCACCTCTTCTTAATATATGTGATTTAATTAAAAGGGATTTATCAATAGAATCAGATTGGTACACACAAACCACCTTCTTTTCTTAACCATTGTGTGACCAATAGTCGATAGACACTTAAAAAAAAAGTTGATAACTGGAGAATATTAATAATGGGTGGAGCCAATTTTATTAAACAGACTCTGATTTCTGATTACGTTTATTTTTCTTTTCACTTAGAATAAATGCCATCACGATAATGTTTCCTCCAACAAGAAAAAGGCACTTTATTGAAGACCCTCGATTATGATATGAATATTTTCTACCTAAATTATTAATTCCATGATTGATCCCAAGTTTGGTGCCAATTCTATGCTTTTCTTGTATTCCAGAGTTTTTTTAATGGTAATTATTATGACATGAATATATTCTACTTAATTATTATTATAGTGCACACACATATCGATTGTCTCCTTTCTTAGTAGGATGTTAGACCTGGCTGACGTGTAGAACCATATGCAAGTTGACTTCTTCATATGGGATCTGCCTACCTTTTTTTTTTTTTGGTGCACGAGTGTTCATTGACTATATCTCCTATATTTATTCTTAAAAGAACAAGCAACGGAGCTTAGGTAGGTTAAACAAAATAATCTAGTCCCTCTTAATGTAATGAATTAAAGTCTAAATGTTAGGAGAAATATCTACATTTAATATCGACAGTGTCTCAAATAAGAGTACTTCCAAGAGAAAGATACATATACCCAAGAGAGAAAAAGGAAAGAAGAGAAGAGAACAATTATGATTAATCTCGTGCTTTGCTTAAAATCAAGTTATACAATTTATAATTTCCATATTATCAGTATCAAGATTTTATCTTTTTTTTGGTAACATACGGGGCATTCACAGTATGAATTTTGGGCATGCAACACCCATATAATCTCTGTATAGTAATGAACTCAGAAACTGAGGAGGATTAACAAATACAACATGAACATCCTCTTGATTACAGCTAAAACTTGTCAGGACATCAGCACAAATATTGCCCTCCCTATACACATGAACAAAACTAATTCTTGTAAAACTTTTCATAGCTTTCCTGATGCAATTCCTTGTGGAATCAAGGTTGCATCGCATGGAGGTAGAATTATTTGAATCCTGATGATTGGCCACATTCTATAAGAAGGAGATGAAGTTCTGGTTATAGCTGAGGATGATGATACCTATGCCCCAGCAAGGCCAGCCTCATTGCCTATGGTGCTTTCATTCTCCTTTGACCTTAAAACATTAGGATTTTTCTTATCTGTCATTTGTTCTATGATCGTGTTGAATGCGTGGTCAAATATCTTTCTTGACCTTGGCTGATTTGCCCACTTGATAGCCACGGATTGGGGACATTATGATATTAATAGAGTAAATTTTTTTTTTTTAAAATCTCATTGTCTCTAATCCCAATAGCCAATTAAATTTTAAAGTAAAATACTCTAATCACCCTTCTATTTTGGCTTAATTATATAGACCTCCCTTCTATTTGGAAAACATACATTTAAGTCCAAACCGTTAACTCAATTAAGAAAATTCTAAAATATATTTTTAATTGAAATTTATATAGAAATAAAATTTATTTACTAATTTACTCTTAATGCTAAATCCTAAATTTTAATTGAAAACCTATAAATATAACAAACTTTTAAAAATTTGAGTAAGTTTTTTAAATGTATGTAGAAAAAAATATCAAAATTTAAATGACTTAAGACAATCTCTCAAACATATATTGTTTATTATATTTGATAGAAAAAAAAATGTGTTTGATATATATTTTTAGTCATTTAAAAAACTAAAAATAAATCAATTTCAATAAAGATGATAAAAATTAAAATTATAAATTTAATAATATCAAAATTCAGAAATTTTTAACAATTTTTTTTTTTTAAAATCTATTAGGATAAAAGTTTGGTGGTATATATATTTTTTTGGCCCACATACATATATATTTGTTTAAATAATTTTAATGTTAAAAGAAGGGCATTTTGATAAAACAAAAGTTTAAAAGTCAAACTTAACGGTCAACTAATCGTTTTAGTAGATGAAAATAGAATCTCAAAATATAAGAGAGGTTTATGTAACATTTTAATTTTAAGGGAGGTCTATATGAGTTTTCAAATAGAGAGAATGTCTGTGTAATTAAAGTAAAACAAAAGAGTGGTTAGAGTATTTTACTCTAAATTTTAATATACCTTTTACTAAACCTACGGGCTCTTATTTGTTATGCTAAAAATGAAATAACAATTATCAAAGGATTGCCCACATACATATATATTTACTAAACCCACGTCTTCCAACCCTTTACTCACTAGATTGACTCCATCCTTCAACTTCCTTTCCAATCCTGCACCTACTGTAAGTTAATGGTGGCCTCTTATCATTCTGGTAGCTCCCAACATAGTTGTGTAGGTAGTTATGATAGTTCCCGTGATAGTTATGTTTGGAGTAAATACATTTTCTGGTCCCTGACAAAAAACACGGACCCCATTTTGGTCCCTGACAAAAAACACGGACCCCATTTTGGTCCCTGACAAAAAAAATGTCTTTTTTAGTCCATAAAAAGAACGAATAAGGGTCGATTGGTGGACATTTTGATCCCTTACAAATTTCCAATTTTATCAGGGACTAAAATGGGGTCTGTGTTTTTTGTCAGGGACCAGAAAGGGTATTTACTATTATGTTTGTTATTAGTTGTAAATAGGAGTCTTGCACCTACATTAAGGGGCTTGGATGGTATGTATTTTTTCCATGTGAATAACATAGTTGTGTTTTGGGTAGTTGTGTACCAATTGGAATCAGAGTTGGTTCCATTTTGAAGGGAAATGGAAGTAGGACAGACTGAAGTCCAAGTGCTAAGGCTTGGGAAGTTGAGAGTAATTATGCATGAAATGGTTGCTGTAGACTTTTAAGATAAAACTGATTGAAGAAAGAATTTGTTCATTTAGCTCCAAAATTACTCATCATTGCTAATGTTGTATTTCTTAAACAGAAATAGTGTTCCTTCGGTTCTAAATATAAGATCTAACTGGTTTTTTATTTTGAAATATTAAAGAAGCTAAATAAATTATTTAATCATATTATATGTTGTGTATCATTAGATTATATGTCAATTTATAAGTTAGGTAAATTAGTTTGAAGAAAAAACATTGCAAATTAGTCATTATTTGAAAATCTTATATGAAGACAAGTTTAATTACTAAATTCTAGTGTGGGTCTTCTTTTTTTTTACCATTGAACTTAACAAATCATATATTAGGTTATATGTCTAGGGATTTAAGAATGAGATCAAATTACCTTCATATTACTTAATTATTAGAAAGGGGGAAAAACATAACCCTATTGTTTGCCCGCTAAATGGGAGCCTTAACTATAGAAAACTTATTGAGACATATGCAAACTTAGAAATTTGGCAAAGGAGGCAATTGTAAGTTGGTTTAATCTCCCTCCCTTAATCCCTTTATGTTCATCTACAAAATCACAAAAGGATTGATTATATTGGATCATAGGAAGTGGGATTATTATCAACTAGAACAAAGTTAAGCCATTATAATAAAATATTGATGAAGCTATGCAATTTTCTTCCTCCAATCTGACACAACTAACTGATTTACATGACTCAGTGAAAGATATATGGTAGCCCCTCCTAGTTGGGGAGCAGATCGCCTCAGAAGTGTATCCCCAAACCCACTAACCCTAAACCCTAAACCTTAAAACCTTAAACATTGGAGAAGGACATTGATTGATATTGATTTATTGCGATTGATAGAGAGGAATTAGAGAAGGATATTTTCATGTGATAAGACCTCACATTGAGTTGGTTATTCGTTCCTATTGGGATAGGCCTTTATGACTCATTTGTCATGGAGAGAAGGATATACTCTTGTAGCTCTTTGTTGTTCTTAGGAGAAAGGAATAGGCCCTTGTAGCTTGTGTGTGAGAAAAATACTATACATGATAAGGCCTTCCATTGGTGCACATATGGTTGGTTATTTGTCCAAGTTGAGATATGCTTACATGGCTCATTCGTCCTATAGAGAGACAAGCTCTTGTAGCTCTTTTCATTCCTAAAAGAAAGGAATAGGCCCTTATGACTTATGTGTATGTCTCATAATGATGGGGATAGGCATTCTTAGGATTTTATGTTTGCATACCTCCATTGGGTGAATCTTGAATGAGTTAATGTGTATAATTATGAGATTGTTTGAAAGACATTATATGCAATGATATTTTTTCCCCCATTTGACACTTCAGTAGCACATGGTGATATGTACGATGAGTTGGAATGTTGATTACTAAAACTTTTGTCTCACCTCGTTGCTCTTAACATTTTTCAAGTAATTGTTCATGTGCTGGGACTTCAGGGAGAGCTCTTGAGTCTTGATATTGTGATATCTCTTTATAGCCTCTTGTTTATTTATATGTTGAAATGATATATATTACCACTCATAGGGCTCCTATTTTGTAAACTTTGATTGATTTATATTTTGATTGACTGTCATTAGCTAATGGTAGAAGGCCGGAGGCCTTTATAGATTTCTTTAAATGATGATTGTAGATCCACATATGCATGTTTGGAATTTTCTGATGTTGGAAATGTGTTTTTTTTTTTTTTTTGCTATTGCACCCAGTTCACCAGAGCTTTGCCCTGATTAGTCTGGATCGAGGTTCTGTCGGGCGCATATGCGGGGACCTCTCCCAGGGGAGTTTTTTGCATCCACAAGAACTCGAACTCGAGACCCTTGCTTAAGCGGGTTGGAAATGTGTTTTGATATTACGTAGAAGATAGTTTCATTACTTGGGTTTATGGTTAAATGCTATGTTCTGGGCTTCAAAAAGCTCAAGGCCCAAGTGTTGCAAATATTTATGATAAAGAAGAGATTAGGATGTGAAATAATTAGAAGGGAGTTTTATTATACATAACAGCTTTTAAATGGTTAGTTTACCTCTTCTCTGTCATAGATAAGTTAACTATGTGGTTTTAATCATTTTAACCATGATAAGTGTTTTCAAAATGAGTTCAATTCTTTTCGATTATATTAACTTCGATTTGATAGATAATATTTTGATAATAACATTTAATGTTTGAAAAGTAAATATGGGAATTTTCCACTATAGTAGACCTTTTGAGTTTAATATTCTTTGTTCGCCATAATATTATTAATTATCTTGAGATTTTGATTAAGTGTATAGATAATCGAGTTTTAAGGAAAGGAGTTTACATCTATGCTCCACTAGTGCAAGTTATTTTAAAGGGTACATTCTGCGCATAAGGGATCTTCTTGGCTCAAGTGAAGAATTTTCGTATGGCAAAGCTTTGTTGATTGATAGCTTCAGGTAAAATCAAAGATTATCTCATTCAGTTGTTGGATATGTCTCCTACACAGCTCTTCCAGGGGTGTGCTCTCTAGATTGGGTGCTTACACCCCCAACCCCCGGCGTAATTTCTTTCTAGTGACTAGCTTGGAGTTGCTTGGATTATGCTCTATGTTTTCCTTCTCGTTGTTGTATATGAATGCATTTTTTGTTGGTGTAGGGCCTGGTTTAGGGATTTTTTTTTTCTTTCCTTTTCATGTCTTTGCTGTTTGTTTTGTTTTTTTTTTTTTAATTACAAGGCAGCAAGCACTAATGGCCTGAATTATAAGGAGCGTGATCGAACCCATGACCTCCCACTAGTTAGAGAGTATCCATACCACTAGGCTACAAGGCCTTTGGTTGTTTGTTTTGTTTTTACTTGCTCATGTTCAAGACTGCCCCATTTCACTTATTTCAGAATTGTGAGTGCGACAACATCCCGTTTATTTTTTGCAACTCTCTTTTGCACTTCAATGAAACTCTTCTTTTCTCTGCCTTCTGGACTATTTGAGAAAATATGGACAGGGATGTTAGCATCACTTTTTTGTCAGAAAAGCATCTATATGGACGTAGTTAAGAAAATAAATGAGATAGAAGAGATATAAAAGTAATACATTTGTCTGGTGTTGTAATAAATTAACTCTCAATAGCATGCAACACAAGAAAGTGCATCCACCATTACGTCAAACATGACTTCCAAGTGGAAGATGAGCTCCCGTTATGCTAAGAGTTTTGGGCATGCTTCGTCTTTATCGTTAACAGTATTTGATACAAGAACAAGGCAAGGTAATTTTGGCTACCAATACACCTTTGCAACTGCTTAAGAAGTATTATCAACTGATTTAGAATTCTCAACCGAAATCAAGTGCCATCATTACAGGCCTAGACATGCATAACATTGTCCCATCGGCCTAACATTAAAGCTCAGATTGGAAAATGGGGAAAAATAAACAAACCATTCGCGCAAAAGAGACACACATATACTATCCAAACATTGAGCGTCAGCTTGCCTAAAAATTCCAACTAGGGACATGGTTTATAATGGAAAAGAATATCCACGCAGGTAATTGGAGTCCACACCTGACTCACGAACAAGTGCTATGCGCCCAGTTCGTGCCACCTTCAAACAAGAGGAAAGAACATCATAAAAACCAGATTTTAACTCGAAGTGACTAAGCAACCATGTGTCTCTAGATCCATTTGCATAAACAGGACAATGCAAGAAGAGCAATGCCCACTTCTTTTCTTTTTATTTTTGGGTGTCTATGAGACACGATTTCATTATCATGAGTTAGAAACTAAATATTGTATTGTGTATTTAGTTATTCATTGTAATATTGTATAGCTCATTGTATCCTAGAATATTACTATAGGGACACATGTCAGTGTACTATTGGTTGGCTCAGGCTATAAATAGAAATATGGAGGCTCAAGCATATCAATTGAGTGCTTGACCTAATTCTTTCCTTTCTTATCTTGGTATCAGAGCTGAAAAGCCAGAAATGGCATCTCCTAGAAATTCCACCAGCCAACCAGATACAGCCACCACCATAAGCCTACCTGCAAACCCTAATCCCATTTCTACTATTATTCACACTGCTACATTTCCCCAGGACTCCACCGTCACATCAACCCGACCCCACCATCCACCTTCTTCTTCTGGTTTGTTTCCTCCATTTCCACCATTCTCGATCCCCTCTTTTACTCAGACCCACCCTCCGCTTCCGACGACAACTCCCACAAATGCCGCTCCGATCTCGACCTTCCCCAATGCCGTCCCAATCTCGACCTTCGTCCCTCCTTACTTTCAATCGCCATCGTCATACCCCTTTCCCCCTCATTCATCCGTCTCAGGGTTTTCTTCAGGTTTTGGCTCAGCTTTCCACCATAGTCCTCAGGTTGCCACTCGATCTACACCCCTTCTGAGTTCTCTGAACCAGGGGAATCCCGTTAAGTTGGACGGAGATAATTTTATTATTTGGGAATCAACCATTCTCCCAATCATTCGTGGCCATCGACTTGACGGTCATGTCTTCGGCACCACCTCAGCCCCACCTGAGTATGTGTTGGACTCTGCCGAAAATGTCTTTCCCAATCCTCTCTATGAAGAATGGATTGCTACAGATCAAATCCTCCTTGGGTGGCTCTTCGGCACGATGACTGTCGAAGTTGCAAGTCAGATGACAACGTGCAAGACATCAGCGGCTCTCTGGAAATCCATCTCTGAATTCGTTGGGGCTAACACACGCTCTCGAATCACCTTTCTGAAAGGTGAATTCCATCAATTGAAAAAGGGAAACCTCAAGATGCGAGACTACCTTTCGAAGGTAAAATCAGTATCCGATAATCTCACCCTCGCTGGCTGTTCTTTGTCTTTAACTGATCTTATCACCCAAACCTTAGCTGGCCTTGATACAGAGTACACCCCCATTGTGGTCATTCTGTCAGAGAAAGAAAATCTCTCTTGGCCTGATCTCCAATCCAAACTGTTGACCTTTGAGTCACGACTAGAGCAACTTCACACCACAGCCACCACTACCCTGTCTAGTGCGTTTGCACACCTGACCTTCCCACAAAATTCCTCCCAGTCACCCTCACCAAATTATCGTGGCAGTGGGGGGAGGAGAGGCAGAGGACGATCTAACCGAGGCTCTTCTGGTGGAAGGAACAATTCTGGTGGCAGAGGCAATTCTAAGAGTGACAAATGGTGCTATCTATGTGATAAACCTGGACATGAAGTCCCTAATTGCTTCAAACGCTTTGATAGGAGTTTCAAGCCTCCTCCTCCTCGCAAGAATGATTCAGCATCTGCTTACATCACAACTCCAGAAACCACATCCGACCCTGCCTGGTATCTTGACACAGGAGCTACTCATCATGTTACCAACACTTCTGAAAATGTTGGTCCAGACACTGAGTCAGGTATATCTTCTATCTCTGTTGGTAATGGTGAGTCTCTCAAAGTGCTTGGGACTGGTAATGCTAATCTTCTATGTGATAAACCAGCTGGTTTCAAAAATCTGAGATTAAATGATGTTCTTATAGCTCCTCAAATGTCCAAGAAACTGATTAGTGGTTTTAAATTGACCAATGATAACAAAGATGTATTTGTTGAAATTGACTCCCATGGCTGTTTTGTGAAGGACAAGAATCAACATAGTGTTTTGCTGCAAGGGAAAGCAACCAGAGGGTCCACTCCTGGCTTATATCGAATCAGCAACCCAGTAGTCCCAGTGCTGAATTCTGCTGTCAGTTTTACTTCAGTAGGAAATAAATGTCTTAGGACCAATAGGACTAGTCCCTCTTTGTCTGATTTTGAATTATGGCATAGACGACTTGGTCACCCTAGTAAAGTTGTGTTACAAAGGGCCCTTATTGATTGTAATATCCCTATTTCTTCTAATGAAAATTCTAAATTTTGTGACTCTTGTCAGTTGGGAAAATCACATAAACTCCCATTTGCACTCTCCCAATCCCGTGCATCTCATGTCTTAGATTTGGTTCATACTGACTTATGGGGACCTTCCCCTATCAAATCTGTTAATGGATATCACTATTATATCAGTTTTCTGGATGATCATAGTCGTCATACCTGGATTTACCCTTTGAAGTTCAAACATGAAGCATTGTCTGCATTCAAGCTATTTAAAAAGATGGTTGAGAACATGTTTGAACGAAGCATTAAGGTTCTTCATAGTGATTGGGGAGGTGAATTTCGAAGCTTTTCACCCTTTCTTGATGAACATGGGATTATTTTTAGACACTCTTGTCCTTACACATCTGCTCAAAACGGCCGTGTTGAACGTAAGCACCGTCACATAGTAGAAACTGGTCTCACACTTCTCGCTAATGCATCTATGCCTACCTTTTATTGGTGGGAGGCTTTTTCAAGTGCTGTTTATCTTATCAACCGGTGCCAACCAGTGTTCTAGACCACATCTCTCCTTTTGAGACTCTCTATCACGAAAACCCGAATATAGAAATCTGAAAGTTTTGGGTGTGCTTGTTTTCCTTGTCTCCGTCCCTATAACCAACATAAACTCCAATATCACGGTACAAAGTGTACATTTCTTGGTTATAGTGGTTCCCACAAAGGGTTTAAGTGCTTAAGTTCCACTGGACGGATCTACATCTCTCGTCATGTTATATTCAATGAGACTGATTATCCTTTTACTAACAGTTTCTTGTGTTTTCAGAAACCATCTCAACCTGAACTTGTCAATTTTTCAAGTATCTCTCCTATTACTCATGCAGAAGTGTCTTGTCCTACACTTAGTAATGGTGCTCCCACACTTCCCAGACGTGTCTCTGGTTCTGTTCAGTCACTTGACACTACTGAAGCTGATTCTGTTTTACCTATAACAGACGTTATTGATGCTGCAATTCCTTCTCCAGCGCATAGCACATCTGCTACATCTGCTGATGAATCAGCCACACATCTTCAACAACAGCAACTCACGTTTCTAGATGTGTCTCGGTCTTCCCATGCTGATGTTCCACCTTCATCAACCGCCACCAATTCCCATCCTATGCAAACTCGGAGTAAACATGGGATTTCCAAACCCAAAACTCCCTATATTGGTCTCACACTTGGTGACTCTTCATCCACTCCAACAACAGCAAAAGAAGCCTTGCTGTCCCCTCTTTGGAAACAGGCAATGGTTGAGGAATTTTCAGCCCTTCACAGAAATAGAACTTGGTCTCTTGTCCCGCGGCCCTGTTCACACACTATAGTAGATAACAAATGGATTTTTAAGTCCAAATTTCACTCTGATGGCACATTGGTCAAGAGGAAAGCAAGACTTGTTGCAAAAGGGTTTCAACAACGCGAAGGTATTGATTTTTATGAAACTTTTAGCCCTGTGATTAAAGCTTCTACCATTCGCATTATCTTGACTATTCTTTGTTGCATTGGGATGGGAAATTAGACAACTTGACATTAATAACGCTTTTCGAATGGTTATTTGTCTAAACTGTGTTTATGGAGCAACCGAGAGGGTTTTGTGGATCCCTCTCGGCCTAGCTATGTGTGCAAACTATCCAAGGCTCTCTATGGCTTGAAGCAAGCCCCTCGAGCATGGTTTGATAGACTTTGAAGTGTCTTGCTTGCTTGGGGTTTCACCAACTCCAAAAGTGATATTTCTCTCTTTATTTACTCTGACAAGAATCAGGTGCTAATGATTTTGATTTATGTGGATGACATCCTTGTCACTGGGAGCAATCCCCACAGTCTTAAATGTTTTGCTGCAAAACTCCACTCCATTTTTCACTTAAAGACCTTGGCTCACTTCATTATTTTCTTGGGATTGAGGCTCACGGGGATACTACTTGGCCCGTACTTAACTCGAGTAAGTATATTTGTGATCTCTTGGATCGGTTTCACATGACTAATGCTTCCCATGTCACACACCCATGGCTGCCCATAAATCTCTATCAGTTTTTTCTGGTGAGCTACTTCCTAATCCAACCGAATATAGAAGTGCAGTGGGGGCTCTGCAGTATCTATGTAATACTCGACCGGATATTAGTTTCAGTGTGGGCAAACTGAGTCAGTATCTTTCTCAACCGACCACAGAACACTGGAAGGCTGTAAAACGGGTATTAAGATACCTTAGAGGCACCATACACTATGGCATTCATGTCAAACCATCAGTCCCACTTGATCTTGCTGCCTATTCAGATGCTGATTGGGCATCATGTCCTGATGATCGACGTTCAGTTGGTGGGTATTGTGTGTTTTTAGGTAATTCCCTAGTAACTTGGTCCTCAAAGAAACAATTAGTTGTTTCTAGATCTAGTTGTGAATCTGAATACAGATCCCTCTCCAACACTGCTTCTGAACTTTCCTGGATCAGATCTCTCCTTTCTGAATTAAGCCTACGATTAAAAGGATACCGACTATATGGTGTGATAACACCAGTGCAGCAGCTCTTGCATCCAATCCCGTTCACCATGCAAGAACTAAACACATTGAAATAGATGTGCATTATGTGAGAGATCAAGTCCTCAACAAGATGTTAAATGTTTATCATGTTCCCACTGAATTTCAGGTTGCTGATTGCTTAACGAAACCTCTACACCATGCTCGGTTCTGTTTTCTACGAGACAAGATAGGTGTCACGGTTGCACCAGCCAAAAGGTCTCAGCAAAATAGAACCTTGGCTAAAACAGGGAAACAGAAGGCAGCTCGAAGTAAAGGAGCAAGTTAGAAACTAAATATTGTATTGTGTATTTAGTTATTCATTGTAATATTGTATAGCTCATTGTATCCTAGAATATTACTATAGGGACACATGTCAGTGTACTATTGGTTGGCTCAGGCTATAAATAGAAATATGGAGGCTCAAGCATATCAATTGAGTGCTTGACCTAATTCTTTCCTTTCTTATCTTCATGTGAAGGTTTTCTTCTCTATATTGCAGATATTTTGACTCAAAAGAAAGGTAAGCCCCCGCACAGAATATCAGTGACCACATGAGCCATGTTAGTTAAATGGTGTTTTGAGGGCATCAAATATTAAGATGTAAATTGTCAATTTGTAGCCTAAACAAGTCATCTGCCTCAGCAATCATACCAACCATGCAAAATGAAGATTATCAGGACAAACCTCGCAGATGCCATATGGCTCTAACAGTCTCTGCAGTGCAACCATCTTGTCCAAATCTCCAGTTAGCTGGAGATAATGCGATCAAATCCATTAGTTACAATATTTAAAATACAGCACGGATATTACAACCCAAAAAAACAAAAATAAGAGAAAGTAAAAGAATTAGAGGTCAATAAGAACTAAGTCAGTAAAAACTAAGTTGCAAAAGAAAAGATACTGAGAAGTAAATACAGCAGAAAAACATGAGATCAAGTTCCCTTTTCTTCTATATTCAGACTAAACTTTGTGATAAAAAGTAGTAAGCTGTTAGTTAATATAGCCGTGCCCGTGTCGCAAGGGCATAATAATTAACTTGATAGTGATCTTGACAAATTTGCATTAATGTGATGTCAGCAATTATGGGCTTCTACCCTCTTTTTGGATAACATTATGTTTTAAAATGAATGAGAGATGGCAACAACAAGAACCACCACAACCTTATCCTACTAAGTGGGATCAATGCTATTGTGCTCTGTTCGAGACCAATTCTTCTGATACTCAATTAATGACTTCTTTAGTCCTCCTTGGTCTCCCTCTCTCTCTCTTCACAACGCTAAAGACTAATCCATTCAGCCCTCCTTACTAGCCCCTCCGTTGGCCTTTTTTGTGCCTGACTAAACCATTTTAAACAATTCTCTAACATTTTCTCCTCAATAGATACCACACCGATTTGTCCTCTTATATGATCATTACATATCCTTTCTTGTACGGCCACACATCTATCTCAACTTCCTCATCTCTACAACCCCAATATTGCTGCCCTTATATCAGTTCTATAAAATTTTCCTTGAAATTTCATAAGGACCTTACAATCACATAAAACTAATATTGCTTCCCTTTTTCTTGTAAACTTTGTGACTTGTGTCATTTGCACTTCGATCTTTACCTCCAAAAAATTTCTATCTTGCCTCTAATTAAATTTGCAATGCATGTACTTTGTCTTGCTCTTACAAAAGCAAAAGCCCTTAGGTTCCAAAGTTCACCTCCATAATTCCAGTTTAGAGTTAACCTCCAAGAGCATGCACTTGGGGATTCCCTCTTGAATCGACTCTATCAAGACATCAAAAACTAGGCCAGACAAATTAGAACTCAGATGATCCTTTATGTAAACCAACTCTATACGAAAATCTTTTTTCTCAATTCCAATTTAAAATGAACAAAGTAAGGAGAATATAAAGTTAAGGAGGAATTCGATGCCTATTTAAACCTAAAATCATAATCATGAAGATGAAAAAGAAAACGATATTTGTCTAAGGCAGGTAATTATTGGAACAACACATCATTCTATTTCTGACTGTTAACCAGTGCCACAAATCAATAAAGAACAAGAATGTGAGGGGTGCGAGGAGGAGCTTCACATCAAGATTATGACTAAACAGTTAGGAGTTCAGTTCTATCACCAGGTAAAAACCTATATGATAAATTGAAATAATTCTAGAAATAATAGTAGAATACATTGCTTATTGCTAAGAGGGGAAAAATAAAATCAAGATTTAGTTTCTGGAGTACAACCGTAGTAAATCATCAGGGAAAATAGATCTTGATAATGATAAAGAAACATTTTAAACAGTCTACGCATCTCACCTCAAGGGTTATTGTATGATCGGATACATCAACAGCTTTGGCCCTAAAAATGCTGGCAATATCAAGGACATCACGCCTGGCAGCAGCATTTACAGCAATCTTTATTAACATCAGTTCTCGTTCAGCAAATGGCAGGTAGGTGATATCACAAACCTGGAAATAAATCACTTGAACATTTATTTGAACCAGTATGATGAAGATCAACTGTTCACAGAAAACCAATTCCTACCATGGATATTATTTCACAATCAACAAACGAATCATGGTATTTATCCAACATGATAGTTAGCCTTAACATACCCAAAACATAACCCCCAACTCACATACTGATTAATGGCCAGAACGCCAGATGTTTATTCATGAGAATGCCCAAGATACTAACATGGAGATTAAAACAGAAAAGAAGCTGAGAAAGATATGAGCTTCAAGTATGAAATTCTAAGGTTTCTGATGGGCCCATCGCTACTTGCCATATCTGCAATCTTCAGAGTACAAAACAAAAGAAAGAAGAGGGCAAAAGAATGAAAGTCTATTGTTAAAGAATAGAAATAAATAAGGATGGAAGCAGGGAAGAGGGAAATTCAGGGGTGAAAACTAACAAGGAGTGAGGCAGTTATGGGGGTGAGTGGGGAAAACATGGAAGTTGCAACTTACAACATATTTGAGAGGGGGATTATCAGAAAAACAGAAGTGGAAAATGGGGAGAGAAATAGACTCTGAAATGCCAGTCTGTCGTTCTTATTTCTGTTTCATTGCATTTGTGTCACTGATTATCTGCTCATTGTGGTTTTTATCCGTGTTGCATATTTCAGGCGCCATGTTGCTATTTTATCAGGGATAGTGTTGTATTGAGGAGTGTTTGTTCAATGCACATGACGGCTAATGAAAGAAAGGGTGTGAATCAGTGCTATTTTCCATCTCTTTTCATGCTTTGATGTGTCAACTCTCGGCATAGTAGATGGTCCTACTCTTTTGGTTTTAGAACAGGGAGATTGATGGTCCCCACCTACCTCTTTGTACTCTTTTAAGTTGATAAAAGAATCAGAGGTAAAGTTGCCTCTGATTATTATGCCAAAAGTCCGCAAGAAAATTGAGTCTACTAGGACAAAGGAGGTGACTAATTCTCAAAAAAAAAAACCTATAGGTTGCTACATTCAGTGATGCTAAGAAACGTGAAGCTCAAAGCCTACAAATTATATAATAAAATGTGATGTATTCACTCTCACAATTTAGAATTTAAACCTCATGGAGATCCACTAGTTTGTAGAGTTGCTGCACCAACTTGGCAATTGATTCATCTGTGCCAGGAACCACAGTAGTAATTCTAGAAAGTCCCTCAACTTCTGCATGTCCTACAGCTAAGCTCTGGGAATGACAAAAGGAAAGATCCAACAGATAGGAATACAACGGAACTCAAAAGGTTAGAAATATATCCACATCACTATAACCACATAACCAAAAAGGGAAAAAATGATGAAGCAAACCTGAATATTATAGCCCCTTCGAGCAAAAACCCCAGTAACAATGTTAAGAACGCCAGGAGCATCATTCACAAGCATGGATAAAGTGTGCGACCTAATTCCACTAGTCTGAAGGCATTATCCAATCAGTAAGAAAGTAACATGCATTTCATTACAAGCTAACGCATACTGATTTGGCTGAAGCAATCTATGTATTTAGACCAATACACCCTCAATACTGCTTTTCTTAAAAATTAGAATAAAAGACATTGTTTGTTCAAAAAAACACTGAATATTAGATAATACTGGTAGACATAATAAATGGTACTTACTTCTCTAATACCATTTATAAACTAGGAATTTCTCAAGCAAAAAAACTTTAAGCTAAATATGAAGATTGGGCAGTTAAAACAAGACTAATGATAATGAAATTAAAATTAAAATTAAAAGTAAATTAAAATATGCTTTAATCAAAA
The DNA here is from genome assembly GCA_025563575.1 of Acacia pycnantha. Taxonomy (NCBI): domain Eukaryota; kingdom Viridiplantae; phylum Streptophyta; class Magnoliopsida; order Fabales; family Fabaceae; genus Acacia; species Acacia pycnantha. The sequence goes on from JAMWYP010000118.1 coordinate 324,277, forward strand.
GAATAATCCAAATGGCATTTACAGGTATGAAGCGGTTTAAACTTAGGCAATTAGGAGCAGAACTAATCAGATTAAGACAGGTGTACCCAAGATCGTCTAGTTTCAGTTAAATTCTGGAATTCAGATAATTTACTTTTTCAAAAGAGAAAAATATAAAACCCAAATATATTACACTGCGTACCCAATAAACCATACATAAACTTCATTACCTTTTTTAAGAAAATTAATCAAGAATTGCCTAAGAGAAGGAATTACGTGTTACATCTGCAATGCATTATAAGGAGACAAGAAAAGGTAACATAAACTATCTTACATCTTCTTCATTGAGAACACCCCAGTGAGCATCAAGGACTTGATTGACTGTAAAGCCACCAGAAGGCTCTATAGGATAAACATCTCCCTTCACAAAAGCATACATATCAAGTGTTTTTAAAAACAAAAGAAAGGAGGTAGAAGGGGGGTTAACAAGCATCCAAATAAACAGTACAAAATGGACACCATTGCACAAGCAGATGATGAAATGCACTTAAGCCACAGTTAGCCCTTCAAAGCATGTGGTAGTTACAAACTGATGTCAGAATAAAGAGCAATAAGAATAAAATTTGATCTCGGATATTTTAACAAGAAGATAACTACAGTAACTCTCAACCACCAATCTTCTATTAATAAATATCATATGCAGTATTTTGGGCCCAAAAACACATATGCTGTCTTTCTGTTACTAGCATATTTGGTAGCAGTAAAGAAGTAACCATCACCCTTCTCCATTACAATGGCAACTAGTTCAGGTTTGTCATGATTAAGAGTAAATAGAAGGCTAAGCTTTATTCTCTAGTCCCACACTACTAACATCACCTAGGCCCACTTGAAATTGTTTAGAACCTTCGCTTATTTTGATACAGATTTTTTACAGACGGAATTTCAAGGACATTTTATGAAAGTTATGAAACAGAATATGTTGATGACTGATAAGAAATATGGTTATTAGAACACAATGGCATCTTGAGATCTACACAGTTAATCTCATTTAGTAGGATAAGACTTGTTGGAGTTTCAAATTAAGAGATGTGAAAGAGAAGCAGTTTCTGCTTGACAAAAACACTCTAGGTAAGCACTTTTGTCAATATTTGAGACATTTGTGTTTGGTAAATCTTTCTAAAAGTTACTTTTGTCAATTACAACAAAGGGCAAGTATAGGTTGGCCTTTGTAGTATAGTTCAGAGGCAGATACAGTAAATATTTTAAACATTGAGGTTATAATTGTCCTAAAAAATAATTCTACTGCTGCTACTTCCAAGAAAAAACACCGGTTTTCTACTTCCATCACATTGTTTAAAAACAATTTGCCACCCTCAAAAGGACGGTTTTTATCATTTTCCCCACAAGAAGCTTGGCCAAACGTCTTTAAACCTCAATACTTTTTTTGGAGTAGCACGGTCAACAGGCTATCTACGATCATGTCCGTGACAAAAACTACGGTTTGATTAATATACAAAATGGAATGGAACAAAAAAGAGAATAGACCTAAAACTATTGATTTTATGGATGAGATATGTCCCTTGTTTAGAAATGATAATTATTGTTAAGAAATAATAATAGAGACATAATAAACGCCGTATGTCTGGATTAACAGGCAAGAGAAAAGGAATACCTTTCCCTTGTAACCAAACAGGGCATGAGTAAATAAAATTATTACCAATAAGAATTAAAATTTAAGATTAAGAACAGAAATCTTACCCCCATGGTTATTTCATTTTTGGCAATAGGGTTTCTATTTTTCCCAACCGCGAGAGCATCAATAGGCATTTTTCCTTCAAGATCAGGATAAGAAGCAGCTGAATATCTCCAAAATGGAGCAGATGCACCCATTTTCTCTCTTCTCAAAGCAATCTAGTAGGAAATACATTAGATAACAGTGGCTTGGTACATATTCCACAACCTATCAATACAATGTTTGACAACAGAGAGCAATATAAAAGAAAAATTTTTGGCCACTCAATTGAAATCTCAAACCTTTCCAGTTCTGGCTATTTCTTTAATTCCAAACTTGCTCAGATTCCTTTGAACTGCAACCATCTTACCTGGATCTCCAGTAACCTGTAACAGTAGGCAATATAACTGAACTGCAATTCTGGACTGACAGCATCACTGATAATGGCAGAGGTTGTAGATGACAATGACAATGGCAATGGTATTACAAAAATACATGTTCAATGAAGTAGGGAAAATGGGCTTTAAATGCAATGAAATTGCATTTAAAAGCATAAAGAGCCAAGCCAAGTACATAGCCATCTATCTCAATTTGTTCTTGTGTATGTCACATATCTACAAAATAATTGACAGGCCCTGGATGATAAAAAATAAACAAGTCCAAGTAACGACCTCTATTGTCACAGAATGCTCCGAAATATCCACGATGTTAGCTCTGAAAATGTCCACCAGCCACTTTATCTGAAGTTGAGAATTTCCAAGAACAAAGGATCAGTAAGGAGAAGCAAAGAAGGCGCTCAGCCGCACAGACACAACATACATGCACAAATAAAACACCAATAAATCACTAAGCAGTTACCTCAGTGCGATGTGTTGGATCAGCATGCACTTTTATGAGCATCAGTTCACGTTCTACCTGGGGTTCTTTGGAAAGATCTTCTACCTGGTCAAACGACTAAGCCAGTTAGAGAAGTCCCAAACTAGAAGCAGGGGCTAAATGCTTAAAAAAGATATGTGAATAAAACTGAAATTTCATTCAAGATATTCTGTTGAGGACAAGAAACTGAAAGTAAATAAAAAGGGGTTTCAAATGAAGAACAGAAACTCCTAAAAGGACAGAAATAAACACTAATTAAAGCACTATTATGGTCAGAACCATTAAGGCTCCAAAGGACTGAAATAAAAGGCAAAAAGAAAAAAGAGGATATTTTACCTTCCAAAAGAGAGAACTAGCTGTTAGATCTAAAATTAGTAAACTAGTCTTCGGAGATTAAGCAAACCAGACCTAATCCCCTCAGTATTAAGCACACTGATTACTGACAGTTGTGTCTCAACAAATATAATTTTTTTGATAGAATGCATCTCAAAATAATTTATTAATATGTAATATCTACAATCCTGTAAACCAAAACAGAAGCAAGAGGTGCCTCATAACCTTTAAAACATTCACAAGCTTGTGAAGCTGCTCTACAACTTGTTGAAGCACCCTTTCAGTTCCAGATACAACAATGGTGAAGAGCGCCCTGTCTTCATTCAGACCAACAGCAAGTGACTCAATATTATATCCCCTTCTTGCAAAGACCCCTGCAATCCGATTTATCATTCCACTCTCATCGCCAACAAAAACTGAAATTGTGTGTCGTCTGACCCTGGATTAATCATAAATGGCATTCATCTCGTTACATTATGACTTTTAAGATAATCAATCTCATTGCAGAAAGCACATTTTGCCCCACCCTTATAGAAGTTGCGCCCCGTTTGGATGTTTATTTAATGTTTTAAAAGTTCATGTACCAATTGTGTAATTAAGCCACACTTCATAACCCTGAAATGTAAGTTCCAACTGGGAACTTCTACTAAAAGCAGCAAAATTCAAAGCATGTATCATTGGACTTGTAAGCTTAATAAATAAAATGAAGATGGGCTCATCTTCAGTAGGTCCTGAAAGCTATTAATGAAATGGCTTACTTAAATTGTAGCAATTAAATCAGGGAAAGACACTATATTCACTAAGAAATGTGAGTGACCGAATGTTTTTCCCCAGAAGAAAAAAAGGGTAAGATTTTACTAAAAACAATGTTGGGGTTGTCAGTCCAGAAATAACACCATCAAAAAGCCAATTTACAGCCTACTAAGAACGTAAATTTACAACGAAAACATGTCTTCTCAAAATACAACGAATGCAACGAGGAACGGGGATGGAGAGGACACAACACTATACTTTTACTATAAGAATAATTTCCATACATACGCGGATCGAAAGGACGAAGAGGTAGGCCCGTTGGAAGAGAAGGCATCATCACTACTCACTTTGTTGTCAGTACTTGTAGCCGAGACCACCAGATTCTTGGTTCCGAGATCGTGAGGTTTTAGCCTCAAAGTAGAAGATTCCAAGAAAAGTGGGAGGGCTTTTCCCTTGAAAAGTCTAGCATGGGAATGAAAGGTTTGAACTTGAGCTAATGGAATCGCCATGGTAGAAAAGCCAAACGAGAAAGCAGCAGAGAAAAAGCTCGGTGAGAAGACAAAAGCCGTTTGGGAAAGCGTTTTCTGAATCTGACTTATCGGCGTTGGCGAGAAGCCAATTTTTGTTGCTTCTAAATAGCGTTGGGCATTAATCCACAGCTTTTCGCATCCGAGGAGCTCGATGGGTTGTAGGGATGGTGTTGTGGCGACGGAGGTTCAATCGGTGAAGAAGAAAGTGTCTTGGAGCTTCCTAGTAGAAATATACGGTAATTCCTCCGATTTTGTGAACCAAACGGCTATATAAGGGACTTATTTATTTTAAAGCGTAATAATTTTTGTTTAATGTATGCCCATAGTTAATAAGGTTAGTGGGTGAGAGTAATAATTAATACTACCTCCGGTTCTAATTATAAGACATCGTTGACTTTGTTTGGAGAAATTAAGGAAGCTAAATAAGTTACTTAATTATTTTATATGTTGTGTATCTTTAAATTATATATTAGTTTATTAGTCAAACTAATTACTTTGAAGAAAAAAATAAAAATAAAAATATTCTAAAGTAATTTAATTAGCTTCCTTAATTTCTCCAAAAAAGTCAACTATGTCTTATAATTAGAACCGGAGGGAGTATGATATTAGAGTTGAGTGCAATTAATATGTGTAATATTGGAAGTTATTTAAACTGTAGGACAATTTTATTGACTTTAACTGCTCTTATTTATTTGTGAGAATTGTTAGTTGGTGCCTTATAATAAGGATCAAATTGAGTAGTTGGTTAAGGTCCATTATATATAAAGGGTCTAATTATTGTGATTTAGAGAGTGTTGGATGTAAAGTCTTCACCATGTTTAGAGTGTTAGATTTTGTGTTTAAATCTCATGGGTTATGAATAAGAAGTCGCGTCGTTTTGTCATAGTCGGTCGTGTCGGTTCGCCGACGGGACTCTATCCGATCGTTTCATCGTCTATAAATAGACGTGCGTGTGACAAAAAAATCAACTCGTTTTTCTAACACTACGTTCTCATACATATAGTTTAATGCATTTTGCTATAAGTCTCATCTGTGAGATTTTGAAAGCAGACTCGTTGTGTTCGTTTGGGCTTTTGATTGAGAATGACATCATTCTGAAGACGAAAAATCTGTTGTATCCTAGAAGACAATTGTTCATTAACCTTGGGCGTCTGAATAGAGGGAATAGAGCCGGGAAATCGGGCCGGCCCGTCTAAGCCCTGGCCCTGTGGCTCGGGCTTGAAAAATATGCCAGAAATTTGAAATTGGCCCTGCAAGGCCGGCCCTTTAGGGCCTCGGGCCGGCCCGTTAGGCCCGTTTAACTCTAGCCTTTTTTAAAAAAAATTAATTACCTAGACTCCCACTTAATGAATGTGTTTATTTGTAATTACCTAGATTTTTTTAGTTTAAACTATAACCCTTTTTCTTATGTTTATTATTATTCTGTATTAAAACACATAATTAGTTATTATAAATTTTAAAGAAATGATGTTTTCATATTAAATAAACACATACTTTGGTATTATAATATTATATAAGTAATAAATTATAAATATATTTGTGTAAAATAAGTATAATTATTTTTACCTGTCAGTAAAATCATGTCTAAACCGAAGGAATCTGCAGACACACACAAAATTACGAGAGGGAAAGGCATTTTGTCGTGGGCATACATAAAGCAATTCCTTTAACGTATTCTTTGTGTTTATTTGTTTTTAATTACGAATTAATAAATGTGTTTATTTGTTGAATGATTTATATTTTTTAGATATTAATGTTGATAACATTTATTTGATAGATTAGAACTTTAATGATTGTAATTTACTAATTATATTTCTTTGAAAAAAATCGAAGGAAAAATAGTTAAAATTTGGAATAGTAATTTTCAGGTCCTATAGGGCTAACCCTGACACTGGTAATATCGGGCCGGGCTTTGAAAACATATGTTTACCTTACTTCAGTCCCTGTTAGGCCAGGCCCTGTCGGGCCGTGCTGGCCCTGATTCCCAACTCTAAGAGGGAATAAGTTGTCTTAAAGAGATAATGTACATTGAGCTCGGATTTCATCAAAGTTCATTGTCATTATTTTCGGCAGTCTTGTGAGTTTTTTCTGATTTTCTTTTTGTGTATATGTATTGTATGTTTACCGATTATGCATATTGATTACATAGATTCTAACATTTGTGAAATTTCTACTTATAAAGTATTTTCAACAACAATCTTAAGACAATTTGATTGGATCTGTGTTTAGTATTTTTAAAATTTGTTAGTAATTCATGTATGATTATGAGTAGATTCTTGATTTTGAAAAGTCAGGGTTTCTAAAATTTATGATGTTTCCTAACATTTTTATGGTATAATTCTATGAATTCAAGTTATTGAATCCAAATAATGATTCTAAAGATTATGTGATATATACATTGGGTATGTTGACTTCATTGTGATTTTAAATTTTGAGGAGTATCTTTTATGTCGTGCTTCCATATAAATTTCAGCGATTCCAGTGATTTGCTTTTAGAATATATGCAAATTGATAATATTAATTTAGTTTTATCATTGCAATTTGTTTTATGATGGCATAAAACCTTCCATTGTGTTGCGTGTTCCGCTACATGTTTCTATTCCCTCTAGTCTTTATTCCCTCTAGTCTTTATTATAAGGTACTCCCTCCGGTTCTAATTATAGGAACAAATTTTAGAGTTGATTTTGATCCTAATTATAAGAGAAAATTTTAACTTTTGTCATTTTTTTTCCTATAATTCCCCTATTTATACTTTCTCAATAATAATTAAAGACAATAATAATTTAATAATACAACTATATATTTTATAAAGTAAATAATGTTTGCAACTCATTAATGTCATATACACCTCAATTATACTTTTTAATATAAAATAATTTTGAGCAATTTTTGTCATATTTTTCACAATTCAACTAATTTTGCCTTATGTAATTTTAAATTTTTAGAGGGGTATTTTTAGAAAATACACATAATTAACTAATTTAACTTCCTTCCTTAATCTCCCCAAATTCTGGTAATTTGCTCCTATAATTAGGACCGGAGGGAGTACCAACTAACTTATCTCACAAACCAATAAAAGCAGTTAAAGTTAATAAAGTTGTCATTCTGAGCAAAAAAAATAAAGTTATCCTAAAATATAAGTAATTTTCAATATTACCCCTACTAATTCAAGTAAACTCTAATATTATATTAATTATCACTCTCACCTATTACCTTTATTAATTAGGGGCAGACATGGAAAAAAATAATTAATGCTCGTTGGGAACAAGTGTAATACCCGGATTTTATTATCTGAAATATTATGAATAAAATGGATATTTCTGATAAGTGAAATTATGGTTGCAAGACTTGTTTGAAAATAGTATATTTTTCTTAGTTAAATTCTGTAGGAAATTAGAGAATATAAGGGCCACAATGACCAAAATACACTCATAAATAATAATATAATGAAAGGGACATGAAAACACAAAATGTCAATGTAAAAGTTATGAGGTAATGAATTGTTCTAATTAAGAAAATTATCAACTATTGACAAGAAGGTAATTAAGTATTTATTGGCTAATTATTTAAGCATAAGCAAAGGAAATTATGAAATAATTATGTAAAGCTCAAAAATTAGTGGAAAATGGTTTAAAATTAGTATAAACATATTTGTTAATTAATTGGAAATTTTGGAGAAAAATAGTTGAGTTTAGGTATTTTTAAGCCTAAATACAAGAATGGACCAATAGGAAAATTTTGTAAAAAAATTATATAAAAAATTATTAAATAATTATTTTATATATTATTAATTAATTAAATAATTAATTAAAACGAAAATTAATAAAATAATAAGAAATAAGGACAAGAGTTGGTAAAAATCATGGTGCCTTAACTTGCAAGTTGAAGTGTAAAATTGTATAAACAAGTACAATGAATAGTGATCAGATTTATAGGAAATGGATCCTGTCTAGAGTACCAGAATAGGTTTTCCAATGTCGAGTAAAATATTGATCGGTGAATTTTTATCTTCGCTTAGCCTTTTCCTAAGTTGATTCCGAGGTAGGTAGAGCATTTTCCTAATAAGACGAAATAGGGAGAAATGCAGATAGTCACATTTTAAAGATCTGAAGAAAATAAATTCTAACTCAACATTTGGAAATGAGTTTGAATTTATCAGAACATATTTGGAATCAGTGAATTTTTGTCCAGAGATTGATGATTCCAGAAAGTTCTTCCGAAACTGGCACGCTTTCCCGTAAACTTCGGACTGACTTTTGGAGCCCTGGATGGAATCAAAAATTAGTTTAGATTAGATATTCCTAATGAGAAGGAAAGGGGCTTCAAAATGGTAATTCGGATTTTTGAGACTTTTCCGAGATTACGCGATTCGGACACCGATCGGGAACTTTATCGGTACAAGTTCATAAAGCAAAAACATCACATCACATTAATTGATGTGACAAATCACCAACCAAGGGGGGAGGGCTGGTTTTGGGTAGGTGTAGGGCCAAGATGGAGCCTTTCAAGAAAAATGCGATCCAACGGCCCGCATTCGCTGACAAGATGTGAATAGTGCTCCCAATTTTCCCTATAAATAGGAGGCTCTTCCTTTGCATTCTTCACACCAAAAATCATCTTCTCTAGTTGAACTTTCCTAGAGAGAAGTTAGAGAGAGGTGCTCTGGAGGAGGAAGGAGCCCGGGGAATTTTGCAGCGAAGCTCTGGGTAATTTTTCCGGTCTTTAGTCTTTAATGCTTTCAGTAGTTTTAGTAGTAATGCTAGATAGATCTTTAGCTTTATTTTAAGTATTAAATTCAAAAATCATGGTGGGGTCGGAGTTCTGCAAAATTTTGGAAAGTCTGAGCCAAAGTAACGAAGTCTTTGCGAAATTCCGCCGATTAGGGTATAGGGGCAAAATGGTAATTTTTACCTAAAATGCTGTTATAATGTCAAATATTGATAATGGTGATATTATCATTATAGGATATCGAAACCTTGATCTCGCTATCGTTACGCCGTCTGTCGTGCCGCACATCCACCATGTTTTTCCGTCAACGTGCAGTTTCCGTCAAAACGTACCAGAATTTCCGTATATCGTCAACGGAGGTACGGACGCGTACTGTAACACTAATCTTATGCTGCTTAAATACATATATGTCAAAGATACGTTCATAGACCGTTATACGCACGAGCTTTTATACGGGTTATGTCATAATAATGCCGTTATGTTTTCCTAGCGCTGAGGACACGAGTGGTATCGTGGCACTGGTGAATAGTGCAGGCTGTTGTTGTTGTTGTTGTTACCCTATGGGGCCTTACATATTGCTATAGGATAACTGTATTATCCATACAATGTTACACTATGGTTTTTATTTGAATATGTATCAGTTACTCTTTTGCTCCAATGCTCTACTCTGATTGATTGAAAAAAAAAAAATCCGCTTTAGAAAATGGGATGTTACAACAAGCAAGTGCCTTATAAAAAGGACCAAATAAACTTACTAGTTGGTGCCTTATAATAAGGACCAGAGGGAATATAGTATATCTGGACAAGAGATTTTGATTGATATGCGATATATATATAAAAATTTTCCTCAGACAAAGAATCTGTTTTTAAACTGTCTATTTATTTGTGTATGAAGGCTGTGATAATAAAATAGTATTTTTACTTTCCTCAAGTGGATGTTCGGTAATGGAGCCTTAACATTATATTCTGAATTATGATTCAACGATCCAAGGCATCCGATGGATGGAGTCTGGGGAGAAGTCTGTTGGAGAAGATTAATGGTTCCTGAGGAGGAATAACCTTTTTCTGTTTCATCTTCAGTGTCAGAATAGGATGAGTCTGTTGATTCTTCATAAGAAGGAATAACGTACTGTGTTTCATCATTTTGTTCTTCCTGTTCTTCAAGGTAGTCTTCGATGTCTGCAGAGTTATCTGAAATCATTAAAATCTTCTGTAGTTTCTGCATCATCTTGATGTCTCCTTTAGTCTTCCTAGGACAATTTTTTTGCAAAATGTCCTGACTTCTTACAGATGAAGCATTTGGAACCTTTGGAGAAAGATTGCAGATATATAATATATGCAATTCAATCCTTTTTATGGTTATTGTGTTCATGTCGACACTCGTGTAACATCCCAAATTTTATTAAGTATTTCAAGTGAGGTTTATTAAGCATTTTGAGGTTTAAATGGGATAATATATAAATATACTATTAAAAATATTATTTTTATTATTATTAAAATATTATATTATATTTTGATATTATATTAATGTATAAAATATCATATGAGAAAGCGGCGGACGCATGGAAGGAGGAAAGAAAGATACAAGAAAGAAGAAGGGAAAAAAAATGAAAGAGAAAAAGAAGAAAAAAAGTGGGGCCCTCATTTGAAAAAAAAAAGAAAAAAGAAAAAGAAAGTTAGGCACAGTTTTGAAAATTGGGAGTGCCGGGCCGCCCCAATTAATTCAATAAAAGGGGGCGCCGTCACCCCCTAATTAATCGGTGGAGGGGGGTTTCCTTCCTATAAACACCCCCACCTCAAACTCTGACACACACACACTTTCATCATAGAGGAGAGCGTGAAAGAAAGAGAAGAGAGAGAAGGAGAGAAAGGTGGTAATTATTTGGGGATACTGGTAGTTACTTTTTAGTGATTATTTGGGAGTTAGCGAGTAACATGTAACTCTGAATATTCTTCCTTATACTTGTGAATTATATATGATTATAAATGTTTATTTATTTATGATTATACTTTTATTTTTAGACTAATATATATGATAAAATATTTTATGGGTTATAAGGTTTTAAGATTTTGGTATGGGAATTTTAGATTTGTATTTCATACATGGCACTATTTGCACGTATCTTATACATACTGATTTACTATTCACGTATGTGTACAGTATTTTACTATTCACTTAGACAGTATTTTACTATTCACTTATACATATACCGTATTTTACTATTCACTTATACATACTGATTTACTATTCACGTATATATACAGTATTTTACTATTCACGTATATGCATAGTGATTTACTATTCACGAATACGTACAATGATACTTTTATTATTCATGAATTTCTATGTTATATTTGATATAAATAAAAGTGTAATGCATTAATTTTGAATGAATACATCTATCATGACGGTTGTATTTGTGATGAGTTGGAGTTTGGAGGATTCGGTATGATATGATTTAATGCCACCACTCGGTGCACAGTGGTTGGTACTTTTTCAGGGCCCCTTCTTCCATGTTTTCCTCTGCCCGAGATTGCATTGGAGGTGTGGCACATGTGACACCTCCTTAGTTGTTATTTTTAAGGAGGGGAGCCATAGTCCATACTTAAGCTCTATACTTCTGGCCGGGTATATCTTAAGTTTTGGTGAGCTTGGAACAATTCAGTCATATGGATGTGTTCCTGTTGAACTATGTGTTAGCCTATAGCTCCCGTCAGCGGTATAAGGGTGGAAGAGGATATAAGGGAGGATGCATTTTGCATAATATATTACTGTATAGTTCAAAGATTGACTGATAAATACTTTTGTAAAGTCTTTATGAGAATTTTTGGAAAATATAAATGTATATAAATCAATGTATGTTATTACCCAGTTTTTGTCATATGTGATTTGTCGGTGTACGGTAGAATGTTCAGTAGTTACTGAGACGTGGAATCTCATCCCATATTAACATTTTCAGGTGAATATCCTAGTAGGGAGCAAGAGAAGGTACCTATAGAGTGAGCTTTGAAGGCTCTTTTGTACTCTTATAGCTTATGTTATGTTATTTTTATTTGTCATGACCCTAAGACTTCAGCATTGTGTTAAACTCTGAAATATTTTGGAAATTTATTTTGGCTTTGTACCGTAAACTCTATTCGAAATAGTTATGCAATTTAATGATTTGGATGTTAAATATCCTTGTTGGAGATATTTCAAACATTTTGGCCAAGTTTTCGGATGTTGAATTTGATATGTTACACTCTCTGTGTGTGTTTTCCTTACGTTCTTGCTTCCATAAATGACTTGGATGTTTCAATAGCAATCCAGTATAATCGAGACCATCCACTTTTGTATTTTACTGATAATATTTAATATATAAGGTAATAGTTACTGAGACGTGGAATCTCATCCCATATTAACATTTTCAGGTAAATATCCTAATAGGGAGCAAGAGAATGTACCTATAGAGTGAGATTTGAAGGCTCTTTTGTACTCTTATAGCTTATGTTATGTTATTTTTATTTGTCATGACCCTAAGACTTCAGCATTGTGTTAAACTCTGAAATATTTTGGAAATTTATTTTGGCTTTGTACCGTAAACTCTATTCGAAATAGTTATGCAATTTAATGATTTGGATGTTAAATATCCTTGTTGGAGATATTTCAAACATTTTGGCCAAGTTTTCGGATGTTGAATTTGATATGTTACACTCTGTGTGTGTGTTTTCCTTACGTTCTTGCTTCCATAAATGACTTGGATGTTTCAATAGCAATCCAGTATAATCGAGACCATCCACTTCTGTATTTTACTGATAATATTTAATATATAAGGTAATAGTTACTGAGACGTGGAATCTCATCCCATATTAACATTTTCAGTAAATATCCTAGTAGGGAGCAAGAGAAGGTACCTATAGAGTGAGATTTGAAGGCTCTTTTGTACTCTTATAGCTTATGTTATGTTATTTTTATTTGTCATGACCCTAAGACTTCAGCATTGTGTTAAACTCTGAAATATTTTGGAAATTTATTTTGGCTTTGTACCGTAAACTCTATTCGAAATAGTTATGCAATTTAATGATTTGGATGTTAAATATCCTTGTTGGAGATATTTCAAACATTTTGGCTAAGTTTTCGGATGTTGAATTTGATATGTTACACTCTGTGTGTGTGTTTTCCTTACGTTCTTGCTTCCATAAATGACTTGGATGTTTCAATAGCAATCCAGCATAATCGAGACCATCCACTTCTGTATTTTACTGATAATATTTAATATATAAGGTAATGGTTCTTGCTTGGGTTTTCATAATCAAAACTTTAAATTTGAATTTTGATTTTTCAGCCTTCCTTGGTTTTTGAAATTAGGTCATGAGAAAACAATTTTATTAAGCCCTAAAGTCGACTTCATTGCGTAACTCTTGAAAAAATAAAGAGAGACACAAAAAAAAATGTAAATACAATGTCAGAAATGTCATTTAGCGTAACTCTAAAAAAGATTAAGAGAGAGACACAAAAAATGTCTAAATACGACATCGGAAATGTCAGTTATGAGGGAAAGAATGACCGGGTCGACGAACCCGACCATAGGATCCAACCGAGTCAAAACAATCCGGCTGGAGGTTGAAGAAAGACCAAACAGTGCGTTTGGTCCTTGACAATTGCCAAACAGCGCTCGTCATTGTTAATTGAAACGGTGCGTTTCATTGTTATATTTTTGAAAGAAAGAAAACAATTGAAACGGTGTGTTTAAAGAATTGGTTTTTTTTTAAAGAAAAAAAACCAAACAGCGCTCGTCATTGTTTTTTTTTTATTAGAAGAGAGGCTAAAAGCCTATATTAAAAGAGGAAATTACACATAATGGGATAGCTAAGGCATCCGCAATACAATTAAATTCCCTAGGTATCACTCGGACATCAACCTGCCAATTCAAAGCTAGTAATTCCCTAGCTTTCAAAATTAGATTGCTACATGAGTTAGCATCAGGATCAAGAATCATGTTAATCACATTATCAGCATCAGATTCTAAGATAAGCTTCTTGAGCCCCAAGTCCCAAGCCAAACATAAACCTTCAACCACCGCCCATTCCTCTGCGGTGTGTGATAGGCAATCACCAATATTTCTAGTAAAACCCACAATCCAATTACCCAACGAATCACGGATTACTCCTCCACATCCGGCCTTAGAAGTCTGCAAGGCAGCGCTCGTCATTGTTAACTGTGGCCCGACTTTGCTTATTTTAGGGATGTCCAAAAAATCCGGTAGTCCAGGTGGTTCGATCTGACCCGACCCGGTCTCTGAAATTTTTTTTTTGGTCTGGGACCATATGAGGCAGACCGGACCGGTTTGGAGTGCTTTCGGGTCGAGACCAGGACTCGGTCCAGGGTCTAAGACCCCCTGGACTGGTCCGGTCTGGCCCGATATATATATTATATATTTAAAAAAAATATATATCACAACTTAATCTAACCCTTTGTCCTTCTTTATGATTCTTCATCACTCATTAGTGAGTCTTCTTCTTCGGCCAAAAAAATATCCGGAGACTTTTTCCCTTTTCAGTCTTCTTCTTCTTCCCCTTTTCTTCGATCTGGCCCAATAGAATGTTGTTATTTTGTATTTTTGTTCAATGTTGTTGGAGATTCTTATATGTATAATTGTGTATGATTGGATTTAAGATGTTTGCATGTTTGTATGTTTCATTATTGGTCCAAAGAAGTGGGAAAAAAACTAAAAAAAAAAAAGAATTAGGTCTTGGACTGCCTGGACCAGTCCAGGCAGTCCACTGGACCGGTCTGGTCCAGCTCGAGCTCGGGCTGGTGCCAAACTAGACCAGACCTCGGGCTGGCTTGACCAGACCTCGGGTTGACCCCCAACCCGGTCCATGGACATCCCTAGCTTATTTAAAGAATTTAATATTGGACTCAACAGTTTTAGGCCTTAAAATAGTCCCCAAAAAAATGCAGAGATGAGAATTGGGCTCGAAAAACGTTGGGCCTAATCATTAAAAAAATTAAAATGGAGACCAAGGATGTTCTGGGCTTAACAGAATGTGGGCCGAACTGCAATTTTTTTGTTGTGTTTTGGGCTGTACCTTTTTCCTACAGTTTTTGGCTGTACAGTTTTTTGTTTTGGGCCGAAGTTCATTAAATAAAAATTTGTTTGGGCTGTACACTTCTTTTGGGCCGGATTGATTTTTGTTGGGATGCACGTTTTCTTTTTTAAGAAAGAAAAAACGTTGGGCTCTAAAGTTTTTGTAGGCCATTTACAGTTGGGCCAAATTAAAGAATAAATAAAAACCTACTTGGACTCAACAAAGTTTGAGTATTTGAAGGGTAAGTGGGTCTCATTTAATTATTGAATGCTGTTTTCTTGCAACTTTAGAATAAACACAAGTTTATTATGTCTAAAGCATGAGTACCTTAAAAAGTTAGTATTATTTTGTTAGAAGAAAATATATTGAAAATTATGAGATTGTCATGCACTATGATTTATTCAATGAAGGCTTTGTTATTTGCTATTGAAAGCAAACTTTGTGAATTTTCAAATATTTTGTGTGACAAGTATATGATAGTGATCGATATGAAAATTTAATTATTTATCTAGTGTAGAGATGAATGTGCTCTAATTTTTATAATATTATTATTTCTCTTAGTATAAGCATGCATGATATCATGACATATTGGTGGAATCAGATAAAGTTAATTCATAATATTGGTGTCTAGGAAAGTGGTTCAAAGGCTAAGCCTTGATTTAGTAGTTATTTAATTAGTCACCGTTGCAATAACACGAAGAGACTCCCACTAGATTTTCACTTACGGCCAATTGATATGTGAACGAGCTGATTTCATGTATTGGTAGAAATGCGATTATAGCCATAATTTTATAATTATGGATAATTTTGTGGCTATGATTTTATGCTTTTTAAACATAGTGAATAGTAATTATATGAATGCAAAATATTTAAGTTTTGGAAATAAGTATGGTGGATTTATTAATCACCAAAGTGGTCAATTCTTTATGAATTATTTTAATTCCAAATATTATGGTAAGAGTATGGTTGATTTGTTAGTCACCAAAGTGATCAATTTTTTATTATGAATTATTACGGTGATTACCAATATCCTTGATGCTATGATGTTATGTTTGTGTTGCAGGTGAATTGAAGTTTGTTATTATAGGGTGTTTATGGATCAACCCAAAGGTTGATTATGTGTCTTTATAATTATTGAACATAAATGTTGGTAGTTTTATTTGGACAACAAAAAATGATAAATATTTCTAGTTGGGATATGCATCACTACCAAAATATGCGAAATCTTTATAGCATCATTATGGTTGAATGTTGTACATTAGTGAAAACATCAGACATTGAAAAGAAATGATGAATGCAATGTTGATTACGTCTAATTTACCACAGTACTTGTAGGGGGAAGCCATTATAACGACTAACTTTATAATTAATAGAGTGCCCCACAAAAGGATACGAAGCATACCATACAATATATGGAAGGAAAGAAACCTTCCTTGAAATATTTGAAAGTGTGGGGGTACTTGGCTAAAGTTGTGATTCCTAAATCCAAAAGGTTGAAAATTGGACCTAAGACATTGGACTGTGTGTTTATTGGCTATGCACATAATAATAGTGCATATTGTTTTTTTTGTTTATAAGTTCGATGTATCAGATATCAATGTGAATACAATTATTGAGTCAATGAATGCTATGTTCTTTGAGAATGTATTTCCGTACAATAAGAGTAATGATAATAACAACAATGTGATATCTTAGGATATTGTGACTAGTGATGATCTTGTAGATGAGGAACCTAGACGTAGTACTAGGCATAGGACCACATCATCCTTTGGGCCTGATTTTCTGACTTATCTATTGGAAAATGAGCCTCAAACATATGGAGAGGCTATGGGTTCTCCTGAAGCACCATTCTGGAAAGATGCTATCAATAGTGAAGTTGAATCCATTCTGTCAAACCGCACATGGGAATTAGTTAACCTTTCTCCTGACAATAAGCCTCTAAGAACTAAGTGGGTTTTCAAAAAGAAGATGAAAACAGATGACATTATTGATAAGTATAAAGCTAGGCTAGTAGTAAAAGGCTATAGACAACGTGAATGCTTAAACTACTTTGATACCTATTCACTTGTTACAAGGATTATATCCATTAGGATGTTAATTGCGTTAGCAACGTTGAATGGGTTGGAGTTGCATCAGGTGGATGTAAAGACAGATTTCATGAATGGAGACTTAGAGGAAGTGATTTATCTAGAACAACATGAGGGATTTATTGTCTCAGGATAGGAACGAAAAGTTTTTCGCTTGATAAAATCCCTTTACGGACTTAAGCAAGCCTCAAAACAATAACTTGTGGAATTTGATGAAGTTATGTTATCAAATGACTTTAGTATTAATGAATGTGACAAGTGTCTATATTCAAAAATGGGTTTGTTATAGTCTATCTTTATGTAGATGACATGTTGATAATTGGTAGTAATGGTCAAGTGATTAAAGCTACTAAGCGGTTGCTTACCAAGTAAGTTCGACATGAAAGATATGGGTCTAGCAGTTGTTATTCTTGGAATTAAAATCCATAAAACTTCTGATGGGTTGGCTTTATCGCAAGCATACTATATTGCAAAAATTCTTAAGAAATTCAAGAGTTTAAACATAGCTCTTGTAACGAATCCTATAGATTATAGTCTTCGATGTTGAAAAATACTGGCAAAGCTGAAAAACAAAAGGAATATGCTCGAGTGCTAGGCATCTTATATATGTTATAAAATGCATTAGACCTGATATTGCTTACGTAGTAAGTATGTTGAGTCGCTTTACAAGTAATCCAAATGAGCTTCACTGGAGAGCTATGATAAGAGTTTTGGGTTACTTAAAGCACACTCAAAACTTTGATTTGGATTATGAGAAGTACCATGCAATGCTAGAAGGGTATTGTGATGCAAATTGGATCACCATATCTAATAATACAAGATCCACAAGTGGATATGTGTTCACCTTTGGTGGAGGTGTTGTGTCTTGGAAGTCATCCAAGTATATTTGCATTGTAAGATCAACTATGGAAGCAGAATTTATTGCTTTAGATAAAGCTAGTATGGAAGTCGAGTGGCTTCGTAATTTTCTTGAAGACATTCCTAGTTGGTCAAAGCCAGTACCTAGGGGTGGAAACAGGCTAGGGGCCTATGGCCTGGCCTGGCCTGTTAGCCAGGCCTTTTTTAAGGCCTGTTTATCTAAACAGGCCAAGCCTAGGCCTTACAATAGGCCTGTAAAACCTGTCAGGTCAGCCTGTTAAGGGAAGGGCAAAATAGTAAATATCTTTTTTTTAATATATACGGATATACCTACAAAGTGCAAAACAGCCAAGGCAATTTTAAAAAAACAAATCCCAACTCTCGAGTCTGGACTCATTTCCGACTCTGCTTCATCGTCATCATCATCGAGCTTGCGGCTTGCCCTAATTTCAGATTTCAGATTTTTGACTCTGCTTCATCGTCATCGAGCTTCCGTCGAGCTTGCCCTAATTTCAGATTTCAGGATCATTTCTTCCAGTCTTCCAGAGTCTCGGCCAAACCATCTTCTCAGTCACATTACTCGCACGTCTCAGGCCGCGATTCGTCCTCACCGTCGTCCGTCGACCGTCGCATACTCGAGAGTCTCCTGGTATTTCTCTGTCTCAGCCTCTGTCTCTTTGTATCCTATGTGAATCCGAGGCTACCTTGTTCTATTGGTAGAGATTTGTTGTTCTATTGATTGAGATTTGTTATTCTGTGATTGAGAATAAACTTTCTATGATTGGGAATGTTTTTTTTGGACCAAATGCTATGATTATGATTTGAAGATGGAGTAATTTGAGTTTTATTCTTGCCACTGCTTTTCTGCTGTTATATACACTTCCACGTTTAACAATTGCAATTGAAAATCTTAAAGCATGCATTTCATCTCGTGTAAGTTCCATTTGAATAATAAGTACATCACTTGTGGGATAAAATAAGGTGAAAAAATCACTCATCTTGCCTTACTTCATCCGCAACAAATTGTCCAAAAGATTTTGATAAAGGTGTAGATGTTGTACTTGATTAAAGTTTTACTGCTAGAGAAGAGATGTTGGACCTTTTGAAGCACCATTTGCACAGGGCAATGGATGATTCACTGTTTGTTAATGTAAGGTTGAGAAAGGACAACCTTAACCTAAAGGCGTCTTACCCCACCGTACGAATGGATTTAGTAATTTTAGCTTAATGCTAAGCTGACTCATAGGCTTTTATCCTTTGAGATGTATTGTAAATCTATGAACATCTTTTTTGTTTCTAGCATAATCTGATTTTGTCCTTATTATTCCAATCAAGGTCTTGGTTGGTGCGCAATTAACCTAGTCTTGTTGGGTAGTTTAATGATTGAAATTTGCTTGCATAAGGACAATTTACAATTCACAATATAATCAACCCAAGTGGTGCTATTAGCGGTTGTGACTTAGATTTTAGTAATTAAGTATTGAGAGCCTATAATTTGACTTGGCATGATGAACTCCATATAACAAGAGGGCTAGACAACCCTTATTATCCTCTCTTTATTTTCATAATGTAACAATAACTATTACAATATTTTTTTATTTAGAAGATTCATATATGCAGTCAACCCGACAAAGGCATCTTATTATCCTCTCATGCCTCACTTTGCCGCGTAAACGAAGGCAAGGATAAAAAAAAGTGTAATCAATTTGATACACAACCAAACTTTGTCGCAGGGAATTTTAGAAGGGACTTCTAATGTACTGTTTTGTTGTTGTAGCATGCTTCTAATGTATTGTTTTGTTGCTATAGCATGCTTCTAACATACTGTTTAGCATGTTAAACTTGTTAAAATGATTTAATGTGAAACATGTTAAACTAAAACTACATTACTTTTTATGTTTCAGTTCTAGTTCATGTCATCTCCGTTTCAGAGTGAAACAATGTCATCTACTTCAGTTCCTCCTACTGCTATTGAGGTCTCTCAACAAGCACCAACAGATTCAAGTCAACAAGATACTCAACAAACTAATGATGCGAGTGAGAAAATTGGTAGTGATGTTATTAAGAAGAAGAGGCGAAAAACCTCAGCTATTTGGGATGATTTTGATCAAGTTGAATCTAATGATGGGCCCAAAGCTAAATACAAGTCTTGCAAAAGTCCATTTTCATACTCAGGGAAGGGAGCTAGCACTACCCATCTATGGAGACATATCAAAAATTGTGAGTCAAGGAAGCTCCTCATTGCTGCAAAAAACAAGCAATCCACCATTCCATTTCAACCTTCTAGCACTAATCCATTTTTGGCATCGGGTGCTCGATATTCTAATGAGAAGATGAGGGAAATAATTGCTACTGCAATCATGGTGCATGAGCATCCTTTTAGCATTGTTGAGGATGAAGCTTGGATGTGGGGTTTCCAATATGCAAATTCTGAATTTCAGAAATTTTCTCGCAAGATAGCAAGAAGTGATTGTTTGGCCATATATGAGACAGAGAAGAAAAAATTGAAGGCCTTATTACAAGGTGTGAGTAAGATTAGTTTGACTACTGGTATGTGGAAATCAAGTCATCAAGTGACTGAATACATGGTTATTATCGGGCATTTCATTGATGCGGGGTGGAATCTTCAAAAGAGGGTTTTGAGTTTTGTGAAAGTTCCTGCCCCTAGACGAGGAATTGATGTGGCTGATGCTATTTTCAAGTGTTTGAAGGCCTGGGGAATTGAAAACAAATTATTTTTTGTGTCAGTGGACAATGCTTCTTATAATGATTCTTGTTTAAGGGCTCTTCGGGACACTTTATCACTTAGTACTTCTTTACCTCTGGGTGGTGACTTATTTCACGTTTGATGTTGTGCACATATATTAAACTTGTTGGTGCAAGATGGCCTTGGTAGAATTAAGGACATTATAAATAATGTCCGTGAGAGTGTGAAATACATCAACTACAATGATTCAAGGCTAAAATCATTTTGTGACATTGTTGAGCAGAAACGTTTGAAGGAAAGGAAGCTCATTCTTGATTGTCCAACAAGGTGAAATTCTACATATAAGATGTTATCTACTGCTTTGAAGTTCAAGGCTGTCTTTCCCGATTATAAGGAAAGAGAACCACATTACAACTATGCACCGTCAAGAGGATTGGAAAAAGGTTGAGAAGATTTGCAAACTTCTAGAAGTTTTCAATGTAGCCACTCATATCATAACAGGCAGTAAGTATCCTACTGCATATTTGTACCTTTGTCAAGTTTGGAGAGTGAAACAAGAAATTGACAATGCCTTTGAAGATGATGATTTCTTCATGGTGGAAATGGTAATCTCAATGAAAGAGAAGTTTGACAAATATTGGGGGGAATGCAACATGGTAATGGCTCTTGCTAGTATTCTTGATCCTAGGTGCAAATTATATGTGATTAATTATTGCTTTCCTTTGATTTACAAGCCTAATTATGTTGCTTCTGAGAATATAGATAAAGTGATGCAAGCTTTAAACTCAATATATGATGGCTATGTTGCCGTGTATAAGGGAGAGACAAGTAATGAAGATCATAATGTTGGCAACAACTCTTCTTCCAATGTACCTAGTTCTTCCATAGTTACTGGATTTGATCAAATCATGAACATTGTTCGTGAAAAGCAAGCAATTCCCCCTATGAAATCAGAATTGGAAACTTATCTTGAGGGAAGTGTTTTTATACCTGAGGGCAATTCTAACTCCTTTACTGCCCTAGAATGGTGGAAAAATAATAGTATGAAGTATACGATTTTATCTAAGATGGTTGTTGACATACTAGCTATTGCAATCTCAACCGTGGCATCAGAGTCCACATTCAGTGCTGGAGGTAGAGTTATTGATGAATATCATTCTAGATTGAATGAAAAATCAATTGAAGCACTTATTTGTGGTGGGGATCGGCTTCGCAACAAGTACAGACTAAAAAAGAAACAAAAGGTATAAATTCTGCATTGTCAAAATAATATCATTTGTTGTAGATTGATGAATATCGTTCTAGATTGAATGAAAAATCAATTGAAGCACTTATTTGTGGTGGGGATCGGCTTCGCAACAAGTACAGACTAAAAAAGAAACAAAAGGTATAAATTCTGCATTGTCAAAATAATATCATTTGTTGTACATATTACTTGTTCAATTGTGTTATACTCTAATTCTATATATTTGATTAATTTTTTTCAAGGTCTTTGAAGAAGAAGAAGAAGAAGAAGAAGAAGAAGAAGAAGTTATATTGAAGATCTGATGTGATGAATCATTCAACGTCTCATTCTAACTTGTATACAATTGGTATTTTGTTGCTTGTTTGACTTATACAATTGTTTTGGATAGATCTTTGTTCACTGATTAGATATGCTCCTTTGCTTTAAATATGCCAACTTACAGGACCAAGGAGAAATTCCCTTAAATAGAAGAGGATATATAGGACTCATCCATGCCTCACACTGGAGGCAAGTGAAATGCTTTAGTTATGACATCTATTGATCATATCTTTATTTGTATTAGTGATTGATATGTGGAAACATGAACTTTATTCATGGTTTTCTTTTCGAGGGTTTAGCCTTTATTCATGGCCATGAGATATTATTTCATTCATGCATGTTATGAACTTTATCCAAGGTAATGTTATGTTGTTGTATTTGATTTCATTTTTTATGATGTATTTTAGATCATTAGGAATAGTTTATGTAAGGCCTGTTTTCGACCTGTTTACAGTGGGCCTGTTTTCGGCCTGTTAACAGTTGGCCTGTTTTACATTGAGGCCTGTTAGCCTGAGTACAATATTCTAAAAAAAAAATAGGCCTCTTAACAGGCCACATGCCAGGCTCAGGCCACTTCCTTCCTTAACAAGCCAGGCTTGTTAAGGGCGAGGCCTGACCTGTTTCCACCCCTACCAGTACTGGCAGTGTGTATACACTGTGATAGTGAAACATCTATTGGTAGGGTTAATAATATAATATACAATGACAAGTCTAGACATATACGTCGTAGACATGATATCGTTAGACAACTACTCTCGAATGGAATCATCTCAATTGATTATGTGAAATCAAAAGAGAATATAACGGATCTATTGACTAAAGGAATTCCTAGAGAGTGAATTAGAAATTTGTCCAAAGGAACGGGTTTAAGGCTGATCCATTGTTGATTATTGTGGTAACTCTACCTAAAAGAGTGGAGATCCCACAAACTAGGTTCAAAGAGACAACTAAGTTATGATCGACTATTAACATTGTGGAGTTTTTAAACTCATACTCATTCCTAGACAAGACAGTGCATATATATAAGGGCAATCTTTTAGACTTTTAATGGTTTTTTAATCTGATGTGTTCAGATGATGTATGTTGACTTACATCACAAAGAATCACCTATGTGAGTGTGAAGTATGGACCGCTTCTGTGAGAATTTAAAACGGCCGATTCTCTAGAACACTTGCAGAACCAGGAAGGTGTCCAGGGCCAAAATGGACATAGCATGAGGACCAACGATGCTAGAGGAGCAACTGTGTGACTCCTATTGTCTTGGTATACACTAAAAGGTCGACGGTTCAAGACAACGTGTCCACTGATTGACCAGTATATCCTATAGGTTTTTACTAGAGAAGGTTCAAAGGCATCCCCTACTTTTCTCGATGCAGCTACTTCTCATAGAGGAATCGCACTTTGCATACATATTCATTTGCACTTGGTCACGATGGACTGACTTCTTATCCATGTGGGGGATTGTTCGATTTTATGTTTAAATCCCATGTGTTATAAATAAGAAGTCGCGTCGGTTCGCCACCGATGGTCGTGTCGGTTTGCCGATGGGACTCCATCTGATCGTTTCATCATCTATAAATAGAAGTGTGTGTGACAAAAAAATCAACTCTTTTTTCTAAGACTAAGCTCTCATGCATATAGTTTAATGCATTTTGCTATAAGTCTCATCCGTGCGATTCTGAAAGCAAACTCGTTGTGTTCGCTTGAGCTTCTGATTGAGAATGCCATCATTCTGAATATGAAAAATCTGCTCTATCTTGGGAGACAATTGTTCCTTAACCTTGGGCATCCGAATAGAAGGAACAAATTGTCTTAAGGAGATAACGTACGTTGGGCTTCCATTTCATCAAAGTTCATTATCATTATTTTCGGCAGTCTTTTGAGTTTTTTGTTTTCTTCTTGTGTAGAAGTATTGTATGTTTACAGATTATGCATATTGATTACACAGATTCTAACCCTTGTGAAATTTCTACTTATAAAGTATTTTCAACAACATAGAGAGGGAGTTAACTTGGTCTCTCTGAGAAAGTTAACTTGGTCTCCTTCTAGGTTCTAGAGTTAATCCAAGTGGGTTACTCATAGAAATAGCAAGTTACTTTTTGTGGTTAATACAATAAGATTCTTCATCTTTTTCTCTCCATATTTTCTCTTCAATTACATTTTTCTTTTTTGGTATAATTTCGATTACATTTTTTTATTTGACTTTTGCAAAAGCTTGATAGAAAAAAAGTCAAGTTTTGAATATGATTTGTATTTGGATTGATAGTAGTAGAAGTGGTAGGGCCCACGTCAAAAAGTTGAGAGTTTTTTGGAAAAAAAAAATCTCATAGAGCTTTTTCCTTAACCGAATTTTATGAAAGAAAGTCCAATAAATTTAAATCTCAGTCCAAACACTCAACTTAAGATTTTTTTTTTCTATTAGAGCTTTTTTCTGACTTTAACCTATTTAAAACTCTCTTAAAAAATGGCTTATATGGGTTGGGTTCCATTCACAGCCGAAAACTTTAAACATGCCGAACCCAGAAAAATACAAATAAAAATAATAATGATCTTGCCCACATGCATTTTTAAGTTTTCTATCATAATTTTAAATTATTTTATTTGCCACCGTATGGTTTTAGGAGCAAAAGCTACACAAGTAGTGATTATATGTGTTGTAACAGGAATCATATATATATACTTCCTCCATCCTGTTCACAATACAAATTATTTTAACTAATTCATTAGATCTAAGAAATCATAATTAACTTATTAAATATATTTTAAATTAATTTTTTCTTAACTTTACCCATATTAAATATAGTTTTAAAAGAGAGAAAAATATAATTAGTCACATTCAAGCATTAATTGTATGGATAAAATTGATAAGTAAGTATTAATTACTCTTCAAATGACTTATAAAGCCTGTAACAGTCTACATGTCAGATTCAGACCATTTTGTTGTAAAACAGATTTAGCCTATAACGCATGATGTGACATGTTTCCACCTCTAATTAATATATATATATATATATATATATATATATATATATATATATATATATATATATATTTATATTTGTTGTTTGATTCCTTGTGTACGTCAGAGTCTACACGGTCCATATTTAGAGTTCACGGTATCTAGAAAAGATAAAAGTGTACTATGTTGAGAGAAAAAGAAGTGAAAATCAAATGAAAACTTGTGTCCACTGGTATGTCAAAAACTTTGTTATAAAAAAAAAACAGAGAAGAAATGAAAAGGTACATAAGGAAAAGAAGCACTAATTTTAATGAATGAGAAATAATGGAAGAGAGTACATATTCTGGTTGGCGCCATTAATAGAAAACTGGGAAGCCCTCACCTATCAACGGTGGGAGTCCCAAGTTTGAGGAATATTAGGGATGTCATGTCTCTCTACAACATATGGCAGCCACATTTTTTATGGTTTTAGAATATGATGATGGAGATAGTACTCTAAACCCCCCTAATTTTTTTATCCATAAAGTTCTCATCTTTCAATTCATCAAATCCACTTGTTGAAAAGAAATCCCAAAGTGGGCAAAAATAAGAGAAATAGTAAATAGGTAGTCAGAAGTGGGCAATGTCACATCTTAATTCAAAACTATGTTATTTGTTTATGAGTTATTTTTAAGTTATCTCTCACACACAGTCACACCCATAGATATATTATTAAGCCACATTTTATCTGAGGTAACACTTCTCAGTTCTCACATCAACTCAAGTCCACTTACAAGCGTGAGTTCATTAGCTATCCATATTGAAGACGACACAAACACTAAGTGGGTGTTTCCACAACTACGGCCAGATCCAATTATAGGAAAGAAACTAGAGAAAACCAGTGAAAAATCACTATTTGAAAATTACATTAGTGAGAAGGAGTTGATGAGTTCAAGTATTGATAATTTCTGTGTATAGAATTCAATAAAGTACCGGTCTTTCTATGTGTGAAAATGTATTATATCGTTCTTGCTAATAAAAATTTTAAATAGGGACTTCGAACATATTTTCACAGTAAACAATTAACATATATAGGAGACAAGAGGAAATCGGATATTATATCTATTATGAAATCAAAACTTTTAAATGGAGCTTATATTCAATAGCGGAGGGAGTAATAGAAAGAAGAAAGTGAAGAAGGAATAAAGAATAACAAGCACTTGTGCAACTTGGAGTAATGGAGTTAACTACATTTTCACGGCTCAAAATCATTTTCATTGATGTAACTCCATCCACTCGTGATCAAAGGGATGCCTTTCGCAAGGTAAACGGCTTCACATTAAAAAATGGATACAATTTACAACAAACTTTTCAAGTTATTCTCTCTTTCGTTCTTAAGATACGTTGATTATCTCTAAAATGAGCATCCTAGGATCCAGGCCAAAGCAGAAAAAACTAGCTTTAGTTCTCGCTTCTTTTCTTATACATCGTTGAAAGAGGATACGTTATGGCTATGGTAATATGATTGGTACACTTAAAGGGAAAGTCCCTTTGAAGCAACCTCACACGAAACTAAACGGAGGCAAGTGGAAAACTCCCTCAGCAAGCAAAGTCAGAACAGAAGAAGGAAGCATGCAGCAAGTCAGAATTTTTTATTTTTAATGTTTGGGTGGAATCTAGTTTTGTTACTGCGCTTGAATTTTGACAATTTGCATGCACATTCATGCATATGATGATTGAGAAGAAGATAGAGGAACTGCTTGGTTTGGGGAGGTCTGATGAAGAAGTAATATCATTCTTTCTTAAAACAACAAGTAATGTCATTTCTCATATGGATGTCACAGACTCAGCACAATTTTGGATCAAACTCCAGCTTTAGTACTAAGTACTGTGCTGCTTTATATGGTGATTGCATTTACAGGTAAAACTAATAAACTAGATAGTACCGCAAAAAGACTATGTAGAACAAGGCTATGAGTAAATTTTCAGGAAGAGTTACCTAACTAATTACATTTGATTCTCAAACAGGCAGTGAATCTTTCTCAGCTGATACCAATCTTGTGCTGTGAGCTTGTGTCAGCTGGAGGTGCCATTGAATCCGATGCTTTTCCCATTCTTCTCTCGCTTTGCACGTATTTGCTTCTCATGGACTAATCAATATACTGTAATCTCAATTCCCTTTTTGTTTCAATCTATAAATAACACTTCATGGCCTCGCCAATCTCACAGCTCTTTTGCCCATATTAATCAAGTCCCTTTCTTATTTGCTTTGCCTTCATTTGTTTCTTAAGTGTTACCACTACCATTTTCCACTATGGCCAACCAAGCCCCAGGCCGCCCCTGGTTTCGCTTAGCCTCTTTACGCTCTGTGACTGCTCCGCCTCCGCCTCTGCCTCCGGCACCAGCACCAAGCTATCCTCCTTCTTTGGTTCAGCCCACTAATAGGATCAACTTATTGCCACCGCCTGCAGAGAGACGATCCGTGCCTTCATCTCCAGCTCAGAAACTTCCTGTTCGGTCTTCTTCATTACCAAGTTCTCCTCATCAAAATGGATCAGCCTCATCTTCAGTTTCATCTTCTTCTCCAGCTCAGAAAGCATCCCCACCACCTTCTTCTGCTCCTTCTCCAGCCAAAGGTGGGACGAGTCCCTCGACGAAGCAGGTGGTTCAGGCTAAACCAACCACGCCGCCGCCTTCTGCTTCTTCAACCCAGAAAGCAACCACACCACAATCTGCTTCTTCCACAACGAAACAGGTGGTTCAGACTGTAATGCAGTCACCGAAGGCCAAAGCCACCACGCCGCCGCCTTCTCCTCTGACTCTTCCACCTGCACAGCTGACAGCTAACTCTGAGGCTAACCCTAAAATCCCAGAGGAAGCAGAGTCCAAGAGTGTGATACTTCAGAAGCGAATTGAAAAGCCTAAGCAGTGGGGAATGACAATTCAGGGGAAACCCTAAAGAACCCTAAAGAGAAACAGTACGGAAATCACAGAAAATCTTGGGTTTCAGAGGATTCGCCGAGGAAAGTTATAACTATTGCTGGTGAAAACAGAGGAGCATACATGGAATTGATTCAATCACCGAAGAAAAATGAATTCGGAGACAAATCCAATTACCTTTACAGGAATGGGGTTTCGAAGATCAAAAGCGAGAATGGAGAATCAGGGATCTCGAGCAGTGATGAAGGTAACGAGAAAAAGGAGGAGACTAGAAACAGAAGAAGGGCAAAATCTTCGAATCCGACGTCGGCGTTCATGAATAGTAATGTACAGTGCGTGAACAATTCCATAATGTACAATGCCTCGTGCAGCCATCAAAATCCAGGGCTTCGCCTTTCTCTCACGAGGAAGCCATTCGAGAGCGGAGGATTCCATTTCGAGGAGACCGTTAATGGCAGGCACGATTGATTCGACAATGGCCTTTTGCAATGAAGCTTTGGTCAGTTGATAAATGAAGTTGCTGGTTCTTTCGTAATGGAGTGCGCGCGCGCTGGCTCTGCTTGGTTTGTGTTTTGGGGTTTATGGTATGCATTAGAAAATAAAGATTAAGGGTGGGGGCAAAATAGTAAAACTAATTCGGTGCACTTTGTTTTATTTTTATTTTAGTTGTGACAAGTGAATAAAAATTCAATTTATCACTGCGATTTTATGTTTTTATGATTTTTTTTTATTAAAACGATTTTACTAATTTTCCAAACGCTTTTATGTTTTTACGATTTTTTTACGTTACGATTTTATGTTTTACGATTTTTTATCCCTCCTCCGATTTTACGTAAAATCTCGATTTTAACTATCTTAATTATGTTGCACATTATTTTATCCACCTCATTCATTCTTAAACTATCTATGTTGTTTTTCCTTCGGCCAAATTTATTCTGTTTACGTACCACACCAAGAATGTGCGCTTCATAGTTATCATCATTGTTCTCAAAAACTAATATGAAATCGTAAAAACTTACATATGTATGTTATTATTGGAGTAATACGTGTTAAAAACATAAGTAAAGATGGTCTTCGATAAAAACAGGTAAAAATGCCACATAAAAATTATAAAAATATAAGTATTTACTTAAAACAAAAATAAAAATAAAAATCAAAATCAAAAAGAAAAAGAAAAACTCTATTTTCATTTCCCCAAAGTTTTGCATCCCAAGTTATAAGAGCATAAACTTGTTATAAGAGCAAGAAATGAGGACATGTAACTGATGCAAGATGATGTATTTGTTTGAATCAATTAATATAATTTAGAAGTTGTTAAATTTTATTCTTTTGAGTTTTGATGTTTTGGAATTTGGTTGTAGAAGTTGTTAAACTCTTTTTTTGTGTTTTTGGACTTATGTTTTAGGTAGTTATATAACTTATATCTTTTAAACATAAAACTGTTTATTAAATTTTGAGTAGTGATTTATGTTTTTTACATGCACATATGTATAATTTTGTATCTTGACCTTAACTTTACGTTTCGTGTCGTTTCTACGGTTTACATTTCTACAAACCCCCTCTATTTCTATGGTTTATGTTTATTGAATTTTGAGTACAAACTCGATTTTGACAACATTAGTTATCCTAACATAATCCAATTCAAAATTTGAGGTCAACATTTTTATAAGTAACAAAAATTATCACTCTAACAATATGCGCTTCATGGTGAGCTCTCCCTGCATTTTCCCCAAACACACCAATAATGTAAAGCTCTATATCACGACCATGGTAGTTAAAAACTCGATTTATCACTGCGATTTTAAGTTTTTACGATTTTTTTCATTAAAACGATTTTACTAATTTTCCAAACGCTTTTATGTTTTTACGATTTTATGTTTTACGATTTTTCATTCTCCTTCCGTTTTCAGGTAAAATCTATGTTTTTACTACCATGATCACGACGAAAGAAATGCTGGCAATCATAGATAGAGCTGGCAATCAGGGCCAGGGCCTAACAGGGCCGGCCCTCCAGGGCCCGAGGTAAGAAAAATACATGTTTTCTAAAGCCTGGCCCGAGAGCACCAGGGCCAGGGCCGGCCCTCCAGGGCCCGTAAATTACTATTCCGAATTTTAATTAATTTTCATATGTTATTTTAAAGAAATATAATTAGTAAATTACATCACAAATCATCCAACAAATAAGCACAGTCACTAATTCATAATCAAAAGCAAACTATGTTCACAAATAACTCACATAAAACATAAGAAACATACCACTAAGCGACATTAGTACGATGACTATTATTGTAACAAATAATTTAATCGTTAAACATAAGAG
Organism: Acacia pycnantha; assembly: GCA_025563575.1. Classification (NCBI taxonomy): domain Eukaryota; kingdom Viridiplantae; phylum Streptophyta; class Magnoliopsida; order Fabales; family Fabaceae; genus Acacia; species Acacia pycnantha. Next base: position 354,694 of record JAMWYP010000118.1, read on the forward strand.
TAATTTTATTTACAACAAATAATAAACCAAATCATAAAATTAGAGTATATTTATTATGTATTTGTAGTTAAATGGATAAATAACTCTATAACAAAGACAAAAATATATAAATTAATAAATTAAAAAGAAAAAAAAAAGAAAAAGGGCTGTAGTGGCCCGAGGCCCTCCAGTGGCCTACTGTTTAAGCCCGAGGCCCTCCAGGACCAATTTCAAATATCTCGTCTATTTTTCAAGCCCGGCCCTTACAGGGCCAGGGCCTAAACGGGCCGGCCCGATTTGCCGGCTCTAATCATAGAGGTCTCAACAGATTTCCCCGCCATAATCTAAAAAACTCAACTTTACATATTGATACATTTTTTCCTTTATTTCATACTCTGTTAGATGTACTATTTTCTTCCTGCGATACTATTTGAACCATAAATGACTATAGCTACATCGTCGACAAATTCTGCTCCATAAAATTTTATAATTTGTACAACTCAATGGGATTATACATCGATATTTTTAATTTATCTTCTTGTATTAAGCACAATATTTGTGTGCTTCCTTGCTCAAGGAGATTGTAAGTTTGGAATTATTTCATTTTAATTCCAACAAAAAAAATTCACACCTATTATATTGAACAAATAACTCAATCACAAACTTTTCAAAAACACTATACCATCCCAACAATATAAACTTGTTTGCAATTTGCTCCATATTTTTTGTTTACCTTTTAATTAATTATGCCTCCATATAGTGGCCGATCCAAGAAATTAATGAAAGGTGGGCACCGGTGGCGGAGCTTAGATTTTTTGTTTGTGTTTGCATAATTAGTGGAGGGATTCGGAGGTAGCGCCCCCTGAATTTTTTTAAGGAAAATTTTAAATGCATTAAAAAATAAATGAATACAAACAAGAAAAGAAAAGAATATCAAAAAAAATATTCATGAAATCAAGTGAATATTGATAATGTAATAAGAGAGAGAGTTATTTTACAAACATGTCATTTAAAAAAGCAAGGTTACGTGGTGCTAGAAATACAGCTACATAAATTACAATGAATGGTGGAAACTCAATAAGTTCAAGTACATATATTTTAATAACAAAAGTATATTACAATAAAAGAATTATAATGTCATCCTTCTAGGCTTTATTTTTTGAAATTACATCATAATTATTGCTAAAATTCAAGGGTGAGCACTTGCCCCCCTTCTCTCTAACCTGTGTCCGCCTATGCCTCCATAGTCTTAGCTTTCTTATACTCCCTTCCACCTTTTAATCAATTGCTCCACCTTTCATGAACTCCGTTTTTGCTTATGTTCTAGTCCCTTAATTCCTTTTCCTCCTCTTGTTGCATATATATGATTATGGTTTGCAAGATATTTATAAAAAATTCATATAGGATGAAGGTGTTTATTAAATAATTAAAAGAAACAGTTTTAACGTTTCCCAAACGGGAAAAGCACAAAAGTAGCAATTTTTAATAAAAATTATACCTAATCGGAGCGCTTTCAAATTTTTTTTTCAAAATAATGCAGTCAAAGGCGTCAGTTGACTGACGCCTCTGACGGCGTCAAAAAACTGACGCCTCTGACAAAGGCGTCAGAAAACTGACGCCTCTATCAGTATGAACTGACGCCTCTCACACGTCCCCCTCCCTCCACCCCAACGTCCCCCCTTCCTTTTTGCTGGGCCCCATCCCCAGCACCCCCCAAGTCCCCCCTTGTTGGCCCCACCCCCCAGCACACCCCCCCACGTCCCCCTTGCTGGGCCCCACACCCCACCACACCCCCTCCCCCCATATACCCTGCACACACACATCCCACCTCCAAACAATAATTTAATAATTATATTTAAATTTATAAATAATATTTAAAATTATAAATAATAATTCTAATTAATTATAAATTATAAAAAAGAGTAAATAATATTTTTAATTAATAATTAGTGAATTAATAAAAACATTTTGTGAAATATGTTGTATATTATTATTTAGAGTAAATATCGTTTTTGGTCCCTGATAAAAAATACGGACCCCATTTTAGTCCCAAACAAACAAAGTGATCATTATTTGTCCTTTTTATGGGACTAAAAATGACATTTTGAAAATTTGTGAGGGATCAAAATATCCACCAATCAACCCTTATTTGCCTTTTTTATGGATTAAAAATGACCTCTCTTTTTTTCAGGGACCAAAATAGGGTCCATGTTTTTTGTTCTATGACCAGAAAGGGTATTTACTGTCATTTTTTGTCCCCGACAAAAAACATGGACCCCATTTTGGTCCCTGAAAAAAAAAAGAGGTCATTTTTTTTTGTTGATAAAAGGATTAATCATACTCTACAAAGAGAAGGGCAGAAGCGACGAAGGCTGCCAACACCTTCCGCATCATCTCTGAGAAGGCGTAGTAGGTCTCCCGGTGGCTCCTGCAGGCGGTGATACCCTGTTTCCAGCCTCAAGGCATAGGTAGCTAGCATATCCGCACATCTGTTACCCTCACGGTAGGTATGAGAGACTAAGACCTGCCAATCCTGACTCATTTGGCGCTGGATTTTCCTGATCAGGCTCATGTCGGGATGCGGCTCCGTTCCTTGGATCTGTACCAAGCTGAGTGCCGTTAAGCAATCAACCTGGACCATGACCTCCCTAAAACCTGAACTCCAAGCCAACTCCAACCCATCCAGAAGAGCCCAAAGCTTCGCTTGAAGGGAGCTACACACACCGATATTCCTACAACACCCAGTAAGCCACCTTCCTTCATGGTCTCTAAGTAAACTTCCAGCCCCTGCCATCATAGAGTCCGCTTTCCATGATCCATCACAGTTTAGAGTTACTGCAGTATTGGGAGGTTTAATCCAGCTGACAACTCTGTCCTCCCTTGGTCCCCCAGCACCCTTCGTTATACTACTCCTCATTCCCACTTCTTCATTAAATTCAGCAAGTACGATTGCCTCCCTAGCGAGGCTAGCAGAAGCGGTTTCCTTATTTTGAAAAATCGCCAGATTCTGTGCCCTCCATAACTTCCAACACACCAGGCCAAACAGACCAGACTAGCGTACCCGACCATTACCCCCCCGACAGTGATTTGTTAAATTGTGCAGCAACCATTCCCTGAAAGGCATTCGGTTAAAGGAGGCATATTTGGTAGGTGGCAAGATATGACTCCACACCTCTTGAGCAAACTTGCAATGTCTTAGCACATGGTCAACATCCTCCACATTCGTACCACACCTGTTGCACCAATCCGACTCCGACATATGGCGGCGTCTTCGTTCCGCATTTGTAAGAAGATTATGTCGAGCAGCTAACCAGAGAAACACTCGTGTTCGCTGTAGTGCTCACAAAGTGTCCAATGGTAAGTGCCTCTTCCTCCTGATTAACATCTCGAAATGCTAGCAGTTTTAGTGGTCCCAACGAGGGGGCCCAATTATCTGACCAAAACCGGATGCTAGAACCATCCCCTAAGTTCCACCTTGTTCCCATTTCAATATCTCGCCACAATTCCTGAATATGTCGCCATAAGTGGGAGCAGCATTTAAAGTTTTTGGTCGGGCCTCTACTAGCGTCCCACCCATACTTCCCCCGCAAAACTTGTACCCACAGAAGGTCCGGTCGTGATCTTAGGGCAAAACCAAGCTTCATAAGAAACGCCTTATTCTCGCCGCTCCACTTCCCGAATCCACACCCTTGCTTCTTTGGTTGGCACATATCCTCCCACCGACCAAACTTGGTTTACGTTCTACACCATTGCCTCCCCACACAAACTTCCTAATGTGTCGCTCTATACGTTGACATAATCCAGTTGGAAGCTTTGTTGTTTGCATAGCATAAGACGGGATAGTCGCAATTACTGCCTTTGCCAACGTGATGCGTCCTGCTAGGGATAGGGACTTGGCAACCCACCCTGCTAACTTGTTCTGCACTCTCTCCTCAATATATTCATATGTTCCCAGGCGAACACGTTTATGGAGCAAGGGGACGCCGAGGTACTTCCCTAAATCATCCGATCTTCTGAAACCCAGTTCATCACATATATCAATTTGGGCACTCGGGGAGACATTCTCCAACAAAAAACATGGACCTCATTTTGGTCCCTGAAAAAAAAAAGAGGTCATTTTTAATCCATAAAAAAGACGAATAAGGGTCGATTGGTGGACATTTTGATCCCTCAAAAATTTTTAAAATGTCATTTTTAGTCCCATAAAAAGGACAAATAATGATCACTTTGTTTGTTTGGGACTAAAATGGGGTCCGTATTTTTATCAGGGACCAAAAACGATATTTACTCTAAATAATAATATACAACATATTTCACAAAATGTTTTTATTAATTCACTAATTATTAATTAAAAATATTATTTACTCTTTTTATAATTTATAATTAATTAGAATTATTATTTATAATTTTAAATATAATTATTAAATTATTAAAAGGGGGGGGGACGTTGGGGTGGGGGGAGGGGGACGTGTGGGGGGGTGGGGCCAGAGGCGTCAGATTTCTGACGCCTCATACTGATAGAGGCGTCAGTTTTCTGACGCCTTTGTCAGAGGCGTCAGTCAACTGACACCTTTGACTGCATTATGTTAGAAATTTTTTTTGAAAGTGCTCTGATTAGGTATAATTTTTATTAAAAATTGCTACTTTGGTGCTTTTCCCTTTCCCAAACTATTTTAAGCTACACTCTGGGGTTCTACAACCTTTATGATAGTAGGTTCGACCTCCCAACAAAATTGATTTAGCAGAAAATAATGTTAGGCACGGTCAGCAACATCTGGATCAAATGGTTAAGTGCAATGAAATATCATGTAATAAGAAATTGCAAGGTACATTAGACGTAGTGCTATGACTGTAATTCTTAAAGTTGCCATGGTCTTTGAGCCACGCCCCAGGCCCTTTTTAGGCTGTGCTGAGGTTGAGTTATGTAAAGTGATTGGGAACCTACAAAAGTTAGATGAAGGAAAGCAAAGGTTATCATTGGTAAACACACCCAATGCAAATATAGATTTCTGAAAATAGAAGATCATTTCAGATGAGCATGAATCTATGAGAATAAACCTTGAACAGGTGTATTATGATATCATACATATATAACAACTTCTGATAAAGAGTAAACTAATTGTTGTTTCCGAAGCACATTTCTGCAAGGTACAAAACAAATGAAGGAAGCACATGTAAATCCATTAGTGGGAGAAAATAAGATCTTACATGGTCAACATTATGATATTTTTAGGTGGCAGGCCTACCTAGATTCACGGCTGCCCGTCCTTATTCACTAATGAATGTAAGAAATCCATGGATAGTGATTGAGAGTAGCAATAGCAGAAGCTATATGATGACCATCACCACATGCTTACCTTGTTTTGAAGAAAAGTGAAGGCAAAATCTGCAACTTAACTGTAGGTGCAGAGAATTAGTGTAAAGGATTAAATACTTTATTCAAAAAAACAGTAGCATGTTGAAAAAACCATAGTTCTTAGACTCGACCTGATCGGGAACCGGTCCGGTCCGGGGGTCAAACTGGTTCAATTTTTTAATTTTTTTAAATAATTTTTTTTCTTTAGAATTTCATACTAATAACTCTTAAATCTTCTTTTTTTCACCGGTTTGACTCTGATCTGACGCACTGACCCTTGACCCAGTACCTGGAACGATCGGATGACTGGTCCGGGTTTCAAAACCTTGGAAAAACGGAGTGATTAGAAAAAAAGGATATACTCCCTCTAGTCCTTATTATAAGGCACCAACCACCAACATTTTTTGGTCCTTATTATAAGGCACCAACTTACTTTAACTAACTCATTTATTACTATTTTTTCATTATACCCTCATTTTTAACTAACTAATTTAAACCTACATTATTAAAGTAGGGGTAAAGTTGGAAACATTTATTACTTTTAGACCTAATTAATGACTTAACCTCCATTCCTTGGTCCGCGAGAAAATGATAGTTGGTGCCTTATAATAAGGACCAGAGGGAGTAGATGGATAAGCTTTTTGTGTGCCTTCTCAATGCAAGCATAAAAACGTTAATTTGTCATCTTATGCTTTTTCAAAAAAGCTGGTAAACATATTGACTAAGGGTAGAAAGAGCTTATCCATTAAGCAAAGAGATAATATCTATAAGTCGGTACATTGACCATTTTTATGGTTTTATTTTACACCCGTATTAAGAGATAACTGCATACCATAAAAATGGTCATGGAATTTTAGAACAACAAATCTTTGGAAGAATTCATTAGTTACTGCAAAAGGAAGATACATCAATTACCTCACTTTTCTTTTGCATATTCTTCAACAATCTTGTTTATGTGTAAAATAGCAAAGGCAACACTCCAGGACGCAAAACTGTTACTACTTCCATGTAAAGTGACACATAGAGCAAGTAAAAAGGAAGGGGAGGGGGTATAAGTATGGTAGATGCATAAAGCTAGGTTTGCTTGGTTATTATATATTATATTTTGTTAGATATCAAAGTGACAAAACTGAGTATTTGAGAGGCTTGCAATATTCAAAAAAGAGTGGCAAGGTCTAAAAATGAAAAGGGACGATGCAATATTCCATTTATGTGAGTATTTGTGTGAAGTTAATTGAAAAAAGACATGTCCAATCAAAATTACCTATTGAAGAATAAAAATAAAGCATACACATAAAAGAAAAGTGGTGTAGCTTAGACCATATTGTTCTTATAGATGAAAAAAAGGAGTGACTGAAAAAAGGATATAGATTGAAAAGCTTTTTGTGGGACTTCTCAATATAAGCATAAAAATGTTAATTTGTCTTTTTATGCTTTTTCAGAAAAGCTGATAAACACATTGATCAGGGGTAGAAAGAGCTTATCTATTAAGCAAAGAAGATAATGCCTACAAGTCTATACATTGACTGTTTTTATGGTTTCATTTTACATCTGTAATATAAATTTATGCGTAATAACCTATAAAATGCCTATAATGAGAAAAATAACAAATAGCTTTAAAACTGTTAAAAGCTCGAAAGAAAGAGCAATAAACTGACCATTCACAGAATCGTCTATGTTCTATCTGCTTCTATTTTGATGCACAATTTCATAGTTTCATTTTGCTTGGACTTGGGCTAAAATATGGAAGAAAAGGGAAGTTAGAGTAGATGACAGGTAAGAAAAGCAAGAAGAAGAACAATAATCGCATACCATAAAAATGGGCAAGGAATTTTTGTAAGAGAAGAAAAGAAGATATTAAAAACCCATAAAAACAGTCGAGCACCCTTGTGCTTTAAAAAATAAGAAAAGGAAGAAGGGGAGAGAGCAAAAACAGAGGGAGATTGCAAACCTTTTTAGCATTTTGGGAAGAATAGTTCTATTTCCAGGAAAGAAGCAGAAACATCGATAGCTAGAGCATGTGAGATTTGTTCACATCGTCCTCATCGTTGCTTCATCAACACACAGAGCACAGGGAAAATCCGATGGAGGCCATCTTCTCGAAAAGAGTAATTGAGATTGAAGTTATAATGAAAAGTAGAAAACTACATACTATCTACAAAAAATCAAAGAACCCAAAAGCTGAAATTGACTTACCTAGACATGGGCAAAAAGAGATGAGATACATCTAGACAACTCTTCCATTGGAACACAATATACTTTAGGAGACGTTGACAAGGAGTTCACATTCCATATTTAAAGTTAGGGTTAAGGAGCAATTTTACACATGAGCTTTTCTCCCAGGAGCGCCCAGCACCACGTGTTTTTTTCTGGAGCAAAAGTACACACGTGGTTACGTTTTAGGAGCGACCAGCACCACGGCAGTTAGTTGACCGTTAGTCAACCGTTAACTTGGATGGAACGCTGACGTGGCGTGACGTGGCGCTTATTTGGACTGACACGCTGACGTGGACGCTGACGTGGATGCTGACGTGGACGCTGATGGTAGGAAAAAAAGAAAATTACCATTTTGCCCCTTAGTTTTAAATGAAAAATACCTTTTTTCCCTTGGTTTTAAATGAAAATTACCCTTTTGCCCTTAGTTTTAAATAATAATAAAAACTAAAAATACCCTTCCACCACCGGCCCCATCACCGCCGGCCGACCACCACCGCCGGTCGGCGGCCGACGACCACCACCGCCGGCGGGCGGCGTCCGGCAGTGGTCGGCCGCCGGTGGTGGGGCCCACCAAGGAGGGGTATTTTTAGTTTTTTTTTTAAAAAAACTTAGGGCAAAGGGTAATTTTTATTTAAAACTAAGGGCAAAAGTGTAATTTTACCCGAAGTTACATGTTCATTTCCATCCAACTTAACAAATTGACTAACGGTCAACTAATCGCCGTGGTGCTGGGCGCTCCCAAAACGTAACCACGTGTGTACTTTTGCTCCAGAAAAAAGCACGTGGTGCTGGGCGCTCCTGGGGGAAAAGCTCATGTGTAAAATTGCTCATTAACCCTTAAAGTTACATGTTTATTAGGTGCTTATACCTCTAATTAGAGGTATAAACATTTTTTTTAATCTTTTTAATTTTTCTATATATTGTATTTATTTAGATTTAAATCATATGTTACTTTCTGAGATGTTTTTTGCACTCAATATCTTAAATTAATTAATTTTTAGTTTTGCATTTGTCTGTAACACCAGTATTATGAAAATTAATTAATATGAAATATTGGGTGCAAAAAACATATCAGAAAGTAGCATATAATTTAAATCTAAATAAATATAACAAAATTGATGTTTGAAGGGGTAAAAAAAACCCAATTTAACATAACTAACTAAAAAACAATAACAACAAATTTTATCTCACTAACTAAAGTCAGCTCAATAATTAAACAAGTACACCACTTTGTGTCTAAATATAAGTGATAAAATATCATTAATTATCCTATAATTGACTTATATTTTAAACTAAACTTTTTTCCTCCAAAAATGACTTATATTTAGGCAGGGATATTAAATTAAAACTTGGGTTTGGACTTCCAAACTGTTTGAAAAACTCGCTGACAATTGGTATATTAACAATCTAAAGTTGAGCTTTACCAGCCATGCATCCCCACATTTTTTCGAACCACAGAATTCCACCTTACAATATTATTAAGCGTCAAATTATGAGTTTTTTTTTTTGGTTACAAGAAGAGTCCAATTATTTTAAGTCAGGCCGATGCTGATTGGGCTTAGCTAGGCCTCTCAAAGGAAGCTCCAAACTGTTTTTGGGTCGGAAAAAAGTTGGTTTGAGAGATCTCATATCAACCTATTTGGGCTTTTACAAAAAAAAAACCTATTTGGGCTGAACACTGTAGTTAGGCTGAGACTTGCATTGGCCATTTTCGAAGTTCACTCTAAACAAACAATGGGATTGAGCCTAATAGAACATGTTAGTCCTTCGACAACGTAGAGTATCAAGGTTTGAAACTCATCTAATAGAGATGTTAACATTTAGCACCAAACAATACTTTGATTAAAATTGTCTCCAATAAAAGAATACACCTATGAAAGGTCAATCCAATTGCCTATTAAATGTTGAACATATGTATACCTTGAAATGAGCTTCAACAAGTTGTGAACCTTGACCATCCGACTGAGCGAGGCTGACTAAAACCCAAATCTAAATCTATAATCATAACTTTGACTAGGGTCAGTTTGAATTGGCGTTTAAAAAGTACGTTTATGCAAGTTGAGACAAAACTTCTATCACATACTTACCTTATATATTGTAAATCACGTTGAAAGAGTAGCTTCCACTGTTAATCTAAATAGGCACTTAGTAGTAGAAGAGAAAAAAGTTTATTTTAGGGTGCTTTTTTACTTTATATCCCTCAATATATAAACGTTTAGATGCTTTAGTTGAAGGATAAAAAACACACAAGCACGCACACATGGTAATTGAGCTGGAAAAAAAATTGTTTTGTCATGCAAACTTATGCGTGTGGTCAGTTATACACATCATATTCTCTCTGTTTTTTGGTGCAAAAATGGGGTCACTATTATTTTCATTTAGTTTCACCGACAAGCATGTGGGGTGTGATTCATTGCCACTATTTCTTAGGATAAGTCTTACGTACGCTTTCCAGACACATCATGCACTAGTGGAGAAACTATTCCAAAACTAATTTATTTGAAGGAGTTAATTCTGCTTCTGCTAATTACAGAAAGACTTGGTCCAAAGTTTATGAATTTGTAGAGGGCCAAGGACATCCACACACTGATATTATATTGGTCTGAAGGACATTTAATTTGCACATTAAATATACATATATACTAGAATTTGTCAATCAAAACTTAAGGAAATTAAATATGAAAAATATGCATAAACTGAATCAGTGTTAAAAAACGAGTCTAAAGCTTAGGAGCTAACTATCTAGTTGAATATAATATGAGATTAAGACCTGTACTATATATGCTGTATGGTCATGAGTGTTCGTACTGATTGTGATTTTTGTGTGTCCTTGATCTCTCGTGTTCTTCTTCATTTATATGAAGGTTGCTCTTGACAGTTATCTCCACTTTTGGAAACCACTCTTGCATCAACAGACGTTGGTCATAGTGGAAAGAGATTTGGCCGCTTGAGATCGGGTTTGAATCCATGTGAAGCAGAAAACACATTTAGGAGAGTTATCCCAAATTGGTCCTATTGTTGCTTAAATCTAACCCAATCAGATAGTTATATAGGGGGAAGGAAAAAAGAAAGAAACCACTCTTACCACTTTCTCTATTCTTGCTTAACGTACGTAAGGCATTCCCTTCAAAATAACTCTGATTTACCTTCATCCTTAAGAAACTACTTTGTCCTGTAAGCCCAAATTAAATCACTCCTCCAGGTTTTGCTCTATGCTCAAATATAACTTCCCCAGTTAGTATATAGAAATTTCAGTGCATCTCCTGGTCTTACTTTGATTTTTATTTTATTTTTTACACAGAAAAGTACATACTGTAGATAATTATTGTTAGGGATATAAACAATTATAGCAACAAGATGCAGAAAGTACAGAAAGAATAATCATGTCTGAACTGATCATTTGTTGGCTAGCTCAAGAAGATAGCTTATTCACCCAAAAGGATCGATGTACCTTATCGGTTCCGGAGATATTTGTTTAATTTTCTCAAAAGACACATAGTTGTTAATTTCCACATCATGATGTGTATGTAAGATATTAATATGAAAAAATATAGTTTGGTGTGTATAGTTTACTATTACCATGATTTTTCAGTGAAACTTTCGTTCTTTTCTCAGATAAAGAAAACTAAAATTTGAAACATGCTCCATCAGTGACTTAAAAAGGATATTATAAGTGTGCTCGATAGTTTCTAAGAGACTTGCCTCACCATGAAAATTTATCACGGTAAAAATGTCATTTTCCTTTCCAAAAAAATTTGATTAAGCTGGGACACAAATTTGTAAGCTTATGGTGTGGATGCACTCAAGATGACCCACAGGCACATATATATATGAGAAGAATCCAAAGCATTTTAATGGCAAAATAAGGTAGGCGTGAGAGACCAAGAGTACTATCATTGGCATTTTATCTAATTAAATTTTCCTAGCCTATGTTTTCTGCTTGGCTAAGTCCTCTTGGAGAGATCTTTTCGATCCAGTTCAGCTTTCACCTTCATACAACATTAATTATTCTTGTGAAATCAACATCATATTAATAATTAATGTCCTTCCCCTTTGATCTTTTATAGGCACACCAATTACTTGTGTTTGTATACATGAATCGATTCTACGTACTTAATTCATGGGCACATAACAGCTACAGATGCAGACCCCCTGTATATATGTAGTGAGATCAAATATAATTCTTGGTTAATAAATCTTCTAAGGCATATGTTGTTCAAAAAAAAAAAATCTTCTAAGGCATATCAAAAGATACATCCCTCATATTCCTTTTATAACCATCAATAATTAAATTACGTAAATCAAACAGTTTGTTAACATTGGTTAAAGACAATAAATATGTAAACAATATAACTTATTTTCTCAAAATATCCTTATTTATGGAGAGGGGTAAGTGAGAGAGAATGAGTGGAAATGGAGATGAGAGTAAATGAGTATTTAAAAAGATATGAGAGAGGCATGCATTAATTAGGGCTAAAAAATGAAAAGAAAAAAGCTCATTAAATGTTGACATCATCTAATAATAAAAAGAAGCAAGCCCATTAAGAAAATTGAAGATATAAGGGTTCGAGGGAGTGCGGCTCGAGTTGGATCTCCATCAAAAGTTTGGGATTAAGCTTCTTAAGGAAAGATAATATTCACTTCAGTCAAAAAATAAAAACATCTTAATTATCCTGGTCAAGTCTAGTGAAAACAGTTTGAAACTCTAGTCAATACTATAGAGTATATATAGAAATAAGATAATTATATTCCGTGCCTAGTCAATGGTATTCACGTTGTGATAGAGAAGAAGATAGCAATAGCAAGTAGTTCATATATCAAATCAAATGTGCAGACCATATGCAACAACCAGCAGCATCACATGGTCAGACAATATTTTTTGACTTCGAAATATCCAGACTTAGCTATTATATACATGTATTAATAGAATAAAAATAATTAAATAAAAGAAAGTTTAATTAGAAGTATTGCACTAGGTTGATCCCATGAACAGGAAACTTCGAGTGCTCAAGTGTATTAGCTTAATATAAGATGACATACTACTCGACATCTATGGTTTTGAGTTCAATGAAACTGATCGTATTAGTGGATATACATTCACTTTTTTCATATATATATATATATAACATAGCATTGGAAACATTGTTTTTGTTTTGTAGTCGTTTGGAAGAGAATCAGCTTATATGAAATATCTAAGCTGGTTGATCCCTATTATTTCAATATTATTGCAGCAAAAGAGTAGGGATAAGTAAAGGTTATGAGACTCGATTCATTTGTTTCTCTCTTCAGCTTTGATTGCGATGTCAGGACAGAGTTTATGGGATGTTTAGATTCCCATGTTTAGTATCTTCAGTAGTCATGTTGTAATAATTAATATATTCTAACAATTTTAACTTGTAATTTTCTCATGAGGTGGAATTATTGCTGCCTTTGATAAATAAAGTGAGTCTTGCCTATTCACACACATTGTTTATTTTATCTTGATTATAGGACAATATAAAGTTGTTCACAAAACTTATAACACTTAACCTAAAATATAAAATTGTTCTTTCCTTATTTGAACCCTCCTTTTCCTTTCTGAACTTCTAATTAAACAGAATGTTGAGATACTTGATGGGTTCCCATTTCATTATAATTACTCCCATGGTACTTAATTTAAGACTTATTTACCTAATTTGATTAGATTATACGGAAGTTAGTTAATATGACATGTTTTTTCTAAAACACCCATAATCATCTTTCTTAATTTCCTCAAATTATCTCTTACTTGATTATTCTTGAAAGAGCAGAGGTAAATGAAGAAAAAAATTGGAAAACATGAGAAATATGTCATACATTTAAGACTAAGATCAACCCCCCAATTAGAGCTTACATTTATTGTGAAAGGAAGAAGATAAATGAATCCAAATTGTATTGAATTGAGAAATGAAGCGTATGTACAACTTATTTATAGAGATTCTGTAGAACATAACTACTGCTTCTAACTAAGTTTGTTACATTTCCTAAAATAGTTACACTAGCTAACTAAAAATGCTAACTGAAACTGGTTACTAACTAAAGTAGCCTTTAATACCCCCCTCAAGATGGAGAATGTATATCAATCATTCCCAACTTGAAAAAGATTGTACAAAATGGAGTAGGAGCAAGAGATTTGGTAAAAATATAAGCCAATTGATCTTGAGACTTAATTGGAAGAAGATGAAGCAAATTAGTCTTGAGTTACTCAGAACAATGTGACGATCAATGTCAAGATGCTTTGTCTGTTCATGAAAAGTAGGATTAGTAGCAATATAGCGAGGTGATTGACTATCACAGTACAAGGAAGCAGGAGAAGTAAGTGGCAGACCAAAATCATGAAGCAAAAATGATAACCATTGAAGTTCACAAGTAGAAGTGGCTAAAGCACGATATTCAGCCTCAAAAAGAAGTAGAAATAGTTTGTTGCTTCTTAGAACGCCAACTAATTAAAGCTTGATCTAAGAAACCATATAAACCTGTAAGGATCTTCGTGTGTCAACACACCTAGCCCAATCAAAATCACTAAAGGTATTTAACTTCATACCAGAGTCAGTAGGAAAAAACAGAGCACAACCGGAGTAGCTTTAATATAAAGAAGCACCCTATGAGCTGCTCATCAATGAAGATCAATAGGTCATTGAATAAACTGGCTCAATTGCTGAACATCAAAAGAGATATCAAGCCAAGTATTTGCAAGATAAAGAAGGAGGCTCACAAAGTTCTATAAACAAAACCATCTTCTAAAGGAGTACCAGAATCAATAGAAAGCTTCAAATCTTTAGTCATAGGAGTCACAACCGGCTTACACTCAAGAAATCCAGCATCAGACAAAATATCCAAAGCAAATTTCTGCTAACATAAAGAAATATCCTTAGAACTTCTTGCAATTTCAAGACCAAGAAAGTATTTAGCATCACCTTAGTCCTTGATCTTAAAACAAGTATCAAGAAAAACCTTCATATTATTTATTTTTGTCAAACTTGTACCAGAAATGATGATATCATCCACATAAACCAGTAAAGTAGTAAAGTCAGAATCAATATGCTTAATAAACAATGAATGATTTGTTGGAAATTATGCCCTAGGGGCAGATCATTGTACTTTAACGTTATTATTAATTAAAGCATTCTCCATTTAATTATCATTTCATTTGCATATTTATAGTCATTGGCGGACCCACGTTGGCGCAGGTGACCGCAAGTGCGGTCACAAACTTTGAGGTTTTTTGTTTTTTTTTTTTAAATTTTTAATAAATGAGAAAAAGGCCACTGACCAGGACCATAAAAATTCCTGACCATGAAAAAAGTAATGATCAATACAGTATGATTTGGAAGCATCTTCGAATGAATCTAGAAGCACTACAGAATAAACTACGAGACTCTCATAAGCACACCCTGAACCAATGTACATAGACAAATTTGATTCCAAAGTCATGCATAGATAGAATGCTGCATAATTAAAAATTTGCAAACAATTTCTGACCTTGCTTTGAAGATGGTTGAGAAGAAAAAGGATATTGTTTATCCACTAGTCTATTTATTAATAAAGTTGGCACTCGTTCTACTGGTAGCAATTGCTAGTGTAGAACGGGTTTTTTTCTGCAATGACTTTTGTTAAAGATAAGTTGCGCAATTGGATAAGTGATGATTGGTTTAACTCATGCATGCTAACTTATGTTAAACGTGATATATTTGATACGATTGATGATGAAGATATAATGCAATATTTTCAAGGAATGAAGAATCGAAGAATGCTTTTGTAATCGTTCTGATGTAAAGGTTAGTTGAGTCTTAATTATTATTTTTCTATGTTAAGTTGAAGTTTAATTTTCTTTTATTGTTTATATTCTTTTGTTTTTTAATGCATTTAAAACTTTCCTTAAAAAAATTTTCGGGGGCAACCCCACCACTAATTATGCACCCACAAATATAAAATCTTGGGTCCGCCATTGTTTATAGCGATAACTGTATCCTTGGATATATCTTATAGATTATTCTAAATGTCCCTGGTCGATCATTTACGCGGGAGCAAAGATGAAATAAGACTAGTATGACTTTCATGAGTATAGAGATACGAATCAAAGTCATAGGCACTAGCTTGTAAGAGTACAAGGTACTGAATCGACCCACTATGAGAAAGCTACATGAATTTTGTCATAAGTTTATCTCATGTATAATCGCGTCACAATGCCCTTTGACCTGAGATCATCATGGATTCCTACGTGAGAGTCGCTAATCTTTGACCTAGTCAAAAGTCAAATTTGACCGGGTGATGATAAAGGTTTCGATCGGGATCAGTGGTTTTCATGCAGAGGAATGTGAACGGTTAAGATGGAATTTGTCCCTCACATTTGTAGAGAGATAATATTAGGCCCTCGATGAGTGAGTCTGAGAAATGTATGGTTATACTACGATGGAAAAGAATTTCCATTTCAATCGTTGGACTACTCAAGAATCGAGAAAGTAATGGTCAAGAACAGGAGGTTGACATTATCCATGCCTCATCCTTGACCAAATTATCGCGTGACAAAAGGGACGTGACCATGGTAGTGAAAACGTAGATTTTATCTGAAAACGGAAGGAGAATGAAAAATCGTAAAACGTAAAATCGTAATACAAAACGTAGATTTTACCTGCATATATATATATATATTAAAAAAATTATATAATTCCTCTCTGCTCACTTCTATTTCACAGTGCGTTTTTACGTGATGACTTCTTATTTTTAATAGATTTGAGATATATTTTGATATATTTGAGAAAATATTATTACTAATTTAAAGATATTTTATTGAGATTTTAATAGAAATCAATCTGAATACAATTTAAAATAAGAGTTTGAGTTTAGGATATAAATATATTATTATTATTATATAATATTGCTTCTTATTAGTAACAGCACAGCCATGCACAAAAAATCACATTTAGAAGATTGTTTCAATTGAATGGAAAGGGGCCCACAAATTGAATTGGAAGAAGACATAATATAAAGAAAAGAAGCAGCCACAAATTAGAGATGAGAATTGGGGAGGCGCCTCCAGATCGTTCATATATATACTAATCAATGCAATATCAATCAAAATATTCAACATTATCATCAAATACTATTAAAAAAAATCTCATTTTATTAATCCTCAAGTTAACATTATTCTTCGTTCAAAATCTTCGCCTCCGGTTAGCCAAGGAAAAAAAATTAAAGAAATAAAAAAAGTTCTCATCCTTTACGTTTTTACGTTTTAACGCGCCGTTTTTACGTTGTAAATCAGCGTTTTTACCGTTTTTACCCAGTTTACGTTTTTTGCTCAAACGAAACACGTTTTGCTCAAAATAAAACGAAAAAATGCCGTTTTTGCGTTTTAAAACACGTTTTTGACTATCATGGACGTGACATGGTTGTATGATAGGTTGTATCGTATCATCAACCCCTATATGAATTGGGTAGTCGCAATGTCTTGTTAGAGGCCGCTTGCGACTTGTAGGTTCGTATAGCATTGGCCTGCTGCCAATCTCATGTGGGCCTGCAGGGTCGCACACAAGAATAGCCCAACGCAAGCAATAGTGTCCAGATTCATTGAATCTTAGATATGTCTAAGATTTAATGAATACTGTATTTAATTTAGGATGGATATATATATTATTAAATTCGAAAATAATATAATAATATTATTTAATGGAGATTATAATATTATTATATAATATTTATTTTGTATTTAATTTATTTGATAAATTAAATATCTAAAACAAATAGAGATATTGTATCTCAGATTTAATTTTCGAATAAAGATATCATATATCTGATTTAATTTGAATTGAGATATAGTATCTCAGATTTAATTAAGTAGATAGATATCATATCTCAGATTTAATTTATAGAGATAAATTAAATCAGCAGGCTTTTAATTCAGATTAAATAAATAAATTTGATTAGATCTATTGGATAGATTTAATTAATATATCATTTTAATCCAAATTCAAATTTCAAGATTTATAAGGATTAATTTTGAATATATATAATACGCCTATTGGGTTTTTAAAAACTTACGGGACATTTTGCAAGACGTATTATATCAAGGCGCTAGCACACCATTGCCGATGTTGGAGGCTGTTCGTGTGGATACTGGTAAGATTTATTGCCGTATCTCCCAAAACAACCAAGTTCGTAATTAATTTGCAGAATTAGGGAACCTGGGTCGTTTCCCAACAAATTTGCAGCGGGCTTGTTTAATAACAATAGTGAAATAGAATGATAAAATGGGGGGTTTGGTTTAACAGAATAGAACAAAACGAAATAACATAACCAAAATGCAATAAACAGAGTCAAACAGAATCAAATAAACAGAGACAGATTAAATATGATCAACCCAACGAATCGATTCCAGAAACCTCCATCATTGAACGAAAATACAACTAACCCACGTTTGGTTCCGGATGAATCGAAATCTCTGCATTCATCCGGAGATTCCCTCGCCTAGACGATCGCCTAGAATCTTTCCGGACAGTGGCGTCTCACTGTGCAATCGCACAGCAACACTGTAACCTAGTCCGAACTAAGTCCTTGGGATGAACCAAACCGAATATTAAATCTAATATTCGAACTATTTCCAGAAATCGAATCCGATAAGATGAAAACAGAATCGAGTAGTTACCGATTAGGCACGAGTTCTCTGGATGAATCATGGAATCCTCATCGTTGGGTTAATCACAAGAGTTTAGCCGATCATGGCTGGGAAAATCGAAGAACGAACGAAGAACACGAAGAACGCACGAAGAACATGAAAGAAAGATGAGAGAAAATGAAAACTTGTATTTTGATCCACTCTAATGTTAAAAACGTGAATGAATATGTTTGTGGCAGCTGCCATACTTAAAAATAACCTAAAACGAAATGGGCTCTCATAGTTTTAGCCCAAAACATAAATAAAATAAAACTGGACTTAAATTACAAAATTCGGGTCCAAAATAAATCCAGAATTGTACATCCGAATTTGGCTCCAAAATTGACCGCCTTCTTGACCGAATTTGCTCTTGATGTCTTCATAACAATTGTAGCTCTCTGAATCATCTGAAATATGAGACAAAAATGAGGCAAATCCGATGTCTGGTTCAAGAGTTATGGTAGAAATAGTGAAGCAATACAAAACTGGAATTTTATTATTAAAAATGGCTAAAATGCAATAAAAGGCCCAAGGCCCAAATAAACATAAGAGCCATTATTTATTAGCTAAAGGGTCCTAAATTATTATTCAAGAGACAAAAATAAATGTATAAAATATTCAATTATCAGATACCAGTAGAGGGAGTGGATTCGTAGAGTTGGCTTCTAGAGATTGATCGAGCAAAAAGGCGTTAGCCCACGAGTTTAAGAAAGAACGCACACGAGTTCGCAAAGGTACGGTTCTTAACTAACCCGATTTAAACGTCGTTGATAGATCCTCCTATGAGATTCATAAGATTTTAATGGATGAAATTCCTTCCGCTGCGTGTACGGATCCCAACATGATTAGCATTGAAATGATGATAACCACAAGAAAGAAGGGGCCGAGAAAACTCGAAAAAACCATTGCCTATTTGCTTGATTAATGCCATAAAGAGAACGTTGCAACCTATACACTTTGAATAGGAGAAGAAGCAGATAAGACAGGAGGAGGTAGGTAGCATATAAACCTCTTCATAAAGATCCCCATTAAGAAAAGCATTATTGACATCAAGTTGTTTCAAATGCCAATTATGAGCAGCAGCAAGAGCAACCAATTATGAGGTATATAGCATGGGAAATAGCATAAGACAAATAACCCTTTGGAATATGAGCTTGAAACGGTAAAAGCCTTGCAACATTTAAAATATGTTGATGTTTCCTCTTAACCTTACTATTTTGTTCAGGTGTATGTCTCTACACAACTAATTTTATGTAGGATACCATGTTGATTATAAAAGTCAACCATGGTAAACTCAACAATATTGTCAGTTCTAATAACTTGAATAGAAATATTAAATTGAGTAGAAACCATATGAACAAAATGTTGAATAGAAGACCGAACCTTAGAATTATTTTTAAGTAAGTAAATCCAAGTATTTCTTGAAAAATCATCAACAATAGTAAGAAAATACTTGTGGTCATGGATAGAATGCAAGTGATAAGGACCCCAAATATCCATATGAACCAAAATAAAGATTTTTTTAGACTTTGTGATGCTCACATTGGCATAGTGACATACATCACAACATGAAAAAGAATAATTGTATAAAACATAAGGATGTTGTTGATGAATGGAATACAATGTAGAATTTGTTAAATGCCCTAAACTAAAATGTCAAAGATCAAAGGTAGGATCGATGATGTGTAATTGTGGAGACATTACCAATAACATGTGGGATAGAAATTGCATGTTGCTTTAATATATAAAGCCCTTCATACACATCAGCTGGACCGATAATCTTCCTTACAGGTAGGTGCTTGATTAGGCAATGAGAAATATGAAAGGAAACCTGACGAGGAAGATTCTAAGTCAATTTTGAAACAGAAATAAGATTGAAGCGAAAGTCTGGAACATATAAAACTTCATGGAGGAAAAATATATTTGAAAATTGGATTGTCTCACTAGAAGTAGCTAGGACATGTGAGCCATCTGGTAGATTAACAGGTATAGGAGTAATGGATTTAGAAGAAGTAAACAAAGTAGAATTAGAACAAATATGATATGTAGCTTCTAAATCTATGATCTAGGAATCTGAAAAAGAATGAGAAAGAGAAGAGAAATTCTTACCAATGGCACAAACATGATTTACAGATGTAGAGGGCTGAGATGAATGATGATTAGCTTGAACCAAGGCTAACAACTTATGATATTGATCAGGGGTGAAGCTATATGATTGATTTACTATTTATCGGGCTCAAGTGAAGCTTTACTATTAGAAACAGAGTCAAACGAAATAACAACATTGATAGCTTGAACCAAGGCTAACAACTTATGATATTGATCGGGTGAAGCTATATGATTGATTTACTATTTATCGGGCTCAAGTGAAGCTTTACTATTAGAAACAGAGTCAAACGAAATAACAACATTGATAGAAGCATTACAAAACTTAAACTGTGAGGAAAGCCATGCTTTCTATAATAGGTTGCCTCAGTATGTCTATACTTTCCACAATATGTATATTGTTTACCCAGATTAGATAGATTATTTCTGTGGTTGCTCTGAGTATTAGTCTGTGAGAGAGATGTAACATCCCATTTTCTAAAGCGGAATTTTTTTTTTTCAATCAGAGTAGAGCAATGGAGCGAAAGAGTAACTGATCATAACCAAACATGAACCATAGTGTAACAGAGTATTGATACAGCATTCTATTGTTCTTATGGGTAAATACGCAAAACGATAATGTGACGTCTCCGTCTAAGAGTTTACTCGTGCAACATGCCCTCCAACCTTGAGTCTACGCGGCTTCCGATGCGACATCGAAAGGAAATCTTCAACCGAATCTCTCGCACGGGCTGCTTGTCTTTATCCTTGGACCTTGGTCCTCTCGACCTCGGGCTATATGGAGAGCCGAGGTCCATTGCAATCGGACCCTGTGTAACGGTTAACCTTATGCTCAAATAAAACAAGATACTGATAGCAGTGTATTTATGACATAGCAAAGCAAAGACAACAACACAAGAGTATAGAACAGCTTGTATGATTCATGATGACAGATCATAAGCAAAGAGCAAGACATATAAGTGGTGACCCTAATCGAATCTCTATCCGTTTGGTGACCTTTAACAGAATCTCTATCCAAAACGGTGACCCCAAAACAATCCCTATCCGAGCTCGGTGACCCTAGACAGAGCCTCTATCCGTGAATGTACCTATCACATATATGCATATGAGCAGCACTAGATTAGTGTTACAGTACGCGAACGTACCTTCGTTGATGTACGTAAATGTTTCGCGAAATCGTACTTTCCGACGGAAACAATGGCTTGTCCGACAAATGCACGTTGGACAACGTAACGGCAAGAAATTAGGATTTCAGATATCCTATGAGAATAATGTCACTTCCATTAGTAATTTGACATTATAATCGGCATTTTAGGTAAAAATTACCATTTTGCCCCTATACCCCTACTTGGCGGAATTTCGCAACGCTTCGCTACATAGGCTATTTTCTTCCCAAAATTTCGCCAGAACTTCGACGCATTTATGATTCTTGAAAATAAAGACTAAAATAGCCCTCCCATATGATATCCAAATCATAAAAATAAAGACTACCCTAGCCTTACTAACTATTGAACTAAAGACTAAAAACTAAAGACCGAAAAACTTACCCGTTGAAGACTTCTCAGAATTTCTCCGAGCTTCTCTCTTCTTTCTCCCTCAAGAATTTCGGCCAAAGGCAAGAGGAGAATGGTGTGAAGAAATCCAAGGGGAGACATGCCTATTTATAGAATTTCTAAAGGACATAGTTGGAATTTTTAAAGTTGTTTCCAACCTTGCAAAATCAACATGAAATGGTGGAAAATCCTTGGCCATGGAAGGGGCTGTCGACATATGGGAGCTGATGTGGCAGCAAGGGAGTGGTCCAAAAATTTGATTACAATTGCCACTTTATGCCCTGGCTCTGCCGATTTTCCCGACGGCATTCGATTCGCGTGATTTCGGAGAAATCTCAAAATTCTGGATTTACAACTTTGAAGACATGTTCTCTCTTACTAGAAATGTCCAAGTTAACCTAAATTTTGATCCCATATAGGGATCCAACTGTCCAATTGAAGTTTTCTCAAAACGTGTCCAAACGCGTCCTAAGCTTGTAATGCATTTCAAAACGTCAACTTCTTCGAAAAATTCACCGATTCCAAATATGTCAATATAAATTCAAACTCATTCCTAGATATTGAGTTAGAATTTATTTTCTTCAGATCCAAAAATATGCCTATCTGCATTTTTCCCTATTTCGTCTTATTAGGTAAATGCACTAACTACTTCTAATTAACTTCCGGAAGAGGTCACTTAAAGGTAAAAACTCACCGATCAATATTTTACCTTGACCTTGGGATTCCTATTCCTAGATCTCTAGATAGGATCCGTTTCCTAATTTTTAAATTACTATTCACTATTTTTCACTTTAATCAATTATATTATTATTATATTTGCAACTTGCAACCTAAGTTTTCATGATATTTTCTTAAAATCTTATCCTATTTCCTCTTTAACAATTCGGTCAAAATCTGGTCCAATTATTAATAATTTTCGTTTTTTTATTTAATTGATAGTTAATTAATAATTATTTAATAATTATTTTATATAATTTTTTACAAAATTTCCTATTGGTCAAAACTTGTATTTAGGCTCAAAAATACCTAAACTCAACTATTTTTCTCCAAAATTTCCAATTAATTAGTAAATATATTTTTACTAATTTTAAGTCAATTACCACCAATTTTTGAGTTTTACATAATTATTTCATAATTTCTTTTGCTCGACTTAAGTATTTAGCCATTAATTGCTTAATCACTCTTTTAACCATAGTTGGTATTTTTCTAAATTAAGATGCCTTATTACCTTCATATCCTTGCATTAACCTTAGTATTTCCATGCCTCTTACATTATTCTATAATTTGTAAGGGTATTTTGGTCTTTTATTACTTTTGGTACATTCTTGTACAATTTTCCCAAGTTCATAATTTATTAAATTACCATAACTAGGGGTAATATACTCTCCTAATTCACTTGGTCATTTTACTACCTTCGGTATTTTTTATAAATTGTCTAAGTTAATTACCCTTTACAGGGCAATTTGGTCATTTTGGCACTTTGGCCCTTAAACTCCCTAATTTCTAAGAGATTTTCTTTAGAAAATAAGCTAATTATTACTTAATATTTGATATCCCATATTCACCTACTTTCTTTGGGTATAAGTTTACCCAAAGTATGATACAGTTTTTAGGGTATTACATTTCTTCCCCCCTTAAACAAAATTTCGTCCTCGAAATTTGTACTAAACCAACTAAACTTTGTACTAACTAACTCCGTCCTACTCAAACCTTGGACTACACGCGTCGAATCTTCACTTCATCCGTCGCCCGCCTTCTTGGTGATCGTGAATTCGCCTTGGTTTATCCATAAAGATCTTATCATTTCGTACTTTGATATATAATGTTTCCCCGTGGTTCCCACACACCGCGGTTTAACACTACAAATACCAAAATGGATACCAAAAATGTCCCCATGGTTCCCACACACCATGGCAACATAAGATATCTCCTACTTAATGACATGATCACGGTCGAATATAACTTAAGAAATATGGAAATTGTTATGGAAGTCTAATCATGTTCGGAAATAAGGCTAACTCGGTTTGTTTCCAATGAATACTTGGATGATCTCCCGAAATGATCTCACGATGATCTCCCGAAATGATCTCACGAAATGCGAACTATACATTCGCCCTTGAGGTGCTTTATTGACACTAGCTTCAAGAATATATGATCATCACAATCACCAAAAGATTCTTACGATCTCTTGTGACTTGTACCAACTATGTAGAAATGTGATCAATCATATCCGATCTAGAAAATTTCTGCTCCGGCAATTCCGTTGAGCAACTTAGATATAGAGTAGCATGTATAATCGGTGACCCTAAACGATGTCTCTATCCGTTATGTATAATTGGTGACCCTCATGAATCTCTATCCGAGTCGGTGCCCCTAGATGGAGCCTCCATCCGAGTCGGTGACCTTAACAGAGTCTCTATCCGCTTGTTACTTATTTTCTACGTCGCTGCTAGTTTTGGTTCACCACTGGTGGTGTCCCGGGCGTAAGGCAATCTTGACAAGATGCAGGAATTAGATAATGGAGTGGATCATCGATCCTGGAAAGTGAGTATTTGTTTTCGAACAGCTTGCCCTGCTCAACTTATAGTAGTTGATGCTAGATTGAAAACTCGAGTCTTTCCTTCTATATGAATAGTACTGGGAAGCAAGTTGCTATTTCAGCTTCGATACGAAATTTTGGTATGGTGATCTGGATATTGAACTTATGCGAGGCATCACCAACAGAGAATTAATTTGTGACTCGAGTTGTCTTTGAATAAAGGTTTGGTTTCCGCATTAGTTCTACCTCTCGCTTAGAATAATATATTCTCTTTGTCACCGTTCATTTAACACTTTTGAGAATATCGTTGACACTATGAAGTGGTAGTACGATTTATATTATACCCGCAACTTGGTTCAAAACATGCTTTACAAGCTAAACGCTTACACCTAATGGTGTAGCTACAACATAAGTATGCATCCCAAAAGGATCCGTACACATATCCAAAGTAATTGATCGGTCTAACATCCGAATCGGTTTACAACTAACATGAATTTTTTACTAATTGATAGTGTCTCGGTCCATTCCTGAGGATTCGCCAGCCTCCATATTGGTTAGCGCAAAGATCCGTCCTGAGTTCTGTAGTCTTGTCTCAGCAGCCTTCTCAAGACAATTCTAGGTGATGTGTCCCGGCTTCGACATCCGTAATAGATTCGTTTCCCATCGCAGCTTGACTCTGGATGGTACTTCTTACACTTTGGACAAGATTGAGATTCTCGCCGCCTTGGTATAGTTTTGTTGTTCGCTTTGGACTGGCCTCTTGTTTCCCTCACCGGAGTTGTCCTGTGGCACCTTCCTTCTTCGTGAGGAGTTTCCGTTGCTAAAACTACCACGTCCCGCATTGCTATTGAAGTTTCGGATCTCTCGGAATCCTTTCAGATTACGCTACTCATCCGACAAGTTTCTACAGGCGCTTGTCAAATTCTCGGAATCGCTGGGACATAAGTCTTTCACCGATTTCATATTTTAGCCCGTCTATCAAGATGTTCACCATACTTCTTTCATCGTTGCCCTTCCTCAAAGTGTGGGAGTATCGGGAGAGATTAGTGAATCGAGCATAGTACTCGCCGAAAGATTCCTCATATCTCTCGTCGGATGTGGAGAAATTCCGACTCCTTGTTCATTTGCACCGAAGGAGGAAAGTACTGTTCATGAAACTTCTCCAAAACTTCTCCCATGTCACGGACAAGAGCGAGTCTCAAAGTTTCGCTGTGACCTCCCACCAGCGGTCCGCATCTCCTTCAAGTTGATAAATTGCGAGTTGGGCTTTGCGGTTTTCGTGGCGCCAATCACCCCGAATACTTTCTCCAGCCTCTTCACCAATCCTCTCGCCAAGTCCAGCTTTTCCTCGGAAGGTTGGCGGCTTTAACTTACGAATTGATTCACCCAATATTGGGTGGTTTTTTCTCCTCTCCTTTGTCGAGGCGGTGATCGGGATCTATCCGACTCATCTTCGTTCGTTGTGTCCATCACCCTCGTCGTCATCCTCCTCTTCTTCTTCTTCATCAGTACGCTCTTCTTCATCTTGGCGGTTCTGAAATTGTCTTTCTTGCCTCTCAGCTAGGAGTTCGTCAATCAGGGCTCTCTGTTCTTGGAGAGTTCTCCGCAGCTCTTGCACTTCGGTCTCTCACGGTTGATCCGGAATAAGATGTTGTTCGGGTATTGCGTCTATTTGGGGTTGTCTCGCCTCTTCCCTACCTCGACCTCGGCCTCTCGCCTTGGCCTCTTCCTCTTGGTGCACCGGCACCTCTTATGATGGCCATATTCTAGCTTTTCCTTTATCTTATAACGGACATAAGTGTCAGAAAAATAACACAATTCGTGGCATTAAAACATATACAATTTCATTTTAGATGTAATGTACATGCCAGCGTATATTACATCATCCAACCGGTTTATGACCAAGTGGTTATATCGTATGTCCCCACGTTGTCGTCATCGATGAATGATCCGAGCCAACAAGTTTCTCTCGGTTCTACGGGCATACTAGCCATTGACTCTACCCTAAGTCGATTATATTTCGGTTTGGGGTCATTAGAAATATCGTGGTTTCATCTTCGTCCCGCCGTCTCTCGGAATTACGGATCTACGCGTGTTACGTCCTATTATTACGGGATAGAAGATCTACGAATGTTCGTTTCGTCCATCACTACCTATTACACCGTTGTCATATCGTACTCATTTTCAAAAGGTGCTTCAAAGTCAAAAGGCTTAAGAACCTAACTCCGTTATCCGAATGAATGGCCTGTAAGTGTCTACCATGGGGGCCTCACCGACTTATACGGCGATCGATTGGCACACCCACGTAGACTAGCCTTGCCTTCGCACCAAACCGTTCGTGGTAACATAGTTAAACACTTGCCAGAAAGATTGCTCTGATACCATAAAGTGTAACATCCCATTTTCTAAAGCGGAATTTTTTTTTTTCAATCAGAGTAGAGCAATGGAGCGAAAGAGTAATTGATCATAACAAAACATGAACCATAGTGTAACAGAGTATTGATACAGCATTCTATTGTTCTTATGGGTAAATACGCAAAGAATCTCTATCCAAAACGGTGACCCCAAACAGAATCCCTATCCGAGTCGGTGACCCTAGACAGAGCCTCTATCCGTGAATGTACCTATCACATATATGCATATGAGCAGCACTAGATTAGTGTTACAGTACGCGAACGTACCTTCGTTGATGTACGTAAATGTTTCGCGAAATCGTACTTTCCGACTAAAACAACGGCTTGTCCGACAAATGCACGTTGGACAACAGAACGGCAGCAAATTAGGATTTCAGATATCCTATGAGAATAATGTCACTTCCATTAGTAATTTGACATTATAACGGCATTTTAGGTAAAAATTACCATTTTGCCCCTATACCCCTACTTGGCGGAATTTCGCCGCTTCCGCTACATAGGCTATTTTCTTCCCAAAATTTCGCGTAACTTCGACGCATTTATGATTCTTGAAAATAAAGACTAAAATAGCCCTCCCATATGATATCCAAATCATAAAAATAAAGACTACCCTAGCCTTACTAACTATTGAACTAAAGACTAAAAACTAAAGACCGAAAACTTACCCGTTGAAGACTTCGCAGAATTTCTCCAGAGCTTCTCTCTCTTCTTTCTCCCTCAAGAATTTCGCCAAAGGCAAGAGGAGAATGGTGTGAAGAAATCCAAGGGGAGACATGCCTATTTATAGAATTTCTAAAGGACATAGTTGGAATTTTTAAAGTTGTTTCCAACCTTGCAAAATCAACATGAAATGGTGGAAAATCCTTGGCCATGGAAGGGGGCTGTCGACATATGGGAGCTGATGTGGCAGCAAGGGAGTGGTCCAAAATTTGATTACAATTGCCACTTTATGCCCTGTCAGCCGATTTTCCCGATCGGCATTCGATTCGCGTGATTTCGGAGAAATCTCAAAATTCTGGATTTACAACTTTGAAGACATGTTCTCTCTTACTAGAAATGTCCAAGTTAACCTAAATTTTGATCCCATATAGGGATCCAACTGTCCAATTGAAGTTTTCAAAAACGTGTCCAAACGCGTCCGGTTTCGTAATGCATTTCAAAACGTCAACTTCTTCGAAAAATTCACCGATTCCAAATATGTCAATATAAATTCAAACTCATTCCTAGATATTGAGTTAGAATTTATTTTCTTCAGATCCAAAAATATGCCTATCTGCATTTTTCCCTATTTCGTCTTATTAGGTAAATGCACTAACGGCCTCTAATTAACTTCCTAAGAGGTCACTTAAAGGTAAAAACTCACCGATCAATATTTTACCTTGACCTTGGGATTCCTATTCCTAGATCTCTAGATAGGATCCGTTTCCTAATTTTTAAATTACTATTCACTATTTTTCACTTTAATCAATTATATTATTATTATATTTGCAACTTGCAACCTAAGTTTTCATGATATTTTCTTAAAATCTTATCCTATTTCCTCTTTAACAATTCGGTCAAAATCTGGTCCAATTATTAATAATTTTCGTTTTTTTATTTAATTGATAGTTAATTAATAATTATTTAATAATTATTTTATATAATTTTTTACAAAATTTCCCTATTGGTCAAAACTTGTATTTAGGCTCAAAAATACCTAAACTCAACTATTTTTCTCCAAAATTTCCAATTAATTAGTAAATATATTTTTACTAATTTTAAGTCAATTACCACCAATTTTTGAGTTTTACATAATTATTTCATAATTTCTTTTGCTCAGACTTAAGTATTTAGCCATTAATTGCTTAATCACTCTTTTAACCATAGTTGGTATTTTTCTAAATTAAGATGCCTTATTACCTTCATATCCTTGCATTAACCTTAGTATTTCCATGCCTCTTACATTATTCTATAATTTGTAAGGGTATTTTGGTCTTTTATTACTTTTGGTACATTCTTGTACAATTTTCCCAAGTTCATAATTTATTAAATTACCATAACTAGGGGTAATATACTCTCCTAATTCACTTGGTCATTTTACTACCTTCGGTATTTTTATAAATTGTCTAAGTTAATTACCCTTTACAGGGCAATTTGGTCATTTTGGCACTTTGGCCCTTAAACTCCCTAATTTCTAAGAGATTTTCTTTAGAAAATAAGCTAATTATTACTTAATATTTGATATCCCATATTCACCTACTTTCTTTGGGTATAAGTTTACCCAAAGTATGATACAGGTTTTTAGGGTATTACATTTCTTCCCCCCTTAAACAAAATTTCGTCCTCGAAATTTGTACTAAACCAACTAAACTTTGTACTAACTAACTCCGTCCTACTCAAACCTTGGACTACACGCGTCGAATCTTCACTTCATCTGTCGCCCGCCCTTCTTGGTGATCAGGAATTCGCCTTGGTTTATCCATAAAGATCTTATCATTTCGTACTTTGATATATAATGTTTCCCGTGGTTCCCACACACCGCGGTTTAACACTACAAATACCAAAATGGATACCAAAATGTCCCCATGGTTCCCACACACCATGGCAACATAAGATATCTCCTACTTAATGACATGATCACGGTCGAATATAACTTAAGAAATATGGAAATTGTTATGGAAGTCTAATCATGTTCGGAAATAAGGCTAACTGGTTTGTTTCCAATGAATACTTGGATGATCTCCGAAATGATCTCACGATGAAGAGTCTCTATCCGCTTGTTACTTATTTTCTACGTCGCTGCTAGTTTTGGTTCACCACTGGTGGTGTCCCGGGCGTAAGGCAATCTTGACAAGATGCAGGAATTAGATAATGGAGTGGATCATCGATCCTGGAAAGTGAGTATTTGTTTTCGAACAGTTGCCCTGTTCAACTTATAGTAGTTGATGCTAGATTGAAAACTCGAGTCTTTCCTTCTATATGAATAGTACTGGGAAGCAAGTTGCTATTTCAGCTTCGATACGAAATTTTGGTATGGTGATCTGGATATTGAACTTATGCGAGGCATCAGCAGCCTCCATATTGGTTAGCGCAAAGATCCGTCCTGAGTTCTGTAGTCTTGTCTCAGCAGCCTTCTCGTGACAATTCCAGTGATGTGTCCCGCTTCGACATCTCGTAACAGATTCGTTTCCCATCGCAGATTGACTCTGGATGGTACTTCTTACACTTTGGACAAGATTGAGATTCTGCCAGCCTTGGTATAGTTTTGTTGTTCGGTTTGACTGCCTCTTGTTTCCCTCACTGGAGTTGTCCCAGGGCACCTTCCTTCTTCGTGAGGAGTTTCCGTTGCTAAAACTACCACGTCCTGCATTGCTATTGAAGTTTCTGGATCTCTGGAATCCTTTCAGATTACGCTCAGTCATCCGACAAGTTTCTACAGCGCTTGTCAAATTCTGGAATCGCTGGGACATAAGTCTTTCACCGATTTCATATTTTAGCCCGTCTATCGTATGTTCACCATACTTCTTTCATCGTTGCCCTTCCTCAGGTGTGGGGAGTATCGGGAGAGATTAGTGAATCGAGCATAGTACTCGTCGAAAGATTCCTCATATCTCTCGTCGGATATGGAGAAATTCCGACTCCTTGTTCATTTGCACTGAAGGAGGAAAGTACTGTTCATGAAATTTCTCCAGAAATTTCTCCCATGTCACGGGACAGTAGTGAGTCTGTAAAGTTTCTGCTGTGACCTCCCACCAGCGGTCTGCATCTCCTTCAAGTTGATAAATTGCGAGTTGGGCTTTGCGGTTTTCAGGGCAGTCAATCACCCTGAATACTTTCTCCAGTCTCTTCAGCCAATCCTCTGCCAAGTCCAGTTTTCCTCGGAAGGTTGGCGGCTTTAACTTACAGAATTGATTCACCCAATATTGGGTGGTTTTTTCTCCTCTCCTTTGTCGAGGCGGTGATCGGGATCTATCCGACTCATCTTCGTTCGTTGTGTCCATCACCCTCGTCGTCATCCTCCTCTTCTTCTTCTTCATCAGTACGCTCTTCTTCATCTTGGCGGTTCTGAAATTGTCTTTCTTGCCTCTCAGCTAGGAGTTCGTCAATCAGGGCTCTGTTCTTGGAGAGTTCTCCGCAGCTCTTGCACTTCGGTCTCTGCCGGTTGATCTGGAATAAGATGTTGTTCGGGTATTGCGTCTATTTGGGGTTGTCTGCCTCTTCCCCTACCTCGACCTCGGCCTCTGCCTTGGCCTCTTCCTCTTGGTGCACCGGCACCTCTTATGATGGCCATATTCTAGCTTTTCCTTTATCTTATAACGGACATAAGTGTCAGAAAAATAACACAATTCGTGGCATTAAAACATATACAATTTCATTTTAGATGTAATGTACATGCCAGCGTATATTACATCATCCAACTGGTTTATGACCAGTGGTTATATCGTATGTCCCCACGTTGTCGTCATCAGATGAATGATCTGAGCCAACAGGTTTCTCCGGCTCTACGGGCATACTAGCCATTGACTCTACCCTAAGTCAGGATTATATTTCGGTTTGGGGTCATTAGAAATATCAGGGTTTCATCTTCGTCCCGCCGTCTCTGGAATTACGGATCTACGCGTGTTACGTCCTATTATTACGGGATAGAAGATCTACGAATGTTCGTTTCTGTCCATCACTACCTATTACACCAGTGTCATATCAGTACTCATTTTCAAAAGGTGCTTCAAAGTCAAAAGGCTTAAGAACCTAACTCCGTTATCCGAATGAATGGCTGTGTAAGTGTCTACCATGGGGCCTCACCGACTTATACGGCAACTGATTGGCACACCTACGTAGACTAGCCTTGCCTTCGGCACCAAACCGTTCGTGGTAACATAGTTAAACACTTGCCAGAAAGATTGCTCTGATACCATAAAGTGTAACATCCCATTTTCTAAAGCGGAATTTTTTTTTTTTTCAATCAGAGTAGAGCAATGGAGCGAAAGAGTAACTGATCATAACCAAACATGAACCATAGTGTAACAGAGTATTGATACAGCATTCTATTGTTCTTATGGGTAAATACGCAAACGATAATGTGACGTCTCCGTCTAAGAGTTTACTCGTGCAACATGCCCTCCAACCTTGAGTCTACGCGGCTTCCGATGCGACATCGAAAGGAAATCTTCAACCGAATCTCTGCACGGGCTGCTTGTCTTTATCCTTGGACCTTGGTCCTCTCGACCTCGAAGCTATATGGAGAGCTGAGGTCCATTGCAATCGGACCCCAGGTAACGGTTAACCTTATGCTCAAATAAAAACAGTATACGGATAGCAGGTATTTATGACATAGCAGCAGCACAACAACACAAGAGTATAGAACAGTTGTATGATTCATGATGACAGATCATAAGCAAAGAGCAGTACATATAAGTGGTGACCCTAATCAGAATCTCTATCCGTTTGGTGACCTTTAACAGAATCTCTATCCAAAACGGTGACCCCAAACAGAATCCCTATCCGAGTCGGTGACCCTAGATGAGCCTCTATCCGTGAATGTACCTATCACATATATGCATATGAGCAGCACTAGATTAGTGTTACAGTACGCGAACGTACCTTCGTTGATGTACGTAAATGTTTCTGGCGGAAACTGTACTTTCCGACGGAAAACAGCGGTTTGTCCGACAATGCACGTTGGACAACGTAACGGCAGCAAATTAGGATTTCAGATATCCTATGAGAATAATGTCACTTCCATTAGTAATTTGACATTATAACGGCATTTTAGGTAAAAATTACCATTTTGCCCCTATACCCCTACTTGGCGGAATTTCGCCGGCGCTTCCGCTACATAGGCTATTTTCTTCCCAAAATTTCGCGTAACTTCGACGCATTTATGATTCTTGAAAATAAAGACTAAAATAGCCCTCCCATATGATATCCAAATCATAAAAATAAAGACTACCCTAGCCTTACTAACTATTGAACTAAAGACTAAAAACTAAAGACCGAAAAACTTACCCGTTGAAGACTTCTGCAGAATTTCTCCAGAGCTTCTCTCTCTTCTTTCTCCCTCAAGAATTTCGGCCAAAGGCAAGAGGAGAATGGTGTGAAGAAATCCAAGGGGAGACATGCCTATTTATAGAATTTCTAAAGGACATAGTTGGAATTTTTAAAGTTGTTTCCAACCTTGCAAAATCAACATGAAATGGTGGAAAATCCTTGGCCATGGAAGGGGGCTGTCGACATATGGGAGCTGATGTGGCAGCAAGGGAGTGATCCAAAAATTTGATTACAATTGCCACTTTATGCCCGGTCTGGCCGATTTTCCCGATCGGTACCCGATTCGCGTGATTTCGGAGAAATCTCAAAATTCTGGATTTACAACTTTGAAGACATGTTCTCTCTTACTAGAAATGTCCAAGTTAACCTAAATTTTGATCCCATATAGGAAAATGCACAAACGGCCTCGGAATTAACTTCCGAAAGAGGTCACTTAAAGGTAAAAACTCACTGATCAATATTTTACCTTGACCTTGGGATTCCTATTCCTAGATCTCTAGATAGGATCCGTTTCCTAATTTTTAAATTACTATTCACTATTTTTCACTTTAATCAATTATATTGTTATTATATTTGCAAGTTGCAACCTAAGTTTTCATGATATTTTCTTAAAATCTTATCCTATTTCCTCTTTAACAATTCGGTCAAAATCTGGTCCAATTATTAATAATTTTCGTTTTTTTTATTTAATTGATAGTTAATTAATAATTATTTAATAATTATTTTATATAATTTTTTACAAAATTTCCTATTGGTCAAAACTTGTATTTAGGCTCAAAAATACCTAAACTCAACTATTTTTCTCCAAAATTTCCAATTAATTAGTAAATATATTTTTACTAATTTTAAGTCAATTACCACCAATTTTTGAGTTTTACATAATTATTTCATAATTTCTTTTGCTCAGACTTAAGTATTTAGCCATTAATTGCTTAATCACTCTTTTAACCATAGTTGGTATTTTTCTAAATTAAGATGCCTTATTACCTTCATATCCTTGCATTAACCTTAGTATTTCCATGCCTCTTACATTATTCTATAATTTGTAAGGGTATTTTGGTCTTTATTACTTTTGGTACATTCTTGTACAATTTTCCCAAGTTCATAATTTTTTAAATTACCATAACTAGGGTAATATACTCTCCTAATTCACTTGGTCATTTTACTACCTTCGGTATTTTTTATAAATTGTCTAAGTTAATTACCCTTTAGGGGCAATTTGGTCATTTTGGCACTTTGGCCCTTAAACTCCCTAATTTCTAAGAGATTTTCTTTAGAAAATAAGCTAATTATTACTTAATATTTGATATCCCATATTCACCTACTTTCTTTGGGTATAAGTTTACCCAAAGTATGATACAGGTTTTTAGGGTATTACAAGAGATGTCTTATTAAACATAGTAGTGACATCCAAAGATTGAAAACCAAGCTCTCTTTCTTGTTGTGTGACCAAAGAAAACACACAATTATTGTTTGGTAAAGGATCAATCAACATGACTTGTGACTTAACAGCAGAAAAACAATCACCCAATCCTTTCAAAAACCCAATGACATAATCATGTTCAATATGTTTCTTATGAAGCTCAATGAGTACCACAATGACAATGGGGTTTACAAGAATAAAAAAGCACAGGACGAAGAATTGAAAACTTATCCCAGAAGATTTTGAGCTTAGTGAAATAGTCACTTATAAAGATATCACCTTGTTCAGACTCTAGATCTCCTCTTGAAGATCAGCCAAACGGAAGATGTCGTTCTATGAAAAACGATACCGTAAATCCGCTCGAACATCACAAGCTCTGTAAATCCACAAGATGCTCTGAGCAAGTGTTGGTGAGGAGATCTTGTAATCCACGATAATACCACCATATTGCACCAATCCTAAACCTGGATAGAGCGGATCTGTGCTACTCATAATAGAAGATGCTCGATCAATGAACCATGTTTTGTTCTTGGACATTAACGACATCTTCATCGCTCTTGTCCATGAGTGATAATTTGGACTAGACAAGACGGGTGAAATAAGAATCAAGGAAGGATTCTCATTCGGATGGAGATAAAAAGGATTTCCAATGTTGTGAACCGAATCGGAAGAAGTATGGATGAAATCACCTACAAGATTTCTTCCAACGAGAGAAGAAGTTGTTTGCTTCTTAGTTTCAATTGAAGAACTAAGCAATCTCACGGAAGAAGCAAGTGTAAAACACTCAGAGACAAGAAGATTAGGGTTCGGACAAACGGTTAAGGAAGAAAAATTGCTAAGGAGCTGAGCGCGAAGACAGAAATGATAGTGAGAGAAGAAAAGTAAAGGTGTTTGCGAAAGAAGAGAGAGAGAGAGAGAGAGAGAGAGAATTAGATGTGGTCAATGACTCACAAGCTCTGATACCAAATTGAGAAAAGAAGAAAGAAATGAATCCAGATTGTATTGAATTGAGAAATAAAGTGTATGTACAACTTATATATATACATTTTGTAGAAATAAATACATAATTACTGCTTCTAACTAAGTTTGTTATATTTCCTAAAATAGTTACACTAGCTAACTAAAAATGTTAATTGAAACTGGTTACTAAATGAAACTAGTTGTACTAACTAAAACAGCCTCTAATAACATTAGGAACCAGAGGAGTATGCAGAATCATCATTTTACAGTTTTTACTTTGTAGAAAACTTTACAAGCCATCCCATCACTGAATGAGTCTATTCAAAGATGAGGCCGGTCAGTCAAATTTGAATTAAGAGAACAAGTTACATTATCGCATAAATTGTACTATGTGTGAGAACCCACCAACATGTGGCTTGACCTGTAAAGGTCACAATCTATAGGAGAACACGTGGCTCAACTTGATTGGACCACCAGGTAGGTCCAGCTTGAGTGTTTCATTCCTGATCCTTTAAGCACTTAAGCCCCAAGCCAGTCCTTTACTCTGCATATTTGTGACCATTTTTTGGAAAGCACGCGGGAGAAAAATGAAGGTGATCGATAGCAAATCATGCATGCATGCGCCCATTTTAATTTTCTTCTCATATTTCTCATATTCTATAATCATTTTCCATATAGGTCAACTGAGATATATATATCTTTTAATTAATTTTCAGTATTGTTAATTTGTCACAGATCTTCAGCTGGGTGCACAAGACGTTCCATCATAATAGTGCTCATAAGGGTTTGACTCACATATACATCTCTAGCTAACTTTTTTTTTCCCCCTTCAACACTAGCTAACTTGTTCGAACAACGTAACTCTGCATATAAATTTTTTTATCCTACGTAATTTTCTACGAGTGTTTTTGTTTTTACACAGATGGGCTTGATTAATCAAAAGTGAGAAAGGCTGAGCCCGATGTAATGAATTGGGATAATAATAATAATCAAGCTTCACTGAAAGAAGTTGCTCTCGCTGATCTGGCTGGTGGTTGGAAAGATGGGTTTCTAACTATTGGCACTCTTGGCTGTTATGGTCCCTTCAATTTCAAGAGCTCCGACAGCCACAAACATTACTTGGCTTTGGAAAGTGATGAAGAAGAAGCAGAGAAACATGTTGATGATGATGAGAAAGAAAACAAGTATTTTGATTCTGATGAGCATGATGAGGAAATGATGAAACCACTACTTATTGGCTCCAAGTTTGAGAACAAGTTTGAACATGTTGTGAATGAAAAACCTAATGTTGCCAAAGTGGAAGCTCTGGTGACTACTCCGACACCAACGTTGGTTTCTGATGATGATGTCGTAGAATGCATCGATGTGGGGACCGATGAGAAGGAGAAGAAGGAATGTGAAAGAATCACTCTAGCTGACCTTTTCTTGGCTGATTCTGAGAAAATAATTAAACATGACGAGGCTGCAAAAGCCTTATTGCTTGATGATGATGATGATAAACAAAGCCTTAAAGCCAAACATGGACAGCCAGCATCCGCCAAGAAGCTCATATCTCGCGTCACTAATAAGGACAATCCACACCCAATTAAAAGTGTAGGAAAAGTAAGTCATTATTTAACTACTACTTCAGTAAGACATAATTACCTAATTTTGTAGATTAAGGATATTAGTTAAGTTAGCTGATATGACATATGTTTTCTAAAATACCTCAATCATCTTCCTTAATTTTCCTCCTTTTTATCCTACTTGATTATTGTTGAATGAATATTAGTAGGGTTAATTTTGGAAAAATTGGTAACATCTGAAATAGGTCTTACATTTAGGATTTGCATCTGTTTAGGTTCTATATTAATGACTGGAGGGCCTAATAATCAACTAAGAATTTGCATGAATCGATTTGTTTGACTTGATTTCTTTCTTTCTTAATGTTGTAGCTGATGAAGAAGATGATAAAGAAGAAAATCCATCCTGATGTTGATGTTAAGAATGAGAAATCAGAAGAACAGAAACTTAGTGCAATCGAAATCTGTGAGAATCAAAAGATCGAAGGTATGGCACAGCTGGTCCACTACTTTTATATAATATATTTGTTTGCTTTAATTTCTTTGAGTGGTTTATAACAAAGCATGCACAAATTGCGGAGGGAAAAGGTGCATATATATATTCTACTTTTTTTTGTTGTCTAAGCAAATGACAAACAGATCCATCTTAAATATTATTCTCATAATTAAAGTGAACATGTATAGTCTAACAAATTTGATCTTGAAAGTTCACAATTAATTGTTCTTTCATTTGCTTAACTCTGATCCTAAACAACTTAGAAATTATGCTCGCGTACAAACCTTAGGCGTACGTTATTCACTTATTTGTGAATTGAGAAAAGGGAATAAACTGATCATTAATTTTGTTGCAAGTATTTTCAAGTTTATGATACGTTTATATGCAATAAATAAATTGTTACTTGGATGATACTATTTGTATGTATAGATTCAATATGCTGTTTAATGGAAGATTGATTCGAAATGATCAATTGATCAAAGGTATACCCCAATTCCAAGTGTCATTTTCCATATGTTAGTAGTAGTAATCATTTATCATCTGTCTGGGTCCCTCCCCCACAAAAAATAACTAAAAAATTCGACAAAGAATGCCAAATAATCATATTGTTATCAGCCTACAGAGTAAAACTCACTTTACGTGATTCCGCTTAAAAACTACTCGTACATATTATTTTGTTAGCCACATGACTTACCTTCTTTGTGGATATTTTTCATTTGCTTTAACATGGCCTTCTAACATCGTATGTTTTTTTAATTATGCTAATTTTATTAAATTAAACATTTCTGAATTTCAATTTTTTAAATTACATCTTTTTTTTTTTTTTGAAAGTGTGCAATTGCTAAATTAATTTAAATTGATGCGGATACTCTGGCGTCTTTTTGCAGGCACTAGTGGTTGATCCCTGCTCTGGTGTCTGTTGATTCGCTACAATTGTATTTGATTATATTTTATTTTTCATAGGACATATGCTAATTATATCGGGTTAATTTTTGTTGTCGTATTTTATGAACTAAGCATGTGATTGTGTTGTCTGACACCTCAAATTTGTTGTGTTGAATTTAATTACTTTGACTTAAATAGTGTTTGACTCAAATCTCTGCTCCTCTTGACTTTCTTTTAGAATTTTGATGCAATATTTTAAGCAATCGTTCATCGACCATTCATTTTTATCACTCGTTTACCACAACTTTTCTTTGTTTTTATTTTGGGAATTATTAAGAAGTGTTAACAAGTTTCAGTATAAGAAATGATAATATCTTACTTATCATTTGGACTTCTTAATAATTAAGTCTCTTCTTTCACTATAAAAAAATCAAATTAGTAACAGAATTTCCGTCACTAATCTGTTTAGTAATGAAATTTAGCGACGGATCAGTGACAGAATCGGATTAGCCTGAAACTGGGGACGGACGGGCGATGGAAATCATATAATATGATTTGTTAAAAGATTACATATTGAAAATAAGTCTGATAAAATATAGATGATATGTATCATGATAGATAAGATGTTTTTTAAAAAGTTGACTGCGGATATGACGTGATTAAGCTTTCCCTTATCTTTTTCAAGTAAAGATGTTTACCTTTATCAATACAATGAACCTTATTTTATATATGTATAAAAGATAAAGTATAATTTATCCAGAAAAAAAGATAAAATATATTTAAATCAGGTTTATCCAGATGGCTAAAAACATTTCTATCTAATAGAATATACTTCTATTATAGATCTTATTCACATGTTAATTTAACTTCCGTTGAAATTCGAAGTAATATACTGTACATTATTTAGCAGTAACTATATATATCTAGCTCACCGCAAACCCCAGCGGCTCGGACTCATCAATCTCATATTCCCTTTCCTCCGACGTTGTAGAACTCATTACGTCTCTCATGGAAGCCAAAGTCGCCAAACTCACCGCCCTGAAACTGCATCATTACTTTTATTTCCCTTCGTGTTGTTGAAGAAATTTTGCTCAGAAAAGATGTTCAAAACCCGCTTCAATGCTCTTTCGTCTGCAGAGATTGGAATAACTTTATTACTAATCCTGATTTCATACACCGCAGCTCAGACTGAACTTTTGGTTTCAGAGACCAAATACTTCTTATTAAAGCTTGTCATTGCAAAAGGAGTGAAGAAAGTTATATAAGGGGATATATTCATTTTTCATATTACCGAGTAACCTATTCATTACATTGGGATAACGATGAGTTTTCTTTGTCTCACACACTGGAGAATCCTACCATTGGTAATAAAATACCTTTCAAATTCATTATTTGGAACCAAACGGTTTGAAAATATGCATGGCTTCCCCTCACGCCGACTTGGGATGAAAGACCATATGTTATAGGCTTTGATTTTGATCGTGACAACAACAACATTAAAGTGGTAAGCATTGTTTATCGTTATTGTGATAAGTTTAACAGGGCTCAAGAGTTTGACTCGTTTTCTCATACGTCACATGGTCATGAAAACATCTCACGTATAGTATCCTCCATTCATATTTCATCCGTCGTGGCACTCCCACCATATTCTCACCGTATTCTTCAACGATGCGCTTCATTGGATTGCTTGGCATAAAGAAGAAAAATATCCCGCATGAAATGTTTGGACAAATATTGCTTCCCGATGGCGCATGAATTCTATCATGACAGCAGCGGACTCGCTTCTCTTAATTAATACAAGAAATAAGGGACATTGAATATGATATATGATATATGCTAAGGAAGCATATTACTTTTTACTTTTTTTCCGTTTGGATCATGAAAGAATATGGGAATCATGAGTCCTGGACAAACGACTCCTCAACCATGACAAAGATAGATTCATATTTTATATTAGGGGCGAGGAAAATTGGTAACATCATGGTAGAGCTGGATGTTGGGCAGATTTATAGATACGATCCATCAACTCTCCCCTCTCAATTACTTGGTGAAAGTTATGGAAACAGTGGTTTTTTTTTTTTGCTATTACACAGCTTTTTTTTACTTGAGAAAGGATATATATGTTAATTCTTACTAAATGTTTGACAGGATGTTGCTTAGATTTGTAAGGAGACGTTAATTATTACTATTTGTCTAGTTATTTAAATTGATAATTTCGATGTCCTTATTTTAACTAATCAATCATCTTACAAAACTTTTAATTAACAAGAGAGCGCAGAAATCCCAAGCTTGGAAAGGATGATCTGATCGTCTTCACCGCCAAATTAACAACATCGTTAGTTGGAAGAGAGGACGGAGATGAGGTGCGGTGAGACGGTGGCTGGGAAGGAGATCGAAGAGGATGAAGGCGAGCTTGCGGCTAAGGGGAGGGAGGTCCGAGAGTGGGGGAAGAATCACAGTCATGACTCACGAATTAGGGACGAAAATTTTCCTTTACTAATTTGTGACGTAAATCAGAATTACGTAACTAATCAATTAGTGACGTTATTTTTAGTGACAGAACAAATTCCATCAATAATTCCATTCTTTCACTAATCTGTCAT
Source organism: Acacia pycnantha (assembly GCA_025563575.1). Classification (NCBI taxonomy): domain Eukaryota; kingdom Viridiplantae; phylum Streptophyta; class Magnoliopsida; order Fabales; family Fabaceae; genus Acacia; species Acacia pycnantha. The sequence goes on from JAMWYP010000118.1 coordinate 395,486, forward strand.
TAAACTGATTAGTGACGGAATTTCTATGACTAATATACCTTTTTTTTTTTTGTGTTTGAAACCTCATAGTAATTTCCATTTTTTTTTTAGCATTAATAGCTTCTATTGGCGGCAATTTTGTTCGAAGAACTAATGGATGACATTTCTCCAAACAAAAATTCAAATATTGATTCACAGATTGTGAAGACTAACCCTTTTTGTCTCATTTTTACTTTTATACACATATGATCCCTTGTCCAAAGACTAATATCTGATGACCATAAACTTAATGGGCCTGGCCCAACAATTCCAATTGACAAATATAGCCTATACGATGAGAAAGGCCAGCCCAATGACGTAAACAAGCCCAGTTAGCAAAACATCTTCATAGCCCACAACGCAACTACTAAGGATCTATTACCCTTTGTTTTTGGGTTCAACTGGTAAAGGGGTCGGACACTCTCACCAAAGGGAGACGGTTTGATCTTAGAGTTGGTCAAAGCGCTGGGAGAGACATCCTAGCTCCTGGGTGCCTAGGTAAATGTCTGAGAGTAATAGACAGCTCGCATTGCCTAACATTGGAATCACCTAGGAGGAAGGGAGACTTCGTCCTGCCCTTGGATCATGGGTGAGCCTAACCCCTTTCCTAAAAATTTCTTATATAAAAAAAAAAAAAACTACTAAGGATCTATTCCCTTTACTATGTAATTTCTGTTTCTATGTAATTGGCTTCTAGCCTCTTTTATTATTTAAAAAAAAAAAAACTACTAACTCCAAAACATTTCTGATTCTGCAATGCATTCCACGATATTTGTCCTATGTATTTAAGGATATGGGTCGCACAAGAGTGTTTGGGATTTATTTCTCTTTATGAGGAATTCATTTCCTTTGTAATGTAGGCTTTTAGCCTTAGATCACTCAACCAGGAGAGGTTTTCTTTACCAAAAATAACCAGAAGATATTTTGTTGTGTTTTTGTGTGTCTGAGAGAGAGAGAGAGAGTATCCATATGATATGAGCTACATGGGGAAGAGTAGAGAAAGAGACATGGGGTGAGGACCACGTAGCCTTTTCTCTTGGATCTTTTCTGTTACAGAAAAGAAATATGTCAACGACCTGACAAAATCTAAACTACTTCATTCAACCGATTTCGAAAACAATGTAGAGTAGTTCATAAGGACAAACAACGGTCAACCACCACCGGAACCCTACCTCCACCGCAGCGAGTGTGTCATGCGGAACAAGGTATAGCGGCGGCCAAAATGAACGCTTCCTTTGGATGAGTTCTTTTTTTTTAAGAGTAGTAAATGTGTGTGTGTGTGTGTGTTTTGCTTTGCCAATAGAGTAGTAATGTATATATGTTTCATGACAAGGAGAGATCGATGATTTTCAATAGTGAGTTATTGAGAAAGAGTTAAAGCACAAGAATCCAAATAATATAAATCCCTAGTCTAGTAGTGGAGGTGTTATATAATTTTTCTGAACCAATGCCATAGCATGGTCCCCCAACAAATATATATGCAAATGAGAAAAGGTCGAGGTTTTGGTCCCCCTCAAGGCTCAAGTTATATATCCATGGAAAAAGGTGACATTCAGAACATGGCATTGTTGGTCCCTCTTCTTCCCTTACAACCAGGATGTATATATATAGCATTTATAAATAAACAGATTCGATCAGGTCAAGTTCTAATTCTTGTTTGCCCCACTTACCCTTGAAATGTTTGTCCTCCTTCCCATATATCTCTCTCTTGTAATTCATTCACTGACACACTATTTTTGGATCCTTCTTCAACTATCAATCAATACCATTTATTTCCTCCCATCCATTGATAAGATCTACCATCTTGCTTTTGTTTTCATTCAAAAAACTTCAAATCATCAACTTTTTTTTTTACAAGATTTGGATCCTGATACCCTAAGCGAACACTCGATAAGATTATAGAATGAGATCTTTTAGTTAATATCTATCTAAAGATCTAGTTTTTAATAGAGCACAATGACGTCGTGTAATCTATGTAGCCAACCCCACCTAATGGGATAATGTTTTATTGTTGTTGCTGTTGAATCCTAGCACCCCTGCCCTTATATATGAACTAGGATTCAGTTTCACGTTACTTATCACCAATAATTCATACTAGCTAGCTCCCTAATCCTTCATATAAGAAGTGCATAACTAATTTGTGGGTATTAAGAAATTAATTAAATTAGTTATTTGTAACAAATGTGTGTTGGTTTCTTAAAATACCATTTTAATCATATGCATTGTAATTACCCCCGACATAAAAATCCTTACTATGTACAGTTAATAAGGATACTTTAGCAAAAGAAATATTATAAATTTAGGAGAGAAAGTAGATGAAGACCTTATTCTTAGGATTAAAATAAACCCTTTGTCTAGCTCTTATATTTAGAACCATAGCTAGTACTACCTCCAGTCTTAATTATATGAACACTTTTGTAGTGCAATTTGTACTACAAAAGTGTTCCTATAATTAGGACCGGAGGAAGTAATAAACTTTTCATGTGTCTACTATTCTTTTGTTATATTCCCTTTATATCCTATAATTGAAAATTTTGCAATTAAGCTCCTTTGATTGTGGTCCAAAATTATAAAGAGATGCAGAGAAAGTAGTATTTCAAAGGCATACAAGTTACCCCCCAAGTTTCAATGAGATATGAGGATTTTTCTTTTGTGAATGAGACAAATTAAAAGGGGTTGAAGAATCGTGTTTTTATATACTCATGGTAAATTATTATTTTTAAGAGATGTCAAAACTGTACACGCACATCCATCTATTATTATAAAATACCCAAATTTCCTTACGACTGAAAGGTGACCAAACTACACATAAACGGTAAGATTTGATTTTTTTTTTTTAACAAAAATTATTAAAGTGTAATTTGTGTAGAAAAATATTTAAACTTTTGTTTTGATGATATTGACTTTATGTCGACAAACCCATTTTTAATTTATTCTTATTTATTAAAAAATTACTATTTTATATCAACCGCAAATACATTTTCAAAATACGTGTTATATCACATGGTTAGAAATATATATAAATGTCTTTTGATCAAATAAATATTATTATCTCTTGTTATGCAGAGATAGTCAACATAATACATCTTTAAGATGATAACGAAATTTGGAAAACAAATAAAAGCCGAGCAAACTTCAATTTGAACTCTTTATATTTCAATATGTATTTTTCATTAGATCCGACCTTTTGTTGGATGGAACTTGGAAATTTTGAATTTGGTGTATATATTACCTGTCGATCCTAATAATCAAATGATTTGTTAATACAATTTCCAATCATTCAATGATCCTTGCACCTAGCTAAGTCATTGACAAAATATTAAGTCACTATTGGAACATGTGTGGAAAGTGAGAATATCTAAAAGAATCAAACATTTGAAAGAGTTTAATAAATATATCACACAAATGCATCTGAACCAAATCTTTGGGATTATATATGCAATAATGATTTTATCAATATATATATAATATATGTTGCAAGCATGAATAGTAGTCTCTTTATTAAAATACCATTACTTCTTTTGGTATTAACTAGACTTTTCTACATATGAACAGTGCAGGACTAGGAAAATATTGATACAGTCCAAAAGCAAAGACATCGATAGATTTAAATTAGTCTGTTGTAATTTTTTCTCCAATCTTTGGAACAACGATTAGAGTGTCTAAAAGCAGCTTTTCAATCATGATTTACAAAATATGTGATAAGTATATGAGAGGAGTATTGTCTCAACTTATGTGCATAAACACTTATAAGCCTCATAATCGCTAACATGCCCTAGTCAATTCCATCTAGACATGTCCATGAAGAATGAGAGGAAGAGGAAGAAATGTATATTTTATTTATTAAATTGAGAAAATATAAAATCAAGCTTGATTTTAGAAAAGAAAATCAAGAGATAAAGATGAAACACAACATTTATTATATTTTTTGGTGGAGCAAAAATTATAATGACAGATGGTGATTAAAACTATAGAGTGACAGATCTGGACAAAGCGTACAGTTTGGGGTTATAATTAATAAAACAACTTCCCCTGGAAACTAGGGCAAGCTTTTCTTTTTTCTTTTTTGGCTTTTTTTTTGGGGGAGGTGATGATGGCAACAGGTAATTTTGTTTAATTATGACTTGGCAACGAAATCATATTTGACTTTGCCACTATTATAGATGAAAAACGAGTTGAGCCCATTTAGGTCCTGGATTTATAGAGGCTGGATTTAAAATTTTTGTCTTAAAAATAAAAATAGGTTTAAAAGGGTTAGCCTTGTAGGGCCGGAGGCCTAAAAATAAAGACCAACCCTTTTAGGCCCGTATTTTTTTTTAAAAAAAATTATTTACATGATAATAATATTATTGATTTTTTATAATTTGTTAATGATGTTACAAATATTTAGTTGTTATTATCTTTTTTAGAATTAAGTTTCATAAGAACATCTTGTATTAAAAATCTTTAAAATCAAAAATTTATAAAAGATATTTCTTATTTCATAAATATTCTTATTAATTTTGTATTTTTTGACTTATTTTCTAGTGATTTTTTTTGTTCATATCTTTTGTTGTTTATTTTGTTAACTACTTACATTTTTCAATACATATTTATGAGAAGTATTTTTAATTTTGTTAAGTCTTCTCATTAATTATTTGTAATTGTGGTATGTGAACAATAGTTTACCTTTGATTATGACTTAGTGACTGTGTTTGTTGCATGATGCGTGTTGTTTAAACCTTAATGTTGACAATATTTATTTGTTAAATTAGAAATTTAATTGTTGTAATTTACTAATTATAGTTTTTTAGAAAAAATTGCAGGAAATATGTTAAAAATTAGAAAAATGGCTCTCAAACCTACAGGCCCAACCCTGCCCCATACGCTCATAGGTCAACCTTAAAAGATATATGTTTTTCTTACCCCAAACTTGAAAGAGTCGGTCTTTTTAAACCCTGATCTTTCAAATATCAACGCTAAATCCCAACTCTAGTCACTATTATATTACAATTTACAATTGGCTGGACCTGCCCATGAAGGGCACTTTCGAACTGTGCCCTTGTTGAGCTTGGTCAATATTATATTAAGCTAAATAAGCAACAGAAAATTAAGTATAATGCCATTATAAATTGATTCATTATCGATAGTAATAGCCCAATATTACTTAATTATTCTATTATCACTTGTTGGTAATTTTCTTAATTAAGACACTCCTTTATCTTCAAACTTTTGCCTTCTAGAATTTCCATGCCCATTGCATTAATCCATAATGCAAGGGTATCTTCTATACTTTTTTATAATAATAAATTTTCTATAGTATGGAAGAGTCAGTGTTCCTTAGTTGATATTATCGTCAGAGGAAATTATATATATTATTTTTTCTGTAGTTTGATTCAAGAGCAGACAATTTTTTTGCCTTTGTTTAAGGTGTAGTCAATATTTCGATGATATGTTCAATACGCAATTTACTATGGCACTTCAAATTTCTAACTCTAATAAAAATAATCACATAAATATTAAAATAACAAACTAAATTAATGTTCAAGGTCTATTTCCATCCCTCGTGTATATTTTGAATTTTCATTGTGCTGTCAGTAAGGTTATCAAACTCACGAGTCTAAACAAACTCGTGATAGTGACATAAACTCGTATCATGAACTCGAATCGGTAAACTCGTAAGAGTTTACTTTTATCATTAAATATATATTAACATTGTATAATTAAATAATTTAATTATAAAAATGACAATAATTTGATTTAAATATATTTTAAATCCAAATAATTGAAATTAAATATATCAACATTCATAATTTATTATATTTAATAAATAAATTTTTATAAAATTCATATATAAAGCCATTGAGGATGACAAAATTGAAAGAAAAAAAATTAACACAATTTTGTAAGTTACAAACGTAAAAACGGTAAATTTGATGTGTAAACTCGTGAGTTTATCTGAGTTTACAGCTGACACGATTTTACTAGAGACTTAACTCGATTTAGTAAGTTTGACAACAATGGCTGTCAGCATTAAGTGTAATTTTAAAATATCTACTTAATCACAGTAGTAGTAGTAGTATTAAAGGACTATAAAATTTAACTTACTCCTTATGGTAAAAAATATAGGGTGTTTTTAAGAAGAAATCCTTAGTCTATATATAATACAAGTTTCTTTGAGTTATTAATTACCGTTTCTTTATTTTACCCCTGTTTATTAGTGGCGCACATTAAATATTAGAAAAGGATAGATGCGAGGCAGATTTGAATAGGAAAGAAGTTGATTTTTTTATCTAAACTGGATTTAATGAGTTAATCGCTCTTTTTTAGTTCCAACGAAGTGGTTGTAAGTGACTACTCTCTCTTTTTTATAAGCAACTTTCTATCTCTTGAGACTTGCCCTTAATATAATCAACTTTTTTTTTTGTCTCAAAATTTAAACTATTTTTTTTCTACCCATATTAAATACAAATATTTATATTAATTATCACTCACTTACCACTAATTCTCTTCCATTTAATCATTTATTACCCATTCTTTTTTAGTAATTTCCTTTCATATTTTTTACTCATTCTCTCTCTTATATGCTATTTTCATAAATAGAGATATATTGAGAAGAAACGTGACATTTTAAAAATATTTATTGTTTTTAACTAATCTTAATTAACCATTAGTTTGTTTTACACAATTAAGAAAAAATTGTTTATAAAAAGGATTGAGGGAGTAATATTTTAGATTGAATGGAGACTTTTGAACAATAAATTAATGGTCATCATTGGAACTTTCACGAGATTATTGTAATGAAGATTAAGATTTAAGATACTTTATATATGACGGCTAAGTGATCAAGGAAACAATGCGAGTTGAATAAAACACTTTATAATAGATAATTCAATTGCTTTGGGGCTAAATCATTAAGCGATAAGCTATAATGTATTTGTATTATTAATTATTAATTACTTGTTACGATCATATATCCAATTAGTGATATAAAATGTCAACAAGTGTGATCATGTAGTGAATGGATAAAATAGTTTTAAAAAGGGTTCGCATTCAACTGAGGCAAATGTAACCTCTCATCATTTTAGTATGGAGAATGATGTAATCGAACCATTTTCAAAAAAGATAAATATTTTAAACAGAAGGAAAGAATTTCTATCTTGAATTGGATTCTCAAAATCTTGTTGAGGCAATTAAGAACAACTCTAACAGCACCAACAATATTAATAGAGATTGATGAGAAGAAATTTGAAGTATGAACCATCTCTTGTTAAGCGAATATTCTTGCCAATGTTACCATTATTAATCTGAAAACTGGGCATATCTTGGGTTGCATGTATTCCTCTTTTTTTGGAGTCTAGTCCTTAGGTTGGATATGATGAAATTTATTCCATTATTGAATGCAACCTCTTGATTTACAATTTAATTTGACCAAAAATATTTTATTGTTATTGAATGTACGTAACCTCTTAATTAATAGAGTTCAATGATGTCATAGTATCCATATAGTCCCATTCTAGTAAAATAATGCTTGTTGTTGTTGTAGTATTTCTTCTTGTCCTAAATGTATGAACTAATTGAGAGTAATTTTACTTTAACCTTAAACGTATGAACTCAATTTACTTTTTCTCCCAGATTTATAATTTTTTCAAACCATCCTTATTGATTGCATATATGAAAACAATTTTATCAATAGAGATAATAATTAAATAAGATATTTTAGAAAAGCCAACATACATTTATCATAAGGAATTAAATTATTTTCTTTAATATTTGTAATTTTTTTAGTTTATTTAGCTCCTATATTGGAGGTGAATATATTTCCTTTCTCTGAGTTATTTGTATTCTCCAAAAGGAAGGAAGAAAAGAAGTAAGAATTTTATATTGCTGCATGATGTAGGGTAAGTTAATTATTAAGAAGAATAATCGAAGCAGTTTGGAAAATTCAAAGGCACATTAATGTAATATTAATGAGAACTAATAACTCCAATTACCTATATATACAAACTCACCCTGGTCTTTTTATAAGAATTTAACATTTAAATTGCCTTGGTCTTATTTATAAGAACCTGAAAAGGTTGTATGAGTATTTAATGAGTTTTTTCCATTTTTGCATTTAGTTAACTATATAAGTTGCATTAATTAAACAGTTGATAATACTTATATTCATTGTTATCAAACTCGCGAGTTGACTCTCCGAGTTTAACGTTTTTACGCTTCTAACTTACAAAATCGAGTCGAGTCAGTGGTAAACTCGTGCTAGTTGTAAACTCGGTTAAACTCACGAGTTTGTACACTGAGTTTACCGTTTTTATGTTTCTAACTTACAAAACCGTGTTAGCTTATTCTTAAACTCATGTTAACATTTTTTATTTGATCATATTCAGTGGCTTTATATAGAAATTTCTTTATTAAATATGATAAATGATGAATGTTGATGGATTTAATTTCAATTATTTGGATTTAAAATATATTTAAAGAAAATTGTTGTCATTTTTATATTTTAGTTATTTAATTATACACTAGTAATACCTATTTAATAAAAAAAAGTAAACTCTTACAAGTTTACGATTCGAGTTCACGATACGTGTAATACCCTAAAATTTGAATTAGGGAAAATATCATAATGACCTTATTTCCTAAGGGAAAATATCTTGGAAATTTGGAGAAAAATAATAATGTGCCAAAATGACAAAAAATGCCCTTACAGAGCATAAAATGACTTAAGAAAATTATGAAAAATCCTAAATGACAATAAAATAATTGTTAAAAATTAGAGAGAATGTTGTCTCTAATTTAGGCAATTTTTGGGATTTATTTCCTTGGAGAATAGTGAGGGATTAATTAAATAATTGTTGGTTAATTATTTAAGCATAAACAAGAGAATATTCAAAGATAATTATGTAAAACTCCATAATTAATGGTTAATGGCTAGAAAATTAGCATAAATATATTTGCTAATTAATTGAAAAATATTGAGAGAAATAAAGGAGATTAAGTATTTTTGAGCTTAAAAACAAGAATAGACCAATAAGGAAATTTTGTGAAATTTTTAGGAAAATTGAAATAAATAAATAAATAAATAAAATATTTATTAATAATAAAAAGGGGCCAGCCGAATTGGACCAAAGAAATGAGGATAAGAATGAAGAAATAAAATCTAGATATTTAGTTATAATTTGTATTATTTTATTATATAATTAATTAGAGTGAATAGTAAAAAATAAATAGGAAACGGATCCTATCTAGAGAACCAGGAATAGGATTTCCAAAGTCAAGGTAAAATATTGATCAGTGGATTTTTATCTTGAAGTGGTCTTTTCCGGAAGTTAATTCCGAGATCGGTAGAAGAAGTTAGTAATAAGACGAAATAGGGGAAATCTGAGAAATAGGCAGATAGTCACAGATTTAAAATTCGAAGAAAATAAATCATAACTCAACCTCTGGGAATGAGTTGAGAATTTCCTGGACATATTTGGAATCAGTGGATTTTTGTCCAGAGGTTGACGTTTCCGGAAATTGATTCCGTAACCGGCACGTTTTTCAAGAAACTTCGGCTAAACCATTGGAACCCTGAATGGAATCAAAAATTAAGTTAACCTAGATACTTTTGAAGAGAAAGAGAAGATCTTCAAAGTTATGATTCCAGATTTCTAAGATTTTCCAAGATTAAGCGATTCGGACACCGATCGGGGAATTCTATCGGACCGGGGCAAAAAGCAAAAGTTGGATGATGACTCAAGGGGGGGTAGCCGGACGTTTTTGAAGTTTTTTGTGGCCAAAAATCATTCATCTAGAAACCCTAGAATGCATGGTTAGAATGGAAGAGTAAATTACAAAGTTGGAAAGGGAAAATTACCAATTTGGCCACAATTTCTCTCTATAAATAGGCCACCACTTCTCTTGAAATTTCACACCATTTCCTTGAGAGTTTCGAAAAGTAGAGAGAGGTTAGAGAGAAGGAAGAGGCCGGGGAATTTTGCAGCGAAGCTCTGGGTAAGTTTTTTCGGTACTTAAGCGTTCGTAGTTCTTTCGGTAGTTAGAGTAGAAATGCTATATTAGTCTTTAATCTTCCAAGTATGATTAGATATCATATGGTAGGGGTATTTTAGTCAAGAATTTCGAAAATCAAGGTGGGGTCAGAGTTCTGGCAAAATTTTGGAAAGTCGGAGTCAAAGTAACGAAGTGCTGGCGAAATTCCGCCGATTAGGGGTCGGGGTAAAATGGTCATTTTGACTAAAAATGTCCGTCGTAATGATAGATCCTTAACAAGTACGTTGTTATATTGATAGGATATCTCGATAAGGTTCGACTCTCTGTCGTGCCGCATACCAACGAAATACCGATTTTCGTCAACGAAGGTACGTTCGCGTACTGTAACACTAACTCTGATGTTTGTGGTATGCATGTATGTGGTATGTGTGTTGTATAGATGTTGTCTTGTTTGAATGCATATAGTGGTTAGAGGATATGTCTCGTATCTTTGGGGCAATATGTCTCGTATCTTCGGGGCAATCTGTCGGTATGTTGGGGGCAATAGGTCTACATGTTGGGGGCAATACATATGCATGGGTTGTGATAGAGTGATGGTATGTGCTGATGATGTTGTGGATGTCTGTCGTTTGTATGTGTATACATAAACATGAGGTTAACCGTTACACGAGATCCGGTGCGGCTGGATCTCACCCTTAACATAGCGCCGAGTTCGGGAGGACCGAGGACCGAGGAGAGAGACAAGCAGCCCGCGTAGAAGTTCCGGCTGAAGACTTCTTTTGTTGTTCCGTCTGAAGCCTTCCTTTGATGTTGTTATCTACTTTTGAACCACACGGTTTTGTACCGCTTCTGTAAATTGGCTAGACTTACGGCATTTTATATATAAATATCAGTTACTCAATCGCTCTGATGCTCTACTCTGATTATTTGAAATGATGTTTTGATGAAAAATATATATACTGCTTTTGAAAACGGGATGTTACAATACGAGTTTACGTCACTGTCACGAGTTTGCTTAAACTCGTGAGTTTGACAACCTTGCTTATATTACTCTATTTCTCTCTTTTACTTATTAGAAACAAAATTTTATTCTAGACATATTTATTATTTTTAATTAATTGTAACCATTTTTTAAACTACATAATTTAATTATTAAGCTCTTATAAGTTAAATAAGACCGGAGGGAGTTCTGGTATAACACTGAACGTGGAAAAAGACAACTCAAGTGTGTCTTTTTGGTAGGGAAACAAGAAACTGTATATAGGGTGCAGTGGTACTAGTATTTGAGTGTGAGAAAATGAAGAATCTTGGGATCTATGATCAGACCCAAATTATTGCTAGAAAATAGGAACCACCAAAAGAAATTATAGTTTTTCTAATATTCACTAATCTCAAGATTTGGAGCTACTATAGGATACCACGTTAATTGGTTTGGTTGGAGGCCTTATCTGACGAAACAGCCAAAACATTAGAAAAAGGTAGAAATTGGGCAATGAATGCACGTTAATGTCATCACTCATCAGTAATGAACATTTATGATAATTAATATGTCAGATTGGGTTGAAGACATTAATGTTTGCTTCTGCTCCTTTTTTGACACTGTTGAAGTACGTTGCTGCATAGTGCGTGAATGATCAAAACAGATCTGCATTATTACAATCACACTGTTTTAGTGTTGAATTTTAACTCAAGGTTAAATTGCTTAATTATATAGTTTGGCCTTTTCTTTGATTTCAAATGTTTCATTTAATAGGCTATTATATGGTTTTTGTCTTATCATTGCTTAACCACACCCAGCTGCAATGATATAGATATTTTGAAGTTGAATACCAATAATCACGGAAATGTTACATATGAAAATAAATTTTGGAGCAAAACCCAAAAACTAATAAGGAGCGAAGACACCACATCTTAATCTAAAACCTCAAGGCTCAAATTTATAGGTCCTTTCACTTTAGTATATATTTCCTTCTGTCTCTATTACAAAACACTTTATAAAAGGAATGAGTGATCCTTATTATAAATTACCAAATGGGATATTAATTATTTTTGTTTAAGATTGTCCCTATTTAAAATTGGATACAATGTTACTTTTTCACTCCTCAATATATATATATATGTAATACACGATTTAAAGTATGGGTACGTTTGAATTTTTTTCATTTTCAAATAAATTTAACAACTTAATAACTCACCTATTTAATTTTCAGCTGGTAAGGTTAGGGATGTGTGTACGTGTGAGTATTACTGAATTAAACCCAATTCTATTTAATGTGTGACTTCTCACATCATTTAAGTCTGCTCACCTTTGACATCCTCACAATTTTAATTTTTAAGTGGACTCAATAATTATGAACTTGAAGAAGTAAAACATAATTTAGCCCACAAAACAGTTAAATTACTCACACGCCCGCAAATCTTAGAAAGAAGGCAGTAAATAACATGAGAATTGCTAGGTAACGAACCAAAACACACTATAAAGAGAATTGAGCAAGGAAATATATAGTTCTCAAATGAATGAATTTGCGAGCTGAATTCGAACCAAATCACAAGGTAATCAGCTACAGGTTAGTATTTTAATTAATTGCAGAGAAAATACTTGTTTTTCTTGGGTTAAGGAGCAAAAATACACATGTGCTTTACCTTCAGGAGCGCCCAGCACCATATGCTTTTTTTGGGAGCAAAAAATACACACGTGGTTACCATTTTGGAGCAAAAGTCACATCTCACCGTTATGTTACTGTTCACCGTGAAGAGAGAAAAAGAGCTGAAGTGAACAGTAACATAACGGTGGGATGTGACTTTTGCTTCAAAATGGTAATCGCATGTGTATTTTTGCTCCCAAAAAAAGCATATGGTGCTGGGCACTCCCAGAGATAAAGCACATGTATATTTTTACTCATTTACCCTTTTTTCTTTGCTGCGCTAGAGACGTGTATCATCACTTTCTTTATAGATCATAATACATGTGGCTCCTTTTCGTACTTCGTTAGCCACCAAATTAAAAGAGCTTAATATTTAGTTAATCCAACACTCCATATATATAATATCAACGTCACGTTGTATCAAAAATATAATATATATCAACGTCATAGATCCCATTACACAGTGGTTCTTAGCCTCAACAGAAACCTAGAGACACATCTATGAATTTGATTCCCGTGGACACAGTACTGCTTAAATATTTCATATAGATTTTGTCACACATAATTTTCAAGCTCATTATCATGAAAAGCAACGCAAAGCAGCTACCACACACATACTTATCAAAATGGCTAATACATGCAAATGCAAGAGTAACATATACGATTAATTAATTAGACTCAAATGAACTTAAAAATCGACAGAATATTTGGAGACACGCTTAATTTTATCCCCTTATCCAAACATGGGAAGCCATCAAAGCCATATTTCTTTTGTTGCTTCCACTTGGATTTGCTCAAGGGTCATTGTCTTTGTGTAGTGAGATAGAGGGCAAGCCTTAATAACTAAGGGGTCATATGATAACGATAAGGCTTAACGTTGATGGTATATATTTAATGCCCTAGTTAATTAGTAGCTTAATGAATTGTTGGCAAGTCTTTGTCAAAATTAAGTAATTAATTATAAGAGAAAAGTCAGAATTGTTTGTTAGATCGTTGTCTTGGGTTCCATGTGTTCTTTCAACTGTCTTCTTAATAACATGAGCCAAATGGGCAAAAACAACTTGTAGGCATTGTACACGTAAGGCCTACCTGTTCAGTGTCAGCGTTTACCAATTTAATAGACTCCAAACTCAGCCAACGTTAGCCAACGCTAGAAATTATTAATTAAAGCTATTGGATGGTGATCCTCTTTAATTAATGCAACCTAATCAGGGTTTAAACTTGTTCTTGTTCAATTATCTACCACTACTCATTAGTGGCTTAATTAGAAGTTAGCTCGTCCGTGCTTCCTTCTAATCAGAGTTAAATCTGCGAGTAATTGATCAAAACCATGGGCGCAAAGTAAACTAGATTGAGTGTTATTTTTTGCAAGTAGAAGCATAATATATACTCCCTACGTTTCTTTCCTTTTTAAAATATATATATATATATAAACTGAATCTCACGGTTCTATATGTTGGTTAAAAACAATATATGTGTCAAAACTGTGACCATTTTTGACTAAAATACCCTTATTTATGTTGACATAGGGAATAAGAGAGAGAATAAGGAAATTATTATAATAAGGAGGATTGTAGAGGATAGAGAATAATAAATAAAAATGGTAGAAGTAATAGGTCTTCGGGGAATGTGAAAATTTATTATATTGATATTAAATAAGGATAATTAAACAAGGGCAAAATGTGAAAGTAAGAAGTAAGAAAATAAGACATTCTCTGAATGTTTCATATAAAAAGAAACGAGTTACGTGTAACGGTGACACACACACACACACATTGTAACATCCCAATTCCAGAGCCAATTTTTTTTTTTTTTAAATCAGAGTCGAGCCTTGGAGCGTAAGAGTAACTGATTCTCATTAAAACGATAACCAGAGTGTAATACAGTGTTGATACAGCATCTTATCGTTCTCATAGGTAATTACGGAAAACGATAAAGTGACATCTCTGTCTCAGAGCTCACTCGTGCTACATGCCCTCCAACTATGAGCTCACTCGTGCAGCTTGCCTCGATCTCCGATCCGTGGTCCTCCTAACCCTGAAGCTATAGCTGAGATTCAATTTATCGAATTGAATCTCAGGTAACGGTTAACCTTATGCTCAAATAAAACAGTATACGGATGACAGATATTCAAAACATAACAAGAAAGATATCTCTTATGCATATAGCAGATGCATGATTGCATGATTGTGACACGATGAACATAAGCATTAAAGCGAGACGTAAAGTCCTACACAATAATAGCTCGCACAAAAACCGGTGTCACGATGATCGGTCGTGTCCTCAGCGCTAGGAAAACTCTAACGGTATCATTAAGTCTATAACCCGTGTGAAACTGTATGTATAATCGGTAATCCCGACGAGTCTCTAACCGTGAATGTATCTCGGTGACCCTAACAGAATCTCTATCCGTGAATATACCTATCACATATATGTATATGAGCAGCACTAGATTAGTGTTACAAGACGCGTCCGTACCTTCGTTGATGTACGTAGATGTTTCGCGAATCGTACTTTTCGACGGAAACAGCGGTTTGTCCGACAATGGCACGTTGGACACAGAACGGCAAGCAAACTAGGATTTCGACGTCCTATAAGAGTAATATCACTTTCATTAGTGATTTGGCATTATAATCGGTATTTTAGGTAAAAATTACCATTTTGCCCCTATGCCCCTAATTGGCGGAATTTCGCCAGCACTTCGTTACTCTTACAAATTTTCTTCCCGAAATTTCACCAGAACTTCGACGCAATTATGATTTTCGAAATTCTAGACTAAAATAGCCCTATCATATGATATCTAATCATACTTTGAAACATAAAGGCTACTCTAGCATTACTACTCTAACTATTGAAAGAACTACGAAGATTTCAACTTTCGGGGACTCAATCCCTACTATGTTTTTACCTCGTCAGGCATATTTTTCAATGCAATGAGGCCTAAAAATCAATAGTAGGAATCTCACTCCCTACTTGCTAAAACCATCTAACAATTCTACTAACTACCGAACTAAAAACTAAAGACTAAAGACTAAAGACCGAAAGACTTACCCGTTGAAGACTTCAAGAATTTTCCCAGAGCTTCTCTCTCTACTTTCTCACTCAAGGATTTCGGCCAAGAGGAGAGGATTTTGGTGTGAAGAATTCTCAAGGGGTAGCATCCTATTTATAGAATTTCTAAGGGACAAAGTTGGAATTTTTAAAGTTGTTTCTAACCTTGGAAAATCAAACATGAATTGGTGTTTAATCCATGACCAAGGGAGCATGCTGCACGAAATTCAGGGCTGATGTGGCTGCCTTGGAGTGGTCCAAAAGTGGTGATTTGGGTTGCTTTAAACCCGGTCTAAGAGAATTTCCCCGATTGGTACCCGATTCGCGTGATTTCGGAAAAATCTTAAACTTCTGGATTTACAACTTTGAAACCATTTCCTCACTCATTAGAAATGTCCAAGTTAACCTAAATTTTGATCCCATATAGGGATCCAATTGTCCGATTGAAGTTTTCTCAAAACGTGTCCAAACGCGTCCGGTTTGAACGCATTTCGAAATCACCAATCTCTTGGAAATAATTCACCGATTCCAAATATGTCCAGATAAATTCAAACTCATTCCTAGATGTTGAGTTAGAATTTATTTTCTTCATATCCAAAAATGTGCCTATATGCATTTTTCCCTATTTTGTTTTATTAGGAAAATGCACAAACGGCTTTAATTTACTTAGGAAGAGTTTAACTAAGATAATAACTCACCGATCAATATTTGATCCCGACTTTGGAAATCCCATTCCTAGATCTCTAGATAGAATCCGTTTCCTAATTTCTAAATTACTATTCACATTTTTTTGCTTTAATCAATTATAATAATAAAATAATATCAACTTGCCTAAATGCTATTATACTTATATATATATATATATATTTTTTCTCATTTTCTTGGGTCCAATATTTCGGTCAAATCTGATCCTTTTTATTTAAATTTTCGTTTTAATTATTTAATTAATTAATTAAGAATATATAAAATAATTATTTAATAATTATTTTATATAACTTTTATTTTTCTCCAAAATTTACAATTAATTAGTAAACACGTTTTTACTAATTTTAAGCCAATAACCACTAATTTTAGGGTTTTACATAATTATTTCATAATTTCCTTTGCTTAAGCTTAAGTAATTAGTCAATAATTACTTAATTACTTTATTATCACTTGTTGCTAATTTTCTTAATTAGAACAACTCATTACCTCATAACATTTGCATTGACATTTGTGTTTTCATGTCTCCTTTATTATATTAGAATTTACAAGGGTATTTTAGTCATTTCAATGCTTTTGAGCATTCTTATTCAATCTCTCCAAGTTCATAATTTATTAAATTACCAGAATTAGAGATAATATACTCTCTTAACTCAATTAACCATTTTACTACATTTTAGGATTTTTCATAATTTTCCTAAGTCATTTATGTCCCTTAGGGGCATTTTCGTCATTTTGGCACTTTGGCCCTTAAACTCTCTAATTTCCTAGAGATTTTTCCTTAGAAAGTAAGATAATCATAACCTAGTGTTTGACACCTCATATTCACCTACTTTTTATAGGTATAATTTTACCCAATTATGATACAGGTTTTTAGGGTATTACACACACACACACACAAACACACACACACACATTTCATTTTGATGTGTGTGTATTATAAAGGAGAAAAAAGCTACTTCCATCAGCGGTGAACATATAAGTTAAAAGGATTGTTGATCTACCCCTCATCCTTGGGCTCAACTGACAAAGAGATCGGACACTCTCACCAAAGGGAGGGGGTTCGATCCTGGAGTTGGTCAAGGCGCTGGGGGAAGTTAAAATGATTGTTGATCTACCCCTCATCCTTGGGCTCAACTGACAAAGAGATCGAACACTCTCACCAAAGGGAGGGGGTTCGATCCTGGAGTTGGTCAAGGCGCTGGGGGAAACATCCTAGCTCCTAGGTGCCTAGGTTAACGCCTGAGGGTAAGAGACGGCTCGCCCTGCCCAACATCGGTATCACCTAGGAGGAAAAGAGATTTCGCCCTGCCCTTGGATTGTGGGTGAACCCAACCCCTTTCCTAAAATTTTTGTATAAAAAAAAAAGATTGTTGATCTATGTACTATTTTCAGCCACTTATTATTTTTCAATTTCTATTGGAGTATGGTTAACTTTGTTTACCTTATCTCAACTTCTTTCTCTCTGAGAGGACGTGTTGCTTCTTGTATTATACAGAGTTTGAAAAATGAATCATACTTTTCATAATTCATTTGTATCCTATATACACATATACACATGATGTGTGTCTATATATAAATATATTAGTTTTCAACTACAGATGACAGCATGATAGTGTTGCTGCGGATCTAGTAAACAAAACCCCGGGGGACTATATATATCTAAGCTCAAGGAATCGATGTGACAATTTATCAACAGAGAATATTACAACTCATTAATTCAATATCCCAAATTTAATAGGGGAAATTGGGGATGAATCCCCATTTAAAGCATTAATTGTAGAATGGCACTTAATTAAGGAAAAGGCAAAGTCATGAGGTCCTTTAGCTCCTAGGTTATATTCGCTAATTAATTTATCAAATGGGGATTTGCCGACAATTTTTCCTTTTTTAATTTTAACTCATTCATTGCGCTGATCAAGCGATACCAATAATCGAACTTGAGACCTCTAGGATCTAGAAACTCCAACCATGAGGACCACGACACGTTCTACAATTTTTCATATTGAATATGTTAATACTAACAAACCCGTAACTTTTAAAACTTAATAATAAACTTCTTTAAACTTATGAGTCTTTACTATACACATGCCCAAAATTATGAATTTTATACTCTTCTATTCCTATTTATACAATAGAGAGGGAATATTTATTTTGTTCTATTTATAAGTGAAATCATTAAATTTGTCATATAAATCTACAAGTTTTCTTTTCATTTATTATTTGTTATTATGTAAACTTAGCTTTCATGGAGTATCACTTTGATCCTTATAATTATGAGTTACTTGTAACTCATTCTCACATAGGAAAACTTTGGTTCTTATTAATTATAAGTCATTAGGGGAAACTTTTTGGTCCTAGATATAAGAAATACTTACCAGGAGCACCACCTTATTTGTTCTCCAACTAATTAAAATGCAAAAACTCATCTTATTTTAATCCTACAAGCCTTTTGAAGAAATTCATATTTTTAGGATTTTAGGATGTGGGGAGGGAATTGTGTTTTTGTGTTTTTGTAAATTAAGAAATTTATGTTTTTTAAAATCATAAAATTTGAAATTCTCTAGATGATGATTTTCTGCTATATAAGATTAAAATAAGATGAGTTATTGTATTTTAATTAATCAAAATACAGATAAGGTGGCGCTTTTGGAGTATGCAAGTATTTCTCCTTAAATATAAGTTACTTGCATTGTTTGGTATTTAATGATATTTTAAAATTTTACCCCCATTTAATTCCCATTGGAAAGGAAGAAAGAAAGGAGAGAGGTGATGAGAATGGCTTGTAAAAGCAAAGAAAGAAAAATATTCAATAATGGCATATTTGAAATTTTTCATCAATTTAATGCATTGATTGAACCACTATGGTCTTATATGCAAGTCACTTATTGAAGGAAAGTTTGATACTACTCTGTCTTATTTATAAATCCATTTTGATCAAAAAATTTGACCCTATTTATAAGTTCAGTTTCATGTAATAAATGAGATTGTGACAATTTTACTCATATTAATTGTACTCATGAAGATAGGGAGAAAAGAAATAGTTGAAAAATATTCAATCATAAGTGAGGGCAAAGTTGAAAATTTACCCCATAATCATTGAGTTTATCAAACTCGCGAGTTTAAGCAAACTCATGACAGTGAGGTAGACTCGTATCGTAAACTCGAATCGTAAGTTTATAAGAGTTTACTTTTACCATTAAATAGATATTAATAGTGCAAAATTAAATAATTAAAATATAATACATAACAACAATTTTATTTAAATATTTTTAAATCTAAATAATTGAAATTAAATCTATAAATATTCATAATTTATCATATTTAACAAAGAAATTTTAAAAAAAATATATTTAAAGCCTCTAAACATGATCAAATTGAAGAAGTTAACATGAGTTTAAGGATGAGTTAATATGATTTTGTTAGCTGAAAACATAAAAATGATAAACTCAATATATAAATTTGTGAGTTTAATTGAGTTTACAACGATCATGAGTTTGTTAGAGATTTGACTCGATTTTATAAGTTAAAAACGTAAAAACGCTAAATTTGGAGAGTCAACTCATGAGTTTGACAACAATACATTTTCTTGGTATGTGAAATTTGGTCAAAATGGACTTATAAATAGGATCTGAGTGGTACTAAATAAGTAAATATCAATCACCATTAATGATCATTTTTCTTCAATTTTACTCATATTTAGTTTCTTTTGAAAAGAGAGAAAGGGGAGAGATATGAGAATGATCAGTACATGTAGATAGAGACAAAAATATTAATTAGGACAAATATGAAATTTTTTATCAATTTAATATATTTATTGGTTTGCAAAAACAAGATACAAGTGACTTACATATGAAACCAAAGTGGTATGTAAAAATGAGTTATAAGTGACTTATAATAAAGATAATAGTGGTACCAAGAAATGATTTAATTTGTAAAGAGTAAATATCCTTTATGGTCCCTGACAAAAAATACGGACCCTATTTTGGTCCCTGACAAAAAAACCGACCATTATCCATACTTTTTATGGGACTAAAAAAGATCTTTTGGAAATTTGTGAGGGATCAAAATGTCCATCAATCGACCCTTATTTGTCCTTTTTATGGACTAAAAATGACCTTTTTTTGTTAGGGACCAAAATGAAGTCCATGTTTTTTGTCAAAGACCATAAAAGGGTATTTACTCATTTGTAAATAATGAACAAATCTAAAGAACGTAGTATAAGAATTTTTTTAATAAATTTAAAATTTCTTGAAAATTTATTGTAAAGTTTTAAAGATTAGTATATATATCACAACAGTTAGGATGGTTTTATATATGGGAAAAATATTTCTCCAGTCACTAGAGATAAGTTATCTCCAATAACCCCTAAAACTACGTCGTTTTGAATTAATGAAGGGTCTGTTTGTAATTTTAGGTGAATTAATGAAGGATGCAAAATTACGGAAACACCCTTTATTAATCCAAAACGGCGTAGTTTTGGGAGTTATTGGAGATAACTTATCTCCGTTGACTGGAGAAATTATTTACCCTTTATATAATGTATTCTATCTTTTCAGAATGAAAGCAGAATCTATATATGTTTCTTATAATAAAAGTAAAATTATATTTCAATAAAAATTACAGTTCAAAATATTCTAATTTTGTATCTTCAACGAAAAACATTTTTAAAGCTTAAAATTGTACAATAATTTATGTTTATGTTAGAGTCGAATCCTTGCTTGTTTGGCAGTATTATAATAGGGAAAATTAGAATAAAGTATCTAGAGGAAAATATATTTATGGAGAAGAACCATAAAAAATGTAATTATTTAGAAGGACCAATATAAAAATATAAAATTAAGAATACTAAAATGCCTCTAACAAAATCTTTTGCATTCCCTCCTACATTCTCTTTCACATTCTATTTTTAAAACTAATATAAAATTCTAAGTTTCATTAAATTAAACAATAGTTTCCTCAATTTTCATTTTTCACAACTTAATAATTTTAAATTTATATTCTAATGTTTGATTGTTCAAAGTAATTAAAATTTTTATGGTCATTTATAATAAATATCATTTTTTTACTTCCTTTATTTTATATTATGATGCATTATAATAACAGTGACGTGTTACTTTAAACTGCGACGGTCCTTACTCAAACTAGCGTTACGTTGAGCCACTTCTTCACATATGATTTGTTAAGCAAATTAAACTTCAAAATGCATTTAATCTCTCATTTACAATTGTAGACAGAAATGATTGAGTATGCATTTTTACCATCAGAAAAAGTAAATTATTTCGAAACAGAGTTGTTTTCAAAATACTGCATGTAACATCCCAACTCTTTAAAAGCAGTATAATTTTTTTTTCATCAAACATCATTTCAAAATTATCAGAGTAGAGCAACGAAACAATTGAGTAACTGATATGCATATATAAAGTGCCGTAAGTCTGGCTGGTTACAATAGCGGTACAGTAACCGAGTATTTCAAAGTACAGAACAACAAAAAGAAGGACTTCCGCCGGAACAAGGAAAGGAAGTCTTCAACCGGGTCTTCTACGCGGGCTGCTTGTCTCTCTCCTCGGTCCTCGGTCCTCCGGGACCTGATGCTATGTTAAGGGCTGGAGTCCATGCATCGAACCCCAGGTAACGGTTAACCTCATATTTACATACACAGCATATGGACTACAGACAATCATATCAACAACGTAACAGTATATGTGCATTCATCGCCCAAAAGCATGCATACATATATCGCCCAAAAACATCTATACATATATCGCCCAACAGCATGTAGATGTATCGCCCATAGCAAACGTAAACATATAAACAGCACATAGACATACCATCGAGCCATAAGTTACCACATACACTACACCTAACACATACATGCATACGATAAACATCAGCGTTAAGGTTACCAGTACGCGAACGTACCTTCGTTGACGATATTCTAGCACGTTTTACGAAAATAACGAAACGTCCAACAGCGGCACGTTGGACAGCGTAACGGCAACAAATCAGGATTTCTGATATCCTATCAGAGTAATATCACTTTCATTAGTGATTTGACATTATAATTGGCATTTTAGGTAAAAATTACCATTTTGCCCTTCTACCCCTAATTGGCAGAATTTCGCCAGCACTTCGTTACTCTTAGAAATTTTCTTCCCGAAATTTCGCCAGAACTTCGACGCAATTATGATTTTCGAAATTCTAGACTAAAATAGCCCTCCCATATGATATCCAATCATACTTGAAATTTAAAGGCTATTCTAACATTATAACCCCTACTTTTGAAAAACTGCGAATGCTTCAACTTTTCGGCGACTCGATCCCTACTATGTTTACACCTCTGCATATTTTTTCAACGCAAACAAGGATTAAAACAAGGATAGGAATCTTGTCACCTACTTCCTAAATCTAACTAACAATTCTACTAACTACCGAACTAAACCGAAGACCGAAGGACTTACCCGTTGAAGACTTCGAGAATTTCTCCGTAGCTTCTCTCTCTTCTTTCTCCCTCTAGGCTCGGCCAAACAAGGGAAAATGGTGTGAGATTTTGTGAAGAGAGGCATGCCTTTATATAGGCAAGAAGTGGGCAAGTTGTGCAATTTCACAAACTACTTTGTGCCCAAAGTTGTAATTTTCCTTTTGATTATAACCATGGAAAATTCAACACAAAATGGTGGAAAATCCTTGGCCATGGAGGGGCTGGTCGACATACACAAGGGTGATGTGGCTGCAAGGGAGTGGTTCCAAAAGTAGTGACAATTGCCACTTTATGCCCTGCTCCTGCCGATTTCCGATCGGTACCCGATTCGCGTGATTTCGGAGAACTTTCAAAATTCTGGATTTACAACTTTGAAGACATGTTCTCTCTCACTAGAAATGTCCAAGTTAACCTAAATTTTGATTCCATATAGGGCTCCAACTGTCCAGTTGAAGCTTTCTCGAAAAACGTGTCCGAACGCGTTCGGTTTCAAAACGCATTTCTGGAATTATCAACTTCTTCAGAAAAATTCACTGATTCCAAATATGTTCATATAAATTCAAACTCATTCCTAGATGTTGAGTTAGAATTTATTTTCTTTAAATCCAAAAATATGCCTATATGCATTTCTCCCTATTTCGTCTTATTAGGAAAAAGCACAAACGGCTTCAGAATTAACTTCCGCAAGAGTTTAACGGAAGTTAAAATTCCACTGATCAATATTCTACCTTGAATTTGAAATTCCTATTCCTAGATCTCCAGATAGGATCCGTTTCCTAATTTTTAAATTACTATTCACTATTTTTCACTTTAATCAATTATATTATATTTTAATTGCAAGTTGTAAGAAAATTTAGATATTAGAATTTTCATTTCTATCTTCATTTCTTGTGCAATTTTCGGCTGCCATTATATATATATATATATATATATATATATATATATATATATATATATATATTATTTTATTTATTATTTATTTATTTATTTATTTAATTTTTTTTTCCCAAAAATTTCACAAAATTACCTAATTGGTCCATTCTTGTATTTAGACTCAAAAATACCTAAACTCAACTATTTTTCTCCAAAATTTCCAATTAATTAGTAAATACATTTTTACTAATTTTAAACCTTTCTCCACTCATTTTTGAGCTTTACATAATTATTTCATAATTTCTTTTGCTCAGACTTAAATAATTAGCTAGAAATTACTTAATCACTTTATTATCATTAGTTGATAATTTTCTTAATTAGAATGTCCCATTACCTCATAATTATAACACCGACATTTCTGTTTCCATGTGTTTCTAAAGATTTTAGAATTTGTGAGGGCATTATAGTCATTACAATACTTTTTGAATATCTTTATTTAATTTCTCTAAGTTTGTAATTTATTAAATTACCCTAATTAGAGATAACATACTCTCATTATTCAAATAATTATTTCACTGACTTTTAGGATTTTTCACAATTTTCCTAAATCATTTATGTCCCTTGGGGGCATTTTGGTCATTTGGCACTTTGGCCCTCAAATTCTCTAATTTCCAAGAGATTTTTCCTTAGAAGATAATTATATCTTAACATTTGATACCCCATATTCAACTATACTTTCTATAGGTATAATTTTACCAAATTATAATATAGATTTTTAGGGTATTACACTGCAACATATCTTCCATGTATCCAAATTTTTCTGGAGGAAAAATAAATTATTGTTCGTCCTCTAAAAACCCGAACTTAACTACAAGAAAATACAGAACAAGTGAGAGGCTAATTATAAACCAAATCAAGACAGACAGAAACACATCATTATCTGTATCATGTCCTCCATATGAGTCTGAATAATAAAGCTGTACGCTGCATTCTTAATTCCAGAAAAGATGTAACATCATGTATTTAATGTTTTCGGGTGACCATGGCTGCACCTATTTTAATTTTAGTCTCTGAGATCATAAGCGTATTTATCAATATCATTTAGGGCAATGGTACTATTTTGAAATAACTAAACTATAATATATATGTATTATATACATATATGTGTGAGTGTGTTGAATATTTCTGGTCTGATAAAGCTTCTTGTTGGGGAGCATAATGTCCTTTGTAATCAGAGACATCATTTATAGCTTGTCTTATCTTTCATAATGGTGCTAACTATTTTCGTTCAAATGGGAGCAAACTTAGTTTAGATGGAATTATTTCAAATTGCCCAAAAACAGAAATGAAATTAAAGATTGAGAATTTAGTAATAAATAGACAGCATTCCGTTCTGTATGCTCCATTTTTGAGTAAGAGTACAAACAAAAGATGCCCTTCAACTTCATCTCATCACTACCAAATACTACACTGGCTTTTCAGTTCCAAAATTACGTCTTTAGTGGTCCAATATTTCAACAGACGTTTGTACAAATCACAACAATTATTTGACCGTGTAGCTCAAGCCAGCATCTTATCATGTCTAGTACTACTGTTTTACTCACCAATTCTATAATAAATAAGTAGTCAAATTCTTTTTGATTTGAACAGATAAGAAATAAAGAAAAAAAAAATCATAAAAATCGCTCAAATCTTAAAGGAAAAAAAATGTAATCATAGAAAAAGTTTGAGTAAATACTCTTTATGATCTCTGACAAAAAATACGGACCCCATTTTGGTCCCTTACAAAAAAAAAAAGGTCCCTTATTCATCTTTTTTTAGGGACTAAAAATGACCTTTTGGAAATTTGTGAGAGATCAAAATGTTAACCAATCGACCATTATTCGTCTTTTTTATAGACTAAAAATGACATTTTTTTTAAGGGACCAAAATGGGGATCACGTTTTTTTTCAGGGACCCAAAAGGGTATTTACTCAAAAAGTTTCAATAACAAATGAATAGTGTAGGCTTGTTGCCATCTCCTATGCTATGCTAGAATGGGAGAGAGACATCTCTATTGATATTCTTTTATGGAGAGGATCCTCTCATAATCCATTTTCTCATGAGCTCATATAAGCCGTTGATTGGAAAAAAAAAAAAAAAAATCCAAGGAGTATAACTAGATGATGTGACATTTCAGATTGATTAGACAAATAAGATTTAAAGATTATGAAGGATGATGAGAAAATGGATTAGAAGAAAAACCTAACCCTCTTTTTTTCCACTTCCTTTCTATTTAATGTTTCTATCATTAAATCAACTTTTAATGATTGAGATTTAGTACTATGCAAAAATGTTATTATAACATTAAATATAATAAAAATATGGTAAACTATTCACATTAAATTTCAAAGTACAAATTAATTTATCAATTTTTTGTTATTTAATATATTTTTTTGTAGGTCCAGTGGATCTATTGCTGATAGCAATAACTAATTCCTTTGCACCGTAGACTCTTCAAAGAGACTTTTGTGTTGGTTACGAGACCCTCTTCATACACCGCCAGGGATTGAGCTCATGATGACTAAATGCTAGCTTGCTAAATACATTTTCTATATTTACATGAACTTGGACTCAAGACCTTTCATGTTTAAGCAATCAAAGTCTCTTCCACTAGGACTAATGCCTGATTGTTGATAATATTATACTTCATCTATCCCTTATTATAAGATTTTAATAACCGAATTACTTAGTTCAAGAAAGTGTTAAAAATTAGTTCAAAGTAATAAATCTGTAGAAAATGTACATTTTTCTAAATATGTCATTATTTATAATTGGGCAGATGAGAGTGAGAAAAAAGATTAGATATGAGAAGAAGAAAAATGAAATAGAGTATATTAATCAAGAATAAATAGATAAGAAAACACATTTAATATTTAAACATATGTAGTGGGTGATGAAGAGAGTGAGTACTCAATAGAAAGGAGTAGAAAAGGACGGACCAATTCAAACCGAGGGAGATTTATCAACCATGTGGTGAAGAAAGTGAGTATTCAATAAGTGCCTCATAATAAAACCGTGGTTGGTTTGTGCCTTAAATTTTGTCAAGGATGACAAAAAAAAAAAAGGTTAAAGGAGTAAAAATATACATGTGTTTTACCTCGGGAGTGCCTAGTACCATATGTTTTTTTTTGGAGCAAAAATACAAACGTGGTTACCATTTTGGAGTAAAAGTCACATCTCACCGTTATGTTACTGTTCACTTCAACTCTCTCTCTCATCATGGTGAACAGTAACATAACGGTGGGATATGACTTTTGCTCTAAAATGGTAATCACGTGTGTATTTTTGCTCCCAAAAAAAAGCATATGGTGCTGGGCACTCCCGGAGGTAAAGCACATGTGTATTTTTGCTCATTTACCTAAAAATTTAATTAAAATATGGTAATCAAATAAACTACGTGTAAATCAAGCCAGATACACACTAATCAAATACAACAAATATAATAATAAAAACTCACGTCAAATTTTTCACAAGATTAGAAGTTAAAAAATCAACTAATTGATTGAACTGCCCCTATATATATGTAATGAAAAATAAAGCCAATAATGAGCATGAGTTGGGTAAAAACACAAATGTCTTGAGTGAACTAAAGGAATTTGCACGTACTAAAAAGAAAACATAATGGAAACATAGATTTTATGCTATAGGAGGCCATACGTGAGGAAGAATGAGATAGTGGTAGCGGTGGTGGTGGTAGTGGTGGACCATCTTGTGTTTAACGTTATTGAGTGAGAGAGATGAGAAGGCATATATGGGTGAGGCAAATTAACAAACAACATTTTATTTTGAGATAGCCGATGAAGATGAGGCCAAGGTTGCTATCTGTGTCTCCATCCCCTTGTATAAATAAAGAGCCAAATTCCCAAACATCATTCAATTTCAATATATATTTTATAAATTGACCCCTGCTACCTTCAGATCATAAATCCCCATCAACCTGCAACACACGGACACATAACATAAGGATCCTATATACTTGACCCTTTCTTCAGGCAACCCATCTCTCTCATCCATCAATACTTGACACATAACAGAAAACCTTCTCTAAAGAAGATATTATCACGTCAATAAGCTAGCTGTTAGTTGATGTGGTACGTGATCTCAACCTCCAAAAAGAGGAGAACAAACACAAATCTAAGTTTTTGGAAACATTTATTATAAAAGATAAAAACTTTTTACGTTTTAAATTTTTAAAAGAATTAATGTTAAATCCAAAAGTGACTAGGAGAAGATATACTTGATCAAGATAAAAGAAATTAATTATGATGATAACTAGTTGATAACAATATTTTTCTTTTTCTTTTTTATATTGCTGAATCTTTTTGCTGTCTGGTCACAGTGTGAAAAGACAGACGAATATGCTCTGCATATTGTTGATGTTTTTAATTTTTAATTTATTTTGGTTTTCCAAGACTTGAGCTAAAAAAGAACAAGTACACGCATGAGAGTGACACAAAAACATAAACTAATTAAAAGACTTGTATTAACTAAGCACTATATACAATGACAACAGATTAATCCTTTTCTAATAATAAGACAACTGGAGACACTACTTGATGCTCCATCCACTGTCAAATTACACCCAAAAACCAAAAACCAAAAAAAAAAAAAAGCCAGAAAAACGAAATTTAAAGACCCATCACTACATAAATACTCATCCAACCGTCCTCACACCTTCATCGTACCAGTTGTCGCCTCCATGGCCAGCTCCACCAACCCCCCTCAAACATGCATGCTAGCTAATTAACTCTCTACATAATTGATATTCAGTTTAATTAGAAACATTCATTCATTCAAAGATTAAACTAATTACGAATAAACATACAATTATATATATTAGATACGCCTTTCGTTGGTATCCATATATATAATATATATGCTTATTCATGACTATTTCAATCTCTAACTTTTTTTTAAATGATATGTTCCTTGCACACGCCCTAGCTCGATCTACCACTTATTTTTATTTTTATCTCTTGTATGTTTCAGTTTTAAGGTGGGCTTAAGCTGACCCTACACGCCTAGGGCACACTTTGACCGTAAGAGGATTGGCCATTTCACTTGATAGCCTCAGCACTTCTGATAAATCCACGTCAGCCTCATCCGACGGTAGCCACTGAAACTCATGCAAAAGCGATGCAACCCAAAAGGCCACGGTAGCGAAGCCCAGTGACTTGCCCGGGCACATCCTTCTGCCCGACCCGAATGGTGCCAGCCTGAGATCCGAACCGAATATTGAGAATTCTCCCTCCCCTTCACCGGAAACGAACCTCTCGGGCATAAATTCCAGCGGGTCCACCCACACATCTGGATCCCGGGCTATGGCCCACATGTTCACCATGGCTGTGGTCCCCTTGGGCACATGGTGCCCATCAATGGTCGTATCGGTGATGGCTAAGCGAGCCCACGAGAGCAACGGACCGGGCGGGTGGAGCCTCAGCACCTCCTTCACCACCGCCGGCAAGTAGACCATGGCCTCAACATCAGCCTTCGTGACGGCGCGTGACTTTCCCACCACTCGGTCAAGCTCTGCTTGAACGTTGCACTGCACGTCGGGATGAAGCACCATCCTCGCTAATATCCACTCAATCAGAATCGCCACCGTGTCAGTGCCCCTAAATATCACTTCCTGCAAAATATATATAAAACCATTTAGTTGCAAAAAAAAGTACAATTGGAAAATAATAGTGGTAGTGGATTGGAAGAAACAATTTATTTATAGTTACCCAAAGTACGGCGATCATGTCGGAGTCGGATAGTTGATCGGGCCCATGGAGGGAGAGCAAGACGTCAACAAAATCCCGGTTGGTTTGGTCCTTCTCATCGTGGGCTCGATGGTCGGCTAAGATTTTAGCAACGAACCGGTTCACTTTGGGGACCAGTGTGGAGCACCTGAACCGGATTCTCTGAGCATCGAAGTCCGAAAGCCAAGGGAGATGGTCCCCCCAGTTAAGGGTACCCAACAAGTCGTACCCTTCTTCCACTAACCCACTTAGTTCCTCCATTTCCCGGTTTGACTCGTCGACCCTATAACACTTTCCAAACACAGAGCTCATCATGTGGCTCAGAGACGCCTTCTTCAGAACATGCCGAACCGGAAAGCCCTTAGAGTAGTTAGTCTCGTTTCCAAACAGTGCCACCATTTGAGCTGCGATTTCGGACCTACAAGACTCGGAGGCTTTTATCTGCTTGGGAGAGAAGAGATGATTGGTGGCGATTCTCCTGAGGGTACGCCAGTAGGCACCATAAGGAGCGAACCCAATTGCTCTGTTGAACATCAAGCTGTAAGCGGATTCCTTGATGGGTCGATCTGCGAAGACGGCGCTGTTGAGGATCTCTTTGGCGACGTCGGGGTGGCAGGAAACGATGACCCGCGTGTTGCCGAGGCTGTAGGCCATGAGGCGTCTGGCGTTGCATGCGGAGGCGGCGGCGGCGATGCCGCGGTGGGCGAGGGAGGAGGACATGAGGTGGATGCTGCCGAGGAGAGGGAAGCCTCTCGGACCGGGAATCGCCGGCGTGGTCTTTCGTATCCAGGAGTAGTACTTGCCCCAAGCAGGCCCGCCGGGGTGAGACCAGTGGTAGAAGGAGACGAGGAGGAAGACAACGACAAGGAGGAGGAGGGTGGCAGGGAGGTTATCGTGGGTGCATTTGGAGGGTAAGAGGAAGAACCAGAGGTTGTCAATGCGGGTGGTCATGTCGGAGGCGACGGCGGAGGAGGAGGGAGAGGAAGCTAACGAGTACTATATGAGAAAGAGTGAGAGGTGGTTACTTGAGTTGAGGGAGGCGAGTAGGAGTATATATAGGGAAAGAAAGGAGACATAACTAGGAGGGGAGTTAATAATTAAGGAATAATCATTTTGGTTATGATTAATATTGTTTAAGATTAATTAATTAATATACACGCGAGATATATAGATGAATAAGGAAAGCACCACGCCGTATAAATGCGTCTTTATACATTAATACCGTACCCATGTTGAGATTTACTCTATTTTAACTTTTGTTATTCTTGAGCAAAAAAAAAAAAAAACTTTTGTTATTCGTTTTTTTGGATCGTGGTTATATGTATTGTCAAGTGCTTGAAAACATCTCGAGCAAAAAAAAAGTGCTTGAAAACAATATGATAATATTAGTCTCTCACAATTTGATAAATCAATATTCAAATCCTCATTAGAAAATGTGTTCATATTTATTACTTGACAATACCTCAAACAATATTATCTCCAATAAAAAGATACTTATTCTTAGAAAAAAAAAATGATAACATTAATAAAAA
This sequence comes from Acacia pycnantha, assembly GCA_025563575.1. Taxonomy (NCBI): domain Eukaryota; kingdom Viridiplantae; phylum Streptophyta; class Magnoliopsida; order Fabales; family Fabaceae; genus Acacia; species Acacia pycnantha. The sequence goes on from JAMWYP010000118.1 coordinate 426,546, forward strand.
TAATTGTGATAGTGAAAAGTAAAAATTTAAAAATTTTATGGGTGAAATAATAGGAAGCTTGGACAACAAGGGTGAAACATTAGCTCAGTTCGTCCGTACACATTGGACTGGTCGCCCATATAAAAATATCGATATAATTTAATATTGATAAAAAACATTAGCTCAATTGGGACTTCACAGAGTTTTGCACCGGTTCAGATTTCAGAGGTTTTTTTTTTTTTTTTTTGCTCAGAAGATTTCAGAGGTTTACACAAAATACAAAATTTTCTTGTCATTATTTTTTAACTTATGCAAACATTTTCCTTAGGTGATTCAACAACCAATTTGGATTCACGTTGGAAAAGGTCTTCGAACATAAACGATTTATTTGCTGAGGGGTTGATGGAGAAGCATCGAAGTAAAGTAAAGTAAAGAAAGAGATTTGTATATGATTTTTATTGACTTGAAAAAAAATTTATGGAAGAGATTTGCATGTGATTTTTATTGACTTGAAAAAAAACTTACGACCGTGTGTTAAAAGAAGTTCTTTAATTTGGAAAGCCTTAAAAAAATAAGGGTATGCTTACTGCATATGTTAACTATTGGGTCACATAAGCTATATATGAGGGGGAAGCAAGTAGTGTGAGAATGTCCAAGGTATGACAAATGACTATCCTATAAGGATTGATCTACATCAAGGATCAGCCTTAAATCATAATTTGTTTAAGCTGTTCTTAGACGTTCTAACTAAGCTTACACTCGAAGAAATCCTCAAGTGCATGATTTTTGCTGATGGTATTGTTCTTGTGGCTGAGTAAAAAGAAGACATTAATTCTAAATTTGAGTTATGGAGAAAAACCTTAGAATCGAATGGATTTCGACTGAGTAAAAGTAAGAAAATATATATACATTACATTTTTTATAAGAGGAGAGTAAGAAATGATTTAGACGTTAAAATGGGAGATCAGGTCACTCCACAAGTGACACCACAAGTGACAAAGTTCAAATAATTAGATAAATTCTAAAAAAAACACGGTGAAATTGATAGAGAAGTTAATTAAATAATTCAAACTAGGTGGTTTAAATGGAGAAAAATCATCAGAATTATTTGTGATCGAAAAGTATCTGATAAAGTAAAAGGAAAATTTTATTATAATACTATTCAGCTAGCAATACTTTATGGTAGTGAATGTTGAGCCGTAAAAGGGATAAGTGATCAGTACAAAGTGAGGGTAGCTTAGATGAAAATATTGAAATGGATGTGTAGTCATATAAATAAAGATAAAATTCGTATTGAACTTATACGAAAAAGGGTTGAAGTGACACCTATTGAAGAAAAAATGGTAGAAAGTTTTCTAGATGGGTTGGACACATACAAAAAAGACTATTATATTCGTTAGTGAGGAAGATAGATCAGTTTGTTTAGAGCTAGTTAAGAGACGCAAAAAAAGACTAAAGAGAACATTCAATGAGGTTATCAAACAAGGTCTCTTAATTAAGAATCTATCTTAAGAATTGGTATTTGACCAAGCTTAATGACGTCGCTTGATCTGTTAGCTGACCCCACGTAAGGAGATAATGTAATGTTTTGTTGTGATTGTTGTTGTTGTAGGCAAACATTTTCCTTGAACCATATACTCTTTTCATTTTTACTGTCTTGTATATTATTTTCAATAAGTACATTTTTATTTACTGAGTATTACTTATGTTATTTAAAAAATTAAATGATAATTTCAAATGCAATTTACTCCGGTCCATCATATATTGTGTTTTTTAGTAATACTAGTTAAAATTACAAAATTAGAAATGGCAAGACCCGTTTGAAGAGATGCGCCGTCACTCGTCAGGGGTGGTGGGCGACAAAATCTGAGAAGAGGGAGGGTGCTCCATTGGGACCAGCAACCGCCAGATGCGTGCCTCCCCTCTGGACTCTGGTCCAGTGTGAACACTGTTTACAAATCATATGCATTCTCTCACTCTACGATCCAATATATATATATATATATTTATTGGATTAAAATGTTGACACTATTCTAAAGCATTTTGTTGTACATCCAACAATTTAGGGTAAAGGAGCAAAAATACACATGTGTTTTACCTTCTGGAGCACCCAGCACTATTTGTTTTTTTTTTGAGCAAAAATACATACGTGGTTACATTTTAGGAACAAAAATCACACCACCGTCAAACTCTAACTTAACGGTGCATTTGCAACCGAAAATGTCATATTTATAATAACATTTAAACACCTGGATTTTGAACATATAAATGTCATTTACAAAAAAAAAAAAAAAAGCTATATTTACAACAGGAAGGGCTGTATTTACAACAAAATTTAAAATCTGATCATATTTATAACAAAAAATGTCATATTTACAACAACATTTAAACATCTAGATTTTGAATATAGAAATGTGATTTACAACAGAAAAATGATAGATTTACAACAGGAAGTGTTGTATTTACAAAAAAAATTAAAATCTGGTCATTTACAACAGAAAAAACTATATTTACAACAGGTTAGATTCTAACAGTGGTGTGACTTTTGCTCCTAAAATATAACCACGTGTGTATTTTAGCTTCCAAAAAAAGCATATGGTGCTAGGCGCTCCCTAGGATAAAGCTCATGTGTATTTTTGCTCCTAAACCCCAACAATTTATAATATCTTTCAGGTGTATTCATCATCTTAAAATATTTTTATATACAATTTTGTATTCAACAATTTAGATAATTTAAGGTGTAGAATAAAAAAAAAGATAATTTAGGGTGATAGAAGCACTTAAAAAATAATTTAGGCAGAAACATAAAAAAATATTTTAGAGTGTTGGATGCACTACCGAATATTTTAGAGAACAGAAAGGATATCATTCCAACAACAAGCGTTAGGGAATTAATCAACTTTAAACATAATTTAAGAATTACTTTTTAATTTTTTTGTTTCTTTCTTATAATTGATATTTGTTGGAGGCATGCTTTTTTAATAATAAAAGAGGGTACTAATGGGGTTCGCACAAGTGGTAAGTGGTTTGTGTCGCTTAAGTAATGTCTTGAGTTCGAGCATTATGAATGCAAAAAAGCCCCGCTGGGAGACTCTCCCACCATAGTCAGGTGCGCGACGCGAGTCGGATCCAGATTAGTTAGGGCGAAGCTCTCGTGAACCGGATGGGTAACCAAAAAATAAAAATAATAAAAGAGGGTGGAGAGTGGAGACATCAAAAGTTAACTAATGAGAGGGTCAGGGAATTAATCACAGGTATATTTGAATATGCAAAGCATTTTATGAATTTTTTTTTTTTTTTTTTTTTGCTTACGCAAGCTATCCCCACAGCCGACAGCCATGAGACTAATCCCTCGACCTACTGCAGGGCCAGTTAAGGGGCGAGGTATCTCAAGGAAGTACACTCCATTCCCATCCTCCCCCGGGATCGAACCCAAGAGCGGATGGTTAAGGGACAAGGATCCCATCCATCCATGCCAACTTCCGTTGGTCATTTTATGAAATTTAAGGACAATGAATCACAAATTAATACTACTGGATTTCACATTAATTAAGTCATTTTGGACTAATGAATTAAAATTTGCAGCTTTGAGGGGTATTTTTGTGCATTTCTTCCTTGAATATGTAAAGCATTATGAGTGCAAATTTTAAGGACAAATTAACATCTTTTTATATAAAGTCGTTTATAGAAATATATTAAAGTTACTTTTCATTAATTTTATTGTTCACTTCTCAAGCTTTAGCCAAGAATAAAGCTGAAAAATATTTAAAATTCTAACCACCAAACTATTTTTCTGGAAGTATGTTCAACTCACACCTCCAGTATTTTTCATATACATCCAGTATTTTTCAACTTTACCCTCATTTATGAATGAGTATCTTTCAATTTTTTCTTCTCTCTCTATTTTTATTGGTACAATTAATATATCCAAAATTGTCATAATCTTATTTATTACCTAAAAGATGATTTATAAATATGACCAATTTTTTTAGTAAAAAATGATTTATAAATAGAACCAGAATGGTATGCGGCAATGTTGTTAAAATTGAGTTTCTACATAGATACAGAAGGGGTGGTAAAAACGTAAATCGTAGAAACGACACAGAACGTAAAGTTTTTACTTTCTACTGTTTAAGGTCAGAACTCAAAATTGTATGTATGGAAAAAAAATCATAAATTATTACTTCTTATAATTCAATAAGGAATGTGAAAGGACCAGTGAGAAGGAGACAATTAGACCCATCTCGAGTTTGAAAGAGAAGCAAGGAGATTGTGCTAGAGTCCTTCTCTGGGTTTTTTCCGTGGATTAGATATTATCGAGATAATTACTGTTTTTTTTTTTTTGTGGCATTGGGCACCAATAATAATTGATAGTTATTTATTGTTGTCGTAAAATGTCTTTCCCTTTACCCAAAAAAAAAAGTAAAATTTCTTTCCTATGATGATCGTAATTTTGTTACCTCATGTTTAAACTTTTAATATCAAGATGAAATAAGGTTTCCAACCTTTCATCTTTTTTCGGGGAAAATAAAACTTTTCACATCCTTCTTTTTTTTTTTAAAGTAAAAACTTGTGTTTTTATATGTTTGAGTGGTGTTTATGTTAATTTCTGCTCAGGATAATTTTTATTTATGTTTCAGCACATATAACCCTAATAAAAATATAAAAAAAACGTAAGTTTTTACACTTAATTTTTGACAACAATGATATACAGTCAAGACTTTTAAGTCCTTTAAAATATTGGTTTTCAAACAAGCGTTCGGACTTCTAGGAATATAGAACGAATCTTGCCAGAGTCACCACTTTATAATTAAACATTTAAACAGATGCAAACCCTGGTTTACTATATTCATTTTCAATCCAATTTTATAAAATCAGTGTCACCACTTTATAATTAAACAGATGCAAACCCTGGTTTTTTTTTTGTTCAAAAGCTATTTATATTATTATTGTAAACCGATGCAATACATAAAAATAAACTGAAAATGGAATACAATCAAAGTCAACAAAATAAATCAAATACAAGAACATTCAATCACCTTATATTAAAGATTTAGGAATAGAAGTAGAAGTATGGACAAAATCGGCCTCCTCGATATCCAAGGTTAATTAGAAGTAACGTGAAAGAAAGTGTTGGTTGTAAAACCTACCCTAACGAGCACACCTCCTTATAAGGATTAGCTACAATTAGATGCAAACCCTAGTTTACCATATTCATTTTCAATTCAATTTTATAAAAATTCCGGTGTGGTGTCAAACACACGTCATGATGATGATGGAGAAGCATCGTACCCGGGCTTAAATGAGGGGAGAAATTAATTTCGATGAAAAATTATTATTGTTGCTGTAGTACTGGTAGTTTTGCTTTTCACTAAATTAAATAAATAATGTTCTGCTATGATGGATAAATATAGCTTGCTTTTCAAAAAATTACAAAATATAATTATAATTCACGATTTAACGTATAATTTTAAATTCAATTTACTTCATTTCTTATAATCAAACTCCCATAATAACAATTAGGCAATTTTGATGGTGTGAGAATTGGGCCCGTTTGTGAGTTACATGTGTTACTAATAAGGTATTATAATTCTCTTGTATTAAAAAAAAAGGTATTCTAAGATTTCTAGTATAAAGTTGATTATTGATCTTAAATTCGTATAAGAGAATAATACTCCCAGTCCCAAGCAATTAGATATATGTTTTATCTACCAATGGTAAGTGACCTTTTTTTATTTTTTTGATATAAAATTTTTAGGAGAGAGGTTGGGTTCACTCACAGTCCAAGGGTAAGACCCTATGACTTTGATCCCCAGGGCATACAGGACTGAGAGTACACATACTTCCACCTCAGCCTGCGTTTCCACAAGTTCACATCACCTAGAATGTCTTCCCAGTGCCTTGATCAACTTCAGGATTGAACCCTCTCCTTTTGGTGAGAGCGTCCGACCCCTTTGCCAGTTGAGCCCAAAACGAAGGGTAGTAAGTGACCTTCATCCATAGGAAGAACAACACAAATTCGAATTTATGAAGCCCGATCGTTGGGAGTTCTAAGGTTGTAAAAAAAGATATACTCCCTCCAATTCTAATTATAGGAACACTTTTGTATTACAAATTACACAACAAATTTGCACTACAAAAATATTCCTATAATTAGGACCGGAGGTAGTATGTTTTTGCACACTATGTTGAATATATAATATCGTTTACATTATATATGATATGTGCCACTTGTCCTGTTTTTAACGTATGACTCAAGTGGAAGATAGAGGGAGGTAATTTCGGAAAATGATTAGGATATTTTTTTTTATAAAAAAAATGTTATTTTAACTAACTTCTAAATAATGTTAGACATGTTATTAAAATGATAATATTATATATTATCATTGTTTATTCATGTTATATCTAGATATATTCATTGATTGATCAGGATATATTAGTTTATTATTTTGATCAAACTAAACATTCTAGATATAATGTAATTATTTTGAATATTATCGGATTGCCTTAAACATTATCGATTATATATTTTAGATAAAATACCTCTTGATTATGTTGTGCATATTATTTGGATAAATATTTGGTTTAAGACTACAGCTAGTAAGTTGTTACAAGCTTTGATGAGAGGTTATAAATAAAGTAGGTTGGGTCTTTATATACTTGGTCCTTAAGGGCTTCCTGTCTTGTCTTACGTAACGACTACTCTCAATTCATCAATGTGTCCATTACATTAAGGATAGAGGTATATATATATATATATAGGATGCCTGCAAAGGGAAAATTACCCTAATATGTCTAAAATTGCACTGTGTTTGTATTGGAGAACAACATTTTACCGATACATATACTTTCCCTCAAATTTTTATTTGTTACGCGTTACTTTTTTTTTTTTGCTGTGTTAACACAATTAATCACGCTAACTTTGATCGGTTAGCATCACTAGTTCCTGTATAGGAGTTGATAATGGTAACAGAGCAAAGTTAAAGGATTTATTAAGGAGAGAAAAACTAACTCCACTAGGCCTCGTTTGGATCGAAAAAAATCAGGAGAAGGAAAAGGAAAAGGAAAATTGGAATTTTCCAATGGCCATTTGGATCGCATTTTCCCGCCCTACGCCATTTTCCAACGTTTGAATGAAAATTGGTTCCCACCAAAAATGGTGGGAAGCCATTTTCCGGTGCGTATGAAAATGGGCTAAAGTCCATTGTGCCCTGATCGAGAGCGAAGAGAGTGATGACGGGGAGAGGAAGAGAGAGAAGAAAGTGATGCCCGGGAGAAGAAGAGAGAGAAGAGAGTGACGCCATGGAGAGGAAGAGAGAGAAGAGAGTGACGTCAGGGAGAGGAAGAGAGAGAAGAGAGTGACGTCAGGAGAGGAAGAGCGAGAAGAGAGTGATGCCGGAAAACATTGTGGAAAGAGGAAGAAGAAGACGCATGGCAGAAGTGACGACAGAGAGGAAAAGAGAGAAGAAAGTGATGCCGAAAGAGGAGGAGAGAGTGACACCAGGAGAGGAAGAGAGTGACGCTGGAAAACATTGTGGAAGGTAAAAGAAGAAGCTGCCGATGGTGGCCTCTTTGTCACTCCTCACTCCTCAGACTGGAGATGACGGAAATGGAAGAGAATCACGACGAAGGAAGGAGAAAGAGAAGTACTAGGAGGAAGGAGGAAGACGTAATACGCACTTGAGTGTGCATGATGCATACTCGAGTGTTCACGAGAGTGCACACTCAATATGAGTGTGAGTGTGCACTCTCGTGAACACTGGAGTGTGCATGATGCATACTCGAGTGTGCATCAGGCACACTCAAGTGTGCACGACTTTTGCATAGGAGGAGGAGTGTACATGAGTTCACACTGTGTGTTTGTCTGTGAATGTGTGTGGCGTTATTTAAAATAATATTTTTTTAAGGGGTAAAATGGTATTTTGTCTTATTTTCCTACCTTATTTTCTTTCAACCAAACAAAATTTTTCCTATCAACCTATTTTCTTTTCCAGTGCGAACCAAAGGCATCGAGACAAAATATTTTCCATTCCATTCTTTTCATTTCAATTCCTTTCCATTCCCACCTTTTCTTTGATCCAAACGGGGACTTAGAGATGGATAGAGTTTAGATACCTACAGAATGATTTTCCTTTTCTATTTTATATCTTTGATTAATTTCCATATTTTTTTGTTAAAAAAAGGGTTAAGGAGCGAAAATACACATGAGCTTTACCCCTAAGAGCGCCCAGCACCACGAGCTTTTTTCTGGAGCAAAAGTACACACGTGGTTACGTTTCAGGAGCCCCCAGTACCACGGCGGTTAGTTGACCGTTAGTCAACCGTTAACTTGGATGGAAATGAACAGTAACACGGGTGAAATTACACTTTTGTCCTTAGTTTTAGGTGAAATTACTATTTTGCCCTAAGTTTAAAAAAAAAAAACTAAAAATACCCCCTCCCCCCGGTGGGCCCTACCACCGGCGGCCGACCACCACCGTCGGGCGCACCACCGCCGGCCGTTGGCGGTGGCCGACCGCGGTGGTGGCGGCGGCGGTGGGGTGGCCGGTGGTGGGGCCCACCGGGGGAGGGGTTATTTTTTGTTTTTTGTTTTATATATTTAAAACTAAGGGCAAAATAGTACTTTTCTCTTTTTTTACTTACCATCAGCGTCTACGTCAGCGTGTCAGTCCAAATAAGCGTCACGTCATCGTTCCATCCAAGTTAACGGTCAACTAACCGCCGTGGTGCTGGGCGCTTCTGAAACGTAACCACGTGTGTACTTTTGCTCCAGAAAAAAACTCGTGGTGCTGGGTGCTCCTGGGGGTAAAGCTCATTTGTATTTTCGCTCCTTAACACTTAAAAAAAGTCAAATATCAACCTACAAAACATGATAACAGGTCCCAGGTCCAACACAAACAGCGACGATTTAAAAAAATGGGAATGTAATAAATAATATTAAATTATTTGAAGAAGGAGAGATGAAGGGGGGGGAGACATCCTCTCATTATCTCAATTTCTCATAATTCCCCATTATCTCATATGGACTCTTGATTGGGAAGATGAGTCAATCTAGACAGTTGATTGGGAAGAAGAGAAAAAAGTTAAAGGAGTGATAATTTGATAATGTGACTCATTTTTTACTTTTCAGATTAACGGACATGATCTAAATATTATGAAGGATGATAATAAAAGAGACAAAGAGAGAAACTGGACCCGATAATGGACCGGGGTAGTGCTACTCAGGTTTCAAAGCAAATATAAGTAACTTCTAACTAAAGTAGGACCTCTTTGAATAAACGTTAGGAAATGATAAAACTTATATTATATATTTATCTTGTACATCGTAAATCATGTTGGAAAAACAGTTTCTACGGCTAATCTAATCCAAGCAAACAATTATTTATTATACACTTCTATCTAATTCACACATGTACTTATAAAAATATGGGAAAATCTACCTCAGGGCCCAAATTAGCAAAAAAAATATCAAAAAATGCCCAAGAAAAAGTCACATGTCAAAAAAGGCCCCAGGGCCTTTTCTAACATTAGTTCATAAACGTTAACAACTAAATCTGTCGAATTAATAACTATATCAGTAGAACATTAACAACTAAATCAGTACCCGTTAACAACTGTATTAATAGACGTTAACAACTAATGTTTTATGAAATAATACCAAAAAAGATTCTGAGGCCTTTTTTGACGTGACTTTTTCTTGAGCCTTTTTTTTGCTAATTTGGGCCCTGAGATGGATTTTCCCTGAAAATATTATAGATACAAAATTTTTCATAATTTATGTGACTTTCAATATAATACTTATTAACTATAGTTATTTAATACTATTATTTAAAACTTACAAATGCTTTATAAAAAAGATTAAAAACACTTTATAGAAGACACTCACGTCGGGAGGTGGGGGTGGGGGGTTACTCTTCCAATCCTATTGATGAGGTAAAAAGAAAGTTTTCTTGGTTCTGTTATGTCCGTCCTATCTTATAAGAAACATTTAACTAAATATCCCGATCTAAGAAGTTGGTTAAGAATAATAAATGTGTCAAGCTTATAACCATTTTGACTAAAAATACCCTTATTTAGAGAGCATAAGGAATAAGAAAATCATTATAATAAAAATGATTGTAGAAGAGAGAGAATAAGAAAATAAATACGATAAAAATAACTGGTTTTTGGGGTTGTGAACATTTATTATATTGACATTAAATAGGTAATTAAATAAGGCCGAAATGAGAAAGTAAGAAGTAAAAAATAAGATATTTTATGAAATTTTTTTATAAAAAGAAATGGAGGGAGTATTAAGTAAGTCACATCATTATATTTTTTTAATGTATAATTTCACTCTTATTTATCATTATGCGAACTTTGTTCTGATAAGGTATATAAATAAGGGTGAAATCTGAAAGTTGTGAAATTTTAAAACAAAATTAATGAATTAATAATGTTTAATTTTTGCTTACAAGTTCTAATAAAACATTTTGAAAGTGAGTGGATCCAAAAAGATTATGAGGGGCACTAATGGTGGGATTTTTTTTAAGGAAGGTTTTTAAATGTATTAAAAACAAAATAATATAAACAAGAAAAGAAAAGAATATCAAAAAAATATTCATGAAATCAAGTGAATACTGATGATGTAAAAAAAGAGGCGGTTATTTTACAAACATGTCATTTAGAAAAGTAAGGCTAAGTCCTGTTAGAAATGCAGCTACATAAATTACAATGAAGGGTATGCACTCAATAAGTTCAAGTACATATATTTTAATAACAAAAGTATATTACAATAAAAATAGTTACAATGTCATCCTTCTAGGCCTTATTTTTTAGAATTTCATCATAGTGGCCTTATTATCAATGCTATCAAATACATCTTTTTCAATATAAGGCACTAAACAATCGTTCAACCATTCATCCCCATCCAATTACGAAATGCAGTCTTGATATATAAGGGTGGATAATCATTTAAATATGTATTAATTTTTTTTTAAAAAAAAATCCGCAATTCAAGGGGGCACTTGCCCCCTAGTCTTATATGTGAATCCACCTATGTATATAAAGATGCTAAAAATGACTTATAAGTAGAATAATTTTTTGTTTTTAACTTTTATCCTTTTTGGAGAATGAGATTAATTTAATGAGTAGGAAAAATTTAAAATAAGCATTAATAAAAGGGACAAAACCAAAAAAATAAGTATTAATTCTCTTACAAATCATTTATATTTTGAATCAAATTATTATTCTAAAAGAAGGTATAGGATATTGTCACTACTACTTTTTCACCGTTAGATCAGAATCTTATCTACTTTTATCATTTCTCTCTCCTATTGAGATTTTGATCTAACGACGAAAAAGTGACAGTGATATTGGTAGTAACAAAAGATAATAATGACAATATCCGATCCCCATAAAAAAATCTGTATCGTGGACTAAAGGGAATAGTTGCTAGAAAGACAAATTAACGTGGGAGTAGTAAATTTCAGGGTGAGTTGTCTGACACGTGGGGAGCGTGTGGCGCGACATTGTCTGAATCACACAGTGAGAGGGAGAGGGCAAGGCCCATGCACTTTATGGCTCTCCTCACACTCTTTGCTTCTTGATTGATTCCCCCTCATTCAATGCTCCCTATCCCTACCGTTGCTACCATGTAACCCTTCTTCCTCCTCCCTCCACGTGTCCCCTCCTGACTGTGACTACTCCTCTCCTCTCCCCCGCTGCCCGAAGCGTGCACTTATTACTTGCCTGATCCTCTTCCCAGGGCTCTCTTGTCTTTTCACCATCGGACCACCACACATGGGTCTTCGATCCCATGTTACGGTCGCCACCATAACGTGTCCCTCATGCGGGTCCCACTCCTCCCTTGTTTGTACCTCCCTCCCGCCCTTCAATCCCCGACCCCACCATCGTCGTTCCCTGTCCGTTGATCTCTTTCTCTCCCCGACATCCGAATCTTCACATGTCCCTCGCGACCGCATGATCCTTCGTACCATTTAGATTGACATCTGAGGTGGATCCCAACATGCAATCAATTCAATTCAATCTCGTGGGCATTTGTATTTATTTCTTTTAAAAAATTATCCGTTCCTAATTATAAGAGTAAATTAATTTTTTTTAAGAAATTAAAAAACTAATTAAATTATTTTAGATTTTTTTATTTTCTCTTAACTAATTAGTTTGACTGATAAACTAATACTCCCTCCAGTCTTAATTATAGGACATATTTAACCGATTTTGTGGAGATTAAAGAAAGAAGTTAAATTAGTTAATTTTACTCATTTTCCTAAAATGCCCTTATATGAATTTAAAATGACATAAATAAAAGTGAATCAATAGTTTGTGCCATATACCTCTCCAACCTAAATTATTTTTTTTACACGCTATCTAATTGAAATAATGGTCTGGTCATATATACATATATGTGTATATATAAATGTATACATACATACATATGTGTGTACATATATCTACACATATATATACACACGCGCGCACATATAAACATACACACAAACAAAGATATATATGTATATGTGGGTGTGTACCACACACACTCACATGTGTGTGTTTATATATATTTGTGTGTGTTCACACACACATATGTGCGTGTATGTGTGTCTATATACCCATATATACATATATAGACACACACACGCACATGTGTGCGTGTGTGTATACATACATATATGTATGTGTGTGTGTCTACACACAAATATATATAGACACACACATGTGAGTGTGTGTATGTATATGTACACACATATATACATATATATCGTTGTATGTGTATGTTTATGTGCGCGTGTGCATATATATGTGTGGAGATATATGTATATATATAGACACACATATATATATCTAAAAGTTTCACTGATTGGAAGAGTCTACGATCCATATACATATACTCACAAAAAATCAAACACACTTGTGAGAATAAAATAGGGGTATTTTAGGAAGAAATTGACAAAAATTAGAATGTTGTCTTATAATTAGGACAAAAACTAACTCTCAAATGTTGTCTTATAATTAGGACCAGAGAGAATATATAATATATAATATGATCAAATAATTTATTTAGTTTCCTTAATCAGAAAAAATTCAACCGATCTTTTTTAATTCTTAAGTTATGGTAGTAATTTGACTCAGTGTCCTACCGGTCAAAAGAAATTTGAGTCAATATCGAGTAAGCCAAAAAATTTGATTCAATATCCAGTTGCCTTTTAAATTAAAAATCAGCCTTTGAAATTATGGGTAACTTTAACCTGGTTTTTTTTTTTTTGGGTCAAAGTTAACTTGGTTCGAATAAAGTTTATCATACATTTTTCGAGATTTAATTTCTTAATAAAAAAACGCCGAAAAAATCTTAATTTATGATGTCTAGTTATAACTATAGAAAATAAAAGGAAAAATTCATTTCAGGGCCCTTTTAACCGGGAAAAATAGGGCCCTTTTAATAGGAAAATTTTTAAAAAAGGCCCTAAGATTCTGATAATTCCAAAAAAGACCCCAGGATTGTGAGAATCTTGGGTGAGTTGTTAATGATGTTGATATTATTGTTAACGGATAGGTCATTAACAACTAAATCAATACCATTAATAACACTTTGCTAACAACTAAATCAGTATCTCGTTAACAACTATATCAGCCCCGTTAACAACTCACGTAGATTCTGAAAATCTCAGAAAAGGCCCTGGGACCTTTTCTAGGATTGTCAGAATCTTGGGGCATTTTTTGAAATTTTTCCTGTTAAAAGGGCACTAAAATAAATTTTCCCTTAATAAAATCTATGTTTTTTTTTTTATTGAGGGGATGTTTTGGAAAATCTAAACAAAAAAGTGTGGAGTGTATTAAACGGTGTAAGGCCTCATCAGCTCTCTGAATCTCAAGTTCTGGATGAGACAATTGTATTGGAAGAGACAATCATAAACCTGAACCAAATACTGGCGATAATCTAAAAAAGGGGGGAATTTCAGTTAGCCCTCAAGGATGTGACATAATTTCAGTTAATCCCAAAACTTTCTGAAACTTCACTGCACCCCTTTAGGTTAAAATGAAATTAAGTTTTGGGGGTGAAAATACAATAATACCTTTACTTTATTTGTCTTATAAATGCACATATTTATTTTGTGAATTTCCATATTATCTTGTAAATGACCAAAATGTTTTTAATTCTCTAGGTTCTTTCGAAACTCTTTATTTGTCTAGTAAATGATGTTATTTGTTTTATAAATGCTCTTCTGGAAAAAAATAAAATAAAAGAAGTGCATCATTGTCTTTTCACCTACAAACCCTAATTTTATTTTAACTGATGGTGTGCAGTGAAATTTCAGAAAATTTTGTGGGGTTAACTGAAATTATATCACATCCTTAGGGACTCAATGAAATTTCCCCAACCAAAAAAAAAAAAAAAAAAACTGCTTGGGAAGACAAATTATGACTATATGTTAATATATTTATTATTTCAAATTTCATCTAATTATGGACCATCGTTGCAAGTGGCGTCTCCGTGTATATACATGTAATTATATATTGCAGATGCTAGTTTGAAATTAAAATTAACAATAATGAAAATCAGTGCACAGTCCTAAAAAATAAATATCGGAAACATAAAAATATTTCATTAATTTTTTGAATATAGATAAATCTAAAACCGAGATTTGCAACATATGTTTGACAAACAAAAAATATTGGAATAAAGCTAAAAAAATAATTTATAAGCTAAAACATAAGTTGCTGAAAAAATATTGATTAGTTTAAATATGAGTAAACTGTCAGGCAAAAAATATAAGTAAAATGAATTAAAAAACTATTACAAGGTTTTTTTTTTTGAAAAAAAATGTTTTTTTAGAAAATCACGCCAAGGTCGTAATCAAGAAAATTAATATTAGAAAATTTATATAGTTTGTCGATATAACAAGTGAAAGAGTTATCATTGATAAGTTATAAGACTTTTTCGATATTATTTTCCTTAATTAGATACTTGATGTGATTTTTCCATATTTTTACACATAACCAGATCAAAGCACCAATTGTTAGACATATAGATCACTACTAGAAAAAGTCAAATTTGCGACGGACAAAAATCCATCGCAAATTTGTCTCTATTTGCGACGGATAGCTGATCCGTCGCAAATTGCGACGGATATGAGATCGGTCGCAAATTGCGACGGACCCCATGGTCCGTCGCAAAAGGCAAAGTCTCTTATGAGACTTTGCCTTCTTCCCCGACACCCCCCATTTCGTCCCAGCTCCGGCCCCCCTCCCCCGTCCCCCCAGCTCCGGCCCCCTCCCCTAGCTCGTCCCCCCTGCCCGCCTCGTCCCCCTCCCCCGCCTCCGGCCCCTCCTCCCGGCTCGTCCCCCTTCCCCTAGCTCCGGCCCCCTCCCCCAACTCGTCCCCCACGCCTCCGCCCCCTTCGCCTCCCTCGGCTCCCCCACTTTCGCCTCGATCGTCGTCATCTTCTCTGCTCTTGGTCACCGCCAGGTTCGCTTGAATTTTTTTTTTTATAACTATATGGAAATATTTATGTTAGATTTGCTTTATTACATAATTGAAATATGTATGTAGTAGAAGATTATAGATTACATGATTTTAAAGGTAAATATTCCTAAAAGTATAGGATATTAATTTATCTCGCACTTTTTAGGAATTTAGAAATTTCAATTCTGCTTTTGGTGTGATAAACTTATGATTTTGTATTTGTTGGTAATGATACATAAATCTTTAAATAGGATGATTTAGGCTAATCATAAAAGTTTGTATGTGTTATAAAAATTAGTGGAATTTACTATTTGATTTAGGCTATCATAAAATTTTTTTGTAAAAATATTGCGTTTAAATTTTTTGTTTTAATCTATCTTTAACAAGTTATACAATAAATTTGATTAAGTCTTCAATAGTCTCTTTGATCTAGCCCATATATTTTAGAAACTCTAAAATACTTAGTATTCTAATTTTTGTTTGCCCCTCCACATGTATGTCCCCATATTCTGGTGTACTATCCTCATTCTCTCGGTTGCTTCTTTGGGATCATATATTTGTTCAATTGCATGTGTTTGTTTTTCACTTTCTTGGTTAAGTGGCAATTAGTTGCCATAAATGGTTAGTTGTATTGGTCACTAATATATATATATATATATATATACATATTTGTGGCATGTTGAGATGTTAATTAGGTTAGTAACTGAACTAGCTAGGAAGTATGGAAGGCAATCATGATAGAAGTTGGATGTACAATCGTCTAACTGATAGAAGAGAACTAACGCAAGCATTCTTGGCGGGTTTGGAAGAGTTCATCCAATTTGCTTTGGCGAATTCAAATAATTCAAGTAGGGAGATCAGGTGTCCGTGTGCCAAATGTAGGTGTTTAAGATTTAGGGATACGGGCAATGTCAAAATTCATTTGTGTCAAAAGGGATTCATGAAAGATTATGAATGTTGGGAATGTCATGGTGAAGTCCGACAGACACCGAGTGGCTATTACGGGGACAGTAGTCATCGAGAAAACCTTAATCAATATGAGCAATTGGCCAATATTTTGATCCCGTTACTCATGCTGAGTCGTCATACATGGGAGAGGAGACCAGTATACATACTCAACCATCGTACATGGGAGAGGATCCTAATCCAGAAGCCGCTAGGTTCTATAAAATGCTTCAAGATGCGCAACGTCCTTTATGGGAAGGTTGTGAACACATTGAAAATAGTGAATATTCATCGCTATGGTGCCAAGACTTACGAGATTGTATGCATCAGAACAAACAGCTGCTCACATGAGATGGCACCGAGAGCATCGTAGGGATGAAAACTTTGTGACGCATCCATCCGATGCGGAAGCTTGGCGTAAATTTGATGAGGCGAATCCAAACTTTGCTATGGATCCCCGTAATGTCCGTCTTGGTCTATGCTTGGATGGGTTCGCTCCTTTCAACAATACAGGCAGGACTTATTCCTGTTGGCCTGTCATTGTGACTCCGTACAACCTCCCACCTTCTATGTGCATGAGAAGAGAGTTTTCTTTCTTAACGCGTTAATCCCCGGGCCATCCAACCCAAAAAGAAGATAGATGTGTACCTCGGGCCTTTGATAGACGAGTTGAAGATGTTGTGGAGTTAAGGGTTCTTACGTATGATATATCATTAAGTCGAATTTCACCATGCGGGCTACCTTAATGTGGACCATAAATGATTTCCCGCATATGAGATGTTGAGTGGTGGCAAACGTCGGGAAGCTTGCATGCCGGTATGTCTTGAACAGAACATGGGTTTTAGCTTGAAACACAGTCGTAAGGTCAGTTGGTTTGATAGGCATCGGCGATTCCTACCCCCGATCATCCGTGGAGGAGAAATAGAAAAGACTTCACGCGGAATGTTGTCGACGAGCAGAGAAACCCCGTCGTTTAAGTGGCCAAGAAATATGGGACAGAGTCAAGTACATTCAAAGTGTCGAAGAGGGGGCTGCTTCCAGGGAACCTGAGGGATACGGCATTGATCATCATTGGAACAAACGCAGCATCTTCTGGGAACTACCATATTGGAAAGATCAATTGTTAAGACACAACCTCGATGTCATGCATATTGAGAGGAATGTGTTTTGCAACATTCTGTACACCGTGATGGACACCAAGGGCAAGACGAAGGACACAGTCAACGCAAGACGGGACATAGAAGCGATATGCAGAAGGCCTGCTTTACATTTGGTTGGGAGTGGCACGGGACAAACTTCCAAACCTAGAGCGCCGTACACATTCAACAAACAACAGAATTTGGAACTGTTGCAATGGGTTAAAGATCTGAAACTGCCAGACGGTTATGCGTCAAACATGAAAAGATGTGTCGACATGTACGAGGCGAAGTTATTCGGCATGAAGAGTCATGATTGTCATGTTTTCTTCCAGAGATTGTTGCCTTGGGCCTTCAAAACACTTCCGAAGCATATATGGTCTATTCTGACGGAATTTTCCATGTTCTTTAGAGAAATTTGTGCTTCTGAGCTTAATGTTGAAAAGTTACGGCACCTGGAGGCGAGCATGCCCATAACTCTATGCAAGTTAGAGATGATATTTCCTCCTAGCTTGTTTGACTCAATGGAACATTTGCCCGTTCACTTGGCCTACGAAGCAAAGGTAGGAGGCCCGCAACAATATAGATGGATGTATCCGTTTGAGAGGTAATATATATATTTCTATCGCGCAATTATTAATTGACCGACACGATACTTTAGTTTATAAATACCCTCTGATATTCCATTGTAGGTTTTTACGCACACTTAAGAACAAGATCAAAAATCCAAGGTACGTTGAAGGATCTATCGCTGAGGCATATCTAGTCGAAGAGGCCGCAAAATTTGCGTCATACTATTATCCCCCTGAAATGATGTCAAGATGGAGAGGGGTACCTCGTAACGATGATGCCGGTGATACAAGGGATCAAAATCAATATTTAATTTTCCAGGGCGAGTCGTGGGAAAACGTTCGAGGTCAACTCTTGACGGAAGAGATAAGCGAGTAGCGGAGTGGTACATTCTAAACAACTGTGAAGAGGCCGCCCAGTATTTAAAGTAAGATTTCTTTTCTTTATGCTGTTACGCTAAGAATTCCAGTATTAAGAGCATTTTTTTCTTCTTATAGTTACTTCTCTAATTCAGTCCGATCGGGAAATCCTTCAATGGCGGAATCCGAAGTTGACCAATTCACGAACTCTGAGTTCCCAAAATAGCTTCGATCCTACTTCGTGGAAAATCCATCAGATCCTAATGAAGTTGCATGGAGTTTGTCCTATGGAGCTGCAATTAGTGTTACTCGGTGCAAGAAATACATAATCAATGGGTATCGGTTTTCAACTGTCGAGGCGAATGCAGGTACACTATGTTGTAATTATGGTGTATGTTGTCGAGGTGACAAAGTTGATGGGGTGGAGACTGCCTACTACGGGAAGTTAGTTGACATAATTCAACTGAGTTACCCGTGGGACAAGGTAGTGACCCTTTTCAAATGTGAGTGGTTTGATAACAGTCCGCGTGGGACAAAAATGGACAAACATGGAAATATTGAGATCCACTGGACAAGGAGATATACGGTTGGTTATGACCCATTCATCCTTGCCCAATAGGCGGAACAATTTTACTATACATCATACCCCACACCCCGCCCAGGTTGGAGGGGAGTTATTAAAACCAAAGCACGAAATATTATACCAAAGTCGAAAGAGCCGGAATCAAATGACGGTATGGCTGAACCGTTCCAAGCTGATGTGGAACATGTACTCCCCATAAACATCTTCGATGACGAAGTACCAAGCAATCTATTTGATTCTCTGCGGGGTTAGAATTAATTCCTATACAAATTGACGATGAGGAATCAGACGATGAGGCAGAAGTGATTTACTCTGATAGTGAATCGGAGTTCGACGACTATGAGACCTCCTTAGAGGAAGACGAGCAAGCAAATGTTGATGAACAAGAATCGTCCGATTGATTTCTGTTAGTTCTTTGTTTGTGATGATCTGTTATACTACATATTTTGTTAATGCGCTACTATCATATTAACTAAATATCTTATTGTTATATATTTTTTGACATTATGTCTATAAATGTTTAGAGATGGAGCATCTAGGAGGACGTTCAGGTAGTGGACGGGGTAGTGGTCGAGCCCAACCCCGTCCTATCAGAGGGGGTAGGGCGACGTCATCTGCTCCTTATGGAGGTAGAGGGTCCAGTGCTTCCCCAGATATGTCGTCCTTTGATATGTCATCTTCACCGTCTACATATTTGTCATCTTCACCGTCGCTGTATATGTCGTCATCACCGTCTACCCCCCACTGATCCACAGCAAGGGGATCACGGAGTTTACAATATAATTTCTGATTGATTTACATATGTTTAGTTACATATGATTTCCATATGTTTATCTTCAATACTTCACATTCCTTCCTTAGCACAATGCGTCGCCTCATAGCCACGTCGGGGAAGAAGGTAGTTCCTCCGATCCACCAATATGGGGCTCCAGAGATAATTCGACAGGGAAGCTTTGGATCTGTCCTGACGGCGTCGGGTAAGTCATGCCAAGTTACGAAACTAAATGTTACAATTTACTTTTCCAGTTGGTTTGTATGGTAATATTTGCATGATGTCCTCTCTCATCAGATTTGAGCCTCATAATGAGGTAAGGAGTTCATCTCGGCCCAATTATTCCGTAATTACAACCATCCTTGGGCCAAGTGGACGAGACATTCCTAGCACTATTCGAGATGTTTGGTTCGATGAGTTCTTGGTAAGTTTTTTGTTTTATGGTTATTTAATTAAGTACTTTTAAAATTTGGAGCACTAATTGTTCGTTATTGATTTTCAGCGCCAAGACATGACGTTACTCGAACATCGTGCGGGCGAAAGCAAATTATAATCATAAGGGAGGCCGATATTTGACTCAAAAGCTTTATGGCTTAAGAAATAAAAGAGGCAAGAAAGACTGGATTCCCCAGGACACTGTAGACGAATTAATGCAGAATTGGGCCACAAATGAAAAGTTTCAAACCATCAGCGCGAAAAATAAGGAAAACAGGGCCAAAATGGAAGGACCGTCATATGCTGGCGGATGCATTCCAATTAGTGAGCATCGACAGAAAATTGTAAGTACACGTTATTTTCTATTTAGGTATTTGATATTTTGTACTTTGAAGTAATTAATTAAGGTTATCATCTGCGTTTGCAGGTAGAGTGCTGGGAAGTTCCTGAAGGATCAATTGAGTGGGCTACCTTTGAGCGGACCCATTCCCGGCAGTCTGAAGGGAGTGAGAGACAATGGATTAGCCAAAAGGCGCAGCAAGTAGCAATTAGACATTTATTGCCTTTATTACTTGTTTTATGCACCACCATATTTATTTCATTTTACATATCTTATAAGCTATGTATTTTTGTGCTTGTAGGAAAACTTTCAGAAGCTGTCGCAGGAGAGAGAGTTGCAGCTTGGGACTGACCCCGCATCCTCTCAGTCCGATAATGAGAGTCTGTTCTTTGAGGCCGCAGGAGGATTTAACAAGAAAGGGAGAGTCTTTGGATACGGTGCCTCTGCTGGCCGACAGAAGCAACCAAAGCGCTCATCATCCAGCACTGAAGGTGTTTCTCCAGGTACACGTAATGCATTTGATATTGATAATTTCCATTCTCTTGTCCATTCAAATGAAGTACAAATAATAAATGTACTTCATAATGTTTTTGCAGATGAGCTGAAGAAGATGAAGGCGTTGGTGGTGGAGCAAGCAACTTTGATGAGTCAGCAACAGGAGATGATGAGGCATGAGATGCTTCAGGAACGGGAGAGGATGGAGCAGGCGATGAATCAGGAACGGGAGAGGATGCGGCAGGAGATGAATCAACAAGCGGAGATGATGAGGCAGATGCAGCTTCAACTCCTGTCCCTAATGTCACATAAGGGTTCGGGGTCGGCTCCTGGTGATGATGACCATGCGGGTGATGATGATGACAATGCTGCTATTTAGACTACTTTTTAGTATTTGCTCCTTACAACATTATTATATATATTCTGTTTTCTATATGTAAACTCTTTTTATTATATATTCATGATACTTTTGCAATCAATTTTCAAGAAAAAAAAAATTTAAAAAATAAAACGATTAAAAAAATGTAAAAATTTTTTTATAGTTTTTTACTTTTGCTACGGAAATCATTTCCGTAGCAGCTATTCCGTAGCAATTTGCTATGGAAGTCAATTCCGTAGCAATTTGCTACGGATTCCATATTCCGTAGCAAATTGCTACGAATGGTAATTCCGTAGCAAATTTTGCTACGGATTTCGAAATCCGTAGCAAAAATTGCTACGGAAATTAAATCCGTAGCAATTTGCTACGGATTTTCCAAATCCGTAGCAAATTGCTACGGGGTTTTTTGGTTTGGCATTTTTCCGTAGCAAAATCGATTTGCTACGGATTTTTTCCGTAACAAAAAATCAATTTTTTTTGTAGTGGATACACATCTAACCACAAAAGTAATCATATATAAAAATCACTCATTTCAAACGAAAAAATTAATAAAAAACATAAATAAGTAGTGAAAGCTCGGATGATTAACACTACAGTGCAAGCACTAATTCCCACATAAAGTTTGTATGACATGAGATCAACCTCCATAGTATATAAGGGGAGTCGAATAAAAAGCATATATAATCAAACCCATTGAAAAAGAAAAGAATAAAGAAGAGAATTGGAGCATACAGATACAATAATGTCTCCATATATTAATTAGTGTGTAAACCCATATAACATCATTAGTTTCGGAACAACCAAACCTGTAAAAGAATACTAATAAGTTACGTCAAATATTGAACTCAATCGCTACTTCCCATAACTCATATGTGGAGGATATATAGCTGAAAATCATTGTTAAGATTAATTAAATAAAAAGAATCAAAACTTTTCGTGGTAAAATGAACTTGAGAGAAAATTGTGGGAAGTATCTAAACCCGATGTTAATCAGCCTCCCACTTTTTCGAACACGACATCTATTTTGAATTCTTCATCATCCTCACCCTTACGCAATATTTACTATGGTATTAGTAGCAAAGGAAGTCTATGAATACAAGCAAGCAATGGGAAAGAAAGTATCATGAAAATGAACTAAAGAAGAAAATATAGGGGAGAAAGGGAGTTTGTGAATGTTGAAGAAGAAGCATCCTGACGGAGAGACGACGATGATGATTGCGAAGGAAGCAACAACAGGAGCTGCAAATTGCACGATCTCTAGCAAATAAGGAAGCCCAAAACTTTTCCTGGTAAATTGCACTACAAAAATATTCTTATAATTAGGACCGAATGGAGTATATATTATCGGTATAATAGAGATAAAGGGAGAGTGTGGGAAGGTAGTTATCAAATATTTCAAAATCTTAAATTCAAAATATGAAGAATAAAATAAAGATATAAAATAAAATAGTCTCAAAAATAAATATATCTTAAAAAGAGATGTGAGAATTTAGTTAGAAAATATTTTAAAATCTTAAGTTCAGAATAAAATAAAAATATCTTAAATTTAATAGGTGGAAAATAAAACAAAGATATGAAAAGTATTCTCAAAATAAGCATATCATAAAAAAATAGAGATGAGGAGAAGTTGGTTACAAAATATTTTAATATTTTAAATTTAGAATATGGAAAATAAAATAAAGATATAAAAAAATCTTATTAAAATAAGTATCTAAGAAACAAAGAAGGATGATAGGGTTGGTTACCAAATATTTTGAATTCTTAAATCTAGAATAAGAAATTTTCTAAAAAAAAAATAAATGGAAAATAAATCAAATTTATAAAATAATATATTTTGAAAATAGGTATATATATCAAAACTAAAAATCTATTTATTTATTCACGATAAATTTTAGCAGACATTCATAGAACATGCAATGGTAGTTACCATTGGTTAATCGCAAAAAGTCTATTTTTCTCAGATGACATGACATGCTGTGGTGCCTGCTTTCAACCCTACTTTTAAAAATAAGATATATGAGAATGCCGAAAAATACAACACATTTTTATCCATAAAACGAGTACTTATGTTTTCTATGATTAATAAGGGAAGGACATCGGAGAAAGACCCATAAATTTAGTACTTGAGTTGCTTGTCTAGTTGTTATATCTTCTTTTTTTTCGAGTATTTTTTTTTTAAAAAAAAACATTTAAATGAAAAAACACACATCATTTGATTGGGTTGTTAGATTCGCAGTCTTAATCATATTCACAGATGGCGAGTACTATGAAGGAGTAGCAACTAAGATATGTATGTCGACAACCTTGCAAATGTCAATAAGAGAGGAAGTGATTGGAATTTAATTAATTATATTGGAGGAAATTATATATAATGCAAATGTATTACTCTTTGCTAATGTCATTAGGCATGCCGTTTCAAAACAATTAGTTTCAATTTGAGCGACCAAGGCATCAGCATCATTCCAATGGAATTTTGGTTGACCTTCCGTCCATTATTGTCCCGATGAAATATAGGTATCGAGTACTCCCTCCGGTCCTAATTATAAGATAACATTTGAGAGTTGGTTTTAATCCTAATTATAGGATAACTTTATAATAATTGTCAATTTTTTTTCTAAAATACCCATATTTTATTCTCTCAAGTGTGTTTGATTTTTTATGAATTTATGTATGTAGACACGTATACTTTTCCAGTCAACGAAATTTTTAAATATATATGTGTGTGTATCTATATATGTGTGTGTCTACACACAAATATCTATAGACACACATGTGTGTCTACATATATGTATGTATGTATATATGTGTGTGTCTACACACATATATTTTTTGTGTGTGCGCGCACACATATATGTGTGTCTACATATATGTATGTATGTATATGTGTATGTCTACACACATATATTTTGTGTGTGTGTATACACAAATATGTGTGTGTGTGTCTACACATATATATTTTATGTGTGTGTGTGTGTGCACAAATATATATAGTCATACACACACACACACATATGTGGGTGTGTGTACATATATGTATATTTGTGTGTTTGTCAATATGTGTGTGTACAAATATAAACACACACACATATATACATGTATATCTTTGTGTGTGTGTTTATATGTGTGTGAGGGTGTGTGTGCCTATATGTGTCTGTCGATATATGTACACACACATATATATGTGTGTGTGTGTGTGTATATATACACATATATATGTATATATAGTAAGACCATTATTTTAATTAGATAGCATGTAGAAAAAAAAAAAAGGTTGGAGAGGCATGTGGTAGGAGCTATTGATTTACTTTCACTTAGATCATTTTAAATTTATATAAGGACATTTTAGGAAAATGAGTAAAATTAACTAATTTAACTTCTTTCCTTAATCTCCCCAAAATCGGTTAAATATGTCCTATAATTAGAACCGGATGGAGTATTAAATTTCTGGTTCCCATTGATTGTGTGTGTGTGTGTGTGGGGGAATTAAGAGCCCGTATGGTTCAACCTCATTGCATACCTAAAATGATAATTATGATTGCATTACTAAGAGAAGAGTGTTTGGTTACTCTTTAGCATAATAATAAAGTTTACTATGGTAATTAATAATGATTACCATAAATGGTAATCCTCATTTATACCTCAGCTTCTCTTCTATGAATACTCATTGCCACTCCATTATATGGTTGAAAAAGTCAAGTTTACCCTTAGTCTCATTTAACTTTATTCACTTCACTACTACAAAAATTGGATATTACTACCCTAAAAAACGTCCTCATTTAGAAATAGGACGTCCAAAGTGAAGGCGGTGGCATTCTTGTAATTATATTTAAGGAAGTTGAGCCTTCAGTTAATTAGAAAATTTAATAATATTGGCGACCTGAATCAGAATTAGGTCGCCTATATTTTAAAAATGGCGACCTGATTCTGATTCAGGTCGCCTATATTTTAAAAATGGCGACTGAATCGAATAGTCGACAATAGTCGCCAAAATTGGAATATAGGCGACTGAAATATGATTCAGTCGCCTATAGTCAATTTTTAGGTTAATATACTCGCGCCTCTTCATTTTCCCTCACACACTCATACTCCGACGAGGCCGCGAAATCCTCTCGACTCACTCTCGTTCCGCTCTTCGTCGCTTTCCTTGCCGTACGTCTCCGCCTTCGTCTCCTTCGTCTCCGCCGTCGTCACTGATCGATCACGCACTCTCTCGCTCACTCCGCCTTTTCGCCGATCGAAGAGACCCACCAAACCCAAGTAAGCTTGTTCGTATGTTACTCTTAAGTTCTTTGATTCCTAATAACCCATTTTAATCGTTAATGCTTCTTGCTTATGGATTGGATTTTTGCTTCTGATTAGGATTCCCGCCTCTCACTCGCTCACTCCACCTCCTTCCCGATCAAAACCCGCGAAACCAAGTAAGCTTGTTCGTTCTTCTTGTTCTTTGATTCCAAACCCCATTTAATTGGTAATGTACTTCTTGCTAATTAAAAAGAATACAATTTGGAACTGCTCTTATTTGTAGATTTTTATTCAAGTAAATTTGGTGGCCAACTAAATTGTCTAAAGCTTCATTAAATTGGTCATGTCACACCGATTGGTTGTAGTAGTTGATTTTGAAGGATTATAGGAGTATTTTGTGATTAGATAGTGGTTTAGTTTTGGTTGTTCTTATGCCTCTCGGTCATTCATTGATTCTCGTTAGATGTGCTTTGTGTTACAGAACTTGTTCTTTTACATTCTCTTCTATTTGATGATATTTTGGTTGGGAAAGAAGCAAGTAAAGTTTTACAATAGTGGGGTTTTTTTTTTTTACTTTTATTTATTTATTTATAAAAGAACAAAAGTAGTTTATAAATTGATTGATATTGCTGCATTGAGATGATTCAGTCGCCTATAAAATGGGAATATAGGCGACCGAAGACCGAAATATGATTCAGTCGCCTATAGTCAATTTTTAGGTTAAAAACAGTAATAGGAATTACTTTGTTTTCTGTTTCTTATTGCTTTTGTTCGTTACTCTTCCCCTATCGAACTTCTATATTCATCGTAATCTCTTGAGTCTCGCTTTATGATTAAGGCCCCAATGTCCTTAAAGGTAATACTTTGATAGCAATTAATTCAATGCAAAACACTTCTAGCTTTAACTGTTGTAAAAAGCACGTTTACTTTAAGTAAACATTGACTCTATGGCTCTATGGTTTCTTTATCTTACATAATTGATAAATTGTTTAGTGAAATTGGTTTAGTTAGTAAGTTTAGGGTTATTAAGCTGAAATTGGTTGTTATTGAAATTTTGGGATGTCTTACTTTTAAGGGGAAATGCTGTCGAAATTTACTTAAAAGAAAACATGTCGTTCTTGAAATTGACATGAACTTGACTGTTGTTGGAAATGTTAGGTGGTAATAAAATGGGTCATAGTTGGATGAATGCATTGAGAACTAGTGAAGAATATGAGAATGGGGTGGAAGAGTTTATTGAATTTGCTAGAAGGAATGTGGCCACAAAAATGGGATGTATTATTGTCCATGTGTTAATTGTTTAAATGGGAGTCGAAGGGTTATTGCCGATATAAGGGACCACCTACTTTGTGATGGAATACACCTTCGATACACAACGTGGATATGGCATGGTGAGGAAGTAAGTACCCGGTGCGCCCCATGCAAATGAAGTTGAGGTAGATGATGATGATGGAATGGAGAAAATGATTAATGATGTTGAGGCGTAATCTTTTGCACAATCGGGTGAATATGAAAGCGTGCGGAGTGATGCGAGACACCTTTGTTCCCTGGGTGTACTAAGTATACACGGTTGACTGCGACCTTACATTTGGTCAACTTAAAGGCAACTTGTGGGTGGACCGATAGCGCTTTCACGTCGCCGCTTGAATTGTTGTGTGATATGTTGCCGCTGATAATGTACTTCCAAATCGTATGTATGAGGCCAAGAAAATCTTGTCTACGATGGGTATGGAGTATAAAAAGATACACAGTTGCCCTAATGAGTGCATATTGTACAGAAACGAGTACGAAGGCCTCGTAATTGTCCGAAGTGTAAAACTTCACGATACAAAGTGAAGAAAGTTAGTGTTTCGGAGAGGAGACAACAAAAGGCAACCTTTGAAGGCATTGTGGTATCTTCCAATAATTCCACGGTTTAAGCGTCATTTACTAGTGAAGCAACGGCGAAGAAGTTGAGATGGCATTCGATGAGAGAATATCCGATGGAAAATATCTTCGGCACCCTACGACTCTCCGCAATGGAAGAAAATAGACGAAATGTTCCCTCAATTTGGCGATGAGCCAAGAAACCTTCTACTGGGGCTTTGTACAGATGGCTTCAATCCGTATCGAACTCTTAGCAAGACCCATAGTGCATGGCCGGTTCTCCTTGTAATATACAACTTACCTCCCGGCTATGTATGAAACGCAAGTATGTGATGCTTTCTATGATGATTTCGGACCAAAACAACCCTAGAACAATATCGATGTGTACTTGGCGCCTTTGGTTGAGGATTTGAAGAAGTTGTGGGAGGAAGGCGTAGATGTGTTTGATGCATATAAGAAGGAGCACTTCAAGTTGCGTGCAATGATTTTTACCACGATAAACGACTTTCCCGCATACGGAAATTTGTCGTGGTACAATGTGAAGGGGCATAAAGCATGTCCAATATGTGAAGCGTACACAAACTTCCATCAACTAAAGCACGGAAAAAACGGTCTACCTCAGCCACAGGAGGTTTCTTCATCGGTTCCACCCATATCGTAAGTTAAGAAAGCGTTTTAACGACTTACCGGACCAGAATACGGCTCCAAAGGCGTTAACCGGAGAGGACGTTTATAGTCGGGTGAAACATATCAATGTCATATTGGGTAAGCAGCAAAGGAAGGCGAGTGAGAAGAATATATGGAAGAAGAGATCAATTTTCTTTGATCTTCCATATTGGCGTAGTCTTGATGTGAGACACGATCTTGATGTGATGCATGTGGAGAAAAACGTTTGTGATAGCCTTGTCGGTACTCTTTTGCACATACCAGGAAGACTAAGGATGGAATTAGTGCGAGACTAGATCTGGTTGACATGGGAATAAGAGAAAGGTTACATCCACGAGTAATGGAAGATGGTAAGAGGGCATACATGGAGCCAAAGAACTCATACACTATCAAAAGCGGAGAAGAAAAGTTTGTGTGGATGTCTATATGACATTAAGGTGCCACAAGGATATTCTTCTAATTTGAGAAAGTGTGTCTCAATGAACGATTTGAAGTTAGTGGGAATGAAGTCCCATGATTATCATGTGTTGATGCAACAACTACTACCAATAGCTATAAGAGGCATTATGAAAGATGAAGTTCGATCCACTATAACAAGATTGAGTATTTTCTTCAATGCTATCTGCAACAAAGTCATTGACATTGAAAAGTTGGATGAATTGGAGAATGAGGGTTATATTATTTTGTCCCAACTAGAGATGCATTTCCCTCCTGCCTTTTTTGATATCATGGTGCACTTGATAGTGCACTTGGTAAGGAGGTAAGACGTGCGGTCCAGGTTTACCTAAGGTGGATGTACCCTTTCGAGCGATACATGAAGATCTTAAAAGGGTATTCTAAAACCCTTATCGGCCGGAAGCCTCAATAGTTGAGAGATATGTAGTTGAAGAGGCTATGGAGTTCTCGCAAAGATTATCTATCGTGGCCGACGATACAATCTCAAAGCATGACGAGGGGATAAGCGAGGGAACTCGAGGAATCAAACGAAGAATAAGCTCGTGAAGAGGTGTTGCAAGCACACTGTACATCTTGAATAATACTAAGAAGTTCAACCATACATTGATGAACACATAAAGAGTTTGAAGAATATGAATCCAAGGAAGAGTGACATGCGAGATAGCGAATGAGCAAAAGAAGACGTTCATAAAGTGGTTCGGTGAGAAGGTATTGCACGAGACCGGAGTGTCGATACAATCGAGTGGTTAGCCCGGGGCCTTCTTTTCGGTCATCACTTGGAGCGGTTACGATGTCAACGGATATTCTTTCTACACAAAAGACCAAGATGACAATGTCAGTGCAAAATAGTGGGGTGATGGTTGAAGCCGAATCCATGCACTTTTCGAGTTCGAAAGACAAAAACCCGGTGGTAGCATCAATGGCCTATTATGGAGTGATCGAAGAAATGTGGGAGATCAACTACAAGCAAGTTCAAAGTTGCTTTATTGAAATGTAAGTGGGTTAGCAATAATCTTTGTTGTAATAGATCCTAAATTTGGATTTGTCTCGGTTGATCTTCAAAGACTTGGTCATAGAGATGAGCCATTCATTTTAGCAAGTCGCGAAACAAGTGTTTTATGTTACGAGACCACGCAAATAAAAGAATGTCCATTGTACTTCAAAGTAAAAATGAAGTATGGTGAAGAATCCTTGAACCTTGACGATACACTCCCTTTCACAACAAATCCACCTACAACACGTGAAGTAGAATTGATAGATGATGAAGAATATGCTGCAAGAAAGGATCATTGTGAAGGAATATGGGACACCATGTAAAGTAAGATCTTCAGTTACAAAATGATTTGTTTAACTACTATGTTCTTTTTGTGGTCGTTTAACATGTTGGTTCATTTTATTAATCTGTTTATTATTTAAAAACCTATCTAACATAAATGATTGGTCTTTGATGAACAGAATATGTCTAGCTCGGACGAGTCATCGGGAGATAGGATTGATATGCCCGTTGAGAGAAAAGGGAGAGGTAGCACACACATGGGTGAGCTAATTGCTCGCCGTGACAATCGAAAAAAGAGGCTGCATGTGGAGTTTGATGAAAATATGAATCCAGGTTGGCGAGAGAGGAAGACAACTTCATTAGCTATTTAGGCTATCGGCTCGAAGCAAAGTGCGTATTGTTTACTCGGCTTGGAAGTTCGTTGATGATAAGACGAAGGATTTGATTTGGACACGATTTTGGTATCTCACTTTCGATATATCTCGCATTTGTATCTTTAGTCTTATTACTTGATTTGTCATATCTTCTCTTTCACCTTGCAAAGAAACATTTGATGTCCCTAACACTAAGGCCATGAGGAAGCATTGGATGGGCGAAGTTCGTCTCCGTTGGAAAGATTTTAAGAACAAGCCGACAAAAAGTATATTCGCGGGGCAAAGAGGGACCAGATCCATGTAAGACCTATTCCTTCATTTCTCCTGAGGACTGGAGGGAGTTTGTGGCGTCCCTGCAGAATCCTGAATTTCAGTAAAATTTCGTCATATCTTATCTTTAATTTGAATCTACTTGAATTCGTACGATCAGTTTTGTTTGTTTTCGTGTCACGTAAAACAAGCCAAGCCAATAGAGAGAGGCAAGCGAAAAATAAGTATCCGCATTGCTTGTCTAGAGGTGGCTACGTAAAGCCGGAACGAAAGATGATGGAGGAAGAGCTGCAGCGAATGAAGGAAGCTTCCCAATCCGATCCTTCCATCTGCTATCCAGGCCCCCAGCGTCCTCCTCGTCACAAAAATGGAAAGTCTGCGAGGATGAAGGGGGACAAATACATCAATGAAGATGTTGCTTTGCGGTTGCCTCAAAGATCGTAAGTAGTTGAATTAGAAGTATTAAATAGCCTCGCTTGTTTCATACTATATAAGAGTTTAGTTATTATTTATGAAAAATCTTATGGTACAGATTCACTTGAGCAGCAGAGTAGCCAAGGCTCATTCACGCGGTACGCGGCAGACATTTTGTCGACGGCGATTGGGAAGCCGGATTACCCCGATCTTGTTCGAGGGGAGACGAGGGAGTGAGTGTCGCAAAATTTTTCGGACGACGTTCACGTTTGTATGACGCAGAGAGTCAGCAGGAGCTTGAAGCCAGAATTCGAGCAAACCTTATGAAAGATGTTATGGCACAACTACGGGGTGAAATGCAAGCTATGGTACAACAGCAACGTACATCCGACGAATCCCCGAATATCCCCAGTAGCAAAGATAGTTTTCAGCTCCGAGGTACATATTAGCGGACCTTCTCCTCCAGAGGTAGTTATTGGCGGACCGTCTCACACCTGCAGGTGCATATTAGCGAACCGTCTCACACTCCGGAGGTGCATATTAGCGAACCGTCTCACACTCCACAGGAGGTATAGCTTGCACCCTATATTTGGATGACCCACACCGGCAGATTGTTGCCGATGGTCTTGTTTACCCTGAACAAGACAAACACCACAACAAGTAAATTCCAGAAAACCAACGTTGGGTGACTGTGACGAGTGTGCGAGAGGGGGAAGAAGAGACAGCCGTCCCGATTGATGATGAGGAGGTTACCACACTAGGCGCCGCCATCACATGGTTCATCCTTTGGCCGGCTCATCACACCGCGAGCGAGTTCGTATGGATACTTATGTCCTGGATGCACGGCTTCGGCTCGCAGTACGTTACCCAGGAGGTCAATTTATGTTGGTCTAACAATGGGCGACGGAGGGTCGTCTTGTTATCTAGCGCCAATACATGAAAGGTGCGTACTTTTGTTTTGTCTTATAAGATTTATGTGTCAAAATTGCGGTCTTATCTTAATTTAATATTAATACGTATATGTTGTAGTGGTCATTGGACGCCTGTGTGTTGTTTGTCCGAGCAAGAACTCCTGTTATTGGTTCGATTCAGTAAATGACAATCCTACCGAGGATATCAAAAACATGTTTGCCGAGTAAGTAAATTTTTTCGAATCATCGATTCTTCTTTTAAATGAATGGTTTAACATGTCTCGTTAATTTCCATTTTAATGATAGGGGCCTCAAAACGTATAGACAAACTTATCAATGCAAAAGAGCGGGGTGGACCGAAGTGGTTTAAACCGACGGTGAGTAGTTTCAATTCAAGTTATTTCATTGACACAAGTAGCTTTAGATATGCCTTTATTCGTTTTTAACAATTTGCCTTTGATTTATAGTGCCATCAACAACCGGGGAGCACCGAGTGCGGATATTACGTTATGAGTTGGATGCAATCCATCGTTAACAACGGACGTACTCAAGGTTTTCAAAACGTACGTAATCGCTCTGTGATTCTCAAGTTTATTTAATTTTTGTTGTTGTACTTGAGTTGTTAATTATTTCCTTCACTTAATTGGTTTATCTTATACCTTGTTTCCCCAATTTACAGTTTTTGGGTACTAAGGATCCATACTCGCAGGATGAGATCGATTCGGTTCGAGACATGATATCTAGATATCTTCTTCAACACATAGCGTCTAGTTAGTACTGAGCATGATTAATTAATATGTTATTGTGTTAGTGATTCTTTAATTTGCTACTGTTGTTCATTTGTATGTATTTGGTGTTTTGTCCGTACAAAATATGCAATTTTGGTGTTATATATAGTTTGTTTATGTATTGTGTTAGAGTGTGATTCTTCTGTTGCTTGGTGGTTTCGGCCGATGCAAATTAAAAACTTGGTAGATGTTCATATTTTGTAGTTTACTTTTTTAAAAAAATTCAACAAAGGCGACTCGATTTTTAAATCAGTCGCCTTTAGTTACGATAAGGCGACTGATATTCTATTCAGTCGCCTTTAAGGCGAATTCTATCTTATAGGCGAATTGATTTGAAATCGTCGCCTTATTTACTATATAAGGCGACGATTTGAAATCGTCGCCTATAGGTAAATAAGCGACGATTTGAAATCGTCGCTTATTAAGGGTCGCCTTAATAAGACGACCTAATTTTGGATCAGGTCGCCATTTTGGAAATTTTCCTCTACCCCCTCCAAGATGTCCCTCAGAAAAGGGTCGTTAATTGGGTCTTATTTAGGTCGTTGTTTAGCATTTTTGTAGTAGTGCTTGTCTCATTTCATCACACGCCACACCACAATCACCGCCACCATTAACTCCTCCTCCACTGCCACCATTGTTGTTGCCGCAACCACCATGGAAGCTGCTACCACTACCACTACCTCCTCCACTGTTGTCGCTATCACCACCTACCATCGCCACCACTACCTCATCCTCCTCCACCGCCACCTCCATTATTGTCGCCGCCACTCCACCACCTCCTCATCCACCATTATCGCTATCACCACCACTACCTCCTCCTCCTCCTCCTCCACCACTGCCACCACCAAGATCGCTGCCGACACTACCACTACCTCCTCCTTCACTGTTGTTGTCGTCACCACTGCCATCACCAGCACTACCTCCTCCTTCATTGTCGTATCCTAAGGTTTATAATAAATTATAAATATTTTAATTCCCTTAATTATTAATTAGAATTATTATTTACTCTTTTTTTATTTATAATTAATAATAAATATTTAAAATATTTATTATTAGGACGCCATCGGGATTAGGACGCCACAGTGGCGTCAATTAATTAATTGACGCCACACACAGTGGTGTCAATTGGTACGACGCCACTCTAGTGGCATCATCTCTCGTGAAGCCACTACCTCAGTGGCGTCACACACCGTAACGCCACTGGTGGCATCACGCACCTTGACGCCACTGGTGGCGTCGCCTAACACGATGTCACTGACTGTCCTATTTTGATAAATATTTTTCCATGTGCTTTAATAGGGTACAATTTTTTGTAAAAGTTGCTACATTAGTGCTTTTCCCCTTTCTCAGCACAGCGTTTGAACACAGTTTCCAAGTCAGGAGGCATGAAGAACTCTCCAACACCATTAAAGTTGTTTCGCCGTGACGGTCGTGGCTTCCTCGGCGCCGACGGGCACGACAGCTTTTCTTTCGCCGTCGGGGTCGTCAAGCAGGCTTCCTCGTTCTCTTTTCCTCTCGGCCTTGGGTTTATGGGCTTCAGACGCTCCTCCCACTACAAACGAGGAGGAGCTATGGTGAAAAGGAGAGAGAGACGTGGGCTGAGACTGGGTGAGAAGGTGAGATGTGTGCAGAGAGTGGGTGAGATGTGTGCGACGAAAAGGCAGAGCGAGAGATGTGTGGCTTGAGGGGGAACACGTAATGAAGAAGGGAGACGTAAACATAAAAAGCAATTTTTTGGCGTCTTAAAAGATAATTTAGGACGCCAAAAAATTCCCCTAGCACAATTTTTTTTTCCCAAAATGCGCCAAATAATTAATTTTAGGCGTCCTGAAAGATAATTTAGGACGTCAAAAAATTCCCCTTGCACCAACTTTTTTTCCAAAATGTGCCAAATAATTAATTTTAGGCGTTCCAAAAATTATTTTAGGATACCTAAGTCTCAAAGTTCTAGCAGATAATTATGAAAATGCTATCGTCTTCAGTTTTTACTTCCATTTTTATAATAAGGATGTCCTTTAGGAAAGTAATATTCCCTTTTTGTAGTAGTGTGTTAACCCACCCATGATACTTTTTGTGGCGAGACAAAGTTGCTCACCCAGTGTAGTTTAGTTGATTATAACTATAATTATGATTTTTAATAACTAAAAAAATAAGATTCGGAATGATGATATGAGAGGAAGGGTAGTTGCATTGTGCGCCTATTTAAAAAAAATGATATAATTATCAGAGAGTATAGAGTCATCTCAAGAGGAATAGAAGAAGACTGAAAAGAATGTTCATGAAATTTATTGAACGGGACCTTTTAATTAGTCAACAATCTCTTCAAAAATTTGTTAATTGGCATAGCAATATGGCACGGTACGACCCAACTTAGTAACATAAAGCATCATGCTGCTACTGCTGTAATCATAACTATAGTACTTAATTAACTTTAGTTTCAACAAAGATCATGATCAAGTGTTTACTTTCTAAATTGCTAAACTACAGCTAATTAAGATTTTCATCTTCACCTTATACAATGAAATAAAGCATTTAGATAGGCATCTACTAGCTTT
Organism: Acacia pycnantha; assembly: GCA_025563575.1. Classification (NCBI taxonomy): domain Eukaryota; kingdom Viridiplantae; phylum Streptophyta; class Magnoliopsida; order Fabales; family Fabaceae; genus Acacia; species Acacia pycnantha. The sequence goes on from JAMWYP010000118.1 coordinate 461,820, forward strand.
CTGCAGGAGATAAGTATAACAATTTTTTTTTTTTTTTTGCTCAGGAGATAAGTATAACAAATTAGTTTACCTAACAAATTGAACTTTTTACTTTTCAACGAATGCTTCTTAAGCGTTATGAAAGGTTAATTTCCTGAATAATATTGTACTTTGTACCTAGCGCGCGTCGGAATGAGATTCCCTGCCTATTCAAAGGATACAGGGATAACTCATTTGATCTGGACCGTCCAGATTTGATTTTTTTTTTACTTTCTATTTTTTTAAAAAAATTATTTTAATGGGTAGAGAATAAAAAATAAAGATAATATCTTAACTAACATTTTTTCAAAAATATCTTTTTATTCATAAAGCAGCAATTAAAAAAAAAATCTGGACGGTCCAGATCAGATGGGCTCTTGGTGCCTATCTAAAGGATAGGCACCAAAACCGGTTCCACGCGTTGTCTCACTTACTAAACAAGAAACTTCAAAGATTTTATGAGTTTTGAGGTAGAATAAAAAAGATTTTATGGTCATTTTCAGTCATGGAACAGAAAAATCAGGTTTTTAATATGGTTGAAACGTAACGTGGCTTTTTTCGGGGTCTGTTTGAGTTAGCGGTAACTTAAAAGCTATATGACTTTTGCAAAAGTTCGGTAGGAAAAAAGTCAGGTTGTAAATATGATTTGTGTTTGAATTGCCCGTTTAGCTTTTGCAGGAGTGACTTTTTTCCAAACTGATGAGTGTTTGGATTATTATTTGAAAAATCGGTTGAGATGGAAAATGACTGAAAAAGATATAAATCATATTGAATACTACATATACATATTAGTTGTATATATTGAGATAATAAAAATCTTAATTTTAATTTAAAAAAAGTTAAATGAACAATAAAGTCCTTAATTAAACATATTCAACTTAAAATATAAATTTTTAATTAATTTTATTTATATATATATATAAAAAAAATTGGCAGCCTACCATCCATAGGAACATGTTGAGTTTGACCAAAAAAAAAAGGAACATGTTGAGAGAGAGAAAACGTTCCAGGACTCTCTTTTGTTCCACGAACGACGAGCAGATCGAGCACCTTCGCCCTTCATCCCTCTTGCTGGCGAATTCCTCTTCCACCAAGGACAGAACCAGAAGAGTGATTAGGGGGGGCGAAATTACAGAATTAAACCTAGAATTTTAGGAAATCACATTTAAGCCTTATAAAAATTTCAATATTTTCATTTTAATCCTTCCATAAAGTTTTTAATAGGGATTAAAGTGAAAATATTAAAATTTTTATAAGGTTTAAATGTCATTTCCTAAAATTTTGGGTTGAGTTATATAATTTTAGGGGGGGCAGGGCCACCCCTAGCCCCCCACCTGGGTGTGTCCCTGTCTTCCACCGCAGTTGCTGGTGAGCGACCTTCCTCCACCACCAGAAAGCAAGGCAGCGAGGGGGAGAGCTAGGAAGCAGAGACGATCAGAGATCAGACGGAGCTTCACCACACCATCGACTCCCTCTGTTTACCTCACCACCGTCAACCACCATTGCTGGTAACCATACCACCACCTTCACCATCGACTCACCTCATTCCTCCACTATTGTCTCACTCCCATCGGATTTCTCTTTCTTTCACGCTCCAATGCTCAACACTCTAATGCTCCAAGTTGGAGCTATTCCTCAAACGCCGCATTTCCGATAAGCCCACTAGAACATGTAATAGCCTAAAATCTGACTTAGGGTAAAAATCATAAAATGAGTAAATATACCTATTGAAAATATGTGAATATGAGGTCTCAAACACCTTGTATTGAATTTACCTTGTTGTTAAGGTAATTTCTCTTGAAATTAGATAATTTGCAATTAGGTCCCTAAAACGTTTGGGAATTTGCAAATAGGTCCCTAAGCACATTATGGGTTATAAATACCTGTGAAAGCTATAAAAGAAGCAAGTAAAAATCTACTTGAAATAGGGAAGGATATTGTCCCTAATTTAGGTAATTTATTAAGTTACAAACTTGGAGAAATTGTAGAAGAATACCCAAAAAGTATTGAAATGACCGTAATACCCCGTAGATGCTAAGATAATACGAACACATGGAAACAAATGTGTCGGTGTAAAAGTCATGAGGTAATGAGGTGTGATAATTAAGAAAATTATCAACTATTGATAAGAAAGTAATTAAGTAATATTGGGCTAATTACTTAAGCATAAGCAAAGAAAATTCAGAGATAATTATGTAAAGCTCAAAAATTAGTGATTTTTGTTTTAAAATTAGTAAAAACATGTTTACTAATTAATTGGAAATTTTGGAGAAAAATAGTTGAGTTTAGGTATTTTTGAGCCTAAAATCAAGTATGGACCAATAGGAAATTTTGTAAAATTATATAAAAATAATTATTAAATAATTATTTTATATAATATTAATTAATTATTAATTAAATAAAAACGAAAATTAAATAAAAAGGGACCAGATTTTGACCGAAATGTTTGACAAATTTGGGAGGAAAATCTTGTAAAAATATCATGATATTATAAGTTGCAACTTGCATTATAATACAATATAATTAATTAAAGTGAGAAAGGGTGAATAGTAATTTAATAATTAGGAAACGGATTCTATCTAGAGATCTAGGAATGGGATTTCCAAAGTCAGGGAAAAATAATGATCAGTGGAATTTTGTCTTCCGTTATACTCTTCCGGGAGAAAATTCTGGAGTCGTTTGTGCATTTCCTAATAAAACAAAATAGGGAAAAATGCACATAGGTATATTTTTGGATATAAGGAAAATAAATTCTAACTCAACATCTAGGCATGAGTTTGAATTTATTTTGACATATTTGGAATCAGTGAATTTTTCTGAAGAAGTTGGTATTTTCGAAATGCGTTCAAACCGGACGCGATCGGACACGTTTTCGAGAAACTTCAATGGACAGTTGGAACCCTGTCTAAAGTCAAAATTCAAGTTTAAATAGATATTATTGATGAGGAATAGAAGGTCTTCAAAGTTGTAAATCCATAATTTTGAGATTTTTCTGAAATTACGCGAATCGGGTACCAATCGGGAAATCCACCTGCATCAGGGCATAAAGTAAGGTGATCACAATTTTTGGACCATTCCCTTGCTGCCACATCAGCTGCTGCATGTCGACCAAGAGAGGGAAAGGAGAGAGAAAAACTTGTTCAAGAAGTTTTCTAAAATGAAAAGGGAAAATTACAACTTTGGACCCAAAATTTAAGAAGGGAAAATTACACCTTAGGTCCCACTTTTTGCCTATATAAAGGCATGAGTTCCTCTTCATTTTCTCACCCCATTCTCAAGTGCAAAACCGATTCTTGAGAGAGAAAGAAGAGAGAGGAGCTCTAAGTTCTCGAAGTCTTCAACGGGTAAGTCCTTCGTTTTTGGTCTTTAGTTCGGTAGTTAGTAGAATTGTTAGATAGATTTAGCAAGTAGGGAGTGAGATTCCTACTATTGTTTTTAGGCCTCATTGCATTGAAATATATGCCGACGAGGTAGAAACATGGTAGGGATCAAGTCCCCAAAGTCAAGTCTTCGTAGTTCTTTCACAAGTAGGTGTTATAATGCTAGAATAGCCTTTAAATTTTCAAGTATGATTGGGTATCATATGGGAGGGCTATTTTAGTCTTTATTTTCAAAAATCAAAATGGCGTCGAAGTTCTGGCAAAATTTCGGGAAGAAAATTTGTCGAGTAACGAAATCTTTGGCGAAATTCCGCCAATTAGGGGTATAGGGGCAAAATGGTAATTTTCACAGGGACGTTTATTGTTTTCTGTCAAAACGACTGTTTTCCGTAAAACGTGCCAGAATACCGTCAACGAAGGTACGTTCGCGTACTGGTAACCTTAACTCTGATGTTTATTGTATGCATGTGTGTATATGCCTGTACTCCGACTGTACTGTTGTTCTGTCATGCCTATTGTCTGTCATGCCTGTACTCCGATTGTACTACTGTTCTGTACTTTGATTGTACTATTGTCTGTACTCTGATTGTACTATTGTCTGTACATCCGACTGTACTATTGTCTGTACATCCGACTGTACTGTTGTCTATCATCCGACTGTATGATTGTCTGTCATCCGACTGTATTGTTATTGCTATACATATCTGATATGTATATCCTATGTCTGACCATAGTAAATGTTGCCAAGAGTCTAAGAATGTCTGTTGTACATATATGATGTATGTAATCATGAGGTTAACCGTTACACGGGTTCGATGCATGGACCTCGGCTCTTAACTTAGCTTCGTGGATCGGGTGGACCGAGAATCGAGAAGAAGGACAAGCGGCACGCGTAGGAGTCCCATCTGAAGACTCCTTTCTGTCATTTCTTTTGAAACACTTCTGTATCGCTGTTTAAACAGCAAGACATGCTACCATGGGTATTTTAATATATATATCAATTACTCAATAGCTCCGGTGCACTACTCTGATCATTTTGAAATGATGTTTTAAAAAAAAAAATTATACTGCTTGTGAAAAGTTGGGGTGTTACAGAACACATCGCCAACCAAAACACTCCAAAATGACATTTTCACCGCAACCGAGCTTTTTTTCAAATGCAACCGAGCTTTTACGGCGTTAGCGCCTTCCCCAAACAAGCCCTTAATCCAAACGCCAAACCGTTATAGGATTTAATATGTTGACATTAATTAATTCAGGTTTAGACGCTATATTATATTGAAAATATTCCAAATATTATTCCCTGTAATTGTCGTCACTTCTAGTTACAAATTAAACTACCTACCTAGCTTCTTGGAGACTTTTTTTAATTATATTAACTATAGGGATCCAGCAATAATTGATATATGGCTGATAATAATTAATTATAAAACTCTCTTATGTTAACTAAATGCCTAAAAAAAGGAGAAAAACTCCGTGGGACATATTAATTAACAAGACTCCTACAAATCTTCGATGTTTGTACTAAATTCCAATATGCAGTCCTTATATCATCACAGTTATTTCAATCACAACACACACACATAGTCTCTAATTAACATTCAGGATCAAATAATGTTTTGTGCCAGATCTGCTTATATCACTGTGCATTAAAATGATGAATTAGGTTCTGTAAGATATAAACCACACAAGGCCATGCACTATCACGATTTCTCCAATATATTATGTCAGGTCATTGGATGGAAACCATATATTATTTATATTCTGCAAGCGAACACTATTATTCGTTCCCATGTTGAAATGATGCGGATAAATTAAGAATCCAATTAAAAAAACCAAGAATAAATACTAAATTGAAACCTAATGAAAACTCTATATATGATAATAACTCAATAGGCATCGTCTACTGATGCATGCATCACTATCTTGTAAATTTTCTTGAATTCTTTGTCATGATCTTCTGTAGATTAATCTCTCCGTCACTGTCCTTAGATCAGTTGGGTGAAAATTTACCATCCATAGAAATGATGCAATGGTTGTGGCGATTGAAATTATTTATTTCCTATCTCACATTTATTGTTTTATATGATGAATTAGCAACAAGCCTACAAGAATGCTCCTAGCTACCAGTCTCACTGGTAAGGTATTTTAAATATAGCTCCTTTGGTTATTCCTCATCCTAACTATTGAGTTTTTAGTTACTCCCTTTTATCCTTATTATAAGATACCAATTCTACTAATTTTCACAGACCAATAAAATTAGTTAAAAGCACTAAAATTGTCCTAAAATTCACGTGACTTCTAATATTACGCTTACTAACTACTCCCTCCGGTCCTTATTATAAGGCACCACCTAGCAATTGTATGGTTCCTTTGATAAGACACTTAGCTTGCTATTTCCAAAAGCGCATTAATTATTATTTTTTACATGTATGTCCATAACTTTTTTTTTTTGATCATATGTCCATAACTTATAAGGGTAGTGGTGAGAGTAATAATTAATTTAATATTAGAGTTAGGGAAGGACCTAGGGGCTAGGGGTGGCCCCCTAAAATTACAGAATCGAACCCAAAATTTTAGGAAATTACATTTAAGCCTCATAAAAATTTTAATATTTCCTTTTAGTCCCCACTAAAACTTCTTGGAGGGACTAAAATGAAAATATTGAAATTTTTATGGGGCTCAAATGTACTTTCATGAAAACCTGAGTTGTATTATGCAATTCCCCCCCTTAATTACATTTCTGGTTCCGCCCCTGATTAGAGTTTAGTGTAATTAGTAGGAGTAATATTGAAAGTTACTTAAATTTATTTTAGGACAACTTTATTGATTAGAACTGTTTTTATTGGTTTGTGTGAATTGTTAGTTGGTACCTTATAATAAGGACCAGAGGGAGTACACTAAATTCACATATTATAGTCCCTCTAGTTTTTATTATAAGGCATCAATTAACAAGTGTATTTTGTCTTTTCTATAAGGCACTTGCTTGTTTCCAAAGAGCATTAAATATTGTTTTTTTCATGTATGCCATAATTAATAAGGGTAGTGGGTGAGAGAAATAATTAATGCTCCCTCTGGTTCTTATTATAAGGCACCAATTAATAATTCTCATAAACTGATAAAAACAGTTAAAGTCATTAAATTTGTCCTAAAATTTAAGTAATTTCCAATATTACCCCTACTAATTGCACTAAACTCTAATAAGCAAACATGAGAAGATAAATTAAATGATCATTGGAAACTTATAAGTATCTTATAAAAAGAACTACGAACACTTATTAGTTGGTGCCTTATATTAAAAAACAATGAAGCATATCTCATCTATCTATCTACTTCTTCTAGTCCTTATTATAAGGCACCAACTAACAATTCTCACAAACCAAGAAAAACAGTTAAAATCAATAAAGTTGTTTTACAATTTAAGTAATTTCCAATATTAGCTTTATTAATTGTACTAAACTCTAATATTATATAATTATTACTCTCACCCACTAACTTTATTAATTAGGGGTATATAAGAAAACAAATAATTAATGCTCATTGAGAATAAGCAAGTGTCTTATAAAAAATACCAAAGAAACTTGTTAGTTGATGTCTTATAATAAGGATAAGGATAGGAGTGTGTGTGTGTTGTGCATCTTCTGCGCCACTCTATGTTTAGGTTTTAGTAGGTTAACCTCTACGTGAGTGCACTGAAAATATCCAGTGCTCTCTCTCATGTGGTGCCTCTGTTGCATCACTCTAGGTTTAGGTTCTAGTAGCCTAACATATGCCCCCACGCGTGCGCAAGCTCTCTGTTTTCTGAATTTAGGGTCAAACTAAAACTCTTCCCCTATTTTGTTTGAGGGGAGGTTAGGGGAGGGAGGGGAGGGGAGGGGAAGAAATTTTTTGACCAAATTACCCATGAGCATGGTAGTGAAAACGTAGATTTTACTTAAAAACGGAAGGATAACGAAAAATCGTAAAACGTATAATCGTAACGTAGTAAAAACGTAAAAAAATCGTAAAAACACAAAAAACGTTTGGAAAATTAATAAAATCGTTTTAATGAAAAAAAAATCGTAAAAACGTTAAATCATAGTGATAAAATGAGTTTTTAACTACCATGCCCATGAGAAATTTTAAAAAATACATAACTTTTTGTATCGTTTTCCGTTCATTAACTTTGAAAGCATGTCACATCATGGGCATATCTGACTTTTCTTACTAGGGAGGGGCACCTCCCCTCCCTCCCTCACCTCCAACTAAACATAGCCTTCGTGAAAGTTTTGGATTAAAGGTGGAATTGATTTAGCACTTTACGAGAGATAAAGAATTGAAAGTAGTTTTTTTCTCATAAAATGTAAAAATGATTATTTAAAGCTTATCCAAATCAGTCCTCAATGTATAAATGGAACTCTTGTTTAGGATCGAAGAGAATGCAACTTAAGTTTTAAACACCCCCCCCCCCCCAAAAAAAAAAAGCACTCCAACACACACACAAACACACAAAATACACGGAATAGTTAATATAGCTTGATGGTGAGAGCTAGGGAATCAAAGCAAAGTTGGGGTCTTTGTTTATATACAATACTATATGCGAATTAAATGTGGCATCAAATCATGCAACTTTCTGCCTGTTGAATGGTGATGTCTCTGTCCATTAATTTAATGCAACACAACCGATTTAAAATTACAAGGAAAAAGTGTGATGAAGAGGAAACTCAATATGTGATCACTTAATTGGTTTGATTACCTTAACCTTGGAAAATAATTATTAATGTTGAACAAATAATCAAAGCCCTTGCTACTAGAGTTTAATTAGTGGGATTTTGCACTACAAAAATTAAAGGAACCTAACCCACTTGCCTTTAAACAAACTGACATATCATATTATTATGATGTGATGATGATTGGATTCGATTCCATTTTCTCAATTCTGACGGGCTTTTCCGTGTCTTGTCTATGCCAAGACAAATAACATTTAGATTCTCGACTTTTATGTTTGCCCATAATGTTTTTCTGTTTTTGCAAAAATTGGATCTTTGAATGAAGAACATATTCATCGTATTAGGAACCGTAGTCCTTTCACAAGCTTCCTTAGCTCTTTTTTTCTTTAAGCGTAATCATGGCGTACACATATTTAGTGATTTTGGAAAGGTACATGCGATGCATACCACCAAATAAAAAAAAAAAAAAAATCATAAGTAATAAGGAAGGCAGTATTAAACTGAGATCGATAGATGCGATATCGTGTCTCCTACACACTGTAGAACAGATATGCTTATTCACATGTTCTGATTCTTCCCAAAATATCGTGTCATTAGTTCTAAAACATTTCAATCAGTATATATGATCGAATTAAACTTTAACACCGCCATATGTATTGCTAGACATAAATATCTAACTAATTCCTTTTTATGTACTTCTAAGGAATTTTATTGCTGCTAATTTAATTAAAAAGTTAACATGGACTTCTAAAATGACATATTATATTAGAAATCATTGTAAGTAAAACAAACTTTTCTTGGGAAATTATATTTAATTAACATATATACGTACGTATGTTTTAATACACAAGATGGTCAATACTTTTACAATTGAATTTTGGAAGAAAGTGATCATTGAAAACTTTTGTTTGACAAAGTCACTTATTTTAAAAAAGAAATGCTATAGTAGGGATATACATGAGCCGCTTCCTCCATTACTAAGAACCTAACAAAGGAAATAAGGTGTTTTTTAAAAAAAAAAAAAAAAATTAAAGAAGAACCACCTTTGTGTTTTATATCTTTAACACGTTCTGACACAGGCATGTATAGTGTCGCACATATAATTAAAGAGAATAGAAGAAGCATTATCTTGATCGATCTCATAATATTCTTTTTTTCCTTTCGATAGATTAGATTCTAGCTAGGTGCTAATTGTTAAGTTTAATATCAAACCTTTAAGTTACATCTCATGCAACTTGCTTAATATTCTCCACCAATTTATATAAGATCATATATGCATAGGATCAATTTGTTACTTTTCTGTTACTGATTGGTGCCAAACAACTCCGTTTCAATGTTCATAGAATTTTTCAAATAACACGGTTGTCTTTTCATGTTTGTGTGGTGTTATCTGTTTTCTTTTTGACACATCTTTATAGGAAACCAAACCATGATTGGCACTTGCTATTATAATACTCCCTCTAGTCTTTATTATAAGGCAAGTTTACTTGATCATTTTTATAAGGCACTTGTTTGTTTCCAATGATCATTAATTATTTTTTCCATATATGCCCCTAATTAATAAAGGTAGTGAGTGAGAGTAATAATTATATAATATTAGAGTTTAGTGCAATTAGTAGGGGTAATATTGAAAGTTACTTAAATTGTAGGACAATTTTATTGACTTTAACTGTTTTTATTGGTTTGTGTGAATTGGTTGTTAGTGCCTTATAATAAGGATCAGAGAGAGTATTGCAAAAGCACAATCCTAGAATAGATAATTAAGATATGGATGCTCTCTCACTAATTAGGGTAAAAATACAATATAATTCTAACTATAAGACTGTCTAGAATATCATAAGTTGGACTGGACTTGGATTCCATATATATGAATTCAAAAGGAATTTGCTGGAGCACTTTAAATATTAATATTCTCCTCAGGCTAATTAATTTTCTTCTAAGCCACTTGATTATCCGATTGTGATTCTGTGCTTTACTTCATACATGAAATTCAATATCTTTCCAACTTGCGGTGTTTATGAATAAATCTAAGATTAGAGTTATCTTTAGAAATAATTATTTTATTTTTGACCTGTATATATGACTTGTAAGTGAGTGCGCGCGCGCTAATTAATTAATTAATCAACATGATTAACGAAGATCGGGCCATATATAAAAGAACTTGACATAATTCAGAAAAATTCAAACGGGAAATCACCATTAGTAATATTAAGTTCAAGTTATGTGTGAGAGTAATATTGTTCAATCCCATCACACCAAACAGATAGAGTTGAATTGGACGTTGAAGTGGGAAATCAATTGAAGATAGTCCAGAGAGAAGGACGACGTTGAGACTGAAAAAAACATACGTGGAAGTCGAAATTTATTGATATGAGATGGAAGTTGAAATTGAAAGAGAAGGAGCCTAATAAGTCACCATTCAGAATCTTTGAAACCTGTTTGAAGGTTCTTGAATGTAATCTCAGCGGATCTGGTCCTTCAAGCCAGAAGCCAAACATGTCCGGACCCTCCACATTTAATGCACATTTAATTTCCTACACAGATTTTTTTCAATAAAAAAAAAAAATCCAAACTAGTTTTAAATTTTTTTTTTTGTAAACCTTACCGTTTATGATACATGGTACTTTTGTTTTGCTTAATCATATGCTAACTTTTTCTTTCTTTTACTATAGCGACTGTTTAATTTGTGTGTATTTCATCTTTTTGAATGAAATGAAGGAGTTTTGTCATGGTTAATTGAATCATATATGAAGGTAAATCTCTTCCAACAACGTAACATATATATCTATATAATTTACACTTTTATTTGAGATGAGATTTGTGCATTTAAGAAAATGGTTGATATTTCTGAAGAGATAAAAAGAAATATCTAATATCATTTCAGTTAGAGATACGTGAAAGAGATATATATTGCACAAACAGGTTTGGCTAAATATATATCCATATGTTTTGCCTTTTATTGTATCTTTAATTATTGTGGATCTGAATTGGTGTTAATTGTTCATTAGTTAGCTAGCCGTCCCCAACAAGAAGGAACTAATATGCTCCACAAAACAGGATAGATATTGACTTCTCTCTCTCTGTTTTTTTTTTGTTGCCCGGAAGCAAGATATTGACTTCCAAATCCATTTGAACAGTACGGATTTTTTCTGACTACATAATTTTTTTAAAGGCTACTCTTTTCGATCTAGATATAAGATTCGACTGACTTTTTTTTTAAGAGATTAATGAAGCTAAATATATTACCTAATCATATACTATATGTTGTGTATTATTAGATTATGTATCAATTCATAAGGCAGACTAGTTATTTTAAAGAAAAAACGATAGATATAAATACTTTAAAATAATTTATTTAGCTTCGTTTATCTTTCTAAAAAAATCAATTATATCTTATTTAGGATCGGAGGGAATACTATATATTTGATGCATGATAGTTAGGTACTTGGGATACTAGAATGAGTTGGGGTGCTCATCATCAGGAGTGATACTAATGAGATTCGGACGGTCTTGATCTACTGAATTTGGATGCTCATCGTTTTTTATAAGCACCCAAACTGGTTTAGGTACATTGAGATTGCACATGATGTTTTTGAGCCATAACTCACATTCATTGCATCTTTCATAAAGAGTTTGAACTTACAGTTTCACGTTTTAAAAAGCTGGTGCTTGGTACCATTTAAACTACAAAGTTCTGATTGAATCTCCACATAATTGAGACTTATCATTTCTTATCTATCGACATATACAGAACACTAACATAAAATATTTTCATTGTAGAGTAAGTTGTATAAATATTTGAATTAATGGACTCTAAAACTGATCCATTACGATAAGCCTTGACAAATAAACATTATTGATGAATTATATATGCGGTTCAAAGGGAGACAAAAGGCGACCAGCAGCCCTTGAATATTAAAAGAGAGGCAAGTGGGTTTTTTTTGTAGTTTTCACTGTTGTTTTCCCTTCGTCGTCATAACCTTACTAATCACATCGAAAGTAACATGTAGTGTGATGAGGTTACGATGTTCCAAGTTGCCAAATTAACTTCTACTCTTCATCTGTTACGTTCCATGATAAGAAAAAACAATAAACATCAAGTTGAAAGGGGCCCTTTCATTATCTCTCAATGAAATAGCACGATGTATAATTAAGTCATAACAACAACTTTGCTGCTATATGGCCACAAACTCTTAATTATATGGCCACATATATATGATGCAACTATTATATTTATGTAGGTCAGTGTCTGTGTCTGAGTGTGTGCGTGTGCGTGTATTAGATGGCGTGAGAATGATGAAAAAATAAATTATCTTGAAGGTTTGGTATACCAGACAGGGAGGTTCCTTGTGGCCATGAAGCAACTCTCATTGGTTTGGACGAAACAGATTTCTCTTTCATTAATTGCCTCATTGCATGATAATTGAGGTAGTATATTATTTATTATATTTTTGCAATCACCCCTTTTATTTATATTCCTATCTCATTGGACAAAATTCGAAGTATTTTTTGTATTCACATTGACTTGATATATATCTCATACTTAGGAGCCAAAAATCCTTCCACTATGACCAATGCTGGTTGGTAATAAGCACTTAACAATAACTTATTTTTTTTATTTGGAGACATATGTGATATATTCACATTTTAAAAGTTAGTTACTATTTTTATTCTACGTACCAAACCCTCCCTGGGACTTTGAGGTTGACTTATTATGGTCCGCAGAACTCCAAAGGTGGGAAAGCATTGTATAATTGAGGAAAATCACATTGTGACGTGGAATTAGACCAGGTGATTTGACATGATTTAATTTAAAGAGACGCCCCAAATTGGGTTTGGATTTTTAAATTCCATATTAAATGTGTTACCTTGGATACTCACGAGTCTCGTTTTAGGTAGACAAACACATTTGATGTCTTCTATATTGTCCTGTGTCCATGGTCAACATCCAATTAAGATGTTATAAAATAAAAATATATCAATTCGCATTCACATTTAGAACGCCTCAAGTTTTTTCCCCCTCGAGAGAGAGAATATTCAACCATATGCCTTTCTTTAATTTTCTATTTGTGGGTGTTGATAATGATGGATGAATTAAGCAGCAATTTTATCATTTGTTGTGACAATCACACACTTTAAAATCTGAATCTTCTCTGAATATAATAAATCATGAGAAAAATTAAAATATACAGTGATACAATAAGATAGAGTGTTTGAAACTCGCTTTGATACTTTTTCCCCCACCTCATTATTTAAACTTTGCACCTTGGGGAATTTAAATTAATTTTTCCATATATTTTTAGTTTAAAAATAACTTATAAATCTTATATTTTCAAATATTTAAATTCGTAAAAAAAAAAAAAAAAAAAAAAGAGTCGAAGGGCGTTTTTAATTGGGGGAAAAAAGACTTGCAGGGACATTAAAAGTCATACCTTATTGTGCATTGGTAAAGCCTAAATGTATTAATCTGAAAGGCCCAATATGTATTAGGCCACAACAAACCCAAAATAGTAGAACATGATGTTTTTCAGTCACTCCAACAACCAAATATTTTTCTATATCCAAAAAAAAAAAACCAGATTTGTTTTGTTGCAACAAAAAAACAACCTTTTTTTTTTTGGGTCACTCTTCTTACTTGACAATTTATAGGTCATCGGGCCTAAAAAAACAAAAGAAATAAACATGGCAATTTATCATCCTTGTTTTATTTGGACAAAAAGTTTATGATCCTTTCGGATGAAATAAATATAGGTTCAAACAATGCCCAAGAACCAATTCTACAAATGCTTTTTTTTTTTTTGGGGCTAAACATATATATCCTCTTTTGGAGATAATCTTATTTGAGTTATAGTCGGATACTAAACGTAGGCACCTCTCCCCATGAGGATTTGAACATTGGTTCACTACGTTGTGAAGAACTAGCTCCTCTTACTAGACCCAACCTATATTTCTAAGGATTTGAGCATTCAACCCTCCAAATCTTGGTAACCCTGCTTATAAGGCTATTTTGGAAGTGGAGGGGTGGTGAGAGAGTTAGGGTTTTTCACGGTCCGGAACTTCTGACATATGTCCACACCCTGCCAAAATGGGATAGAAGACAAGTTACATATTCTTCGTGACCGTGCTTATGGATGCCAAGATGGCTATGGAGTATGGACTTAGAGAAACAAATTTATTTTTGGTGAGAGCCTTGAAAAGCCTTGTGACCCCGGCCTTATTATTTAAAAAACTTTTGATTATATATATATATATATATATATTCCTTTCCATAACACGTGTCCTAAATGTTCAAAGGATCAATTCAGAATTACTCTCGCGGACTGGCGATGAAAACGACCTTTTTTAACATTCTTTTTTACCCGGCTATGTTACAGAGGTCGGGTCGTCGGATGGGTACAAATTCCATCTTTTTTATTGGCCTCAAGAGTGTAATCATATCGCCCCTTCTTTTTTATTTGTTATTATTTCAGCACTGTCTTCTGTATTGAACAAATTCCTATCTGATGAAAGCAATCATTGATGTTTCCATGTTGTAGTTGTTCAAGTGAGACCCTCGTCCAGAAATGAGTTTTATTGTTTGCATTAAATTCTATTAATTATAAATGATATGGGTGAATGATCCATTTGTTTAGCGAACCCATTTTAATTTACGACTGAAACAAAACAAAATTCCCTGTGCATTGCACGGATTTGTGTTTTCAAAACATGGTTTCATCTAACCCACATGATTTATGCTGAGGTAGTTAAGTAATCGTTAGCAAAATAAAATATACTCCACTTCTCCTCGTTGACCTCAAATATTACTACAGATCTGAAACACTTATCTAAACATTACATTTGTTGTTCGATTCATACACTTTTTTTTCCCCTCATCCATGATCAACAATTTCAGCCCATTGAAACTTTTCACCCTTGACAGTGCCACATATATATAATTGACAATGAGAGAAAACATGGTTTGGAAGGTAGAGCCCAACATTGGACAGTCCTTGACTTTTGTTAATTGTTATTGCAAAAGAAATAATGATTGAGAATTACCTACTTGTCATATTCTACAGTAATTTTGTTTTCGAAGGATTCATGTCCATGCGGTGGATTAAAATATCCTCAGCAATAATTCCATTCGATGCCTTGCCTTTAATGAAGTTTTTGCCCAGTTATGTCACTTGCAACCTTATACCACTGCACAACCCAGCTACTTGGTCAATATTCCTTATTAACACATAATCAAGACACCAACTTTGAGGATAAGCCTATGATGGGGTGCAACTGAACATGTTATTGAGTTTAAAAATTACGTACGTATCTTAAAGATCTTCGAAACTACTCCCATTTGCACTTTTTGTGCAGGTTATGGGATCTGAACTGAAATACTCTATTGCATCACCTAGAAGCATGGAACAAATGTAATTGTTCAACTTGTCAACATTATCTGTAGTAGGAGTTAGAATTGTCCGGCTTGTCAGGTAATT
This sequence comes from Acacia pycnantha, assembly GCA_025563575.1. Lineage (NCBI taxonomy): Eukaryota > Viridiplantae > Streptophyta > Magnoliopsida > Fabales > Fabaceae > Acacia > Acacia pycnantha. The sequence goes on from JAMWYP010000118.1 coordinate 477,399, forward strand.
TTCTTTTGCTGAGACGTTCTACTAAGTTCCGGTATGTAGTTGATTCAACAATTGGCTTCACTAGGCAGGCATCATCATGAAGAATCAAATCTGCGGGGATTTTAATGTCTGTAATGCCATCGTGTGGGAGCCCAATATCACCATCACCAACCTTGAGCAACCACTCGGAAATTTTTTAATTTTTTCCAACTCGACTGGGTCAAGTGATGATTGTAACCTCATATTCTTAGTCAGTTGTAGGATCTTTCTTTCTAAAGAAGAGATGTGTTTATCGCTGCATCAACAACTTCAGCTCAACCAACCTTGGGGATAACTGATGAAATCTGTCTAAAGTCATCTTCCATCACAACACACTATTACCACCAAATATAAGATTAGACTTCATTAAGTCTCTCAACAGTCAAACGCAACCATAGGTGCTTCATCCCGAGGTATGTGGATTTTATTAAGTTAGCAAGTGGGGAATTATGAGTAATTGTACAAATTTAGTCCTCGTTAACATCAATTGGAATACTTGAATGAGCTGTCCTTCCATATGGTAGTAAAGTCGCTGATATTCCGCTAGATGCAACGTTAAGAATTATTCCCCCATTCGCTCTTATAGCAGCTGTTAATGTGTTCCATATATATGTTTTCCAGTCCTGCCAAAACTATAGACAAAGAAAAATCCTCCCACTTTGGACAAAGCCGATCGTATGATCTGTTCGAACACATTCCTTTGCTCATCTGTCATGGTTTGCTTGAGTCTTTCACACTTTTCTCTTTCCTGTTCTTTGTTGTAGTTCAGCTCTTTCCTGTTCTTTTTTGGGCTTTGGCATTGAAGGATAATCGTCTAGACTTTTCCCATTACGGAGGAGGAGCTGGTCAATATGGCAGAGGCCTGCTTCCACTTTGTCCGACCATGAGATTTCTACAGTTGAATATAAAATATGAAGTATAAGTACTATAATATACTTTTACTAACGATATATATTATTTGATAAAATATAGCTATAAAATTATATGAGTAAAACAATATAAAATTTCCTAAAAAATGATATGCAAGTGTTATAACTAAAATGTAATTCAACATTTTTATAACCTATAACTATTTCATAAAAAAATACTTGTAAAATTGTTTTAGAATGGATCTATTAAAGGTTTAATAAGATGTAGCATCTAGCACTAATCTTGAATGTTACTCATGAAATTTGACGTATTTAACATAATTAGCATTTTATACGACATCATTATTACATTGATTATTTGAATTATTGTTTGTATGTTTGCTATCTGAGTTGAAATCGTAATTCATGGATTTTGATGATTAATGTATATAAGTTAGTAATGGTTTCAAGCAATAAAATATTCACTTTTAAAGTACTGCCAGAAATGAAGTTCAAACTAACGGATGCTCGACCAAAATTCGTGACAACAATGAAGATAAAAATAATATCTAGGCATTATAAGGTTTCCAAGTTGGAGATGATGAAAAAAAGAACAAACAGTAGTTAAACTGTTAATGCATTCATATATTACAGTTATTAAAAGTAATTTTCATGAAAGAGAAGATTACGTACGTGAGTAACGTTGGTCATTGTCTCTGATGTTCAGCAGATCCTCACATAATTGTTCTTTTTTTTCTTCCCAAACGATAGCAGGTTGTGAGAATGAGCGGCTTAACAACATGCTAACAAAAAAATTGTGAAGGTAATTGTCGGACGCCCATAATGATGCTTCTTTTATGGCATCTATGTATTCTTTATCGTCATCAAGTAACCTTAGAGCGTAGCAAGTTTCTCTAAACGTTGGATAGACAACGTTGTTGAACATCTAGATATCTTCATAACACTTTGGACCTTTAACCTTGGTTAATAATGAAGGTGGAATATCACAAAGAAGAGGAGGGGTGAATAGGTGATTACAAAACTTTTTCACTAAAGGCTTTGAACACGAATAAACAGCGACAGAGAATGGAAATAGACACAGAGCAATTTATATTGGTTCGGTCTAACTCAACGACCTACGTCCAGTCCCCAAGCACACCTTGAGATTTCACTAACACTTCAAAACAAATACAATTACACACTTTGTAACTCAGGATGATCCTCTCACTTTAAGACTCGCTCCCCTTTACAAGTTGTAATCGTACACCCACACTTAAAGTTCCTCAACCTTAAGATTTAAACAGGAAAGAAATAAGTGTTTAATAACTCCTCACGAGTAGATAATAAATGAACACTGAAGTACAAGATATCCGAAGATATTAAATGAAACTAGTGAAACAAGATTGCAATAGATTCGTATTGAATGCGCAAAGTTTCGGTAGTTGAGAATTCACTGCTTCTAGTATTTATAAGTGTTGGCATTTATGACTGTTGAGAAGCTTTGAAGATTAGTCCGTTGAGATTCTTCAATATGACCGTTGGAGGGATGAGAAGCAGAATCATCAATGCTCACAAATATTCTTTTATTCCTTCGATTATGATCTTTGGAAGCCCAGCAAAGAGAACGAAATAATCTTGCTCAAATGTATGTCTGTTGGTTGAGTGTCTCGAACAGCAGGTAAGTGCATTAAATGCTCTGACATGTCAGATTACTTTATTTGAAAAACAAATTTAATCTGTATTTTAATCATATGTAACTCATTAACAAACTTGATTAAATGAAGTTAAGAACAGTAATGATTGATGATATGAAGAATCCAAAAACATACTTAGAAAATTTCAGAAGTTGTAAAACGATTTCAAGAACAGAGCAACATTGGCTCAAGTCAAGCCTATCACTTGCTCGAGTCAAACCATCATTCAAAGCATAGAGAACATTTGAAATTACTATCTGACTCGAGCCAGACAAAAGCTTGGCTTGAGTCAAGGCTGAGGCTCGAGTCAGAGAAAGACATGGCTCGAGTCAAGTTTAATTAATCATTTAAACAATAGATACATTTAACTCGAGGCAAAAATATCCAGGCTCGAGTCAACCTCTAGACTCGAGGCAGGCAAAAAACAGGCTCGAGTCAATCATGAAGAAAAAGCATTTGGAAGTTCAGAAACAGGTGTCTGGCTTGAGTCAGTAAGTGATGGCTCGAGTCAAATTCCATTTTCAAAAGTAACGGTCAATATTCTTGGCTGGAGTCAACCACACTGGCTCGAGTCAGCGAAGATAGATCAAATAACATTTTTAAGTTTTTCAAACACTTGACTCGAGTCAATGATATGACAATTTTGAAATATATGAGAGAGGATTGACTCCAGTCATTAAGTGTTGGCTCGAGCCAATCTGACAGCAAACGTTTTTGCTGATAAATGCCAATTTTTCGATTGAACTCAATCATTTTGCCTTTGACCATAAAGTATACATTGTTTCCAAAGTTAATCATCATCAAAAACACATAGAGAACTAACAACCTTGGTTAATAATAACTTCAAGTAGTATAACTCACCCTGAGATGGTGTACAATGTCCCAACCTCCCAATAGAGACACAAAGCTTCCAAAACCTTTTTTCTTGCACAAAAGTATAGTAATTTGGAAATTGAGAGCACGTTAGCGTTCTCACAAAAGGATCATCATCATTCTTATCCATCCAAGAAAGAAACATGGACTCCTTAACTCTTTCACTATTGACCAGTGAGGACATCTTACCCCTTTGTGTGTAATATACTGGTTGCCGTTGTGGAAGATGAAAACTCAACCTCTCAACTGAAGGTTATATATGGTGTATATCAAATGAAAAGATCCTCCATGAATCTTCACATGAAGAGATGTACCTACAATTTAGGTAGTGAGATATTTCATCGCGTGAATACCTGTTGCGAACCTCCTGTGTCACCATTGTCGTATATGCCAACGATCACATGATCATTTTCTTTACTTATGTATTTGAAAAGGTACTTGATTGCACAGGACTGATTTGTCTTCTCTACATTAAGATGACCATGAAATAATTTTAGCAACCTAGCATTGTATGGCACAAAAAATTTGTTGTTAAGCTGTACGCCTTTCTTGGCAACCATACGACCATAATTTCTTCTATGATACGTAGGGTAACCGTACACTCTCGTCCAAGATAATACCTTCCACATATCTTTTTGGGAAGTATCTTGAGCAATGCCCGACCTTCATGCATTAAGCATTCTGGTTCAAAGATCCACTTGGCCCATGTACCATGTAGCTTCCCACTAACTCATACAGGTCTGGATTTTCCTCTCTATCTGGTATCTCAGCTGAAATAATCTTGTCAACATCTGCTGGGGTCCTTTGGTTTGTCAGAATCTGCCAACCACAATATGATATGCGCGTGCGGCAAGCCTCTTTTTTGAAATTCAATGGTGTAGACTTCTGAACACATATAGAGAAAAATAGTTAGGATGATAGTTGATTTTAACTTGTTATATTATGTTTAAAAGCGTTTTAAATTATGAAAGATTTTCTCATTGAGTATGGTGATCTGACCTAACTTAAATAATGGCATACTTGGCATTTAATTATGAAGCTTGCCAAGACATATTTTTTCTTTTCCAGAAGATTAATACCTATTGTTGACTTTCATAAATGGCAGATTGCTTCTAAATACTCTATGTGGTCTACATATATATATGAACGATGCAGTATGCTGAATGGGTATGAATAAGTAAGATATATAAGTTGCTCAAAAAAACTGAAAAAGGTATTCTTGAGAAACTGTAAAAGATGTAGGTAAACATATATGTATGAATGAATTCAGTACCTGCTTTTATGGTGCCGAAAATCTTTTCCTCCTTTAATGTGTGCATCAATTTGTCTAGCTTTATGTAGAACATCATACTTAATATGTCTTTTTTGCAAGGCTTTAACTCATCTAAGTCAAAGCTGCGTGTAATCTCAGGCTACATTAGGTTACATGTGAAGGTAATAAAAATTTCGGGGTAGCCAACCCAAGCACAAATAGCCATTGCATCTTGATAAGTTTGAATCATGTACCTAGCTTCTCCAGTGAAAGATGAAGGAAGTATTACATGTCTTCCGGTTGACAAAGGATCTGTTTCTCCTCTAGCGACTGCATCGGTTATTCCACTGTAAAGATCGACATGTAGCTCCTTCTTATGCTTTCTTATGTAGTTAAGCTTATCGCGTTCAATCATTGAGTAGCCATCTACTATAAATTGTTGGAGTAATTTCTTACCTTGCAGTATGACAGACTACTCTGACATTCTCTTCATTAGACGAAATGCCATGTACTCCATGGGAGTGAGGTTTTTTTTTTAGTTTTCAATAATGACTCCTGAGTATGCTCTCTTGCTGAGTCATACCCATTATCACCATAGTGGAAAAATAATGGATACTGGAGGGGCAGATAAGCCATGTGTAACTCATCAATCCTCTGAAGTTTTCCACACTTTTACTTGACTATTATATTTGTCTCTTATTGTGTATGTCTTGTCAAAACCACCAAATATTAGTGCTGCTACCTCGGAAGCTGTTGGTACATTATATTGTCTATTCTCCGTGCTTTGGCTACCATTTCTTATAAGTCGTATGTTGAAATTGGGAACAACCTTCTTCTTGATTATTTCAGCTGCTTATCTATACTTCTTCACTACATTATTGTGCTTGTCAAGGCAATATTTAATGCAACGAACAATTTCGGCATCAAGACTTTCTCACCCTTCATTTCGGCTGGGGCATGTAATTTAACGGGTTAAGGTGTAAAAATAGACATGTACTTTTGTCAAAAGAGCGCCTAGTAGCAAATACTTTTTTTAGGTGCAAAAGTGACTATGTGGTTACAAAAGTGGAGCAAAATTAGCATTGACCGTTAGTTGACCGTTATCTGACGCTGACGTGGCAGTGGGATCTGACTTCTCCATTAAAATTAAGCCACCTGTCACTCCTCTCTCTTCCATATCAGCTTCTTCTTCCCTTCTTTCTCTTTTTTTTTTCCACCTGTCACCCCTATCTCTTCCGTATCCCTTCTTTCTTCTTCCCTTCGACGATCCAGCAGATCCAGAGAGCGATGATGACATAGAAAAAGCGAGAGCCTGCGACGATCCAGCAGATCCAGAGAGCCTGCGACGAGCCTTCTGAAATCTTTGGTCCCTAGACTTTCTTCTTCCTCTCTCTTCCATATCCAGGCCCCGCCACCACCACCGACGATCCAGTAGATCTACGGCTTGCAAATCTTCGCTAAGATTGTGCTCTCCTTCAATGGTTGATCAAGTAGTTTGTTCTATTTGTTATAATTTTCGCCCAAGATCTCTGTCGATTTCTGCAATTTTGTTGAAAAAATTTTGTTCTGCACTTTTGTTTTGCGATTTTTGTTCCAGGATTTTGTTGGAAATTGAAAAAATTCTGTCGATTTCTCCATATATTCTTCCTTCTATATTTCTGGGTTGATGATTTTGTTGATTTGGGTTCTCTTTTTTTTTGTTGGTTTTTCAATCTGGGTTCATGATTTCTCTGGCTTCAATCTGTGCTTCGCGATTCTCATCGGAAGGTTCGATCTTCACCTATCAGATACAGATTCGCTCCTTGGTTCGATACTCCTGGCTCGTTGGGTTGATTTCTTCTGAGGCTGCGTTTCTGGGTATTTGGGTATTTTCGATTTGGGGTTTCAGTGTTTTTGATTTGGCATTTCAGTGTTTTTATCGTTGTCGATAATGCCGATGTTTTCGATTTCAATTTTCGTTGTTGATTTCAAACTCCTGAACATAAATTACTTGCTATCAGGGGAGAGAAATCGCGCCGAGGGGGAGAAATCGCGATTTGTGGGGAAGAAGAAGAAGAGGGTGGTGGGTGGGTTCAGTGTTTTCGATTTGGGAAGATGAAGAGGCTTCGATTCGATTTGGGAAGATGAAGAGGAAGAATATGAGTTAGTTATTGCTGTGTTTGATTCAGATCTGGTGGAAAGAAAAAAAAAAAGCTTTGACCAGAGACTAAAATGAAAATATTAAAAGTTTTTAGAGGGACTAAACTGAAATTTTTTGAAATGTATCTGGGGCTGATCTATAATTCATAAAGCATTAACATCCACATCATCGTTTACGTTATCATTTTCAGTCCAGAAAAAGTCAACTAACGGTCAATGTTAATTTTGCTCCACTTTTGTAACCACATAGTTACTTTTGTACCTAAAAAAAGTATTTGCTACTGGGCGCTCTTTTGACAAAAGTACATGTCTATTTTTGCACCTTAACCCTAATTTAACTATTAGTCTTTGTATATAAATGTACGTACATAGACTCATACTTCACTTTGACAAAATAAGAAATACACAAGTTGAGCAAATTTAATTATAGACTCAAGTAGGTTACTAACCTCACAATAAACATTCTATTTGAGAATTTTGTCCGTAACTTAAATGTAAAGCTGAGAGTATACAGGAGGATATCCGTCTGGCGGCAATAAGCTTCCAATTAAGTGGTGGTTTTGGCCTGAGAGGACAAAGAAATAGACAATTGAAAGGGAAAATACTAATCAACGAAGACAGAAAGTCTGATAGAAATCATGATTCAGAAAGAACGCTTCAAAGTTATAGGATAGACATTCATTTGGTGTTCATCAATGTCAAGTTTAAGGTGACCATTCAAGATCGATCATCTCAGAAGTTCGAAGGTCATACAACCTCTAATGAAAGTCTTGAACTGCTTGGTGTTTATAATTAAAGAAGGATCCCGCTCGTCCTTTGGGCGAGCATCTAGGCCGTTGACATGAGATTTGGACGGTCCAAATTTTATTTTTTTTATTTTTTTATAAAAAATTATTTTAATGGGTAGAGAATTTAAAATAAAAATAATCTCTGAACTAACATTTTTAAAAAAATGTTTTTTTCATTTAAAAATTACCAGTTTAAAAAAATGAAATCTAGATGACCCAAATGCTCGCTCAAAGGACGAGCTTTAGACGAATAGAGAAACGGGTTCCAAGAAGGAAAGCCTCTGACAGGTCACAATGGCTCATAAAGAGAGTCTTGCCTCCTAATATCCAACAAACAATGGAACCAGCAACTTTGAGTAGGAGGAGCCATGGTAGTTAAAATCTCGATTTATTACTGCGATTTTACGTTTTTACGATTTTTTTTCATTAAAAGAATTTTACTAATTTTCCAAACGTTTTTATGATTTTTTTACATTTTTACTACGTTGCGATTTTACGTTTTACAATTTTTATCTCTCTTTCGCTTTTACGTAAAATCTCGATTTTAACTACCTTGGGAGGAGCTCTTCCCATATGAACCATCCAGATGAGATTTGGACAGTCTAGATATAATTTTTTTAACTGCTGATTTTTAAATGAAAATTATTTTAATGGGTAGAGAATCTAAAATAAAAATAATCTCTCAACTAACATTTTTAAAAATGATTTTTTCATTTAAAAATCAATAGATTAAAAAAAATCTGGACAGTCCAAATGGAAAGAGTTGTCCCTACTCATCCTTTGGACGATGAGTAGGGAAACTGGTTTGAACAAATAATACGTCAACTTTCATTTTAGATTGAGCAAAGGTCATTCATAGGTCAAGAGACAATACCACCAAATCGAATGGAATCCTTTCATTGGTTTACTTTCTCATCATCTCTCATCATCCAATCTAGACTATTGATTTGAATTAATCATGACTGTCTCATCTTGAAGTATTTTTTTTTAGTATCACTCAATACGATAGAAATATTTTTTCAAGATCCTAAAATTATTTTAGGATCTTGAAAAAATATTTCAAGGTGCTAACCGGTATTTAAAAAATACTTCAAGATACTGACTAGTATTAAAAAGATACTTCAGGGTACTGACAAGTACTGAAAAAATACTTCATGATCTTGAGAAATTATTTTAGGATCTTGAAAAAACATTTTAGGGTACTATTATAAAGATATTTTAGGATATTGAATGATACTGAAAAAAATACTTCTTGATTTTGAAAAAATATTTCGGGATACTGACTGGTACAAAAAAAAAAATACTTCAGTATATTAATTAATACTAAAAAGATATTTCAAGATACTGACTAAAAAGATATTTTAAGATACTGAAAAAATACTTCATGATCTTGAAAAAATATTTTAGAATACCGACTGATACTAAAAAAATATTTTAGATAATGTGGTTTTGCTGAACAGTTAGATATCCAATGGATGACCAAAATTTAAAGCTAATTGAGGAATTAGGAGAAAAATGGCTTGGAGAGAAACCGAACCCAAAATAAATCGCAACATCCTGAGTTCCTGACCCACATCGATGTAACATTAACATCGTCCTTGTACCCCAAAAAAAACCACCATTCTGTAGAAAAATAAAGCCCATAAGGAAGTAGTGCCTCTAAAGTAGCAGTGAAATTCGTTGCCACAGTGATCATTAATACAGATATGTTAAAATACCAAGACAAACTGTTGCAGAACATAGGGAATGAATGACATTGTAATTTATCCGAATGTGTAGTCGTACCATTCATCCATTATCTCAAAGTTGAACTGAAACAGAGTTTCCCCTTCAACTTGAAATTCGCTCATACCAAACACACCTGACACAAGGCCTACTATGTCTATAGTCATTGACATAGAAGACAGGAAAAAAAACAGTCCTTGTTAACAATGATGTAAACAAATGAACGTCACAAGGCAGGGAGAAAGGGTATCATAATAATGAGACAAGGTTCATGGTATGTGGTTGCAGCCAACACATTCAATGGCTGAAACAGTATTGGTGGTGTTTTGATCACATTAGCTAGCAACTCAAGTCCAGTAAAAGGTTCCATTATTATCTTTAGGTCAGGATTGATTATGTTTGGTCCAACTTTTATCGTGAATCTTCGGAAACCAAACGTATATCCGGGCACAAGGACACTACAAAACTTCCGAATCATGTCAGCTGGCCGTCGAACCATAGCCAGAACAATGTAACCCTGAAACGCACATAAAAAATAAGCACCAAGTAATGATAAAGCTGAAGGAAATAAACGAGAAGAAGAGATTATTTTGTGGAATGATGAGGAATGATAACCTTCGAATCTGCTAGCACAACATTGTACGTCATGTGCAAGTGGCTGCTTTCCAGAGGTATGTCCCAGAACTTGGTGATAACCTTTGCATGAACACCCAAGAGTTGTGGCTGGAGTCCACTTGAGAAAAGGAGGCGACGATAGTCAATGCCATTATAACGCTTTACGGGTCTCTTTATACACAATACTGAGTGAAAATGGGGGATGGCAATGTGGAACATGGTAAGCAACTTTATATACATGACAACATCAGGCGAATTAAGGTTTGTGGCAGAGATACCAGTTAATGCGTGAAGGGGGGAAAAACCCGGCTTCGAACCATTAGACCAACCTTAGTGAAGATCTCGGAATATTTCCACTGGGAGGATTGACACCCTACATGGGGAAGATGATAGAGACGATGGGTATTAAATGGAGATTAGGAAGACAACAATTTACTGAGTACTCTCACCAATGGGTCTTCACTTTTAGCTGTTTAATTGTCTCCTTAGTGTTTCATGATCCCTTGGACTGATGGCCTGTCAAAAAAACACAGCAAAGCTGAGAAGTCAATAATAAGTTGTTAATGGCGCCACGTAGATGATGATATGGTCCAATTACTATAGAGATACACGTTTTGGTAGTAGATAGTTGATGTTATAAAGATCAACGACGAGATTAATTCTTTTGGTTCTGGTACACTAATAAATTACTCCTCATCTCCTTAGGACCAACCTTAGTGAAGATCTCGGAATATTTCCACTGGGAGGATTGACACCCTACATGGGGAAGATGATAGAGACGATGGGTATTAAATGGAGATTAGGAAGACAACAATTTACTGAGTACTCTCACCAATGGGTCTTCACTTTTAGCTGTTTAATTGTCTCCTTAGTGTTTCATGATCCCTTGACCGATGGCTCATCAAAAAAACAAAGCAAAGCTGAGAAGTCAATAATAAGTTGTTAATGGCGCCACGTAGATGATGATATGGTCCAATTACTATAGAGATACACGTTTTGGTAGTAGATAGTTGATGTTATAAAGATCAACGACGAGATTAATTCTTTTGGTTCGGTACACTAATAAATTACTCCTCATCTCCTTAGGACCAACCTTAGTGAAGATCTCGGAATATTTCCACTGGGAGGATTGACACCCTACATGGGGAAGATGATAGAGACGATGGGTATTAAATGGAGATTAGGAAGACAACAATTTACTGAGTACTCTCACCAATGGGTCTTCACTTTTAGCTGTTTAATTGTCTCCTTAGTGTTTCATGATCCCTTGGACTGATGGCCTGTCAAAAAAACATACCCCTCAAACCAAACAAACCCTTAATGTAAGACATATTTAACTAATTTTACTTAATTGTTGTTGGGGGTATTGATAGGGGCAATTAGGAAACAAATTGATAAATATAGGAAATAAGTCTTATACATAGGACAATGATCAACTCTCTAATTAGATGTTACATCTAGGATGGAATGGAAGGAGTATTACGTATATAGATTCCGAATTTATAATCTAGTGAAGCTTTATGTAAGCATGAGATACAGAAATTTAAGCCACACCTGGCTGCTAAATAATAATAAACTCCAGAGCTCTAGACAAAGATAACCCCCTAAATCCAGAGTCTCACTCAGATAGGTTTCTCAATTTCATGTTGCACATGCATATTAGGATTTACAAAAAAAAAAAAAAATGCAAGAATTTGATTAACCAATGAGACAAAATCCTTTTTATTCTTTATGCTTCTGCATCTAAAAATGTTTAAGGGGTATCCTATAGTCAGGTTAATAACACTTTTGAATGATGCTATTACAGTTGACTTGATCATTTCATTCATCAATTATCTTTGCCTACAAGGATCTAACCGATCTTACTGTTACAATCAAGAAGAAGATGGATCTGAATTCAAGAACTTTCGGCTATTCCCTGAGGTTCGAATATATTTTATCTGCATATTATCGAAAAATCTAGGTCAGACGCTACATATTATGAGATAGTCGTGTGCCTAGGTGTGGGTATGCTTTTTATTCTTACTGTCTTTCTTTTCTTTTTCTTTTTCTTTTTGGGGCAACCAGTTACTGGCATATCTACAATTAGAAATTCAGTCAGAATTTACAATTCCCCTGTTTAGAGTAGCTGTTTTTCATGACTATAAATGTTTTGCAATATGTCATATATCTCTGATTGGATAAAAATTTGAGATCATATATGATTTTACCTGATTTGAAACTACCCGCTTTTAAACAGGGACCAATTTAGTGTTGAGTTGCACATAATTGAAAGTAGTAATTCACTACAAAAACTACTGTTTGGATTTAACATTGGTCTTAGATATTACTAACACCATGTTTTGTGTTTGATCCAATTTAGTCTCACATGGTTATATACCAGTTACGCAGGATTGTTATTAAACTCTTTAAACATTCCACCCTTAGTAACCCTTTTTTCTCTAGGATCCCACTCTTGATCATCATCCCACATTATTTTCACATTCACTGTATTTGCAGTAGGATATTGCAGCTATCTCTGGATATCACCAAAAAGCCTAAACATGGAACCCTCTCTATACTAATCACCTAGCCCCTCCCTAAACTCATTTCTTATACTGAATTCTCTTCCCTTCCCCATCTCAGAGAACATTTTGTAATAACATCGATACATCTTCTTCTTCCTCTAGACGTTTCTCAGATGCTCTGTCTCACTCAGGACCAAAAGTCCCACCACTGGTAATCAATACCAGACTGGTCTAAGAGTTCATCAGAATCAAAATTCAGGGAATCATCTGCTTGCTCCGAGAAATTCAGAAGAGTATTAGGTTCATCTTCAAGCCCAAAGTATTCTGCTTTTATACTGCTGTCATCATCTGACAGAACACCCACCACCTGCTCTGATCTCTCCATTGTTGTTGAGCTTGGATTTTCCTCAGCCTTCACTTTAATTATGTCCCCATTTTCTGATACACTGTCCATGCTGTTTGCTGGTTTGACTTCTGTATTATACCCCTGATGAGCTTCCTCGTTTGGCTTCTGTATTAGATCATTCAGCTTCTGCAACTGTTTTGACCATTGAAACTAAACTCATTAGCTTCTAAAATCAAAAGGGTAGATTTCTATTCATTGATAGATCAGAGGCATATATATATATATATAGCTCATACATGAGTACCCTAATGGAGAGTATCAAACAACGGTATCTGTGTACTAAAACTCAAATAATATAATCATAATATTGTAATATCAAATCCGGTGATATGCAAATTGTGAACTATTTGTACCTGAATTAGCAATGCTTCCTTCTCCTTCTTCAGAGCTTCGAACCTTGAGGCCAAGTTTGTGTAATTAGCTCTAAGTATGCTATAGTCTCTTTCAATCTGCTTTGACTTCCATCTTGCCCTTTTGTTCTGGAACCAGATAGCAACCTGTCTTGGCTGCAACCCAAGCTCTCTTGCAAGCTGAACCTTCTTCCTCGGCTCAAGCCTTGACTCTGTCTCGAACATGGATTCCAGTGATCTGATCTGATCATCATTGAACCTTCTCTGGATTTTGTTGCCCTTCCTCTTCCTTGTTGTGACTCCTCCTGATGATGGAACTGTGCTGCTATAAGCTTCTGCTTCTGCTAAATGAGAATATTCCATGGCAGCATGGTGGTGATGATGATCTAACATGGTGATTCACAGTGGCTTCTTCTTTCAGTTCCTGGTGGGTGAGTTTTACAGAGCATGAGGAGGTTGAAGAAGATAGGGAATGTTTTTGGGAGGGTGTGCTAATTAATATGATATGCATGTATTTATTAGGGTTCAAACTTCAAAGGAAGGGTGGGTTCCTATCATGGTGGTGTGACACAAGTCTTCAATTTCTTTCTGCTTTATATCCAAAAACCATTCAACCTATCATGTTTCTACACCTGTGCCTCATGAATATCACCTCTTTTTTCCTCTTTCCCCATCTCTTTATTTTATTTTTCTTCTTCTTTTTAAATGAGGCTTCTTGGGTTTGGAGCCGGCTTGTTTTGCTCGGCTTGGTTTGAGTGGCTTGGCTTTCTTGCTTGCGATTCTGATTTCTTAAACTATGATTACTGCTTGGTCATGACATGAGTATATCGCAGCCAGTACGTAATGATTTCTTTTTATTTAATGACTTGTTTAATGGTTTGTGTGAGAGAGGGTTTAACATTAAATATTGATTGAGGACTTCATCAGTGGCATCATGTTATTAAGATTGAGGGTTATGCGCTGATAAGTTATAGGTTACCTGAATCACGTTCTTTACTCAATTGTCTAGTTTCACCAGCTTACAAAGATTATAAGTTATTTATATTCCTCCTGGGTCCCTCAACTTTCATCTTTTTTATTTGTTTGAAACAACCACATTTAGCATGATGCATGTTTTTCTTTTTTAATTCTCTCCTGAGTTTTAGTTTAATATTTTTTATTTGCTTGAAACAACCTCATTTAGCATGAAATTACTGACATTTCTTAGGTAACTAATAAATTATATAAACATGTCTTCATTATTATTAAACCTTATTTTTAAAATGGGTTTATCGTTTGTCATGTTACTTGACATAAGGTTATGTTAAGTCACCTCAAAACTACGTCGTTTAAGGAGTTCATTAATTCCCCTAACTCCAAAACGACGTCGTTTTGGGAGTTAGGGGAATTAATGAAAGGTGTTTTCGTATTTTTGTTTTTGTATTTATTACAGGGGAATTAATGAACTCCCAAAACGACGTAGTTTTGAGGTGACTTGACATAATCTTATGTCAAGTGATATGACAAACGATAAACCCTTCTAAAATATACACAAGCCCTCAATTCAAGAATTATATAGGTTTTAAAATTGAATAGTAGATTCTTCTAATTAATTACAACCTCCACTTCTAAATATAAGACCTAATTATTTTTTTTAGAGATTAAGGAAGCTAAATAAGTTACTCAATCATATCATATGTTATATAATTAAATTATATATCAATTTAAGTCACACAAATTAGTTTGAAGAAAAAATGATAATATAAATATATTAAAGTAATTTAATTAGCTTTCTTAATTTTCCCACAAAAGTCAATTGGGTCTTATATTTAGGACCGGTGGTAGTATAATACAAAATTATGAGAAGCATGCTTGGTCTATTTTAGAGTTTAGAAAAAGGAAAAATTCCAAATAAATATCATTTGAACTTGGAAAACCCCATAAAGTATATTAACACATGGAAATGACAAATAGGTCTCAATGGATTATTGAAATGTTGTGATTTTTATCAAAATGTCCTTCAAGTTTTTATTAAAAAAAAGGAAAGAAAGAAAAAACCCTATTGACACCAAAGCTCTAGCGGCCGGCACTATGCCCCTACCGACAATCAGAGCTCCGGTAACAAATTGAATATTAGGATTGACTACTGTGGTATAGGGATTGATTATTTGAACTCCCTAAACCCTATCAAGCGTTGTTGACAAATTGAATAAAGGTAATAACAACTTAAGTGTAGCCATTAATAAACTCGGGGGCACAATTTTTTAATCGCTATAGTTAAGTTGTCATTATCTTTATTTAAACTTGTTAACGATGCCGAATAAGGTCTGTGGAGCTCAAGTAGTGAATATCTTCATGCGCTAGCGATGGTTCTTTCTTTTAAAAAAAAAAAAAAAACTTTAGGGTCATTTTGATAAAAGGACAACATTTCAAAATTTTAGATTATGCGCTTGAAACCTATTTGTCATTTTCATTTATTAGTAGATTTTTTTTAGGGTTTTTCAAATTTCAATAGTATTTATTTGAAATTTTCCCTTAAAAAAATATGTTGGTGAATTTTTTAAAATATAAAAGCGACCTTAAAATGAGGGATGGAGCCGAAGCTGATGGCTTGAGAAAAGAAGCAAGAGTGGATGGGTGAGTCATGGTGGGGATTAGGTGGAGTCATTGTCAACCTTCCAACCATTTTTTAAGTAAGAAATTCCCATTCCTTATCATTGTTCAAAATTCTCAACATTTAAAAAATATTATTATTATTAAATAAATAAAATTTTCAGCCAACAAGATAAGTTGCCATGAGACACAAATCCGTCACCTGTCTTTCGATAGCCTATGTAGTGTTGACACCTGCACACGGTCAAAACATAGTATCTTCTAACGTCCCCCCTCCTTTGGAGTTTTGGGTTCTCCCATTATGACGTGTCGAGAATCAATGGCCCTACGTGCAAAGCAGATCACATCTCTACGACACGTGTCGTACTCGGAACGTGATATCGTAATTTGTTGAGATTCTGATTTGTGGGACAAGTTTTGTCTTACAGGTGTCCTTCTCAGTGGGCTCTACCTGCTTGACACGTAACTCGTGCCCCTTTGTCCTCTACCCAAGTCTCCAACTTTTAGAAATGCGCGAATTTTTAAATTAACTTTTTAAAAATCATATATAATTCTTTGCACTTGATTAATTTATATCACTCTATTTATAAATTTATTTTAACCAAAAAATTTGATCCTATTTGTAAGTATAGTTTCATGTAATCAATGAGATTCTGACAATTTTACTCATATTAATTAGGGGTTTAAAATTCTCATGTTGCATGAGAAGAAGAAGATTCCTACACACACATGAAATGGTGGGACCCACATATATATATAATGCTCATTATATATATATGTGGGTCACACCATTTCATGTGTGTGTGACATGAGAAAACACGCCTCCTACAACATGAGAAGTGTTTTACCCTATTAATTATACTCATAAAGATAGAGAGAGAAGAAATAATTGAAAAATACATAATCATAAATGAGATAAAAGTTAAAAATTTACCCCATAATCATGGACTTAACTAACTCTCATTGATATGTGAGATTTAGTCAAAATGAATTTATAAATAAGACTAGAGTACTAGTTCATTGGCATTGGTAAGGACCCAATTAGGTCTTCAAAATCAATTGTTAACTTTAAGTTTATAATTGTCTTAACAAACTGAATATTAAAAGTGGAACAATTACACTTTGGGATCTCATGGTGAGGAAGAAAAGAAGTTAAAGAATTTAAGCTTCTACGAATATAGAAAACACTCAAAAGATTTGGTCTGCTCATTATTTAGATCTCTTAAATTAACCTAATCTAAATTAAAGTAGTTGAAGTCTAATATGATTTTGAATACAAATGTTTTGTTAGAAAAAGGGGTAAAGAGAATATTAGACAAAAGAGAAAGAGACTAACAAGAGTTGATTTTAGTATGAGGGATTTTGATTGCTTGAAAATGAGTCTAAGTGAATACATAAAATGTTTTTGGGACAGTCACCCCCGAAAGTATTTGCATATAGTCTAACTTAAACATTGCAGCTATATCAAAAAAATGAGGCAAAACAGGAAATATAATGTTTGTTTGCGATTTGATCTTCTAAAAGTAGATTTTTAATATCGTGATTTACGATATACAAAGCAAATATGTGATAGGAGTTTTGTCTCAATTTACATGTATAAGCGCTTTTGGGACCCCTAAAAATAATCCCAAACAAGATAATAACAATAGATTAATGAAATGAATTTGATTTATTTTAAATGAGAAAATCCCAAAAAGATATTACTTAAACTTTAAAATCCTAAATTGGTGATTTCCCAATAAATCAATTTGTCAATTACTTTACTGTTCTTATTAATCTCATTATTGTTGTTGTCATCAAGATTTTGAAGTTTAAATGGTAATCTTAATAACAAAAAGTTAGCAATTTTATCAAAAACAAGACAAGTGAGATCATGGGGTTTTTGAACCTTGGCTTGAAGGGATTGTTGGAGGATAATAATTTATTTTTAAATGAGCAGATCCTAAGCGAAATGGACAGAGAGGATCAAATTTAAAAAAGACCAATCTAATTAAAATTGACCTTGATGATGCTAGGCTCGAATTTATTTAGTAGATGGACAAAGTGAATTAGGACGAGTTTTTGATACAAATCGAATTCAAATCGTACAAATACAAAGGAATCCATTTGTTGTCTTTGTCTAGTTATTAAGAATAATATATAAATAAGTCATTTAAATAAAGTAGAGTTTGAGTGTTAGCTTGCGCCACATATAAATGAACGTGCTAACTACAAATGAACACCTTAACTAATAAATGTAAATAAAATATAATTAAGCGCAATATAATAGGACCCTCAGGTGCAGGAGCTTCTAGAAAATGAAGCCACTTGTACGTTTAGGAACTTTGATATATATATATACATAGTTATAAGTATAATTTTAAAAAATAAATTGAAGGCGGTAGCTAGAGATAAGCATGTGGGTGGGTACAAGAATTATGAGATAAAGCCTAAAGGAGGCTTCCAATGAAGGAAGGACATTTGAGAGGGGCTTGAAAACGATCATTCTCGTACTATTTTGTAAATATTGCTGTATTGTTCTAACATATGTAAGAATGTTTCTTTGTTTTTTGTTTCTTTCTGTCCTTGCTTGCATATTCTGTACACCTAATAGATCACATGAAAAGATCGATGACTTTTGAGCAGAAGGCAAAGACAAAGCAGAAAATGATAAGGATAGTAACATGCAAAAAAAAAAGGACTTTTGACTCCAAAATATGTATATATCAGACGGTGGTGGTTGCAATATTTTACGTATGGCTAAGTATGAACGTGAAGAAATTAAAGAAAAGCGACCAATCACTAGTTGGAGAGTGGCAATGAAGCTATATTTTTCACTTACTGTTCATAGGTGGATTATGAATCTGTTGAGATCATAATAATAAGGGTTGGTGAGTTTGTGTCATGAGAAATTGAATTGAATTTTAAATTTTAAATTTTAAACCAAATTTTTTGTTTCATGTCTAGTTTAAACCTCTAACAATTTATTATAAATGTGTTACACATGTAATTAAGGAACATATTACTCTGAAATAATTGTATGGTTTGAGCTGTAACCCTGTGTATATATTTTGTTCTGTACATGGGAAAAAAACTTGAAGGTGCAGAGAATATTTGCGTTGGTAGGTAGGAGACGATAGAGTTTTGTTTCCATTCAATTATTTGATGCAATGAACATTCTTGAATAGCGAGTTCTTTTTTCTTATTATTCAAAAAAAAAAAAAATTTATTAAAGGGGTTTCAAGGAGAATGACATGCATATGTGTTCATATGGGAAATTCATTTTTTTGAGATACATATAGCTTTCTTTAATTTTTAATTTGGAATCTATATGTTTTTCTCTTCTTATTAAATCATTTAATTTTACTTCATTAGCACAATTAGTTTTTTTATTGGGGCTAATAATGTTAATGGAGCAAAATTATATGGGCTAACCGTGCTAAAAGGGTAAAAATTAAATATTTAATAGGGAGAAAAAACACAAGTAACAAATTAAAAATGAAAGGAAAACCTCAACAATGGTTTTCCCTTATTAAGAGTTAATAAAGCTAAAGAAAATTATGTGAATCTACCGTTACTTTATATAATTTGGAAGTAAACCCTCCAGTTATATTTATAAAAGTTCAATAACTGAATTATATAGTTTAAGAAAACGGTTAGTTAGTTAAAATTAATAAATATATCTGAAATAAACTTTGTTTTTCAAGTATTTCCTTAATTATGAGGGGTAAATAAGAAAGAGAAATAAAATAAATATAAATATCACGAACATTTTAATTAATGTAATATATATAATTAATGAAGGTAAAAATTAAAAAAAAAAAAATTATTAAATATTTAGACAACTCTTATCAAACACTTACAAATCAAATCAAAATAATTTAAATTTTGGGTTGATGATAGAGTATATGTATCCAAACTAGTAGAGAAGTCTATGCTTAGATTTGTAAGTCAACGAAACAAATGATGGCATGAAGATAAAACCTTTGTTGTTTGGGCCACTAGTAAGGTTGGAGTTGCTTTATTGTATAACTTATATGCGTGAAGACGGAATGAGACCTTCTTAGATTGTTTGGATTGACTTAAAAAAGTGTTTTTTGATTTTTTTTTTTTAACTCAAAATTTCTTTTGAAAAAAGATTTTAGTTTTTTTTTGTGACTTTTACTTTTTTTAAAAAATATCATCTAAACACATAAATTAATTTTTTTTGAATTAAAAAAAGTGCTTTTTTTATGAAAAAGCCCATCCAAAAGGGCCCTTATTATCTATTTTTTTCATAATCTCTTATAAGCTTGTTTAAGCAGTTGATTGAGAAGAGAAGAACAAAATTAAAGTAGTATCGTTACTTTTTAAATTGATTAGATTGATGTGATTTAAAAATTTTGAGGGATGATGAGACAAACTCAACCGACATGATGACTTGCTAGGCACAATCAACTCAACCCATCTGGACCATCCAGGTCCTTATTTGATATTTTTCTTTTATTTTTTTAAAAATTAATTTAATGGATAAAGAATCCAAATTTAAAATAATCTCTTAACTAATATGTTTTCAAGAAGTGATTTTCTTATTTAAAAATTATTTTAAAAAATATCAAATCTAAACCGTCCAGATGGATGAGTTTGATGGTGTCTATCCTTTGGACATGCACCATAACAGGTTCCGTATGTCTGTGGCTCTAAGCCACTTATTTTTCTTAAAACAAATCCCCTGAATTTCAATTAGTTTAATCATATCAATCCATCATTATTATTAACAACAATTATCCAAATCCCGAAATTTTCCTTAAAAATTAGTGGATTGCGTCCTCAAACTTGTTTCTTGAAAGTCTCATCCTTTCCTTAATTACAGTAGAGCAAGCAAAACACCTGAAACCCAAAAATTAGCTGATACAATAAAATCACATGATTGCTCATCAGACTCTGTTGCCCTGCCCTGTTGACAAGGCCGAAAACTCTTATTTTTTGTTATACAAGGCCGAAAACTCTTATTACTAGAAGCCCAAAAAAACTATTTTGTTCTTTTATTGATGAGTCCAATGATGTACAAGCTATGAACTTTTATGGCCCAGCTAAACTTGATCGAAAGGCCTGACCCATAACGGACTTATCGCATTGAATGTGGCCCAAAAGGGCCTCGTCTGACAGTGCTTGCGAAATATATTCCCGTTTTTTGTCATATTGTGATTATTTTGCTGTAGACTCTCCTTATTTATGGAATTAGTTTCCCTACAAAGTATTTTTTGTTTGGTGAGAGAGCTCATCAAATCTGGCTATCAGATATGATTTAGACCGTTCATATATGAGTTTTGAACATGGTTATTAAAACCAAACCAACTGATTTGACCACGAAACCGGCAAACCGGTCATCTAACCAGTTCGATCCAAGCTGTTCACCGTTTATTCAAAATTTTCTAACTTCAAAAATTAAAATCTAATTTTACATGTTTCCAAAATTTACAAATTAGAGCTCTATGAAAAGCTTGAGATGTCTATTTTCTATTGCATAAAAAAATTTTAAAAATATTATCATATGATCCTTAAAAATTATCAAATTCCAAAACAATTTTAAAAAAATATTATCGTTGAAGTTCACTTCCTCACTGATCTGACCCTGAGTTAGCTCTAGTTTGATTTTTCAAAGTCTATATTCTTCTAAAAAAATTATTTTAATGGGTGTAAAATCTAAAATAAAGATATTATCTTAACTATTATTCTCTCAAGAAATTATTTTTAATTTAAAAAATCATCATTTTATAAATTTGGACTGTCCAAAATAAAATTTGAACAGCCAAGATCTAGTGAGCTCTGCCTACGAAGCAGAATTGGTTCCCCTTATTTATATATACTCATTCTTTTTTTAAGCCACTCTTCATAAATACTACTCCCTGTGCTCCTAATTATAGGAGCCAATTTTGGAGTTGGTTTTGGTCATAATTATAAAAGCAAGTTTTAACTTTTATCATATTTTTCCTATAATACCCCTATTTATACTTATTATTAGGAGCATTATATATATATATATGTGTGTGTGTGTGTGTGTCTATGTTTATGTGTGTCAATATATATATATGTGTGTGTCTATATGTGTGTGTGTGTCTATATATGTATGTGAGTCTATATATATATAGATATATCTATATGTATACATATATATATACACACATATATGTTTATATAGCAAGACCATTATTTCAATTAGAAAACGTGTGGAAAGGAAAATTGGTCGGAGAGATATGTGGCGGGGTTGTAATTCACTTTTACTTATATCATTTTAAATTTATATAAGGGCATTTTAGGAAAATGAGTAAAATTAACTAATTTAACTCCTCTCCTTAATCCCCCAAAATCGGTTAAATAATTCTTATAATTAGGACCGGAGGGAGTACTACCTCCGGTCCTAATTATAAGAGCTAGTTGACTTTTTTTTGAGAAATTAAGGAAGCTCAATAAGTTACTTAATCGTTTTATATATTGTGTATCTTTAGATTATACATTAGTTTATTAGTCAAATTAATGAATTTGAAGAAAAAAAAATAAAAATAAAAATAGTCTAAAGTAATTTAATTAGCTTCCTTAATCTCTCCAAAAAGTCAACTAGGCTCTTATAATTGGGACAGCAGAGAGTAGTATTGATGCAATATAGTTCATTGGGCAAAATACTATGAATTAATTCAATATAAAAGACCCATAGGTGGTCTTCATGAATTTAGGAAGTGCTTTATCGATCCTTAATATAAAACATATTTACCTAATTTGATTAAATTAAAAATTATTTAAGTTAGTTAATATGACATAGATTTTCTAAAACACTCTGATCATCTCCCTTAATTTAGAAAGTAGCTAGTAAGGGGTAAAATGATGATGGATTTCATTGGATCATTTGTTTTATAAAGTATATGAAATTATTCATCCAATATTAATAATAAACATTTGACCAAAAAAAAATTAATAATAAACAAATGTCACTTTTATCAGTAAATTCGGATCCAACACAGTGAAGTTTGAATGAGAAATAAGGTGGAATAAAAAAGAAGACGTAGAATTCACCGACAATAACAAAAAGACGAAGAACTTGAATCATTTACAGAACGCGGAGGAGGGATGGACAAAAGAGAAAGCGCCCAAATCACGTGTTAGGGGCACCCCCAACGTAAAACCCGTGAATGCCTCCCAACAAGTCTTCGCCCACTTTTCTCATTCTACTTATACACTACTTTTAATGTGTTTCATTGACTACTGCCCAAAAAAAAAAAAAGGTTTTCATTGAACTAATATGATTAATTAATTGTCTTAAAATTTAATAATTTACAACTATATAAAAAAAAAAAAAAAAAAAGAAGAAGACATTATTTGTATGTACGAGAAGCATGCAAATAAGTCAATTTGATTTCTTGTAGGCTGTCCTTTTGGACGGTGCGGCTGCGTGGCTGAACTAGAGTCACCTCTTAATTCACTAATCAGTAATTATAATTATCATAATCTCATCTTCATTTACATTGACTTAATTAATTTGCTTGTGATCTCCATGCATGCACCCCTTTTTTAATTGACTATTATTATATTAATTGACTAAATCCCTCACCCG
Source organism: Acacia pycnantha (assembly GCA_025563575.1). NCBI lineage: Eukaryota > Viridiplantae > Streptophyta > Magnoliopsida > Fabales > Fabaceae > Acacia > Acacia pycnantha. The sequence continues at coordinate 500,773 of JAMWYP010000118.1, forward strand.
CTTGTTTCTCCCCTCTCTCTCTCTCAATTTCAAATACAAGTCACTTCTAACTAATTCACAAACATATACATACATACACACATGCATATACATACATACATACATATAGATACATACATACATACATATATATACATATATATACATATATATACATATATATATATACACACACACACACACACACACACACATATACATATATATATATATATGAGTTTATCATTTGTCGTCATATCATTTGACATAAAATTTTGTCAAATCACTTCAAAACTACATCATTTTGGGATTTAGATAAATTAATGAAAGGTATTTTATTAAAATTCGTATAATAAATACAAAAACAAAAATACGAGAACATCTTTCATTAATTCCCTTAACTCCCAAAACGACATAGTTTTGAGGTTAGGAGAATTAATAATAAAAGGTCTTTTGGTAAACATTTTGGGGTTAGGAGAATTAATGAAGGGTGTTTTGGTAAAATTCATATAATAAATACAAAAACTAAAATACCAAGACGACGTAGTTTTGGGATGACTGACAAAACCTTATGTCAAATGGTATATATATAAACGATAAATATATATATATATATAAAGTATTAAATTTGTTACAAAAATCAAATTATATTAATTTTTATTCTCTCTCACACATTACCCTTATTAAATATGCTTATATGCAAAAAATAAATAAAATAAAAAAATCTTTCAAATATACAAATGTCTTATAAAAATAACCAAAAACACCTTCTAAAAGGCGACTAGGGGATTAATACCGTGATTCAAATCTTGCACCACCGTAAGCCAATGTCATATTGAAATAGTATTGGATCCAATCTTTAATACAAAAACTAGTTTGTAATGTAATAATAGTATTATATTATTGTATTATAAATTAAATTTTATATCAAAATTAGAGAATTTATACTATAAATTAGATTTTATATTAGGGAGAAGTAGTAATATATAAAAATTGGATCGAGACCGTACCCATATACCACTTTGGTTCTATTTATTAGTCCAGTTTGACTAAAAAATTTGATCCTATTTATAAGTCTATTTTGACTAAATAAATGAGATTGTGACAATTTTACCCATATTAATGATGATGAAAGAGATTGGTTAGCTATGTTGGGAAGAGTAAAAGATAAGAGATTTAACAATAAATTTTAAAAGGTATCCATTCATAAATGATGGTAGAGTTGGAAATTTGCTTCTATAATCGTTGATATCTAACTTTTCTTGGTATGTGAGATTTGATCAAATGAACTTATAAATACGACGTAATCTCGAAGGTATCAAGTAATAGCTGTCCCTTTTTCAGCATCTTTTTTTTGGGGGGGTCACATGGTTTATTTTTTTCCTGGGAACCTCTTTTAGGTACAACGAATAGAAATTAAAATAATGACACGCTAATAGCTTTTTTGAACCACTTGCATCGGAATTTGAAAATTGACGTTGTTTGTGTTGACTTTTCACGTTGTGAAATCCACATTATAGTACCTTTTTCATTTTTTCCGTCATCTTCTTTTTAAAAATAAAAAAGGGAAAATTCATACAAGGGCCCAATTAAAATCTAAAATTTAAAAAAAGACCCCAACAACTTTCACATACCAAAAAAGACCCTAAGGCCTTTTCTGGTAAAAATGTTAACAACTAAAACAGCCACATTAACAACAAAATCAATACCCGTTAACAATTAAATCAGTCGCATTAACAATAATATTTTAACAACTAAATCAGTCACATTAACAACAATATCAGCCCCGTTTAACAACTAAATCAGTCAGATTAACAACTAACGTTTTAATGAAAAATCTCAGAAAAGACCCTAGGACCCTTTTTGGTATGTGAAAGTTGTTGGGGCATTTTTTTAAAATTTTGGACCTTAATTGGGCCCCTGTATGGATTTTCCCAATAAAAAAATCGTAGCTGATTTATTGTCCATCTTTATCTTCTTTTGTACTACTCTGGTCCTATTTATAAGTCCAGTTTGACCAAATCTCACATACCAATAAATGAACTTATAAATAGGACCAAATTTTTTATTTTTTGTCAAAATATACTTATAAATTGGACCAGAGTTGTACTCCATATGCTTATTATAATATCGTTATTATTAATAGTTTAATCAATTTTAAATTTTAGTGCCTATAGTTCCAAATTTAATTTTGATTCCTATAAAAATCACATATATTTAGAATGGAATGGTTTTTTTTTCCATCGGATGGCTCTGGTGGTGAGTCTCCCAACGAGACTTTCTACATTCATGAGTTCGAACTCAAGACCTTATTTAAACGACACAATCGACTTATTACTTGTTTCAACCCTGTTGGCTGGAATAGTTAAATATAGAGTACCATTTTTAAGTCTCATAATGCAATGCACAGATGTATTTATGGGTGTTTGCTTAAAAAATAGTGAGGATAAAAGGCTTGGATTTTATTCTTGGATGTTTGAGATCTCTTTGCTTTGTTGGATTAATCAGTCAGGTCTTATGAACCTTACATCTGTGCTTTGGATATTTTTTAATTTGTGTTCAGCGCGCGTTATATGATTAATATCTCTTTTATGCATGATTCATTCATAGATGTAACTTTATTATTATTATTATTATATTTCTTTCCATTTATACCCTTATGTTAGAAAGATTGTGTATGAAATTTATTTATATTTAATGAAGGTCAAAATAGAAAAATCAGTTTAAAATTTCAAACAAAGTGGTTATGTTCCTTATATTAAGAACTGCCCTTATGAGAGATAGTGTTCCTTATAAAAAGATCAGAGTTAGTAATTTTTAATACTCCTATATCATTTTGCCTTTTCTAAAAAGAAACACGTACACTTTTCTGATAATATTTACAAGACAATTCCAACATTTTTCACCCAGACCATGAAAACCTTAAATCTCATCAGCTTTGCCATTAAATTCAAAACTTTTCACCTCTACCTCTATTTAATATTCATAATATCAAATGAAAATAAAGTCAACACAATAATAAGTGAATGGTTATTCATCTTAAAACTTTAATAAGGTAACTTATAAACATGACAAAAAAAAAACTTCTCTCTCTTCCTTAATATAATACCTATTTACCTAATTTATTAGGTTAAAAAATAAGTTAATTAATATAACATATATTTTTCTAAAACATCCTAATCATCTTCATTAATTTCCTTCTTCCAGCTCCTCTATGATTATGATTGAGCTAGAAAGCATTCACTACTACAAAAATTGGATACTACTACCCTAAAAACGTCCTAAATTGAAAACGGTAGTAAAATATGAAGGAAGTGGCATTTTGTAATTATATTTAAGGAAAAGGAGCCTTCAACGTCTTGAATAGTAATTTAGGACTTCTAAAATTTATTTTTGTCGTCACGTATGTAATTCAAGACGCCCAAAATCGATTAATTATCTTGGCGCCAAGGATAAAATATGGTGGGAAATATTTGGCGAGAAAATAATAAAATTCTCACTATTATAGAAAATGGCGACTGAAGGTATATCGGTCGCCTATTTTTATAAGTGGCGACTGATTACACTTGATCGCCTATTTGCATCAATTTATTTAAAAAAATAAAAAGTGCAGATTTTAGAAAATAGGCGACTGAATGTATATCAGTCGCCTATTTTCATTAATATGCGACTGATTTAGTGTTCGGGTCGCCTTTTTAAATAATTTTAAACCTAATTCCCAGTCATTCTCATTCATTCTCACCCGGACTCCTCGTCCTCTGCCGTCATTCTCGAGTCATTCTCACCCGGACTCAGACTCAACTCCGCCTCTAGTCTCGGTCTCCTCTTCCTCCGGCTCAACTCGCCTCTAGTCTCGGTCTCCCTCTTGGCCAGACTCGCCTCTAGTCTCGGTCTCCTCTCTGCAGAAGCCCTCTCACCTCTCACCAGCGTTAATGGTGCATCTCCATCTCCACCGAAGCCCCTCTCTTGCGCCAACAAGAACGCCTCAAACCCCTCTCCTCATTAGTGTGGTCTCTTGCAGATAGCCAATCAATCTTATCTCCAACACCTCAATGCAAGATTGGGATATATTAGGATGATAGAGGTTTGCTTTTTGGTTTCTTTTATTTTTAATCTTTAGATCTGATTATTGTTTATGATTTCCCCTTCTATTGATAAATTATTTCCCAATTTTTCTTCTTTGTTCATTAAGCTCAAGCACCTAACGAACCCTAGTTTCCCTTGATTTTATTTCTTAACTTTTATCTAAATTTTGTTCATGGATTTCTATATATCTTAGGTTCTTGTTGGTCTATCTTGGTTGATTCATTATTACATATTTGTTGTTTTTAGGATTAATGTGAGGTTAAAATGATTTGGGAAGATGACAATGAGATGGATTGGCGATGAGATGGGGAAGAACAAGGATTCGGGGCGGACTGGGGAAGAGGAGCGACGGCTAACTGAATAGAAATAAGGTCGTCTCATAAGCGGCTGAATAATAAAGTTCAGTCGCCTCATAAGAGGCGACTGAGTTTATTCAGTCGCCTATTAATAGGCGACTGATTTGGGTTAGTCGCCTATTAATAGGCGATCGATTTTTCTTCAGGTCGCCTTTTAGGGCACAAATCAACGACTCCTCCCAGACGTCCCTGTGAAGATGGATATTAATTGGGTCTAATTAAGGTTGTCTTTTGAATATTTTGTAGTAGTGATTGTAGCATATGATGTTCATTTTAAAGTTGAGTATGATTATGATGTAACGAAATGGTTGAGTATTAACATTGTAATATATGTTGTTCATTTTAAACCGTTGTCAAATTCAACATATCTTTAATCGCAGGGTCGAAGGTCTTATTTAAAATGAAACTGGTTTGTAGATGTGGACCTTTAGTTAAGGAAGAAGTATTTGTAGTTTAAAAGGGAAGAAGGAAGAGAAAGTAGTAAAATGGAAAGGGGCAAAGGAGTGGGGGCCCAGAAAAGGGCGAGGGTGAGAAAGGGACACGTCAGACGAGGGCTACCCTATGAAGAGTTGAAGAAATCAACGCCATAAGTCATAAGTCATAACCAGACAAAAAACAACTGCTCCCTTGAATCCATTTTTGAATGAAGAAGAAGAAAGAGAGCAGAGTGAGGGAATGAGGATGCACACACCTGATTCTATTCTCATGTCTCAATTATTTAAACCATCATTATGTCTCTCCTCTTTCTTCTGCCCTCAGGCCTCTGCTACTCTCTCTCTCTTCATTTAATGACGGAGCTGCATCCTACACCCTCCCCCCTATCCTTTGCTGACACCATCCTCTTCATTCAATCACCCACTTTCCTCACTCTCACGTTTCCTTCTTCTCCGTATGTCTTAAGTTTGTGTGTAAATTTTGAACTCTTTTTATCATGAGAAAAGCTTTTAAAAAGGACTTCAAAATTCTAAAATCTCAAATCAATCACTTTCCATTAAAATGGTTGTGAATTTTTTATTAAATGTAATCAATCTCTTAAACAAACTTGATTTGGGGTTTTGAAATTTTGAAAGTTTTTCTTAGGATTTTTTTTTTCCCATTTTATCCATTGTCGTGGAACTTGAGAAAAATACTTACATACTCCATGAATGCTACCTCTTATATAGTCTGACTAATTAAAATGTAATAGCTCATCTTATTTTAATCTTACATGATATATGAGTCATCAGGAAAATTCAAATTTTATAAATTTAGGAATGATGGAAGGGAATTGCGCTTTTTATTTTTCTAAATTAATAAGTCTATGTTTTTTAGAATCATAAAATTTGAATTTATCTGATGATGACTCATTTTTCATGTATGATTAAAATAATATGAGTTGTTGTATTTTAGTTAGTCAGAACATAAATGAGGTGACGCTCCTAGTATATGTAAGTATTTCTTGAAGAATGAAGGAGATTAATTAAAAAACAGTTAGTAATGGTGACACCAAATTGTGTAATCCTTCAAATTAATCAAGCTACTTATTCATAATTCTAAATCATATGTTAAAAAAAAAAAATAGTATCAGGGGCATCCAAAGACTTCGGGAGATATATGAGCCCGTTTGAGTTATCGGTGGGAGAAGTAATTTATTTTCTATTTGATTTTGCGAAGTAAAGATAGGATAAAAATCGATTGTAAATGTGATTTGTGTTTGAATTAACGATGGTAGAAGTAACTTTTTTTCAAACTAAAATGTGTTTAAATTACTATTTAAAAATTCAATTGAGATGGAAAATGACTAAAAAGGATATGAATGTTATTAATATTGGTTTATTGGAATCATAATTATTTGTCTTCGAATGATTATCTAAAAATCAAGTTTAGATGAAAAATTACTGAAAAGACTTGAATCTTATTAAATAACACACATACACATATATATTATATGCATATATTGTAATAATTTTAAGAAAAATATTATAATTATATAAAAAAATAGTTAATTATTATTGGGAAAAACTTAAAGCTATTAAAATACTTAATTATGATAAAGATGAAATAATTAAATATTTTCAATGTAGGCATAAAAGAATATATTATAAAGCATAAAAAGATTAAATTTTTAATTGAATAATATTCCTATTTATTAAAAAAAATCAGGTAAAAGTTAGATGAACAAAATGCTTTTCCCAAGCAGAAAAAAAAAATCACATCCACCGGGCTTTTGTCATTGACCGCGCCTTTGGGCTCTACAACGCTTTAGGAATGCTTTCCAAAAATACATTAATTCCCGTTTGAGTGAGTCAATCCTTCTCCTAATTTTTTTTTGCAGAAAAAAAAAACTCCCACTGCTCCACATCTAGTCTTTTTTTTTTTTTTGCTCGGAACTCCACATCTAGTCAATCTTAACAAAATATATAAGGCGTTTTAAAAATGGACAATACTTAGGTAACATTATTACTTACTATATATCTATTAGGTCAATTTTTTAGTCACACTTATTATTTTGTTATTGTCATTTGTTTATAAAATGCGTATGTATACCTGTAAGTTGATCTATGAATTTAACTATAATTAAAAGCAACTTAATCCACGTTTTGACAAAAAAATTATTTAATTTTTAAAAAAATATTGATAAGAGAAGACTAAATATTAGGGTGGTGCTCTTAGAATGGCCAAAAAAAGGAAGGTGTTTATATTTTTCCTTGGGAGACACAAAATATAGTGTAGTTGATATATTGATAATGTTATGTGATCAATATACTATTTTGATACTATTTATAAGTCCACCTTGACTCTCTTAAAAAATACTTATAAATAAAATCAACTTGGTATATTATAGTTAAATTTCTAGATATCATAAAAATTATTTTTTATTTTAATTTGGGTGCATGGGTTCGTGGTCATTTCTAGGAGAGAGTAACCCAAACCGGTAGGGTCTACCCTCATCGCCTCTCTTTTGTCATTTTGCCCCTTCCCTCATGTACTCTCTTTTAACTCCTCTCTTCTTATTATATCCCCCATCACCTCCCCTTCATGCCTCTCCTCCCTTATCTTCCTCTTCATCCTCTCTGCCTCTCTCTCTCTCTCTCCCGCACCATGGAGAGATTAAAAGAGATCGGAGATCAGAGAATATGATGTTAATTTAAGGATTATTATCATAATCTACATATGCAATGAAGCCATTATTGAGAAGGAAGCTTTGTGTTTTGAGGGGAATGTTGTCTGGCTCGAGGACCCTTCTTCTTGATCCACAGATTTGGAGAGTGTGGTCAGAGGTTCAAGTGTCGTCGGACCAGGCTTCATTCCCCCCAATTTTTTGCTTCCCCTGATTTAAACGCTCAGATCTTTCTCTGGTTCACAAGGTTTTCTTCTCCTTCCCTATTATGAATTTTCCCCCATGACTTGTTCGATTCGTGTTTTGTAGTTTTGTTAATTATAGACTGGATCTGATCTGAAGCATATGGGTTTTTTTTGGTTTTCCGAGAAAATCAAAGGTGTGGGTTGTGCGCAGATTGGTGTAATGATGGAGTATTTTGACCAATTTCTCTCATAAAGGCTTTCATCATTACCTCGTTTCCGTTCCTTTTCTTCTGATCAAGTTATGATGATGTTCTCAGAACAAAAGGGGGAAAAAGTAACAAGTTCGTTTTTTTTTTTTTTGCTTTCGATCGGGTGTCAGGTCAAACACCTTTTCTACATCATTACCTTCAGATCTTGTTTCTCATCATGTTTTCCAGTGTCCGATCTGTCTGTTTCTGCCATATTTTCTCAGATCTGGCCTCCCGTTAGCTCAGTTTCACCGTTAACATTTTTCAATTAAATATTTGTCCGTCTATTTAGGGTTTCCGCAACTAACTTTGGGGCTTGATCTGAAGGTTTATGTTTGCCAGATGATGAAGGATAAAAGGGGTGAGAGACTTTTCGTCTTTTCTCCTACGTCAACTATGATAATAGAGTAATGCCTATATTTAGGATCAATTTTTGTTCCATCTGCTCTCACATACACTCATACACGCCTTTTCTTGTATATATTATATTGGATTCTGCTTCCCACAGCAGTAAATATGTCCTACAAATTAACAGAAAGTCCTACATTTTGATTAGAAGATATAATGCAGATCTTATAACTTGTGAATCTGCCACTTTATTGTTCATATAATAACTGGGATAGATGTTGCTGGCTTGTTTGAGTTCAAATCACATGTCTTCATCTTATAGATCTGCACACTATGATGGATCTGTTCATGTAAATGCAGTGTAGAACTAAGTTTTGCAGGTACATGTCAATGCTGCGTCAAGCAGAAGGTGATGTTATGGAAAGTTTAGGCCTTCATCAGATTTAGCCTTTTCTCTCTTCGATCTGTGAGATTATCTAAGGGATATATTGAGAGAAAATATAATGGAGAATGAAAGACTCATCTGCTACAACTTACGACAGAGGTTGTAAATAAATATAGGAATTAAAGCTTGGTAGTTTAATTTCTGCTATGCCCCTAGAATCAATGATTATTGTAATTATAAGGGGTCACCTTTTTATAAATTCATTTATTTTATGTTGCTTGCTCGTATGCCCGAGAAGACAGGGAAGTGGAAGAGTGAAGAGACAGTAAAATTAAATAATTTGCAATAAGAGGGTATAGCATGTGAAGAATGCCTAGGCAAAGGAGAAGGGTCAGCAGCTAGGCATATAAGAGACATGTAGGGGAACACAGAGGAATGAGTTTTGCAGTGTTCCCTCACTAATTAAACCGGGTCATTTCATATCACTGTTTGTTTCTTCTTTTAAAAAAATCTAAACTTTCTTTTGTTATTATATTTAAGTGCTTGTTTGGAATAGTTTTTGAACAGTTTAAAAGTATTTATTCACGTGAATCGAATTAAACCTCTTTTTATATACTTACCTTATATATTGTTACTCACAATTTAAAATGTGTTTTTAAAAGCTTTAATCGTTATTTCAAACAAATACGAGATAAGAGACACGTGATTATGTGTGATAAAGGATCCAATTTCGCTCAATTACCAATTCTTTTTTTTTTCCTGCTTTGTTTCCTTTAGAATTCACATTATACTTAGTATCTTAAATTGATTAATTTTCAGTCGACATTCGAAATATTTTTCCGTAACACTAGTATCCTGAAAACTAATTAATTTGAATGTAGCATACTCTCTCTGGTCCTTATTATAAGGCACCAACTAACTTTTCTCACGAACCAATAAAAGTAGTTTAAGTCAATAAAGTTATCCTAGAATCTAAGTAATTTCCAATATTACCCCTACTAATTCCACTAAACTCTAATATTATATTAATTATTACTCTCACTCATTATCTTTACTAATTAGGGACATACATGGAAAAAAAACAATCAATGCTTATCGGGAACAAGCAAGTGCCTTATAAAAATGATCTAATAAACTTGTTAGTTGGTGCCTTATAATAAGGATCGGAGGGAGGAGTATAATTTAATCTAAATATATATAAAAAAAATAGAAAAAATACACAAAATGTGCTCATCCCTTTATTAGATAGATGAGCATGTACAAGAGAGATATATATGCACATAACGTAATGTGAACCCGTTTGCTTCATTGATTGCACAAAAAGAAAAAAAGAAACCCTCCTCATCCGCAGGGCCACTTGGAATGGTGGTTTCAGTGTGGTTTCAGTTCACACTGAATCCCATCACACGCTTTAAAAGCAAGTCATATGGAGTATGGATTCTCTGTGGTCGTAATAAGCAATAAAAAGGGCTCATGTTTTGTGAAGTTGATGAATGATGATGACCTCGTGATGAGATAGAAAGCTGAGTGCCTAGCATAGCTGTTTGAAAATGAAAAGCTACGCATAATAGAATCTCTCTCTCTATCTTTGTTTGGTAAAGCCTATTCTAACTTTGACTTGGTGACTGATTCCACATGAAAAGCTGAGACCTTCATTCAATTACTCCATCTGTTTTCACCCTCCCCCCATTAATTAAATGCTTGGCCTTCACATTAATTAATGTCATCATCAATATCAATACCAATAGTGATATTTGAAGGTTGATTCCATGAAATGCTTCACATTCATTTTTTCAAACCATTTCTACCCCAAATTTTTCAGCGTTTGGGCCCCTCAAGTCCATTACAACGTTTTGGAATTCTGAAACTAATAGTGAATGAATATGAGAAATCAGAAAACTCAATATACGGAATCCATTTGGAGACTTGAATCCCACAGAAAGCAGCAGTGAGTATTCAAATTTGTCTTCTTAACCCACTTTAGCAAGGTCTCATGTTTGTTGTGAATATTTGATATGTCTCAAAAGGAAGAGGCTTTTGGGAAATTGCATCTTTTTGACCTTTCACAACTCATACAAAGTTCATCCAACTTAACCAACCATTCCTTGCTTTCTGCCTTTCGCGATTTGCGTGTATTGGAATTATATATATGAAGAATGGGGCCATGACTCAACCATTTCAATTCCATCAACGATGCCTTTATGGCCTCACTTGACTAGACTTTTCCACAAAATAATTCATGAGAGGGTATACTATCTTACAACTTGCTCCATTTAATTTTCTTTATATATTTTACAATTAAAGTTTTTTAAACAAATCATACTCAACTTAGATAGAAATTTTAACTATTGTCTAAAATATGCATACTTCTCTTGCTCTATTTATATGAGAGAGAGAGGGGAAATTTTTATCCTATTTATAAGGCACCTCATTAAATTTTTAAGGTGATAGTATAATTTAACCCTTCACTTATTATTTTGTTGACTTTATTTTTATTTAGTATTATGTATATTAAATAGAGGTAGAATTGAAAAGTTACTGAAATTTATGGCATAGTTAATGAAGTTTAAAGTTTTCATTAGTCAGTGTGAAAAATGTAGGAAGTGCCTATAAATACAACGTGAGGAGCAGTGATTAAGAATTCAATTCCAACCACTTGTTTAAATAATAAGAGTTTATAATACCCCGGTCCTTAATAAGACTCAATTGACATTTTTGTAGAGATCAAGGAAACTCAATAAATTTTTTTAAAATATTTAAATCTATTGTTTTTCTCTAAACTAATATGCTTTACTAATTTATAAACTGATATATAATCTAATGACATGCATCAAATACTATGATCAAGTAATTTATTTAATTTGTTTAATCTCTCTAAAAAAATCAATTGAGACTTATATGAAGTATCACTTATACATGTGGACTTGAGTTGGTGGGTTATTCTAATCTAAGTACTCCCTTCAATCCTAATTATAAAAATTATTTACCAAACTTTGGAGAGATTAAAGAGAGAAGTTAAATTAGTTAATTATAATTATCTTCCGAAAATACCCTTACTTAAAATTGAAAATTACATCAAGGAAAAATCAATTAGAATCAGTACCCCGTGCACTTGTTACTCTGACTCTCCCCGATTTCTTTGATGGTAGATGGATTTCTCTATGGCTCTGTTAATTAGCTCATAATTATACATTTTTTTTTTTTTTTTACGGAGTTAAAGTTTTGATGGTAGATGGATTTTTTTTCTTCGTGTACTTGAAGATGATCGATTGACTTCAATTTTTGGAGTGAAAAAATAAAATCTAATGGTACCGTAAGAGAGAGTTGGCAAGCTAACTAGAAACAAGAGAGGTGGAATTCAATTTCAATAGATCTCAGTCCTGTAGATTTCACATTAATTTCTTATGCAAAGGAGCTAATTTAAAGGAATATTAAAATTATTTTATTTAAAAATAAAAAGACAATAGAATCTCTCACTTGATAAAATATAAGTGTGTTGTTAAATTAATTATTGTGGATGAAGTATTAGTAGAGTCATAGAGGTGATATGGGAAAAATATGACAAAAATTGCTCAAAATTATTTTATATAAAAAAACAGTATAATTGTGGTGTATATGAAATTAATGAGTTGTAAATATTATTTACTTTATAGAATATATAGGTGTATTATTAAATTATTATTAAAAAAGTATCAATAAGGGTATTTTAGGGGAAAAATGACAAAAGTTAAAACTTGATTTTATAATTAGGTCCAAAACTAACTATAAAATGTGTTCCTATAATTAGGATTAGACAGAGTAATTAATAAAATGTTTTCTCAATTAAGAAAATAGGGAGAATACTCAAACATATGATGAGAATTCAAGGGATAACTGTACCATCACTCCTGGCCCTATTTATAAGTCAGTTTAACCAAAAAAATTGGCCCTATTTATAAGTCCAGTTTATGTAATAAATGAGATTGTGACAATTTTACCCATATTAATTATACCCATGAAGATAGAGAGAAGAAACAATTAAAAATATCCAATCATAAATGATGGCAAAATTGAAAATTTACCCCATAGTCATTATATCAACTACTTCTCCTTGATATGTGAGATTTGGTCAAACTGAACTTATAAATAGGAACAATATTGTGGTGAGAAAGGATGAGACATAACTTAGCGAGGGAGTCAGTGAGAGGACGCGCTTCACTTTTTCTCTTTGCTGTTGCACTATCTTTCTTGTCAAATAGTAGCTTTTTGCAGTTTCGAAAAGCACTTTTTTAAATTTAAAGAAACTAAAAGTCATACTTGAGTGAGGAGTGGAAAAGCTTAGAGAAGTGTTTTTGTCCTATATACGTCAACACAGAAGGGAGGAACTTGTGGTGCTTGCATGAAAAGAAGCTTGTAGGGGTACCATCTTCATCTTCTTACGGGGTTTGATTTTTTCATCATCCATTTTCTCGATCATCCTTCATAATTTTTAAATTATGTCCATCCGATCAATTTAAAATGTTACAGTGAGTCATGTCATCAAGTTATCATTTATTTAAACTTTCTCTTCTCCTCTCAATCAACTATCAGGATGAGTTTATGAGGAATGATAAGAGAATCTACTTCCTTATTATGAGTGTGAAGTGAAAAGAGATGAACCATATAGTCAAATATATATAAATAATGGTACGTAGGGCAGATTGTGAAGTGTAATTAGACATCTTGACATATGCTAGCTAGTGGATTTCATGGCTAAGCATCTTTGGTTTCACCTTTTTCTCTTTATCTTGTCCACCTCTCTTGTTAGTCTATTAGTATGACCCTCAGCTATTACTCACACACTTCAATGAATGACCTTCACTTTTGCCCCGCTTTTAATCATGTCTTCACAAAATTTTCTCATTCAATTACGTTACTATTTAGGTGAGTAAATTTTACACTTCTTTATTGCTTTTAGATCCAGATCCAAAATTATGTCTCGCAAGACTTTGGAGTTGACTTTTTTTTGCCAAAGTCAATTAAAGTTGAAGCAACTTTTTTTTTTTAACTTTTTTATTTCAGCATTTTCTTTATATTTAAGCCATCTAAAACTATTTTATCATCTAAATAAATTTATATCAAATTAAATCTTTTTTATAAAAGCATATCCAATCATAAATTACAGCACACTATTAACTTTTACTACAACTTCAATTCGCAAAAGTCAATTGATGTTAAAGTTTTATATATAACAAAAAGTTTATGTGAGTTAGGTCTTAATTAGGGCTCACTAAGGTCAAAGCATGCATTCGAGTTCAAAGAACGTCTATAAAGATACCTTTAAATCACTCCCTTGCAAGATTCTCACATAAGTGAAATTTAAACTCACAACCTTATAATTATGAGTTAACCCGGTAAATGAACCAACCTTTGTTGTTCAATTAATGTAAAAAGTTAGTTTTACTAACAATTCAGCCAATCCCCTATTGTTGGTTTTTCTTCTTAATGTAATTGGCTGCTAAGCCATCCTTTAAAAAAAAAAAAAAAAAAAACAATTCAGCCAAACAAGCCCAATAGATAGGCTTTTAATTGGCTCATATTAAAAGCCTTCAATTTATGAATTTAGAGTCATGTCCAAAGTGCAAAACCCACCTAAGGCCCTTTAGACCTATTTTTCTTATCAATGGGAGTTGAGTAAGCTGAAGAGACTAGTATCTCACAACGTAATAAACTAAAATTGAAATCTCCACTAAAAGAGATATCTACATCTAGTGCTCAATAGTGTCTTAAATGAGATTATCTCCAATGAGAGGATATCTATATTTAGGGGAAGATATATCTCTCTTGGCTTTTTATAGGCATTAATATTAAGTAGGCCTATAAAAAGATCTTTTGTAAGCTTAGGCTTGAGCCTAATTAAAAACGTGTATATAAGTTTTAGGTTAGGCTCAGGCTTCAAACACACGATACAAGGTGAAGCCTTAATCGGCCAACCTGACTAGTTCCCACCTGTCCTTGTTGCACAAGTAGTACAACAATTTGGACCACCCAAGATAATGATACCAAAAATCCAGACGCAGGCCTACTTTAAGATAAGATAGAATTAAGTAAGATAGGGCTCAAGCCCATCCCCAGATTGATACTGATTGCCTAAACAACTATAAACCCATCAGCTTTCTCCTCCAGATTTTTCGCATCCACTTCCTCGAAACAACTAAACCCCAATATCAAATAATATCAGTTACGTTTGAAACATTCAAGACATTAAATGCAACCTCACCCAAATGTATACTATACATAGCTATTGACTTGGAATCTAATGTGACGAACGCACCCTCCCCAGTTTCTCATTTCCAGTATTACAATCCACTTGAAAACAAACAATTAATGAACTCCTTGCGAAATACACAAAGATGTGACTTAGTGAAATACCAATATATTTCTATCCCCTTTGGCTGACGTTTTTCTGCTGCCACAACCAAATACGTTTCTCTTCCATTGGTAGCTTTGTTTTCTTTTTTGGTTTAGGTCAGCATCGATCATCCATTGGCAGCTTAAAACTCCATTCTTATCCAAAACCCACCACTTTATAAAACCCTTCTTCCCAACTGCAACACCCCATTTCCCAATCCCTGGCCCCCCTCAGCTTCTTCGTGCCTTTGTTGGATTGGTTGCACAAGTGATTGAAGTGTTCAAGGTAAGTATCTGAGGAAATTTTTATCAAGTTTGCGTGAACGTGATTTTCAAATGCTAATTTAAACAGCCCTTCGTCTTGTGATAGGTTCAAACTCTGGAGTTCATCTCAAAGTGTGTGAGTCGTTTGGTGATAGTGGGAAGTGGAAAGGGGAGCTTTAAAATGAAAGAACTTGAGATCATGACAAATCATGAAACTGATATTAATAGTGAGGAAGAACAGAGAAAAGGAGTAAGAAGAGGGTGTTTGGCGATTAAGGTAGGAAGAGAAGAGCAAGAGAGAATAGTGGTGCCGGTGAGTTACTTGAATCATCCTCTGTTTGTAGAGTTGCTGAAGGAGGCAGAGGAAGAGTATGGATTTGAGCAAGAAGGAGCCATAGCCATACCTTGTCAGTTGAAACATTTCAAGTACGTTGAAGACATCATTCACAGGGAACAATTACATCATCGCCTTGTTATTGGATGCTTCAGGCTTTGATCTTATCCATTCTGTATATTTTTAGATCATGCTCTCCATAAATACCTCCTTGTAACTTTTACTCTCTCACTTGTGTACGTATTACACTTTTATACTTCTATTTCGTTTCTAAGGGTGACCCATAGCATAAGACTCCCATCAGGTACAATGTGGGGTTAGATGGATGTATACAACCTTACCCTGTAGTTCCACAGTTGGACAGGTTGTCTCCATGATTTAAACTTGGTGACCTCCAGGTCAATGGAAGCATCCTCACCGCTGCGCTAAGACTTAGAATGTTGATGGCTTTGAGATTAATCTGGTTTCGATCTAACCCGTTTCCTCTAGGAAGCTGAACTGCAGAATGTTGATGCTCATCATAGAAATTTCGTAGCCTGTACTAGTGCAATGAATCACTAATTTATTCTAGCAGCCTCAATAGAAAAAGGGAAATACCAATCATTTTTCTTTATCTGTATTTGAATTTTCTTTCTTTTTGCCTTGTGTTGTTTACGGCGACGTCCCAGTCTGTGGCCAGAGGGAAAGGAATTTGGATTAGAGATATTATTGTATATTATAATTTGGGGGATTCAGCTTTGGCGCTGTTTTATGCAGCCTCATCCCCTTTTTTATTTAAAAAAACAAAAAAAAATTATGCATTGTCAAGTAGTAAACAGATAATTCAAGAATAGTACTAAAAAAATTATTCATGATCTTGAAAAATTATTTTAGGATTTTAAAAAAATATTTTAGGGTATTGAAAAAAATATTTGAGGATACTGACTGGTACCAAAATGATACTTCAGGATATTGAAAAAATAATTCACAGTTGTAAAAAATTACTTTAGTATCTTAAAAAAAATATCCTAAAGCATATTTTTAATAGCAGTCAGTAGTTAAATTATTTTTTCAATATCCAAAAATAATTTTTATAAGATCATGAATTATTTTTTCAGTATCCTGAAGTATCTTTTTAGTATCAATCAGTAGCCTAAAATATTTTTTTCAAATCCTAAAATAATTTTTTAAAATCATGAAGAATTTTTTTCAGTACCATTTAGTATTTTGAATTATCTTTTTATTACCCAATAGTAATAAATTTTTTTTATATATAAAAAAAAAAAAGGGATCAGGTTGATTGAAACTATGCCAAAACAGCATAGTTTTATACAGCG
Organism: Acacia pycnantha; assembly: GCA_025563575.1. Classification (NCBI taxonomy): domain Eukaryota; kingdom Viridiplantae; phylum Streptophyta; class Magnoliopsida; order Fabales; family Fabaceae; genus Acacia; species Acacia pycnantha. Next base: position 517,743 of record JAMWYP010000118.1, read on the forward strand.
GTCTGCAACGGATCAAAGCTGGATCCATAATTTGGGGCCCATAAATGTAAAATGTCTTCATGACACTGAAAAAGATATGGTAAATGAAATGTTGAAAAATATCATAAAACTTTTGTAGCTTTTACGAATTTAATTTGGGAGCTGAAAATGGTTAATGATTGCTTCTTTTTATTTTTATTTTTTTATACAAAAAAGTTTAGGTAGGGATACCGGTACCCCGCCAGGACATACCTCCAGGTTCAAAGAATGCTTACAGATCGCCTACCAATGAAACCCTCACATTGACTAGTGGGTATTGAACCTCCTTCCTTTTGGGGTGAAACCTCGAGACAACTGTGTCAATCCTCAATGATTGCTTTGTGAGAGATTATCTTACTTTATTTGGATTTTCTATATTTTTTTTTGATATATTTGTTATTTCAACCAATTTATAAATATTTTCAGAAAGTAAATACGGCATGAGGGGCTTGCAGAAAAGTCAGATATCAATTTACTATCTCAGCCTTGTCTATTCTTATGGGCTTTTTAAGTTCAAGCCCAAAACGCTGACCCATTTTCTCAACTAATTTCTTCACTTTTCAATTTTTAACCATCAATGCGTGGAACTTGTTGATGAGCGATATGTAAATGCTCATTTAAGCTTGAAGGCATGTCTGGCCTTGGAGAACCCTGACCCAACTTACCTAAACATTTTTGTGCCAAAAGAAATTATTTGGTGACTTCCTCTCATAATATGATAATAAGGCTGGATTTAGGGGTTATCAAAGATCATAATGAAATTTGCGTTGCAGGTTTTACTTATTCACTTCGAATTTGCAGTGCTAAGAAGAAGAGGAATGACCTATTTTTAACGGCATAAGACTTGTATGGGGCTTAGGATTTCAAGAGTGTCAATAATCATTGAGTCCCATGATAAGAATATAATAATCTCTTCGATCATTAATATATGGCTTATTTACCTAACTTTATTATATTAATGAAGTTAGTTAAGTTGGTTAATATGATACTCTCTCTGGTCCTTATTATAAGACACCAACTACCATTTCTCAAGGACCAATGAATGGAGGTTAAGTCATTAATGAGGTCTAAAAGTAATAAATGTTTCCAACTTTACCCCTACTTTAATGATGTAGGTTTAAATGAGCTAGTTAAAAATGAAGGCATAATGGAAAAATAGTAATAAATGAGTTAGTTAAAGTAAGTTGGTGCCTTATAATAAGGACAAAAAATGTTGGTGGTTGGTGCCTTATAATAAGGATCAGGGAGTATATATTTTCTAAAGACGCTAAAAATCTTCAATAATTCTTTCCTTTCATCCCTCTTTATGTTGTTGTTACATACCCAGGCTTTAGCCCTCTCTTATACCAAATCCTTCAATTCCTTTTAATTAAAATTAACTTTTCAACATACTATCTCGTAGAGCCGAGAAAACAGAGTTGAACCTATTAGAGCGACTTGTTTAAACTTTAAACCCTTTTAAGTTGAGGTTGGACTTATGATTTTGAGCCTCCAAAGGAAGTTAGATTTAAAAGGGTCACCTTGTAAGCCTAGCCTGTTTAAGCTCATCAACTTTTTATAGATGTATTCAAGATGTTAGAGAAGAAATTATTGATATTTTTACCCCGAAGATAAAAGTGAACAAATCAAAACCGAAAACGAAAACCGAACCGAATAATTCGGTGTTCGCTTTTTTCGGTTCGGTTTTTAAACTAGCTTAGTTTGGTTTTCGGTTCGGTTTTTGCAAATTTATTTTGGTTAAAATAGAAAAAACCAATTTTTTTTTTTTTTTTTTGTAGAAATAACCGAAATTAATTAAAACGACGATGCATATGTATGAGTCAGACCCAACCTTATGAGTCATGACCCTTGACCCACCTCAACTGAAGACCAGTACCAGACGTCCAGACCCAACCCAATTCCTCTTTCCATCATTATTCCATGTTTTGATTTTAAAATCTGCAACCTATTGTCATACAAGTAAAAATCGATATATACCAGGTGCTTCATGTAAAGTATACTATAGCCAGGTTGCACTCAATAGCCAATATTATAGAGTGATTCACATAAAAAAACAAAGTAGATTGGCCATTTTACAGAATTAACCCAAACAAGAAGGTTCAACTTAAGCCCAAAAACCGAATTAACTACAAAACCGAACCGAGTTTTAACCGAAAAAACCGAACCGAAAATCGAATGCTCACCCCTACCTGAAGCAGAGCCAACTCATAGTGAAGCAAAACCAAATGTCCTTGAAAATGATGATAGTGGTGAATAAGATGAAAATGATAGTCATTATACTCAAGTTGCTTAATATTTAGCTTCTTATACTTTATGTGAGTTATTTGTGGTTGTAGTTTGTGGATAATAGTTTATAATTGATTATGACTTAGTAACTATATTTATTTGTTGCATGATGCATACAATTTATATCTTAATGCTGCAATATTTATATTTTAAATTAGAACTTTAATTGTTCTATTTTACAAATTTATTTAAAAAAAAAACTGAAAAAATAGTAAAAATTTGTTAAAGGGGCTTTTGGCTCTGCATGCCTCGGGCTAGCCCTAGCTCATATGTTCAAAGGTTGGACCTTAAAAATAGTTGTTTTCTTAAGCGAGACCTAAGTGGGTGGCCTATTTAGACCTTGACTCGTCAAAGGTCGGCCCTATTTACCACTCTAACCATCTTAATAACTTTATGTCAAGCCAACTTTATTTTTATTTTTATAAAAGTCTACCTAAACACCTAAATCAAATTTCACTAAACTTTTATCTAAATTTCAACTTATAAAAATTAATTGAGATAAGTGCCACTTTTACAAATGTTAATCTACATCACAAGCCTATCAGTCTTCACTTATAAGACAATATGAGAACATCCATATATAGATGGCACTTCATAGCAAGCTGATGAATATAGAGACAAGATGCAAAATGTAATACCAAGAAACTCATCTTTCTTTGGAGGCGGGTGGACAAATATGACATTCATTCTCTTTAGTTCACATTCGTCTTCCATAATTGAGAAACCACAAACCATTTATAAATAAAGACTCTTCTAAAATGCGGTACTATCTCACTAATCCACTCCCAATTAACTATGAATTGGTCAAATTAAATGTTAATTGGCTCATTTACTTTACACCCCCATAAAGCTCATTGACCCTTTGTCTTTTTTCAATCTTTTTCAAGTGCTTCTAATCCTTCCCATAATTAAATCTATCCACTATAACATTATGAACAAGTCAAATTATTAACATTCTAAATAATACTCCCTCTGGTCCTAATTATAGGACATATTTACCTAACATTGGAGAGATTAAGGATAGTAGTTAAATTAGTTAATTATATTTGTTTTTCCAAAATACTCGTGTTTAAAATATAAAATGAGATTCGATTACTCGATTCTCTGTTCTTTGTCGAACCACTCCTACCTCGCACAACTTCTTAAGCTCTTACACACCGTGGCTCGTCGATCTCCCTCAACAATTTTCGGTCTACTCTCGGAGGTTATAAATGTAATTTAATAGTGATGACATTATTAAATATGACAAAAATTGCTCAAAATTATTTTATTTTAAAAAAAAAATAAATAACAGTAGAATTGAGGTGTATGTGAAATTAATGAGTTGCAAGCATTACTCACTTTATAGAATATATAGGTGCATTATTAAATTATTATTGAGAAAGTATCAATAAAGATAGGGAAGAAATTGATAAAAATTAAAACTTTATCCTATAATTAGGATCAAAATAAACTTTCAAATGCCATTTTATAATTAGGACTAGAAGAAGCATTATTTAATTTGAGTCCTGAAAATTTGCGTCCACATTCTTTATGTAATCGTGGAACGAAATGAAAATTTCACAAAAGCAATAGATAGTCAAATGGACAATATTATTTTATAACCATAATAATTAAATTTGCATATCTTCATTGAAAAAGTGATCCGACTTATGCTCTCCACATTGGATGGTATTCCAACTTTTTGGCCTTTGTTTTTGATTACTCCCCCCACATATGTTTGTCCACAAGCCATTAGTTGCCCACCATTATTGTTTGAGTGAGTCAATATATCAATATCTATAATTAATAAATATACACAAAATTTTATAACCATTCATCGTGCTTATAAATCATAAACATTATTCCTCTAATTCTAAATGTAATACATTTAGGATCAGAGGTAATATAATTTATTTTTAAAATTCAATATAATGTATAAAAAATATTTTTAGTTTATATGTAATAAAATTGATAACAAGATTAAGTACCACTATTTATAATTTTAAATAATACACTTCAATTTTTAGAATACATATTATGAATGAAAAAAAAAAATCAAATAATTAAAGTTGACTTCGCAATATTTTTAAAACTAATTAAATAACTAGAACATTCGTCCATTGAGACTTGTTCGACGATAAAGTTGACTTGACAATGTTATACGTTAAATTTATGGTATATATTTTTATGTTGTTTCATTTTATTTTAATAAATTTGATTTCTCAGTCAAAAAATAATTAATATTAAATTTCCGGACCCACGAGGAACACCTCTCTAACTCGATGGCATCCGACCCATTTTACCCACTCAGAACGGACTTTTTGTAATTTGAATAGTTTTTATATTTTTTTTAAGAAAAAAAGGTCGATTTTCATTTTGTGGAGCACAAAAACCCGATGGAAAAGGAACCACACAGGATAGCAGCTGGTAGGGTCCATGGACAATGATGTGCAACTCAATATATAGCCCAACAGTCTTAGGTAGGACCCATGAAAAGTGGACGACTGGACGCCGACGAATGGCCCATGAAATGAAACAATTGGAAAAGGATATATTTGTCATTGCGCTTCTGATATTTCATGATTCCCTACGTCGTGTCCACCGGAGGCTCTAATGTGACTTGCCTGTGGAACCCTTCCCTCTTCTCATATTGAAGACGACGGCTCATCGAAACTCATCGGACGGTCAGAAACTGGTGTTTACTCTTGTGTACGATCAGATGAGCGAATCCTTATTCTGGACTCCTGAGAATTTATATATTTCTAAAAAGACATGCTCTTCATATGGAAAATAAATTTCCATTTCAAGAAATAGATTTTTTTTTTTTAAAAAGGCTGAGAGTTATCTACATTTTATATATTTTTTTAAAAGAAACATGCGTGGGTTTAAAATATTAATAGTTTAATACTAATGAAAATACAACCATAGTAAAAGTAATACGAGAATTAGGGAAAATGATTCTCAAGGAAACAAGTTTTTCAATTTTCAGTTTTTATAAACTATGTTAGTGATCTAGAGATCGACTAGTGTGTTTAGTTCAGCAGGTAGCAAAAGATAAAAAATGAAGTTCTGTAAATTTATTTTAAGTTGCCAATTGGAATTTTAAATTGGGTAAAGGAAAAAATATGCATGTCTTTAAGAAGACCATATCTTTTTAATAGCAAAAATACACACGTGGTTACCATTTTGGAGCAAAAGTCACATCCCACCGTTATGTTGTTCACCGTGATGAGTGATAAAGAGTGAAGTAAAATAACATAACGGTGGGATGTGACTTTTCCTCCAAAATGTAACCACGTGTATATTTTGCTCTAAAAACATATGATGTTGACGCCGAATAAAGACGCGTGTGTATTTTTGCTCCTTTACCCTTTTAAATTTATAGGCACGCCAACCTGTAATTTGATCTGAATTTCTGAAATAAAATTAGGTACTTTTAAATAGAATGATTGAAAAGAAAAACGCATATTCTGTGAGCTTAAACAGCTAAGATTTTTGTGGCTTAAAAGAAGAAAAATGGTTAAGATTCTGTAAACAAGATGGAAAGTTTGTGGCATTAATTTATACCTGAGTAAACTTGCAATTTGAAAGATAGAATCTGGAATCTGGAATATCAATATTATTTCGTTGCTTGTTTTTGTTGGAGGAAAAGATATTTAAATACCACTTCAACTTCCAAAATTCATAAAAGACCATTAAAACTTGTAAATGATAGAAAAGAGATAGGGGAGAATTTGAAAATGTTTCGGCTTAAAGATCAAACTGCCCTTAAAAATGACTTAAAGTAAAGAGAATGAAAAACACGGGGTGGGTCAAAAACACGAAGGCCTAGAACCCGAGATTCCTCAATTCATCTAACTCCCTCAACCTGGAAATCCCCAAATTTCACATATCAACAATCGTGAGTGTAATAGGAAAATGATGTTGGTATGGTCGCCTAAAGGAGAGTAAGAGTGAGCAAGTATTAAGGTTTTTGGCTTGTGCGTATGCCATCGTTGCAGTGTTAGAGTGCAGGTTCGTAGGTCATGCGCGGTGGTTTTTTGGCTGATTGAGTATGGTAAGCTGGTTTATTGATTTTAATAGTGTTTATATGACATTTTAGGTTGATTGATGTCATGGAAATTAACTATTTCAATGAAGTAATTGACTAAAACCTAATTGATAAATGACCAAAACCTAATTGCTCACACAATGGTTGTAGCTCAATCCCTCTAGTACATCTACAATTTTTGAGGCACAAATGGTGTAGTTGTTACCTCATCTTTATCCTTTATCCTTTTTTATTATTGCTTTGAATCATGGAAATTAATTAATTTGAGATACTGGGTGCAAAAAAATCTCGAAATAAGCATACAATTCAAATATAAATATAAATAAATATAATATCTATTAAAAAAATATGCTCATACCTCTATGAGCACCTAAGAAGCACATAATTTTGTGCACATAATGTGGACTCCCTTCAATATATCTTCCTAAAATAATGATTTTATAGTTTGCGTGACCTGCTAACTAGAGTCTTGAGATGCATAAGCACGTCCTGATATGATTTTGAATGGAACAAAATCTTATATTTTGAAAGATATTTATTCTTCCTCTGTCAAATGGTGTGGTCATGTTTATGCTATGGTTTTGTTACAGTAGTTTCACTCAAATCAAAAGGCAATAGTGTTCGGATTGTTAAATTTAGAATTTGGACCCTTAAATTAAATACCCTGATTTGTAAGAGATTCCTTGATTTAAATTGAATTATCTTGTTAGGTGTTTTTAAACTTGTAATTTCTGCCAGAAAAACCAGTTTAGAGAAGAAGACGAATTAATTTAGAGAGAAGCACGCTGGTTTTTTACTTTAAAGAAATATTCAGGCAGCATATATAATTGATCTCAAATTGCAAGCATAATAGCCATTTTAACCAAGAATATGCTTCAAAATACAAGGCCACCAAGAATATGCTTCAAAATACAAGGCCTTTACCCTTAACCAAGAATATACTGTCAGAAACATATTTTCCAATTCATAATCATCAATATATGAGATCTACTAATATCTTTTTATAAAAACTCAAAGTGTATTTAATGTTACACTAATAACCATCTATGCCAAACCATCCTCTTATTATTACCCTCAATTCTTCAACTATTATCCCCTCCTTTATCGATTTTATCTTTACACTCCCACCATTACATTTAACTTCACCTTTAACATTAGTTACAAACTCTCCCCCAACATGGGAAAAATAAATAAGCGACTTCAAAGAATGTGTTGCCCCAGTATTGGATGTCATCTTGCATGCTAACTTGCAACAAAAAAGAAGATTTCATCAAAATGTTAGTCCTATAGCAATCATATTTTATCACTAAAAAAAATCTCACAACATAGCCACTTGGACCATTGACTACTTTCTGAAGGGGTTTGACAATTCCAGTTTCACAATTAACAACAAAGTTTAGCCTTTATTGAGTATTTAACCTCCAATTGCATACCTATATCATGGCAGCATACATCTCAAAAGGAATTGGCTAAATTAGTGATGGTATTGACAACATCTGTTATGTTATGGGATTGACTAGAATAGTAATGATGTTGACAAAATATATAATGGTTTTAACAAAATCAATAAGTTTGGACAATATGTGTAAAATGACTAATCAAGAGTTTTTGGTTGTGACTAATTGAGTAATGCAAGTGACGATACCAACAATCGGGACGGACCTACATAGGGGCTAGGGGTCGCCCTCGCCCCCCTAAAATTATTTAATTTAACCCAAAATTTTTAGAAATTATATTTCTACCTCATAAAACTTTCACTTTTGTTCACTTTAGTCCTTATTAAGAGTTTTATAGAGGGATTAAAATAAAAATATTGAAACGTTTATAGGGCTTAATGTAATTTCATAAACACCTGGATTATATTCGTGCTTTTGCCCCCTAATTTTGATTCCTGGTTTCGCCCCTGCCAGCAATGATGTTGACAAATACCATAATGGTTTTCACATAATCGTTAGGTCCTGACAAAATGAATAAATGACTTGACTTTTATTGTTAATAGTAATGTCAAATTTAATAATGGTAATGACAAGTGCAGTGATAGTGTTGACAAAAAACCATAAATGTTCATGATCACAATTGTCAAGCAAATAGTCAAATGACTTGTGAACATTGCTCATTCCACATACACCTAATGCATACGAGTCATCAGCCCTAGAGGACTTGTTCCTCTTCGTATACATTACTTGCAATAAATTGTCACTGTTCACAAGTCATCCACATAAAACACCTATGTCTTCCCCACCCAAGAGGCCAAGAACCATATACAAGTCATCCACATGTCAATTTTGCCCTCCAACCAATCCGTCATCACCACCAATTCAATATGTAACCTATTACAAATCAATAAGCTCTTCATTATACTAACAAACACAACACCGTTAATGTCGTACTACTTACGTAAAGTCCCAACCTTTAATCCCCCTTCACCTACAAACCCACTTACCCTCAACCAAAACCCACATAAAACATCCACAATCACAAAACCATGGTAATTGTTCGATCCCCTTTTTTTTTAACACTTCTAGAGACTTTTCATTACCGAATTAGAGAAATTACAAGCGAACCGATATAACACATACAAGAAACAAAACAAAGCCACGAAACAAAACACGGGAAAAGTGAAAGCCAACTAAACCAACTAGATTAAATCTTCTTGGAGAGTACACCATCTCTAACCACAATAATAAACGAGATCATCCGGATCAATGTTTGTGGACAACACCGAGGCCGATTCCCGCCGATGTCGAATGCCCTTCCTATCTTCTTCCGGCCCTTGGGAGTTGACTGAAGCTCCGGCAAGCTGGGTTTGCATCTTATGACCGTCGTCCGTGAGATGGTACCCTAACTTAACTGAGTAGACACCGTTTTTGGCAAGGGTCCACATCAAGCGATCTTCTTTAGGAGCCCTTGGTAATGGAATTGCTGCAATAACATCACTGGTTTGATCATCAATGATACGCCTGATAGGGGTAAGGTCCCAACTCCTAGTGCCAGTAGAGATAAGGGAGACAACTAGTTGATTCGATTCTTTGAGGCTTTCATCCTCGGTAGTTAGTCTTCTTGTTGGTAAGGCGGGGATCCAATTATCCTTCCAGATATGAGCAGACTCCCCGTTGCCTATGTGCCAACATAAATCATTTTTGATGAAGTCTTGCCCTTCTAATATGCTGGACCAGCACCAAGATGCTCTGTGCTCTTTTACTGCATCCATAAAAACATTGTTAGGGAAATAGAGACTTTTAAGGACTCTTACCATAGGTCGTTTGGATTTTGGGTTAGGCGCCAAGCTGTCTTTGCTACAAGGGCATTATTAAATTTTGTAAAATCACGAAAACCCATACCCCTTTCAGTCTTTGGACGTGTGAGCTTATTCCATGCCACCCAGTGTGTTTTATTCGTCATTCCCACCGAAATTTGAAACTCACTGTTGAGCTCTTTACAGGTTTTGACTGGAAATTGAAAGCATGTCATCGAAAGTATTGGAATGGAATTGATGACAGCCTTAATCATAACCTCCCTTCCTACAAATGATAGGTGTTTGCCGCTCCAGCCGAGAACTTTTTTACTTATTTTCTCGCGAACATATATGCAAGTGCCTAATGCTTGGTCTTTCCCCAAACACTGGGGATGCCCAAATATTTCCCTTGATCTATGCTTTCACCAATACCGAGTATGCTACAAAAATCCTACCTGAATGGTTGTGGTGTGTTATTGGAGAACACAACACTAGATTTCTCCAAGTTGGCTGATTGCCCTGACGTCGAGCAGTATTGTTGAAGAATGTCTGCCAGGACTTTGCAATTCACTTATCTGCATGCATAAAAAACAGGGCATCATCTGGAAAAAAAAACTATGTGATAACTCGGGCAAGAGTTGCTAAGTTTGACTCCAACTAAGTGCCCCCGCATCGAGACATGTTAATTATGCATGAAAGGACCTCCGGTGATAAGATAAATAAATAAGGAGATAGAGGGTCTCCTTGTTGAAGGCCTCTTCTTGGGCTAATTGAAGCTATTTTTTCCCCTACAATACATAAGTTAAGGTGAACAGTTTCCGCACAATTTATAACAAGATTAACCCATTTTTCAGAGAAGCCAAGTTTTTGTAATACTTTGATTAAAAAATCTCATTCAACCCTATCATAGGCTTTACTCATGTCCATTTTTAAAGCGAGTTCAAACTTCTTTCCAGTTTTCCTTCGCATTAAATAATGGAACGCTTCATGCGCTATGATAATGTTGTCCTAAATTAACCGACTTGGTACAAAGGCCCCCTGTTCGATCCCTTAATTGACAACCCCAAATAAATTATCTCCCACACCCCACGTAAAGCCCCAATTGTTTACTATAGCTACACCTTCAAACTCATTGAACAACACCTAAAACCCACCAACATAAACGGATGCGACTTACGTCCGTTGCCTCATTTGCTCATTGCCATCCTATACACAAAGTGGCGTCGTTTTGGAGCAAAATAATGAGCAAGTTCTCTCTTTTTTTTTTTCTTTTTAAGAAAAAATATTTCAGGGCATTGAATGGTACTAAAAAGATATTTTAGGATAATGAAAAAATATTTCATGATCTTGAAAAATTATTTTACGATCTTGGAAAAAATATTTTAGGGACGACTGGTACTAACAAGATACTTTAGGGTACTAAATGTATTGAAAAAAAATACCTCATGATATTAGAAAATTATTTTAGGATCTTCAAAAAATGTACTCAAGTATATTTTTAGTATCAGTCAGTATCTCAAAAAGTTTTTTAAGATCCTGAGGTATTTTTTAGTATCTTGAAGTATCTCATTAGTACCAGTCAGTTTTTTAAAATATTTTTTCAATATCCTAAAATAATTTTTCAAGATCATGAAGTATTTTTTTAGTACCAGTAAGTATCATAAAGTATTTTGTTAGTACCAGTTAGTGCCCTAAAATTTTTTTTTTCAGATCCTAACATGATTTTTCAAGATCTGAAGGTATTCTTTTCAGTACCAATGAGTATCCTGAAGTATCTTTTTAGTACTAATTAATGCTCTGAAATATTTTTTGAAGATCCTAAAATAATTTTCTAAGATCATGAGGTATTTTTTTAGTATCATTCAGTATCCTAAAGTATCTTGTTAGTACCAGTCAGTCTCATGCAATATTTTTTTCAAGATCCTAAAATAATTTTTCAAGATCATGAAATATTTTTTCAGTATCTTAAAGTATCTTTTTAGTACCATTCAATACCCTGAAATATTTTTTCTTAAAAAAAAAAAAAAAAAAAAAAAGAGAGGGGAACTTGCTCATTATTTTGCTCCAAAACGACGCCACTTTGTGTATAGGATGGCAGCGAAGCAAATGAGGCAGCGGACGTAAGCCGCATCCGACATAAACAATGGGAATAAGAAGGCTATGGTCTGATTAATCTGGAAAAATATAATGGTTGTCGAAAAGTTACTTACACTTTACTCTTTTTTTAGCTTCCCTTTCTTTGATGTTGACCAGCTCCCTGCTTTGTCACCTTCACTTCAACTCCAGATAACTTCAACGTGACAGTCCCCCTTCTTGGCACAGCACAGTGTTTAAATCTCTTAGAATTTGAAAGGGGCCTTTTAGTCTTTAAGCCAAAATATGAAAACTCATATTCTCACCTTATATTTTTTCTATCCTCTAAAAGTTTTAATGGTTTTTTTTCTCTTTTCTGGATTTTGAAAGTTGAAGTGATGTTTAAATTCCCTTTCCCCTTTTTATTATTCAGTTTATTCTTTTTAAACACAGAGAGAGAGAGCGAGAAATCTAATTTTTTTGATACAGTACTATTTATTGTCGACATACAAACTAATCTAGCGAATGAAAAATTAACACCGTAATGCCATCACTGACACCACGTCACCTCCTAAATGCATCGTGATCATGAAAGTCACTGTGATGATAGCAACAAATGCGATGCATCTGATTCTAACCCATCCTTCTGAAGTATCTTCTTCTCTATTTTTTATTTTTATTTTATTTTTCGCAGAGCATATGCGGGAAGAATTCTCGGGTTCTACGTTTTTTTTTTTTTTTTTGATATAATTCTACGTATTTATTAATTACTCTGTTTAACCAAATTTAATTAACAAAATACTACTCACAACTCACACATAGTATTTGATCATCTGAATCGAACGGTCTAGAATCCATCTCTCTCGATACGGAAAACTACACAAAATCTCACTGTAGTATTTCCTTCTCTCTCGTCTTACTTAATGGAGTATATATCCATAGAGGGTCTAGCGGTAGGTGTGCGTTTCTCGTTTCCTCTGAACCAGTCATGAGACTTACGTTCCTTGCTCTCTGAGATTAGCATCTCCGAAACCTTCATTTTCCGTCTCTTTTCTTGCTGGTTTTCTCGGGAATCACGCCTCAAGTTCGAGCCGCCTTTTTGTTTTTGTTTTTGCTCTGGTTTTTGCAGAAATGGGAAGTGGACCCAAGAGTCTGAGGAGCTTTCATATCCATGGAAAGAAGCACGAGTTCAGAGACGTTCCAAAAGGGTGCTTGGCCATCAAGGTGGGTCAAGGAGAAGACGATTTGCAGAGATTCGTGGTGCCTCTGATTTACTTCAATCATCCTCTGTTTTTGCAGCTCTTGAAAGAGGCCGAAGAAGAATTCGGCTTCGATCAGAAAGGAACCATCACGATTCCTTGCCACATCGAGGAGTTCCGGTCCGTTCAAGACATGATCGACCGGGAATGGTCTCGTCACCACCACCACGCTCACGGTGGCTGCTTCGGTTTTTGACCGCTCTTGTCGAAGCCAGTAAGGAAAAATTAAAAGCAGAAGGATATTAATTACAGATCCTTCCCTAGGAGTAAGTTATCTTTTTTCCTTTTTTGGGGTTGTATAAAAATTTAAGAGTTTAGGTTCTCTTCCGTTTCTGACGATGAAATACCAGAAAGGAAAAGAAGTAGATGACCCAGAAATGAAATCTGTAGGGATAGATCTTGAAGGTGGTAGTGTAAATTGTTAGTGGTTGGGTAGGTTGTTTTTTTTGGCTTTTGATGATGAGAATGTTGCATCCAATTTTCAATGGTAAAGTACTTTGGTGTTTTTGTTGAGAAGCCCGTGATTTGGGAATTTAAAGAAGTACTGGATGGATACTGCTATTATGCTCTACTTGATTGAAGGACTTCTCTTTATATCACATAGCATAGCTAGCATTATGGTTTTAGATTTTGTGGATTCAACTTTAACCAGTTGATGATTGATTATGCTTCTTGAACAGAGTTAAAAAAAAATTTGAGTTGAGGTGAGATGAGTGATATCAGATATGGAATCAAAGGGAAGGAAACGAAAGAAAGAAAGAAATTAAAGGAAAAGGAACAGAAAGGAGAGGTGGGCAAAAAGGAAAGAAGAGAGGAGTGAACCAGAGGGATTTACATTCTCTCCTTTTCTTTTTTTGCTCAAATACATTCTCTCCTTTTCCCTTCCTATTCTGTTGGATCAAAATCTTAAATTTAATACCTTATAAAAATATTATTATGGTTTTACTTAAAAATACAAACATAAATTTAAACTGTTACAATTTTAACTGAATAGTATGCGAAAAATAGGAAAAATTCTTCTCTATAATAATATTTTTATAAGATACTCATTGAATTCAGTCTCATTGACTGACAGTCAATGGTGGAAGATGCATATGGTGTGTGTTTATATATATATATATATATAAAAGTTTAAGTGAGTATAAAGATTTTATCAACTCCTGTTTTTTAAATTATTTTTTCATAATACTGCTATTGATAATTTTTTTTTGGGTTTGGTGATATTTTTTTTAAGAAAATAAATATTAAATAATATAATTATTTTAAAAAATATTAAAACATTTTACATATTAAATAACTAATTTATCTATTTTTTTTAGATTTTGAAGTAGCTAATAAAATCTTATAATTTAAGAAGAGGGAGAATATATGTTGTTAATTAAGCAATGCCGTATGCTCCCTGCCTTCGCCAGAATTTGTTCCATCTTTATCTCTATAGAGTATAGACTCCGGATATGACTTGTATTTGTTATCAGTTTCAACAGTGATTTTTTTTGAAGTTTTCGTTACCAAAAGGTTATCCCTGGTATACAAAAGTTTTCGGAAAATCTCACTTAGGTCCAAAAACTAAAAAAATTAATAAAAAAAAGTCACAATGTAAATTTTTCTATAAAATAAAGTCCCGTAGAGACCTTGAAGATATAGATTTTAAATGTCAACTTATCTTATTGATAAGTGTACGTGATTATATTAATAAATCATAGAGTGATTATTGATAATATCATATATGTTAATTAAAGCATCTCTCATTAAAGGATCAGCAGGCTTGCTATTGCTAGCTTTTTCTTAAGTTGTTGTTTTTGGGCTCCTCTTTCTTAGTTTAGCTCTTTTCTTGTTTTAAGCTGTAGCTTGCCTGTATCTTTCAAAAAAAGAAAAAGACAGTGAAAGAACTTTATTCTCCAAAGCAGCTCTCATTGACAAATGTAAGTGATTATATTAACAAGTTATAAAGTGGTCATTGATAAACTCATTTATGGCAATAAGATAAATTTACATTTGTAATGTATATATTATTGAGGTCCCTAAGGACTTTTTTTTATTGATAAATGTACTCTAGGATTTTTATTTTCAAACATGCCACTATTTATGATGAGTAAGAAAATGAGTAATAATGAAAAAAAGATAACGTATAGGGAATAAATGATGAGAGAGTAATTGAGGGCAAAATAGATAAAAGTGCATTTATTATTGGGTTAATGAGTAGATTAGCCAACAAAGTGTTACGCTAGAAGCACCGGGTATAAAAATGTTTTGAATGGAGTAAAAATACCATTGAACAATTGAAAGGGAGCAAAAATACCAATGAATAATTTAACACTTATGAAAGTAGCATAATCTCCGTTTTGGTCTATTCACCGAAATTTTAAATTCTTCATTGGTATTTTTGCTTCCTTCAGAACATTTCTGTGCCCGATACTCCTAACGTAACATTTCGTTGACCAATTTACACCTTAACCCTTTATTATTTAGACAAACTAAAAAAAAAGGACAAATAAATTTTTTAAAAAAAGATCTTATATATAAAAAGGGAAAAGTATTTCTCCAGTCACTGGAGATAGAGTTATCTCCAGTGACCCCAAAACTACGTCGTTTTGGATTAATGAAGGGTGTGTTAGTAATTTTAGGTGAATTAATGAATGGTGTTTCGGTAAAATTTATATGATTACAAAATAAACAAAATTACACAAACACCATTCATTAATCCAAAACGACGTAGTTTTGGGGTCACTGGAAATAACCCTATCTCCAATGACCGGAGAAATCCTTTACCCATATAAAAAACTGAAGGGGTACTCCTTAATCCATGACTATTTTATTATAATAAAAATTAGTTAAACAAAAGTTAAATAATTAAAATATTTGAAAAACTTGTTAAAGATACCCCAGTGTTGAGGATTAAAGGAGTATAAATGGTATTATATATTTAGCTATTTAAAAACTGAATTATCGCCATGTTTCGAGTTCCCAGAAAATTTGAGGGTTGTTGGGCAGTTGAGTGACAAGAAAAGAACTGTTTAGATACTCTGCCTTCCTTTATTCCTCAACGTGTTCAGGGACCTCAAAATGTAAATGATGGTTTTAAATATGAGAAACAATTTAAATAAATTTATTTTTAAGCAAATTTTGAAATTTAATCACCTCTCATTCATTTCAATGTAGAAGTTAAATATGTATTAAAATAGGTTAGATGGAGTAAGTCGTAGAATTCTTAAAAAAAGTAGGCAACTTGATTATTTATGGTTAAACGTAGATAATTTGTAACATTTTTCTTAAAATATCATTAATATTTTTTGATCAAAGATAAAATATCATTATTATTTAATAATTAGAATTTAATAAAAGAGTAAATACCCTTTCTGGTCCCTGACAAAAAACACGGACCCCATTTTTGTCCCTGAAAAAAAAAAGTCATTTTTAGTCTATAAAAAGGACAAATAAGGGTTGATTTTTGAACATTTTGATCCCTCACAAATTTTCAAAAGGTCCGTTTTAGTCCCATAAAAAGGACGAATAAGGGTCGTTTTTATTGTCAGGGACCAAAATGGGGTCCATGTTTTTTGTCATAGACCAGAAAGAATATTTACTCTTAATGAAATAAATAAAGATGCTCCGGTAAATAAAGGTGATATGTAAAAGAGATATTAATATACAAGACATGGGAAATAAGATATTACTCCATCCGGTCCTAATTTTACTCATTTTCCTAAAATGTCTTTATATAAATTTAAAATGACCTAAGTGAAAGTAAATCAATAGCTCCTACCACATGCCTCTCCAACCTAATTTTTTTCCCACATGCTATCTAATTGAAATAATGGTCTAACTATATATACATATATGTGTATACATATAGATACACACACATATGTGTGTGTGTGTGTATATCGACAGACACATATAGGTACACCCCCCAAACACATATAAACACACACACACACAAAGATATACATGTATATATGTGTGTGTTTATATTTGTACACACACATATATTGACAGACACACACAAATATACATATATGTACACACACACATGTGTGTGTGTGCGTGGGTGTCTATATATATTTGTGCACACACACACATATATATATTTGTGTATAGACACACACACAAAATATATGTGTGTAGACACACACATATATGCGCGCGCGCACACACACACAATATGTGTGTGTCTTATGTGTGTAGACACACACATATACATATATGTATCTATAGATATTTGTGTGTAGACACACACATATATATCTAAAAGTTTCGTTGACTGGAAGAGTATACACGTCCACATACATATACTCACAAAAAATCAAACACATTTTAGAGAATAAAATAGGGATGTTTTAGGAAAAAATTGACAATTATTAGAATGTTGTCCTATAATTAGGACCAAAACTAACTCTCAAATGTTATCTTATAATTAGGACCGGAGGAGTATATAATTAGGAAGTTTGTGTAAATAGATGGGCCACTCTAATTTTCCTGAAATTACCATTTGATATTAAAACCCTATAGACTAGGTGGAAATCACAATTTGAAATTTTATTCCTAAAACCAAGATCTTAGCTAATGTATTACTCCCTCCGTCCCTAATTATAGGAGCAATTTAACCGATTTTGGGAGAATTAAGGAGAGGAGTTAAATTAGTTAATTTTACTCATTTTCCTAAAATGTCCTTATATAAATTTAAAATGACACAAGTTGCCCTAATTATAAGTGTTTCTAATTTGCCTTATGTTAGATATCCATGACATATTAGTTTATTTATGTATATTAGTTGCTTTTTATATAACCATGTGTATACATATATGTGTATTCATATAGATCTATCTACATACATAGAGACACACACACACATATATATGTTTATATATGCGTGTGTGTTCACACATATATATATTGACACACATAAACACAAATATACATATATATGTAAACACACATATATATAATGCTCCTAATAATAAGTATAAATAGGGGTATTATAGGAAAAAATTGACAAAAGTTAAAACTTGCTTTTATAATTAGGACCAAAACCAACTCCAAAATTTACTTCTATAATTAGGGACGGAGGGAGTATGAATTTAAAAATTTCAACTGTATTTTCAGTTTTTTTTACCAGTTTATATTTAGCTATTTTAAAACCATGAAAAAACAATAATACAATAATAGAAAACCTAAATATTTCATGCGTCTTAAATATAAGACAAAATTTATAATATAAATTATAGTGTTAGGGACATAATGGTGTCAATGAATTGAAGGACTCTGGTCCCCACTGACCTTCCAAGTTCAAACACAACAACCAAAGAGAGAATAATTTTTCGGACCTTTCTCAAATTCAGTTTTATTTCTTCTTGTGAGGTTATTATTCAGGAAACGTCACTGCCTTTCACTTATTTTTATTCTTCAAATTAGCATATTTATCACCGCGGTGATAAAAGTGATTTTTGTTCGGATGGACTTTTAAATACCAAAAATAGAATAAAAGTCAAATTATAGAAGTGATTTGTGTTGGAGATATCAATGATATAATTGGTTTTTTTCCTAGATGAGCTCTTGTTTGGATGATTAATTGAGATGAAAAATGATTTAAAATGATATGAATCTTATTGAATACTATATATATATATATATATGTTAGTTATATTTATTGTGACAATTGAATATAAAAAATTAAATTTAAATTTGATAAAAAAATAAATCATTATTAAAAAATTACAAAATTCTAAAGTACTTGAATAAATATATTATAATAGATAAATTATAATGCATAGAAATACAAACATATATTTATAGTACATTGCTTATTAGATCACATATCTCTACATTGTTCTGAAAAAGCTGTAAAAAGTCAACCCAAAGCAAAGTGACTTATAAAAAAACTCACTTTTTTGGAGAAGTCTATCACCCATTGAAACTAGGGAGAATTACACTCAGGTCCCAAGGAAGGAAAAAAATTACAAAAAAGTCCCTTGAAATCATAAAATTACAAAAAAGTCCTAAGAGAATTTTTGTTGTAAATACATACATTTCGTGTTGTAAATACATACAAATATTTACAACAGGAAAAATATATATTTACAACAGGAAAAGTATATATTTACAACAACACGAAAAGTAATATCAAAAAGTCTCAAACCATTTACAACAGAAAATGTATGTATTTACAACAGGAAATGTATGTATTTACAACAAAAATTTCTTTGGGACTTCTGGGTAATTTTGTGATTTCAAGGGACTTTTTTATAATTTTTTTCCTTCCTTAGAACCTAGATGTAATTCTCCCTTGAAACTATCTTAAAAGCCTATTTTTCTTTCGTTGGGTTTTTACTCACCTCCTTGGGATTTTTTTTTTACTTCTGCACCAAACAAGCACAAAAAGCTGATCAAATTTCAGGTAGAAAAAAATCAGTTGGTTGATTAGATGATAAAATATCTAGTAAATAAAAATAAAACATACTTTTAAATTATTTTTTCTTTTCTTGTTAATTAGTAGCTTTCAAAAAAGAGACAAGAGTCATTAATGATTGCTAAATAAGTCAAAATATTAGTTTTCCGCTGATGGATTTGGATGAGAGCATCCATTTTCCAATACTTGCAAGTTATGATCACATTTTGTAGTCCAAGATATCATACTCCTTTGTCCTTCCTCATTCCGATGTTCTTATCATCTTCATCTTCTTCCGTTGATCTCTTTTTCATGCATGCGCCTTTTATGGGAATCCTTTGAAATATTAAATCCCTTTTAACCTATTAATATTTATAGGTAACTCAAAAGGGAATTAAACTTGAGGACAATTAAACTGTGCCAGTCTCTGATCACTACTAAAAAATACAATAATTGAGACAAAATTTGCAAGAGACTTAATTTCCGTCGCAAATTTTGGTTAATTTGCGAGGGAAAAATAGTTCCCTCGCAAAAAGGCCATTTTTGCGAGGGAAAAAAGAATCCCTCGCAAAAAAGATGGATTTTGCGAGGGAAACCTTATTCCCTCGCAAAATGGCGGCCAAAACCTCCTTTTTGGGAGGGAAAGGTTTTTCCGTCGCAAAAAAGGTGGATTTTGCGAGGGACCCTTGGTTCCCTCGCAAAACGCCAAAACCCCCCCTTTTTGAGATGGAAAGGTTTTCCCCTCGCAAAAAATGTGGATTTTGCAAGGGAAACCGTGTTCCCTCGCAAAATGGCAGCCATTTGGCCGCCAAAACCTCCCTTTTTGCGAGGGAACGGTTTTTCCCTCACAAAAAAGGTGGATTTTACGAGGGAACATTTTTTCCCTCGCAAAATAACTTATTTTTGCGAGGGATAGGAGTGTTCATTCGCAAAAATCGGGATTGAAATTTAAACCTACGCACAGTTCGGTCCGGCTTCATTTCAGATCCGCCGTTGTCGCGCATTTTCTCTCTGTTGGTCCACCTTTATTCCGTCGTGGTCGTGCTCTTCTTCTCCGTTGGTTCCGCCACGAGTCTAGTCACCAGAATCACCTTCCTCCCCCTCGATCCACCGCTCTTCCTTTGGATCTGCCCCCTTCTCCAGCTCCCTCTTCTTCAGCTGGTTCGAAATAATTTTCCCTCGCCGCAAAATTGAGGATTTTGGGAGGGACTACTTTTCCCTCGTAAAATTCAGGATTTTGCAAGGGAAATACTTTTCCTCGCAAAAATGGTTTGCGAGGCCAATTTTTGTGACTGACTGTTTTCCGTCGCAAATTCCCCCGCAAATCATTTTTGCAAGGGAAAATGCATGTTTTGCGACCGAAAAGTTCCGCCGCAAAACATGGTTTTTTTTTTTTTATAGTATCTTTGATGATGTTGAATTTAAGTTGCTACTCTACTTTTTTTTGCTCAAGAGTTGCTACTCTACTTCAGACAATAGGAGTTGTTCAATACTCATGTCTGTTATAAGAGCTTAAATTGAATTTGAATAATTCTTTATCTCAATCCAAACCTCAATGTATGATCGATCAGTTAGTTGAAAGACTTACTTGGATATATACTAAATGTAAAATCTCAGTTCATTTTGTCGTATAAAAATACAATCTTTTTTTTCAAACAATCAAATTGATTATACATGAGAGAGGTTGTCATCAACGAGGACAATATCCAAAGCAAATGATTAAATATAATATTTTAGGAAATTAACATATGTTTATTATAATTAATTAATTAAACTAATTAATTACACTACTCTTTCTAAATTAATTATTTAACTCGTATATGTTGATGATGAGAGAGAGTAGGGAGAAGGAGACGCAGAATTGAAGACATTATGACGAGAAGGCTTTTTGACCTATATAATTTTTTTTTAAAAAAAATTATCAAATTAAGACTCTTTCAAAAATATTTCCCATAATAAGTCTCACGCCACTGATGGCGTGAGAATTTTTCACGCCACCTAGGTGGTGTGAAAAAGTCCCACGCCACCTGTGGCGTGGGAAACTTTCACGCCACCAAGGTGGCGTGACACTTTTTCACGCCACCTTGGTGGCGTGAAAAAACATGGAATCAGACCCAATTAATGGGTCTGATTCCATTATATAAAAAAAACTATATAATAATAAAATAATAATAAAAATAATAATAATAATATATAATAATAATAATAATAATAATAATAAAACTAATAATATATAATAATAATAAATGATAAAAAAGTGGAATAATTTAAAGCTATACTTCATTTAATTTGAAGTCAAAAGAAAGAAAGCAGGGAGCTGAAATAACTCATTAAGAACGCCTTTTAAAAGATTATGCGGTACAATTTGGTTATAACAACAGATCCTAATAAAGTGGATCTATATATTTGTTATACACCAAATATTTGTATAATAACAGTATTGATTTTGGGATTTGTTATCCTAGGTGGCGTGAAAAAGTCTCACGCCATCAGTGGCGTGAGACTTATTATGGGAAATATTTTTGAAAGAGTCTTAATTTGGTAATTTTTTTTTTTTAAAAAAATTATATAGGTCAAAAAGCCTGACCAGAAGCATGACAACATTCTCAAAAGTTGAGAATCACATGTTTGCCAAAACGTGGAAGCAATTCGAGCAAAAAAAAAAAAAAACGTGGAAGCAATTTTGCCAAAGCTAATCTTTTTTTCAAACGATCATAGCTAATCGTAAAAATTTGACTCTTTCGCTCACTCTTTACCTTCAGAGCTCTCTTTTTGCATCATGTAAAAGCGCTTACATATAAAACTACATAGGATTAAGAGACAATTTTACCCTTAAAATTTTTATCTATGAGTGGTTTTACCTCGAAAGTTTTTCATGGAGCAATTTTGTCCCGGAAGTGTAAAATGGGAATAATTTTGTTCTAACCGTTATCTCAGTTAATTTTAATCCTTAATTGATCAAATATATTGAGTTAACAAATCCACTTGTCATCTACGTCATTTTTGTCAATGTACAAATTTATACGGGAAGTCCATGTATCATTTACTTCATCTTTTTTCAAACTTAGATTTAAAATTTTTGAGAAAAATTTGCACCTTAGTAAAAATAATGTGGATGACATATAGACTGTCAGCTTAGTATATTTAATCAACTAACATTCAAAATTAACCGATATAATTGTCAAGGAAAAATTGTTCTTTTTTAATACTTCTGGAACAAAATTACTTCCCAAAAAACTTATGGCGAAAAATTACCCCTCAGTAAAAACTTAAGAGAAGAGGGCAAAAATGCCCCTTACTAATACATATATCATTCTTAAAAGGGCTTGTGTTATGTAGTGTAAGAAAATAAAAATAATATTTGAAGTAAAATATTAGGCAGTAATATATGTTTGATCTTATGGGAGTCATGCTTACCTCAACACAGATGCCAGAGTCAATCTATATGCACTATGGTTAATAAGAGTACTTAATATATATTGCCCTTGCTCCCTCAAGGCAATAGCTGGGGTCTATTTAATGACCACGCCTTGTTAGATTTAGACATTAATTTGATTTGAGATTTTTTGGTTAGATATCTTCTTTAACATATAGTTTAATAAAAGGTATTTTTATATTAGATATTAGTTGAATAGATAAGTTTTTAATACTATGGTGATTATTGTATATTGTAGTAGTAATAAACCCTTTTGATTATGAAGAAGTCTTGTGGTGAAAAATATCAAGCAATTTTTTTAAAAAAATACTTTCAACGTTCGTTGTTTAAAATTAGACACCGTAAGAGACTTACGACACCCTTTTGGAAAAAAGGGATGGGGTAAGTTATATACCTACGACGTCTATTTTAAAATAGGGATGCTGTAAAGCTCTTAAGGTGTCCATTTTTTAATGGAAGTTGTTTATATAGACTTTACTACGTTGCTCATATAGGCGTCAACATGGAAAGAAACGTAAAAATGATCTAAAAACTAACGTTAAAAATGATTTATGTAGTAATATATGTAAAGATATTATTATTCTTTATCCCTATCATCACCACTGAAATTGCACGTGAGTCAAATCAACTGACTAATAGAGATTAATTATTCCAGCAATAATAATATTAGTGAGGATCAAATAAATCAAGCAAGCTGCCAAAGCACAATAATGCATTGAAGATAAGCTCAATCAATCATTAATCGTATGCCTGGGGAAAAACACCAAAATAATTTTTTTAAAAAATATTTACCAGATTGAAGCACATTTGAAAGTAATTACCAAACTAATGCAGTCAAATACGTCACCTGACAGGACGCCACCAGTCGCGTCAGAAAGTCTTACGCCACTGGGTAGTGACGTAAGACTGTCTCACGCCACTGGGTAGTGACGTAAGACTGTCTCACGCCACTAGTGGCGTGAATATAATTCACGCCACTACTAGTGGCGTGATACAGTATCACGCCACTAGAGTGGTGTGAATATTAAATTCACGCCACTAGAGTGGTGTGAAACACATTTACGTCACTAGTGGCGTGAGACGATCTTATGTCACTACCCAAGGCCGTGAGACTTTCTCGACGTATTTGGTGGCATCTTGTCAGTGACGTATTTGACTACATTAGTTTGGTAACTACTTTCAAATATGCTTCAATCTGATAAATATTTAAAAAAAAATTATTTTGATGCTTTTCGCCGTTTGCCTATTCTAACTAGCCTCGTTAACCTCTCTAGCCTGTACTGGTGTATATGAATGATTATATATATCACATTTTCCCACTGTATTAAAAGGGACAAGTTTCAGAAGAAGAACAACACACTTGAAATCTGTGTTCACATACTGTAAGTGGGGCAGAAAAAGATTTGGCATTAATGGAATAAGAGATTCGTGTAGAGAAGACAAGAAAATAATACGAAGTGAAGGAAGGCACAAACATGAGTTCCTTGTGCTGCGTTTCTAGTACGCACTAACAACACATATCACTGTTGGTTCTCACAAATTATTTAATTCACTGATTATTAGATTGCCCATCTCAAACTACATATACTTATCTTTTCACTCATCAAATATGTTGTTCTCTTACTGCTTGTTTGGAATGACTTTTTTTTGCTAGGCATAGATATGCTTCCCGTGGAAACAATTATGTTCAAATCACTCTTAGACACTAAATGTGATCGCCTCTCAACGGGAATTCGAATCTTGGTTCATTATATTGTGAGAGACTAGCTTATTCCACTAAATCTAATCCTTACTAGTATTTGGATTGGTATTTTGAAGCCTCAATCTTTTCAATCATGATTTTATGGTCTACGTGGTAAATATGTAGATAAGCTTTGCTTTGTTTTGGCTTGCATGAAAGTGCTTATCATAATCAAAATCCAAATAAATAATACTAGTAGTTTTTTCTTCAAAATGTTTCTTGAGACATGGACTCGTATTTGTCCTTCACAAAGCATCACATGGACTTGTGTTTGCACCCATATTTGAAGCCCAAAGACCTTTTGTGTGAATGGGCATGCCGGACATAAATATATTATACTTGGACTTTCACTTACGGCCTCAGCTTTAAAAAGCTTTCTTTTATGTCTAAAAAGCCCAATGATATATCCATATTTTTAACATATATTTTTATGGGATTTTATCTTTATTATTGTGCTTACATGTGATTATTTTGATTAAAACATATTGCACAAAAATATTTCATGAAAAGGGCTTTATTTGTCAACTGATTTTATGATTCCTCTTTATTGGATTAACAGGTACATTTGTTTTGATTTAGGATAGTGCTGAGGAGTTTGTAGGCTAAGGCTAAACACATTGACAGAAGCCCAAACGATGAAGAAACAAGCTTTAGAGTCAAAAGGGAGTAAAAATTCGTAGGTGCTGTAGGGCCCATGAAGAACAAGGCCTTAAGACTAGTTTTAAGCCAACTTACAGTATGGATGGGCCCAAACATGTCAAATTATTGGTTATACTCTTTTAATGGGTCATATTACCATCAATTAAGCTCGAATGACATGTCTTCCTTGACCCTAGAGAGCAAAGAAAGCCATCAACAATTAATGAAGTGCAAGGGAGTGATTTCACAAAGCCTTCTTGCAAACCATGTCAAAAAAGGTGTCACATCAACTAATGAAGGGTACAATGGTCATTGTGCATGGTTTTCTCCCAACAAACACCTCAATGACGTCAACCAACAATTCAAAAGAAGAATTGAGCATCAAAGAACAAGGTTTTAGGGAACACATGAATTTGGGAAACTATCACCAATCTTAGTTCTACTGGGATTAGGAATCATTCACAACCTTGTATCATAAGTAACCAAGAGACAAGTGACAACACTTAGATCATCAAAACAATTTAGGAAATCTTTGTCCTTGGTTAATTAAGACTCCTAGATCACTTCCTAAAGCATAAAAACGTAGCTCCAATTGATCATAGTCAAATTAGGAAACCTTAATATCTTGCACCTAAATTTAAGGCATCTAGTTTCCTATTTTGGAGCAAGCTTGACAACCACTCATTTCCCTTTCCATGCAGCGAATTAGGCATCCAATTAAATTTAGGAAACCTTGGGAAACCCTAAGAAAGGTCAGGAAAAATGAAGCCCTAGTGATCACACTCAACTTAGGAAACTACACTAACTTACTCCTAAAGTAAAGGCTAAAACTTTCCTATTTTGTGCCTTATCTTGACCAACCACCTTCATCACCATTATGACCAATTAATTTCATCCAAAGCACATTAGGAAACCTTAGGAAAGTGTCTAAAATTGGGTTTCCATGTTCACCTTTCATTCTTAGGCAAAATTCAGTCATTAGACACACCAAAGCTTAGAACACTCAACTGTAGAGGCCACCACTGCACCCTAACTTGTTCCTATATAAATGTCAAGTGTTGAGGTTCAAGGGAGGAGGATTTGGACACCCTAACTTATCAAGAGATGAATGCTATGACTTGAACTTGGGAGCTTCAATTAGGAGAGTATTTGCTTCCCAATTAATTTTCTCTTCAACAATGATAACTTTCCTTCGTTAGGACTTATTTGGATTTGGATTTGAGACTAAGATTGTACGTTATAATATTTGTTAGTTAGATTATTGTGGTTTGAATCGAATTGTAAGACTTGAGTTTCAATTTTATATATTTCTATTTCCACTTATTGAAATTGTTTTGTCTAGCATGTTATTAGGTAATGATAATTGATTTGTGTTGCTATTGAATATGTCTCTGTGAGCATTCATCATTAGAGAAACAAGTTTTATCAACTCAATTTAAATGGTGCACTAAGTGGTTTTTAAAAGTGCCTTAGCAAGTAATTGTTATCTAGTGTTTAGAACAATTATTTGTGAGTATCACTTGACTCAGACCATGTTTGGAGTTTTTAATTAGACTTGGTGAATTAATTAACTCCCACATCATTAGGCAAGTTAGGATAGCCACAGGTACACTTCCAAGGAGCAGTTTATCATATCATTCCATAAATTCAATTTCATACTTCCATTCATTGTTTTATTAAAAATCCAAAAAAATAGTAGTTTAGATTGTTTTCCATCATTGAAAAAAAAATCAAATTTTAAAACCCATCTCAATGTTTCTGTCACTTAGTTTAGCCTATAAATTAAATAAAAGGCTCCTTAAGAAAACACGACCTAAATTATATCCTTCATTGTATAATTTAATTTTTTTTTAATTTAACCTAAGGTGACTAAAGACTTTAAATCACCAAGCCTTACATTTTCTTTTGTTGTTTTGGGCCAATGGGCTGAACATTGTCAAGGCTAGGCCGCGCAATAAGTACTATTCTGTTATTTACAAGCAGAAGTATGGGCAGTAAGGGAAGGTCTACCCTGCGTTCAATTGGCGAACTGGTCGAACACACTCACTAAAAGGTAAGGGTTCGATCCTAGGTTAGTTAAGATGTTGGGGGAGACATTATGAGGGCCTCTACAAAACAACGATAACCCAAACTAGGTGGATGTATGTGTCTTTTAATCCCAGATTCCTCTGTAGAATGAGCTTTTAGCGCCCTATCCTGGACTGTAGTTAAACCCAACATTTCTCTTAAAATTTTGATATAAAAAACAAAAAAAGTAAGGGAGGGTCTTTTACTTGCCTGGGATTTGGGTTTAAAACAAGTGATCATCGAGTCTGATGCTAGGGATGCTATTTTAGTAATTCAACATGGGGATGCTGTCTCTAAAAGCCTCTTGGTGATTGACACAAAAGAGTTGTTGGATCCCCTGAAATGAATTATGACTGAACCAGTCGATGAATGAATCTGGCTTTACAGGGACAGGATTTCAGGGCCTCACGGGTCTCTCCATTATTAGCTAAAGCCCTCCCCCACCTGTTTTTGTATTTATCTCTGTCTGTTTCCTCAATCCTCACTTCCTCTCTCTCTTCCTCCTTCCTCCAACTTTCTCTTCTCATTACCCCACACACATGCTTCTCAAAACACATACATAATCACAGCGACCATGTCCATTTCAATTATTCAATTTTGTCAGCAAACCATCGCATTCCATTTCCATTATACCTTTAATATAACTTCATCCTCTTCTTCCTCTTGTCCCATCTCACCTTTCCCTCCAAAATTCATTCATTTTTTCCTCTTAACCCAATGACGCGGCTATTTCGATCTAAATCCTGTGAATTTGTTGGTCGCACTGAGTTCAGCCCATCTCCTCCGAATCCGTTTCTCTGCAATTTTAAAAAGCAGGAGGAAGAGGAAGAAGAGTTTGTGGGAGATGACGATTTGAGAAAACCCATCTCAAAAGATGGTGTGACAGCTAATAATCAATCTCATTTTGCGATACTGGATGTTGTGGTGGAGGTATTGAAAAAGTCGCTGGTGACATGCAGTGTAGAGAAGGATGATGATTCTTCCATGGATATCGGCTGGCCGACGGAGATTCGTCATGTCTCTCATGTCACCTTCGATAGGCAGCATGGTTTTCTTGGTTTGCCCTCCGAGCTCGAACCAGAGGTCCCCAGAAGCGCCAGGTAGTGATATTAGTGATTTAATTAATTATAATCTTATAATTGTCTTTTTATTTATTTGGTATTAGCTCTTAGATGACGTTAATTTCATTCAGTGCCAAGGTATTTGGGGTTTCTGCAGAGTCAGTGGAGTGTTCTTATGACGACAGGGGAACTGTGTCCCAACAATTCTGCTGTCAATGCAAAAGCAACTGTATTCAGAGGGAGGCCTTAAGGTAATTAGTTTCTGAAATCATTTAATTAATTTGCTTTTGAGGTTTAATCTAAGACTGACCATTTCTTTAGGTAGAAGGAATATTCCGAATTAATGCTGAGAGCAGCCAAGAAGAGTATGTGCGTGATCAGCTGAACAAGGGTGTAGTCCCACATGGAACCGATGTTCATTGTTTGTCTGGTTTGATAAAGGTACCTACGGATCATAAAACTTAATTATGTGTTCTGGTTCTATAATAAAAGGAAACCAATGTGGTTATTGTCATTTATTAGTCAGCATCACACTATCGATTCTTGAGTAATTGGTCTTCTTATATCATGTTTATATTATAGAATGTTGTAGCAAAACTCTAGTGAAAAACTTCATTTTGAGGATCCTTTTCATGGCTTTATAGGCTTGGTTTAGAGAACTTCCATCAAGAGTGCTTGATTCTCTCACCCCAGAAGAGGTGGTAAATTGTAACACAGAAGAGGATTGTGCTAATTTAGTGAATTTACTTCCTCCAACAGAAGCAGCACTGCTTCGCTGGGTCATCAATTTGATGGCTGATGTTGTCGAGCATCAAGAGTTCAACAAGATGAACCCGCACAATATTGCTATGGTTTTTGCGCCCAACATGACTCAGGTTACTTTCTCATATTATTGCATTACCTTAATGTATTTGGAGATTGCATTACGTACCTTAATGTATTTGGAGACTAAGTCCCACGTTGGGTACATCAATGGGGCATCTAAGTGAGTTGGTCCTCGCACCGATACCTATCAGAGACAAATTGTAACCAAGCCTCCTCAACCATGTCTTCTAATTTAACTCATTTGTGGAGCGTTTGCTCTAAACTCATCAACAATGTATTAAGAGTTTATTAGCTGGTGTTATGCAGATAGTGGATCCTTTAACTGCGTTGACTCAAGCAGTTCAAGTTGTGAATTTCCTCAAGACATTGATTCTGAAGGTCCTAAGAGAAAGAGGCAAATCAAATACCGAGGCGATGCAGCTTTCTTCATGCTCAGCTTCTCCCTATTTTGAAGCTGATCTGCTTCCTGTAAACTTTAACAGTGAGGAAGATTCTTCTGCTAGAAAGCCAAGTTTTAAGGATAACTTCATAAGGACTTCAACTTTGGGAAGAATAGAGTGGAGAATGAAGGAGAAACTGTGGGGTTGTGAGGGAAGTGAATGTGTTGTGGATGAAAGTTCGCCTTCTAGACATGAGATAATTAAGCATTGGAGATATAGGAGATGTGAGGGGGATCATTGGCTAAGATTGAGGAAGAAAATACACAAGCTATGGAGGCACCCTGTATTCCTGTGGAACAAAGGCAAGTAATTAAGCATGCAACTTCAAAGTCTTGTAGGGAGCAGAATGAAGGAGAAGAAGCTTGGGCCTTAGCTTTGAGGAGTAAAAAACTAGCAACCGTTTTTTTCAATAGTTTCACAGTTTCTTTGCATTCAGAAAAATATGGAGAAGAAAGGTGAGGAGATATCTTACTGTAGATATACATATACTCCTTTCCGACTTTTCCGACTTTAATATAAAAGCTGATTGACTTTTTTTAGAAAAATTAAGGAAGACAAAATAAGTTAGTTAATCATATAATATGTCGTGTATTATTAGATTATATATTAGTTTACAAGTCGGACAAATTAGTTTGGAGAAAAACGATAAATATAAATATTTTAATAGAACTTATTTAGCTTTTTTAACCTCCATAAAAAAATCACTTTAGATATATGACAATTTTTCATTCCTAATAAAAAAAAAAAAAGAAAGGGAAAATGAGAAGCAAAGGAGAAGCATATTTTAAAATTAAATAAAAATGTTTATATTGAAATCCTTTGCACATCCTCCATATTCTAAGGGTTAAGGGCTCTTTTGGCTTAAAAGTTTCCACCGAGGGACAATTTTACCCAAAAAAATTTAAATTTTAACTTTAAAAAAAGATAAAGTAGATGAAACATTGAGTTCCGACACTAATTTACACATTGATAAAAATGACGTGGATGATATCAACTGCTACCTCGACATATTTAGTCAACAAAAAGTTAAAATTAATTAGGATAACAGTCATAACAAAATTATTCATTTTTTTACACTTCAAATGCAAAATTGCCCCTCCATGATTCTAAAAATAATTACCCCTTGATCCGTATTCTAAACATATTCTTAGTAAAATCTCACACCTCCCAACCTTGTTGCTTGTTAAAAATTTTGGGTATTGTGAATTGTATTGAGTTGTAGCATGAATTGAAACTCTCTTTAATCGCGTGAACAAACAAATTAAAGACGAAGGTTGAGGAGCAATCGCCAGGCATTGGTGAACATAGTCGCCGATGGTGGTGGTGGTTGCTGGCGAAGCACATGGTTTCCATCTGTAAATGAGGAGACAAGTGTGGGAGGCTTGACTTGAGGGTAAAGATGAAAAATGAGGAAGGAAGTTGACTTCATGGGTAGGGGTAGGAATTGACTTACCCGATTTACACGGAAGTGGTTTTATAAAGGGTTAATGTAATTTTTGATCTCTTGAGTTTATTCTTATTTTCATTTTAGTCTTTCAAATTTTAAATAAGAGATTTTGATCCCTCAAGTAGTAAAATTGTCCAAATTTTTATTTAATGATAATAACTACTAACTAATATTTTAAAAGAGATGAAACTTGAGGGACCAAAATAACAAGGTGAGTGCAAACTTAGGGACTACATATCTCTTTTATAAATTAAAGCGAATAGCAATTTATTAAACCCACCCGTTTTGAGACTATTCATTATCGTGTTTTCCACTTCTCGGGTCCCCAAGGGCCCAAGAACTTAAAGACTGTGAAATGAATCTTTCCTCTTTTGTGTTTTTTCTTTTTGACGTAGTATAATAAAAACGAAGCTATTTTAGTTTGAACATTCTTTGAAACTTGTAGCATAGAAAAAACCCCACGTGCGCTAACTTAGAAGGGACAGTGCTGAAAGGATTGTTCTAAATACGATGCATGAACGAAAGACATAAAATGGGGACTTTGAATCAAGACATAGTCTTGGAAGAACCCTAAATATAACATATCACGTCTTGTTTCATGCATGGGCAAATTAAAGCATCCTTCTATATTTCACACGTGAAAGGTAATGTTGGATTTTGAGGCATTATTATCACAAACACGAATTTTACTAGGAGATTGTGTGTTTGAGGTAATAAAAAGAAAAGTTGCTTTTTACAATCTTATTTATATAAATTTAAGATTGTGTAATGTGATTTATGATTTTTTTTTTTTTCAACTTGTCTTTTAAAAACTTGTTTGGATGATTATGTTAAAAAATAAGTTTATATGAAAAATAACTTAAAATGACATAGATCTTATTAAATAATACGTAACTTATTAAATGAAAAATATATATTATATGTACATTAATTTTAAAAAAAATATTAAAATTATATAACTCTTTAAGAGAAGTAATAAAATTGAAGTAATAAAAAAAATTGTGCAAATATTAAATAATTTATTATTCATTTAATTTATTAATTATTCATATATTAAATGAATAAAGGTGATAGTGTTGGGGTAAATAATAACAATGTCCAAGTGTTGGTGCGTGCTAGAGTTGGGAAATCGGACCCGAGTCCATCGGTAGGCCCTTTTAAGCCCTGGCTTTTCAAGAGTGAGCTTGAAAATTAGAGGAGCTTAATGAAATAAGCCTTGTAGGGCCGGCCCTATAGGCCCTTTTAATATATTATTATTATTATTTGGATGTATGGATTCACATATGATGGTAATTTCTTGATTTATATGTATTTTGTATTTGTTGTAGAGTTATTTACCCATTTAAGTACAAATAAACAAATACATAATAACTATACTTTAATTTTATGATTTGGTTTATTATTTGTTACAAATAAAGATTATGGATGTGTTCATGATGCGGGAGAAGAAATTCATGATATTCTCACTTATGAACCAAAGCCTACTCAAAGCGAAGCACAATCATATATCGTCGAAATTGATGATAGTGGCGAAGATGATGATAATAATAGTCATCGTACTAATATTGCTTAATGGTATGCTTCTTATGTTTTATGTGAGTTATTTGTGAACATAGTTTGCTTTTGATTATGAATTAGGTTTTTTCCAACATAGAAACCTAGATTTTGCTTTTTTCGTAAGCTTCAAATTTTGACTTATCAAAATAAGCAGTTTATATCATATATAAACCCAATAAACCTAAAGTTATACTAAACATGAGAAAAAATTTCAAAAAGCCGCAATCTTGCTTTAACAACATGATGGGCTCATTACTTGCAAGTCTTACAAAACCATATTATTAGCTGTTTCAATTAGAGAGGCTTCCACTACTAGCTAGGGCGGACCTGTTTGGTGCCAGTGTGGGCAAGTGCACACACTAAACTTTTCATAATATATATATATATATTGAAGGAGTTCTACATCAATTTACCTAGATGGCCTAGTGGTTAAAAGTTTGCATAGTTTATTGGCCATCTTGACCCATTCGATTCCTTCAAGCTGTGTTTCTTTCACAATTTTTTTTAAAGCAGTGAAACGCATTTTTAAAACAAGGGCAACGAGGAGGTTTCGAACCCACACTAGTGCAAAAAATGGATTTAAGACCGCCTCATTTAGAGCGGATCATCGACGCCTGCTCTTAAAGGTGTGGCCGGTGGCGGTTTGTAAATAAAAAGAACTTCTTATACGCTAAAGTGCTTTAAATTTGCCTGGCATTAAGACCAGGACTATATAAGGACCGCTCTAACAATATGGCCAGTGGGGAGATTTGTAAATATAAAGATCTTCTTACCTTTGGATCATTTTTTCATAGATCTTATCCGGACACTGTTAAAATAACAACTTAGGTCTTAAAAAATGTTATTAAAAAAAATTGAAATATCAATTACTTTTGGAGAAATCTCATACTGCCGGACTTATATTTTCTACACTCCAAAATTAATACGGAAAAATTAAAATATTAATGTATTAAAGTTTTAAGATAGAACATATATAAAAGACGGTCTTAAAAGTTAGACCTTTAAAATAGGACTTAAAAGTTGTCAGGTACTAAAGTTTAAATAAAAATTAATAAAGTTAAGACCATAGTTCTGAGAATGGCTTAGGTCTTAAAAGTTAGACTTTTAAGGCCAGGACATAAAATTTGGCAGTACTAAAGTTTGAATAAAAAATTAATTAATTTTAAGGCCAGGACATATAGAGAGATCGGCCTTAAGGTTATCTTTTAAGACCGTATATGTGTATTTGTCCGGTCTTAAAAATGAAGCGCTAAACGTTAACTTCGCGTGGAAGCTTTTGTCGCTCTGTTTGAAGAACCCCTGTTCACGTTGCGAAACCCTTCTGTTCTATTACCTCTCTTCCTCACCGTCGCGTACAGTTAGCCTCTGTTACTCCCTCATTTTCTCGGGCATTCCTCTCTTCTTGTCTTGAAAATGAGCGGTGAAAACGATTCCACTCGTGTTCTTGAAACTCCGGATCTTTGGTTTGGTGGTGAGGTCGGATGAATGAACCCTCTTCATCTCACATTGAGCCTCCTCTGCGCCGTGCCCGCCGTGGTAGAAGCGGCACACGAATGATGGAAGTATCCCTTAGTCGGAATTCAGGACGAAACTCGAGATTCTTTTTGATGAAAATTTGCAACCTTTCGGTCCTAATAAAAGCACATATACTAGTTTTGTCGGCGCTCTAGTACGCATGAAGGTTAGCATTTTGGTGATGAGTGGAAAAATGTGGACCAAAAACAATAAAGGATCCTATGTGGGACCTTTATCAAGCTTACATTCACCAAATCGGCTGAGTGCGAGAAGTTGAAAGCCTCAACATTGTCTTGTTGTCTTTGAGCGGTTCGGGAAGTTTAAGACCTTTACGGCTAACACTTATATTTTGCCGAGGAGAAGCGACCATCAACCACAGGACAAGTACAAATTTCTTGACGAACAAACTTGGCAACAATTTGTTGAAGCGGACCATCTCACGAAGCTACGGTGAGTTTATATTTAGTTTTGTTTGCACTTTTGTTTGCTTATTAACTTTGTGCGGATATGTGAATTGTTATTGTGTACATCTAATCTGTTAGTTAAATGGTTTGGTATGTGAATAGAAGTATACATTTGCTGCCTTTGTCTGCATGAGAGGAGCATTTCCTAGTTCCATGCAAGTCGATATGTAAAGCTGTGTAATGGCCATGGTTAGGCGTTCTTTGTTAGTTAGTAAGTATGTTAGGCTGTGTAATGGTTTAGGTGCAAGTAGTTAGTTAGTTATTCTAATATGTGTAGGAACCATTTATGATGAATGAATGAATTGAGTGAGTTGGCGGCATTTACGCAACTCCACTTTCCTTTGGTTTTCCCAATTTCTTCTACAATGCTACATCTTCCTTAAGTAAAATGTTGAAACTTGATGAAGTGAATTTGACTAATGTTTGGCGTTCATATTAGCGAAGTTCTCTAATTTCTTCTACAATACTACATCTTCCTTCTGGCTCGGGTACATATATATCACAATTCTTGTACGCAATTCACTTAATTATGCTACATATATATATATATATCAACGATACTTTCTTGCTTGTGAATTTTCAGCAACCACTTTGCGATTGGTCGTCATGAACATGGAGTCGCATTATGTTATCTTCTTATGCTCCATTCACTGGATCCATCGCTTGTGTTGAAGCGGATCATCAACGAGTAAGAATGTCATTTTGATTGTCTTGTCGAAATCTACATTTGTGAATTTTCGGTGAACATTGCGATAAATTTGTGATTTTGATGATAGTGGCATGAAGACCTTCCAAGTTGATGTAAAAAAGCGTGGGGTTCAGTCACAAATCCTAAATGGCACATAATTGAGGTTAGTACATATTTGGACATGGCATAATTGCCTTCGAAGTTGGTCGATAAGCTATATATGCTCTTATATATATTTATTGTTATTTTTAGACCGTCGGCAATAGGAAGAATCGAACTTATGTGGCCGTACGTCATGAAACACATATATGATATTGTGATGGAGGAAAGACTAAACTCACTTTAAAGGTAAAATGTTATGGTTGAATTGATCATCGATGGCTTAATGTTACATATGAAATATGCACGTAATAATATGTTATTTACATTTTTGTCTTTGATGTTACGAGAGGTTTTCTGTAAAAAGCCATTTTACGATGATGAAGTGGAGCAAATACGCGATGTTTTTGTAAATATCTGTATAAACTGGTCTTAGAAAATCAAAGTCAGGACAATAATTAATGTCCTAAATTAATTCATTTGTAAATAATATATGTTGTAGCAACAATAGCCTTGATACATACATTTGTTTATTTTTTCGACTAGCTAATTCATTCTTTTGTAAATATAACGCAATGCAATTCAATAATAAATTTGTTTATTTTTTCGAACAATTTGTGTGTGTCCATTTTGGGTTTATGAATGAATGGATTGGTGGATAAAGCTATTTAGTGCTTGAAATTTGAGGTACAGGCGGATGTTGAAAATGAGCCATAAGAGGCTCTGAAAACTATTCGTGACTTTTTGGACCGTATATTTGTTAAAATTACGGTCCTAAAGGTCTTCGTCCATTTAAGACCGTATATTTAACAAATATCCGGTCCTAAAAGTATTCGTCTAATTCTAAAAAATATGGGTAGAGACTTTTAGGACCGTATATTTGTTAAAAGAACGGTCCTAAAAGTATTCGTCCATTTTAAGACCAGTATATTTAACATATATCCGGTCCTAAATGTCTTCGTCTAATTCTAAAAAATATGGGTTGAGACTTTTAGGACCGTATATATGTCAATTATCCGGTCCTAAAAGTCTAGAAAATATATGGCTAAAATATTAGGGCCGTATATTTGTTAGTTGTCAGGTCTTAAAAGTTTTCGTTTATTTAATAGTTTGCGAAACCTTTAGGACCGTATATTTGGTAGTTGTCCGCTCCTAACTTTAAATTTTAAAATAAGGCTTAATTTTTAGGACCAGGGATTTATTATACATCCGGTCCTAATATTCTTCATTTAAATAGAGTTGGTGACTCGGTTTTCAGACATATGGTTAGGGTTCAAGGCAACCATATTCGTTTTCCTCGTTTCTACTTTTACGAATGTGAAGAACGTCATCGGTGTCCCTTATCTTTTTGTCGGAAAAAGAAAGAAGATAACGAAAAGGACACTGAAAATTTTCATCACATCTGGAAAAGTAGAGGGAAGACAACGATGGTCCAAACTTGAGAAGAGTCGTCACTCTGTTTGTTTTTATTCGAAAAAGGTAAATAATGTTTTTGTTTTGTTTTGTATGCTCGAAGCTGTTAACTTTATTACGCAAATTTTAAGATTGTTCACCACGAAGAGGACAATGTTTTGTTTGTTCTTGTTGTCGGAGAAAAAAGAACATAAAGTTAAAGACAAACAAGGAAGGCGATTGGGAAATAAAAATTTTATTTAATAATATTTTTTTTCTGCTGCCTTGTGAGGCAGCAGTACAAAAAAAAAAAACTAAAAAAAATTTCTAATCCTCCCCATCGTTGTCGGAGGGGGGAAGGGTCGAGACGTCGTCATCGAGGTATGGTACTTAACGTCATTGGCGTCGAGTACGCGTTCGGCTTGTTGTTGACGGCGTGATAGACACAAGCTTGATTGGCCCAAGCTTCGGTCTATATGATCGACGCGGGCTATCAGTGCTCCAAAGCATCGCGAGGTTTGGGTTCGGAGGCAACGGAGGAGGATATGGAGGTGCCTCGAGATTTCGCCCGCGGGAGGACCTCGTCGTGGTGGAGAAGCCATTACGGTGGAGGTTCTAGGAGGAGATGGAGATGAATGTGAAGAAAGTAACAACGGGTTTAAATAGAGAACCCATCTGAAGAATGTGGCTTTAGGAAACATTAACGAGGAGACGCATATTTGCTCGAATACGAGGAGACGCCTAGTTGGGAAGTTTATGTGGGGCAGAAGAGACTCGAATCATTCATTTCAACATGGGGAAGGGACTCTTTGAAAAGAATGAACTTTTAATAGGATCTTGTGTAAGATCCGTTCTTAAAAGTAATATTATTTAACCAAAAATTCTTACTTGAAAAAAATAAATTGAAATATATAATAATAAATGAGTTTTAGGACCGGATACAAAGTAAAATATCGGTCTTATGATTTTAGGACCGGATATATGATAAAAGGACGGTCTTAAAAGTAATTGAATTAAAAATTAGTTTTAGGACCGTATACAAGATAAAAGTTCGGTCTTAAAAGTTTGTTAAAAGTAAATGACTATTAGGATAGGATATTTTGAACAAATACGCTCTTAAAGTAGAAACATGGGTTAAGGTGCAATTTTACACATGAAGTTTACTCCCAGGGCGCCCGGCACACGAAGTTTTCGAAGGAGCGAAAGTACACACACGACGTTACGTTTTGGGAGCAAAAATACCACGGGTAGTTAGTTGGCCGTTAGTTGACCTTTAGTTGGCCGTTAGTTTTTAACGGCGTGGTATTTTGCTCCCAACGTACGTCGTCTCTCTGCTCCTAAAACTCGTCGTGGTCGCTAGGACAAACTTCATGTGTAAAATACACTAACTCCTTAAACATAAATTCATTATATTGAAAAATTCATCATCGATGTTTATCTCTCTGCTATCTGTCCTTATATACTCACACACTACCTCTTTGTTACATTAACTCCTCACTTCATAGCTCTGCCCCAACTTCTCAAATCCTCAAACCATGGTTAGATACAAGCAAGCGCTCGTAGGGGTGCATACACGCCTCAAGCTCGTGCCATGGCTAGATCATTATATGGTGCGCCTCCTCCGGCTGACGGTGCGTCGTATTGTTTCCGAAGACTCTCGGGTCAATGGACCCATTGTTATTTATTCGGATGATGAAGAGATTGCTCATGCCGCACCCCCCCGATCCTTACGCCGATCCTGTCCTTGCCGAGTCCATCCCTCATCTTGAAGGCGGCCATGCGGATGTTCGTAATCCCCTCTCCAACTGTTGGCCCAGCGCGCCTACCTCGACCCCTCTCCGCTCTCTGTAATGATCCATTCATATTGCGGGTGGAGAGAATAAGACAACAACTTGCGATCTCCGTGGGAAATTAATGCTCTTCACGCCGAAATCGCCGAGGTTGTTGATCAGATTCTTGTGGATGATATTATTCACTTGTTTTTTTTTTTTTTTTGTGTATATATTGAAGTAATGTAAGAAACATTAAGAACACTATGAATTTTTGGTTGTTCTCGGTAATTCATTAAGATATTCTCCAATTTTCCTTAATTTTTGTCCTAAAAATATCATTTATTTTATTTATTTAATATTGCTATCACTAAGGCCATTAAGATAGGACATTTTATAAGTAACGGATCTAAAGAGTATTTGAATTTTAGGACCGGATTTTTTTGTAAACCTCCGGTCTTAAAACTTAAAAGACTAATAAAATTTTAGGACCGGATACTTTTAAAACTCCGGTCTTAAAATGTTAGTTGTATCTTTAGGATAGACATTTAATTAATAACCGGTATTAATAAAATCCAAAAAGCTAAATAAGGTATCTTTGTCGCGGGAAAAATTAAATTTCCCTCTCTGCTCTCTTGTCTTGCCCAAAGTGAATACTCAGGTTCCGACTCGAAATTTCCCTCTCAGCTTCGTCGCTGCTTCGCGTACCTCTCTTGACAATCACTCTCTGGTTCCTTAGCTAAACGTCTATAGACGAAGCTGTAAGAGATCTTTCGGTTAAAACTTTATTATTTTCCGACTTATCGTTCTTTGTTTTCATGGGTTTAACGAAATCGGTGTAATGTTGTTATGGGTATTCTCTGTTGTTAATGAATATTGTTTTTGAAGATTATATTTGCACTTTAGACTTACCCATTTGTCCAACAAGTGTTTTTAGGTTACTCTTGCTTTGTCTTGTGCGCAACTTCAACGTTCGTGAGCGGAGAAGTAAGACGACTCGGCTAACGCATTTGAATTTATATGCTACGGGTTAGTCCACAAGACCTTCATCCCTGCATTTAATTTCCTCGTCTTGCATTTACTTTGGTTCTTGGATTCAACTTTGTGATGCATTTATGACCAAAAGTGATTCTTAATTTGTTATGCATTTAATGGGCAAGTTCCTCTTGTGATGCATTTATGACCAAAAGTGATTCTTAATTTGTTATGCATTTAATGGGCAAGTTCCCAGTAAAAGTGATTCTTTGAGACAATATTTGCTTTTGGAGTTGGCTTATTTTATATGCAAGTTTCAATTTTCGGATTATGTATGATCAATGATTTTCGTCTATAATATATAGGAATTCTACTATGGATCACGGTTGGATAGATGCTTTACGAACGAGTGTTGAATATCGAGAATGGGGTTAGGGAATTTATAGAATTTGCTACACAAAATGCCCATGATGATGGGGAAAGTATTATTGCCCTTGTGTAAAATGTTTGAATGAGTGTCGACTATGTCGAAGTTATACGCACACATTTAATTTGTCACGGATTTTGTAAGACTTATACAGTATGGGTATGGCATGGTGAACAAGTGCCATCAAGTGGGAAAAAACATGGGGAAGTGGCCTTTGATGATAATGACACGGATATGGATGATCGCATAGAGGACATTATCCGTGATGTAGGAGAAGAGGCTTTTGAGCGATCACATGCATATGGTAATATGTGCAGTGATGCGAGACACCGCTATCTAGTGGGTGTAAAAATACCAATTGTTGAGCATTGTATTGAAATTGGTAAGCTTGAAGGCACGTCATGGATGGAGCGACAAGAGTTTTGAGAATTGCTTGAGGCTTTGAAGGACATGCTTAGAATGATAACGTGTTGCCGCATCGCTACTATGATGCTAAGAAGATACTTTGTCCATTGGGGATGGAGTACAAAAAGATCCATGCATGCCCGAATGATTGCGTATTGTATAGAAAAGAGTTTGAAGAGAAGCGAGTTGTCCGATATGTGAAACCCCACGGTACAAGTCGGATAAGGGGCTGCAAAAGTGTTGTGGTATCTTCCAATCATACCAAGGTTCAAGCGGTTGTTTGCGAATGAAAATGATGCAAAAAACACGAGGTGGCATGCGAGATGAGAGGATTTCGGATGGACATCTTCGACATCCGGTCGATTCTTCTCAATGGAAGAAGATCGATCAATTATTTCGAACTTCGGCGAAGAACCTAGGAACCTCGGGCTTGCCCTTAGCACGGATGGCATGAATCCCTATGGAAGCCTTAGCGGCATACATAGCTCATGGCTGTACTCCGATTGTTTACAACTTATCTCCTATGTTATGCATGAAACGAAAGTACATCATCTTTGTCTATGTTGATTTCGGGACCAAAACACCCGGAAATGACATAGATGTTTACCTGTAGCCCTTGATCGAAGACTTGAAGGAATTGTGGGAAGAAGGTGTCGATGTTTTTTAATCTTTCAAGAAGGAGGTCTTTAAAATGAGAGCCATGATATTTTGTACTATAAACGACTTCCCAACATATGGGAACTTGTCAGGGTATAGTGTAAAAGGCCATAAAGCATGTCCGGTTTGTGAAGAAGGCACATGCTACCATCAACTTCAACATGGAAGAAAGACGGTGTATCTTGGACATAGGAGATTTCTTAGACGGGGCCACCCATATCGTCGATTAAAGAAGGCCTTTTTGGTGGCCAAGAGTATGAAGAAGCTCGGTGGCATTGGTAGGGAGCAAGTGTATGAAAAGGTTAAAAATATCAGTGTCATCTTCGGTAAGCACGGAAAGAGTAAAAGAAACAAATATATGGAAGAAGAGATCGTATTCTTTGATCTTCCCTATTGGCGCAATCTTGATGTGAGACATTTGTATTGATGTCATGCATGTGGAGAAGAACGTATGTGATAGTATTGTGGGCACGCTTCTCAACATACAAGGTAGTTCGAAGGATGGTGTGAAGGCAAGATTGGATTTGCAAGCAATGGGAATACGTGAAGACTTGCATCCAAGGCAATATGGGAAGAGAACTTATTGTCCCAGGCTTCTCATACTTTGTCTAAGGATGAGAAGCGAAACTTTGTGAGTGTTTACATGGCACAAAAGTTCCCTCGGGGTATTCTTCAAATTTTAAGAGGCTTGTCTCGATGAAGGACTTGAAATTAGTAGGCCAAAAGTCTCATGTTGTCATGTCTTGATGCAACAACTACTCCCGGTAGCTATTCGAGGATCGCGAATATGGTCTTCGGGTCATTTTGACTAGACTTTGTTTCTTCTTCAATGCGGTTTGTAGTAAAATTTTCAAGATTGAAAAGTTGGATGAATTGGAGAATGACTGAAGAGGCCATGGAATTTTGTCAAAATTATTTGGCCAAAGTAAGACATATTGGGCTTCCAAAAACGTCAGCATGCTGAAGGGGGTAGACGTGGGGCTTCGGTAAAGAGTGTGGATCGTGATGAATTGTCACAAGTCCACTTATACATCTTGAATAATGTTGATGAAGTTCAAGCCGGCATATCTGCATATAAAGAGGTCAAGGAAAGAAAACCATCGAATGACCAGAACAAAGGTTGATTAGGGAGCATAACGAGAACTTTTGCGAAATGGTTCAAACAAAAGGTCGAGGGATCTGAATGTGTCCTGAGGTTGAAGTCATAAGTTGGAATTCGTATGTGATCAATGGTTATACATTTTACACGAAGTCCCTAGATGATAGGAGCACGAGTCCGAACGGTGGTGTTATGTTAGAGGTGAATCTATGCACTTCTCCGGTTCGAAAGACAAGAGGCCTAAATTGGCGGTCATGCCATATTATGGGGTTATTGAAGAGATTTGGGAGGTGGACTATGTCAAAATTAGATTTCCCATCTTCAAATGCAAGTGGGTTAATGTCAATAATGGTGTTCATATCGATCGGCTAGGATTTACTTTAGTCGATGTCAATAGTAGAAGTTTTGGAGATGAACCTTTTATTATGGCGGACCATGCGAAACAAGTGTTCTATATCACCGATCAAGAAAATAAAATGTGGTGCAGTAACTCTCCAAGGAAAGAGGGTCATTGATATTGATGAGGAAAGTCATTCAAATTATGGTCTTCACGATAGTACTCCTTTTCAAGGGTCTAGGACATGAGCGAAGAAGATGAAGCGGATAATGAACCGGCATAAGAAATGATCATCAAGAAGGGATATGGGAGGATATCACTTTATAAAAGAGTCAATTCATAAGGTAATTAATATTCATATGCAGAATTCTTAGAAAACTTTAAGGTTTTAACTATTATTATATCCTGTCTATGTTCTTAATTAAACAATGTCATGATTGAATATGAATTTGTTCTTGTTTTGTTTTGTGGCAGGATCTGATTCAAAGGGGCATGTTTTAAAAGATGATGCATATATGTTACGTTGTTGGGTGGGAATCAGATGAAGGCATGGTGAATAATATATTGGACTACATTTGTATGTTGAATTACGTCTTTGCATGTATTGTAACTCATTGTGATTGTAATTAGTTATATCTTAGCTTATTGTATAAATTACTTTAGTTGTTGTAGACTTAATTAAGAGGCCACATAACTCATGGTGGATAATATTTGTATTCTTTTTCCCAATTCAATTTATTCATGTTCATAGCTTGTAGCTTAAAGTATATCGACTTTTATGTCTTTGTTTTGGATGGTGGATTTATGTATATATATTGATCGGGAAGAACGAACAGGGGAAAAAATACGGGAAAATTTAGACCGCAAATAAAAAGACGGTCTTAAATGTTCAAATATTAAGACCGGATGTATACATAACACCGCTCTTAAAGGTGTTAAGCCGCTCTTAAAAGTTGGTCTTTTAAGACCGGTCCATTGAAAAATCCGGTCTTGAAAGTCGGTCTTTTAAGACCAGGGTAATTAGTCCTCGGTCTTAGAGTCGCTATCTTTAGGACCGGATTTATATTTGTCGGTCTTAATATTTGGATCTTTTAAGAGCGGTCGGTTTATGTCCGGTCTTAAAGTTTGAGTTTTAGGACCGAACCAAAAATATTTCAGATTTATTTAGTACGACTTTTAAGACCAGAAGGTTTAAAATGTCCGGTCTTAAAGAAACTCTTTAACCCACAACGTATGGGTGGGTTGCACCCTAAGAGGATAGGGTCTACCAGTTGAGCTACACAACCTTTCATTTAGGGGAGGCGCAAAAAAATATAAAAAGACACCTTTTATTTAGTTTACTTATCCATAATTTATTAATTACAAATACGGTTTTTTCATTCTTTGGATGTTAATTTAGTTGACTCTTGATTATTATTTTTTTATGTTAAGTTGAAGTTTTTTTTTTCTTTTATTATTTATATTCTTTGGTTTTTTAATGTGTTTAAAACTTTCCAAAAAAAAAATTCGGGGACCCCGAATCCCAACACTAATCATGCACCCACAAACCTAAAATCACGGGTCGCGCCATTTGCCACTAGCGTTGGTCTTTACCCCTAAATAGAGGAGGTTCAATACCTGCAGGTCGATGTGAAGGTATCATTGGTGGACAATCTGTAAGTGCTCTTTAAGCCTAGAAGAATACCACGATCTGGTGGGTTACGGTGTCCAGTGTGAATTTGGAAAAAATATTTGGGGGGA
The DNA here is from genome assembly GCA_025563575.1 of Acacia pycnantha. Classification (NCBI taxonomy): domain Eukaryota; kingdom Viridiplantae; phylum Streptophyta; class Magnoliopsida; order Fabales; family Fabaceae; genus Acacia; species Acacia pycnantha. Next base: position 561,812 of record JAMWYP010000118.1, read on the forward strand.
ATGTATACTCATTAACTAATTTTTAAGAAAAAATATTTGGAGGAGGCCAAATATATAAATTTTGAGCTAAATGTATAAAAAAAAAAAAAAATCCAACTTACATTAAATATTTAAGAATTTTTTTTGGGGGGGTGATGACTTCCTATTTTTAATAGATTTGAGACATATTTTGATATATTTAGGAAGTCATTAATACTAAATTGAAGAGATTTTATTGAGATTTTAAGAGATATCAATCTGGATGCATTATTTGTGGGATTTCAATTTAAAATAAAAGTTTTTGAGTTTAGGAAATAAATAATGATAATTAGAAGATTTAAATAAATTTAGTTTTACTATTATTATTGTTATTATTATTATTATTATAATTTTTGTTTTGTTTTTAATTAAAAAAGGACCGGAGGCGAGATGGGAATTGATCAATTGAGGATTATTGTTTTGAGAAGGGAGTGTCATTTTGGGTTACGAATGGAAGGTGCGGCGGGTGGGCCCAATGAAATGAATCAATTTAAATATAAAAGCTACGGGGAGCCCGGTTTTTGACGGAATGGAAGAAGAATGAAAAGCAAATGGGCCCCACAATTTGATTTTGATGGGAAGACCTAATTGAATCAAAAAGGGAAAGCAGAGCGAGAGAAAGAAAAAAAGAAAGCGGGCAGAGGTGCTTGTCTGGTGGGCCTGGACGACAAAAAAGGAGAGAGAGACAAAAGCGGGCCAGGAGCGGCTGGACGAGGAAGAAATCGAGAGAATAGAGAGCGAGAACCGAGAGGATTTTTTTTTTGAAGAAAGGGGAGAGAGCGGAAAAAAGAGAGGAGTGCATTTTGGAAATTTCATTTGTTTTATCTCTACTCATTTTCCCTTGAATTTCCATATGTCTTTGAACTCGAATTTATTGTTGCTATTACGGATATGATTAAAGCCATGCTTGGCTAATTTCTCTTTTATCCTAGGGTTCTTTTGACCCTTTGTATGGATTAAGACTTGAATATTCCTCTCTTTTGGTAGATTAATTTATGTATGTGTTGATTTTAATCTTGGCTTAATGCTTCTAAATGATTGGCCTCCATTTAGATGATTTGTTCACTTAGGTTTTGACTTGAGAGAGCTAATCTAGGTGTAGAACTTGATTAAAATCATGCTTGTCTTGAAGTTTACTTGATGAATGGATAGTTTGTTGGTAAAATAGAGATATATTTACTAACCTTGCATTGTCACATTAGGGTTGTTGCTTAAATATTGATTCTCATTAATTGTAGCAAGAGATTGTGCATTTTAATGAGAAGAGAAACTTGATTTTGACTTGAGAGAGCGGGTTAAGTGTTTTAGAACCTTAGACTAACACATACATTTATTGAAATGCTACTAGAGAGGAAATTAACCAAGTTTTATGAAATGCAAAAAGGGGAAAAAGAGCCCTAGGCTCAATTATCCTTGAATTTAAAGAATCAATTGCCTTTATCAATTTTATGTTTTAGAAATAGTCTTTAAAAATTCACATTCCAAATCAAAACTTTGTTTTAGCTCAACTTGATGAAATCCACAAAGCCTATTGCTTGACCAATTTGTTAAACAAATCCTCGTGGGAACGATACTTTATTTATCACTTTATTACTTGCGAAACTCGTACACTTGCGAGGCGAACAAGTTTTGGCGCCGTTCTCGGGGATTTGTGTAAACAAATCCTTTGGTCAACAGGCTTGTGTTAGTAAACTTTGCTTGAGCTTTTAGTTAGGTTTACAATTTTTCTTTCTTTTCCTTTATTGATTTTTGTTTTAGTTTGATACTCGCTCTTGCTTGTTTCTCTTGTAGGTATCATTTCGGTATATGCAAAACTTGCATCGGACGAATTGGTAGTGGAACTTGACGGAGTACCTCTCATTGAAGAAGAGGCGAATCGCATCGAAACCATGGCGGACGATGAATATGATAGAGCTACCGTCAATGATTTTGCTAGTCGGAATATGCAAGGTCCTCAATCTTGCATTCGGATGCGGAAATGCAAGCACGTACCTTTGAGATCAAGCGGTTATGATAACATTGCTTCAAATGCATGGGATGTTCCATGGTCTTTACAATGAAGATGCCAACAAGCACTTGTTGTACTTCTTGGAAGTGTGTGATTCTTTCAAGCAAAATGGAGTTCCCCAGGATGTATTGAAGCTACGGTTATTCCCTCTTTCTCTGCAAGGCAAGGCTAGAGATTGGTTCAACAATCTTCCGGAAGGGTCTATCACTTCTTGGGCCGATCTTGAGGCTAAGTTTAGAGCTCGATTCTTTTCTGATGACAAATCATGGAAGCTAGGGATGAATTTCTAAGCTTTAAACAACATCACGATGAGCATCTTTATGCCGCTTGGGAGAGATACAATATGTTAATGAAGCAATGCCCTAATCATGGGGTGGACAAATGGGTTGTGGTTCAAATTTTTGTACTCGACTTAATCCTTCATCTAAAGCAATGGTTGATTCTATGACCAATGGAGGATACGGAATGTTCTGTGAATGAGGTGATTCGATTGTTGGATCGGTTGTGCGCAAACAATACTCAAGGCAATGATAGGAGGACTAACCAAGCTGTGCCTAATGCAAAGAAGACTCTTCCTCACAAATTGCAACTCTCTTAACCGCTTTGAATAAGCGTTTTGATGTGCTAGAGTCTCAAGTGCTAAAGAGCACTTCTCAAGGTGTGCATTCTGTTCATGCCACACCAATTGTATGTGATCAATGCCATGATGTCCATATGCCTAATTATTGTCCTCTTTATATGGCCACTGAATCATCAACTACATGGGCAAGTTCCAAAATCCTCAAGGCAACCCTTATTCACAAACCTACAATAGTGCTTGGCGAACTCACCCAAATTTCTCGTGGAGTCAAGGTAATAGTTTGAATCAAGCACGGGGTCTACATCTGGCACTAAGCCTATTCCACCCGGTTTTCAAACGCAATCAAGGCAGCTTCCTATTAAGGAAGAGGAATCTAAAACCGATCAAATGCTAGCTCGGATCTTGTCTGAGGTGGAATCTTCACGGGTTGAAACTAAGGCTACTTTCTCTCTCCATGAAACTGCTATTAAAAATCTTGAAGTGCAGATGGGGCAATTAGCATCACGGGTAAATGTTTTATCAAGAAGCAATCTTCCTAGTGACACAATTCCTAATCCAAAACGACTTGGAAAAGAGGAATGTCATGCCATTAACTTGAGAAGCGAAAAGTGCTACGGATGTGCCTAGCTCAAGTACTCCTCAACCAAAGCAAGATGATCGGGTGATTGTTGATGTTGATGGAGAAAGTGTAGGGGAGGAAGATGGCGAAAGAGAAAGCCAACCACTCCTACTTTTATGCCACCACTACCTTTTCCTCAAAGATTCAAGAAGAAAGAAGAAGATGTCACTAAGAAGAGAAGGCAAATTGAAGAAAATTTGCATGATGTTGGCAAGGACAAGAAGGTGGAGCAAGAGATGAATGATGAGAAAAAGAGAAAGCCAACCACTCCTACTTTTATGCCACCGCTACCTTTTCCCCAAAGATTCAAGAAGAAAGAAGAAGATGCTCGGTTCAAAAGTTTGTGAATATGTTCAAACAACTCCATGTGAACATTCCTTTTCTTTGAAGCTTTGGAGAGCATGCCTAAATATGCTAAGTTCCTTAAAGATGTTTTGTCTAAGAAGCGGCGATTCAATGAATTCGAGGCTGTGGCATTATCGAAGAGTGCGGTGCGATCATTCAAAGGAAGTTACCGGCTAAACTCAAAGATCCAGGAAGCTTCTACATTCCTTGCAACATTGGGACCAACTTTAATGGTAAGGCTCTTTGTGATTTGGGAGCAAGTATTAACTTGATGCCTCTAGCTGTTTTCAATCAATTGGGCTTGGGAGAGCCAAGAACCACTACTGTAACTCTTCTCTTGGCCGATCGTAGCATTTCTAGACCTAGAGGAATAATTGAGGATGTCCTAGTTAAAGTTGACAAGTTTATCTTCCCCACGGATTTTGTAGTGCTTGATTGTGAAGTTGATTGGAAAATTCCTCTAATCCTTGGGCGTCCATTCTTAGCCACTGCAAGGACTCTCATTGATGTAGAGAAGGGTGAGGTCACTTTGAGGGTTGATAACGAGCAAGTGACATTCAACATGCAAAAGGCCTCAAAGTTTCATGATGATTATGCTCAATGTTCGTTTGTAGATACATTAGATGCGAGTTATTCATCAAGAATCATATGCTTCCATGATCAAAGACCCTTTAGAGGCATTCTTGATTGGTGAGAAGAGTTGTGAAGAGTTGGATGAAGATGTTGTTGAAGAGCTCTTCCGTTTTGACTCATTTCCTTATTTTAAACCAAGGACTATTGAACCACTTGAGGTGTCGATGCCTTAAGTACTCCATTGAAGCCTTCTATTGAAGTTCCTTCGGTTCTAGAGTTAAAGCCATCACCTTCTCATCTCAAATATGCTTATTTTGGGAAAGCACGTCACTTACCAATGGAATTGGAGCATGGAGCTTATTGGGCTATCAAAAGCTAAAATTTGATCCTAAAGCTGTGAGGAAGAAGAGGCGACTTCAACTCAATGAGTTAGATGACTTTCGCCTAAATGCCTATGAGGAGTGACCATCATGAAGAGTCTGGCTGAAGACTTTAAACTTAGCGCTTCTTGGGAGGCAACCCAAGGTATTACTTGATGCTTTGTTTGATTTTGTAGGACAGTGAAAGCCCTTGATGATGTGTTCCAGTTTGGTAGCAAGGATTGAAAGCGCAACTCACGGAAGAATAGGGGAGTGTTCTTCTACTTTTCTTTGATTTGTTCTATTTGATTGTTGATGATATATTGCGTGGAAATGAGTGCTGGTCTTGGTTGGATGTGCATGTGAATATGTTTGTGATGATCATTAAGAGACTGTTAGCACTTGAGCTGTTCATTGGTGGAAATTTGAAATCTTTGAAATTGGTGTTACCCTTGCACTTAGATATGGTTGCTCTTCACTTTCACTACTTTTTGTTACTTGTTCACATTGAGGACAATGTGACATTTAAGTGTGGGGGTGAGGGTATCCTTGATTTTTAACTTGCTTTGTCCTCAATTTTTTTTCATGGAAGTGTGAATAGTATTTGTGAGCATTATTACAATTGGGTTGATTTGAACATGAAAAGGAGTGAATTTGATTAGGAATTGATTCTATGTTTTTTGAATGTTAGTAAAGAGGTAAAGATTTGGTTTGGGTACTTTACTTTAGGATGTCAAAGAACTTGTGAGGGAATTGAGCCTAAGTTTCATTTTTTTCAAGAGGAGTACACCTATTGTGATTCCATCTCTAGAACTTGTCTTGAATCTCTTTTGAAATTTGAAATCCTATTGCATGCACAAAGAGGATTTAGGCATTCATTTCATAGCTAGTTTGGCCAAATGTCCATCCTTATCACATGAAAATCCTTTGTTCACCCCATTTGAGCCTTTTTATTATTTTAGTTTTCTTAAAAAAAAAAAAAAGAAAGAAAGAAGAGAAAAAGATTTGCATAGAATAAATAGCCCTTTGTTTGAGATATGCAATTTTTATATCTTTTTCTTCCCATTCATTTTTATTACTTTATTAAGTGCTAAGTAAATCAATTTAAAAGAGTGAAGGAGTTAGAAAATATGTGTATATAGTAAAAAGCAAAACAAAACAAAAAAAAAAAGATTGGGATTAAAAAATATATATATATATGAAAAAAAAATAGAGATTTAAAAAAAAAAAAAGAAAGAAAAAGTTTGTTGAGATCAAATTTGTTTTTCTTGGTAGGTATTCCTTCACTCTTTATCATGAATTTCATTAAATTACTTGGCATTAATTAAAGTATTTTCCCATTCCATTTGATCATTTTCATTTCATTATCCTACCTTGATCATTACAACCTTGAAAAAGTCCTTTTGATTTGAGTGTGCAATGGGATAATGTATAAAGTGGAGATTGAGATGATAAACAAGCTTATGGTAGATAAGTTGCAATAGGTGGAATGGAGTGAAACACAAGCCCATATCTTGAGAGATGAGTGTAAACACTTGACTTGTGAGGGCATTTTATTGTGATTTATCTTTGCCAAATTAATCACCTTGCTACTTGCATTTTTGGAAGGTGGAAAAGATTTTTGAGAAAATTTGTTTCTTGGAAATTTGAATTGATTTCAATTTTGTAGTGCTTACTTTAAAAAAAAATCTTGCTTCCATGATTTCTTTGAATTTGGTGGTTTTAGAATTTAAAATCTTGAGGACAAGATTTGATGCAAGTGTGGGGGTGTGATGACTTCCTATTTTTAATAGATTTGAGACATATTTTGATATATTTAGGAAGTCATTAATACTAAATTGAAGAGATTTTATTGAGATTTTAAGAGATATCAATCTGGATGCATTATTTGTGGGATTTCAATTTAAAATAAAAGTTTTTGAGTTTAGGAAATAAATAATGATAATTAGAAGATTTAAATAAATTTAGTTTTACTATTATTATTGTTATTATTATTATTATTATTATTATAATTTTTGTTTTGTTTTTAATTAAAAAGGACCAGAGGCGAGATGGGAATTGATCAATTGAGGATTATTGTTTTGAGAAGGGAGTGTCATTTTGGGTTACGAATGGAAGGTGCAGCGAATTGGGCCCAATGAAATGAATCAATTTAAATATAAAAGCTACAGGGGAGCCCAGTTTTTGACGGAATGGAAGAAGAATGAAAAGCAAATGGGCCCACAATTTGATTTTGATGGGAAGACCTAATTGAATCAAAAGGGAAACAGAACGAGAGAAAGAAAAAAGAAAGCGGAAGAGAGGGTAACGTACTGGGAGATGGACGCACAGCAAAAAGGAGGCGAGACAAAACGGGCTGGAGCCGCTGGACAGGAAGAAATCGGAGAATAGAGAGCGAGAACCGAGAGGATTTTTTTATTTGAAGAAAGGGGAGAGAGCGGAAAAACAGAGGAGCTGCATTTTGGGGCTGTTTGTTTTATCTCTACTCATTTTCCCTTGAATTTCCATATGTCTTTGAACTCGAATTTATTGTTGCTATTCGGATATGATTAAAGCCATGCTTGGCTAATTTCTCTTTATCCTAGGGTTCTTTTGACCCTTTGTATGGATTAAGACTTGAATATTCCTCTCTTTTGGTAGATTAATTTATGTATGTGTTGATTTTAATCTTGGCTTAATGCTTCTAAATGATTGGCCTCCATTTAGATGATTTGTTCACTTAGGTTTTGACTTGAGAGAGCTAATCTAGGTGTAGAACTTGATTAAAATCATGCTTGTCTTGAAGTTTACTTGATGAATGGATAGTTTGTTGGTAAAATAGAGATATATTTACTAACCTTGCATTGTCACATTAGGGTTGTTGCTTAAATATTGATTCTCATTAATTGTAGCAAGAGATTGTGCATTTTAATGAGAAGAGAAACTTGATTTTGACTTGAGAGAGCGGGTTAAGTGTTTTAGAACCTTAGACTAACACATACATTTATTGAAATGCTACTAGAGAGGAAATTAACCAAGTTTTATGAAATGCAAAAGGGGAAAAAGAGCCCTAGGCTCAATTATCCTTGAATTTAAAGAATCAATTGCCTTTATCAATTTTATGTTTTAGAAATAGTCTTTAAAAATTCACATTCCAAATCAAAACTTTGTTTTAGCTCAACTTGATGAAATCCACAAAGCCTATTGCTTGACCAATTTGTTAAACAAATCCTCGTGGGAACGATACTTTATTTATCACTTTATTACTTGCGAAACTCGTACACTTGCGAGGCGAACAGGGGCCATGACCCCCATTGTAACCAAGAAGGTCCGTCTGCTTAGGGAAAAATGAGTAATTTTGCGAGGAACTGATAATCCCTCGCAAAATGAGTGATGTTTGCGAGGAAATATTGTTCCTCGCAAAAAAAAAAACCTCCTTCTCATTTACCCTAGTTTTTTTTTCACCCTAAAACCATTTCCCTCCTTGTCTCCGCGTGTACCCGATTCTCATTCTCTCGGATTTCTTCGATCCCAATCCTAGTCCGCCTTGTCTCTTCTCTCACTCCGCCGTCTCCCTCTCCACCGTAGCTCCTCCGATCTCCATCCTCTCTCTCACCGTCCTCCTTCCGTCCTCTTTCTCACCATAACTTGATCCATCTTCAAAATCTGGACCTACTTGAACCTTAGAAGGGCGATTTGTCGAAGGAAACGTGAAGATTGAGCTTCTTTGATCTTGTGTCCGGCAGCCGACGTCTCATCCAAAAGCCCTTAGGCGATTTCTGAGTTTGATCTGGTATCATTCACCTCCTACTCTAGTCGTTCACACATTTCTTCTAGGGTTCTTCACAATAAATCTGATTTTGCTAGGTATAAGCCGACGTATCATTCACCTCTTGTTGTTGATACTCAAGCAAGAAGCTTGATTGGGAAGCGGGGGTCTACTATAAAATCCATTCAAGATACATCTGGTTGTACCATACGAGTCCTTGAATCAGGTGTGCTTACATACATCATCTACTGGACAAAGAAACAATGCTTTACTTGGCAATACGTGTTGATAGTTTCTTCTGTTGGTTTTGATGTTGGGCTGTGAATTTTGACGTGCAGATTGAGAAAAATGTATTTTTAGTCTTCTACGCTGGTGAAAGATCAAAAGCCAAGATTCCTAAAATTTGTGAAGCCTTTGGAGCAAATCGTTATCCTTTTGCTGAGGAATCAGGAAAACAGGATCAAATGATTGCAGAGGTTCGTTTTTTAAATTCTCATGTATCGTGAGGAAAATTGGAAATGCTTCTGTAGAACCTTTACATTTTAAAAAAAAATTGTTCCTCTAGTTTCTGTTGTACTGCTTTAATTCTGCACATGTGGATTTTAAGAGGAAAGAAAAAATGAAACCGATAAATCCTAGTTAAACTTTAGACAAGCATGTTAGAGAGAAGTTATTTCCCCTGGTCGAATTTAATTTCCCTGAGATATTGTGGATAGAACATGAAATTATCAGATGGGATTTCTTGGTAAATGATATAATTTAAAAGTTGGTTGTTCGTGAAACCTATGTAGTTGACCTTTTTAAGTGGGATAAGACTTGTTGTGTTGTGGATAATTCATGGTGACCCTTGATCCAAGTCTTCATATGGCTTCAATTATGCACTCTAGCAATAAAAATGCATTCTTTACTATGGCCTCATGAATAAGAAAATATTTGTTCTGTTAAGTTCTTCTAACTTTCTAAGTAGTGTAAAGTGGATGGTGCATATAACATTAAGCTTGTTAAAAATTAATTCCTTGAAGATGTTTTCCATAGCCATGTTTTCATTCGGAATGTGTAATAGTGGCCAGAAAAAATCTAGCAACAGCAGGTGATTGGGTGCTTTTACTTTTTTTCCTTTTTAATTGATTTTTTGTTTGTTTAATGAGTTATGAACCAGATACTTGCTTGAGCTGATATTACTTTTTCTTGTTCCTTTGGCATAGGCATGTTCGTTGAATGGTGCCATTCATGATTAACCAATATTGGCTTGTTTAATTTTCCCTATCAAAATATCAACACATGTTGAAGGAGCAAGAAGAGAAGGTGAAGGAGCAAGAAGAGAAGGTAAAGGAGCAAGGAGAGATGCTTACTGAGATGCGGGCACTTATCCAATCCCTAATGAAGGAAAAGGGTACAGGAACTCCTGGTGGTGATAACGATGATCAGAATGCTGCTGTTTAGATTTCTTTTCTTTTTTTCATTTTGGCCACAACATTATAATTTGTAATATTTTGTTTTTGATTTGTAAACTCTTATTACTGTTACTTTTTATGATATACAAGTCTATTTATTTTCTAATTTTTTATATTTTTTTGGTTATTTATTTATTTTTAAAATAAATTGGATTTTTGCGAGGGACAATCTTTCCCTCGCAAAATTCCTGATTTTTGCGAGGGAACATTTGTCCCTCGCAAACTTCAGGATTTTTGCGAGGGAAAGGTTGTCCCTCGCAAAAATCCAAAATTTTGCGAGGGACAAATAATCCCTCGCAAAAATCAGGAACTTTGCGAGGGAAAAATTTTCCATCGCAAAATCCTGCATTTTGCGAGGGATATGTTTTTCCGTCGCAAAAATGGTTTGCGAGGAGAATTTTTGCGAGGGACTGTTTTTCGTCACAAATTGCCCCGCAAACCATTTTTACGACGGAAAATGCATGTTTTGCAACGGAAAAGTTCCGCTGCAAAACATGACTTTTTGTAGTGCTGAAATATTAACTCTCATTCTACCAACAAACACTTAAAAAGAGATTTGATATCTTTGGCCTTTCAACTTAGTCCTTGATCTCAACAATTCACAACATCTGAATGCCAATATCTTTAATTTCATCAAGCAAGGCATCATCTACTACTCCTTGAAATTTTTGCCTTCTTTTTTGTTTACGTGGCCCCCTCTCCATTGGCTAACATTTTCTCCTCTTAAAAAATTGTCCTTGTTTCTTTTCTCTTTTGTAACTAATGTATGATTCAGTTATTTTGCTAATGTGATTTTGATTATTCATAAAAAAAATAGGTAAGAAGCTGAGGGGGGTATGTATCAAGATTAAATCCATTAACTACGATCATCCTCATCTTAACTCTTTAAGTAATTTTTAAATCAATTAAGGTGGTGCGTCGGTCGTATATATCATCTCTAGGTAATATTTTATTCAAGCCATTAGTAATATATAGACATGTTTCAATAAAATATTGTTTCAGTCGCTACTTTGATCTCTTAATCATCATTTCATCGTCTTTTTCACATTTTTGACACTCGTGACTTCAAATAAAAGGGCAATGAGCAATCAAAACAAGCAGTTTTGTGCCGTCCGTCCATAGATTTTTTTTTATTAATTGTTGTTGTTTTCTCATAATTTTAAACATGACATAATTAAAGGTGATCCACTTGTTTGTAAAATATATTATCGGAGGCACCTTTGCTTTGTGTTTTTTTATTATTAAAAACCTTCGCTCAGGTGCTGCGCATTAATGGAGGAGCAATAGGAAAATAAAGGGGAAAATATACTTTGGGTCTTTTTTTCTCTCTCCTAGATATTAATTTCTTAATCAAGGGCCAAATTGTCATTCACCTCATTTTCACCATACCAAACGAAAAATTTCTATCAACCGATCTTCTTTTTCAGTGTATACCAAACATCTCTGTGATAAAATATTTTGCATTCCTTTCAATTTCATCTCCTTCCAACCCTTTTTCTAAACCAAACGAACTCTTAATATGATTAGGATTTAAGAACTTTAACTGCTTGCAGCAATATCACTAGCCTCCCATGTGTTAAATAGCTATATATATATAGTACATATTAAAGCAATGGATATAGCTAGGGTGTCGTCAATCATCAGCAGTTGCAAAATCAACAGGAACTTAGCATAATACGAGGATATAATAAACTAATAATAACCTCGTAATATATTCCAGGAGAGGAGGACGAGACATCCTAATCATAACACGCGTGCTTTTTTATGTTTTACGTTAACAAATATACTATAATAAGAAAGTTAAATTATGTATGTATGAAGCCGCATTACAATAAATTAAAATCATATGCACGTGATAAAAAATAATTATTGCTTAGTTTAATATGATTAATTCATAAGAAAATATTACTTGAACTTCAAAATCTTAAATAAGTGATTTTTATTAAAATAAGTTGTTAATTATTTTACTGTTGTTGTTAATTTCATTATTTTTATGGGTAATAATATTTTAAAGTTTAAGTGGTATTTTGTTTTTATTTTTTCTTAATTCGTTGTACGTACGTCATTGCATCTCTTAACTATTATTTAAAAAAAAAAAAATTGGAGTGGAGATGAAACTCACACGTCTCAAAAGGTCGAAGCACAAGTGTTGGCGTAGATTCTGCCTGCAGGTCCCCCGAAAAGAAATCTACTGGCCTAGATTTTGTCTGATTTCTCAGGCAGAAATTACGTACAAACTAATTATTATATTCCTCACTTAATGAATTAAAAATAAATAAATGCCTTTATTATATCCACACAAAAATGGACAATGTTGGGTTTGCGACGGGTTTGATTTCTCTCATAATCATATTTCTTATAATTCTTTATAATCTTTAAATTATATCTGTCTAATCAATATAATACTACTTTGATTTTTCTCTCATTTTCTCAATCAATGGTCAGGATGGGGCTAATGAGAGAAGATGAGAAAAAAAATAAAGAAATAATCTCCTTCTATTTGAGACTTTGAGTAAATGACAAGATGAATCAAGGTAATTACATAACAATTTCCTTAATCTCCTTCTACTAAAACTATCTTCTTCTTTGTTTATTTTGCTGGGCACTATTACAAAAATCGCTTTTTAGATCGGATATGTTTTTATTTTTTTGCAGTGTTCTTTTTCTTTCTTTCTTTTTTCCGTATACATATGGCAAGCATAGCTTGAAGTTAATCCTATAGATCAAATACTACCTACTTGAAAGAACCCCCTCAGCATAATTCATGTCTATCCAATGATTGACAACACTCTTGCACCTCTAAGAGCAAAACTACGAGGATCTTGAGTGAGCATCCCTTGCAAGCTTGTTAGCACATAGTAATATTTCCCTAGTGGCATGTTGTAAGGGTGATTGTCACCACTATCCCAAAGTAGAATATTGATTGTAACATCCAGCATCTCGCTCTCGATATTGTCCACATTGGGGTCCATCACCCCCTCATAGATTCACAAACTTGAAATCCTGTTTTGATCGCCAAAATTTCAGCCATCGTTACTAGGTATAGTCCAAGTGACTTTTTAAAACCCATAACCCATTGTCCTCTATCATCTCTAATGATTCTGCTACATGCTGCATTATTACCGGCTATAAGCTGAAGCATTGACATCTACTCGAACCATTCCTAGGGGTGGTGAGCTCCGATGACATTCATTCTCTCGATCACTTGGAAAGATTTGGTGTTGAAATCTTCTTGTTGATACATCTACTACAAAATAGGAATTTAACGTCCTCCAATTAACGGTACATTATAAAAAAATTTAGACGTTAAAACATAGGCGTTAACCTTGTTGTAATTTCTCTTTACCTTTAACGTTCGTTGAAACTCAAATTTTTTAGGTATTTCAACTTCAATCTCGTGCTTTCGACATTTTGTTGTTCCTTCACTTCCATAAAAATATAAATTTTTATGTTCAAAACCAACGATGCGAACGTCTTCCTTAAATCCATCCTAAACGCAACCTTTCAATAAGAGTTTTGATACCCACCCATCACTGTTGCCGTACCCAACAGCCCCATCCTTGCCACCAAGGAGATTTGCTATCGAAGCGTAAGCGACTCCGACTCGTCCTCTGTCGTGAACTACAAGCATGCTGCATAGCCTCCAGATTTGTCGTTTGCCGTCGGTTTCAGATCTCAGTTGCAGATCTGCATCTCTCTCTATCTCTCTCCTCACTAAACAATATGTCAAGCAACGATTCCAAGCACCGTGAAGAGGAGGAAGCCCCGACGGCGATGATGAGGATCTGGAGCTCTATTTCCTAGTGCTTTCTTTTGTTGAAAATTTTGAATTGATAGTTTTATTGTAGTGTTTTTGCTCTATTTCTTAGTACTTTCTTTCATTTGTCTTCCGTTTTATTCAGTTAAGACTTGAGATTTTTTATTTTTTATGTTTTTCTTCTTCTTATTTTTGTGCTTCATTGGACATAAAACACTCTATTTCTTGTGTCAAATCTTGAATGGTGTTGTTTATCATCCATTTTCAATCCATTCTTTTTCTCACAAGGCTTTAGCTTATTCAAATTGCGTCTTATATTGTGTTTTAAAAGGTTCTATAGACTTCCTAGCATGTGTATGTGTTGTGGATTTGTAGATACAACTAACAGCCATTGTAAGTCATAAACTTTCAACGACATTTTTATTTACGACCCCCGAAAACAGTCGTCTGATGGTCTTAAAAACAGACCTTAAAAGTATTTTTTGTAGTAGTTTATCCATCAAGTGAAACATGGTTTGGTGTGCAATTTCCTTGCCCGTGGCTTCAGTATCTTAAAAGATCTGTTTGCATCTGCTTTGCATATGAACAAACAAACATTGCATCGTGCTTCTGCGTTCTGGTTCCCAGCTTATTTCCAAGCGACTCATCCCTATCCATCCTATAAAATGGGTAACAATACAGTGACAATCCCCCCAAAAAAATATCAACGTCGATCAACTTCAACTTGAGTATAAAATTACACAATTTTATAATAATAATAATAATATATGCTATTCATTTCTCAATATTAAAGTAATAAACAAATACAGGTAAAATAAGAGAATTGAAGGCCACAAGAGAAGAGGAACCAGCAAAACAACAAGAGAGAGTACAGTTAAGTTGGAATTGAATCTGAAAACATGAACGGAATTCCGCAATCCAACCACAAAGAGAACTATTACTATCCCCTCTTGTCCTAAATATAAAATCTAATTGATTTTTTGGAGATATTAAAAAAACTAATTAAATTACTTTAAAATATTTATATATTTTTTTCTAACAATTATTTTTCCTAACTTATAAACTAATATATAATCTAATACTCCTTCTGGCCTTTTTCATAAGAGCCCAAAATTTGAATTATCTTGATCCTTTTTATAAGAGCCCGAAGAGAATTATTTGAACATTTAATGTCGTTTTTCCATTTTTGCCCCTAAACCTAAGCCAAATTAAAGTACTTCTAGTCTTTTTTATAAGAGTATGAAATTTGAATTGCTTTGATCCTTTTTATAAAATCTCATTTGGAGTTGCCTAAACATTTATGGTTTTTACCTTTTTTGCCCCTAATTAATTTTATTTTCTCTCATCATCTTTTTCCTATATTATATTATATATTATATTTTATCTCTTACTTGCCAGTGTGTTTGGAAAAAAATAGTTCATTTCCCACACATTTATTACTTTTAAACAATTTTAATTGTTTTAAACTGTATATTTAATTTTGGTTATGACACTATTATAAAAAGGATCGGAGGGAGTACTTACTAAAATCGAGTACCCCTCTTGTCCTTCTTTTAGGGCATATTCTCTAGAAGCAACTTTTGGTCTCAAATGTTCATTAATTGAGATTCAAAGTAAAAATAAATAAAATAAATCACATAACTTAAAGAATGACAAAGTTAGAAAAATTTATCAATTTATGAAAAATTTAACACCATGTCATTTATTGGCATGTGAGAATTAATTGGAAGTACCCTATAACAAGGACTAAAAGGAGTATTTATTATAAAGCCCTTTCAAATTATTTCACATGAATTAAGGAATGACAGTTTACTCATTAAGATTTTGTTAAATTGATAGAATTTTTTTAATTTTACTCCTATTAATCCCTCTTCAGAGTAACGTAGTTTTTTTTTTATTAGATAAAAATGTCGTATATTTAAAATCCAATAGAATACAAACTATTATTTCTGATGACTAATTTAATTATTTTGTTTTAGTCCTTTACATAGAAGACTTTATTATTTTGTCAAACTCACGAATTTAAATAAATTCATGACAAAAATGTAAAATTGTAAAAGTTTTCTTTTTAATAATAAATAATTATTAAAAGTATACAATTAAATAATTAAGGGGCTAATACAATGTTTAGTCTCTTAAATTTGCCCTCATTTTGGTTTTCATCCTAAGGGTTCAACTTGTTACGAGTTTACCAACAACGTCTCAATATATTTTTGTAGGTTAGAAATATGAAAATAGTAAACTCGTTGAATGAACTTGTAAGAATAGAACACAATAATTTTACAAGTTAGCTAGAAATAAACGTTACCTCGCAAGTTGATCTAAAGTTGCAACTAGTGCAGGTTTAATGATGAATTTGATAAGTCAGAAGCAACCGTTAGATTCAGAAAGTTAACCCCCGATGATGTTGATATCAATGGACCAGATGGACCATTTAAGAGCTGTAACTAACTGTAAGAGGATTAGAACCCCCAAAAACAAAAACAAAAACAAAAAGGTGGGATCATGAGTCTTTAAATGAGTAGCAAATGTAGTTGTTGCGGGGCCAATTTTTTGTGTTGTCGATTTCTCCGTTGTTAGCTGAGACGACACATCCGTTTCAATTAATTCAATAAATATGAATATACACAAATATTGCATCAGCGAATGAAAATGTCAAAGAAAGAAAAATGTCAAATTAGATGAGCACATAAAAGGGAATTAAGCACGTGCGTAAATGAGGCCTAAAGTCACGTGCCTTCGTTGTCACAAAAAATCGCAGATTCTGATAACTCAAGTGGTGGCTCGGTGCACACATTGACACGGGACCACCTCGCCACTCCCCCACCCTTCAAATAGATAAGCCTTCTTCAATAGTACCCACATATATATTATCTACTTGTATTATTAATATATTAATATTCTACTAACTCACATTATTTATTACTCACAAATTGTACACTCCATTTTTTAAGATTTTGACAAGGGCCTAGGCCCCCACTACTCATTTATTTTTATTAATCGATAAATTCCCCTAGTTGAACTTTAGCCAGAATAAATAAATATGGCCATTTTCAAGCTCATTTAAGACTATGTGACTACGTCACCTAATCTTATTTATAAGTTATTTTTTATCAAAAAATGTGGTCATATTTATAAGTCAAGTTTCGGGATAGTAAATAAGATTGTGATCCTTTTATTTATATAATTTGTATCCATGACAATAAATTTTAAAGATAGAAAGAATAAAGAATTGAAAAATATTCATTCATAAATGACGATAAAGTTGAAAATTTATCTCATAATCATTAAATAAACTTCCTCTCATTAGTATATAAGATTTTGTTAAAAATTACTTATAAATAGAACCAAAGTGGTATATAAAACCAGCTTCTTCTTCTTCTTTTGTGTGTGTGTGTAATAGCCAATATGCATTTGAAATTTCCATTTCAATCAAATTAAAAGCTACTAGCTAGCTAGTATGCTATCCAAGAATCCAGTAACTATTCCATTTCGATCCTTGACGGTGTGTATGGAGAAGGTTATTTGGTCAGCACCAATGCCCATTCGGGACGACTACGGTGCGAATGAGGATTAATCTTTACTATCGGCGGAGGATACCCCTGATTTACATCAAAAAAAAAAAAAGCTACTAGCTAGTATGCTATCCAAAAAAGAAAAGGCCCCTTGTATTTTTTTTTGGGGGGTAAAAAAAAGGCCCCTTGTATTTATTACTTGTAATAAAACTCAAAATCTTCTTAGGGGACCTTTTTCATTAAATTTTTTAATGCAACTCCACAACACTTATTAATTCAGTTATTCACCTTCCTCACGACAATGCCCTCGCGGCCCTCACTAATAATTTGCTTAATTTATTATGTTTATTAAGTTAAACTAGTGTGGTCCTTTACATAATTATATATATTATGGGGAGTTTAAGAAATAGATTATACTGTTGGTTAATTAAAAATAAAAAATCTAAATATTATATTGGAAAATTATGGAGATATAGTGTTGGGTATTGCATGGAATTAATTTGATATCCTAAATTCTTACTCCTATGACGCCTAAAGTCGCAAATTAAAACAGAAATGACAAGACAGTTATTAGTTAATTAATCCAAATTAGGATAGTTACTCGATTCTTGTTTTTTACTTTCTTATTCTTGGGCATCTGATTTTCTTACCTCGAATTCAATGTATGTGTGCGTGTTACACATGTTTGGCTGCGGATAATATAATATAATATAGGGTTAAGGTGTAAATTTGCTAACGAACTATTATCCGAAGAGTATCTAGCACAAAAATCAATTGATGATACCATAATTACCAATCAATAATTAAAAAGCGAAAAAAAAAAAAACACAATTAAGGTACAGATTGACCAACGAACTATTACCCCGTCACTGTCTTGGTGTCTCCGTCTTCCATTCACTGTCACAGTGTCAGCGACGTCGGTTCAGAATGAAAGTGTATTTTTACTTTTCATTTATTAATTATTGTGTAGATTGTAATTTTCTTAGATAGGAGTAAGTTCTGATAAAAAAGGGTTAAGGTGTAAAAATAGACATGTGCTTTTTTCCGAGGAGCGCCTAGTAGCAAATGTTTTTTTCAGGTGCAAAAGTAACTATGTGGTTACAAATTAGATGCAAAAATAGCGTTTGACCGTTAAGTTTGACTTTTGACCGTTAAGTTTGACTTTTTTTTGTTGGACAATGACGTGGCATTTCAAAGGTGCAAAAGTAATTTTAGGATCTTGAAAAATATTTCGGTATTGTTCGGTACTAAAAGATCTTGAAAAAAATATTTCGAGTCTTGATTGGTACTAAAAGTATTTTCGGGATCTTGATTGGTACAAAAAAATTCATAATTTTGAAAAATTATTTTAGTATCTTGAAAAATATTTCGGTATTGGCCAGGTACTAAAAGGATCTTTGAAAAATATTTGAAATGTCACGTCATCGTCCAGTCAGCAAAAAAAGTCAAACTTAACGATCAAAAGTCAAACTTAACGGTCAAACGCTATTTTTGCACCTAATTTGTAACCACATAGTTACTTTTGCACCTGAAAAAAGCATTTGCTACTGGGCGCTCCTCGGAGAAAAGCACATGTCTATTTTTGCACATTAACCCTAAAAAAAAGGTGAAGTTGTAAAGTTATTGTCTTTTAAAATTGAGTTGATTAAGTTTAATGTTTAAATATGAATTATTATATTTTTCTTCTAAAACTTCACATGATAGGGATGAAATTAAAAATTTATTCAATTTATAATTAACGAATTAACTACCATTTCTTTATTTTGATGAATTAGTTAAAGTTATTTATAGGCTAAAGTATGTGTTTGGTCCTTCATGTTTACTTCTGGTATCATTTAAGTCCCATAAGTTTAAAAAATACACGTTTAGTCTCTTAATGTTAACATCGTTAGTCTGACTTAATGAAAAATACTGACTGAACAATTTTAAACGATGACTATGTAATTAAATATTGATCAAGCATGCTTATATGTTAGTATTTTAATAAATTAATATTTTAAATCCTATTAATTGAAAAATATTTAATCTTCTTTTATATATATATATAAAATCTTCACAAACAGTAAGAAATCGTAAAATAGTCTATGAAGTTTAAATATTTTTCTAGATTTAAAATATTTATTTATTAAAAATCTTAAATCTCATTAACAATATTAGGTAGGAGGGAATATGGATCCAGTTTCGGTGCTTGTCAGGAGAGCTTGTCCGTACGGACAAGCTCTGGACCGTCCAGATCTGATCTGGACGGTCTAGATCTGATTTTTTTTATTTTTTTTATCTAAAATAATTTTAATGGGTAAAGAATTTAAAATAAAGATAATCATTTTAAAAAAATGATTTTTTTAAAAAAAATAAAAACGAAAAATAATTAAAAAAAAATCTGGACGATCCAGAAAGAACCAGCTCTCCCTGCCCGTTCTTTAGACAGGCAGGGAAACTAGTTCCGAATATACTAGTACTAAGAATTGATAGATTTATGAGCACATGTGATGTAAGTGAAGCCTATCACAGTGGCAGGTTTTTGCCTTCATCGCTTTCACTTCAAGTGGGAGGACGTGGCGCCCAATCCTTCTTTCATTTCCTTCTTTTCATCTATGCACAATCTCCCCAATTTATTTTTATTTTCTTACTTTAACTGACCTTTTCAATGAGACATTAAGTTAAACAAATTGTTTTTAATTATATTTATATATATCTTTTTTTTTTATCAAACTAATTTATTTAACTTATAAATTTATATATAGTACTTTAATTAAATATTACACGACATATACTATAATTTAATTAACTAACTTATTTAGTTTTCTTACTCTCTAAAAAAACAACTAGTCTTATAATTTTTTGAGAGAATGACATTTAGGTGGTGCCAATCAAGTGAAATAGTACATTAACAAGTCTTATAAATTATTAATAATAATTGATTCACTTGTTAATCTTCTATCAATGCGAACTTTTACGATGAGTCGGTTTCTCTCATTTTCTCATTTCGCCATCCTCATCATCACAAATCGTAGTCGTTGAAATCTTGATCTAAGGCTCGAACATTTTTAAAAAAAACCGCATGCGGTAATTGTTACCGCATGCAGTTTTTTTAAAAAAAAAGTTCTAGACTCTTGGATCAAGATTTCGACGGCCAGAATGAGACTATGAGAGATAATAAGAAAAATGTTCATGAGAGAATCATCTTCCTTTTCTGATAGGGACATAGAAATCATCTTAATTAGCTCCTGTTTTTGCCTAAGGAGTTTAGGTGACACTATTGCTACAACCTCGCTGGCTTCTATCTCCATATATTCTCGAAGCCCTCCCTTGTCATATTAATGTATCATAAGCCCTCCCCCACATCCCTGGTAACCGTCCTCCCTCCAAAAGCCCAAAAAAGCTTCTCACTGTCCGTACACCCACCTTCCTCTTCCATGGACGACCTTCCCCTCTACCACTCCTCTCCCTCCTCCCTCCTCTCCTTTTCTCACTCTCCTCCTCCGCCTCCGCCTTCCTCTCCTCTTCAGTACAAGCTTCAATCCTTAATTCAATCCCAGCCTCACTCCTGGCTCTACGCCATTTTCTGGCAAACCACCCACGACGACCGCGCCCGCCTCCGCCTCTCCTGGGCCCACGGTCACTTCCACGGCTCCGATCATCATCGTCCCCGCCATAACAACAACAACAACTTATTCAAAGGACTTGAATCTCTCGTCGACGACAACCTCAACGATGCCGAGTGGTTCTACGTCATGTCCTTGACTCGCACTTTTCCACTCTCTCCTAATTCCTCCGCCGCCTCCCTCCCCGCCAAGGCCTTCTCCTCCGGTTCCCCCCTCTGGCTCAATATCAGCCACCAAGACCTTCAATTTCACGGCTGCGACAGAGCCAAAGAAGCTTCCTGCATGGGATTCGAACCCTCATCTGTGTTCCCACCTCCCACGGGGTTCTCGAAATGGGTTCCCCTCAAATCATTCCCAAGAACTCCACTCTCATCCAACAAGTTAAATCTCTGTACGGCTCCTCCGATCTGATCACCCCACTCCTCACACCCTCTGATAATCAGCCCGAACAAGTTGATTTCTTGGACGTCGATGAGACCATTTCTTTTGCCGACATTGGCATTATCACCGACCCGCCCGAAGTAGAAGATGAAAAGACACTGGTCAATTCATCATGTGGTAATAATAAATCCCGAAAGAAAGATCCTCGTCTCCCGCTCAGATCTTACGTGGACTCAGAGCATTCTCATTCGGATTCCGACGGGCCTATCATAGAGAAAACGCCGCCCAAGAAGAGAGGAAGAAAGCCCGGAGTGGAACGCGATACGCCGCTCAACCACGTGGAGGCTGAGCGGCAGCGCCGGGAGAAGCTGAACCACCGTTTCTACGCTCTACGCGCCGCGGTCCCGCATGTGACGAGGATGGACAAGGCGTCGCTGTTATCGGACGCTGTCTCTTACATCAACGAGCTCAAAGCCAAGATCGAGAAACTTGAGTCGCAGGTTCAAAGGGAATCCACCAGTATGAACAGTGGCAGGAAGGTGAAGCTGGAAATGGCAGACACGGTGGAGTCGACGGTGGAGCAGGCCAGGCCCAGTGGGCGGTGCTTGAGGCAGGGCTGGGGCCTGGGTGGGCTGGAGGTGGACGTCAGGATCATGGGCCCGGACGCAATGATCAGAGTTCAGTCGGAGATCAGGAACCACCCCGGAGCGAGGCTGATGGACGCGCTGCGAGACTTAGAGCTGAGAGTACACCATGCGAGCATGTCATGCGTCAACGACGTCATGCTTCAAGATGTCGTCGTGAAGATCCCTCAAGGTCTGAGAAGCGACGAGGGCCTCATTAAATCTGCTATTCTTAGGAGACTGGACCAGTAGATTCAATTCCCGGCCAGCCCGCTGGTACATCTCTTAATTATATTAATTAGTCAAGTTGCTAGCTAGACCTTCCATGTTCATATATATATATATATCCGCTGCTTTGTTTTCCTCAGACAAAATTAGTTGATTAATTAATTTCTATGTACCCTCTGGCCTCTGTAACAACAAGGTATGAAGGAGGATATATTTATATATAACTGATAATTAAGGGATATATATATTTCCCAGTATTAGTCGTTCAGTTACAGGCTGAAATAAGATGTACGAGCTAGGAAGAAATGTAAGAAGCTAATTATGTGTCTGACTTGAGCAAGTTGTTAAATCCTTGGGTTATATATATATAATCTAATATATATCAGCAGTTTTTTGTTTTCTTTTTTCTGGGGGGCTTGACTATCAATTCAACCTGATACTTATCTTGTATAAATGGGCACATGCATATTCAGAAAGAAACATGAAGCTGTGTCTGGGGGTATATGTACAACCATGTAGAGATAGAATATTTGGATATTGGCTAAAAAAGAAGAGGTGAGTGAATGAATGTTGGGAGGGAAAGGGATATGGAGAAGGATATAAGAGGAAAAAAGGCTGTGACAAAATGAGATGGACATCAAAATCAGGAGGGGAAGCACTAAAAGGGGGTCCGCTAAATGCGCAGCCACGAGACAGGGAATAATGATGAATGAATTATTAATTAACATTAGAAACATGTGAGGGAAATGAACATAAGAAAGGCAACTTTAACGTTGTCAGGGGCAAGGGGGAATTTACGAAAATGGGGATGGAGAAAAAATGTGGCGCTTATATTCTGATACGAAAGAACACAAAAAAAAAAAAAAAAAAAGGAGAGTGGGTAGAATAAAGAATCTAGAGAGGGGTGGGGACGATGTTTAATTGATGGTGTTGGCTGTATGTGATGTGGGGTTACGTGGCTAGAAGGCGTTTGACATTACTTTACAGCGATGACAAGGCGTCAAGTCAGAAGATCAGTTTTCATTTTAACGAGGAAGTTAACAATAAATTAGATAAGGGTTAACATACAAAAATACGGTTTTTTAAAAAGTGTATCCAACATTAAGTATTTTTTATATGTGTAAAAGTGGCTATGTAATTATAAAAATTAAGTAAAAATATCTATTAACTGTTAGTTTGAATTTTTTGTATTTTTAAGGCTAACATGGATGATGACTCAGCTAAATTTTATCTCAACTGACAGTAAAGAACTGAAGAAAATTATAGAAAACGACATAGATATTTTGGAAATTACAGTTCAACCATTCTCTCTCCAATTACCATTCTCTCTCTCAATCTCAATCTTATCCATCAGACCGCCCATCTTCACCTCCTCGTCGCCATTGCCGCCTTTTTGTAATTTTCAAAACTATTTGGGCCCTTTTTTTGTAATTTTCTCCAGTTCTTCACTGTCAGCTATGATGAAATTTAGCTCAATCATCGTCCATGTTGGCCTTAAAAAAATACAAAAAGTCAAACTAACCGTTAATTGATATTTCTGTTCTACTTTTACAACTACATAGTTATTTTTACATCTAAAAAAAACATTTGATGTTGGGTGCATTTTTTAGAAAATCACATGTATATCTTTGCACCTTAACCAATTAAATAATATAAGATCTAATTTTACCTACAAACTAGATCTTGTTTTAAGAAACAACAAAACCAATCTTATCTTAATTACTAAAATTATTACTAATTTTGTTCTGCGTGCAGACATGCACTTCGTTTGTAGTTTTTTTTTATTGATATAAAAAATTTTAGGAGAGGAGTTGGGTTCACCCACAGTCCAAGAGCAGGGCGCTATGACTTTGCTCCCTAGGGCATACAGGACTGAGAGTACACATGCCCCCACCTCAACCTGCGTTTTCACAAGTTCACATCACCTAGGATGCCTCTCCCAGCGCCTTAACTAACTCTAAAATTAAACCCTCTCCCTTTAATGAGGGTGTCCAACCCTTTTGTTGCCAGTTGAGCCAAAGACAAGGTGTCACTTCGTTTGTAGTTACATGAACAAATGTGTTGCCCATAAAAAACAAACTGTTTTTTTGTTGAAACAAATGTGTTGCCCCCATAAATTTTTTTTTTCTTAATTAGTTAATAAGTATACATTTAATTTTAAGAAAAGTTATCAAATTAAAGTCAAAATTAAACTTCACGTCGTTATCATTAATTTAAGGCATGTTTGGTGCAATGAAATGGACTAATGGAGGGAGGAAATTAAGAGGAGGCCCCAGCAGGTTCGTGGTTACGTAGACGACTGAAAAAATTTATTGATGATAATGTTAAATGTTTAACTATTCCATTATTGAAAAACATCATTGTTTTTAATTAGTTCACATCTTTAAACATACACTTGAATTGAAAAGTTGAAGCTGTTAAATATTCAAAGCCAACTTATTATTTGATCATTACATGATGGTAATCCATCATCTCAACTATAGGTTTAGCTTTCAACCCCAAAAAAACAAAATCAAGTGACTGTGTGTGTTCTCATATATATATATATATATATATGCATACATGAAATATGTAAAGTAGATTCTCTTCTCATTGTTTTTTTCATCAGTCCTTCAAGATTGTTGATTGGAAAGATAAGAGAAAAATCAAGGTAGTATTGTGACCTTTTACATCGATTGGACAGATATGATTTAGAGATTATCAGGGCAATGGCGGAACCAGAAAAAAAAATTAGTCCGGCCAAAAATAAACATATTGAACTATTCTCTTTAATTCTTATTATAATGCACCAACTAACAAATATATTTGGTTCTTTTTATAAAATATTTTTTTTTCCAAATAGCATTAAATATTTTTTTCATGTATACCCATAATTAAAAAGGTGGTGAGTGAGAGTAATAATTAATATGATATTAAAGTTTAATATAATTAATAGGGATAATATTGAAAATTACTTAAATTTTAGGACAAATTTAATGACTTTAATCGTTTTTATTGACTTGTGAGAATTGTTAGTCGGTTCCTTAAATAAGGACCAGAGAGAGTATTTACTAAATAGTATCAAATAACTTGGAAAATACAAACATATAATAACAGATAATTATAAATTAAAACAATATATAAGATGATACTAATTTTTTCGGTATCTCAAATAAGAATTTTACTTTTCTTTCACAGCTTAATGAGTAATGAAACAAACATCATCCTTACAGAGAAGATAAAAAATTAGGTGGGGCCAAATTTGTGGCCAAATAAATATCATATAATATATACATATACATATTAACAAATTTTATAAGATCAGTCGGGCCAGGTTGGCCAAGGCCCCAGTGACCAAGACTACGTTCCGCCTTTGTATCGTAGATAATGAGAAACTCAACCCATAACCCATAATAGTGGCCTTTACTCCAAAAAAGAAAAAGAAAAAGCAGTGGTCCTGCTCCCGCAAACACGACAAGCAAGAGTAGATTTCGTGATATTTAATTTCTTCATTGATCTTCTGAAAATATCAAAACTTTTGGATCATTGAAGAAGCATATCTGCCACCTTCAATGTATAATAATTGTACCTTTTGTCATTTTACATTTTTTATAATAATTAGAATTAATACATAAACTATATTATATTGAGAAAGAGATAAGAAAAATATAGTATGTATTCCTTCTTATCCTTATTCTTAAATGACTTCTCTAAGATTTTATTGGTCAGTTTTAATAAAGAATAGTGAGAGATTTAGAGAGTACTCTCGCCAGTTGTTGATAATACAAGTTGCGTCTACCACTAATTCACTAAAACCAACAAAAAACCAGTTAACTTATTAAATATCACCGGAAAGAAATAAAGAGGGGAGAGAGATAGGGGGTGAGAGAATGATGTGTAAATATAATGTAGAGAAAGAAAAACTTTAATAAAGATAAATTTCAAAAAAATAATCAATTTAATGCATTTTTTATTATGTGAGATTGAGTTATAAACATTGTTATCATAACCAGATCAGATTGGCCGATTTGAGCTAGAAACTAGTAGTCCGACTGGTACGTTCCTGCAGGTTGGACCGGTTCAACCTTTTTAAAATTAAATTAATTCATTTTTTAATTTTATTCGAATTTCATATAAATAACTCTGAAATATTTACTTCCTCATTGGACTAGCCGCAGGCTAGCTCTAATTTGACTCTGATATGACCCACTAACCCTTAACCCAATATCTCAAATGATTCAGTCACCAGTCGTGGTTTAATAACCTTAGTTATAAATGACTTGTACTAAGGATAATAATAAGTAGGTGTAATAAGTATAATATTATAAAGGGTTAAGGAGCAAAAATACTCACGTGTTTTTCCTCCAGGAGCGCTCAGCACCATGTGCTTTTTTTGGGACCAAAAATACACACGTGGTTAGCTTATAGGAGCAAAAGTCACACACTTCCTCCATACAGTGGATGTTGACCGTTATGTGGGATGTGTTGACCGTTAGTGCTGACATGGATGATGAATTGGAGAGAGAAGAAGCCAAATGAGATGAAAAATTGCTGAATAGGAATGAGGTGCACATTAATAAAATTGGGGCAAAAAAGAAAACCCTAAAAACCTAAAAACCAATGCATTGAACAAAATTTTCGGAATAAAATCTTGGTTCTTCAAATTGATATTGACTCAAACATATAACCGAGTAATTTCCGGAATTTCAGACAGAACAAACAGAAAAATTCAGAATTACCAAAAATGCATTGCAAGATGACAAGCTTCCGGTGAAAATTTAGAAACACCAATATGTTGTTGAGATTTGAGAAAGTTTCAGCAGAATTACTGGATCGGCAGAGAGCGAAAGGGAAGGAGTTTCCGATGGAGTTTTCTTCTCTTAATACGCTTTGTCTTCATGTGAGTGTAATCTTCTCAACATAATGAATTCACTTCTTTGCGATTATCTTTTATTATCAACATAATCGCTTTCTCCGGCATTCTCACGACTGGTTCTTCGGTTTGCTTGAATACTTGGATTTATGACTGCAATTGATTTCTTCAGCATTCCAAAGATGCCGATTATCCGAGCAGATTCTGATTATCGTAATCCTCAATAGCTCCTCCTCTTCGCGCCATCCCTCCGTTCAAATTTCAAGTAAGACTCAGGAATTGGGAATATATTCCCCAATCGAAGAACGTAACCAGAGAATCAGAGAAGAAAATGACGAAGAAGAGGGAATCAAACATGGATCTAAACCAGAATATAAAATCGAGGGATCAATTAAGATGAGAGAAAGAGAATGGAAATACTGCATATCTGGTATCTGTTCGAATATACAATC
Source organism: Acacia pycnantha (assembly GCA_025563575.1). NCBI lineage: Eukaryota > Viridiplantae > Streptophyta > Magnoliopsida > Fabales > Fabaceae > Acacia > Acacia pycnantha. The sequence continues at coordinate 588,929 of JAMWYP010000118.1, forward strand.
CTCGGAAATCCGCAGATGCATTATTGTATCGGATCAGCTCCACTATTGTTCCTCCACCTGGGTTGTCCTTATCGGCCCGATTCTTCTCGCTCCAACTATGTTTCGCGTCCACCAGTGGGTAGATCGAAGCTCCAACTATGTTTCGCGTGCTCAGTCGCGCCGACTGTTCCAACTGTTTGGGGGAGAGTTCGCGTCGAACTGATGAGCCATTTTGAGCTTCAGATCACGTCGCTTCTTTGTGATTTGCTTGGATTTCGAAGTCAGCTCCCTCATCCCCTTTCGGTTGATTCGATTTTAGGTCTCTTTCTTCCCAATTTCTTCTTTTCCCAGCGATTGTAGCCCAACGAAAATTTTGGTTTTTAGGGTTTTCTTTTTGACCCCAATTCATCAATCCTATTCAGCAATTTTTCATCCCATTTGGCTTCTTCTCTCTCCAATTCATCATCCACGTCAGCACTAACGGTCAACACAGTCCACTTAACGGTCAACATTCACTATATGAAGGAAGTGTGTGACTTTTGCTCCTATAAGCTAACCACGTGTGTATTTTTTGTCCAAAAAAAAGCACATGGTGCTGGACGCTCCTGGGGGAAAAGCACATGTGCATTTTTGCTCCTTAACCCTATTATAAATAACTTAAATTTTATTGTAAATTTAGAGGTATTGGTAAATTGGATATATAATTATAGAAGACATTTATATAATGTTATTAAACTCTCGAGTTAACTCGTCGAGTTTAACGGGTTTGCATTTTTACCTAAGGAAAGCGCATTTACTTAGATATGAAACCATTTAGGCTCAAACTCATTAAACTCACTGATTTAAAACCGTGTTAAACGAGTTGTAGATGTAGGCAGAGAAAGACTAAAAATAGTGCCAAAAAGAATAAAAAACATATAAAGTTAAAAGAAGCTAAATATTACTTATTTAGAATCACTGCCGCCATCTTTGATTTTTTTTTTCCAAGTCACAACTTTGGGTTTTCTAGCTTCTTCTTTGCGCCTCTGCCTATGGCTCTACTTGCTGAGTTGCTGTATTGTTCATTTGCCATTGAACTAGAGATTTGAGACGAAGGGATGAAGAAGAAGACGAGAGAGAATAAAGAAGGCTCGCTAAAACCTAAAAAATGTAAGCTTTGGTGTTAAAAGAGGATAGTGACATATTTACTCATGTAACCTTTCTTTTAATAAAAGATTAAGACAACAATTAGGCCTGTTTGGAGTGGCTTATTTTTCAGCGTTGGTGTGTAAAAATTTCAGTGGCTTTTAAGCTAACGACCCAGTAAGAAAAAAGTTCAATTTTTCCTGTTTGGATTGTCCATTGCGTTGGCTGAACTCTAAGTCAAAAAGCTCAAAAACCAGTTAAGAAAAAACTTCAAAATCCAACTTTTAGACCCACAAGTTGTTTTTTTTTTTCCATAAAAAACACAGTTCCATAGAACTAAGCACTTAGATATTCTTTTAGATTAGTCAAAATAAAAACTGAACTGTACGACTTGCGTGATTTGGGAGGAAAACTTTGACATTTGAGGTAACATTTTTTTGTCTTTTTCTCCATCATCTTTTATATGAAACTTCTTTTATATTACTAATATGTTTATATGAAGATAAGGATATACAAATGGGTTTTCCAGGGAAGAAGAACCCGGTTTTATTATAGAAAATTGTTGCTGGAAAAAATGTTCTCCTTTTCTTCTTGTAATTTTTGCTTCTCCTTCTTGTGGTTGTTAGATTTTTATGTTTATATGAATATCGAAAACTCCTTGCTTGCCTGTTTATTGAGAAACTATGGTAAGCTGTTCTGTTATTTTTATTTTATTTTATTTTTTAAAAAGTTGATATTGGGTGAAACAAACTTAAATGATGAATTTTCAATGCTTTTTATATTTCTCTCCAATAACATTGTATATAAATTTATATAATTCTTAAATTATCAGTTTGTTGCTGGATTATATGATTGTTTGTCAAGAATGGCCGAGGATCAAGATGAGCGCAAACTAAATTGAGTTTCTATTAACCGACTTTCATTATGTGAAAGATATATTTGGGTGTTACGTTGCACAAGCATTAAGAAAAAATTGGCTCCAGCAGAATAGTGGAACTCCTATGGAGATAAATGCCCAAAACTTAAAAGAATTGAAGTTTGCATTCTTAGTTTATGCTCCGGCTCTTTTGGTTGTGAACATAAGTGGAGTACCTTTAAGATGGTAAAATAGTTTTTTAAATTTTCAAAATAATTTTGCTTGAAAGTTAGACTTCTAATGAAGTTTTTTTCCTAATTTTATTCAGATTCATACCAAAAGAAGATGAATAATCTGACATTTGTCATGTACAATTTTGCTTATTGAAAGTTATGATTTTGATGATATTTATTCTATTGATTAATGAATTGAATTATTGAAGGAAGGATCGATGAAGTGGATTTGGAGGAAGATGGTGGTGATGTTTTTCAACCTCATGAAATTATTGAGCAAATTGTTAATCCAAATTTTTTACAATTTTTTAGCAAATTGCTAATCCAAATTATTGACAATTTTTTACATCTTAATTACTTACTTATATATGTATTTTTAATAGCTATTTGTAAATAGAGGCGGGCGGATCCAGAAATTTATGGAGGGGACACAATTTGTGGGGACTTGGGGTTCGGGGCAACGCCCATTTTTTTTTAAAGAAAATTTTTAAATACATTAAAAAAATAAAAGAATATAAATGGAAAAATAAGGATAAATACGGTTAGAAATAGCAAAAGTGCAATTAAAAATAGCAAGGCTGGGCACTAAATAAGTTCAAGCACATATATTATAATAACAAAAGTATATTACAATAAAAATAATTACAATATCATCTTTCTAAGCCTTATTTTTTGGAATTTCATCGTAATTGCCCTATTATTAATGCTATAAATACATCTTTTTCAATATAAGGCATTAAACAAATGGCTTTGATTCAGAGAAGCTGGCTATTTGATTCTACGATGCGAAAGGATTCTCTAGTATTTGGATTTAACCCTAATTTTTTTAAAATAATTTTTTTTAGAAAAAAAAAAAAAGTTTCATTTTTTAAGGGGGGGCACTTGCCCCCCAAGTCAAGTACTTGCATCCGCCTATGAATAGAGGTAAACTCTTACGAATTTATTATTCGAGTTTACATTCCTTTCATGAGTTTAAGTTTTATGGGGAACAAGTTAATAATGAAATACTTTGATTTTTTTTTTTTGGGCAATGAGATACTTTGAATTTAAGCACAAAGGCATTCTCCGTTTTTTATATGTGAGAATAACTTTTAGATTTCAACCAAGTCTCATAAATTGTTAATAGTAATTAATTTACTTATTAATTTCCTATGATCACTTATCAACAAGGACTTTTTTGATAGATATAAAAGTCAAACTCCCTAATCCCTATAGCACTTGGATAATTAGAGTGATTTTGCATGGAGTAATCACAAAGATAGTACATCAAATTATGGTAATGGTGACATAATCATGCACAAACTGCGTGAAGCCACGTATTTAGAGTACAATTATAGACCCCCGATTTTCAAAACAAAACCCTTCCCAATAGAACGAGGTGATTTGACCAGCAGCATTCATTAATGCCCATATTGTCCCTCCCTCCGCATCGTCATTACACTTTTGGAAAAGTAAATCTCTTCTGCTTTTTTTTTTTAATAAAAAAATAGAGTAAATACTTTTTTGGTCCCCGATAAAAATACGGACCCTATTTTGGTCCCTTACAAAAAAATCGACCCTTATTCGTCCTTTTTAGGGATTAAAAATGACTTTTTGGATTTTGTGATGGATCAAAATGTCAACCAATCGATCCTTATTCATCTTTTTATGGATTAAAAATGACATTTTTTTGTAATGGACCAAAATGAGGTTTTTTGTCAGAGATCAGAAAAGATATTTACTCAAAAAATATATGCATTATGACTCATTTCTTTAATATCATAATTATTTTATAAAATTAAAGTTATCATTATCCATATTAATTTAAATCTTACTACTCCATCCTGCCTTAAGTCACTTGGTAAAAGAAATCGTGCTCCAAGATAGGAATCATTTAATAGAATATATGGATCATTAAATGATGGGTTAAGGTGATATTTGGCCAATAAACTATTGGCTCAGGAGTGTCCAACATAATTAACAATTAAGTAGACCAAAAATACCAACAAATTTTTAAAAAGGAGCGTCCAGCACCACAAACTTTTAAAAATGAGCGCTCAGCACAACACCGTTACAAAAAAGTTAACGTCTGTTATCTAATGTGTAAATTGGCCAACAAACTTTTACTCCAGGAGCGCCCAGCACAAAATTTTAAATTTTACAAAATTAAATAATTTTTTTTTCTCAATTGTCATTATTCAAAACTACTTGTATAGATATCTATAAACAAAAATTACTCATTCTTCAATTTTGTCAAAATTAGAATTTGCTAAAATAAACAAAAATTTTAATTAAAAATATAATTATATTATTTAAATAAAACTCAAGTGTTTTATATTTTATTATATATGTTAAAGAAAAAAATATTATATGATTTATTTTTATTTAGAAGAAATTTATGTGAGTTAAAAAATTCATTTAATGTTAATAAAATTTAAAAAATCTAAAAAAATATATTATATCCGGAAAGAAATGAAATGAATTTAATTTTTATTTTTATAAAAAGAGTTTAATGGATATCAACATTGATACTTAATAATATAAATCCGGCAACTTGATGATATATTTGTTAATTAAATGATCTATTGCTTATATGAATATGAGACTTTCGTGGGCCAAATTGCTCCTTAACCTATTATTAAATTGTCATTCCTCAAGCCTCTTAAATTATTATTTTTTTCAACAAGTCCCCTATTCATATAATCAATGTTGATATCTATTAAGTTCTTTTTATAAAAAATAAAAAATAAACTCATTTCGTTTCTTTCCAAATATAATAGATTTTTAAATTTTATTAACATTAAATGAATTTCTTAACTCACATAAATTTCTTCTAAAATAAAAATAAATCATATAATTTTTTTTGTTTAACATATATAATAAACTATAAAACACCTTGAGTTTTATTTAAATCATATAATTATTATGTTTTTAATTAAAAATTTTGTTTATTTTAGCAAATTATAATTTTGACAAAATTGAAGAATGAGTAATTTTTGTCCATAGATATCTATACAAGTAGTTTTGTATAATGACAATTGAGAAAAAAATTATTTAATTTAATAAAATTTAGAATTTGTGTTGGGCGCTCCCTGAATAAAACTTTTTTGTGCTGAGCGCTCCTGGAGTAAAAGTTCGTTGGCCAATCTACGCTTCTACACCTTACATAATAGATGTTAACTTTTTCTAATGTCGTTGCTTTGAGCGCTCCTTTTAAAAAGTTTGTTGTCTGAACGCTCCTTTTTAAAAGTTTGTTGGTATTTTTGGTCCACTTAATAATTAATTGTGTTAGACGCTCCTAGGCTAATAGTTTATTGGTCAAATCGCACCTTAACCCTTAAATGATTTTTGCTCGTAAATACCTTATACTTCGTCCCGTCATATATTTATAAGAGTCTGATAATCAAATTACATGATTTAATAGAAAAATTAAAATTAGTTAAAGATACTTCATCCGTTCTAAATATAAGATATAATTGATTTTTTTGGATGTATTAATAAAGCTAATCAAATTACTTTAAAATATTTATCATTTTTTCTCCAAACTATTTTACTTAACTTATCAATAAATATATAATCTAATAATATATAACATATGACATAAATAAGTGACTTATTTTACTCCCTTAATCTCTAAATTTTTTTAAAAAAAAATCAACAGAGTCTTATATTCTCTTGAGATTTTCCATCTATGTTATTTCGGCAATGAGATAGTACACCAAATTATGTTAATGGTAACATAATCATGCACAAAATGCGGGAAGCCACGGATTTGTATTTATAGGACCCCGATTTTCAAAACAAATCCCTTGGTGGTCACTCTTACAATTGAAAAAGTGGTGATTTGATGATAGAAACAACATGACTTACGATATATGAGGTAAGTTTATGAGATGAGTTTTATCTTAATTTATGTAAACATGTTTTTCTTGCGCAAATTCAAACAACATTCATTAATGCCAATATTGTCCCTCCCTCCTCATCGTCTTTACACTTTTGAAAAAGTAAATTTCGTCTCTTGTTTTGTTTTTAAAAATGCATTATGATTCATTTTTTATTTTATAAAATTAGTTATTATTATCCATGTTAATTTTAATGACTTAAATCTTAATACTCGGGGCATATTTATAATTTCATTTTCACCAAAATATTTGAGTTTTATTATGAGTCTATTTTTACGATAATAAATGCATTTTTTATGCCTTTTACCCCTTTTAATTGTAATAAACAAAAAATTTATTTATGTTGACTTTTGAAGCCAATCATAAATAAAGACAAAATTAAAAATTTAACTCATAATTAATAAGTTAACTAACTCTCCTTAATACATGAGAATTAGTTAATTTAAACTTATAAATAACATCAGGGTTGTACTACTCCATCTTGCCTTAAGTCACTTGGTAAAAAAAAAATCGTGCTCCCAGATATTTTTGGTCATTGATCGTGCTCCAAGATAGGAATCATATAATAGAATATCTAGATCATTAAATGATTTTTTCTGGTAAATACTTTATACTTCTTCCGATCCTATTTATAAGAGTCTAATAACTGAATTATATAATTTAATATAGCATTTAAAATTAGTTAAAAATAATAAGTATGCATTGAGATAAAAATAAATAAGAAATCTAAGTCTACCTTTATTTATGAGGAGTAAATAAGAAGAGAGAGAAATAAAATAAACATAAGTATCATCAACCCTTTAATTAATCCAATATAATTAATTAGGATAGAAATGATAAAAACTCATTAAATATAATATTGAGACAGTAGTTCCGGTTAGACTCTTATAAAAAGGATCAAAACATTTCAAATTTTGTTCTATTATAAAAAGGACCAGATTGAGTAGAAGTTAAGTTGTTTCTCAACAATCTTTCTTAATATTTATTACAAGACCAGGGTGCAATATTAATTTTTTTAAAAATTGTTATTATGTTCTGAAAATCTGCACTTTTATAACTAACATGTTTCAAATTTTACAGTATTTCTTTAAATGGATAAAACGGACTTTTTCATTAAAAAAATCAAATTAAAACAAGATTTTAAGCAGATAAACCAAACAGTAAAAGTTAATGAGTAACTTGTTTAAGAAGACTCTCGAGAATGATTCGATTCTCCTTAAAAAAAAGTAGGCAGCCCATAATAAACAAGGGTAAATCATTGAATGAGTACATCAGTAGAAAGTAAAGTGTCACTTTAAACGATGAGGGGATCTCTAAGATCAACTCATCTGGTCTTGCTCAATTAATTCTAATCAAGTGTCACTAATTGTCAAATAATCACGCCACCTTCAATTCATGCACCATTCCAAATCTCAGTACCACTATTAATTAGGTTTCCACCTAATTAATTATTGTTACGTTACCTATGATTAAACAATTCGTACATATGATTAAACGGTGCCTACACAATACGGAGCATGTGTCAAAATCAATCGGGTCAGTTTAATTACTTAATGTGTTGTACGAGGGAGATTTAAAAAAATATATATTTTTAAATATTTATGTTATCACTTTTTTAAAATTAAAATACATGATTTATAAATTGATATATAATATATTGTTAAAATAAAAAAATAAGCTGATATATAATATAATGATACATATAAATATTTCAGACATATCATATAACATAGAGTATAATATAATTAAGTACTTCCTCTAGTCTTTTTATAAGAGTTTAATGACTAAATTATGTAGTTTAAGAAATCGGTTCCTGAATCTTGAGAAATGAACTTTTCTTTCAAATATACCCCTATTTATAATGGGATAAGCATATTTCTTTAATTTGGTTAGATTAATGAAGTTAGTTATTAAGACATGTATTTTCTAAAATGCCCTACCCATCTTCCTTAATTCCCTTTATCCCTCTAATCCTTAATTATTGTTTTTTTATCGAAACTATATATATATTAAGCAACAAACATATTACAATATATGGATTCAACTAAAGCCAAATCCAAACCAACAAAATACAAGAAATACAAAAACCAAACACCAAATCACCATCATTCATAAAATAATTAAGCATAGAAGTAGAATCATGAACAAGATCACCTCCTCGGATCCAAGGTTGGAAGTGACAAGCAAGAAAGTGTTGGTTGTAAGACCCACCCAAACGGCACACCTTCTTATAAGCAAGAGCCGCAACTAGAGCGGTGAACAGTCCTCAATACAGATCCCCATATTGAGAAAAGGAACACGTAAAACCCAACCCGAGACTAAGAAGACCCATGATGTCCCGAAAAAACTTATGCTCCATTCTTTGAAACAGATCTGGTAATCTAGGCCACACACCAAATAACTCCTCTTTAGATCTGCCCCCAAGAACGCAGATCCGAATTATCAAGTGATAATCGATCTAAAACGCTCAAAAACCATCCAACCAAGAGGATTCGAACACGATCTAACAGATCCGCTATTTCCGAGCCAAAAACACCTCCACGAAACCCGAAACACAAAAAAGGAAAAACAAAGCGAGATAACTCTCACCTCTACGGATCGATCCGAAGAAGAAGGGAGAGGACTCGCCACAAGAACGAGGGAAGGCCACATCGACATAACTCGAGGGAGAGGACCATGGCTCAAAGATCGGACTCCAAAACACCAGAATCGCAGATCCAAGATCTGGACACCAAACTACCACTCGGACTTGTCTGAAGCCTAAGAAAATGGAGCTCGCCGGGCGGCTTGTGTGTAAGACACAAGCCGCCGCGATGGAGCAAGGCGAGAAGTTGGAAGAGCGGGAGAGAAGATGGAGAAAACCAAGAAGAGAGAGAAAGCGGAGATCAATCCTTAATTATTGTTGAGAACGTATCAATAGATACAAATTAGGAAATGATATATAAATATGAAAATTATATGGATTGACAAATATGAAAACTATGTGAATTAACAAATACGAAAGCTATGTCTTATATTTAAGATTAATATTAACTCCCCAAATATATTTTATATTAATTAAGTACCGGATGAATAGCAATAAGAGTGAGTATGAAACAAAATGTAGCGTGAGAAAAATATGTGGAAAAAATAGAAATAATTATGGGCAAAAATAATACTCACTCTGTCCTATTTATAAGTACTTATCTTAGTGGAGATTCAAACTTTGGTTTATCAAGTTGTGAGGGTCTAGACCCAACTTTCGTTGGTTAAAATAAACTTTTGTTTCTAAGTATGCACTCATATATAAGGGGAAGTAAAAGAGAGAAGTAAAGTACTCTCTTCAGTCTTTTTATACAAATAAAAATTTGAGCTGCCTTGATTCTTTTTATAAGAGCCCAGTAAGAGTTGTTTGAATATTTAATGAGTTTGTTCAATTTTTTCCCCATTAATTATATAAGTTGTATTAATTAAAAGGTTGGTAATACCTTTATTAACTATTTCTATCTTACATGACCTTTATAAATAAGGGCATACTTAGGAAAAAAAAGGTTTATTTCAAACACAATTATTGATTTTAACTAATTTTAATCACTTTTTTAAACTGATAATTTAGTTATTGAGGTCTTATAAATGAAACCGGATGGAGTAAATATAAGTATTAAGTACATCAATCTTTTAATAATGCAATATCTATAATTAATGAGGAGTAAAAATAGAGGGAAAATTCATTAAATGCTCATATAACTTTTATCGTGCTCTTATAAAAAAAACCAAATCAATTCAAATATTGAGTTCTCATAAAAGGGACCGGAGGGAGTAAAAATGCATAGATAGCCTTAAGTAAGATCTTATAAAAAGGACAGAGACAATTCAAATTTTAAGTTCTTACAAAAGAAGTAATTTACTTTGCTTCATTAATCTTTTCAAATTAGTCAACTGGATCTTATATTAAGAGTTAAGTATGATATTAAACACATGATGTAGTATTATTTATAATAGACCATTGAACCTTTGTGACGAAGTTGGGAGCCAGAGGGGATTTTTCTTTTTTTTTTTTTGATACAACCAGAGGGGATTTTTCTAAATGAACAAGTGTATGATTTCTCAGCAAATCCCAGAACAAATTTAGCAGAACCAACTGCCAAAATTTATTTTAAACAGTTCATATTTTATTTTATTTTTAACCTTCAAGCTAAATAATCATTTTAAATTAAAATATAAATCTATTTTATGAATAATTTATTTTAAAATAAAAAGTTAAATGATTTAAATCTAGGGTAAGTAAACAATTCCGGCCTAATAAAAGGACTTTGTACAGGCCCAAAATTTACGAAGACAGCTAATGGGATCAGAGTCACTGATTCGTCTCAATCTCCAACGAGCGAATCATAAAGAAGAAGATGAAGAGGACGACCTGAAGATCAACGAATTATCTCAATTGATCACGTGGTGAAATTTCTTATTCAACTTTCATACAATTATTGTAGATTTGAATTAAATGCATCGCATACAGTTTTAGAAAATAAATATTCGGCAGATCCAGAAAATTAATGAAGAGTAGACATTCAATAGAGTTCTCTACGGTTAGATTTAGATAATGGAAGTGGAAAATAAAATATATCTTAATTAGTGAAAAATTTAAATAAAGAAATAAATAATTAAACAAGGGAGCACTATATATATATCTATAAAGCTCTGATTGTTACTTATATAGAGCCTCATGTATGCGTATGGATAAGAGAGCTACAGATTTCAAGGGTGGACACTTGCCTCTCTTCTTATACACCTATGTCCCATAGTACTCCTGCGATCCTAATTATAAGAGTTAGTTGACTTTTTTGGAGAGATTAAAGAAGCCAATTAAATTACTTTAGAGTATTTTTATTTTTTTCTTCAAACTAATTAGTTTAACCAATAAACTAATATATAATTTAAAGATATACAACATATAAAATGATTAAGTAAGTTATTTTGCTTCTTTAATCTCTCCAAAGAAAGTCAACTAGCTCTTATAATTAGGATCGAGGTAGTACTATTTACAGCTCATATCTTGTACAATTTGTCAAAGTTATCATATTTAATATTAATTGATTCATGATCCACATTTATGTGACGGCTCATAATAATTTGTCCCAATTTATGATCATATTTAGTCAGAAGATGTACCTTTACCTATCGAAAGAGAATGAAAATAACAGGTTGAATGAAGGAACTATTGAAGACAAGGCAGATTTAAATAGCATAATTACATAAAAAATGTAGGTGCAACAGTGAGATCAATGTTGGCACAAGACAATGACTTCACTCACTATAGGAGATTTTTATTTGTGTTTGGATTAGCTCGTGAAGAATAGTTTTTACGATTTATGGGATAAGTATGTAAAATGAGTTTTGTCTCAGATTACAAAAAAAAAAAAAAAAAGGTTTCTGAAATCACAATACTAAATTTACCCAAACACTTAAAAAAAGGAGGAGCCATCAAAAACTCCAAGCCATAATCTTAGGAGTAGAGAATGGAACAAGGTTATGAACCAGGAAAAAAGAAAAGAAAAATCTTCTAGAATGGAACAAGCTTTATGAACTAGAACAAAAAGAAAAAAAAAAAAAAAAAAAAACACAACTTCATGATGTAACTATGTTTGGGATCAAGGGTGAAAAGCAAACTCTACACTATTACTTTTTGAAGCTCTTTTTTGGTTCCTTTTCTGCGACAACTTTTGTACTGTGACCTAATGAGGATTGACACAGTTAGTTAAGATGTCGGCCTTCACCTCAAAAGGAAGGAAGTTCAATACCCACTGGTCGATGTGAGGACCTCATTGGTAGGCGATCTGTAAGTACTTCTGTAAGCGCTATTTGAGTTTAGAGGCATGCTTTGGCCTTGATGGGATACCAGTGTCTATCCCCACTTAAACTTTCTCATATATATATATATATAGAGAGAAAAATTGAGTAGTGAGTCCCTATCTATTTTCTTGTGTGTGTCTTCCAACCTTACCCACTTTTTTTGTATCTTCTCTATTTCCTTGAGCGTGTCTTTCAACCTTACCAACTTTTTTTTGTATTTTTCGTTTTTCAAACAAGTTCTAGAACTATACAAGTGAGATTATTTATTAAATGGGGTTTTTTATTATATTTTTGGCTATATTTATCCTCTAATGATTTTATTGTTAAATTCATATTTTATTGATCTCTATTTGATTTTCAATACCCAAAATTATTTATTTTAATTCTCTTCTTTAGTAAAAAAAAGTTGAGAAATATTTATTTTTATGCACATTAAATATAGGGAAAAACACTTCTCATGTTGTAGGAGAAGTGTATTCTCATGTCACACACACATGAAATGATAGGACCCACATATATATATAATTAGCATTATATATATGTGTGGGTCCCACCATTTCATGTGTGTGTAGGAATCTTCTTCTTCTCATGCAACATGAGAAGTATAAACCCCTTAAATATATCTAATTAATTGTATCCAAAAAAATTCTAATTAGGTGTTTTTTAATATTTACAATTTTTTAATAATATATTAAATTTTTATTTTAATAAAAATCTGAATCATTTTCCCTTTTGAGGAATCAAAACCCATCATTTAAAATTTGAGACAGAAAATAAAATAAGGATAAACTTGAAAGACTAAAAATTGTACTTAATCTTAAATTAGTTTCCAATTATTTTTGGTGACGAATTACTAGTTAATTTCATGTTAAGAACATGAGTAAAAATAATTAATATATCCCTTTCTATGTTAATTATAACAACTCTCTTGTAAATATATATTTAATTAAAGACTTAGTGTTTTTTTAATTATTTTCAATAATAATTTAACTTTTTTTTAAAAAAATCTCATCAATTATCATTATATATACATAAAAAAATTAATTTTTTTAATTATATATATATGAGTTTATCGTTGTTATGTCACTGACATAAGATTATGTCAAGTGAGCCCAAAACTACGTCGTTTTGGGGAGTTAAGGAAATTAATGAAGGGTGTTTTTGTATTTTTGTTTTAGAATTTATTATATGAGTTTTATTAAAAGATCCTTCATTAATTCCCCTGAAACAAAACTACGTCGTTTTGAGAGTTCATTAATTCCTCTAATCCCAAAACGACGTAGTTTTGGAGTGACTGACATAACCATATGTCAAGTGACATGACAAACGATAACCCCTATATATATATATATAGTATTCAATAAGATTAATGCATTTTTCAATTATTTTCTATTTTAACTAGCTTTTCAAATAATAATCCAAGTAATTTTCAATTTGAAAAAAATCATTTCTGTCACGTCAATCAAAACACAAATCACACTTACAATCTGACTTTTATCTTATCTTAAGTTTGTAAAAGTTAGATTGAAAAAAAGTCACTTCTGTCACGGCCATGATAGTGAAAACGTAGATTTTATCTGAAAACAGAAAGAGAATGAAAAATCGTAAAACGTAAAATCGTAACATAAAAAAATCGTAAAAACATAAAAGCGTTTGAAAAATTAGTTAAATCGTTTTAATGAAAATCGTAAAAACGTAAAATCGCAGTGATAAAACGAGTTTTTAACTACTATGGTCACGGCTAATCCAAACGGGCCAATATACAAGAGCAAAAGCACCCAAAGTTTGTTCAACCTGTGAGGAGAAACCTATAGTATCAACAGTTATGGTTAACGGTAATAAGTATGTCACTTGGCCTCCTCTGACTAAGATGATTCCACATCAACCACGGCAGCTGAGCTTGGCTCAGAAGCATCTTTTTGCTTGTTTTCTCCACGTGGGTCATTTGAAGGTGAGCCGCCTCCAAGAGCCGCCTCGTGCATTGGCCTCATTCCCATTTGCCCTTGCATGGCCTGTGGTTGTGACTGCTGCTGCTGCTGCTGATGATATGGATAACCAAATTGTGGTGGTGCCTTTGAGGGGAAAACACCTTGTTGCTGCTGAGCCATTGCCGCCGCCTGAGGATGTTGCATATAGTACCATGGTTGCATTGCTGGATGTGGGGCCATCTGCGAAGGTTTAGACAGAGCAATCAAACCGAGATTTTCTGCACCTGATAGACTTACCAAAGGACTAGCTTCTGCTGCTATTGCTACCACCACCACCACATCCTCTGGTCTTTAATATAAAATCTACTTTGTAGTTCAATTTCTTTCTTAAAATAGGTTTTATATTAAGGACCGGAGGGTGTATATTTTATGGATGTTTGAAATCAATCCTAGTCAATCATATCAAACCAAACATCCGAACAGCCAATTAGATCGATCAGAATATTTTTGTTAGAGTATGAGCCAAATCAAAACAAATCATGTTTCAATGTTTGGTTGAAGTACAGCAGAAGAACTAATTGGGTCTAATGTGGCCAGTAAACAGATTGATCTCATTAGGATGTAAAAACCATTAAAACAAACTAATGATAACTCTGGCTATCCTCAAATTTAACCTGTGGAGGCATGGCTGGCGTTTGAGGTGGAGCATCAGCAATGGCAGCTAAATACATTAAATTCTTCTGAAGCTGGGCTTGGTACCTGGGATCCCAAGATATTGGGAAATCATTACGTGAAACAATGCTAGATACGCGCAAAAACATCTTTATGATCTATAATCAGACAAAAATAGTAAGAAGTGAGGACCACGTTATAAGAAATTAAAATTTGAATCTATCATAGATAACATGACCAAAAGCAAGCCATGTGATAATTGTCTCACAAAATTCTCGCTCATTAAAACTAAAACAACATCAAGTGCTTTATGGGGCAGCTTTCCTAATTTCAATGCCCACGGTTCTTCTTTCATCTTCATAACTGAAATTGCCTCCTCAGATTAACACAGAAAAAAGTAGAAGAGGGGAAACTTGATATAAAAAACTGATATGAAAAATTATGGTAGGAGGTTCAATCCAGAACTCCCGTGAGATCTAAATTTTATAATTAGAAAAATATAAACGGTGTTTTCGCTCAGGGGAGGATGAGATAATGTGCTCACTATTCATATAGAACTAAGATATTTCAGACTAAAAGCCTGGAGAATAAAAACATTTAGACATGGTGGAGAATCCACTTACTGAGCACATTCGGCAAGTTTTCCAAGATTTTGATTGTCCAATATTGCCAGAATCAGCTTCTTGTTCTCATCAAGATACTGCAGTGTGTCACAATAGGGCATTCAAATCACACAAATTGACTGACTATTTGGACCATAATATATCATGTTTGATGATCTGAAGGATTTTTCTATTTTTTCAAAAACAGAAACAAAAGATATATAAGAAATTTAATTATAATTGAAGAACTCTATCAACAGAAGAGCTTAAATACACTAGCTTGATTTTCAAGGAGACATTTTCAATTCCAAAATATCGATTTTTTCCCAAGAGGAACAATAAAATACTATTCAATTGTTCATGGTATATATGAGACAGCCAGCAAATATAGTGTTTATTATTATTAAAGACGGGAGGTAGTATAATATTCAAACGATCATTCATGTTTAAGCTATGATAAAAAAATATAATAAGCCAGTTCAGTGACAAGTGAAGTCACCGCTTGGGATTATATGAATGACACACTAACAAGTAAAGCAATTTAGGACCAGTCTCCATCTCATAAAAGCTCAATTTTAATCCAACCTTATATGCCCCAGCTGTTATTGCAGACAGCTCGTGAAATTATGAACTTCTGCAGAAGTTAAAAAGGATACCTTTTGAATCTGCTCAGTACTTATGTTTGTAGGTGGAAATGAATTCATCATAGGGATCATTTGGGGTCTTTGTTGCATCTTCTGGGCAAGTAATTTGCACCGTAAGTAACGGAAATAAAAACCCTAATTTTACCAATTAATGCCCCAAACCCAGATGCAAATATGTTAAGAAAGATGACTAAGACGACAAGAAGAAAATGAAAGATAGTAACTTTACAGAAAATATAGGGAAAGAGAACCTGGGTTGGGATTATTGAGCTAAGAGTGGGAAATATTATTTGCTTTGGGATTCTGAGGATTTTTCGGATGTTGACGAGGCTCGGTTCCTGGGATTACAAGATAAGCAAGGCCACATAAAAATATGATGAAATAATACTACGACAACTTACTAGATTCCGGGAGGTTTGGAGTTTGCACAGTTGCCAAGTCCACAGGCAGCCTTCCTCAATCGCCAAGTACGGAGTATTTATCTCAACATTCCTCGGACTCTCTCGTCTGAGTCTCTGACGCTGGCCTCGTCCGAGCCCGGTTTGGATTCTGGTACTGTAGCATTACCTGAAAATGGGGCCAGTGAATGGGATTTTATGACTCATGATCCTCCTAGAGTCAGGCTCCTCAATTCAAAAACACAAAGACCAAACTTTAGATTGATGGATTAAGAAACTGATGTAGTAATAATGTGTCGGGGAAAAAAGAGAGATGTAGTAATAATGTAATTTCACAATTATGATTTAAAAACTATTAGGATTAAATTTACATTTACAACCTTTATAATAAAATAAGAAGTGAAAAATAGCACGCTCGTTTGCAAAAAACAGAAGAAAAAAAAGGAAAAAAGTTATGATAAAAATATTAAAAATAATTAAACAAATTTAAAAACTTCTAAATTTTAGTTATAATAATTTAAAACTGCAGTACAAAATATTTAAAAATAAATAAATTATAAGACATTAAATTTAAACTGCTCAAATTTTAATCTAAAACAGAGATGATTGTAGAGGAGAAGATGATAGGAATAGAAAAGTAAGAGAAGAGGACCGTAGTCAACCTCTTGTTATACGTTGTTTATATTTTTTGCCTTGACTTTTTTGTTTCTTTTTTTTTTTTGCCTTGGCTTGAATATTTTTTTTCGGTTGTCTATCCGGTATTCAAAATTTCGCCTTGACTAATCCAGATCCAACCAGGACTACACGTCTAGACTTAAATGATAAATCCCGTGTTAGTGGTCACTAAACTCAACTGACTTTCTCACTTTGGGCCTTACCTCACACTGGGCCCGATATTCACTTAGCTCTCAACAGACTCTATTTTGTAATTCCTTAACAACCCTTGCTTTGGGACCATCGCATGCGAGACGAAATACAATCCATATTCTTTGCCTTTTGAAAGGACAGGTGCCCACCTTTACTATTAGACAGTACTTCAAATAAGATTATCTCAAATAAAAGGATGTGTTTAGAAAAAAACAAATTGTTTGTCTTACAGCCTGTTTGGTACGAGAGATTTAGGACATGTTTGGTTTGAAGGGGTGAAATGAAATGAAAGCGTAAAATGTTACCTTCTTTGATTTTACTAATGGGGAAGGAGGCAAGGGGTTTTTAACTATCCATTGTTTAGTTTAAGATGGAATGAGAGGGGAGGAATGATGAATATTTACAATTCTACCCTATCATATTTGATTATATTTTTTATTTATATGTTATATAAATTAATTTACATCTTATCTATTCAATAATATATATGTGTGTGTGTTAAACTAATTTTATAATAATATATTTTTTTAACTAAAATTATATTTTTATTTAAATTTATATGAACATATGCTATAATTATAATAATATTTGATTCATAAATATATACTTTTATATTAAATTATTTTATAAAAATATCATTTTAATAATATAATATATTTTTATTTTATAATAAAATATTTTAACAATATCAATAATATTTTCATCTTGGGCATTATTGGAATATCACATAAGTTATAAGGGTAAACTAATCCAAAATTTTGGCTTCTCTCCAAAATCCCTCAATGTGGAGTTGAACGAAAATTGGGGTGTTGGAGGGGAGGGAATATAAACTTTGAGGTCTCCTCCCCTCTAAAATTTCAAACCAAATGAGAGAAGGGCTTTATTTTTCTTCCCCTTCTATCCCCTCCCCTATAACCAAACAAGGTCTTAAAAGGGAGGCCGGGAGGGGGATTTTTATAAGTGGGATGAATTTGGAAAAATTGTAGGAGTATGGTTAAAAAAAATTAATTAATTTCTCTTACTTTTTTATACTATATATCCTCTTTATTAAAATTTTATAGCTCCACTTCTTTATTTTTTTTTAAATCCAACTTCAAAAAATGTTCTCTCCACCCACTAGAGCCCGGAATACATGGAAGCACGCAAGCTATGCGCACGAGCCTGTGCTGCCCACACTTTCATGGGTTGGGCAATCGCCAACCCTAGCTCACATGTGCGGATTCGCGACCCAGCTCGTAGTCCACACAATTTTTTTTAAAAAAAAAAAATCCCCTATTTTTTGTAGATATTTTTCTCTTGTTTTTTTTTTTTTGGTTATGCTGTAACTACTTTATCTACGGCATATAACTTTTTTTTTTTTTAAATAGAACATTGTGAAAGTGAAATAATGAAATAGGTTAGGGTTTCTTTACACTTTGGGTTAATGAGTTTCAACACAATAGACCAGAAACCACTTTACAAGTTCACCTCAAAATTTATTTTTTTAAAAAAATTGCGGGCCAGTCCACGGGTTAGACAGTTTAGGCTTGTGCAGGCCACATTTTTTGGGGTCCAAAAAACCCAACCCTAACCTTGTCATAACCTGTGAGCTATGGTTTGAACCTGTTTTATTGGCCACTTTTCCTTGCCCCTCTTCAAACCAAACAACCTCCTATGACCGATCAAAATATGAATCCGAGCTTATACTTAGAGACAAAACAAAATTACATTCATTAGAAAAATACATGTGTCAATAAAGAAAATAATAAAGACAGATCAGGTTTTTTTCCTTTATTCTCTCCCTCTCCCTTTTGAGTTATAAAGCTGTCTTAGCCATATAAAGATTAATGAAAATGAATGTGAGAAGCATTATCTCTAGCTCAATCCCTGCTTTAATTAGTTTATAGTATTCCTTAATACATATTTTTTACCCACAACTTGTAAATTGTACTCCCTCCATTCCTTAATATACCACTTATTCAAGAAGTTAATATTGAATTTAAATAAAAGGCCCATTTTTTATATTTATTAGTCTTTTTTTAATTGACACTTATTGATACGCCTTCAAGGCTTCAATAATAATTAAGTGGGATGATCAATGCTTCTTTAGATGTATGAATTGGGAATATCTAGACCATGATTTTTTTTTTCAGTTGCTCTTTCACAAAAGCAGTTTGGTTTGGATGCTTCTCAATTACTCCTCCAAATGCTTCCATTATGGTTAAAAGTAGAGGTAGGATTAGCTTATGGCCAGTTGGGGCCTTAGCCCAGCTAATTTTCTAAAATCTTCTAAAATTTGTTAAAATATATGTACTTATTATATAATATTTTATTTTGGTCACTAATTTGGCCCCAGCTAATCTCTTAACAAGGCCCTAACTAATCTTCTAAATTTTTTAAAAATATATGTATTCATTATATAATATTTTATTATGGCCAGTAATTTGGTCTAATTAATCTTTTATCTTATCTATAATTTCACTCTCTCCCTCTTTTTTCTTTTCTTTTTTTCCTTTTGTTTTTTACATTTCCCCCTCGTCTTTCTCCACACACGACCGCCACTGCATGTCTGCACCAGTTCAGTGGCTCTGACTCTTTCACACTTCCAGACTTCCTCTTCTTCCTCCACGTCTTGCTCTACTCTGACTCTGAGTTGCTCTCCACGACTCCGCCCTCAGTCTCCCTCTTCCTCCGAGTCGGCAAGTCTCCGATGACCGAGTTCCGATCTGACCGTCCGACCAAGCGACCATTGTTCGACCTGCATCGTCGTCGATTTCTGGGCTCTGGCTCTTCAGACTTCATGTACCTCTCTAGTCTCTATGACTCTATTCCTCTTTAATCGAAGCTCAGATTTCTGCGATTTGTGTGGTTGTTTTAGAATTTAGAAATGATAATTGCTTGTTAGGAAGCTATCTGAAGCTGATGCGTTTTTCCCCATAGTCTCTTCCTGTGGAGGCAGACATGATTTTTTAAAGGGTTAAGGTGCGATTTGACCAATAAACTATTGGCTCAGGAGCGTCCAACACAATTAACTATTAAGTGGACCAAATATACCAACAAACTTTTAAAAAGGTGCAGCCAGCACAACGCTGTTAGAAAAAGTTAACGTCTGTTATCTAAGGTCCAAATTGGCCAACGAACTTTTACTTCAGGAACGCCCAGCACAAAAAAGTTTTATCAGGAGCGCCCAGCACAAAATGTTAAATTTTACTAAATTAAATAACTTTTTTCTCAATTGGCATTATTCAAAACTACTTGTATAGATATCTATGGAAAAAATTACCCATTCTTTAATTTTGTCAAAATTATAATTTTCTAAAATAAACAAATTTTTAATTAAAAATATAATTATATGATTTAAATAAAACTTAAGGTGTTTTTATAGTTTATTATATATGTTGAAAAATTATATGATTTATTTTTATTTTAGAAGAAATTTATGTGAGTTAAATAATTCATTTAATGTTAATTAAATTTAAAAAATCTATTATATCCTGAAAGAAATGAAATGAGTTTAATTTTCATTTTTATAAAAAGAGTTTAATGGATATCAACATTGATACTTTATAATATAAATCCGGCAACTTGATGATATATTTGTTAATTAAATGATCTATTGATTATATGAATATGAGACTTGTTGAAAAAAGAAGAAGATAATTTAAGAGGCTTGATGAAGGACAATTTAATAATAGGTTAAGGAGCAATTATAATGAGTTAAGGAGCAATTTTGCCTACGAAAATTTTATTAACATTAAATGAATTTTTTAACTCACATAAATTTCTTCTAAAATAAAAATAAATCATATAATTTTTTGTTTAACATATATTTAGACCATATAATTATATTTTTAATTAAAAAATTTGTTTATCTTAGAAAATTATAATTTTGACAAAATTGAAGAATGGGTAATTTTTGTCTATAAATATCTATACAAGTAGTTTTGAATAGTGACAATTGAAGAAAAAATATTTAATTTAATTTAGTAAAATTGAGAATTTTTCTTTGGGCGCTCTTGAGTAAAAGTTCGTTGGTCAATGCACCGAGATAACGGACGTTAACTTTTTGTCTAACGACGTTGTCTTTGGGCACTCCGAGTAAAACTTTTTTGTGCTGATTGCCTTTTTAAAAGTTTGTTAGTATTTTTGGTCCACTTAATAGTTAATTGTGTTAGACGCTATTGAGCCAATAGTTTATTGGTCAAATCGCATCTTAACCCTTTTTAAAATGAATGGTGACTTACTACATATTTTAAATTCCGCCAGTTGTGCTCTTTATACCATGGTTATTAAACCCGGACCGGACCGGCCGCTTCGGATCGGACCGGCTGGTTCAGACCGGAAACCGGCGAATCGGCGGTGAGACCGGTCCGGTCTTCCATAGAAACCGAAGTCGTCTTTTTTTTTTTGGAAGACTGAAGATGTTTACAGGGAGGGGGAGAGAGAGATGGAGAGAAACAGAGCCGACGAGAAGCAGTAATAACATTAGATCCAGTGAAAACAGGCCAGTGTAAACAGATCTGGTGAGCAGAAATAACACCGAAAGAGGTGAACAGATTCAGTCCCCCTACATCCAGAGATGCCGAGCACGGACCAGAAAACGCTGAGCACGAACCAGAATACGCCGAGCACGAACCACGCCAAGCAAGTGGGGGCCATGTGTTGGCTAGGTGGAAGGCTGGAGTTGATTTTTTTGAAGCTGGAAAAACGTAACTGTGAGAAACAAGATAATACGAGTTAGAGAGAGGAGCAATCGGAATTGAAGGGCCGAGCATAATGGAATATGAAAGAACTCAAAGAAGACAGAAAAGAAAAAGAAGATTAAAGCCTAGGATGCTAGGACATTATGACATAGGTATCTACTATCTAGTTTCAATTTTCAAAAGCATTGGTTAACAAAAATATAAATAAATTCGAATCATTGCCTAGGAAGTTTCAACCGTCAGCTTTGCGGCTAAAAGCTTCACTTTTCTCGATGTAAAGAAACACTTAAAAGTTTTTTATTTTACTTTATCATCTTACCATAATTTTATATTAATAATATCAAATCTTTATTTTTTTTTTACCGATTTGGTCCCGTTTGACTCGATCGACCCATCGACCCTTAACCCAGTACCTGGACTGGTTCAGTGACCGTCTGGGTTTAATAACCTTGCTTAATATCCACCATAGTATTCAAATTAGATAGGCCATGTGATTAAGTCATTATAAGGAACGAGTTCTTTGCTTAGCCGATGGAGTTAGGTACATTTGGGTCATTTTCATATCTAATATAGTTAAAGGATGTCAATGGGTCTTACTTTATAGGTAAATTTTCCTTCTAGTTCTTAGTATGTGCACCAAACATTATTGTTCGTTGCATTGAAATATTAAGTATTGGTTCATTCAAATGAAGGGCAGTACTTTGAAACATGGAATATCACTGTACACTAATTCGCAAGAGTGTTGAACTTCCCGGTCTTGGATTACTACTTACTAGTATGTCGGCTTTTCCTGAGCTCAATACATGTCTCTGCATATGGTGTTTATATGGAATTTACTAGTAGTAAATCAAGCTATGAAAGGTATTAACTATTTGGCACAACTTTTAGATCGTGGGAGATAAGCAAGGTGTTGTTTTTGGCAGGTTGCTGGAGTGTCCTTTGAAACCTACAGCAAAGCAGAAGTATTAGGTATGTGAACCTATTTTCTCGATGATACTTGTTGGTAATATGTTTTTGGGGTGTTCTTCTACATTTTGAAATATGATTTTGTTTTCTCTAGTTATTCATGATAGGAAACAAACCAATCTTTTGTTTTTACGACAATATATGGTGAACCAAGGTTGTTTCGCCCTATTGGTAAGTGTTCTCAGTTATTCATCTGCAGATTCTTGTTCTTTGTAGGTAGATGTTGTTATGTAGGCAAATGTTAGCAGTTAGTTGCTCTGTTTGACTAAATTTTGTTATACTTGCTTATCAATTTTTTAATGTTAGTTTCTTGTGACCATGGATTATGCGACATTTACTTTTGACATTTGTAAAGCCAAATATAGGAGACAACTAGCACTAAATGTCGACTACTTTTTGGCCCTCTTTCCTGTTATGATTTACTTTAGTTTTGTGGATTAAGTAGTACTATAAGAATTTATGTTTAGTGACAAATTTATTGTAGGTTGAAAAAGATGAGTAAGGATAAACAGAAAAACATAGATGGGTTCTTTAAGAAGAAAGTCTATCAATATGTTTATTTTTTTCCCCGGCTAAAAAAATTTCATGGTTCCGCCATTGGTTAAAAGGTCTCTTCCTGCATCAGATGAATACAAAGTCAGGTAGATTTGATAAAAGGAATCATTATCCTTCTGAATATTATTTGGAGAAAGAAGAATCTGGCTTTGCGTCAAGGAAAAATTCACAATCCTCAACAGGTGATTAATGAGGTATTTTCTTCAATGAGTAATTTCTCATCGCTTGCATTTCTTCAAGTTCAGAATGCAAAATGCAACAAGATCACAATTGTTTCTCATCCTCTTAATGATGGCACACAGTGGAACCTGATAGTTTGTAAGGAAAAGGTAACTGAATCAAAATCGATACTTGTTTTCATCTGTCTATATGATTTACCTCTTCAAGAGTTCCATTGGAAGAGGAGAACCAACACTGGTCTAGGTTTTATCCTTCAATGCTTTAGAGCTTTACTAACTGTGGATCATCTCTTCAGGTTTGCTTTCGCAGGAGACTAACAATCTTCAGATTTCTTGTGTTGGAAGGTTAGGGATTGATCTTCAGAGGATAAATAAATCTAGGACAGGTGTAGTTGCCTATGATATCAAATCATTCCTACTTCACTTTAATTCAGATACATAAAAGTTGTTCCATGAACAACTCAATTATTTGGTTGCACAACAAAAAATAATTTTTTAACTATATTTAAAACAATACTTTGTCTATTTCATAATATAAAATTGGGTTAAGGAGCAAATTTACCAATAAACTATTAGCCCAGGAGCACCCAACACAATAAACTATTAATTGGATCTTAAATACCAACAAACTATTTAAAATGTAAAATGAGCACAAATCTGTTGAAGCAATTTAACGTCCGTTGGTTCCCTATTCACCTCTTGCTTCCATCTTCAGCAACCTCCTAGTTCGCTATTAATCTCCTGCTTCCATCTTTATCACCATAGTCGACCACCATCTCCGTCTCTTTCTCACTCCCTCTCCATCCGTCGACCCTCTCGCCGTCTAGCTTCTTCATTTCCACCACAGCAGCAAGTATGCCTATTAATAACACTATTGGACCAAATCTGAGAACCCAATAGCCTGAAAAATTGCAGTAAAGGAATCAAATCAAATCCAGATCACAGAAAAATTGCAAAGCCAGGCAAGAAATCAAATCCATCACTATTAATAACCCCAATCCCTAAAGGACCAAATCTGAGAACCAAATAGCAAAGCTCAAATGAAAGGACCAAATCTGAGAACCCAATAGCAAAGCTTGAATGAAAGGACCAAATCTGATGGCTTCCTTCCTTTCTAGTGGATTAGCTACCAGGAATCAAGCATGAAGCATAAGGGAATGATTTTTGCATGGATAATCTTTAGCAATCACATCCTTTTCATTCCAATTTCTTCGCTCTTTCCACAATACCGACATCACCTCCCTCAAGTTCTCATCAGATTCGAGTTTCATTGGAGCAGATTGATGAAACTTACCGATCTGCCCTTCACCCGCACGAATGGACCAAAACCAGAGGAAAGAGAAGTCGATCTTTCAGCCATCTCGTGTTCGAGTTTCATCGGAGCAGATCGAGCTCTAACATATGTTAAATAAATTAGTTAATTTAACATATGTTGTATATCATTTAATTATATATTAATAGATAAATCAGGCGAATTAATTTGGTATAACAAGATAAACATAAATGTTTAATTAATTTGGTATAACAAGATAAACATAAATGTTTTAGAGTAATTTATTTAATTTCCTTAATCTCTATAAAAAAAAGTCACTTAATATTGTACAAGCATTGAGGATCAGAGTTAGTATTTATTATACTTTAGGGTTACAGTGTAAAATGTATGGGCTTTTACTCAAAAGGTATCTAACACCAAATGCTTCTCTCTGTTGTGATCCCCTGTTCCTTCACTCCTCTTGTTCTTTTTATTAGAAAATATTACTATCTCCGGTCCTAATTATAAGAACACTTTTGTAGTGTAATTTGCACTATAAAAATGTTCCTATAATTAGGAATGAAGGGAGTATATTAATAGTGATAATGAATTAAGGGCATTTTGGTATTTTTATGAAAATATTATGCGACCCACCACAAAAAGTGACGGTGTTAAGTTAGATTTAACGGTTGTATAAAAAAAAAGTTAGATTTAACGGTCGTTTTATTTTTGCACCTATTTTAAGAATTCAGGGATACTTTTGCATCTCCGAACAATATTTGATGTTGAATGTCCTTTGAGTAAAAACTCATGTGCATTTTTCTAGCTAACCCTATAATTTATTTCTTTGTTTTTTTTTTTTGATATAAAAATTTTAGGAAAGGGGTCGGGCTCACCCACAATCCAAGGGCAGGGGCGCGCTTGAAGCCCAGTCCGCAAGACATACCTGGACAGAGAGAGCACACACGCTCCACTTCTACCAATAGCGTTTCCACTCCTTCCCAACATGCTCCACCTCTACCTAACCCTATAATTTATTTCATTTCGTCCGCATAAGAAGGGTTGCCATTTGGACCCGACCCGAATAAAACATTTTTCTCTTCTCTGCGAGTTTGTGTATCTCAAGTCCGGCCTTTTGTTTTCAAGTTCTCTCCCCGTCCCCGTCAACTTATGTTCAAAGTTACCCAATCTCCCAACGCAGAAAACCTCAATCCTGGCTTCGGATATCTGGAAACGCCTGTTCCCGGCACGAACAAGAAGACCCATACCCGTCCCAAGAATCCTCCATATTGGAATTGGGCGACGAACTAATTTTATCCCCGGAATGGATTTAAACTTCTTCAAGTTGTGCTCTGGCCTCAGAGTTTTGGGCTACTTCATGATCTTATTGTTCGCCGCTATCGTTGCTGTTACTTACTACGCCGTTGTTTTGGTCACCTGGGGCCCCCTCTTGTTCCATGGTGGAGTCTCCTCGTTCTTGGCGATTGCCATAATCGTAGCGTTTCACATCCTGGTTTGTTTTCCAAAATCACGTTTTGTTTGCGACAATTTGGATCGTTTAACATTTTGCTGAGATTGCAAAGTTGGGGTCGAAAAGAAAAAAATCGATGTTTTCATGGTTTTCACACTTCATTGGGTTTATTACTTCTGTAGCGCCATTGGCTGGGCGTGAAACTTTGAACTTCTGTTTTTAGTGAAACTGGAAAGTGTAGTTACATATAGTCATAGTCATTCACTGAGTAAGGAGTAAGGAGTAAGGAGTAAGGAGTAAGGACTAAGTATATTTTTTAAGTAGCAATATGACGAGAGGATGGATGCAGTTAAAATGATGTACGGATATCTGACTTGATCTATGAGTAACTTATGATTGCAACTTTGTTTGGGGCGTTGGATGTGTCGTGGATTTGGTGTATACAATTCACCATATAAAAGTCAATGTCTCCTATGTGTCAGGGAAATGGAATTAAGGCTATTGAATTTCATTTGGTAGCATAATAAAAATAACCACTTCCACTTGTTTTGGGTACTTTATTTGCACATGCGCTCCTGACTTGTGTGCTTTCGTTCAATTTGCAGCTTATAATGTTAACCTGGTGCTACTTTATGGTGGTATTCAATGATCCTGGCCATGTGCCTGAAAATTGGAGACTTCTATCAGAGGATGAGAGTTTAGAAGCAGGTATCCCTACAGCATTCTTGAATCATGTTGCGCCTGAGACTTCAGCTTCTGGTAGGATGGAAAGAAGACGAGAAACTGGATATTGTAGTCGTTGCCAAAATGGCAAGCCCCCACGTTGCCATCATTGCTCAATCTGTATGTGCTTCTTTATCTCAAATTCTATTCTCTAACATTGCTTGATAGCTTTTTATGAATATACCATGCTGAGCTGAAAAAATATAATGGAAGATGAAACCATCTTAGTTCTTTTCACGTTTCTGTAGGCCAAAGATGTGTTCTTAAGATGGATCATCATTGTATTTGGGTGGTGAATTGTGTTGGTGCACGTAACTACAAGTTTTTCTTCTCTTTTTGGTAAATATTTTTCCTTTGTTCTTCTACATTGCTAATTGTGGCTAGTTGAAATTTTAGGAAATATTTATGGTTTCCATTTTTATCTGTCCAATTCACATTCATGGAATTTGGTTTATTGGCATGTTATGAGATGAAGTTTAGTGACCTTGGCTCCCACTTCTGTCAATGGTGGGAATATTATATGTTCTTTGGAGGTTTTGGGGGTTTATTAATAGGACGTTGGAGCTCCCACTTGGTAGTTAAGAAAAGGGATCATACAGTGTAAATAAATGGATCTGGTTCTCTTTGGACATGAGTAAGCAAAAGTGTGTAAAGATTTCTTTGATAAAGGGATTCATGCAGTGTTAAGTACTTAAGTTTGAGTTTCATTTAAAGAGTTTTGAATATGTGTTCTACGAATCTAATTATCAGATTTCTTACATTTGTACAGTCTGGTCAATTGATGTTTAGTTTGCATATTAGTGTTGAGGAATAACAAATTTTAAGCAGATACTTTTTATCTTTTTATTTGAATAAATAAACTAAAAGGTAAAGTTTTAATATGTATAATATGACCCAAAGTTATTTATTACCAATCTGTTACAAGATAGAAGCAAACATAGAACTTGTCAGCATCCAAAGAGTGGCTGATTTTAATTTTAATTCCAGTACCTTATCCATTAGACCATTACTGCCATGTCAAATTTTTTAATTTCTTTTCTTTTTAGTTTAAATGTCAAATTCTTTTGTTAAAATAACTAAAAAGGATTAAATATTCAAATAGAACTTCCACCTTGTGTTCTTTCAAGTATCCAGAAATTGGTGATTTCCATGTTTTTAATCAGCATTCAAACTTATGAGTTTAGTGATTCAGACATTACATTCTTGAGAAGTGAGAACAAATTTATTTGATTTCTTAATATAAACAGCAAGCGCATACCATTATTATTATTATTTTTTAACACAAGAAGAGAAAAAAAATATGTAAATAGTGGAATTGCTGATCATAGGATTGCTGGCAAAGGCAGTTCAGGGGGAGGGGAAGGGATGAATGATATGCTACTTTCTGATCTTGACTCTTTATTGTCCCTGATTTTCATACTTTTTCCCCCTCCTGATAGCTTTATACATTCCTTGAGACAACGCTGGATTGCTTAGCTTTAGTGCCTAGTTTTATCAGATTCTTTGGAGAAGCCAAGAATCGTTCATTATCTCCTGGGAGCTTTGCCGTTGTCTTTTTGGCTTCCAGTAAGTTGTTTGATTTTATTAATCAAGTTCTTTCACTGGTTAGTTCTGCTCTCTTGATCATTACTAATGGCTCTTGCATATTGTGCCTTGATGCAGTTCTTAATTTAGCCTTTGCACTGAGTCTTCTTTGTTTCGTCATTATGCACTTATCTCTTCTGTTAAGCAACACGACGTCAGTAGAGGTAATCAATTCAATTTATTTTCTTTTCCCCCCTAGCTGAACTGGTATTTTTATATGATTATGTTTGCAGACATGCTCGCATGGATAGAACTATTGTTAACTATCAGCAAACTCTATGATAATCATGCTAAAATTGAGCCTTATATTTTGGACCAAGCTAAAATTTTCAAATGGACCATGTATTTAGGACTGGAGAGAGTAATAGATGTTACAAAGGAAATGGATTCTTCTGTCTTGCAGCCTGTTTGGTATGTGCTTGGGTAGGGCATAAGACTAAAGAATCATGATTTGAATTGCAAGCGAAGTATATACTCCCTCTGGTTCTTAATATAGGATATATTTGGGGAGTCAATCTTGATCCTAACTATAATACCTAGTTTTTATATTTGTTAATCTTTTTCTAATTTACTCATTGATATTCCCTTAACAAAAATCAAAGAGAAGAGGGAAGCAGGGAATTAAAGAAGATGACTAGAGTGTTTTAGAAAATACATGTCATATTAACTAACTCAACTAACTTATTTAATTTAATCAAATTAGGTAAATATGTCTTATATCACGAATTGAAGGGAGTATTAATGTTAACATAGCCTGCCAACTTGACTTATGAATGTAATCGGATCTTATCAAAGCTCACATACTAGCATTCATTGTTTAATCTAAGACAGCAGAATCATGATTCCAATCACGATACAACTATTCAGTAGCCTTAGCTATGATTCCTTATCATGTTTCTTGATTCTTTTTGCTTAAGCTCTCCATTGAAAATCATGTGACAAGTTCGATTTTTTAGGTATATGAGAAGAAAAAAGGTGTTAGATGGAGATATGACCTCGGTCGGAAGAAAAATTTTGAACAGGTGTTTTCTTTAAACATGCTTTCGTGGATCTCACACAAACAGGTTAATTATATGGAGTGAAAACTTCAATTTCCAGAAATTGAAGAATAACATGATAATTGTTGGAAACCATGCTCTTAATTTTTCAGGAAACTTTCTTTTTCTTTTTTGCAAAGAACCAATTATCTTTCTCAATAATGTGATGTTTTTTATATGATTTAACAAGAAATAGAATTCTTCTCTGCCAACACACTGCCCTCACAGAATCATGTTACATATTTTACACACAAGTCCACATGTCAAATTTTTATTGGAAACCTGAGGTTTTGGTCAAAATATTTGATGACAACTGATTAATATCCACTGTGGTGATTTGGTTTTCAAGGTTTTTGGGACAAAGAAAGCTCTATGGTTGCTTCCTTTGATTTCAAAAGAGGATTTGGATAACATAGCAGCCTTGAGGGGCATCGAATTCCCTACACGTTCAGATGGTGAAGCATGAGGCTTACACTTCAACTTCAAGCTGTCACTCACAGGCTTATTCCTTCAAACCTGTCTGCTACTAATGATGCCTTGCTCTGTTCTGCACTTGTGCTTTGCTTCTTGTTCGTTAGGTGTGTGTGTGTATATTCTTGTACATTAGGTCATATTCTTTCCTGTATTATTTGTTTCAATGGATGCCATATTCCTCAGAGATCAGATTGTTTTTAATGATTGTCCTGTATTTGATTGGTTGCATCAAGTGTTATTTGGTGGTGGGAATCAATCATATGAGCAAAATGGAGTCCATTTTGAACGCTTGACTTACACCTGGCATACCTTTAGGCGGATAGTCCTTATTTAATGTAGTATTTGAATTCATTTGACCAAAATCTTTACTTTTTTGTTTTCTTTTTATTATCATGCTTACTTGTGCTGCGCACCTGTTTTGACTTTTGATGCTCAATCAAAAAAAAGAAAAAGAAGAACCAGTGGGATCTTGTGATGCATTTGTATAGCAATATTGAGGGCTTGAGTTTAGCGTGAATCTAAAGTGAAAGTTCAGTGTTTATATTTTTGGAATTACTATAAGGTATAAAAAAACTTAATTATCAAGAAATCTCAATAACAACTTAGGAGCGTGTAATAATAAATTTCAGTATAGGAAATAACACTTCATTTATCATTGAGACTTTTAGTATAACTCTTTTCCTTAGGATCTTATATAAATTCCCCTTTATTGCTTTTTTTTCCTTAAAAAAATCGTTTGGTATTTTTAAAGTAAAAAATAGTGATGCTACTAATAAAACTACTTGGATTAGAATAATGTCATTTTTTATATATTGTCTAATCTGATTGTCGAAAACTCTTTATTTTTGTTACTATTTCAAAAGTCAATAAGATAGACAAAGAAAAAATCCATATGAACACGTCTTTTCTCAATATATATATATTAGTTGTTTATATAAAATCTTTGATTATTTAAGTAGTATATACAAATGATTTTCATATACAAAGTTTTTTCCTTTTTCTGCTCTATCTGTCTTTTTTGTTTTTTGTTTATCAAAAATAACAATACAGGTTGGCTTTTCAACACACTGCATTATTATTGTCTTGGCCAAATAAAAAAAACACTGCATTATTGGAAAGCAAACGTCATATGTATTTGAAAAAGCTTGAAAGAGAATCATAGAGAGGGAGAGGATGAGGCAGGAAGAAGTATTTGCAAAAATTAAGATACAGAAGACTATTTAAGAAAAATTACAGCAAACATTTTTTTTTTAAATTTTAAAATAATCGTCTCTAACAAATTTCCAAAATTAACACACGAAATTGCATAAAGAAGTACATAATTCAAAACCTCAACTTCATTTTCTCCGTGGGAATAAAACCTTAAACCTTTTTTCCCCCATATACTTCAGATTACAAGTAAGCTTTTATAAATCCATGTGATGGCCAGAAAGTCTATTATTATCACTTCATATATTTGCACGTGTAAAAATCTAGGGAAGGCAACATCTCGACTCTATGACTTGCTCTGTTTTCCCATCTCTGTGTGGTCCACGTTCTCATCCATGTCTTCCTACATCAATCAGAAAAACCGGCCCCAGATATCAACTTCCCCTGTACTTTCCTTCCTTTATTACTTCTTTTTCTCTCCCTCTCTTCAATAACAAGATCTTTTTAATCTTATCCAAAGCTTTTAACTTTTCTTACACCAAGAACACTCTTGCAGATCATATATCATAACAGTTCAGAATTACCAAGACAATTGATATCTGACAGGTGGCTTAAGAACTTATGAGCCTATTGTTAGTTTATTGGTTCTATGAACCGTTTGAGACAAAAACTGCAAGAAAGGGACTGTTGTAATATCTAAACGATATAGTATAATCTTCATTTGAGTTCAGTCATTTTTGTATTTTCCAGTATTACAGAATTCAAAGAAGCAGAATAAAACAGAGAACTTATACATAAAAAAAGAAGAAGCTTACTTCTTTCACTATCTCTTGAGATCGTTGACTTGTTCTTCTTCTTCATGTTGTTTCTGGGAAAAACTTGGTCCAGAAATGACCAAAGAAAGCCCTACCATGAGTGGTGTGATAAACAGAATGAGGCCAAAAGGCACCATCCAAAGCTCACTGTTTTTGGGATGATACTTGTAAATCCACCATCCAAGAACAAAGCTTCCTACGATGCTAACCAACAACGATAACAAGAAGATCAACTTCAAGTATGGCTTCACTTTCTTCTGTGACTCCTCATTATTGCACCCTCCATTTTCGCCTCCCTCCTCTGATGATCCCATGCCCTGAAACAAAAAATCAAACAAAACCTGTTTCTTGTAATTTCCAGAATATACAAGAGCATGAAAAAAGAAAATCCCTATATGAGATGAATGAGACTTGGGGCTAGTAAGTTACCTGGAAGTCTTAGGGGAATCTGATCGAACAGTTGGTGGGCGTGGTGAGATTGGTGCAGCGAAGAAGGGAGCTACGAGTCACACAGATACAAAGCGAGCAATATTCACGGTTTGGCGTGCCCTTTCATTAAAAGTTCTTCGGCAACTCATATATTATTCTCAACTTAAAATATAAGTCATTAAAAAAACATAGAATACCAGATACTACGTGTAAGCTGTAATAAAAATATCTCCTATCCGAACTTCTCAATTCAGCTGCTTGGAGGTTTCGGTTTGGCCATTAAATTAAACTTTCTTATAAACATGTGTTTGGTGGGTACTATTGTTTTATATGTGCTTACTTCCATATATTATTTCCCCTTTTATTCTTTTTAAAAAGAAATATTAAAGGTTATAAAATAACATATTTTATAGGCATATGAATAAAAATAATATTTTAGGGAAGTCAATACTATTTTGTGATAAATAACTAAAAGTAAATTAATTATCTAGTTTTTATTAAATGCCGGAGGTAGTGTCATCCTAGCTTTTGTTAGTAATAAAATTTGACCTATACGGTTTAATTTGTTGAAAGTCTCTTTGATTCAACCACATTACATACTTACAATGGCAATAATCATGATTGTATTACCAAGAAGAAAGTGTTTAGTTGCTCTTTAATTTGGTAATATGTTTTACCATGATACTCCATGCGGTCCTAATTATAGGACATACGAGTATTCACTTAATTCTAGAGATTAAGGATAATAGTTAAATTAGTTAATTATATTTGTTTTCCTAAAATGCCCTTATTTAAAATGGTTTTTGCGCTTTTTCCCCCTCCCCCTCAACATCCCCTCTAATGTAGTGTCTCTGTTCAGCGTCTTGTTTTGCTCCACTTTAGCGTCCCTTACAAGTTTGTAAAACACCCAACTATTATGAAAACAATAAGAACATTTTAGGAAGAAATTGATAAAAATTAGAATTCTATCTTATAATTAGGATCAATATCAACTCTCAAATGTTATCATATAATTAGTACCGGAGGGAGTAATGATTATTATCAAAATTTTATAATTGTTGTTCATAGTCACCTCCCCCTTTGCCACCAGCCCACCACCATTGACAGCCACCGCTCCACCTAGAGAGTCAATGAATTTGGGAAAGAATGAGTCGTCTACTTTTTTTTTTTAATATATTGAGGGGGTATTAAGGACTTTTCATTGTTAATTTGGTTAAATTAAATATAAAAATAACCTTTTTAATATGAAGCCAAACATGTTAATGTAATAAATATTGCATGGCACTTCATTGCATTGCCATCTCTAAATATGCATGAATTGAACCAAACAAACGCCTTCCTTTCCAAAAGTGAGAGAACAATGACTTCTATAATCATACGTCGATATCATAGATCAATAGTCAATGATCTTTTAGGGTAGAAAAACCAGAAACAGTCAATAACGATCAATAGTTTGTTTAAATTTTATACTTAAAATGAGGCTCAACTTTCCGAATCAAGCCATTTATGATTATTCTTTGTATTTACTAATGTGCTTCTCCCTCGTTTTTTTTATTATTTCCCCCTTGCACACCAAACAACTCTTGTTTACTTGTCGACTGTCGTCATCTTCTTCAGTTCTTAAATACTGCAACTAGCAACCTCCTTTGTCTCGTATTTTTCTGATGAGTGATCCAACGAATCTTAAGTTGTGAATGATTATCATTAATATTCTTGTATTATGCTTTTGGGTAGAACAATGATTGTAAAAGTTGAATCAGGAAGCTTCTTACCTGAGTTTCCATGAAACAATGATGAAACCAGCAAGGTAAAAACGTGGGAGCAAGCAAATGATGATGTGGGAAAGTAGCCCACTTCTTTGACCCAAAGGCCTCCTTGTCTTTTCCTGGCCCCAAGTCTCAACATGATCCATACCACTCTATATTTTAATTTTACTTTGGACTTGGGCCTAATATCTATCGGGTCGGGAGCGTTAAGGTTAAATATGATTCTCGGGATTTAAACTTGTATTCTTCTTCTTATGGAGATGAGACTGCTGACCAGGGGCGGATCCAGAAAATTATTTAAGGGGGGCACCAGTGGCGGGGAGGATTCAGGGGAAGCGTCCCCGAAATTTTTTTTTTAAAGGAAAGTTTTAAATGCATTAAAAAACAAAAGAATATAAACAATAAAGGAAAAAAAATATCAAAAAAATAAAGTGAATACTGATGATGTAATAAGATATGCAGTTATTTTACAAACCTGTCATTTAAAAAAACAAGGCTAAGTGTTGTTAGAAATGTAGCTACATAAATTACAGTGAAGGGTGGGCACTCAATAAATTCAAATACATATATTTTAATAACAAAAGTATATTACAATAATAATAATTATAATGTCATCCTTCTAGGCCTTAACTTTTTAAATTCCATCATAATTGTCTTATTATCAATGCTATCAAATACATCTTTAACAACAACAAAAAATTTGGAAGAGACAAATTTAAGAGTGGGCACTAAATACATATTTATATAAAAAATGTTAACCAAGTGAGAAATTTAAGGGGGGCACTTGTCCCCCAATCCGATCCACCTCTGCCGCTGACCATCTCAAACAATAGCGTGTTGGTATACCACTTTATATTTTAAATTAGAGAAAAAAAAACTTGCTACATTCTAAAATGTGGAATATAATTCTTGTTATAAGAGGTGCCCATATTCAGGTCTCAAACAGGTTTACCCATACTATTAATAGTGTATATTCTCAGGTTCGTAATGTAAGACATATTTGGGAGTTAATCTTGGTCCTAAATATAATATATAATTTTCATTATTTTCCTAATTTATCCCTATTGATGCTCCTTCAACAATAATTAAAAAGGATAGAGAATGAGGAATTAAGGAAAGTGACTTAAGTCTTTTAGAAAATACATATCATATCACTAACTTAACCAATTTATTTAATACCCTTCCAGTCCTAAATATATGACATAGTTTATAGTGCAAATTACACTATAAAATATGATCTATATTTAAAATCAGAGGTAGTATAATTAAATTATGTAAATATCTCTTATATTAAAGACTGAAGGAGTATATTGACTATATTATAAAATAGTTAAGACTATAGCGACTGAGTTGCAGTAAGTCAAAATTAATTTAATGACTGGGTTATAATAAAGTCAAAACTAAAGGAACTAAGTTGTACCGAATTAAAGTGTATGGATTGGGTTACAACATAGCCAAAACCATAAGGGCCAAAATATTCATTTTCCTTTTTTTTTTTTTAAATTTAAAAGGTAGCAACTCTCTGTTTAAAACTGATAACTATGACAATACGTTAAAATCGGAGAGCATATACATAACGTATTTTATCGAACAACATACAATAATGATTAAAATTAGAATGGGCACTAAATATTTTTTAATCGTATCGATCAACATTACTACGTTTTAAAATCACCGGAGTGACATTGAACTTGAAAAAACTTTCAAGGCAATATTACTTCTCAGTAAAAACTTTCGGGATGGATTTGCTACTTAATTCAAAGTTATATCGGAAACAATATCCTTTTTTTAGGGGGATAAGGATTTTTTTTGGCCATATGTTTGTAAGATAAGGATGAATCCCAAGAGAAGAAAAAAAAAATCTTGAGATTCAGTGAATACATTTTTCCCTCTTATATGGTCCCTATAATTATTGTTTTTTGGTTTTTAATTTGTAGCAAGATTCAATGAACTTTTGAAGAAAGCACGACGTGCACGAATACGTGAAATTTCCTGATATGGATCATTCATTCATTCTTTTGATAACATTCTTAATATTTCAATAACTTTCTAATTATACTTAAATCAATTCCTTAAACCACTAATAACTTTCTAATAAAATAGTGCAATTTACATTATAAAAGTGTTCTATAATTAGGACCGGAGATATTAATAATAATCAATCTCAACAGGATAAAATAGAAAAAAATTTCAGCCAATTTACAAATTAACCCCATTTTTCAACTGAAGTGGTAGCTAGTTCTTGTTGTATTTTAATTCATTTTCTTTTGTTCCGTTCTTAACTTGGTTATTATTAATATCATTTTACTTATTTACCATAAAAAGTTGATAGTCCTCGTGCTTTAAATATGTTCAAATGAATATTAAATAAATACTACCTCGGGTTCTAATTATAAGACCTAGTTGACTTTTTTTTGGAGAGATTAAGGAAGCTAAATAAGTCACTACTTAATCAATTCATATCTTGTGTATGATTAGATTATATATTAGTTTATTAGTCAAACTAATTAGTTTGAAGAAAAAAATAAAAATAATCTAAATAATTTAATTAGCTTCTTTAATCTTTCCAAAAAAATGATATTAAGAGCACAAGGACTAGTATTTGCTTGACAATTTGAAAATTTTGAGTATTAAATTAATACCAAGTAAATCATAAGGATCAGGTCAAAGATTACGATGTAATGTTTTTCAATACTGTGTTTTTAGTCATAAGCTCCAAGTACTATTAGCCGTCCATAAAAATGAATCCCTATCAAAATATTAATAATTAAACTAAATTAAATGAAACATTTTGTATTGTGTAGGAGCCACGTCATAACTCATAAGGCACGACTCTGGGTGGGCGCAACTATAAGTGAAGATCACTCTTGCTGTCATCGGGAGTGGCTACGGTCCACTGCAGTGGACCGTCCACTGCCCTTTTTTACATTAAATTTGTATCGCGTGCGGTGTGTATGACGCGTCACGGGAGGAAGAGGATGGGAAGAGAAGAGGATGGGAGCCAGATCTGCCGTCATCATTGTCAATCTCTACCTCTCGTCTTCTTTGGGTTTAATTGATTTTCTTTAAGTTCAATTGGTGAAGGGATTGAATATTTTTACTAAAGGGAAGGTTCGATTTTAGAGTTAGTTAAGACGTTGGGGAAGATTCTAGGGTCACAAGAATGATAACCCAAGTTAAGGTGGAGATATATGTACTCTTACCCGAATTCCTTGTAGAGTGGGCTCTAAGCAAAAGGCGGATCTAGGTACATGAACAGGAGGCAAATGTCCACCCTTGAATTGGGAATTTTTTAAAAAAATTAATACATGTTTAAAAAATTAATACATGTTTGAATGATCACCCACCCTTAAATTAAGTGTCCATCCTTAATATATCAAGACTACACTTCGTAATCGAATGGGGGATGAATGGTTGAATGATTGTTTAATGCCTTATATTGAAAAAGATGTATTTGATAACATTGATAAAAATGCAATTATGATGGAATTCCAAAAAATAAGGCATAGAAGGATGACATTGTAATTATTTTTATTGTAATATACTTTTGTTATTAAAATATATGTACTTAAACTTATTGAGTGATCACCATTGTAATTTATGTAGCTACATTTCTAACAGCACTTAGCCTTACTTTTCTAAATGAAAACTTTTTAAAATAACTGCCTCTCTTATTACATCATCAGTATTCACTTGATTTCATGAATATGTTTTTGATATTTTTTAATGCATTTAAAACTTTCCTTAAAATATTTTTTTGGGTAGCAAACCCCAAATCCCCGCTAATGGTGCCCCTTCAGTAATTTTCTCGAATCCGCCTTGGCTCCAAGCGACCTTCTTTTGATGTGGGTAAGCCCAACCCTCTTTTAAAATTCTCTCTCAAAAAAAAAAAAAAAAAAATCCTTGTCAATCTCTGCAGCTAACATCCAAAAATGTCGTTATGGCCTCTCATGAGACCTTGTCAAACATTCCTAATTTTCAAATCAGTTATTGTTAACAAATAATTTTCATAAAAAAATAAAAATCAAACACTTCTTAAAATGTCCAATTCGATTTTTAACCTAAAAAATAACAATTCTGTAACAGCCTATTTATATTAACTTAATAAAATAGCATATTTAAAGAAAATGTCTTTAATAGAGTTACTATCAGTTGTGTCCGATAATGTTTGAATATAATTAAATCAGATAGTTATATAAGAAAATAGTATATATATATTTTCAATGCTAATCCATCATATTAATTAAATACAAAAAAAAAACATGATTCATTATTCTACTTATTTTTGTAAAAGTATGGACCACACTAGTTATTATCAACTTTTGGATTATGTGGAATGCTACACTCAAATCAAAAAATAATCTCTCCTTTTTTTTAATAAATTTCGAAAACAAATAATTGTATGGTCATGAATCAAAACCAACAATAATTGAGCTTACATCATAATCATAATAATATTAAATAAATTAATAATTATTATGCAAAAGCATCATTTGATTCTGATTAATAAATCGCCGGCGTACTATGTTCGCGCTGATTGCAATGTTAATTACATAACTACCCTCCACCACTCGTGCATAGACAAAGTATTTAAATACTCTAATTTTACATAAGCTCGGGGATTTATTACCAAAGTATTGTTCACTTCGCAATTTTTTTTTAATGAAACAAAAAATACATAAACTTATCAAATTAATGCTAATAAAATTCATTTTTAAATGTATCTTACCATTAAAAAAATTTAATCAGACGAATTAGGATATCGTTTTTCTGCCGAAACAATTGCAGAACATATGGTGGGACCCGCCTCGTGCTCCTGGCCCCACACGCTTCAGAGTTCAGCCACGCACTTATCCTCATCATCCATCCATCCTTCTCCTCTTTCGTCCTCCTCATCACCACGCAGATTTTTGCGTTTTTCCCATTCCGCAAGAGACAAAACCATCAGTTTCTGAGCTTCGTTTCGCTTTATTTCAGCTCCAAATTAGAGCATCCCCAACATTCAAAACCCTTCAGAAAACTCATATCTTCAAGGCAAAAAAAAAGAGCATGAATGCCGCGAAATCTCGTACCCGCGTCGGAAAATACGAGCTGGGTAAAACCATTGGCGAGGGTAGCTTCGCCAAGGTGAAGTTTGCGAGAAACGTTGAGACAGGGCAGCACGTCGCCATCAAAATCCTCGACCGGAACCATGTTCTTCGACACAAGATGGTGGAACAGGTAGCTGCACTCTGTATCTTGAATTAAAGCTTCATCGTGAATTAATGTCTTCTTTTTACTGAGTTTCTTGTCGCTTGCTATTGTTTCCTGATGACCCTAAACGGGTTTCAGAGCCTATTGCACCATCAATAATGCTTGTTGCTTCAAATGAGTGGCGCCTCAATTTCTCGGGCTTTTGCCTGTA
Organism: Acacia pycnantha; assembly: GCA_025563575.1. NCBI lineage: Eukaryota > Viridiplantae > Streptophyta > Magnoliopsida > Fabales > Fabaceae > Acacia > Acacia pycnantha. The sequence continues at coordinate 628,429 of JAMWYP010000118.1, forward strand.
TTTTTGTAGAGCTTGTCATTATTTATGTATGTTGACCTTGTCTGTCGGTTTTCCCTGCATAATTGTGCTTACGTAGAATCTGTGCATAATACTTGTGTTTCCTTTTGTTATAAAGTGATAAAATAGTGCAACTTGTTCTTTATTATTGGCAGCTGAAGAGAGAAATTTCCACCATGAAGCTGATCAAGCATCCGAATGTTGTCAATATATTTGAGGTAACCATTCGAACCCCAAATTCTTTTCTTTTTATCTTTTTGTAGTTGAAACTGCGATAGTGTTTTCTTTTCTTACTCTGAGGTAAAATACGCTTTTCAATAAAAAATTTCGTTTTCAAATTTACTTGAATCAGAAAAAGTGTTTTTTTAGAACTGTTGATATTTTCAGTCACATATTTTGTTAGTAAAGCATATAAGTTCAACCTCTTGAGAGCGAGAGCTACTTTAGCATTAGTCTGGCAGCGTACCGATCAGAAACGGAGTGCTTGAATCCGATATGTCTGTGTATTCTAGGATGATGCTTCTTCCTTAACTAATTTTTTTCCAAATATAAAAAGGTTCACCGATTAATTTAGAAAAACAAGAGGTCAACAGATACCCAAGAGCTACAAATTTGGCAAGTCATTTGTGCTATACAAGCACCCTTTAGTGCTCATCAACTCCATAAGCCTACGTATTTAATGATGATGTGTGGAGTGTGGACGGCGTATTAAAGCCAAATTAAGTGGGTTGGGTTGCTCTCATCATCATTTTCTCATTATTCCTTATAATCTTTAAATCATGTCCATTTAATTAATCTGAAAGGTTACAATACTATTTTGACTTTTCTCTCCTTTTTCCAATCAACGTTCTAGATTGGCTCATGAGGGATAGTGAGAAAAAAAGATCATGAGAGCATTTGCTTCCCAAATTAAGCACATTTTTGTGTGCGTGCGTGTGCAATGTGTATTTATTCGAACTTTCTTTATACATATAATTTGAAGGAAGAGCAATTACAAAGTCTCTTAATCCTTTTTCTCTGAGAAGCTTAATCGCTGGGGTATGTTTCAATAGTCATACCTTAATTTTAGAATAATTTCATGGTAGAATGTATGATTACAAATATTGAAAACTACATTCTTGGGTTAAAATGTTGGATGGAAATTTCATTTTTCTACTCTTCAGATGCATTTTATTTCACGTTTCTGACTCATTATGTGTGTTCTGTTTAAGTATAGGTGATGGCAAGTAAAACAAAGATTTACATTGTCCTGGAGTTTGTTAGTGGGGGAGAACTATTTGACAAAATAGTAAGTTACTATTTTTCCCCCATATATTTCTCTCTCTGATACTGTTTTTCCTTCATTCTTTTGCCTATTCCTTTCAAGGGACAGTACGTTAAAATAAAATATGCGCATATTTCTTTGAGCACATTGATGTCTTGTGTTGATGATCTAGCATTTTTCTGTACTCTGAATCTAAAGATCAGCTTTATTGCCTCTTTGATTTCTAGGCTCATGATGGGAAGCTTAAGGAGAATGAAGCAAGGCAATATTTCCAACAACTTATTAATGCTGTTGATTACTGCCATAGTAGAGGTGTCTTTCACAGAGATTTGAAGGTCTAAAAATTTCCTTAGTCCCTCTAGATATTTCTTATTATCATGGGTTTACAAGGGTATTCTGTATTGATTTACTTTTATGCTGTACATTTCTAAATTCTAATACAGTAAAGACTCAGACTCATCCTTGTTCTACTTTGCAGCCTGAGAATCTTCTTCTGGACTCCAATGGTATTCTTAAAGTTTCAGATTTTGGACTGAGTACCTACTCACAGCAAGTGAGTATTTATCAGCTGCTATATGATTGGCATAAGCTTCTTGCTTGTCTTTATGATTAAAAGCGTTTTTTCTGAAGTTTGAAGTGTTATTACCATCCCGTTTTGTTTTGTTGGTGCTAAGGAAATTCATTCTGGCTTTGCCCTTGATGTTTGTGAAAATTTTGGACTCAACTTAACTTTAATGGTGAAAGGGTGTTATTTACTTTATGAAGTTGAAAGTTTGTTAGGTTGCATGAAAGAAACTCTTATTCAGGTTCTCTTATCATGCAGGACGATGCACTGCTACGCACTGCCTGTGGAACCCCTAATTATGTTGCTCCTGAGGTACCTAGTATATGTACCTAGTATATGTCTTCAATTTATGTGATGGGAGACCGACCACACAAGTCTTCCAACTGTTTTGAGTGTTATCTAATGCACTGTCTGCATCAGGTGCTTAATGCTAATACTAAAGGCTATGATGGTTCAGCAGCTGATATTTGGTCATGCGGCGTCATTCTCTTTGTTCTGATGGCTGGATACTTACCTTTTGATGAACCAAGTCAAATGGTTTTGTATAAAAAAGTAAGTTGTTTCGGATTATGATTATTTAGAATCAACAGCGAAAAATAAGCTTGTTTATTATGTCATTTGCAAGGAAAAATCAATAATTCTAGTATATTTCAGATTTGCAAGGCTGAATTCTCATACCCATCACGGTTTCCACCTGATGCAAAGAAACTGCTGTATCGTATTCTTGATCCAAACCCTCTCACAGTGAGTCCTCAAATCTTTCTTGCTCTTTCTTGCTTTCTTTTTCCCACTTTACCAAATCTTATACGCTCACTTATGTCTGATTCTGTTCTCCCAGTCAATTTCTAATCCTCTTATTTACCCTTATTTATCTTTTATGTGGTTCAAAAACTCCAAGCTGGAAGCATGATATTTTCTTTTTTAACGTTAGGTTCCTTTTTGCAGAGGATAAAAATTTCGGAAATCTTGGAAGATAAATGGTTCAAGGAAGGATACAAACCACCATGTTTTGAAGAGGAAGAGGGTATAAATGTAGATGATGTTGCTGCGGCCTTCAATGATTCCAAGGTACTTGGTTTTTTGCAATGTCTGTTCAATTTCTTTAATTCAATGTTTCCTTAAATAACTCTTGACATGGACGATGTTCTACAAATAACATAGTATAGTACTATAGTGACGTGAAACTGGTGCAATCTTACTCTTCAAATATTTTTTTTTTTAGGTTGACACTTCTAAAATTTTTTTTGTTAGGAAGTCAATGCACTTTGACTTATTCCCTTGGTGCTATTGAATTAAAAGGGATTTTTTTTTTTTGTGTGTGTTTTGGTTGGGGGGTATAAGTTGAGATGTGAGAAATAGTTTACAGAAGCTCTTGTCCATTTATAATTGTTTAGTATAACGATATACATTTAATTTTTTTGTAGGAAAACCTTGTGACAGAAAGGAAAGAAAAACCTGTCTCCATGAATGCTTTTGAGCTCATTTCGAGGTCAGAGAGTTTCAATCTTGACAGTTTGTTTGAGAAAGAGATGGTGAGTGAAAATTAGTCCATCCCTGATCATTTTATGCAATTCATATTATACAAGGTTTGTTCATATTACAAGTCACATAATTTGACTTATCACCCTAGTCATAAGTTGTGAACTATGAAGATATTCCTTCTCTATCAATTTTGGTTGAGTATGTTCATTGAAATCCTAATGTGAATTCACCCCAAGAGTTTATTCCTTGGGGAAGATGTATTAAAAAATGTTGATGGTATGTATTTATTCTTTCTGGTTAATAATGTGAGTTTTCTGTAATATTCTAAATCAACCCTATAGGGCATTGTGAAGCGAGAAACAAGATTTACTTCTCAGCGCCCAGCTCAGGAAATTATATCTAAAATTGAGGAAGCTGCCAAACCACTGGGATTTAATGTTCACCGGCGTAACTACAAGGTAACAGTTTGTCTTGTCACTTCGACCATGCATAGTATCTATTTGCCACAAGCTATTTCAGATGTGAGGATTTTTAAGTCAAGAAGGAAAAACACTAATTATGCTGTAAAAGTACTCAACCTCACGCTGATTAAATTTTGCAGATGAAGCTCCAAGGCGACAAGAGTGGAAGGAAGGGACACCTCTCTGTGGCTACTGAGGTACCGAGTCATTCTTCAACACTATAAGAATTTTTTCCAATGTGCATGTCAATCTATAAAACACCGCTAATTAGACATTTCTGGTCTCGTGTACTTGACCTGACTTTTGAATGTGAACCGGAGAATTTGCTTATTAGTGCTAGCGACATGAATTTGTGCAATATAAACAGAATACACAGAAACCAAGACAAAAATTGAAGTTGCATTCTTTTGAGGGCACAGTGGATTATTGTAGTAGTTCTTTGATCACTTTCATGCAGTAAAAAATGTATTGCCTTGCTGTATAGTTGCTTGACTGGAAAAAGACGTTGGATGGGTTGTATCTTATAAATATCATACAAGTCAATTGGAGTCTAACAAGGAAAGGGGATCTCAGGCAAAGCCAAAGAATCTCCTTTGCATTAATTAGAGTCTTCCAATTTACATGGTTCTCACTTTGGCTTCAGGTTTTGAAGTGGCTCCCTCATTGCACATGGTGGAGTTGCGGAAGACCGGGGGTGACACACTGGAGTTTCACAAGGCAATTGAAAATTCATTCTAACTTTTTATTTTCTGACAAACAAGAAAAGAAAGTTTAACTCATTTGGGGACTCTTGCAACTGCTCAACTCAACTTTACAATTCATTTTTATGATTCTTTTCTTTTGGCTTTTCTCAAGTAACATATGAACTGGAAAGAGCAGAGATATATATATTTCAGGATCATTGTGTGTTTAGCTGTTGATTGACTAATCACCCTATTCTTTATCTACACGCAGTTCTACAAAAAGTTTTCATCAGGTTTGCAAGATGTAGTATGGCACCCTGAAGGAAAAAACGAAGAAAAACTTGAACAAGCAAGGTAACTCACCTTCCCCAAACTCTGCTATAAAGGGCTAACATTGATCTCTACGGGGCCCACATATTCTATAGGAGTGCAGGGAGACTTCATTTTCATTATCTTTAATTTGTGTGCAGGTAGTCAGTGTTTGCACTTATTGTGTGGTTCACTTAAGGCATGAGTTTTATGGCCAATGCCAGAACATTTATCAGCTGGCTATAATGGACAAAGTTGATGTTTGAAAAGAGAAACAGTATAGCCCACAAAATTTGGTGGGAGTATTGTTGCAATCATAAACTGTGATTATTAGCTTAATGAGGTGTAGCTAGATCATGCCCAGAGAAAGGAAAGAGTGTTTGGCTGTCTTTCTGGCTGATGAATGTACAAGTATTTGCACATTGGCTTGTGTAAAGTGTTCTTTGTTTCACTATTGTAAAACAACTGTTAGCTTTTTCTTTTTCTTTAAACTATGGGTATAGGACTAAGGAAAACCATAATGACAATTTTTTTCTCAGTACTATACCCATAATTTACATATGTATATATGGAGTCAAGCTTCTTAAATACGGACCGGTCACTAAATCGGCGGGATCTTGGGTCAAGGGTCAATAGGTCGGACGGAGCTAACCCGGGGTCAAACTAATGAGAAATTAAAGATTTCAAGGTTATTAATATGAAATTTTAAAGAAAAATTAAAAAATATCGATTTAAAAAAATATATATAGTGAACTGTGTTGATGTCCGTACCAGTTTACTGGTCAGTTCACTGGTTTCTAGGGTAAACCGATTGGTTCGGTCCGGAATTTAAAACCCTGTATGTAGTCTGATCTAGCTTGAGAATCCTTTCAAGGTGCATCCTAGTAGCTATACTTTCTATTAAACCGGGATGCCGATTAATACTGTTATCAAGTCCTAAGTTATTAGTGGGGAGATTTTTAGTAAAGTGCTCCCAAACATGTTATGATTTGAAATTAAATCTTTTTTATGGAATATAGTATTTATATTGTCTCTTTTAGTATGGCTGCATATTTTTTAAAAAGTATGAGAATATTTGAAAAAGAAAAAGGTAGAGATTTTTGTTGAAAAAGTATGAGAATATTTTTTTAGTGAATTTTAAGATATAACAAATAAGAATGAAATTTAAGTTATTCATATAAATATAGATAACACAGATATGTTGAACATCAAAGAATGTACTACATAATCCTAAGTTGTGTTTGTTTTTTCCAGATGTATTGGTTTAGTTCATTGATTATTGATTTGAATGGTATAAATTTATTGTTATAAATCTTGAATACGGGTAAGTGGGTTACCACTGTAACATACGTGTGTGGTATATAAACGCAGGTTATAAATCTTGTTATAAATTTATTGTGTTTTTTTTTTTTTGCAGTGTTGGTCCCCGAAAAACAATCACCAATGCACAGGAACGTATAATCACTTCTTATATAAAAGTCATTAGGTTCTTAGAGTCATTGTAATATATACTCATCCGATATATAATATAAGTCATTTTAACTAATTCATCGTAACGAAGAAATGGTAGTGAACTCGTTAAATTTATCTTAAATTGAAAAAAATCTCATTTTACCCATATCAATGAAAGTTTTGAATGATAAAGAGAAATGCAAAAAGTCATATTTAAACATTCATTACAGGGATAAAATTGATAATAATAAAAATTAATTGTTCTCTAAGTGACTTATAATGTAAAATGTGAACCAAGCCACTTTTCAAAAGTATGTTTTGCCCAAATGTTAAAATCAATATTTATAAACTTGGACCACTACTCTTCATCGTTGAACACGTCCTTAATTATCATACATCTTTTTTTTTTTTTTTGTATATTTATTGAGAAATAATCTAAAGTTGAAGTGTTCCGAATGACAAGTCCATCAATATATTTTCTCAAATCTGAGTAAAAGATTTATCTTCCCAGCTTTTAGGATGCTAACAGAAAAGGACAAAAGAACAAGGAAAGTGAGGTTAATTACCTTAATGAAGGCACAGTTGAGGATTATTAACTTGGAGTTGGTAGATGTGGTAGGCACTTGGCCCCTTAATCAAAAGTACTCTACAGAGTTGACTTTTTTTGGAAAGATTAAAGAAACTAAATAAGTTACTTAATCATATCAGTTTATTAGTAAAACTAATTAGTTTTGGAGAAAAACGTAAAAATATAAATACTCTAAAATAATTTAATTAAATTTATTAATATCTCTAAAAAAGTCAAATTTGTCTTCTATCAAGGATCAGAGAGAGTATTAGGTTAGATCATTAGGCGTGGAAAAATTCACTTCTTGAGATGATGTAACTCATGATTTTAAATAGTGAATTTTTTTAAAAATAATAATAAATGAGTTTAAAAGGACTTAATCACCTCTATTTAATTTTGATAAAATAGTTAAATATAACTTATCATAGGAACTAGAGGCACTGTTTACCAAAAAGGTGATAGTCAACCACATATATATAATAATATGTAATAATAATCAAACATAATTGATTGCTTTTGGTCGGTCAGCTACAAGCCTACAGGAACCGAATGGTTTTTTCTAAAAATCTCAGCATGTGATTCTCATTCCCAATTCTTAGGACCCGTTTGTTATGTAGAAGATTTAAGGAGGGAAAAGAAGGGGCAGAAAGATTTTGAGAAATTATGGAAATTAAATTAAGGTGTTTTGTAGGAAGAAAATGAAAGAGTGACGATTGGTAAAGAATCGAGAAATACATATTTTACTTTCAAAAGTAATTAATTTAAAATGAAAAGGAAAATATATTTTTAAAAATATCCTCTTATCAAATTCGAATTGTCTAAAATATTGTCTCATCAAGTTTGAACTTGTCTAAAATATTCTTCGCCAAGTTCGAACTTATCGCATAAGTTCGAATTTATCTCATAGGTTCGAATTTAATCATATTTTCTTGCATTATAGAAAAAAATATTTTATAAGAGATAAATATATTTGAAAGCATAATTGTTCACGTAGGAACTTGAATTCCCACCAATTTTGGTAGAATCTTATCTTATCACATTTAAAAGAAGATTAATGAGCACAAAATGGACTGGGAACTTAAGTTCTTAAGAAGATTGAACACAATAAGTATACCAAATAAGAAAATTTACTCATCTTCTCTTCCCTTCCCATTAATTCCACAGACAGAAACCATTACTGAATTGGGTGGGAGAGACACATAAATATCACGAAGTGCTATATCAATTGTGTATATCTACCTCCTTGCCACTTTCAAGTCGGGGAAAAAAAAACAAAACACACAAACACAGAGTTTTCGAGCTGTCAAGGAATGGGTTCATCGGGAAAAACTCAAAACCCTCCTGCAAGTCATAAATATTTTTGACCTAAAAAGTTACTATACATTTTCAAATCTCTGGTCACTTTAATTTGTTGGCCAGGTTTTTTTTCCCTTTCCTTCTGCGTTATCCACCAACCTATCTAAATATAGGTGAGTGTGATAACTATACAGTTGCACATGCCATACCCAACTTTGTTCAACTATTAAAAGAAAAAGTCAACATCATTGTAATTTCCACGTTCCCTCTTACACGTTTAGACCATCCACTTTTGATTATTATATATTTCACTTTTTTAGGGCTACCCATCCTCACTGGTTCAACAAAATTGAAATGCATTTTTTTCTATCTTCAATTTCTTATGATACAAGAAATACACACACATAAACAAACAAGAACAAATTGAATTCATCTTCAATTATTGTAGTCAAGCTCTCTCTCTCTCTCTCTCTCTCTCTCTCTCTCTCTATATATATATATATATATATATATATTACCAAATGCATTATTATTTGACACCGAAAAAGTTTCCAAACCCCTTTTGTTTCGATAACCATTAATTAGTCTAATCCATGGCCAAGTGACATGAGTGAGATATCTTTTCTAATTAAGAACTCTATTCATATGAAGTATAACTTTTTTCATGACTTAAGTGATAGGTTATCCTCTCTTCCCTCCACGTTTAATCGAATCTTGCGGTTTGAAGCGGCGGTCAAGAATAATAAGTATATTAAAATTATAACCATTATTTACTAGAATACCTTTATTTATGAGGAAATAGAGAATGATGGTGGGGAGGTTGTCGGAGCTGTCCATGCACCCCCATGGCTGCTCCGATTCTAAGGAATGAGTTTCCTTAGTTATGGAGTATTTGTGAATGAGGCTCCGTGGATCCAAGTGGCAATCATTTCAATCAAATCACCACTGAATTTTGACGTGTTGATTCTGTCATTGATGACACAAAGCTCGAACATGTCCCTGGAAGCTGAGTCCTTGTAAAGCTTATTGAATATGGTCAATGGATGAATAGTGAGAGAGAGAGAGGAGTCCAAAGCTCTCTTCTAGAATCCTAGATCAAGGTCACCGCCATTATTATTTTTATCTCTGCTGCTCCAATTTGAAGAAGTGGGTTTTGATATGATGTTGGGTGGGCTGATTTGCAGAGACAAATCTGGTTGTGTGTGTGTGACTGTTAGAAGTATAAGGTGATTAATTGATTAGTTAGTTAGTTAAGGCATAGTTTGTATGTAGAGGGTCTTAACTATTGTGATTAGTGTGTGGGATATGGAGTATTCACCATATGTTTACAGAGGGAGTTAACTTACTCTCCTTCCACAAAAGAGTTAACTTGGTCTCTCTCTAAGAGGAAGTTAACTTGGTCTTCCTACAATATCCAAAGGTTTAGGAGATTTTAGAGATAACTATGATGGTTATTGTAGGAGCATGTTGCTCTTATGTAATAATATGTGATTCTTCATCTTCTCCGTCTTGATTTTTCTTCAATTACATTTATTAACAATTATGAATAGCCACTACCACCATCATTTACTCCAAAGCGGAATTAATAATGCCAATCTCAAATAAAAATCAAGTATGGGGAGAAGATGAGATTTACGACAATGCTGGAGGGAGATACGGAGGTGGGTGGAGGAATTCATATTAATTAATAACCCTAAAATCTTCACTTTCTCACTTGTTTGGCCCGAATTTACTCGATCGACTTACGACCATTGACTCGGTATCTCAACTAGTTCAAGAGTCGGTCCGTGTTTAATAAATGACTTAATTAAATGTCACATTAGGGAGATCCCGTCAATATTATTTTTGCAACACACATAGACCTGATATGAATAAAACGTGAATATATGTATCGAAAAAAAATAAAATGTGAATAAAAATGAAATGGAAATATGGCAGTTTTTTTTGGGGTTTCGTGGATTATTGATTGTGTGAGGAGAGATTGATTTGAAAGTCAAAGTTTATATAAATTATTGTAAATAAGAGGGTGTACATATATATAAATAATAATATTTTGGGAGATGAGGTGGAGGTTTTGACAGGTTGGCATATATAAAGACCATTAATCGTTTCTTTGATGGCCAGCCACCAACAACCAACGGCTTTGCATGCAACATTGTGCCACCTTAACACGACACTCTTTATCCTTTTTTAATTAATTTGACTTTGGGCCCCCAACCTTTCTTTTATTTTCATCAAACACCCTCACTTTTATTTTAATAATTTGAAAAGGCAAAAAAAAAAAAAAAATCCATTTAGTTTTCAAAAACCATGTGATATGTTGAGGAACCCGTTTCGGTGCCTATCTAAAGGATAGACACCTTGCGCCTAGCTCATCTGAATTGTCCAGATGGGATCTAGACGATCCAAATTTTATTTTTTAAAATTGGTGTGTTTTGAGTAAAATAATCATTCTTTGAAAGCATATTAGTTAAGAGATTATCTTTATTTTAGATTTTCTACCAATTAAAATAATTTTTTTCCAAAAAAAAAAAACACATCAAATCTGCATCTTTCAAATCTCATCCGGATGGTCCGGATGGGTTAGGCGCATGGTGCCTATCACAGAAACGGGTTCTGATATGTTGATGGACGCATTTCCTACTCATTTAAAGGATAAGTATGAAGAGTTCCTTCCATATGGGCCGTCCAGATTTATTTGATAAATTTTAAATGAAAAAAACCATTTTTTTGAAAAAAAAAATTAGTTCATAGATTATTTTTATTTTAGATAATATATATATTAAAATATTTAAAAAAAAATCGGCCGTCCAGATAGGAGGAGGTCTCCCTTCTCATCCTTTAAAGATGAGCAGAGAGACCCGTTCTGAAATTGATAGATGATCTCATGCATGTAACGTCCCATATAAAACCTTTTTTTCCTTAAGATGTAAATCTCATAGTACATGCTTTCTTTAATTTCTTGTGTCAAAAAAAAAAAAAACGTTAATTGGTTTCAAATTGTTTTCCAAGGCCACATTGCCCAAATCAAGTTTTGGTTTTCATTTTTGAATTATATACATATAATATAATAATACTAATTAATAATTGTTTCCTTTGGTTTCCACAAGTGGTTGAGCCATGCATGTATCTCTCCTGAAACTATAAGTGAACAATATCAATATTATCTTTCTTGTGTTGTTAATATAACTCATGTTCTTAGTTTTAGTTCATTGACCTACTTTTGTTTTAGCGTGTACCCTTAAACTTGCTTTACCTGTGTAATTAGGCTCATCGCCTACCTTGTTTTTGCTTCTACCCTTATTTTCCTTCATTAACTAATTTGCCATTTCCACTATTTTTTATATAATAAAATTCCCCAATCCAATATCTACCTATAGAATATAATCTAGTATAAAGCAAAAGTTCCATTATTCTTTGCTAAAAATGTCTCATCCAATAATTTTTATAGTATAATACATCATGTCTTTTTTTTTTTTTTGATATTCATACATCATGTCTTTAATATAAGTCTCAATTGACTTATTTTATGAGATTAATTAAGGAAGATAAATTAATTAATTAATTAGATTGAATATAATCTAATAATACACATAAATATTTCAAAGAGATCATCATGTAATATATGCTATAATTACTACCTCTCATCCTAAATATAAGATTCAATTAATTTTTTAAAAAATAGAAAAACTAATTAAATTACTTTAAAGTATTTTTATTTTTTTTCTCCAAACTAATTTATCTAACTAATGAATTGGCATAGAATTTAATAAAATACAATATATAATATAATTAAGTAACTTACTTAGTTTCCTTAATTTTTCTAAAAAATAGTTAACTATGTCTTATATTTAAGACAGTAAGGAATATTAGTTAGTTGGGCCTTGTATCAAATATGAGGTAGTATTATAATTATAGGTTTATGATTTATAAGTCTGAATATTTGATAATAGTATATTAATATTTAAAGCACATAACAAAATAATTTTTTTCCTTTGTTTTTAAATTGCAGTATATCATTTGTATTTTTCTTCAGTAGTCAATTGTAGGTCAGCTTCCAGCAAAGTTTTTTTTTCCCTTCAAAAAAAGAAAAAAGAAAAAGAACTGAGCCTTATAAAAGAAGGCAAATGCAACTCCACCTCTTCGTCCATCAAAATCAATCGACAGACACCAATTCAGTCTCCAAGAGGACCAAGACCAACATAGAGACATTTCATTGCACAGCTCACAGAAACACAGAGAACGAGACAGAGGGAGGGAGAGATATGGGAAGCACAGCCAACAACGTGGAAATGGATAGAGAGAGATTAACGGCTGAGATGGACTTCAAGGATTCAACCTCCATCGTCATCAAAATCCGGCGACGCTTACCGGACTTCCTACAGTCCGTCAAGCTCAAGTACGTCAAGTTGGGCTATGGCTACTCATGTAACGCCGCCACCGTCGTCAAGGTCGCCTTCTTCTTACCTCTCTTCCTCTCTCTTCTCCTTCAGCTCACCGGTCTCAGGCTCGACGGCTTGTCCCTGCTTTGGTCCACCCGGACGGTTCAGCTCGATAACTTCGACGCCCTCACCAGGCTCGCGGCCTCCACGGTTCTCCTCTTTCTCTTCGGAATATACTGGGCCACCCGGTCCAGACCGGTCTACCTCGTCGACTTCGCCTGCTACAAACCGGCTGAGGAAGAGAAAATATCAGTGGACGGTTTCCTCAAGATGACGGAGAACACTGGCGGCTTTGAAGAAGACACCATTCAATTCCAGAAACGAATCGCAAGCCGGGCCGGTTTAGGCGACGAGACGTACTTGCCGAGTGGGATTACGTCTAAACCGCCGAATTTGAACATGAAGGAAGCCCGGTCCGAGGCAGAGGCCGTCATGTTCGGAGCTTTAGATGCTCTGTACGAGAAAACAGGGGTTCGACCAAGAGACATTGATATACTCATAGTGAATTGCAGCCTGTTTAATCCAACCCCATCTCTCTCCGCCATGATTGTGAACCATTACAAGCTCAGAACCAATATCAAAAGCTACAATCTAGGAGGAATGGGTTGCAGTGCTGGATTAATCTCCATCGATTTAGCCAAAGATCTCTTAAAAGCGAACCCTAATTCCTACGCCATTGTCGTCAGCACAGAGAACATCACCCTCAATTGGTACTTCGGGAACGACCGTTCAATGCTTCTGTGCAATTGCATCTTCCGAATGGGCGGCGCCGCCGTCCTCCTCTCCAACAAATCCTCAGATCGGGCCCGGTCCAAGTACGAGCTAATCCACACGGTCCGAACCCACAAAGGCTCCGACGACAAGAGCTTCAACTGTGTGTACCAGAGAGAGGACGAAAAAGGAACGGTGGGTGTTTCTTTAGCGAGAGAGCTAATGGCGGTAGCCGGAGACGCCTTGAAGACAAACATAACAACTTTGGGGCCGCTGGTTCTTCCATTCTCAGAGCAGTTCATGTTCTTTGTGTCGCTGATGAGGAGGAAGCTTTTGAAGACGAAGGTGAAACCGTACATTCCAGATTTCAAAACGGCGTTTGAGCATTTCTGCATACACGCCGGAGGGAGGGCGGTGCTGGACGAGTTGCAGAAGAATCTGCGACTCAGTGAGTGGCACATGGAGCCGTCGAGGATGACGCTGCACAGGTTCGGGAACACGTCGAGCAGTTCACTTTGGTACGAGCTGGCTTACACGGAGGCAAAGGGTCGGGTGGGGAAGGGCGATCGGGTGTGGCAGATAGCTTTCGGGTCGGGTTTTAAGTGCAACAGCGCGGTATGGCAGGCGATACGGGGCGTTCAGGTGGGAGATTGGCGGGGAAACCCCTGGGATGACTCGGTGAATGAGTACCCGGTTAAAGTCCCAACTGCATGAATTGCCACGTGGAATGATGTTATTGGTGTTCCAGTTTCACGTGGATGTTAATGCTTAAAAAGTTATTACAGTACTTGTTAATTACTTAATCAAGGTCACGGTTGATATTATAGCCACAAAGTAAATTGTGGAAAACCTGAAAAACATGATAATATGTTGTTTTTTTAAATGGTGTTTTTAATGTATTTATTATTGAAAGAAAAAAGAATTTGATGTGGTGCTTAATTTTTTGCCAAAAGAAATTTGATGCTAATTCTATTTTAGGGCATGGATGTTTGATTGGAATAACAATTAGAGCATTTAATATCTTTTCAATCATAATTTACGGTATACGGGGTAAATATATTAGAGAAGTTTTATTTTAATTTATGTGAATAAATACTTTTGAGACTCCTAAAAGTGATCTTAAACAAGTTTATTATGAGCAAAGGGAGCGCAGAAGGTTGAAGTATTCTGCTTTTGAGGAGAGTTCCAAGAAAAATGGATCATTCATAGTCTTGTGTAGGATGAGACACTAATTTTTGCATAGCTTGGATTTTTTGGATATGAAGTTTGAGTTATACTCTCTCTTAGTCCTTTTTATAAGGCACCAACTGTAATTTCTCTTATACCAAGAAAGGGCAGTTAAGACATTAAATCAATGTTCAATTGATAAATATTTCCACATTTACCCCTACTTTATTGGGGGAAGAGAGATAAACATATTGATTGGATTGGAAATATATAAACTTAATGGCGGAGAGAGAGAAACATGCTGAATGGATTGGAATGCAATAGTCAATGAAAAAATATTGATCCAATAGGACAAAAAATTGTTGAAGGAACCGAGGGAGTAATTAAAATATATTCCTCCTATTTTAAATATAAGACACTTACCTTATAGTTTACTTTGAACTATAAATTAGATATTATATTTAGGATTGGAGGGAGCTATATAATTTTAGAGCAAGAAGACTTAAGGCACAACTTAACAATTAGTCTCAAAATTAAAGTACGACCTAATATCTTAAGTATTTCTCTAATCCTTAATATAAGATATAGTTGATTTTTTTAGAAAATTATTTTAAAGTATTGATATTTATATTTTTGTATACTAAATTAATATGTCTTACTTATTAACTAATGTATGAGCAGATGGTACGTGATATATGTTATGAAAAACTAACTTGTTTACCTTCCTTAATCTTTAAAAAAAATCAATCATATCTTATATTGAGGACCTGAAGAGCACTTTGGAGTAGATTGTTTGTTAACGAGACCCTTTAGTTTGGAGGAGCTTTTAAAAGGCTTATAAGTACTTATGCACATAAGTTTAGACAACACTCTTCTCACATACCCCTAGTCATTGGGTTCAACTGGCAAGGGGGTCGGACTTCCTCACCTCAAGGGAGGGGGTTCGATCCCTGCGTTGGTCAAGGTGCTGGGGGAGGCATCCTAGGGGTGCAGGGAGCGGTGGAAACGCCGGTAGAGGTGGAGGCATGTGTACTCTCTTTCTAGTATGCCCTGCGGAATGGGCTTCAAGCGCCCGCTTGGATTGTGGGTGAGCCCAACCCTTTCCTAAAATTTTTTACAAAAAAAAAAAAACACACTCTTCTCACATACTTACATCATATTTCGTAAATTTTAAAAACTCCAATCGTTTTTACATAAATGTTTACTGTGTAGGAAACAGTAACTTACAGTGATTATATGGGTAATAAAATTAATTAGTATTTTAAGAACATAAATTATTATTTATAAAACTAAAAAAATGACCATCTATCAAATTTAAATTAAGCTAAAATAAGATACTAGTATATCATAAAGTTTTGAAGGATATATGTGACTTGTGAGATTTTCATTATGGGCAAACACCTTAACAGTAAAGGCAAGGAAACCCCTTAATAGTATGGAATTATTCGAATTTTTGAAAGGAAATGAAGATGAATTCATTCTATTTGTCTGAAACGGAAAAGTTTTTATATAAGGGACTAGAATATATGGAAATTGTAGGCCACAAATATGATGCTCAGATAACGACAGCCTCAATTACATTTGCGAGTTGATATTTTTGGTTTCTCTCGTCATCTTTTTTTATATTATTTTTTATAATTTTTAAATTATAGTTGTACAATCAATTTAAAATGTCACAATACTATTTTAATTTTTCTCCCATCCTTTCATCTACATTTGCTGTATCAACTTGAAGAGTTTATATTATCAATCCCAATACTCAAGTTGCTAATTCCTATAATCAAGTTATCAACCCTCAAATTTCAAAATCTCAAATTCCAATCAGTTCACCTAGTTGTCATTTTCCCAATTCAATAGATATTTTAGATTTTTTTACAATTTAAATGGTATTTTCCGGTCTTATGAATGTGAAAGGGTTTAAATAACGAATTTTAAGAAATTTGTTATTTCTTCGAGGAGCTTCCATTCCATGGCAGGGTTCCCAAAATATTATTGAGCGGGTAGAAGAAATCGAGAAACAGAAACACGACATGTGGTCTTCCTTCTTCCTCGTCGCTCCACCTCCTCCTCCTCCTCCTTCCCATCTTCTCGGTTCCAATCCCAAACAATACCCCGCCGCCGTTCGGCCCAATCGCCGCCGTTCTCTGACGGCCCTGCAGAACGACAGCGTTTCCCTGATCGAGTCGGCGAATTAGGTCACACTCTCGTCTCGACTCTTGAATCCAGTCCAGGACGGCGCCAGCAAGGACGGGAGGGAGCTCAGATTAGTGGCTCCGATGTGCTTTGGGCATTGCAGAGAGCGAGCGAGCGTAAGAAGAAGAAGAAGAAGCAGAGGAGGGAAGAGGAGTCGTCATCCCCTGTGAGCGGTCGCAGGAAGACCTTGACAGTAATGTGGACTATGCCAATGTTCGTCCCCTGCGTGTTAAGAGTGAGTGGGGTGATCAATTGGACGACTTGGAGAAGCGTCTTCGTCATCTCTCTGAAATCATCTGAATCTGAATTCAAGCGATCTTATAATTTTTAGCATTTGAACTGTAAATATGCCTTCTGTCTATCTCTATTTTTGTTGCATTTTGAGTGCCTTCAACACAACTACTCAAGCGAACTAGTTTGGAAAGAGAGAGTGATTTCATTCAAGTTTAACAATCTGTATTTGATTTCTTAATTGAACAAAAGATTTGTCTGGATTCTGTAACGCGTTTGGAGCTGTGAAGAAAAGATTTTTTTTTTTTTAATATGAAAAAGTTTAGGTGGGTAGATACCAGTAATGAAGGCCGAAGAAAAGAATTGATTTCAACATGTCACATGTTTTGACTCATAACGGATTCACTGAGATAAGGATTTTGTTTGTATGCTATAGTAAACGTTATTTAAGTCTAGAGAGACTGACCTTAGTAAGCCAACCCAATCAACCAAAGCTTTTATATATAAAAAAAAAAAGTCACATGTTTCTTCATATAAAATCCTTGAGTCCAGGCCCAGCACTGTCTTGGTATAGGCCTTCATTTTGCAGCATAATCTTATGGAAGAAAAGAAAAAGGTTTCTCCTTCTTTTCGGCAAAACTCACGAACAATTTAAAGTATGATGAGATGCGCATGCCTTGTTTGAAGAACAGCTTGAGGCTTTGACATGGCGTTATAAACTTACAATATATACAAAAGTAAATGCAAGATTTAAGAATGAGTTAACGAAACAAATGACTAAGTTACCAAAATATTAACTTAGAGAATTACTAGGTATTTCATCCTAAAATACCAGCTGGGATACTCAACTACATTATTTTTTTTTTAAAAACGACTGTATCACCACCATAACTAAACAACACCGTTAAACTTCCCAACAATGTAGCGCAATTCTTTGAATACATCTCACCAAACGATTCTAGAGCGTCCACAACCAGACAAGATATGTTGAGTTTGAGTTGAAAATTTGAATAATCTCAAGTTATTGAAACCAATCTTCTATTGAACTATCAAAATAGGCGGGAAGGATTACAAAGCAGAAATGATCCTGAACTGCTCAGCTGATTCATCTCAAATAGCGGAAGAACCCGACCACATCCTAAGAGATTATCCATGTCCCTAATCCTCAACTATAAATTTCTATTCTTTCTCTTCTTTTCCGCCATTTTTGGTAATGAGTAAGGGATGAGATAAAATCTTCTCAAAGCATAAAGCGAAGCAATTACAAGTCCCTGGTTCCTAACAGCCCCTAACAACCAACCAAACAGAAGGGAGGGTGCCTCAACAAACATCTGGATCTCTGCCTTCTACCATTAATAAGGTCGATACCTTCTACTGCGATTGCCCTCATCATTGCCGCTGCCTCCCCCTCGCCCCGGCTGACTGCTTCGGCCATTGTTCCTGTGGGGTCGGGGAGGAGCTGACATCTGCGCGCCTGGCTGTTGACTGCAAAATACCCCCAACATTGAAAAATTAAGGTTTTCAGAAAGATGGAGTGAGAAGATAAATCCAGCCTATTCATTGTACCAACTTACAGGACATAGCCGATACGACCGTCAGGTAATACCATTGGAACCATCTGCATTCCTGCTGGCATTGGACCCCGACCGTATATCACTGGCTGTTCATAAGCAACCAAAAACAAAGGAAAAAAAAAAAAAAAACCCACAAGTTGTGACAAGACTAGAAAATGGAATGAATCAAGCAGGAAAAGCTTTGATTTTTAAATATCTGAAGGAAGTTATTAATTACTTGTTGATAACCACCAGTAGCGCCATATGCAGGCCGCATAGAACCGTATAGATTTCCTGAGAAACCACCATACCCAGGATGTGGTTGAAGCCCAGGATTGTGGGCATAGCCTCCATCAGTTTTTTTATCAGCTTGAGGCTTTGCTAGAACAACTTCCAACGCTTGGCCTGCAGTTCAAATCCATTAAGCATACATTTAAGTAAGCATAATAAACAAACTAACATGTATGACAGATAAGATCAAGAGACTAGTGATAGTTTTAATTTAAATAGAAACTAGAGCTAGGCCTCCCATAAGAATAAGCAAAACAGTTCATGGTTTATGGATAATGTCACTTTCTACAGATTTTGTAATATATATTGAAGATATATTGGTAATGATGAGAAATAGTATTCCACTTGTACATGAAAGATTACATAAAAAATCAAAAGATAGACTTGCATAGAGAACAGATCAGCATAAAGATTACATAAAAAATCAAAAGATAGACTTGCATAGAGAACAGATCAGCATAGATAATGCAAAAAGGGTACCATCTATTTCATATTTTTCTGTATCTTTCACTGCCTTCAATGCACTTGACCTCTCAGCATAATGAATGAAACCAAAGTCACGTTTGCCTCCAGCTTTCCCAGGAGGCATGACCACTTTGGTTACTTCTCCATGTTGGCAGAACAGTTCCTTCAGTTGTTCGGTAGTAGTATTCTCAGGTATGTTTTTTATATAAAGAGCTTTAACCTGAAAATGCCAATAAAACAATTGCACAAAAAACATCAAGTAATTACTTATATGCAACCTTGGTCTCGAGATATGTAAAATAGAAATAAGATCAACTTTTTACTTCCCATTACCATCCCTAATGTCTCGTCAATCTAAGGTATCAATCACTCTACAATGTTGGGGGCCAATTATTCTAATTAATAAGAAATGAATATCGGACAAGATTCAAAAAGAAAACAAATACATTATATCAACTCAAATCACATCAGTAGAAGCAGCATTCATCTTAAATTCTACATTCAGTGTTCTCGTAACTTGCTCTAAAATGCAAACCAAACCAGAGCAGAACTGAACAAACCCAAGCTAAGTTAGTTCTGTGTTTGTGCCTATTTTAGCTGGTTTAAGTCAGATTCAAGTTAACAAAAGATTTTACTGCAATAGATATTTGTTTTCAATAGTTTCATATATATATCACTATCAGCTGAACCATTTAATTCATTATCAACGAATATCAATAAAAACTGAATGCACATTTGCATCAAATATCATACTCAGCATTCAGCTACTCTCCACACATAGTTTGTCATCTATTTCACCTCCACTAAAAAGAAACAATGTTGTTTTGGCTTTGGATAAAATAAAACCTTTTAAGTTTTCATCTAATACTCTGTTTTTCTCCCTCCCTTACATCCTTTTTTTACCAGAACCCCTTCGTTGATGAGGTGGAGATGCTTGATGTGGAGGAGTTCTTGGAAGCTTCCATCTCCAACCCCAATTTCTCCAAGATCGAACTACATCAAGGAGAGCTCCATCCTCTTGTCCTAAACCCCAACATCTCATCCAAAATCAATTGCCATCTACTTAAGTCTCACACTATGCTAGTCCTATTTATAGGGAGCCCAAGGATAACTTTTAACATATAAACATATTTAACTAAAACAAAATACATTAAACTAACATTCTATTACGAATTTATTCTTGATTAAAATACTTCCACTCTAATTTAAAATACCAATAATCAATATCTTTTCTAACCTCTTTTCATCCTCCTCTTCTATTGTTCATAATTTAACTATTATAGCTAGGTTTATTCTTCAGGAACGGTATTTTCAACCCCAGTAACTTGTGATTTTGATTTACTCAACTTGATTAATCTCTTTACACTTCTTTACCTTTTACTTACAGGCAGACAAATATTATGAGATTTGCCTTCATTCAGTGGTCCAGTATATTTAAAATGCAGGTGACTAAAGAATACAACTTATCGTAGGCACCATCATCAATTATTCTATAGAAAGTCTAATTTTTAGTTTCAGCAACACAAACAATATAATATACTCTCTGAGTTTGTTTTGGTCCTAATACAACATTCTAATTTTTGTCAATTTCTTCCTAAAATACCCCTATTGATATGAGTGAGAGATTATGTGAAATCAACAAGGTAATTGAAGTGCAAAATTTATATAAGGGCATTTTAGAAAAAAGACTAAAATTAACTAATTTAACTCTTATCCTTAATCCCTCCAAAATCAGTTAAATATGTCTTATAATTAAAACTGGAGGGAGTATAAAACAAAACCATTGGCTACTACTCATTTAACATACATACAGATATGAGTCCTTTTTAAAGGGATGCTACTTCATTGGGATGAAATGATGAATACTTTCAGATTTAAATATCCTTTGCATAGGAAACTTCTCTAGTTAGACCCAAAAAATGAAATTTAAGTAGGTTTCCAATTGAGTCCACATCTCTGTAATGGAGATTGGAAAAATACTTAAAAGATTGTCCGCATCCAGCACCACTGAAAGGCTAAACATCAACCAATCTTTCTCAATTTCCAAATAATCCATTCTCTTAGTGATAAGTCAGACATATCATCTAGTGTAATGTAACTGCAAATGATGCTGGAGATAGATTATGACAAATGAATTTATGATTTCATTTCTTCCCGTACAATTCACCATAACAACACAAACCTGAGAAATGAGAAGACTTGAATGCCCACAGCACACTCGTTTCATCATGTCAGGTCTCTTCTCTTATTTATAATACTTAGGACGTGACGGGTTAACTACCAGACAAACTCCTAAAAATAATTGTACAAATCCTAAACAATAAAAAACTTAAGGACTCTAGATAAGAAATCTCTCCTAATCCATTTAGAACACTATTTATATAGGTTTTTCACCACTTTCCTGGTTATTGCAGACTACTGCACTCAACTGAAAGCATCAACCAATCGTGCATCACCATATATCTTGGGTTTCATAGAAAATAATCCATCCAAGTCCAGCACCTCCAGTGAATAGAAATCAAGCATCTCTACCTTCAAGTAAGAAGATCTCAACCTTACTACTGCACTCAACTGTTCATCCTCATATGTGCCCAAATATCTACGTTGTTAACTACGAATAAGAAGAAATCAAGCTTAACACAATTGACCCTCTACACGACAGTTTTATCTCCATTATCAAACTCCACACAGGCATATAGGGAAACTAAGTCCAACTTATTGTTGATTCTTATTAATCACTCAGATTACTTATCCATATACTTTATACGAGTTCATGAAATCATCTTAAAAGATAGGCGTGATTGTAGGTCTTTTATATTCTTCATCTAAAGTTTGGTCCACTGAGGGTAAACTTCACAGACAATTGCCTCCATCCATTAGGAGGAGGAGGAAAACACACTCGCTGAGTTGGCAGGTCTTTTATATTCTTCAACTAAAGTTTGGTCCTCTGAGCTCTGTTTCAAGAGAAAATGAAACTCACACATTGATATGTAAACTATAAATACATATCAATTAGTTAGTTAGTTAAGACTGTTAGTATTAGTAGTTAGCTGTTATGACAGTTAGGAAGCTATTGGGCCTTGAGTCTAAGCCTAGTAAGTAATATACTATATATAGGCCTATAGACTAGTGAGGAAGATATGTTTTGAGATGTATTGTATCTGAATATGATGAATAAATGAGGAGTGCAGCAGATCTGCCTCTCTCCCTTCTTGTTCCCCCCATTTCTTCTAATCTTCTACAACCTTCTTATCACACATACTCATGGGCTTGGACAGGGAAAGAAAAAGGGGAAAAACTGGAAGGGTAAAAGAGAAGCAGGGATCCTCAACAATAAATCTCATATCAAACAACATCAAATGAACATATGACCGTAAAAAGCTTTTAAACCATTTTAACAACTAGGTTCATCATCAGGAAGAAAATTACTTGTGATGAGGCCAAATGATCAGGTGAGTTCTTTGGATCTGCCCAAGTGACAGTGGGGGTATTACCATCCAGCTTAAAGTTTACATTTGACATCTTTTTCCGTGAATAATCAGCACAGGCATTATTATAATACAAAACAAAAGCAAACCCACGATTCCTGCTTGCATTTTGAGGGTCCTGTAATAAATATGAAACGGCACTGAAAAGGTGAGCTTTCAAACATGTTAATGTAACCTAAAAGCACAAATCAGTTCAAGACTGCACCTTTATCAGCTCAATATTTTCAACTCCAGGACCAACACCCATGATGACTTTCCTAAACTCATCCTCCGTCCAGCTTTTTGGAACATTACCAATAAACAATCTGTGTTTTGTTTCAGACACAGAACACCTTAAAGTTTTACCCTGATATCATTAAAAAAATAAAATAAAATCAATTACCAAAGACTAAAATTTTCATTGTCATTGAGGACAATTAATTTCAAATAACCGCCAGAAATACCTTAAATTCCTTGCTATGTAACTCTTCAATGGCCTTCTGTGCAATCTCTTTTGTTTTAAATGCCACAAAAGCATAGCCCTTAACATCACCTGTATCCCTATCTTTCATAAGTCTCACCTGCAAAGTAATAACAACATCAAATTATTACTGGTGATCAAGCTTCTCTCCTACTTACCAACAAAGAAGATAAAATTATTCATATCACAATTCACAAGTGTATATGCTGGAGTTCTAACCTCAAGAATATCGCCAATTGGCTCACACATTTCTCTTAAGTCATCTTCGCGTGTATCCCGAGGAAGTCCACCAATAAAGACTTCAGAACCATGAGGAGGAAGTGCAAGAAGTTCCTCATGTATCTCCTTCTCATTTTCATCAATGGAAAATGGCTTTTGCTCATTTTCTACAGAGTCAGTACCAATGTCACTTCCATCTGCCTCGGGATATTGGTCTTTCCCACAAGGTTCTGCTACTGAATCTTCATATTCATGTTCCTCAACATTCTCCTCATTTTCATCACCACCTCCATCCACTCCTTCATCATATATTTGTTCTTCCACATCATCTTCTATCTCCTCCATGTAGTTTTCCTCATCAAAGTCCACCCGCTCATCAACTTCCGCACCTTCTGACATGATTAGCTCAGGATCAGGGATTTGTCATTAACACCTGAATATCTGCAGATCCAAACAATAGTCGTGAAAATTAACACACAGACATTAATAGACAATAAAATAAACTTCATTACAATATGAAATGTGCAACGAAAACTAAGACACCCCCAGGGGGTATGGTCAAAATTGCTTTCAGAAACATTTCAAGAACAACAACAACAAATAATTTATTTGGTTATTGGGCATCGCTATTTGAGCCCTAAGGAAACACTTCAACTCATTGAAATTGTACCACCCAAGTTTTATTCTCCCATCACCGGGTATAAACATTCAAATGAGGCATAACCAAGTAGTCTCAGCTGAATTTTCGAAAAATCAATAAAGGGCGAGGGTATGATAAAACTATTGGGATTGACATGAAGCAAGATTAGCCCTATGTAGTCTAGGTAGTTCAGTGGGTAAAACTAAATACAGTAAATAAAAATAATTCAAAGCAACCGTTTTTCCATTCCAAAAGCTGTTCCACTCAACAGAGAAATGTCAACAAGGGGCCACTGTCGGCAATAATCCCACAAAAATACAAATCTACCAAACAGAAAGCCCCACAAAGTGTGATCAATGAAAACCCTTGAATCTAAATGGCCAAGAAGGAGAAAACAAAGAAAGACCCAATTAATAAGAATTAATAACCGATAAATATCAGAGAAACAACGGAGAAAAGAAGAAAATAGAGAACCCAAACCGGTAAAAGCAACATACCAAAAAGATATTTTCTTTTTGCAATATGGGGGTAAAATTCAGTTATGAGAAAGCCTAGAAGTGAATCCAAAGTACAAGGGGACAACAACTCTTGGGGCAAATTTTGAGAGCAGCCCTTCTCACCACTCCGAATAAATGAAAGAAAAGGAGGCATCGAGAATAAAGGAAAAGGCATACCAGTAGCATAAATGGGGGATTTTGAGATTTGCTTGGGCTTTTTTATGGCTCTCAATAATTCCACGGTAGAGGGAGAGAGGGAAGAGATGAAGGAGGAAGGGTGAGTGAGATATCCAGCCAACCCAGACACGAAAGACGCCTCCTTTGTTTCTCGCCTTCTTTTCTTGTTTCTTCGAAGCCCCAAATCGAGACCGCTAGAGAAAGACTAGCATACTGAGCGAGCGATTTCACTCCGAGTTAAGAAGAGGCTCTAATAGAACGTTGACACGTTTCAGCCCTAATTGTCCTGATTATTTTTTTGGGGGGTGGCTATCAGTTCTTTTTATTTTTGAAAAAGTTTTCATACTTTATTTATAGTAACTCTTTTACTTATTAATAATAAATGTTCATTCACTTATTATTAACCAATTAAACTTTTCTAATATTTTTTATTTATTTCGGTCATTAGTATCATTTTCCTTTTTATTTTTCTTTGCCAACACACACCGTACTAAAACCTTATTCTTTTCCTTCCATTCCAATTTCCAAAAGTAGCAGTATTTTTGTAATTTTCATTTGTTCCACTAATATTTTTGGGTAAAAGATTTCTCCAATTACTGGAGATAAATTATCTCACATGACTGTCAAAACTATATTGTTTTGGATCAATGAAGGGTGTTTTACGTAATTTTGCACCCTTAATTAATTTACCTAAGATTACGAAATATCATTCATTCATCCAAAACGACGTAGTTTTAGAGGTCACTGGAGATAGAGGTGGAAAGCAGTCGAGGCCTCACCCTTACAGAGCCGGGCACATTATGCAAGGAAGTGACATGAGCACCGTGCATGGCCTATTACAGGCTAAAATTTTGGTCTCGAGCTCGGCTCGGCATGCGGCTGTTAAGAGGCTGTATTTTTACAGTAGGAAACATGCCTACAAAGATATCTGGTGACAACAGCCTACGATATACTGGCCGACAAAGATGCCTAATGTAAATAGGCCAAAAACAGGCCTAATGTAAACAGACTAGAAGGATATTAATTAATGTTTTTTATAAAAAAATAATAATTATTCTTAATAAAGGTTACCTATCAGGCCTATTTGGAGGCCTAGGTCTAGCCTATTAAAGACAAAACAGGCTTTGACTTAACCTTTTAGCACGATAGACCAGGCCTAACCGGACTTTTAACAGAGCCGGGGCCAGTCACGGAGCCCTTGGTCTATTTCCACCTCTAACTGGAGATAACTTATCTCCAGGTGATGAAAAATATTTTTCCCTATACTTATATATAAAAAGGATATTAGAATATACTTGGGAGTTACCAAAGCTTAAATCACTCCTCTGAAATCACAATATACCAAATCAATAGTAAACCTACTAAAATGGAAATATTTTTATTTGGAAAGATTAATTAAAAGTACTTATTTTAAATAAATAAAAAATTGGTCAAAGGAACATGAATTTGAGCCAAGTGCAACTTCTATTTTAAGTATATGCAAATGATTTCCATTTTAAACACTTTCAAATGTAATAAAAGATTTACTTTTTATTTTAACTTTCCCCTTTAAATTTCTTTTCTGGAACTTCACCATTTCTAACTCAATGCCTTGTCCCTCTCTCCTCATCTTCCACCAATTCATTTTTTCCTCGTTATAATTATATTGTTCTACATTCTAAGAGCATATTTTTCTAAAAAATGACCTCTTTGCCCTAAAATACAGGAAAAGCACCAAAATAATTTTTTTTTAAAAAAATATTTACCAGATTGAAGCACATTTGAAAGTAATTACTAAAGTAATGCAGTTGAACACGTAATCTGACACTACGCCACAAGTGGCACCACTAAAGCTAGTGGAAGTGGGCATTTGTATTACAAAGGCGTGAGAAATCCCGCGTGAGGATTTCTCACGCCATCGCGTCGAGAATCTGTCGGATTGGCGGGCTCTCGACGCCTTAATGGCGTGAGGATTCCTCACGCCATTAATTCCATTAAGGCGTGAGGATTTCTCACACTATTAATGGTGTGAGGAATCCTCACGTCATTAATTGCGTGAGGAATACTCACACCATTAAGGCGTCGGAGTCCCGCCGGTCGACAAGATTCGACGCCGGTGGCGTGAGAAATCCTCACGCCATTAGCGTGAGGATTTCTCACGCCTTTGTGACACAAATGTCCACTCCGGCTAGTCTTAGTGGCGCCACTTGTGGCGTAGTGTCAGATTACGTGTTCAACTGCATTACTTTAGTAATTACTTTCAAATGTGCTTCAATCTGGTAAATATTTTTGGATTAAGTATCAATTTTGCACCTGAAGTACGCACCAGGGAGCAATTTTTCCCCTTAAGTTTTAGGCGAGCAATGTTGCCCCGAAGTATCAAAACGGAGCAATGTTGCCCTCCATTAAACCCTAACGGTCAACTTTAGTTTACCTAACGTTGACCGTTAGGGTTTCTAACGGAGGGGCAACATTGCTACGTTCGATGGAGCAATGTTGCCCTGAAGTATAAAAAATAGAGCAATGTTGCCCCAGTGTTAGAAACCCTAACGGTCAGCGTTAGGGTTTGTAACGGATGGACAGCATTGCTCCGTTTTGATACTTCAGGCAACAAGATGCTTTCTTTGAAAACTTAAGGGGCAAAATTGCTCCTGGCGCATCTTGGGGTAAAATTGGTACTTAACCCAATATTTTTTAAAAACAATTATTTTGATGCTTTTCCCTAAAAAACCACCACTGTTCATTATTGGAAAAATGGTGAGGAAAAGGGGGGAAGACTTTTTTTGCTCAAACGGGGGAAGACTTTAATAGACACATACACATATATTGCTTCGAGATTTATGTCGATTATTTTTATTATTTAATACTATGTAACAGGGTTTGAAAAATCATCTCTATTTCTTAATATCATTAATTATTAAAATTTATTTTAAATAATTAAATTGATTTCTTAAAAAAAAATTGCATGATTTTACAATCATATAAAAATAATATATCTGATGATTTTCTATTTTAAACAATTAATTTTATTTTTTCATATTTTTAAATTATTTTATCAGAAATGTATTGAGGATAAGTGTTTTTTTTTCAATTCATGGGAAATTCAAATCAAGCTTTATCTTGGAATACATATAGCTGAAGAATCTTGCAGTACTGCATGTGTTTGGTTTCAACGTCTCTGTTCAGTTTTTTTTTTTTTTTTGTAAGATGCTGAAAATCGAAGCTTTTGGTAAAAATCCATTGAAAATACATGGCAAACAAAAGTATATCCAGAGAAGCTTGTTGGAAGACTCTCCCACCATAGTCGGGTGTGCGGTGGCGGAGTTAGGAATTTACATTTGTGGGTGCACAATTCGTGAGGATTTGAGGGTTGGGGCGCGCGCCAGTTTTTTTTTTTAAGAAAAGTTTTAAATGCATTAAAAATTAAATGAATATAGACAAGAAAAGAAAAGAAAATTTCAACTTAACATAGAAAAAATAATCAAGAGTCTAACCAAATGAAAATTATCTGCAAGAGCTCCTTAAGAAATATGGAATGGATCACCGCAATGAGCTGATACCCCTATGAACTTAACGACTTTTGTAATATTCTAATTTTTATTTTTAGGATTTATTTATAATTAAGAGTGAAATTATATATGATAAATACATTTAATTTATAATTTTTAAAAATATGTAAAAAGATGGAAATAGTGGGTATTTTGTTGTAATTTTTTCCCTATATTTGTGGCAAGACACAATTAAAAAGAATGATGATTATGTGTGCGTTTGATTCAGTGAGACTGACGTGTGCTTTTGATTCAGTGTGAATTGCAAAAAAGAAAAGCATATCATACTCAAGACAGGATTCGAACGTGGGTATATTCTGTGGCAAAACATTATTTTACCACTAGACCATTGGTGCTTCTTCTTGAAGACTTCCTTCAAAATATATATATTCTAAAACTTTTGTGGATGCACTTGCACCCATAAACTCCAATGTGGCTCCGCCACTGCGCAGTGTGTGACGCGGGTCAGATCCAGATTAATCCGAACAAAATTCTGGATACTGGACAGCAACAAAAAAAAAAGTATATGATGTCTAATAGTTTTCTTCGAGCATCAATGTGGCATAAAATTTTTCTTGTGATTAAATGTGAAGTCATAAGTTTAATCCGATCATCGCTAATCTCATACCGTTAGTATTTGTTCCTCTGATTTTTTTTTTCCGGTTGCCCATCTCGAAATCCGAGCTTTGCCACGACTAATTTAGATCCGACTCTGGGTCGTGCACACTGGCTATAGTGGGTGAGTCTCCCAACGGGATTTTCTACATTTACAATGCTCGAACTCGAGATCTTACTTAAAAATCTTTTATACTTCATTTGCATGAAAATAGATAACTATGAAGAATTCATTGGACCATTAATACCATATCAAATAAAATAAAAGGACTAGATCCTGTGGATAAAAGAAACATACTACACAATTTACCTCTTATTCAAACCAAATAATACCTAAATATGGATTTATTGATCGTATAAAAACAAATGATAACGTACAAGAATTGAAATAATTCATAAAAATACAAGGAGGCTGATTAATACTCATGTTTTTAATATAAGACATAATTAATTTTTTAGGATAGATGAATGAATCTAAATAAACTAGTTAATCATAACATGTGTCATGTATCATTTGATTATATATTAGTTCACAAGTAAATAAATTAATTTAGTATCATTTGATGGCGTGTTCATCATGGATCTGAAGCTGGGGACTGCGGAAGAAGAAGGTACAAAAAAATTGATTTTTAATATGTTAATTGATGATAAATCGATGTCATAGCAAAGCAATCACCTTTTTTGGTTGTTGTTCTTCTATAAATTATCCTTTGTAGAGTGTAGACCCTAAATAGAGTAGAATGGTACCATACTAATTAAGTTGTCAAAATCTCGGATTTTCCGCGTCTTTAATATATATATATATATTTTGGGTTAAGGTGCAAAAATAGACGTGTCTTTTCTCCAGGAGCGCCCAAGAAGAAAAGTTTTTCAGTGTAAAAGTAACTATGTGGTTACATATTAGGTGCAAAAATAGCGTTTGGCCGTTAAGTTTGACTTTTTTCTTGACCGGACGATGACGTGACATTTCAAATATTTTTTCAAGTATCCTTTTAGTACCAGTCAATACCTGAAATATTTTTTCAAGATCCTAAAATAATTTTTCAAAATTATGAATTTTTTTTTGTACCAATCAGTATCCTGAAAATACTTTTTAGTACCAGTCAGTACCCTGAAATATTTTTTTCAGTATCCTTTTAGTACCGATCAATACCTGAAATATTTTTCAAGATCCTAAAATTATTTTTGCATCTTTGAAATGCCATGTCATCGTCCAGTCAGCAAAAAAGTCAAACTTAACGGTCAAACGGTATTTTTGCACCTAATTTGTAACCACATAGTCAATTTTGCACTGAAAAAGCATTTGCTTCTTTGGCGCTCCTCGGAAAAAAGCACATGTCTATTTTTGCACCTTAACCCTATATATTTTCTATAGTGTATTTTTGGCGGGCATCACCAAGTGCAAGCCAAACACATGAAGGCTATTACGTACTCCCACAGTTCTACCAATTAAAATTATAAATAAAAGATATAGTTAACTTTTTAAAAATATTAAGAAAGATAATTAAATTATTTTAAAATTTTTATATGTCTCATTTTTGTTCAACTTATTTTGCGTAACTTATAAACTAATATATAGTCTAATGATACATAACATATGATAAAATTAAGTAACTTATTTAAAGCTTCCTTAACTGCCTAAAAAATCAACTATGTCTTATATTTAAGACAGAAAGAAGTATAGTATATGATTTATTTCATCCTTAGGAAGAGTACAATCTACTTATATGCCCATCCGGGATAAAAAAAGGTTGCTTATCGCTTCATACTGAAGTGAATTTGATAATAATTATTATGAAATGGTCAACTCCTTGGCAATTAGAATATATGCATATGAAAACCACCCAGGAAAAAAAGGGAAAAGGGGTAAGGGGTTGGGGGGACGCATTCGTACTGATTCTTTTTGGGTATTAAGGACATCACTTGCATTTTCGAGTAGTTACCGGTTTGGTTACTGAGTAACAAGACTTGAGACCGTGCGTTGCACGGAGTATGGAGTTCTATCCTGTTTTAAATATAAATAATAAAGACACAAATGTAATAACTAAACTATTTTATTAATTAATAGGTAAAATACAGAAGTCAAGAAATATACAAATGAAAGTAATAAAATATTGAATTCATTTAAATATGAAATTCAAACCACAACAATAACAAAGTCAATCAAAATTTCCCTTACTGCAACTATGAATGTGATAAAATGTTTTAGAAAACTTCTCTGCATTTAACATTAAGCGTGTTGTCAATACACTTATTAAACTCATTCAAAATCAGTATTTTCAAACCTTTAAAATTCTTTACCCTAGATAAAAGCAACATAAAGTTGTCCATGAGAAAAACTGGACTAGGTATGTGAAGACCTACATTTGACATCGATTGTCCTTGGCTCTTGTTAATTGTCATTGCAAATGAAATGATAATTGGAAATTGTCTTCGGTCATCTTGAATGGAAGTTTAGATTCACATGAGTTCGTGTCCATCCTATGTAGCAAAATGTCTTGGCCTGCGCTAGTGTCATACAACGCCTTCGCCTTAATGACGTTCTTGCCGAGTTGTGTAATTTGAAGCCTCATACCATTGCACAATCCTGATATCTGGTCAATGTTCCTTATCAACATAACGGGTACTCCCACCTTCAAAGCCAATTTATGATGAGGAATCCCAGAACATTTAATTGAATTTAAAAATTGTGTGTCATGTCATATAGATCATCAAAACTGTCATTTGAATAATCTATATGATTTATAGAGTCAATATTAAAGGACTTTTCTTCATCTCCGGCAACAAAGAACAAATGTATTCATTCAATGAATCGACATGTTCCATTGTTGGTGTTAAAATGGACATGGTAATGTTCATCGAATAAACGCTCCACTAAATTTGGGTATGTAGATTCAACAAAGCACCTTATTAGATTATCATAATCAAAAAGCAACAAATTTGATGGTAATGTTATGTTTGCAATATCATCATGCGGTAATCCAATGACACCCTCTCCTACAAGCAATTAGCTATGTACCTGCTAATTGAACTTCATTGAATCCCTAAATGGTATTGTTGCATTCTTTTAGAGTCTTCTCTATCTTTTTATTTGTTGTAGTTTCACTCCTGTAGAATGAGTTGGCTCGAAGTGTCAAATGAATAAGTAATTAAACTCCCATGATTGGCTTACTTTAGTTTTCTTTGAAAAATGACAATAATTTATCTATTCCTCAAATCATCATTTCAATCACGTTTTCTTCTTTCATAAATTATTTTTTCACTTATTAGAACCTTCAAGATACAACCATATCCTCAAATTCAAAACACCCAATTTCCTACCATCAAAGTTTCACCCAAAAAATTAAATACACATATTCTTATAAATCTCAAATCCAATCTATTTAATCCTCAATATAACATCCAATAAATGAAAATAAATTATAACATAAAGATGTATAATTGAAACTGCGTGTAAATGTGTGAACGGAAATCAAAATTTTAAAAGTAACCGAATCTTTCAAAATTGAAAAACAAACTATAAGGCAATTAATGGAATTTTGGTACACGGTTTTTGATTATGCATAAGCGCTGGGTTAGGTTTCAGATTTACCTGACGTAATGAATACATTAAAGAGAACTAAATTCAATGAATAAATGCAACAACTATTAAATCCTTACACTATAATTAAAATTAATCATGTTACAATAATATCTACATTTTCCAAATAACTGGCCGTAAAAAGATTTACGTTATAAACTTAAAATGGTTAAAATAACACTGAATCGATTTTTTAACAAACCCACAACATTTACGCAGTATATATAATCAAAACTATAAATGTATCAACGAATATCAATTTTTTTTTTTATATAACCAAATCATTCAAACGTTTAAAAATTTAAAACGTAACTATTGGAATGTTGTTACATATATAGTTTACAACTGACGATGTATAAGCACTTGGTTTTGATATTCATTTATATAATGCACGGAATATTTTAAATCCCATGACACTTATACTTCACGTTCGATTTGTATGAAAAAGGTAACTCATGCAAACATTAATATGTATTATATGGAGACGTTGAGAGATCATGAAAAAATAACTTGGTAGTACGACATATATCGAAATCAAAACATCCTCGTAAGATTGACATCAAGAGATAGCTTTCAAGACAAACTACCCATGCGATGAGCGGAATTATGAATTTACAAATTCAATAATCAATGCAATAGTATATTCAATCTATCCCAATATTTTGGAAAACCTCTTTGTACACTATAATGGTTGTTTTCAACCCATTATGACTCTTAACTCTTGACAATGCGATATACAATTGTCCATGTGAAAAAAAGGGGCTTGATAGGCTCTTGTTGACATTATTGCAAATGAAATAATGATTGGGAATTATCTCCTCGTCATGCTAAAAGATAGCTTAGGCTCAAAGATTCATGTCCATATAATGTATTTGTATATCTTCACCAGCACCTATTCCATTCAACGCCTTTACCCTTATGAAGTTTTTTGCCCATATGTATTATTTACAATATAGTACCATTGCATAAACCGGCTGCTTCATTTATGTTGTTTCTTATATCAACATAATTGGCACGCCAACATTAAAGATCAGCTTATGAAGAGACATTATTGAGCATTTGATTTAACACATACGCATTTGTAAATATTTTGCCAACATTTAAAATTTTGATGTTGGTGTTAGAGTGAGGACTAAAATGACACTTGATAATATTATTTCAGTTTTGCCTAATTTATTTCAATTTTAGTTTATGCATATCATTAGAACAATTGAAATAATATATACATCCTTGTTGGCTACTAATAATGGCAGGAGCTAGCTTTCAAAGATGATCCCACCATTATGGCTTGGCAACTTATCAATGAGCCACGATGCAATGTTTTTTTTTTTTTTTTGATATAACAGTAGGGTCGAACCCCGAGGGGAGGGGGAGGCAGGACTCCTAAGTTCGGTACTAGTGCCAACGCGCTACAAGGCGCTTGGCAGCCACGATGCAATGTTGATTCTTCTGGAAATACCACAAATGTGAGTTAGTTTATTTCTTCGATTATTGATTCGTTTTCCCGTAGTTAACACTTAATTATTGTGCTTCGATTAATAATTAATGTTTTGTTGATTGTGATTAATTAGGATTGGGTTCAAGAGATGGCTAATCCACTGCCCGGTTTGTTTTGCCAGCACCGCCCAACTATAATGACCAATGATGTTTTGGCAAATCTTGACTCTACGCCTAAAAATAAATGCGTACATGGGGAAAGGGATGGAAACGTGGAAAATTATACAATGTTAAATGATGCAGTTCATGCACACAGATTAAACCAATGCTCATCCTATGGAAGGTCACCGCTTAAGTAGGGAATCAGATACATAAATAATTTATCGGTACACCAAATCCAGTCACATTGAAGTTGTTAATAATTTAAAGGCTAAATTACCATTTCTGATTAATTTTTTAAGAAAATAATGACAACAACCCTTTTAAATATTTAATTTGAAAGTAATACCTTCTTCAAAATGAACGTGTGAACGAAGTCAGAAGTAATTGAAAAAAACTCATCGACGCATTCAAGAGAATAAAGACATTTAAATTATCAATATATAATTACATGAAAATCATGCTGGGAAAAATTAAAACATGATATTCTCTTATACAGTTAAGATATGAAATTAAAAAAATTAGTATTTATAATATATCCTTCCAATACGTCATCATAAATAATAAAATTTTCAAAAAACAAATATAACTTGATATTATCAATCTTTGAAGACCAATTAAAATCAGTATGCTTTTATTGCAACGGACTTATTGTTAAATCAATGGACGATGGGAAGTTACTGCTTAATATGATCATATTAATTACTAGTAGTTTATTTAATTTTTCAGATCACAATTTCCCATATACATTCTAATGAGTTTTTGCTTCCCAAGAATCTTTCACTTCCTATGCCTTCCATCTACTTATCCTCCATATTATTTTGATTTCAAATTCAAATTTCATATTAATCTCACTTTCCATTTCTTTTATTTGGATCATTATTTCAATTCCTTCTAATCTTGTAGTGTCATCCGTATCATGAGAATATTTTTCTATATATAATTTTTATATCACAGGGATGGAAAGTGAGATTTGTGAATTCACTTTCTAGTTAATTTTTATAATTTTTAATTCTTTTCTATACGTAATTTTTATATCATGGCGTCAATTCCTTCTAATCTTGAATTTGATAATTAATCTCAATTTCTAGTTATCATGAGAATTCTCTCTTATTCTCACATCTACATTTTTTTTTGCACTCATAAAGATAAAAATAATAAATTCTTATCTCTTGAAATCAAATTCAAATTGTAAATAATGTAATCGATTAAAATGGTTATCAATATAATAATAATAATAATAATAATAATAATAATAACAATAATAAATAGAGCATCAATAAATGAATATTAATAATAAGTATAAATATAATTTTTGCAAAAATTATAATCCTCTTAATTTCATAAATAATAATATTGAATTCATTGATTCCTTCTCCACAGGATCAAGTTGCAAAAGGTGAGCATAAAAATTAATAAATTAAAGTAGTTTATAAACTTCAACATAATTACATCATGTCTCTCATTTTGATCGATTGATAATTTTTTCAATTTTTCAATTTTCAAACATTAATCAAATAAAAAATATTATTGGAAATAAATATGTTGAACTAAGAGGTACTCTTAATTTTTTGAGTTAAAAAGGATTTTTACTTTATTAATTAATAATTACTTTATTTAATTTTTCATGTCACAACTTCCAATATACACCATGAAGAGTCTTTACCTCCAAAGAATCTATCACTTCCCATGCCTTCCACTATCTATCTTCTCCATATTTCATTTTAAATTCAAATTTTATATTAATCCCACTTCCCATATTTTTTTTATCACTATTTTAGTTGCTTCCAATTTTGTAGTCCTGCCAGTATCTTGACCATCACAAAAATTTCAGGTTACCCTAATATAAAAATGTAAATATTTAATTCATAATATAATTCATGAATTGCGAGATGGTATTTGTTGTTTTTAGGCTCCGTTGCCTTTTACTTATTCAAACACCGTTAGCTTTGTCCATGATTAATGAAATAGTGTCATTGGCCGATAAAAGAAAAAGAAAAAAAGAAAAGTTTCATTATTATTTTTTACATCTAAAAAAAAGGTTAAGTTTTTTCCTCAAATTTATTCCCAACAAATCATAGTCCACATTAAAAGAAATCTTATTGCCAGTCATGGTCATCCATACATTCGTTCATGGGAGAGTACAACCAATTTGTGAGTCTAAACAACAAATACCCCAAGTGTGCCAATGAACACGTGCAAATACCCCGGCCCAAGTGTGCCAATAAACAACAAATCATCCGATTGGCATTCAACTTAACTGCATTGAAACACAATAAGCATGAATTTATTGATTTCAACAGTTTAACCATATGAACACGTGCATGTTTCAAAACAAAAGCCGTGGATGACAAGCATCAAATACTGAAATTGGAAAAGAGGCCGCAAGCTGACAGATGCTGGTGTGGTTATGTGAAACAAAGTCTTCACACAAAGAAAACTTCAAGGTGCGGCTTTTTTTTATTGTGTGTGTTGGGGGAATCAAAATAGTACAACCTTTTCAAAATTGAAACTGTTCAACAGGTTTACAACAGTAATGTTTAAGATAGCATAGCAGCAACAATTGGAATAGAGGCAGAGGCAGGATATGCCAACCCAACACCTCACTAGCTCCAAGGCTGGGCCAAGGCACCCACGTCTGATTTAGAGTCGCACACGACACAGACAGCTTTGTCAAGGTTCCACCATGTGGCTTCCTTTGATATTTATTTCAATTTTTTTGGAATAAATTTTAAGTAGTTTACAATAGCAGAAGAGCCAATTTGCTAAATAAGTATTGACAGTGATCAAGTAAATGAAATCATAACAACCAAGAACGTTGGGGATTGAGTTACAAAGGTTACGTTAGTTCTAAAGATTGTCAGTTAATTGTCTTTGATCTTCCACCATGTGTTCTCCTTTGATATTTATTTTGCCTTGCAATGAATTCATCCACAATCGGGACCGTGCATGCTAAGATTGTCGGTTGTCTTCGAATCGTCTCTTGTGAAAGTACTATGTGAGGAAAGCACTAACAGACAACACAAATATCCGTTGTCATCATGGTCATCCATACATTCGTTCATGGGAAAGAAATCTTATTGCCAGTCATGATCATCGCCGCCTTCATCTCTCCTCTTCCCGAAACGTCCATTGAAGGTATATTCGGTTCAAGTGAGCGTTTCTACAAAAACAAAACTACTCAACATGCTTTTAACATCTATAAAGCAGAGAAGATCTCAGAGCAGAGCAACGCAAGAAACGAAAAAATCAGAGTTGCGAGAAAAGAAAACACAAGCAGAAAGCGAGAGGGATAGAGGAGAGGCAACAACTTACAGAGCAACAACACCATTAGCGGAGAAATCAAAGACAAAGAAGATGACACGGCCGCACGTGCTTCATCTCAACATGGAGGATAAGAGGGAGCTCTTGCTTATAATTGCATAGGCTCGAAGGAGAATGAAGAGAGATCGTTCAAAGCTTGCATACCGGTATTAAGATCTTGTCATACGATTTTTGCAACCGACCAGAAAGCGTAAGAACAAAGAAATAAATAGGCATCCAACATCAATGTGAATAAGAACAACAATTAAATGTGGCCGATTAATTGAACCAATAGTTGAATAGTGGGAATTAAATGAGAATGACGGATTAACTACAAATGCATGGGAAAACTGGAGTATTAAATTATACAGTTGAGGCGAAAGATCTTCAAATAACACAGTTGATTTCCCACGTTTACTTACTCACGCCGATGACAGAAACCAATGAAATAATACCGATAAACGATTAATAAAATGATGGACGGAGAATTACCAAGTGTACATCAAAACGATTTCCAACGTAGGACGAATGGTTTTCACGTAAATATTAATGAAGGGTCCGTTGAAAAGCCCAATGGAATTGAAAGTAATGTTGAAAAACCATTAAACATTAAATGGCTTTGAACAGGCATATACGTGACGTGAGTAGAGGTTCCACGTCGATCCAATGAAAGGCCAGATAATCGACATGTAGATGAAATAGATGGACCAATGGTTGAATGGCTAGGAGGTTTAGAGGGTTATATTTGATGATTGATTGATTGATTGATTGTTGAAGTTCTCCAATGCCCAACATGGCAAAAAGCTAGTCAACTTTTGATCGACCCGGTTTACGAGCATTGCCCCGACTAATCTGAATCCAACCCGCGTCGTGCACCTAGCTATGGTGGGAGAGTCTCCCGGCGGTTTTTTTTTTTTTTTTTTTTTTTTTTTGCATTCACAGGATTTGAACCCGAAACCTTGCTTAAACGACACAAGCCGCTAACAAATTAAGTCTTGATAAGAAACTAAAAGGAGTACTAAGGCCCGGTTAAATCCTTTTCAATCTCGAGTTCAAGCCCTAGAACAAGAATTTGCAAAGCTTCACTCAACTTTTAATTTTAGTTCACTCTTTTCTCGTGAGCTTAGTTAACCCATTCTAGTCCACATACATTTTGAGATCAAGTGGACAATATTAACTTTCCCATATTTGACTATTGGTTTGTCATATTTTGAGGGTGAGTTTCTTCTACTAGACTCAAACCCCATTGGTGATATACACTATAATTTTTTAATAATAGAAAGAGTTTTCTCTTTTGAGACTTAGATTATAAAGAGTTTTCACCTCTTTTAACAAATGTGTTTCGTAGAATTTGAACTTATATTCTCCTTCTTATAGGTGTAATTTTATAAATGTGCTTTAGGCTCAATCGACTTGTCTATGTTGGCCCAAAATTGAACTGATCTTTTCTCCAAAACCTTTCTAGGCCCACCTTTGGGAATCTGCTGCTCCATAAACAAGCTTGGCCCAGATTAAGTTTTTCTATTTGGGTCACGAAAGATCTGGCTCATTAAGAAAATTATTCGACTTGTGCTATTTTTAAGTTCACAAATTAACATTGTTCAACCAACTGTAGTTGAATTTAGTTCTTCATAAGGTTTGAATCCCAATAAAGAGAAGTGCCTACATTAAATGTTCGACAGTGCTTTAAACATGATTGTTTTCTATTAGATTCCTACAAGTCTCGAGTTTAAATTTAAGAGAAGACATAAATTATATATAATAAAAAAACTCAACTTCCGGCAAAATATTGGCTTGTTCAATTTAAAAAATTGAAAATCTATAAACATAAGTTATTTAAAATTGAATATAAACTGTTGATAATTTATATTTTTTTTCACCTTCTATTTTTATTTATATTAGATACATTTCATAGTAAAAAAAGTTAGCCTTTCTTTTCATCCTATGTATGTATCAGTATCACACTATTGGAAAATCGCCATTCGCGATCTTCATATCATCAAGAACATCTTCTTCTATATGTCACTCTTACGTTGTTTCAGACTTCACACGAGCACAGACCCTAGCTTCCTTATAAACTTTGCCTGGTCTGCAATAATATCCCTTGCTTGGGGCACAATGACTATCCTGTGAACATATACACAAACCTTCTAAAGCACATCCATCTTTCTCTATCATCAACCCTTTTTTAATCCAAGAACTTGATCAGTCCATTCACTAGAGAAAAGCCCTTGTGGATCAAACCTCTCTTTAACCTTAAGAAACTTGTCTGCAAATTTGTACTTTCTTATAGCCTTATCAAACGCTAAATTTCTGTTCTTTCCCCAATGAGGTAACCCTCCATATTTGAAGATCCCAAGTTGTTCAATCTCCTCAAGAATGTCTTCATAAAGCCTAGGGTTCGTAGGGTCCTTGCTTCTGTAATATGTGATATCAAAGTCTATAGCATCGTCTTGCTTGCCCAAGAAGGCACTTGAGGTTTTGACGTAACGCATGAGGATTCCATTGTAGAATTCTTGACCACATAGTGACTTTGGCTCTATTTGAACCAGCTTTTGCACGTCTTCTATGAAAGCTTTTGCTGAAGGTAAAGGTATGCTGAACGTGGTTTGGTGGAAGAATTCCCCTTTTACCCTTGAGTCCCATGCACAGACTGTAAACTTCGCGTCCTTAACGCTGTCCAGGCACGTACCTGAGGCTTGTAGGCGATTGTGAAACCCTATCACTGGATACCCTGTGAAGATTATGCCTGCAAGTGTACCAAACATTATTCAATAAAGCTACTTGGTTCTGTAACAGCCTCAGGAAAATCTTAAGGACAAAGTGTGGTACAAGAATATATTATTGTATGTTCATTTGATTAATCATAGATAAATAAAAGAAATGATGATCACCATTGTTTGTGAGTCCATAAGCAGAGTTGATCAGGGCATCGGTTATGGTCTTTGCAACTAAGCACTTCCCATTCGCATCATTGGTAGATTCTTGAACATCCTCTGTTCCAAACAAAAAGATATATAAGCAAGTAAAGCTCTTTGTAAACAAAAATATTAGGAGAATTACTTTGCAATCCTACACAAACAATCTAATCACTATTGAACCCCATAACCAATGAGTAACATGCAACCTGTTAGTGATTTTCTGTACCAGATCTTACATTACATATCACTCACTTGTAGTGAGACTTAATTTTTAGTGATTACATTGCTTTAAGATACACAATATTTCTATATATTGAAATATTGAATTATAGTTAAGATTTTATCTTATTTGTTAAAATGATTGATAGTTGATGGCTGAACCCTATAAATATAGGTTTTAGCAAAGTGGTTTAGATTAGAGTGAAGGGATACCAATCCCTGTTTGTTTTAACTTTTAGAAACGCTTTTACCATTTATGAGATAAGTATGTAAGAAATTTTGTCTCGGTTTGTGAAACCATAGTTTAAGAGTTTACCAAACAGGCATACATGTAAAAAAGGGTAATTTGGGTTTCTCTCTCTTTAGAGAGAAGAGTTTCTCTCAAGTCACCAAATGAGGTTAGCTCATGACCCTTAGGTGAGGATAGATTAGCTTTCAATTGTTGTATGAACTTGTTACTCTTCCATAAACAATACATATGATTCTTCATCTTTCTCTGTAATATTTCTCTCTAATTACTATAGTTAACACCCTCAAAAATATTCTTAGCTTCCAATGCACTTATTATAAGTATAAAAAGTAAACGACCACTAGAAGTTAAGTTTTGAGATCAAATCCTTATCAACAAACGCGTAAACTACATACGTATGTTTCTTCCACTTTCAAACTCCATTGACTACAATATATAAAGAAAAAGAGAGGTATAGAAAATAGCTGACCAATGGTTCTGACGAGAGCCAATTCAAGAGAAGCAGTGGGACGGAAAGGGAGGAAGTCATAAAGGCCATTTCCTGAGGTATTGATTGGGACACGATCGTCCACACGATACACAGCCTTGTGTTGAGATGGGTACCACGTTATATCTGCAAACTCATGTTGTCGTCCAAAACTAGCCACTTTGTCTCCCAAGTCCGAATCATTTTTCACCAAATACGTTATGGATCTCTTGAACATAGGTTCTAGTTTTATAGTTATCTGCGAAAGGCATTATAACCAATCATCTCCTTTAGCATTTTAACGAATCAAACTTAAAGAGAACATGCCATATTAATTCAGAGCTTATATATATAAAGTCTTCCTATTTTTGGTAAAAATAGATTAATTTTGATTATAGTATTTCCCTCGTCCTATTCAGAAGCACATATGGGTTGATATGATGGCACCATCTAATTATATTTGTGTCCACAATGCACACAACAAGTTGTCTTGGGCACTTATTTACTGAGAGCAATGAATTACTCATTGCAACTCCATGTAGTATAATTAATAAATTATGGTAATTTTAGTCAGAATACATATTTTTCAAGGTTTAGCCAAAATTAAACCTATTGCTCAAATATCTTTTTTAAACCATATTATTTTATAAGCAGATATACACTATATGGCAAAAATTTGAATTCAAAACATTAGTGGTTTTCTATGTGCTTTTAGTAATGTTGCTTTCACTCCCTCAGAACATGCGGGGTGTGCCGACAAACAGAAAGGCATAATTAAAAACTGGTGGGGTAAACATATTAAATTAGTCAAACCGATCAGACTATTGTCCACACTCAGTACGTATTAGAATGTATATAACACTAATATAATGTATGTATGTATGTATGTATATGAGATAGCTCTATACTTTTAGAATTTCTGTGGAGTTAATAATTAATCGCCGAAAGAGAATGAACTAATTAAAATAAAAATTAAGAAGTAATTAATGACAGACCTGGGAAAGAACTCCAAGAACACCAAGGAAACTTTAACGGCATTGAGATCTTCATCTCCTTCCTTCAAAACCAAAACTTTAGCGAAGCCATTTTCAGGACTTGTTGGCACAACGACCCGAACCTCAACCACATGATCATGAACTGAACTTCCTCTTCCCCACATTGAGCTTCCATGAGCCCCTGTGCCCATAAGTCCTCCAATGGTCAGGCCCCACCAGTAGGGTCCATAGGGCAAAGCTAGTCCTACTTTTGCAGACTCATCTATCAGCTGCCTCAAAGTCACGCCACTTTCAACCACCATTTTCCTCTCTTTCACATCAACTTTTACTATCTGGTTCAAATACTTGGTGCTTATGAGCAACCCATTATTTTCGCCATCTGGGCAAACCAGTTTTGGGATGCTATGTGAATAACGAGTTGCTACTTTCATTTTCATCCTGTTTTTCGCCGCGAACGCGATCGCTGATACGAGTTCGTCTTCTGAAGTTGGGTACAGAATTTGTGAAGCAGAACAAGTGGTTCTGTCAGGGAAGACGCCATAGGAGTTTGTGATTGTGCAGCTTGTGTTTTTTGGAGAAGAACACTTTATGGGGTCCTCTGGAGGAGTCGCCATAACCAGATTTTGGGTAAAAAGCAAGAAAAAGAAGAAAAAGGAAATGGATGACAAAACGGATCTGAAGGCTTTGTGTTGTAACATGTTGAAAGTTTTGAACTTTAGTGTTTGTTTTTG
This sequence comes from Acacia pycnantha, assembly GCA_025563575.1. Taxonomy (NCBI): domain Eukaryota; kingdom Viridiplantae; phylum Streptophyta; class Magnoliopsida; order Fabales; family Fabaceae; genus Acacia; species Acacia pycnantha. Next base: position 671,243 of record JAMWYP010000118.1, read on the forward strand.
TGGATGTTATATGTGTATGTATGTTTGTATATATATTAATATAGAGAGAGAGAGAGAGAGTTGTGTGCAGCTAGCTTGGTTGAAGAGTAGGGGAAAGGAAAAGAGCATATGGCTAATAATTGAAGATCCTTGTTTTGAAATCAACGTTCGATCTTACTTTAGTTGGGAGGGATGAATTCTAAATGTGAATGGCTCCAGCCGATCAAGCTAACCAATAAAAATGTGTACTCCAGTCTCTGTCCTGCCACGTGCACACGTAACAAGTTCATCAATATAATATCAATTTAATTTTTTTAAAGAGATTAATAAAGTAAAATAAATCATTTTAAAATATTCATATTCAACGTTTTTCTTTAAACTAATTTGTATGATTTGTAAACTCTTTGAAAATTTTGTAGAAAGTGTTATAATTTCCAAAAACTATGGGTATTTTTCTGTAATTTCTCTATTCTCTTTTCTTCATTAATTGCAATTTTCAGAAATTAGGGACTTTCTATAACTTTTCCCAGTCCTCAAAACATTCATTCGACCTCCAAAATCTCAAATTTTCTTCTTAAACACCTACCATGCAAAATTAAGAACAAGTAGTATCAAAAGTCTAAAAAATAATTTATATGAATAATTAACAAATTATCATCATTTTACTCTTAATTTCAAAAGTCCAAGAAATCATGACAAACCTCATAATTTTTTTAAAATTTAAAATGATGTAAAATTTAATACAATATTTTAAAAATGTTATATAATCATAAAATTTTTAATTAATTAATAAGTATACATTTGCCCCCTTAAACATTTTCTCCAAGATCCGCCATTGGTCAACAGGGTCATATATTTAGAATATATATATATATATATATATATAGGTATAATGCTTTTCAGGATATATATGGGTTTTCTCACGATGACATGACTTGAGAATAAAGATGAGAATATATAAAAAAACAAGAAGAAGAATAAAGATTAGAATAAATTTTATTGGGTGTTAAACGTTAATTAAGGGATATGCCATATCCGATATGGCATATTATTCATAATTATATTTAAGTATATATATAGATTTTATTCCTCCAGTCTTTTTAAAAAAACATGTTAACTAATTTTTGAAATTAAGAAAATTAGTTATACATATGCCATTTTATAACTTTTCAAAATTATCTCGTTTTCAGGGGAAAAAAAATCAAATCTTGATTCTTTTTGTTTATTATTTTTATACTTTTTCCAAGACATCGGACAGCCTTTGAAATTGGGTTGAAATACACGACAACAAATCACACGGTGTGGACTGTATATGTATGACTTTTGAGGTGATGATACTATTTGCTTTACTAGTAAATGAGTTTTTAAATTTCTGTACCAACCGCTATTGAGACGTTTGGTACAAGGAAGATTTAAGAAGAGAAAAAAATTTAGAGAAGAGAAAGGAATGAAAGGGAAGATTGAGAGAGAACTTAAAAAGTTGAGTTGTTTGGTAGGCATGGAATCGAACTTAAGTTGAGGAAAATAAAATATTTGATAAGAAGAATTGGGTGTTGGTTCAATAGAAAGTTGAAATAAAATTCCTTCAATGCCCTTGCTTGGTTCGAACGAAAACGTAAGTTCGAACGTAACATGTAACTAAGCGCTTGCGTTGAACGCAAAAATGACAGGTGCCTTAAGCTATACGTGCTGTCTCCCTAAGTGAAAGAACCGAGGCATCGACGATTTTACCATGCAAAGCGCTCAAACAATAAAAACCCATTACCTTTTACCTCGATTCGACCCACACCTTCATCCACCATCGTCGGCGCCCTCTCCTTCATCTACCATCACCGGCGCCCTCTTGCATTACATCACTATCACCGTCGAGCAAATCGGATCTCGATTCGACCTTCCTTGCCAGATCCTTCGATTCAAGCTTCCACTGTCGTCTTAAGCTTCTTGGCTCCTCCTTCTTTCAAATCCTAGCTCGCATCTGGTTTATAGGGGCTTTTTGTCCCAATCCTAGGAAGATTTGAAGATCCGGCCAGAGTTTTAGAAGAATTTCAATTTCCCACGTTTTGTAGGAAGATGACGCTTGACGGGAACTCGGTTTGTGGGAAGCTGCTGCGTCAAATGTGTTTTGCCAGTGGAAAGCTGTAATACCCTAAAAATCTATATTATAATTTGGTAAAATTATACCTATAAAAAATAGGTGAATATGGGGTATCAAATGTTAAGATATAATTATCTTATTTTCGAAGGAAAAATCTCTTGGAAATTAGAGAATTTAAGGGCCAAAGTGCCAAATGACCAAAATGCCCCTAAGGGACATAAATGATTTAGGAAAATTGTGAAAAATCCTAAAAGTCAGTAAAATAATTATTTGAATAATGAGAGTATGTTATCTCTAATTAGGGTAATTTAATAAATTACAAACTTGGAGAAATGAAATAAGAATGCTCAAAAAGCATTAAAATGACTAAATTACCCTTGTAATTATCAAATAATATAAGAGGCATGGAAATGCTAAGGTTAATGCAAGGATATGAAAGTAATAAGGTGTTCAAAGTAAGAAAATTATCAAAAAGTGATAATAAGGTAATTAGATAATTATTAGCTAATTACTTAAGTCTCGAGCAAAAGAAATTATGAAATAATTATGTAAAACTCAAAAATTAGTGGTAATTGTCTTAAAATTAATAAAAATATATTTACTAATTAATTGGAAATTTTGGAGAAAAATAGTTGAGTTTAGGTATTTTTAGACCTAAATACAAGAATGGACCAATTAGGTAATTTTGTGGAAATTTTTGGAAAAATTAAATAAATAAATCATTAAATAATTAATTAAATAAAAATAAATATTTATTAATTATAATTATGGGGCAGCCGAAAATTTAAGGAAAAATGAAGATAAGATCACATGTTTAAAATTTTGCAACTTGCATAATAAAATATATTATAATTAATTAAAGTGAAAAAGTGGTGAATAGTAATTTAGGAATTAAGAAACGGATCCTATCTGGAGATCTAGGAATAGGAATTTCAAAGTCAAGGTAAAATATTGATCGGTGAGTTTTTACCTTCAAGTGACCTCTTAGGAAGTTAAATCAGAGGTCGTTTGTGCATTTTCCTAATAAAAGCGAAATAGGGAAAAATGCATATAGGCATATTTTGGATATAAAGAAAATAAATTCTAACTCAATATCTAGGAATGAGTTTGAATTTATTTTAACATATTTGGAATCAGTGAATTTTTCGAAGAAGATGATGTTTCGTAAAAGCGTTTAAATGCTTGGACCGTCACGGACACGTTTTCGAGGAACTTCGTGACCGATTGTTGGAACCCGGTAAGAGACCGAAATCTAAGTTAAAATAGATATTGTTGATGAGAAATATAAGATCTTCAAAGTTATGGATTTAGAATTTTGAGATTTTCCGAGATTACGCAAAAGGGACCGATCTGGGAAAATGTTTTTTTATAACCCGAAATTCCAAACAAGGCCTTATCAAAACCCTATAAATACCCCCTCCTTCACAAATTCTCACACCATTCCTTGCTCCTCTTGGCCGAAAAACCTAGAGAGAGAAAGAAGAGAGCAGTGCTCTGGAAATCTTGCAGCGAAGCCCTGTAGAATTGTCCGGAAATCTTCAACGGGTAAGTCTTTTGGTTTTTAGTCTTTAGTTTTTAGTTTAGTAGTTAGTAGAATTGTTAGTTAGATTTAGAAAGTAGGTGACAAGATTCCTACAAATGTTTTAGAGCCTTGTTTGCGTTGAAAAAATTAAGCGGCGTCTTGTAATACTAACTCGATGCTTATAGTGCGCTTATATATGGTACGGATAATTTCATAAGCCATGGGTGGAACTACATTACGGGCCATGCACGGTGACTAAGGTAATAAACTTAGATAATCACTTACGACTTTACGGATTATATTAAGTATAATACCGTCATGTTTTCCTAGCGCTACGGACACGACAGGTACATCGTGGCACACAATTAAAGTGTGCGACATGGATAACTTTGCTTGTAGGGCGATTGTTATTTAATGATCATACATATCATTCTTGTAATCATAGAAATATCCATTGAACATAAAGTGTTATATAAGCATGAGGTTAACGTTACTCGAGATCCAGATGAGCGTTGGATCTCGGCTCTTACTATAGCATCACATCAAGGTGCGGAGAGAGAGACCAAGGACGGAGGATAAGAGTAAGCGGAGCGGACATCACACATGAAGTTGAAGACCGCATGGAGACACGATCAAGGGCGTCTAGTATCTAAACAGATAATGTATTAATCTTTATGAACAGCGAATACGCTATTTGTTATTGTTATAATCGTTACTCAATGTTTTTAATCCGCCGATGCTCTACTCGATGTTTTAAAAAAAAAAAAATTTTGGCTCAAATTGGGATGTTACGAAACTCTATTATGTTCCCAAGAACTCTCATCAGTTCCCTATACCAAATGGGTTCTATGTTGGTTGAAATGGCAAGTCATCTCAACCCAATAAAAAAAAAAGATATAAGTATTTTGAATTATCAGGAAACACACATGTTAAAAGAAACTCTTGATTAAATTAAATAAAAGAAATAACTACATTTTTAAATATATGATTAGACTAGAGTTGAGTTGAAATATGACAAAGATAGTCTAAACTTGGAGCAATCTTAAATTTTTTTAAAAATTGTTCATATATTTTTGTTGTTGGACATAATATATAATCAGAGTATCTCTATTTATATTAAATCTGATAAACTTCATTTTTTTGGGAAAAAAATAATTTTTTGGCGATTTAAAACCGATGCTTTTATATGATAAATAAAACGAAAAAAAAAATTGTATAGGCCATTGGTAGGTGAAGTAGTTTCATTTAAAAAATGAGAAAGAAAGAAATAAAGAGGCCTATGGCTTCATTGTTCATTTTATGATTGTTGAGTGCAGCAAAATATATCGACACTATGTATAAATTGGAGGTTGGGTTATGTGAACTGAATGCTGCCAGATCTTGGCCACTAAACATCATTCACTCAGCTTTCTGATTCATTTCTCCGTCTTCTTCATCCTCACTTCTCAATTTCATCATTACAAGTTGCCTATCCATTTAAAAGAAATAATAGTGCGTTAAGTTAGTTAAGAAATCTCAGTTCAAAAAAAAAAAAAAGTTCCTTAAGGATTAGAACAGGAAACAAAAACTTACTCAAGAATTACAAGTATGTGTTGTCATTATTTATGGGTTGTAGATATGCATTTAAAGGAAATAAAGTAGACAACAATTATTTTTAGTTGTTAAGATATAATTGTTAGCGTATATTGATTTAGTTGTTAATGTTATACTGATATAGTTGTTAACGTTTCTAAAATAGTATCAAAAAAGACATGTGACTTTTTTTTAGATCTTTTTTTATAATATTTTAGTTATTTGGACTTGAGAGGGATTTTCCCAATTATTTAAGGGAAAATCCATTTCAACAATCCGAGAAAAGGCCCCATGACCTTTTCGGGATTTTCAAAATCTTGAGTGAGTTGTTAACGGGTGATATAGTTATTAACGGAACTGATATGGTTGTTAAAAGTACTAATTTAGTTGTTAACAAAAGTGTTGTTAACATGGCTGATTTAGTTGTTAAAACCTATCCGTTAACAACTATATCAGCCCCCTTAACAACTCACCTAACATTCTGAAAATTTCAGAAAAGACCCTGAGGTCTTTTCTGGAATTGTCAAAATCTTGGGGCCTTTTTGAGATTTTCCTTGTTAAGAGGGCTCTGAAATGGATTTTCCATTATTTTTGTTGGCAGGAGATTTTATGAAATTATTATAAAATCTAAGGAAAGTTTTTGAAAAATATTTATACACAAAAATACTAGATTTGAAAAAGACGTACCCTGTCCGGCTGTCCGCCACCTGCCACTCCCTCTTTTGCAGCTTTTGACAGATTCCCACCAAAAGCCACAAAACCTTCTCCATCATTCTTAAAAAAAAGAAAAAAAAAGAAAATCAAACAGTATGGTAAAATTACACCCAAAAAAGTGTTTAAATTAGTTTTTAGAAAATAGTTTTTATGATTTACGAAATAAACATATAAGAGAAATTTTATATCAACTTGCAAAAATGGTTTCTAAAACCCAGTTTTAGAATTATCCAAGTGCTCATTAAGTTCAAATCAAATGGGATAAGATCATAAAGGCATGAATTTGTAAATGCTGCTGGGTTTTAACTATCAAGAACTTACCTCAAAAACCATATTTGACATCTATTTCTATAACAAAATAGTTAAAGAATGTCAAAAAGAGAACCAGACACTTTGGAAGTAGACAACAATTATATTAAAAATCCTTAAGTTAATTAAACCTTTAAGTTAATAACAAAAGGTACTATAATACAGAAAATGTCAAGACACCTAGTTACATATATATGTCAAGACACTTTGAAGTTTTAACACCAACATCACAAACATTTCACTTTTATGATGACAACCTCACCAAAATCTTGAAAAAGCAAGTTAAAGAATGATCACACTCTTAGCTCTCCCTCACAACACAAATAAGTCCTTCTACGCTCTTAACCTTAAAATGCACTCTCTACACCAATTGAATCAATAAAAATTTACCCAAGAACAAATGTTTCCCGAATACAATATAAATACGCAAGAATTCTTCTCTTCTTTTTTCTCAGAAGAGCATTAACATCACAAACCTAGAATTAATCAACAAGTGACAACCTTGTATGATAGTTGAATATCTCAGGCTAACTACCTTCTAAGATCAGCATCTGAAGGAGACATGTCAGCAGCAGTAGCAAGGCTCTCTGTGCAGCAAGAAGAGTATATGGAAACTTGATCCATCCCATAATGTGATCCACGCACACTCTTGAAGCTTGGACTCCTCAGACTATGTCCATAACTGCTATAACCGCCATGAGCATAGGCATCTCCAGGAGGATGAGCAGGGAAAGAAAGCCTCTTCTTTGCTGATCCAACTCTGTCTCTCTCTGATGTTGAAGGCCTCTGCCTCGGCGCGCTCAGAGACCGGATCCTCGCCTTGGCAGACTCAGTCGCTGCCATGTAATTAGGCAACGAAGCGCCGCCATTGTTGCTGCTTCCACCACCTCTTCCACATTGGTACAAGCTTCCTGTGTAATGATAGTTGGACCTCAAGCTTGGTGTTCGAGATGTGCTATGGAAGCTTCTATCTTCCCTGGCACAGCGAGGGCTCGCCGACCGGACTTGGATTGGCTGGGATTTCGCAGGAGACGGGGTTGCAGGGGAATGGTAAAGAGATGACGAGGACAACGCGTTTTGGTGGAATGGAGATGCTACAGAGTGTCTTTGAGGCTGATGTTGGTGTGGGTTATATTGGTAATTTGGGTGTGATTTTCTAAAGTTAGATCCTAAATATGATGAGTAAGGACGAGATGTGTCCATTTCTACTGTCTTGATAGTGTCTCTTTGATGATCAACCGATGATCTTCCCCTCATTTCCCACGGCTTCGCCACCATCCACCGCTCCAACCATGCCGGCCTCTCCTCCAGCTCCTCTTCATTCCCAATTGACGGCCGTCTTCCGGTTCTCCAGACCTATATATCACATTGTTGTGCAAGTTCTCTTCATTCCCAATCTATAAGATCATGATTCTCTAATAATTTTACAGAAAGGTAAATAGAAAAAGAACAAAAGTGTCCAAAAGAAAGATAATTGCACGTGTAATCTTAATTCTTGTGCGTTAATCTCACTCTCTCTATTTATGATTATAGAGAACTCAAAAGTTTATAATGAATACACCTCTTTACACTTATTTTCTTTTTTATCTCCCTCTCCAAATAGTATACTACTCCTGTTCTTATTCCGATCCTTAATACACACATATTTAGAGAATTGATATTAGTTCTCTTTAGAACATAATTTTTATATTTGTCAACATTTTCCTAATTTACCTTATTGATGACAATAATCAAGAAGGAGAGGAAATAAGGAAATTGAGAAAAATGTTTAGGGTATTTTAAAAATAAATGTTGTACTCCCTCCGGTCCTAATTATAAAAGCTTGACTTTTTGGAGAGATTAAGGAAGTTAATTAAATAATTTTAGAGTATTTTTATTTTCATTTTTTTCCAAACTAATTAGTTTGACTAATAAACTGATATATAATCTATGGATATACAGCATATAAAATGATTAAGTATCTCATTTAGCTTCCTAAATCTTTCTAAAAAAATCGCTCTTATAATTATAATTAGGACCGGAGGGTAGTATTAACTTAAACTTAACTGACTAACTTCCTTAATTTAAGGATATAAGTTAAACGTTTTTATATTAAAGATTGGAGAGAGTACTGTAATTGATTCGCTTTATATCAAATTTTCGACCTCAGCCAAACCCAAATAAAGATGGGCAATTCAGCAGAGCCAAACCAGAGTATTAATATCCAAATATTATAAAACAGAGGAGACTGTGAAAACAGAGTAGGGAGAATGAATGAACCTGTTGAGAGAGAGCTTGAGACAAGGACTTGTCTCGCTTCAAAGCAGCCTGCTTCCTCTGCCTCAACAAAGCTTTAATTTCTTCAACTGTGTGTGGCCTTTCATCCCAATCATCTGCAATACTGCTTCCTTCTCTTGACTGTGTTGCAAAATTTCAAACGCACAAAACAAATCATCAAAAAGTTCCGAGAGCTAAACCAACTGGTTGGCCTTATTTCAAAACCCCAAAAAAAAAAACTCTTAAAATCACTCACCATTGATCTTCTATCTGAAATGTCCTGAAGATAACGCGATTCCAAGAGGCTATTTGTGTCACTAAACGTTGATTTTCTACTGCTTCCATCATGTGACAGCCTCACACGCTGATCAACCACCCGAGATTGAACTCTGACCAGAGCCTGCATGCACCGAAGTGTCATCTTCGCTTGCTTCCGAACATTGTGACCCCTTACTAATGCTTGCAGTTTTACCAGCCCCTTCAAAGCTCGAAGAGCCCTTCTTGCCTTCAAAAGAAACATTCTCACATTAACTTTCTATTTAAACAAAATGGAGGCTAAGATCTGTTAAGAGTGTTTGATTTTCTTTGCTTACTAAGTATCCTCTGAAAGCAGTTTGAATCACAATAGCTGCATAGTGCTCCTTGGTATGATTGGGTGGTCTGGTAAGTCTAGCCACTTCCACAGCCGCCTGAGCTGTGGCCATGGCCACCTCAGCGGCGGCGACCGCCACAGCCAGCGCGTGCTTTTGATCTGTGGCTGCCTCGGCCGCATCAGGCTTCTCCTCTGCTGGGGTTTGTTGGGAACTCGGTGATTCGTGGTTTATTACCGGTTTTCTGAAGATCCATCTTCGTTTTTCTCTTTTCTGTGCAACACCGGGATGAAGAAGACCAGAAGAAGAAGAAGTTGAGTGTGTGATTGTTTAGTATTTATGAAGAAATGAGAAAATGGGGATAGTTTAATTTTTGTACCTTGTCTTCGTCGATTTGGTCTTTAGTTGGAGATCTGAAGGCTCTTTTGACAGCACTCAACCATGAGCTACCTCCTTTTTTCTTCCCCATTACCCAACAGTACTACTGGAAGGCATTAAATGCAGAGAACAGAGTCCAGAAAGAGAAGGATATCAGTGGAGGAGAAAGAAAGGAGGATGTAAAAATAGAGGAGTTCAGATTCTTGTGGGGTGATAATTAAATCTAAGGGTTGGAAGTAAGTTTTGTACTTTGTGTCTCAGCTGGAGACACCCTTGCTTCGTTATCGGAGAAATTAAAAGGAAAGGACAGTTACTATAATAAAATGATTGAGTTAGAACAATGAGGAAGGTGTATGGGTGTGTATCAAGAATCTGAGATAGAGTTTTGTATGACTAATGAAGGAAGCGGTCTGACCAACATTGATTTGATTTAATCTGCTGGAATTTATTGGTATTGGATTTGATGAGATGGGATGGACAGCCAGGCATGTCAGATGCATGTTAGTAATAAATTACTATATTTTTAAAAAATTAAATAAATATGATTATACAGTAGTATATAAAAAATTAATTTATATATCCATATATAAAAAACGAGAAAATGAATTTGAGATTGTAAATTCTAAATTTAAGTGCGTGTGAATATTAAAAGCATTTTTCTAGAATTACCCTTAATTAAGTTGGCAATGCTAGAATTTGACCAAATCATGTAGCCATATAAAATATGATTAGAAAAGAATTTTAAATTGGATGCTTTAACCCAAAATGTAATGCAGTAAATTTATATATTTTTTCTATTTATACTCATTAAGCCCAATTATTATTATTATTTTTCAATTTTTTATTTTAAATTGAGAACATCTCAAAACTATGAGTATAAAATGACTTAATTATGATATGACAATGAATAGAAAAGTGTAGAAGAGGGATATATGATAATGAGGAATAATTGAAAGCAAAAAAGTGGGTTTTATGGGGAATGAGGACAAAGGGAAAGATACTTTTGGAGGGGGAAAAGCATAAAAATGGCTTAAAAAGGGGAGGCAGCAAGTTGAGCAAACTGAGAGGTTCTCTCATGGCCTCACGTGCTCCCAACACCTTCACTATTATCATCTATTCAATCAATATTATTAAAATATATTAAGTTAAGGATCACTAACTTATACTTGAATCAAATTAGAGTTAGCTAGGGTCAAAAATCGGTGAAAATGTAAAGATTTCAAGTTTATTAATATAAAATTTAAAGAAAATAAAAAATGGATTTTTTTTTAAATAATAATAATAAACCGGGTTAATGTCCGGACCAACTGATTCATACATTTTAAATATAAGATTTTTTTTTTTTCATATTTATCAATCTTTTCTTAATTTACCTCTATTGATGCTCCTTCAACAATAATCAAGATTCAAGGGTGAAGAAGATGAATGAATTAAGGAAAATGACTATGGTGTTTGAAAAAATACATGTCATATTAATTAACTCAACTAACATATTTAATCAAATCAAATTAGTTAAATATGTCTTATATTAAGAACCGAATGGAGTACTTTGCAGTTACCGATAACTGAATTGCATAGATTAAGCAGCTCGTTAAAATTGATTAAAAATCTATAAGAAATATGTTTTTTTAAATATGCTCTTATTTATATAAAAAGGGTGAATGAGTGACAATTAATTAAGAGTAAAAATGAAAAATTGCATTGAAAAGTTATCAAGTTAGACATATTCAAAGTGTAACTTATATAGAGGAGTAGAAGAAGTATCACCATATCCTCATTTCATTTCATTATTCCTATATTTTAGAGTGAAGAGAGTACATTGTTATAATGCTGACAGGAGTACATGAAGATCGTTATTTTAGCAAATCTTTGAATGTTTTGGATGTATTAAAGTGAGAATATTTGTTATGAGTAAGAGAAATAAGATAATGATGATGATACAAACAAAAAAGAGGGAATCTATGAAGGGCAGGTGCATGTGAGCTGAGATTGTAAAACCCAATTGCATCTTTTCAAGGCAGAAACTGATAAATAGAAATATACTGTCTTACTAATCAGCTACGAACCCTGCTTCAACACTCTAACTTCCATTGACTGGTCAAACCACCTTCTCCCTTCATTCTATACATTTTTTTATAATAAAAAAAAAAATTACTACCAACAACTTAAGTTCACAAAAAAAATTAATTTTAAATCAATCTTACTGTAATAGCATTTTTCCTCTTAAAAAAATCTTATCATGCGTGCTTTATGTGAGTGTTTGGAAAAACCACACAACCATGATTTCAGAAACTTTTTTTCATAAACTGAAACAAAACTTCTCTAACGTATTTACCTTATAAGTTGAAAAAGTCATTTTCTAAAAGTTAATCTAAACATATATATTGTTATGGACTCAAATATGAGGCTCATCCAGTGTGACCCAACAAGAGACAACCAATATCACATAGATACGATGACACAACATTTGAGCACAGGCACAAGAGCCCGTGATCAACCCCACGTCCTAAGGTCCACTCTATAAATAGAGGGTAAACCTAAGGTACACAAATTCGATGCTCTCTCTAATTTCCTATTTAGCCGTCATTTGTATACACACATCACCCCATTAGCGAAAACTTTCATATTGGTGCACAGTGATCTTTTATTCTTATAGATATCTCATCCATGGATACCTAGGAGAGAACTATTTGATCCAATATCAATATTCTAGCTAGTCCATTGAGACTAGACATTTATGTTTGACAACATAACATATACGAATTGTCAAAGTTTAATGGCTACTATATTTTCAAAATAATCTGAATTGTACGAAGTGATAGTTATTGTTGGAACATGAGATGTAAATTCTATATGTGGGGATTTTCTTTGTTTTTTTTTTTAGTTAGCCATATATGTCAAGACTAATCTTGACTATCATTGGCGCGTATCATATCTGTTCCAAACTTGGGAAAAAATTGTAGCATGAGGAAGGACCACCAGAACTTCTATTATTTTTATATCCATGAATTAAATGGCATACAAAAAGAATCACTGAGGTTTCATTAGAAGAATATAATTATTAAAAAGTTTCATAATAAATGGACAGTATGTAATGACCAATTTTAATATTTAAAATGGCAATGTTTGTATTGCTCACTTAATATTTATATTTTTTTTAGTTATTAGATTATTTCTTTGGGATCTCATAATGGTTTTCCCTTGTTTATTTATATATTCAACTCATTGTTTTTTTTTTTTTGATAACAAAATTTTAGGAAAGGGGTTGGGTTCACCCACGATCCACCCTCGGCGTTCTGTGAGGCTAGGATCTCCAGCGCGCCTTGACCAACTCAGGGATCGAACCTGGAGTTAGTTAAGCGCTGGGGTCATTGTTATCCCTATTATCGGAACAAAATATTTGGAAGTCCCATCTAAGCTGGTGGGCTTCAATTAGACCCCAAAAAAACTGCAAAAACTGCAACCTTCAATTTTTTTAAAAAAAAATCGTCCTTTTCAAAAAGGCCCAAACCCCAACTAAAGTTTATTTACTTAATTACTTATTACAAACCATGATCTGGTCCAACCAATATGATACTTGATGCTCTCAAAGTAATATTTATTAGCTTAACCGGTTGATACATGCAGTGAGAAGTGGGTATAAAACATGAATTAAACAGGATGAATGAGAAAAAGGATAATGCATAAGTTTTCTTCATTTTATTTTCTTTTATCTTAAGGATATAAGCTTATAGTTTTAAAGGATCCAAATCTTATAGAAAGTTTTGATCTTTTTAATATCTCAACAACTCTTGAAATCAGAATTTTATATTAAAAACAAAAAATTCATGACTACATTAAGCCTACCACGGGAAATTTTTATTCCGCTTGTGAAAATCTTCGATTATGTCATATTTTCTTTTTGAATAATATCGAAACATCTCAAGGAAATGCTACTATATATGTGGAATGTAGTGTTCCCAACTAATAAGCAATATTACCTCCGGTCCTAATTATAAGAGCTAGTTGACTTTCTTTGGAGAGATTAAAAAAGCTAAATAAGTTATTGAATCATTTTGTGTATTCTTAGATTATATATTGATTTATTAATCAAACTAAATAGTTTGAAGAAAAAAATAAAAATACTCTAAAGTAATTTAATTAATTAAGAATTATTCGAGAGTACTTGTTATAGTAAGTTTGACGTCTGAAACAAGTGAAAAGATTATATTAACGATGAGTCTAATCAAATAGATTAAACTTTTTAATAAATACATATAAAGAGTGCAATTTCTTTTTTGAGTTTTGTGTAATATATAAGAAATGCTACTGGCAATATATATATATATGATGAAATCCTACAGCTCCTCTCATGGAAGCCATGATAGGACCAAACAAAGAAAAATCATGATTTTTAAACCCATAAAATAAAAGTGTAATTCAATGTTTAAACCTTGAGCTTTCATGAATATAATACTTGTAATATAATGTATTATAATATTTATGTATAATTTTCATTTCAACGATGAAGGGAAAGATTAGTAACAACCATAACAATCCATTTTTTCCAATTTCAAAGAATATGATGAATCATTATTGACTTTGAATAGTTAGTTTAAGCACCGCTTATATGGTCACTACCTTGCTCATGAACAAGTTAAATTTAGTGATTATTTTCCATATTCATTAATAGTATGGTAATTTCATTGAATATTAGTTTTCTAGACCCCTATGAAAATATTTTTCAAAACCATATCAAAGCTTCTCATCATGTAAGATCATCGAACCTTTAGCTCGCAGGGCTATAATAATATTTATAGCCTTCAACTAGCCAAATTACTACAATTATTCTCATAAGTAAACCACATACACATTGACCTTTTCCAGAATTAAAAGCAATACCATTTAATCCCAATATTAGGAAATAACATAACAGGACTCTGATGATGGCTGTCTATATATTCACACATGATCAATATTTTCTTGATATAAATTGTTATCAAATTGATTATCATAAACATATTTTTTTTATTTAATGAAGGGTCTAATCCCTTTTGAGACTTATAGCATAAAGAGTTTTCACCTCTCCCAATCAATGCGCTTCCCGAAATTTAAACTTGTATTCTCATTGTAATATCTGCATATTTATTTATACGAAATATTATATTTTGATAAATAAATGAGTTATTTCTCATAAGTGAAATTATGATCGTAAGACTCGTGGAAATATAGTCTATTATTCTAAGTTAAATTCTGTAGAAAATCAGAATTTAAGGGCCAAAGTGCCAAAATGACCAAAATGCCCCTGGAAAGTGTAAATAGCTTAGAAAAATTATGAAAAATACTAAAAGGCAGTGAAATAATTATTAAAATTAAGAGAGTATGCTATCTCTAAATATTGTAATTTGATAAATTATGAACTTGGAGAAATTGCAGAAAAATACTCAAAAAGAAGGAAATGACCATAATACCCTTGTAATTTCTAAAAATACAAGAGGCATGAAAGTATTAATGTTAATGCAAGAGTATGAAGGTAATGAGGTATTGTAATTAAGAAAATTATCAACAAGTGATAATAAAGTAATTAAGTAATATTGGGCTAATTACTTAAGCATAAGCAAAGGAAATTCATGAATAAATTATGTAAAACCCTAAAATTATTGGTTTTTGGCCTAAAATTAGTAAAAACATATTTGTTAATTAATTGAAAATTTTGGATAAAATGGATGAGTTTAGGTATTTTTAAGCCTAAATACAAGAATAGACCAATTAGGGATTTTTGTAGGAATTTTGGAAAAAATTAAATAAGTAAATAAGTAAATAATAAATTAAATAAATATAAATAAATATAAAAAAAAGGGCCAGCCGAAAGTGCCCAAGTAAAAAGAGAAAAAAAAAATATGTATAAAAGAATTTTGCAACTTGCTAATATAATAATATTATAATTAATTAAAGTGAAAAATTATGAATAGTAATTTAGAAATTAGGAAACGGATCCTATCTAGAGATCTAGGAATGAGAATTTCAAAGTCAAAGTAAAATATTGATCGGTGGGTTTTTATCTTAGTTAGACTCTTACGGAAGTTAATTCAAAGCCGTTTGTGCTTTTTCCTAATAGGACGAAATAGGGAAAAATCTTTGATAGGCACATTTTTGGATATGAAGAAAATAAATTCTAACTCAACATCTAGGAATGAGTTTGAATTTATCTGGACATATTTGGATTCGGTGAATTTTACGAAGAAGTTGATGATTTCAAAAATACGTTCTAAACGGACGCGTTTGGACACGTTTTGAGAAAGACTCAAATGGACTGTTGGAGCCCTATATGGAATCAAAATATAGTTTAACTTGGACATTTCTACTAAGTGAGGAAATGGTTTCAAAGTTGTAAATCCAGAATTTTGAGATTTCTTCGAAATTACGCGAATCGGGTACCGATCGGGAAAATGGACCGAAAGCACGGAAGGTGACACGTGGCCACCTCCCATTGGCCAAGCCCCTTGAATTTCGGTCAGGTGTGAATACAAAAGGGGAAGAAAGGGTTTTTTGAAAAGTTGCTTTGGACGGCAGAAGTCTTCAACGGGTAAGTCCTTCAGTCTTTAGCTCTTTAGTTCGGTAGTTAGTAGAATTGTTAGATAGTTTTAGTAAGTAGGGAATGAGATTCCTACTATTGTTTTTAGGCCTCATTGCATTGAAAAATGCACGACGAGGTAAAAACTTGGTAGGGATCGAGTGCTGAAAAGTTGAAGTCTTCGTAGTTCTTTCAATAGTTAGAGTAGTAATGCTAGAGTAGCCTTTATTTTTCAAAGTATGATTAGATATCATATGATAGGGTTATTTTAGTCTAGAATTTGAAAATCATAATTGCGTCGAAGTTTTGGCGAAATTTCGGGAGAAAATTTGTAAGAGTAACGCAATTAGGGGCATAGGGGCAAAATGATAATTTTTACCTAAAATGCCAGTTATTGTGTCAAATCACTAATGGAAGTGATATTACTCTTATAGGACGTCGAAATCCTAATTTGCTTTGCCGTTACGTTGTCCAACGTGCATTGTCGGACAAAGCGCATTTTTCGTCGAGAAAGTACGATTTCGCGAAACATCTACGTACATCAACGAAGGTACGTTCGCGTCTTGTAACACTAATCTAGTCTTGCTCATATACATATATGTGATAGGTACATTCACGGATAGAGATTCTATTAGGGGTCATCGAGATACATTCACGGTTAGAGACTCTGTTCAGGGTTACCGATTTTACATACGGTTTCACACGGGTTATAGACTTAATGATCTTGTTAGAGTTTTCCTAGCGGCGAGGACACGACGGTACATCGTGGCAATGGTTTTTGTGCGAGCTATTATTGTGTAGGACTTTACGTCTCGCTTTAATGCTTATGTTACATGCACGTGTCACAATCATGCAATCATGCATCTGCTATATGCTTAAGAGATTTCTCTTTGTTATGTTTTGAATATCGTCATCCGTATCTTGTTTTATTTGAGCATAAGGTTAACTGTTACAGGGTTCGATGCATGGACTCCGGCTCTTAACGTAGCGTCAAGTTCAGGAGAACCACGGATCGGAGATCGAGGCAAGCTGCACGAGTAGGCTCATGGTTGGAGGGCATGTAGCACGAGTGAGCTCTTAGACGGAGATGTCGCTTTATTGTTTTCCGTATTTACCTAGGAGAACAATAGGATGTTTGTATCAATACTATGTTACACTCTGGTTATTGTTTGAATGGGAATCAGTTGCTCTTACGCTCCAAAGCTCTACTCTGATTTTTTTTTAAAAAAATTGTCTCTGGAATTGGGATGTTACAATAGGTGAGAAACAACTAGTTTGTACGTAATTTCTCCCTGATAATCAAATCTCCCATTGAACAACATTCATGAATTTGTACTCTTCCAATTGACTAAACCCTAAAGAAGATCAACAAGTCAAAAATTAAGTGATAAGATGAAGCAAATTTTCAAATCAGTTAGCCACTTTTTGTTACGAGAATGTAGGGTTAATGACGAGTTCATATTATATGCTCATTTTTATGTGCTTCTTACTTCCTTCTACTTGTAAACTTCTAATTTTCTAAGATTTCTCTCTTTCATGGACACGGTGCGTTTTAATGAGAAGCATGTAAAAATAGATATATAACGTATATAACGTGGACTCATTAATGACGTGTTTTTCTCACTTCCACAATTCCACAAACTTTTACTCTCTGTTTTTTTTTTTTGTTATAATGTTTAAAGATGACATGATAGGACTAAACAAGAGAAAACTCGATTACTAAAAGTGTGATTTCATGGGTGGTTGGTTGACATGATGGAATTTAATTGAGAAAATGACACAGCAAGATTCACATATAGAAAATCAATAAAATTAAGGGAAATTCCTTTAAGGTTTCGAGAGTCAAAAAAATATCAAAAAAAAATCCTATAGAAAATTTTGATGTCAAAAAAGTCTCATTAACAACTTTTTAATAGATGATTAACAACTCCATCTATGGGTTTTAACAACTCTTTAAGACTTTTTGACATCATAATTTTTGTACGACTTTTGACATTTTCTTGATCCTTGACACCTTAAAGGGATTTTCCCTAAAATTAAAAGATCCAACTACCCAAATGTATATATAATCTATACCAAGTTGCATTAATTATATACACACACACACAATGCAGTGCATCATAAACTCTCTAATTAATAATTATATCCAAGTATCTAGCCAGATTCTAAATATTTAAATAAAATTTGCAATCATTTTTAAGAATTAAAGTTATTTTATATTTTTATAAAACTTTTGTAAAATTAAACTCTAAAAGGAAAAGGATAAAAAAATACTACTTGACTTTTAAAATCTCAAATAAGTCTTATTGACTACAACATATGTATATTTTTTTTTGGTAAACCATTCGGCATCTGGAACCACTGGTTCTGACAAATTCGGATTGACTACAAGAACATATGTATCAACTACAAGATTATAGCAATTAACAACTCATTTTAGTAGAAAATCACTGGTTTATAATTTTGAAGGTCAAGTGATATTTTCTTCCACCCAAACTCTTAAAGCATCTTTACCAGAAATTAGATATTTTTTCTGGAGAATTACGCCTAAGAATCAAATTCACAAGTATTTTATATAAAAGAATCATTATTGATAGTACATATTCATTGTTCTACCTGTATATTTATGTTACATGAATGATAAATAGTATTAATATAATTTTAATATTACATTTATGCTATGTAAATGGTAAATATGCGTAACTAAATTGGTAGGGAAGAGGATTCTCTCATAATCCTCCCTCTCATTATCCCTCATTGTCCCCATCTGAACCGTCCATTTTTTGATCCAACGATCCGGAGGATTTATAAAAAACGCGCGTTTTTTAAAAATTTGGACCATTGGATCAACATTTGAACGGTCAGGATGGAGGACAATGAGGGATGGGCAGAAAAAGGGAGGTGAGAGAAACCGGACCCAAATTGGTAGACGTATGCAGTGATTAATTTGTGAGTCTTCTAAATAATTAATTTATAAATTTGATTATTCACTATGATATATATTTTTTGTAATAAGCACAAGTATCCTCTTATTGAAGGCAATCTTATTCGAGGAATTGTCGGATACTAAGTGTGGACACCTCTTCCAATAGGGATTCAAACTTTATTTTATCATATTGTGAGGGACTAATCGTTTCGGTTAGACCTAAACCTGATTGATTTTTCCTATTTTATTCTTCTTCCCAACCGCCAAGTAACTGAGATTGGATCAGGCTTTGAAAATAAGCCCATTATCTAATCAGCTGTTCGCGAAATTTAGGCTGAGACTACAAGCTTTCCATATATGGACTCTCATATTCACTGGCTCTTCTAAATTCAGTGATTTTTAAGTTTTGTAAGGTTGCGATTTTAAGTTTGGCAAAAAAAAAAAAAAATCACCTTCAATAATTTTTTCCTGATAAAAAAAGTACTAGTATATCTAATGACTCAAATTAACAAAAAATAATAATAATAAGTATGATTATAATGATTTTCAATAACCAAATGCAAGTTTCGCAATATCCTTTTCCTAACGTTAACAATGAACACTATTTTTTTAAAATATGTTTTTCTTTTCTCCTCCTAAATGTAGTCTTCGAAATCTCACAGAAATACTGATCCTTAAAATTAATTAATTACTACAATTTTAAGAATTCTTTGACCTGAAAATGTAAGATTTCTTGATAGCTAAGCGTGTATTTTGTCAACTTTATTAATTCTTTGACATGATCACCTAATCACCGTCCAAATCTTTTATCTATACACTCCACAAATGGAGTACAATTTGACTTTAGAGCATTATTATTAGAAGAATAAAGTCGATAATTAGTTCAGACTGCAGACTGATCGAGGATTCCTATATTTGAGCTGGTTGATGACGTCATGAATAGAAAGTAATTAGCCTTCCATTGATAATTTCTTAGATATTTGATTGATTAATTAGATCATCAAAGATATTGAAATTGTAAGCAAAACGAGACACACACACACACAACACATGGTAGGTCACTATTGATGGTCAAAGCAATGACAATTCTAAGTCCTTAATTAGAAAGTATTATAAATAATGGTGACCTTGTCTCCACCTAGTCAAGTGAATAATTATTAATATGTCTTTTTCCTGTCAAATGTAGATATGAATAATTCTTCAATCTTGTAGAATACTGATGAACAAAACTAACTATGATTAATTCTAGCTTGCTTACTACTTAATTAATTTGAATTCAGACTTCATTAATTAATTAAACATGGCCTTGTATATGGGCATGGCATTAATTCAACACTTGCTTTAAACTTAAATCATCTTTATAATTCAAAAGAAAAAGACAGGGAGCCCGTGATGAGTAAAACGACGACGTACTACAGTGCGATCAAACAAATGGATATGTCCTTATAACAAAATCATAAATTTCACCAGTCACCACTACTTGCTGCTTCACAAAAGCTTTAATACACACACACACACACACTATTTGTATGTATATACACATATATCTTTCTATCTATCTATCAACTTTTTTTTTCTTCTGATTTGCGTACTCTGTTTTATTATGCTTTTTTAATTGGTTGCTTCTGCTCAAGTATGTACCTTCTTTCTCTTCGAATGGACATACCCACTACACTATGTCTCTCTTATCCTTATAATGGTTGATAATCCCCCATGTCAATGGTTATCTTAATAAGATTAGTAGTTCTTAAATTATTTCTTTGGTTATGTGGTTGGGTTACTAAAGGGATGGACTGGCTATTCAATGGTTTACGTGTGTATAAAAGTTGTTAGCTTTATACTTTGATTTGTAGCACTAATTAAAAGCCAGACAAATCCGAAATAGTTAGCCTATATTAATTATGCTTTCTTAGTATATACGTATCATCAAAATGTTAATGTCTTGTTCCATTTGTTTAGCTGATAAATGCCTGACGTTTAATTAATAACACAACCAACATGTCACATGTGCCTTTGCAAAGTCAAACAATTCTTGGCTTGAGATCATCAGTACTAAAACATTATCAATTACTAGCTGCTAGTACGTGAAGTGGTCATCGGATGACATAACTTTCCTCAACTTCATATCATATCATATGCGAATAATTCTTTGACGTTTAATAATTATTAAGAATATATAAATATCGATTTTGGTTCATGAGCAAAAACCCATTGCCATTATTGAGTCTTTTATGATGTGTGAACTATTGAAAGTGCTGACACAACGTGAAAATTACTAATTTAAACCCATCTGAAAGTTCAAGAAGTTATTATTCAATAATATGAAAGTGAAATCAGGATTAACATAACCTGATTTAATGGATTCACTAACTCCAAATTAATTTATACTAACAAAGTTTTAAAATTGAAAGAATCATTGGTAGACTTTTTAGGAAATATCATATCCACCTATGTTTCAAGAGGAATTAGCACATTATATTTTTTTCCTGTTAGGAATAAATATCCTTCTATTGGAAACAATATTATGTGTATTTCAATCATTTTTTTAATGGTGATGATTTATGATGACTCAAATATAATTAATTTAATTTCAAACACTACTTTTTGATGTTCAAACATATATAGAACCACTTTATAAATTTCGATCCTGCTGGAGCAAGCATTATTGTTTTACCACATAGTTAAAGATTGTAGATAACATGATGAATAATAATAGATTTTGAAGAGTGAATTAGATGAGATATATTGGAGACACAAAGGGCCCAGAAAGAGCTGTGAGGATGATATATATTGATTTTTGCACACAAATTAACGACTATGAATGTTCAAAAGTTTTTTTAAAAAGGAATCTCATCATCTTTTTGCTCTCTCTCTTATTGAAAGACTTTGTCGTGGGAATCCTCCATGATCATTGAAAAGTTGTGAAGAACAGAAAAGAAGGGGAAAAAATGGTGTTCATAAAGAAACAGGCAAAGGATGCTATATAACAGATGGATCTTGCTTTTCTGTGTCTCTTAAAATCTTTTTATTTTTTAAGGACCATCCTTGCGATGAGTGACACTGTCTAATCAGTAACCTCAAATGATTGTGGAATCCCTACGGATCGAATTAATCACATGAAACTTTTTTCACAATAGAATCAAATATATATATATAGGAACAAAATGTACCTAGCTACCTATATATATAGCCACACAGAAATTAGATTGATTTATCCAAGCAGGAAAAGAGAAAGTAAGTAATCAAAGTCCAACATTTTTAGCAAAAAGTAATGTGTGATTGAATTATATTAAAGTAAAATGTAGGGCAAGTGTTGTCTCATGAAATGTTCATGTTTTTGTTATATTGCCTGGATGTTAGTGAAAGGGGAATATAGAAGTGTATTAATTATTAATAATTCAAAATTAATTTGGATTGGAAAAAATGTGTGAGGTGATTTGATTAAAAATTTCAAAGAAAGGCGATAACCTTTTTTGCCACCTTTTAATCAAATCAATACACATACACACACACATATATATAAATATTATCACCAAGAAATATGATCCTTTTGGCCTTGCATGTTTTTCAAAAAAGAGAGTGAGGCTTCTTCTAAAGCTGAAAAGGGCTTTCAAGGCATCTCCAAATTAGAATTATTGAATGTGCTTCGGTTTTGATTTAGATGTAACACCTCGCCCGCACAATACACACACTGGGCCCCACCCTCACCTACCGTCATTAACTCTCTTAGTTTCAAACTTAATCACTCACTAATTATCTCTTCTAATTAATCACTCCCCCTTCACTAATACACATCCACACCTGCACACATAAAGAGAGAAGCTATCTGCAAATCCGAAAGTACTATAACCAACAACTATTTATATCAACACTTGGAATATAAATTCATGTTGTGACATATAGATAGTATTATTATAGCTCTTCCTAGGAGGAATATTTGTGAGTGTTAGAGAAATTAATGATGGGGTAATTAATTAATTAATTAACAATGATGGCCAGTTGTTTATGTTAAGTTTGTCGGCGAAACCCTCTACCCAGTTTGCCTTCCACTTTGGTGAGCCGTCGTGATGTAAATGGGTCATGTTGCCCACTGTGATGATTAGAATTTTTAAAGATGACCTTTCACAATTAATCAACTAAGTGATTGATTCTCCTAATTAATTAATTAATAGCTCTTTTTTCTTCTCATTTATTCACTTGCATTCATTATATTTATTTTTTTATCTAGGTTAAATAAAGTTAGCCTTTCTTAAAAGTTTTTCCCCTTAGACTTCTTGGTCATGGGTCTTAAGTTTTGCTGTCTAGGTTATAAGGGTCTCAATCATTTTTACTGCTCTAATCCTATTTATAAGTAGAAGAAATAAGCTTTTTGTTCCATTTATTAAGGTAAGTTATATCATTAAAATTGCTTATATGAATGCACAATTTGACATTCATTTATAATTTTGTGGACTATTATTTTCTTTGAAAGTGTATTTATTGAATATGGGTAAGTTTGGAAAAATATAAAATTTTCAGATAAAGTTAATGATTTTTTTAATTCCAGTGAAATATGTTGAAAATGACTTATAAATTGAACTAAATAAGTACTATGTTATTTTTATCATGGTTTTTGTTTGAATAATGTCTTTGATATATTATATTCCTCTTCCATACGCGAGAATAAATATATTGATAAACAATCCTTTTTCTTTTTCATCAGTAAAGTTTTCTTGATGTTTGGTTGAATGATCATAATATTATGATAATTTTCTTGTTTTAAAATTTATACTCACTTCACTAAAAAATTTATTCTCACTTTTTTATACTCTCTCCGATCCTAAATATAGGACAAAGTTTGTAGTACAATTTGCACTACAAATTTTATCCTATAATTAGGACCGGAGATAATAACATACATATTTGAGTGTGTGCGTGCGTGTTGTACGTAGAACATATTCCGTTCTTATTTTACTGACAATATATAAATTGGAGGAGACTGGAAGTAACTTTTGAAGCAAGACAGAACTTCAGAGAGGAGCACAAGAAGGTAATATTTCTCCTTTGTCGTTATTTTTCATGCATACCTCATCTGTTGTTTGATTGCAAAATTATTCTTTACACTCATCATCGTATGTAAAATTTTGTCAAAATTAACTAAAACCATCATAGAGTTTTGGCTGCTGAAGGAAAAATAAAATATTACCAAAGCCAGTAGAATAATAATGAGATGGTTGGGTTACGTTGGCTAGGAAGGGAACGTGCTCATAGTTAAACATATAGGCTTATAGACCTTCTGGTGGAACTTTTGTCTGGAAAAAAAAAGTTGATAGGAAAATACCACCTTCAATTAATCCTATCATAAAGAAGGAAGATAAATATGCCAAATTAAAAAAGATAATCAACCAAGATAAAGCGATTAAATAACCAATTTAGTCGCTAGCTTTATGATCAAATCTTAGTTAGAAAAGGTAATTTACTCAATGCGCGTCGGATCTAACTAAAGGAATTACGGACTCTGGCCGTAATGCATATTTATGGGTCCTTTATATATAAAGCTTTTGAATTTTTTGACTCTAATGACTTTTACCTAAGTGATTTTCTTTTAATTAACTGACAAATCTATTCTATGGTACATACTAAACATTCTAAATTACGACTACATGTATGAGCGAAGCTGGGGAAAAATTTTGATTTATATAATATCGGAGAATTTTGAGAGTCAAAGTGCAATGATTAGGGGGTTGAATGGGAATTCAATTATTTTTTAAGAACTTATTATTTAGTTATGTCTTTCTATTTTGTTTTTCTGATCTTAATAATTAATATACTTTAATATACTTATACATTTTGATTCTGAAAGAGACATGATGTTCGTTTCCCTTTTATTTCATGAGTCCGCAGATCTAGCTACAAGTCAACTTCTACTTTACTTTTTATTGTTATTTGCAGAATTTTGATCACTTATCTGTTTCTAAGAGCCCCGACCCACACCACCAAAACAAAAAAATTGTTTTTCCAGTATTATCTCTCTCTATTTTGGCAACAATTCAAAAAGATCAGAGGATCCTCAAAAAAATTCTACATAACTGTTTTTTCTGGTAAATATAAGATAATTTTATATATTACGGTGTATATTGGAAAGTTAATTGTTAGATTATAATTCATGTTAACACACACTTGAATATTTGTTGGTAAATGAGTCTATTAGTTGTTGAATTGTGTTTTTCTCTTGAATTTAATTGGAAACTGTGTGCGATAACGAGACATTGGTTCTGGTGTTATTAATTTTGTATATATTTAGAAAAAAGGAACAAGGTTGTCAAAACTAGCTAATTAAGAGTAAAGAGTACGCAAAAATTTGAATAAATTCCGAATATAAAAAGAATACGTTTAGAGAACTAATTGTGAAAAATAATCAGGTTTTGGACAAGACAATTCAAAGGAATCATTAAGGTAATGTTGAATCCATAAAACAATGATGCAAAATGAAATGAAAAGTAAAGGAATAAGTTTTAGTTTTTAATTTCGTTCGCAAAGTGTGATTATTTCATCTGCTTAATTAATTGGCATAGCTAGCTAGGGCTTGCTTGCCATATAGCTATTACATAAAATATACAACATAACCATGTCGTTAAGTTTTCCCTTTCACTGAAGGAAACTTTTCAATTTCAAAACCACATATTCGTATCTCTATTTGTTCTCTTCCTCTAAATCTTCCTAACCTAATCGAATTATCATAATGCTTCTTTCTTATCCACATTTTAATTTGTTGAGCCTACGTTTTCACATCACTCAGACTTCATGGTTTTCTTGATTAATTAGGTTTTGAAACCTGAATAATAAAGTTGACAATCTGTGTCATAGTAATTATTATGATAATAACATCATAAAGTTTGTTACGTACGTCTTAAATATAAGTTTTGTTACTTAAGTCGGCACGATGCACTATAATTTAATTATGCCCGGTTTATTTTAATTTATTTGGTCATGCTCATGTAGATTTTTATTTGGACTTCAGTAATTAGGGTATCAAAGATTTTACTCGGTTTGGTTTTATCTTTGAAAAATAAATTGCATCAAGCAATTTTCACTATAATTACATGACATGTTTATTCTAGATCACTCTAGTCATCTTTCTTAATTTCCTCATTCCCTTTCCCCGTTATTATCGTTGAGGGAACATCAATAAGGATAAATTAGGAAAATATTAACAAATATAAAAATCATGTCTTATATTTAGAATCAAGATCAACTCCTCAAATATGACTTATATTAAGGACGGTAGGGAGTATTTCCTTTTCTAGTCCTTCGTTATTCACACAATACTAGACTTTCTTCTTTGTATTATATATGTCTTGTAACATCCCATGTTTGAAATGCGGAATTTTTTTTTTTCAAACAAACAATCAGAGTGGATAAATAGAGCGAAAGAGCATTTGGATTCTTAGCCAAAACAGCAACCATTGTGTAACATTGTATAGATTACGGTAGTCCTAATGTTTAGAAAGGAACAACAGATAGAAACAGAAGCGGAAAGGAATGCGTAAAGCGATAAAGATAGAAAGTTGGTCTTCTTGGTGCATGCCTACTCCGGTACTTGCCTCGATCCACGAACCGTGGTCCTCCTGACCACTGAAGCTACGGTGAGATTCAATTCAACGTATTGAATCTCGGAGTAACAATTAACCTCATACCCAAACAATACGGTATACGGACAACGAGATATTTCTAGAGCTAATACAACAAGTATATCATAAGCATACTAGAGATGCATGATCATTATGCCGACAAAACATAAGCACAGTGTCCTCGCCGCTAGGAAAACAAAACGGTGTTATCAAAACTATAACCCGTATAACTGTCGTATAACGGTCTACGAACATATCATTGACATATATGCATTTAAGAAGCACAAGATTAGTGTTACGATGCGCGTCCGTACCTTCGTTGGCAACGTTAGGTACTACCGGCGGAAAACGTACTTTCTACGGAGAAACGTGCAAGAATCCTACGGCGGCACGTCGGCGCGTAACGGCGCAGAATCAACGTTTCAGATATCCTATGAGAATAATGTCACTTCCATTAGTAATTTGACATTATAAGCGGCATTTTAGGTAAAAATTACCATTTTGCCCCTATACCCCTACTTGGCGGAATTTCGCCGGCGCCCGCTACATAGGCTATTTTCTTCCCAAAATTTTGCCAGAACTTCGACGCATTTATGATTCTTGAAAATAAAGACTAAAATAGCCCTCCCATATGATACCCAAATCATAAAAATAAAGACTACCCTAGCCTTACTAACTAATAAACTAAAGACTAAAAACTAAAGACCGAAAGACTTACCCGTTGAAGACTTCGGCAGAACTTCCCCCAGAGCTTCTCTCTCTACTTTCTCTCCCTAGGATTTCGGCCAAAGGAAGAGGATTTTGGTGTGAAGAAAATGTGAAGAGCTCTTGGCTATTTATAGAGATTTTGGAGGGACAAGGTTGGAATTCTTGAAGTTGTTTACACTATTCATGTCCAACAATTACACATGATTTTTGCCCTTGCTTTTTCCCTCTTGGCCGACCTCCCTAGGTGATGTGGCAGCCCTTGGTTGGTCCAAAATGGTGACTAGGCTTGCTTTATTGCCCTAGTCTAACCGTTTTCCCCGATCGGTACCCGATTCGCGTGATTTCGGAAAAATCTCAAAATTCTGGATTTACAACTTCGCAACCATGTTCTCACTTAGTAGAAATGTCCAAGTCAACCTTTATTTTGATTCCATATAGGCCTTCAACAGTCCAGTTGAAGTTTCCTCGAAAACGTGTCCGAACGCGTCGGTGTCGGAATTCGTTTTCGGAGATATCAATCTCTTCGAAATAATTCACCGATTCCAAATATGTCTAAACAAATTCAAACCCATTCCTAAATGTTGAGTTAGAATTTATTTTCCTCTTTTCAAAATTATGCCTATATGCATTTTTCCCTATTTTGTTTTATTAGGAAAATGCACAAACTACTTCGGAATTAACTTCCGGAAGAGGTCACTTAAAGGTAAAAACTCACTGATCAATATTTTACCTTGACCTTGGGATTCCTATTCCTAGATCTCTAGATAGGATCCGTTTCCTAATTTTTAATTTACTATTCACAATTTTTGCTTTAATTTAATTATATTAATTTTATAATGTGCAACTTGGCCACTTGCTTCTTCTATTTCATTTTTATATATTTTTTCCATTTTCCTTTCTCTTGTATTTCGGCTGGCCCTATTTTAGATTAATAAATATTTTTTTTATTTAATTAATTAATTAATTACTTATTTATTTAATTTTTCCAAAAATTCCACAAAATTACCTAATTGGTCCATTCTTGTATTTAGGCTTAAAAATACCTAAACTCAACTATTTTTCTCCAAAATTTCCAATTAATTAGTAAATACATTTTTACTAATTTCCACCTAATTTACACTAATTTTTGAGCTTCACATAATTATCCCTTAATTTCCTTTGTTTACACTTAAGTAATTAGCCATTAATTGCTTAATCACTCTTTAACCATAGTTGGTATTTTTCTTAATTAAGATGCCTTATTACCTTCATATTCTTGCATTAACCTTAGTATTTTCATACCTCCAACATTATTCCATAATTACAAGGGTATTTTGGTCTTTTTACTACTTTTTGAACACTCTTATACAATTTTCCCAAGTTCATAATTTATTAAATTACCGTAATTAGAGATATTATACTCTCCTAATTCAATTGATCATTATCTGTCTTTAGGATTTTTCATGAATTTTCTAAGTTAGTTACCCTTTCGGGGGCATTTTAGTCATTTTGGCACTTTGGCCCTTAAATTCCCTAATTTCTTGCAGAAATTCTACTTAGAAAATATGCTACAATTATACAAGACTGGAGATTGAATTTTCACTTATCGAATTATCCAACTTTTATTTATAATATGCCGGATAAATATCAAGGTATTACATTTCTCCCCTTACACAAAATTTCGCCCTCGAAATTTAATCTATACTAACTAAACTTCGGGCCATGAACTCGGGTACTTCTCCTTCATGTCACTCTCGGTTTCCCATGTTGCCTCTTCGGGTGTTAAACCCTTCCGGACCACCTTCACTATCGAATAGTCTTATTTCGAGCCGTTTCTCCTTATGATCAATGATGCATTCGGCTCAACGATGAAGGTATTATCATGCCGTACTTCGACATCCTCGTACTCGATGACATGATCACATGCGGTTGGTACTTCTTCAATTGCGACACGTGGAAAACGTCGTGGAGATTACTCGGGTTCGGGGTAAAGCTAGCGATAAGCTACTTCTCGCGCTTAGCCAAAATTTCGAATGGTCCAACGTACCGTGGTGAGTTTCTTCCTCTTGAGCGTCCTGCCGACACCGATTCTGGGAGATAACTTTAGAAATACATGGTCGCCGACATAAAACGTTAGAGGTCTCCTCCTTTTGTCGGCATAGCTCTTACGTCTACTATGTCTTGCTAGGAGTCTCTTCTTGATCGGTGCGATCTGCTCGAGGTTTGCTCAAGCATATCCGGCCCAAGTAATTGCTTTTCGGACGAATCCGTCCGGCATAATGGTGATTGACACTTCGCCCATACAATGCCTCGAACGGGGCCATTTGTATACTAGCATGATAAGCTGTTGTTATATGCAAATTCAGCTAGCGAAAGATGTTGATCCCAACTTCCCTTGAAATCCAGGGCACATGCTCGCGACATATCCTCCGGCGTACGTATGGTTCTTTCAGATTGACCAGTCGGTTTGTGGGTGATAAGCCGAACCGAACCTTAGCTTAGTCCCCATACCTTCATGTAATGCTTGCCGAAACGGGATTTGAATCGTGTATCACGATCGAGACAATGCTCTTAGGAACACCATGTAATCTCACTATCTCTTTGATATAAATCTCCGCCAATCGTTAGGAGAATAGTGGATCTTGATGGGAATAAAGTGTCTTGACTTGGTTAATCTGTCAACAACTACCCAAATTGTGTCATGATTTCGATTTTGGGCAGACCTACCACAAAATCCATGGTTATGTTCTCCCATTTCCATTCGGTGACTCTAGTCCTTGCAAAAGACCAGGGGTCGACGGTGTTCAATCTTTACTTTCGACGGGTCAAGCACTTGGCCACGTATTCTGCTACGTCTTTCTTCATTCAGGGCCACCAAAGTTCGGATTTCATACTACAGTACATTTTGACCATGCACGGATGTAGAGTATATTTACTCTTATGAGCCTCATCCATTATCTTCCGCCTTAATTCATCAGCGGCGGTATGTCTGCTTATACCTGACCAAACCACTAAGTGATAGGTCATAGTCTTGGGTCTCACCTCGAGAAATCTTCTCACGAGTCTCGATAGCCCAATCATCTTGCTTCTGAGCTTTTTCCACTTCATCTCTCAGATCATACTCCCCTTGACTTGCAAGAAGTGTAGCAAGATAGGCATCAGCTGGTGCATGCTGACCCATGCAGATTTGGTTGGATAGATTCGGATCTACGAAATCTTCCAGCGGTTTACGCTCTGTATCATCATGTATGATACCGCGTTTGTCTTTCTACTAAGAGCATCGGCAACAACGTTTGCTTTACCCGGATGATACTTGATTTCCGGGTATAATCTTTAATCGAGCTCCATCCAACGACGTTGTCTCATGTTGAGTTCTCGTTGATCGAACAAGTATTTTAGACTCTTGTGGTCACAATACACTTCTACGGTTACACCGCACGGTAATGCCTCCATATCTTCAAAGCGAACACGATAGCGCGGCTCTAGCTGCATTAGGACACATCCCAATCCCTGCCCACTGGCATCACTGTAGACAACATAGGTCTCATCAGGATTGGGGATAATCAATACCGGTGTTGTAGTCAACCTCTCCCTCAGACTCTGAAAGCTCTCCTCACAATCATCTCCCCATATAAAGGGTTGATTCTTCCTCGTAAGCTTTGTCAATGGTAGGGCAAGGCGAGAAATCCGTATAAATCTGCGGTAGTATCCCGCCGAGACCAAGAAAACTACGGATCTCCGTCACGAGTCTCGGCCGTTTCCGAGTCGAAGCGCTTCCACTTTGCTAGGATCAGCGCAACTCCGCCGCTAGATATAACATGGCCCGAAATTTCACTTAGGCGGCCAAAATTCGCATTTGCTCGACTTAGCATAAAGTTGCTTCTCCCTGAGTATGCCTAACACCTTTCGCAGATGTTCTTCGTGCTCTTCTTTGCTCTTAGAATATATCAAGATGTCGTCGATGAACACCACCACAAATTGGTCTAGGTGTTGTCGGAAGATACGGTTCATGTAATCCATGAATACCGCAGGTGCATTTGTTAATCCGAAGGGCATCACAAGGAATTCATAATGCCCATATACGGTTACGAAAAGCTGTCTTGGGAACATCGCCATCCTTAACTCGCAGCGATGGTATCCCGAACGCAAATCAATCTTTGAAAAGGCGTGGAACCGGACAAGCGATCCAAAAGATCATCAATCAGGGAAGTGGGTACTTGTTTTTAACGGTCACCTTGTTGAGTTCGCGGTAGTCGATGCGAGTCGGAAACTTCCATCTTTCTTCTTTACAAAAGCACTTGGGGCTCCCACGGTGAAACGCTAGGTCGAATGAACCCCTTCTTCAAAAGCTCTTCCAACTGCTTCTTCAACTCCTGCATCTCGTTAGGAGCCATACGATACGGCGCCTTTGATATTGATCCTGTGCCAGGCATCAAGTCAATGTTGAACTCCACTTCTCGGATAGGAGGTAACTCGGTAAGATCCTCAGGAAATACATCAGGAAAATCATTCACCACGGGAATGTCACGAAGTGAAAGGTCGGCTTGACTTTGGTGAAAAGAATACCATGAAAGCATGACATCCTTGCTTCACGCACCGATCGGCTTACGTAGCGGAGAGAAAGTTCGAGCTCACTTCAACCTTGTCTCGGCAAATGATATCTCCTTTTTGCCACGATCGATCATCGCACCGTTGGCCGTTAACCGATTCGGACCGAATATGACGTCGATGCCGTGAAGAGGTAGACGGATAAGATCCACTTTAGAAACTCGTCCATCCACGTTAGCGGTGCAATTCATACATGCATCGAAGCTAAAGACTTTACACCCAACGGTGTAGATACAACAAGATCAAATGGCAATCTACGGGCATGCAATCCTAAACGACTTGCACAATCATAGGAAATAAGCAGTGACTAGCACCCGAGTCATACAATGCTTCAAGTAGATTTCCATTGAGATAGATGGTACCTTGAACCATCTCTCGGGGACTTCTTGGCCTCTGTGTTTGTCAATGCAAAGATTCGGCCGGTGTTACGAGGTCTCGCCTCTGCGGTCTTCTCGGGGCAATCCCGGCTAATGTGTCCGGGCTTCGACACTTGAAAGCAGACTTGTTTCCCATCGCGATTGGCTCTGGATGGTACTTCTTGCATTTAGGACACGTCGGGATCCCGGTTATGCAGGGTAATTTTGTTGCCCGGTTGGTAGGGTCTCTTGTTTCCACCACGGTTGTTGTTCCAAGGTGCCTTCCTCTTACGTGAGGAACCTCCGCGGTTGGAACCACCGCGACTTGAATTATTTCCGTCACGGCCGGGATTTGCGCAATTCCTTCAAGTTGCGCTCTGTCATCTGCGAGGATTCCACTTGCTTTGGCCATCTTCGGAAATTGCTGAGACACTAACCTTGCCCTTATATCATATTTCAGCCGGTTACGGTCGGTTAGCCTTCCGGCTCTCATTCTTGTAGATTTTCGGGTATGATGAATACCGCGACAGGTTGGTAAAGCGGGCGAAGTAGTCGTCGAAAGACTCCTCGGCTCCTTGCTTGATCTGCAGGAATTCTTCTTCTTTAATTACTGTGTTGATGGAGGAAAGTACTGTTCATTGAGCTGCTCAAGGAACATCTCCCACGTAACGGATTGGGCGAGTTGTGGAAACGCTCTTCCACCATCTGTGAGCATCTCCCTCAAGCTTGTAAATTGCTATTTGGGCCATCCGATTTCGGGGCATTCCATGACTTCAAAAATCTTCTCAAGACTCGAAGCCAATCCTCGGCTAGCTCACTCCTCCCTCGGAAACCGGTGGTTTCAACTTGCGAAGCTGGTTTACCCGGTTTTGATGATCCTCTCTCTTTGTCCGTGCACAGGTGGTGATTGGGATCTCTCGGACCCTCGGGTTCTTCCTCATTGTCATTGTCATCATACTCTTCTTCATCATCATTGTGGTCATCTTCTTCATGTTCTTGTTCATCCTCAAGTTCTTTGTGCGTCTAAGCTGTCTTTGTGCCTCTGGTCTTGTTGGTTCGCCTTGCCGAGAAGAGCATCAATCGAACTCTTTGTTCTGTAGAGTTCTACGCATTTCTTCAATTTCATCACGTCAGGGTTGATTCGGTTCATTGTTTCTTTCATCCACGAGGCATGTCGCCTCTTCCTCTACCTCGGCCTCGACCACGGCCTCGGCCTCTTGGTGCACCGGCACCTCTTAGTATCGCCATGTGTTATTCTTTTTCCTTTAAATAATTATGACAAAATATGTAAACATTAGAAATGGCACAACAATTTGCACACCAAACATATATTCACATATATTCATTTCATAAGGTTAATACATATTGGTCATTCTAATCCTAATACAAGTCTTCTTGTACAATCTCTGAGTGACGGCCATAGACGTTTTGGTGAGTTTTGACAAGGCTTAGGAACATCAGGTATTTCTCTTTGGTAGTGGTGGTATAGTCCTCAGACTGCTGATAATACGACTCTAACTGTTGTGTCAGCGCCGCATTGTCATTCAGGATGTAACGGTAATCGTCAAAGTTGGCCTCCGCATCGTCTAGGTTTTGGATTTCAGGATAATCGAAATTGTCCCCTACTGAGAGGAATGGGTTGACCGGCGAGGCTCCCGGCTCGGGTTGGTCTTCGAGCTCCGGCTCCTCCAGGTTGTTCAACGTAGAAATTTGGATTGATAAGGAGGTTGTGATAGTATCCTAAGACGGGGTTTTCGTCTCTGTCCATCTCTACACATTACACCAATGGTCGTATCAGTACTCATTTTCAAAAAGTGCTCAAAGTCAAAAGGCTTAAGAACCTAACTCCGTTATCCGAATAGAATGGCCAGGTAAGTGTCTACCATGGGGGCCTCACCGGGTTAGCAGTGACTTATGGCACACCCACGTAGACTAGCCTTGCCTTCGGCACCAAACTGTCCGTGGTAACATAGTTAAATACTTGCCAGAAAGTTTTGCTCTGATACCATAAAATGTAACATCCCATGTTTGAAATGCGGAAATTTTTTTTTTTCAAACAAACAATCAGAGTGGAGAAATAGAGCGAAAGAGCATTTGGATTCTTAGCCAAAACAGCAACCATTGTGTAACATTGTATAGATTACAGTAGTCCTAATGTTTAGAAAGGAACAACAGATAGAAACAGAAGCGGAAAGGAATGCGTAAAGCGATAAAGATAGAAACGGTCTTGGTGCATGCCTACTCCGGGTACTTGCCTCGATCCACGAACCGTGGTCCTCCCGACCACGAAGCTACGGTGAGATTCAATTCAACGTATTGAATCTCGGGTAGCAGTTAACCTCATACCCAAACAATACGGTATACAGACAACGAGATATTTCTAGAGCTAATACAACGGTATATCATAAGCATACTAGAGATGCATGATCATTATGCCGACAAAACATAAGCACGAGCAATATGTAAAGCCCCATAAGGTAAATAACAACAACGGCTGCACTATTCACCGGTGCCACGATAATTAGTCGTGTCCTCGGCGCTAGGAAAACAAAACGGTGTTATCAAAACTATAACCCGTATAAGCTGTACGTATAACGGTCTACGAACATATCATTGACATATATGCATTTAAGAAGCACAAGATTAGTGTTACGATGCGCGTCCGTACCTTCGTTGGCAACGTTAGGTACTACCGCGGAAAACGTACTTTCTACGGAGAAACGTGCAAGAATCCTACGGCGGCACGTCGGGCGGCGTAACGGCAGCAGAATCAACGTTTCAGATATCCTATGAGAATAATGTCACTTCCATTAGTAATTTGACATTATAAGCGGCATTTTAGGTAAAAATTACCATTTTGCCCTATACCCCTACTTGGCGGAATTTCGCAGCGCTTCCGCTACATAGGCTATTTTCTTCCCAAAATTTTGCCAGAACTTCGACGCATTTATGATTCTTGAAAATAAAGACTAAAATAGCCCTCCCATATGATACCCAAATCATAAAAATAAAGACTACCCTAGCCTTACTAACTAATAAACTAAAGACTAAAAACTAAAGACCGAAAGACTTACCCGTTGAAGACTTGGCGAGAACTTCCCAGAGCTTCTCTCTCTACTTTCTCTCCCTAGGATTTCGGCCAAAGGAAGAGGATTTTGGTGTGAAGAAAATGTGAAGAGCTCTTGGCTATTTATAGAGATTTTGGAGGGACAAGGTTGGAATTCTTGAAGTTGTTTACACTATTCATGTCCAACAATTACACATGATTTTTGCCCTTGCTTTTTCCCTCTTGGCCGACCTCCCTAGGTGATGTGGCAGCCCTTGGTTGGTCCAAAATGGTGACTAGGCTTGCTTTATTGCCCTAGTCTAACCGTTTTCCCCGATCGGTACCGATTCGCGTGATTTCGGAAAAATCTCAAAATTATGGATTTACAACTTCGCAACCATGTTCTCACTTAGTAGAAATGTCCAAGTCAACCTAAATTTTGATTCCATATAGGCCTCCAACAGTCCGGTTGAAGTTTCCTCGAAAACGTGTCCGAACGCGTCCGGTGTCGGAATTCGTTTTCGGAGATATCAATCTCTTCGAAATAATTCACTGATTCCAAATATGTCTAAACAAATTCAAACCCATTCCTAAATGTTGAGTTAGAATTTATTTTCCTCTTTTCCAAAATTATGCCTATATGCATTTTTCCCTATTTTGTTTTATTAGGAAAATGCACAAACGGCCTCGGAATTAACTTCCGGAAGAGGTCACTTAAAGGTAAAAACTCACTGATCAATATTTTACCTTGACCTTGGGATTCCTATTCCTAGATCTCTAGATAGGATCCGTTTCCTAATTTTTAATTTACTATTCACAATTTTTGCTTTAATTTAATTATATTAATTTTATAATGTGCAACTTGCCACTTGCTTCTTCTATTTCATTTTTATATTTTTTTCCATTTTCCTTTCTCTTGTATTTCGGCTGGCCCTATTTTAGATTAATAAATATTTTTTATTTAATTAATTAATTAATTAATTACTTATTTATTTAATTTTTCCAAAAATTCCACAAAATTACCTAATTGGTCCATTCTTGTATTTAGGCTTAAAAATACCTAAACTCAACTATTTTTCTCCAAAATTTCCAATTAATTAGTAAATACATTTTTACTAATTTCCACCTAATTACACTAATTTTTGAGCTTCACATAATTATCCCTTAATTTCCTTTGTTTACACTTAAGTAATTAGCCATTAATTGCTTAATCACTCTTTAACCATAGTTGGTATTTTTCTTAATTAAGATGCCTTATTACCTTCATATTCTTGCATTAACCTTAGTATTTTCATACCTCCAACATTATTCCATAATTACAAGGGTATTTTGGTCTTTTTACTACTTTTTGAACACTCTTATACAATTTTCCCAAGTTCATAATTTATTAAATTACCGTAATTAGAGATATTATACTCTCCTAATTCAATTGATCATTATCTTGTCTTTCAGGATTTTTCATGAATTTTCTAAGTTAGTTACCCTTTCCGGGGCATTTTAGTCATTTTGGCACTTTGGCCCTTAAATTCCCTAATTTCTTGCAGAAATTCTACTTAGAAAATATGCTACAATTATACAAGACTGGAGATTGAATTTTCACTTATCAGAATTATCCAACTTTTATTTATAATATGCCGGATAAATATCAAGGGTATTACATGTCTCTTGAAATGTTTTATCCATATAAAAAAGAGTGCACCATAATAATCAAATATTAAGTACTTTTATTTAATTTCTAGTCGTCAGATTTATCCTTAAATAAAAGTTGTCCATACGTAAAACTTATATATCAGTAACCTACCACTTGTACTAATTTCATATTGTAGGTGTAAATATGAACATAGAAATTTATTCTATTGGTGAAAAAGATAAGTCCACGAGTTAGTTGAATTCGATGATAACAAATATTATCTTCAGGCTTCCATTCTGTTTGATAAATACATATCTTGATTGTACACATTATCTTCGATAAAAGAATATATTTCAATTGATAGAAAAAAAGACTTATACAAGGAGCTTTAATTTATTTTCCCAATTAAATTGATATATAACAATATCAATGTCATTTCAAAACATCCATGTTCTCTTCCCACAAAAAAAAATAAAAAAATAAAATCTTACCATTTATTTATCAATTCTTATATAAATATATTGAATATCGAATTGATGGCTATATATTGCAAAAGGCACCTAAACATAGATTTTTTATTTTTTATTTATCTAGTAACCGAACCCTGAATTATTTATTAGAATGAATTGACATAGCGTCGTAATTACATGTTTCATTTTTTTTGTCTCTCTTTACCTTAAAAAAGAAAAAAAAAATCGTTTACCATGGATTGTAATTCCAGAAGAAAAGCTCAAATACATACTCGATCTAATTAAGACTCTTAATTTTAATATTTTGAATAATAGAGTTGACAAAGTACATATATTTTCTTAGAGAGGGAGAGGGAGAGAGAAATAGAGAAAAACTGTTAAAAGTTGAATAATTGATCCACTTGGCTTCAATAATGAGTCACATAAAACAATTTGGAAGAGATAAAGGAGGAAGCAAAGAAACACGTACAGTACAGAAGAACCACACTTTCTCTTTTTCTGCTTTTCTCAGTTTTCGAGAAATTAGGGCTATTACTACAACCAGAAATTAAGAAAATAATAATAATTTGCCAATCAAAGATAAAGTATTAGAAGTTTAAAAAAGAAAAGGTAGCCGAACCGTGATCATATCGATCTTATAAGAGTCATAATTTTCATTTATACAACGAAATTATATATATCTGTGTGTGTAACTCCACCAAACATGGAGGAATAATTAACTTGCAGAAGACAAAGACGAAGGTAGTTCAGGTGAGGATTAGGGTCGTTATCTAATAATTGATAGAATATAAAATACTATACGTGAAGAATATATAGAACGAATGCCAAAAATATAAATAAATAATTCCTTAATTCGTAATATAATACTCATATATATAAGTGGACGGTTGGTGGATCAATAATGACTTTCAAATTAGCTACAGAAAGTTATTGAATATTAATTTTGGAGCGTTATAACGTTAGTTGTTGATTTCTTTCTCGATCATAACTTGTCTCTGCCTAATTCTATTCTCATTATTCATTGGAAAATTTTCAAATTCAGACATACATTACATATCCCACGATTTGTCCCTATTTGTGACGTTTCTCTCTTCAATTTCCCCCTTTAACCAAAACATCACCAATAAACTATCCTTATATTAAGGAATCTTGAGTCTTTGAGGGATATACACCTACATATATATAAAAAACAAGACAAAACAAAACATTCAGACAACGTGGGAGAGGTCGTATTTTTGTTTTTGTATCATATAGTTTTAGTAGTCCTTTTTTTCGCCTCTAAATAATTTGAAGAGAGTATTTTGTTACACGCAAAAGGAAA
Organism: Acacia pycnantha; assembly: GCA_025563575.1. Classification (NCBI taxonomy): domain Eukaryota; kingdom Viridiplantae; phylum Streptophyta; class Magnoliopsida; order Fabales; family Fabaceae; genus Acacia; species Acacia pycnantha. The sequence continues at coordinate 709,865 of JAMWYP010000118.1, forward strand.
AATGAACTCAAATTGGGTGAACAATAATTATGTTGAAAAAAATCTGAAAATCATAATAATTTTTTAGGATAGAAAGTTATAACTATCATGTAATAAATTACTAGCTACCTGGTTTTTTGAAAAATTTAATTTTGCAAACAAAATTATGTAACACTATGGTTAATTTGGGTGATTATAATTTTTTTATATTTTAACATAATCTTTCTGTAGTTAATCTTATAAATTAGACGTTACTTTTAACTTGGAAATAAAATCAGAAGATATTATATATATATAATTTACAGCTTTCTGTGGTAGGTACGTACGTAAGGGGAAAAAGAAGAAGAAAAGGGACGAATTGTTTGTTATTTGTGTGTTTAAAGGGCATTGACGAACCTTCCGATGGTCACATTAGGAAATATGAGTGATTAAAGGAACAATAATTTTAGAAGAAGATAAGGTTTTGTGCCTGCTAATTTTGGTGTTTGTTATGAATTTTGATCGTTCTAGACTGAGATTTTCTTTGTAAGAATAGTTAAATGGGTCCTCATCGTACTATCAACCTAAAGTAAAGACAAGACACTTGTACGTATACACCCACTAATCTTATAATAATATTAAATAATAGACCTTACAAATTTTTTCAAGTGGGAAAGAATGAAAGATAACAATCAATATAATATATAATATATAATGTACGTGTGTACGTATGCATGGGGTAAGACCGTAAGAGGGAAGAAATTTATTTATTTGCGAAGAAGAAGCAATATTTTAATACGTTTCATTTCAAGTACAGTTTATGAAACTGGTCATTTTGTTATTTACCGTTTTTACAACTATAATTAGTGACGAAATCAATATGCAAAACATGCGTAATCAACCCCTTTGAAAAATAATTATATATTGACTTTGTTTAAAGCCTGTTGTTCACTGTTCATCTTTGTAATTTAGCCGTCTTTCATTGATTTCTTTATCCCTTTCAAACCATATTGCGCTCACACATTTACTGTATATCTGAAAAGTCAGAACAGATAACAGTATATATGTTCACAAGTTAACCAGCCAAAAAAAAAAATTATAATTATTTTTAAATATTACTTAACATCAGTATTAAACTTTCTGAACTTTTCATCCCACTGATTAAAAATTTAATATACTTAAAACTATAACTGTTTCAAATTTTGATGATTTTTTTTAAACTTGTACTATACAATATATACATCTCATAAAATTATAATCTTAAATTTTTTTTAGCTTCAATTAAGTAGATATTCTTATTCAAAATCTAATGTATTCAACAACTTTTCTTAAAAAAATAAAAAAAAAACTTTAAAATTTGATCTAAAGGATATATGCAGAATATATATAATATAATAGGACAAGGTGAGCGATTGGGTGTGCACTTTCCTCAAACAAACCGACAAACCACGTGACACAAAGCTGAAGAGAAGATAATTAGGAGCATGACCTTATTGATCCATCATCATCATAAACCTAGAAGATGATAAAGTTAGAGCCTTATAATTACAATTAGAAAAACGAAACAGCAAAAATACTCCTCAGTCCCAATTATAAGACTTAGTTGACTTTTTGGAGAGATTAAGGAAGCTAATTAAATTATTTTTGAGTATTTTTATTTTTCCCTTCAAATTATTTAGTTTGACTAATAAACTAATATATAATCTAATGATACACAACATATGATATGATTAAGTAACTTATTTAGCTTCCTTAATCTCTCTAAAAAAGTAAATTAGGTCTTATAATTAGGACAGAGATAATAGTAATTAACGAGAGAGCTTTGCATGTCTTCTAGATGAAAGAATTTAAATTACAGAAAAGTAATGGTAGACATCGTGATTAAGCATCGACCCATAGTTGACAGTGCCACTCCATCGGAAAAAAAACATCACCTTTTCTTATTTATCTCACATAATAAAGTACTACCAACATTAATTATCACATTTATGGCCAGGAAAAAAAAATTAACTGCCTGTAATAGTAATAATAAGCATCATCATAATATTCCTCTGACCTGAGAAAACCAGGGCTAATAATAACAAGATTATTTCTATATTTAATTATCTGACATGTTACACTGACGTGTTCGACACATGGCACAGTGGCTCTGAGGAAGACGACAACAACGACGATGCTGATCTGGCAAAGGTCCATAGGTCAATCTCGCTGCTGTTATAATCTTGTGTGTGAGGACTCACGAACGCAGCTCTGTGTGTGGACGTTGACGTGGATGATGATGAGGATCGTAGGGTGGGCATTTGCAGATCCTGAACGACGTCGTTATTGCAGTACACCATCATGGCGCTGCTCGTGGGGTCAGTGCTGAAGCAAGCTAGCTGCCTTGAAGACTCAGTCTGGCCATTGAGCTGCGAAGCAACAAGACGATCCAGAGCCGCCCAGTTGGCGAGCCTTCCACCGTTAGATCCATCCATGTGATGAATGGTCGGGAAGGATCCTTCCATCTCGGGGATCATAGGGTGGTACACATTATTGTTGGTGTCAATATTATTATGATTATTCTCTAAGCTTGTGGATTTTGGACTTTCTAAACTTGGGAGCTTCAAGAACCTGTCATTGTAGTTGATAGAACTACTATGATCACCGCCATTATTATTGTTGAAGCCTGATGATAGAGAGAATCTTCCATTATTGTTGTTGCTGTAATTCACTTCGTTCTCTTCCTTGCAGCTTCTTCCCATTTGCTGAAGTATCTGCTCTAAAGCTCCTTCATCGTCGTCGAACATGCTGTGGCTTCTTCTGGCGCTTTCTCCGGTAATAATAATGGATGAAGTTAAGGGGCAATCTAGGCTTTTCAGATGATTCTTCTTCTTGAATATTCTGCATACCACCCATCCTTCTTCCTGTGCTCCATCTCCCATCACATTCGACACCTAAATTACCAACAAAATCCCATAAGCTTTTACCATTGCTCGAAGTTCACACGGCAAATCTTACACTGCTTTTCTGGATTATCGAACCCAGAAGATTTTTTATTCTTATTTTTGAATTAAAGGGAAGGCACTAACAGTATAAGGTGACAAACAAGATTGAACCCGTGACCTCACACAGGGTTCTCATATCACTAAGCTACAGGGCCATTGGCAACCCAGAATATGTTAGAGTGTGTTGGCAGGAGAAGTTTAGTTTAATTCAAATTAATAACAAAGTGATATTCTTCACCAACCTTAAGGATATATACTAAATTCACAAACAAGCTAAGAGAGGTTTATGTTGAATATGAAAGTGTTTGTTACTTACGATGTTGGTGTCGCTGGTGTTATCGTCTAGGCGATATTCGTGCATGATCCAATCAGATTTCTGGCCATGAGGGGCACGGCCTTTGTAGAAGACAAGAGTCTTTCTCATTCCGATCCTCTTGCCGTTGCTGTATATCACCTTATCCCGGCCGGTGGCTTTCCAGAATCCGGCCGCCGTGGCTCGGTTGGTTCGTGTCCCGGTGGGGTACTTCTTGTCTTTGTGGCTGAAGAAGTACCAGTCGTTTTGCGGTGTGGTTCCTATCTTACACCTCTCTGGCAATTAGACAAACCCAGTAATCCACGTCAACACGGAAAGTTAATCAACAAGAAGAAAATCGTTATGTGAGCCATTACATACCTTGAATATCCCAAGGCTCGAGCTTGTTGAGATCGACGTCGCGAATGACGTCGAGGTCAATCTTCTCGTAGGAGACCTTCTTCCTCAAGTAGTACTGCAAAAGCTCTTCTTCGGTGGGGTGGAATCTGAAGCCAGGAGGGACCTGAGATTGTCCATTCACATTCACAGAGATACTCATGTTTTCCGGCATTCAATTCAGGTGACGAGAAACCACGAGAGAGAGAGAGAGTGAGGTTGATTCAGTTGGGAAGTGGGTTTGAAGTGTTAGCAGAGAGAAACCATTGAGAAGAGAGAGGGAGGGAGGGAAGATAACAAGAAAGGAAGAAGGAAGGAAAGGAAAAGGGAAGATAATGAATGATGTGGTGTACTGGAATGGAGCAAGACTATATATATGTGGCGTGGCACAGAAAGGACCAAAAGATCCACGAGGAATTTATTTTTATTTTTAAAAATATATTATTAATTAGATACTATACCGCAATTCCTTTGCATCAATTCTTAAGTAAGACTTTAAAATTTAATATACTTTCTACCTTCTATTGAATGTCTCCATCGGGCAAAAATAGTTAACCGACAATAAAACACAAGTGGGAGAAATATTTATGTTAACCCGGTTTACTGTATAGTTACAGTATAACCAATTAAAATACAACAATTTATGAGTGATCGAGTTGCTTTGACACCTGCTAAATATTAGTTGATATATTAATAAAACTAGAAGCTAGATTTCAAAAGATTTACTTTTTCATTACTTGTGAAATCTTAATCAAGGGATTTACTTTTTAAAGAAAAATAAAAATGTGACTTAATTGAGCAAATAACAAAGATTAATATTAGTTGAGTTCTACTATTTTAACTAGTTAGAACACAAATGATGTGTAAACCAGGTTCATAGAAGAATTTCTCAAAAATGGGTATAGTACGTAATAAGAACCTTTTTATGTATTAATATATAACTTTAAGGTCAAAATAGTCCCAACATTCTTAAAAGATTATTTATGTATATTCCTCCATTTTTAATGAGATATATTCCTCCATTTTACTTTGAACTTGATTGCTACTAGATCCAAATGTAGTAATAATTAGGAAAAATGGTTGTAAAAATATTTGTCATTGATTTTGGTCTCGGTTAATCGAGAGCGTAGCAGTGCGGCACCATGGTTCAAAACGTAGATTTTACTTGACAACGGAAGAAGAATAAAAAATCGTAAAACGTAAAATCGTAACGTAAAAAAATCGTAAAAAATTGTAAAAACATAAAAGCGTTTGGAAAATTAGTAAAATCGTTTTAATGAAAAAAAATCGTAAAAACGTAAAATCACAGTGATAAAACGAGTTTTTAAGAACCAAAAGGAGTACCGTATTTAATTAAATAAGCTATTAATTACAAAAGGGAGAAGGATTTTGCCCCAAAAATATTAAATAAAAGAGAAAAGGTGCTCCTAAACATTAAAAATTAACGTTAATCCTAACATTTTTAATAGTTAGGAGGGATGACATTATATTGCTCATTTTTGTAGTGCTTTCAAAGTGGAATCAATATTGAAAAAAAAAAAAAAAACTTTTGGATACCAAAAACCCTATGCTAAAAATGAAAGATGGTACTATCGGAAGAAAAGGAAAAGGAAAGTGGGGTTAGTTTGGGGAGGGAGGAGGCACCTACCAGAAAGGGAGTGGGGCCCAAATGTATGCGGGGATCACATAAGGGGCCCACAGGGGTAAATGAGAGTAGAGAGGGGGGAAGGGCGCACGCGCACATCCATAACTACGACCTCTGACCTTAAAATCTCAATGGAAAAGCACCCCTCAAACAACCACGGACCACCTTCTCTCTCCTCCAACCACCGCCCAACCACACTCCTCCTCCTTCCCCCACCATTCCAATACTATACATACATATATATATACATTCTCGTTACTCCCCACCCTCTTTTATACCTCTTTCCTTGTTATCTTACATTATACCCTGACATAATCACCTTCAACTTATAACAGAACTTTCATGTCATTGGACATAAAAGTTTTTATCACCACCACCAAGCTCTCTCTTGGTTCAACTAGTAAATGGTTGTATCGGCTTAATCAGAGCTCTTAAGTTCAAGCTCTCAGAATGTAGGTCCAGCTCAAAACAAAAAAAGCAATGGCTTCATCATCACCTGAGAAACGTATATATCCAAAACTCAATTTGTACAGAAGAAAAATAATGATGTGTGTGTGTACTGCGTGTTTGTGTGTGGGGGATACGTATTAATAAAGGCTTTGAATTGAACAATGATATCGATCTCAGAGAAGAAGAATAAGGCTGTTGATATGATGAATAATTCATTCAGCATCAGCGTCGTCTTTTCTGTTCTTTTTGACCATCTGGCTGGCATCAGCAGCAGCCCTGAAGTGTCACATTTTTTTTATATATATATACATACACAACCACCTAGCTATTTCATCAGTCTCTCTCCCTTGACTATTTAATTTGCTTTTTGTTTATATCACCATCTCAATACAATCACCCTTCATTCTTCTTTTATACCCTTCATTTCACCTTCATTTTTTTTACTTGCTTCAGCTTCTTAAATTCCTGGCTCATGCATGTATAAATATAATATTACCTTGCTCCTCATCTCATGCACACACAGATAAATATAAGTGAATTAATAATTTGGATAACATATATTTAGCTTCCTTATAAGAAACTTAATTAGTTATCCGATATTTTATTTCCTTAGAAATTGTATAGACGGGCTGATCTTCGCGTAGAACCAATAATGATTTAGTACTGTCAAGAGAAGAATATGTGTGAGTGGTGTGATCTGAGACTGAGTCTGACTTGTTATGTATTCCAATAAGGACTAAAAAAATCAGACATAATAAAAAATAGGAAAAATGATAATATAAAATCATTCTTTCATTACCAACATTTGTTACTTTTAGTGGAAGGGGTTTTAACTACTTAAATTTGAGTGCTTTTAAGAGAGTTATATCCCAATTGAGCCCTAGCTAGAATGCTTGAATTTAACACAGTCAAATAGCCCTATACAAAAATCATTCCTGAATTAATCTGTTTATTGTGTTTATGACTCTGTAATGTGCCTTGCCTTCTCCCTCAATTATAATACTGATATAAAAACATGTTTATAAAAATAAAACACGTTTTTTTTTTTCCAAAGAGAGTGGATATAATTTATATCTACAAGGAGAATATCATTAATTAAGGCCAATTCAAGAGTTGGTTTTAGCGGAATGGGTTAGTCCTTTACAATGTAGAAAACAAAGGTTTGAATTTTAACTAAGAAAAAAGACCACATTTAATATAGGACAATACCTTAAATAAGATTGCCTCAAATAAGAAGATGCATGTACTTATGAAAAAAAGAAAGAAAGAATATCATTACCTGATTAACCAGGGAAGGGATGGTAATTTTATGCTAAAGTTAATTTAACTAATCAAATAATAAATAAACACTCGTATGTGTGTGTGATAATTAAAATGGAATTTCTCAGGCGGCTAGATATTGACTTATGAGATAAGCCAATCCAACGTTGTTTAAAAGAATAACAAAATAACGTACTTCTCCTCTGGTAAATGTATTTGGTTTTTTTATAAGCATTAGTTTTTTTTTCCATATATGCCTTTAATTAATAAGGGTAGTGGGTGAGAGTAATAATTAATATGATATTAGAGTTTAATGCAATTAGGAGGGTAATATTGAGAATTACTTAAATTTTATTGACTTTAAGTGTTTTTATTGATTTATAAGAATTGTTAGTTGGTGCCTTATAATAAGGACAAAAGGGAGTAGTATATATTATTAAATTAACAAAATGTTTCATACCATTGTTTTTGACATCCGAGGATGTCGGACACGTTTTTGCCGACGAAAAATGTGGACTTATTGATAAAAATGCCTGCACCAAATGTGCTGCGCAGACTTGTTTCCTTCCTCTCCTTCCCTTTTCTTCAAATATTCATTGTCAAATAAGATATCCAAATGCTGATTAATAAATTTTCGTAAGATAATAGTATAATTTAATATTAATTACACAAATAAACAACAAAAGCTCATTTTCTTAGTTTATGAATTGGCTTGATGAGAAAATATGCTTATCAATATTATACCTCGAAAAAAGAAGAAGAAGAAGAAGCATTATCTTCAAACTTTTCCTCTTTTTCTTCTTCACTTATGAAGCAAACCATCTATAGGTGATCGGCCAAGAATTTCCAGAAACGTTATATCTTTATTAAGAGTAATTATATATAACAGCAAGCCATCTCTTTTTCCCTTTATCTTTTGAATTATTTTAATCAAATCGGAATAAAATTACTAGTTTAACATTTTGTTTTTTAATTGTAATATATATTTAGATCAGCATTTCCCAAGCTATCTGATGAGAAATGATTTATATTATGCTCTTTGTATGTTCCAAAATAAAAACAAAATATCAAAATTAAAAATATTAATTTAGTCATCTATATTTATGTTGACTAGTCTAAAAGTATAAATTTGAAATAAAAATGAGTGCAAAGATAAATGTAAAGAATGAAATTAACATAGTATTAGTAAAATAGTGAAATTGGATATCATGTCAAATATTAGTTATTAATTATCTTTTATATTATTAATACAGAGAACTATAATTGGAATATTTGATATATATGATATCCAATTCTACCATGGAATGAAGAGCGATTTGAGCTTTTTTTTTTTTTACTTAACAAGTCTTATTATCTTTACCATCAGTGTTCTCAAACCAAGTGAATACATTTGAATTCCAAACAAATAATTATCTAATGCATTTTTCGTACAAAATTATCAGACACAATTAACCAAATAAAATTGATGATACGGACAAGAAGTAAAAAATTAATTATCATTCTTTTTTTTTTTTTTTGTAAATTGTACTACTAATATATGTAATAATAGAGCAGTGATTAAACCAGGCCCCAGAGCTTGGCATATTAAGAATGAAAGCAATTATTTATATGAATGACTCCCTCCCGTCCTAAATATAAGATATAATTCATTTTTTTGTATATATTAAGAAAGTTAATTAAATTACTTTAAAATATTTATATTTATCAATTTTTCTCCAAATTATTTTGCCTAACTTATAAACTGATATTTAATATAATGATATGCAACCTATGATATACTTACTTAGCATCCTTAATGTAATACTAGGATATTTATCGCGTATTATAAATAAAAGTTGGATATTTCTGATAAGTGAAAATTCAATCTCCAGTCTTGAATAATTATAGCATATTTTCTAAGTAGAATTTCTACAAGAAATTAGGGAATTTAAGGGTCAAAGAGCCAAAATGACCAAAATGCCCCTGGAAAGGGTAATTAACTTAGGAAATTATGGAAAACCAAAATACCCTTGCAATTATGGAATAATGTTAGAGGTATGAAAATACTAATGTTAATACAAGAGTATGAAGATAATGAGACATTGTAATTAAGAAAATTATCAAGTTATGATAATTAAGTAATTAAGTAATATTGGGCTAATTACTTAAGCATAAGTGAAGGAAATTCACAAGTAATTATGTAAAACACAAAAATTAGTGATTTTTGTTTTAAAATTAGTAAAAATATATTTACTAATTAATTGGAAATTTTGGAGAAAAATAGTTGAGTTTAGGTATTTTTAAGCCTAAATACAAGAATGGACCAATTAGGTAATTTTGTAAAATTTTTGGAACAAGTAAATAAATAAATTATTAAATAATTAAATAAATAAAAAATAAATGTTTATTAAATAATTAAAGAGGGCATCCGAAATTTGGGCCAAATAAAAGGAAAATAAAATAAAAATAGAATAGAAACAAGTTGTGCAAGTGGTTAATAAAATAATAATATAATTTAATTAAAGTAAAATATGTGAATAGTAATATTAAAATTAGGAAACGGATCCTATCTAGAGATCTAGGTATAGGAATCCCAAGGTCAAGGTAAAATATTGATCAGTGAGTTTTTACCTTTAAGTGACCTCTTAGGAAGTTAATTAGAAGTAGTTTGTGCATTTTCCTAATAAAACAAAATAGGGAAAAATGCATATAGGCATAATTTTGGGTTGGAGGCCTATATGGAATCAAAATAAAGGTTAACTTGGACATTTCTACTAAGTGAGAACATGTCTTCAGAGTTGTAAATCCATAATTTTGAGATTTCTCCGAAATCACGCGAATCGGGTACCGATCAGGGAAAACGGTTATCTAGGGCATCAAGTGAGCTAAGTCACCACTTTTGGACCAATGAGGTGCTGCCACACAGCCCCTATGTCGACCAAGAGTGTGTGTGTGTGGAAGAATTGGCTTCTTGAACAAGTTGCATTAATGGGTTATTACAACATTGAATTCCAAACAAATCCTTAGATTTTGCCAAACAAGTCCCTTGTTTTTACCTATAAATACCCCCTCCTTCACTTTTCTTCACACCAATTCCATTGCTTCCTTTGGCCGAAATCCTAGGGAGAGAAAGTAGAGAGAGAAGCTCTGGGGGAAGTTCTGCCGAAGTCTTCAACGGGTAAGTCTTTCGGTCTTTAGTTTTTAGTCTTTAGTTCAATAGTTAGTAAGGCTAGGGTAGTCTTTATTTTTATGATTTGGGTATCATATGGGAGGGCTATTTTAGTCTTTATTTTCAAGAATCATAAATGCGTCGAAGTTCGCGAAATTTTGGAAGAAAATAGCCTATGTAGCGAAGTATTGGCGAAGGGTTATAGGGGCAAAATGGTAATTTTTACCTAAAATGCCAGTTATAATGTCAAATTACTAATGGAAGTGACATTATTCTCATAGGATATCTGAAACGTTGATTCTGCTTGCCGCACTGTTGCCCGACGTGCCGCCGTAGGATTCTTGCACGTTTCTCAGCAGAAAGTACGTTTTTCACGGTAGTACCTAACGTTGCCAACGAAGGTACGGACGCGTCTCGTAACACTAATCTTGCACATCTTAAATACTTATATGTCAATGATATGTTCGTAGACCGTTATACGACATAGTTATACGGGTTATAGTTTTGATAACACCGTTTTGTTTTCCTAGCGGCGAGGACACGACTAATTATCGTGGCACCGGTGAATAGTGCAGTTGTTATTGTTGTTTTACATTGTGGGGCTTTCATCTGCTTATTGCTTATGTTTGTCGGCATAATGATCATGCATCCGCTATATGCTTTTGTAGTGATGTATTGTTGTAATTTATCTATCTTATCGCTTTCTGTTTCTTTCTGTTGTTTCCTTTCTAAACCATAGGACTACTGTAATCTATACAATGTTACACAATGGTTGTTGTTTTGGCTAAGAATCCAATTACTCTTTCGCTCTATTGCTCTACTCTGATTGTTTGTTTGAAAAAAAAAAAATTCCGCATTTCAAACATGGGATGTTACACTCAATTTTTCAAAAAATAGTTAACTATGTATTATATTTAGAACCAGATGGATTGAGTATTATTGAAGTGGGTGAACGATGTCGATCATTTTTGTTGGTTGATTTTCTTGAAGATAATTAAAGGCCTCTTTATACCATTTGAACATTTGATAAATTAGTTAATGTAGGGTTTTAATTAATCCTAATAATTAATTGTGAAATGATTGATCAGATTAAAGAGGCAAGCTGCTACAAAAGTGCTTCCTTTAATTTCATTTCTAGTTACGTTGATGGGATCCTACACAAACACTTCTTTAAAAATTATAGGACATTTGTTGTGAAGTACTAATGTGTTAAAGAGCTAGTATAACGTATTTTTAGGTTTTCAGATGGTAATTAATAAGAATTTTCTTGAAATGCCGTATTAAAAATTTAGAACCCATCATTAAAGACACCCTATTAACTGATTTATTAAAGATATATATACACAAATTAAAATTTTCTTATAATTGTTTTGGTGACAAATTTCTTGTAGTTTTAAACCATGGGAGTATTCAAGTCAAAAAACTATGAGAGTATATATTAATTAATGATCATTGTTCAATTCCTCTGATATGACTCGCTCGTCGGGATTCATAAAGGTACGAGGCAATTGTTTTATACATACACGCACAAGTATTTTTTTTTTTTTAATGAACCTTTTAATGATGGATTTGAGTGTTTCTAAATTATAAATTACTTTAAAAGTGAATAAATCATATAGGCGAAGTACGTTTAATTGTTGAAATGATTTCATACACTACATAATTAATACCAAATGTGGATGTTAAATGTTTAGTTAATTGTAGTTGATATTATTTATGGAATTGATCTACCTAACAAATTCCGAGAAAGGTTAATTATATTTGTAAGCTAGAGAATGTGGGAGACACATTATAACTAAATGGAATGAAACCAAACTACCAAATAATATAATTTAATGGAATTTCAAAAGTATATTTTTCTTATGATTATTTCTAGAAGTTGGGTCATATCATCTTATATTTTATTCTTTCAATATAATCACAATTTAATTATTTTTAAGGTGCCACGGAGACTCATAGACCCCATCTTGAACAATCTAACAATCAATTACTTGGCCATTACATCTCAGATTTTTTTTTTTAAATATTATACACTATCTTATCAGTAGTTAACAATAATTATAAATTAATATTTCACATGTCAAAATGTTAATTTCACAAGCAAGATTATATAATAAATATATTAAAAGCCAATGAAGATTGATCTAATTGGTATGGATACAATTTATTATCATACGCCACAAGTTCAAATCTTGATACTGATCGATATAACAACTTTAGAAATCTTGTCAAATCTTTCATGCAGTGCAATTATAGGAACACTTTTGTACTGCAAATTGTACTACAAAAATATTCCTATAATTAAGACCGGAGGTAGTAATAAATAATCCATGAGCGATGAGGCTTACCCTAATCCCGTTGAATATTATTTATACACAGACACGCTGCAAATATATTCAAAATAGGAGATACCTTAAACAATGAATGTGACGCATAATATGTAGTGTTGAGTCAAAGTGAGAAAATACTAGGTAATGTTTATATCATATATATGTATACAAATTAATCGTAATAATGAATTAAGAATAAATGGTTAAAGTTTAGAATATATATATATATATATAGCTAGAGATGTTGGTAACGTCATGGAATATATAATAGCGAAAGAAAATGAATAGAATTAGTTAAGAAACGCCCACAGGTCACAGCACTAATGATTCTCTTTATGCTCCAAATTCCTTGACTCTAATCATTCGTTTTTTTGTTGATAGACGATGGAGCAACCACTTTTAGTTACTAACCGGCACCACTGATCTCTCTTCAACTCCTCTCTTTTCTTTTCTTTTTCTTTTCTCCATCTAGTAATTAATAATTAATCACAATGCATCACTTTTACTAAATACTCCCTCCGGTCCTAATTATAGGAGTAAATTTTGGAGTTGGTTTTGGTCTTAATTATAAGAGCAAATTTTAACTTTTGTCAATTTTTTCCTATAATACCCCTATCTATATTTATTATTAGAAGCATTTATATATATGTGTGTGTATGTGTGTGTATATATGTGTGTGCACACACACACACCCACCCACACACATATATAAACATATATATATATATATATATATATATATCTGTTGTGTATATGTGTGTGTGCGTGTGTAGATAGATCTATATGTATACATATATACACACATGTATGTTTATATAGGAAGACCATTATTTCAATTAGAAAGCGTGTGAAAAGAAAAATTGGTCGGAGAGTATGTGATGGGGTTGTAATTCACTCTTACTTATGTCATTTTAAATTTATATAAGGGCATTTTAGGAAAATGAGTAAAATTAACTAATTTAACTGCTCTCCTTAATCCCTCCAAAATCGGTTAAATTGCTCCTATAATTAGGACCGGGAGGAAGTGTATATTTTGGGTGGCGCCTTCATTAAGGCTCTCTTATATTCAATTTATTTATTTTTCAAATAAAAGCAGGGTTCATGATCTCTGATCAGCTCGAAAACAATCGAATTACTGATCATCGGCATACATATATATGATCTGTTTTAATTAACACTAATTATATGAGTCTGTTATTATTTTAAGTTCATGATCAGTTTGGCAATCATGTACCAATTAAGTTGCCAAAGGTTAAAAGGAAAATGAAAAAAAAAAAAAACCCTGTTCTAACTGGGTGTATGGTTAAACTTATGTAATCACTAATAATTAATCATGATTACATTAGAGACACTCATCTTAAAACGCCACACCATTAAAAAGACATGTTAACAATTCTCTATTGATTAATTAATTAATAATCAAAGAGTTAAGACGGCAGTGGCATTCTTGAAATTTTCTTGAAACCCAAAACCTATATTTATTTATTTATTTATCTGCACCTAATTCTCTCCATTTATTTTTAACCGGAACTTTTGAAGATAATGCTAAACGACATATTAAAAGATAAAAACAAAGAGAGTAGTATGAGTCACTTTCAATTATCTAACTGGAATTAAGTAAGAGTGATTATCTCATTAAATCTGTCTTAAATTAATTTTTCGCCCCAATTTTTTCAAACCCTAGCTAGAAGAGAGATATCCACGTTTAGTGCACGACAATGCCTTGAACAAAATTACTTCTAATATGAGAATCATGTGCAAAAAATGAGGTTTTGTAGAAGGAAAAAATACGAGGAGTCACATTTAAGCATTAATTGTCATGGCAAAATTGACCAATAAACATTATGGTTCAAGTGACTTATAGTATAGACTAAATAATTATTCCATTTGGTCATATTTATTAGCAACTTTTTTCTCTCTTGGGGATATGGGCATTGATATAAGTAACTTTTTTGTATCAAAAATTTAAATTATTTTTATTTTCTTCCTCTATTAAATACATATCTTTATATTAACGAATCACTAATTCTATTTCATTTAATTTTTTATTACTCATTCTATTTTCTAAAAATACATTACATTTATTGTTTTTAAAAAAATTTAACATCTAGTTCGTTTTGCACCTTAATGATTATATAAAAATCAGAGAGATTAATATAGAAGATGGCTTATATTTTGGATTAGAGGAGTGTACATAAAAGAACCTTCATTCACCGAGCTGCTCAAATCACAAATGTTGTGAGGAGAGAGTGCAGAGAGAGAAAGGAGAGGAGGTGGAAGGTGAAGGGGGAAACATGGGAAACGACAAAAACAGGAGGAAACAACTAAGGTTAGGTAGTTATGAGAGAGATATCGTCATTTCATATGTATATACACGTAGCTCTTTCTCATGACATTCTTGCGATGAATTATACGGATCTGGCAGTCTCCTTCTTCTTCTCATCTTCTTCCATCCTCTTCTTCATCCGAGTAGTCGGATGAAGATCTGACGGTGTAAAAAAATTTAATAAATTACCGCATGCGGTAAAAATTTAATTTTTAAAAAAATTTATACTGTTCAAATATTCATCCGACGGCTCGGATGAAAAAGAAGATGGGAAGAGAAGATGACTAAAGTCAGATCCAGAGACCCTTCTCTGCCGCCCATATGCTAATTAATTGCTCTTTAGACTCCCAAATATTAATTCTTAATTTCGCTATTAACATGTCCGTTGTTAGGGTAGTTAGTAATGGGACACATCCCCCCAAATGACAACGAGAGGGTGAGAAAGAGAGAGAGGGATTGATAAACTTATATTAGAGTGAGCTTAATGCTTTCCATTCAGAAAATTCTTCAGTTTTAAATATAATACTTAGTTGATTTTTCTTAGAGATTTAAAAAGCTAATTAAATTATTTTAAAATATTTATATTTATTATTTTTCTTCAAATAATTTGTCTAATTTGTAAACTTATATATTTTAAAATACCTTATTATTCTTCTTTAATTTCTCCGTAAAGAAGTCAATCATGACTTATATATCACTACTACAAAAGAACATTTTTGCGTCCTATTTTTGCCCCTTTCTACGTCCAATTTTGCAGGGACGCCTATTTGGGGGGTGTTGAAAGTCCTAGATTACAACGTCCTAATTTTTTTAGGACGCCATATAGCTTTTTTTTTTTTTTAAAAACCCAAATAAAGTTGGGAGGCTTATTGTGGAACAAACAGCTCCGGTAGCCATAGAAATTGCCAACGACCACCATAGAAATCGCTAGTAACCATGGAGAAAGATGATTACAAGACTAGAATCACCACAAGCAATAATCCATGAAATAAAGTCAACTGAAAATTAAAAAAACCACAAAAGTCGGAGAACCAGAAAAATGAAATGAGCCAAAAATCCGATCTACAAATTGAAATGAAATTACAGAGGAATTAGAGAATAGGAAAAATCATATCTACAAAAAAATATGTCTTCAAGCTACAAAGATGACAGAACAAAGATCCGGAAATCATATCTATAGAAAAATCGGAACAATCGGTTGACGAGATGATGCGACGGCGGCAAGCGGTGGAGGAAGGTGGTGTTGCGAAATACCCTAAGAATCACCACAAGACTAAGCTCTTTTCGGTTCAGTCCCTCCATCAAAGTTTATTCCCCGCGGTGAAAAAGTCTAGATTGACTCACTGTCCGCCGTCACCTCCACCGTCCGCGTCACCTCCACCGTCCACCATTCGCGCGCCTTCACCGTCCACCGTCCGCGATTTGAGCATATTAGAAGTGACACATGAAAAGTTTCATAAGAGAAGCATGGGTGTGCCTCTGATATAATGAGAAGCCTGAGAAACCAAAAGAAAAAAGAAGGGAAGTCACGGGTCTCTAAAAAGGAGCGCCTGAAACAAAAACAAAGATAAGTACAAGAAATTTGAAATGATTTTGGCGTCTAAGTTTTAAAATTAGGCGCCAAAAGTGATGCTTTTGGCGTCTAAATAAAAACTTAGACGCCAAAAGTCAACTTTTCTCATATATAATTACAAAAATGCTATTGTCTTTATTTTTTACTTCCTTTTTATAAAAAAAAAAAGGACGTCTTTTAGGAAAGTAAAAGCTAAGCTCCTTTTTGTAGTAGTATATATTTAATAATGGAGGTAGTAATTAATAATTATGGATATAATTAAATACATAGAACCATAATACCAAAAGAGTATTGAAAGCTGCGAGACTAAAAACAGAATTAGAAAATTAGAGAAAGAGGTGGGATGTATTAATTAATTAGCCAGGTATTTTGCACGAATTAAGCAACGATATTATTTTACGAAGTAGGTGTGATCTGTTTTTATGGTTAGAAGTAAGAACAGCCGTACAAGAGTTGAGATGTCAACATGTATGGGCACAAAGAGCTCGGTATATTCGGTACAAAAAAATTGAACACACATGGAACAGTCCCAAGCATAGAAAAATTAAACACTACTGGCCGGTAGCTAGCTAGAATTTGGTTCTTACCAGCTAGGGTTTTCACTATAGCAATATCCTTCGATCCTGGACAAAATATATAGTTGACAAAACTCATAACAATTAGGTCATCTAGCTGAAAGGGATGGGCCAAGAACAATTCATATATAGATTATTCAGATTCAGATATTGTTACCTAAACAGAACCAATTTGTCAATAAACAAGTGTGCTTTCTTAATCTCAATCGATAAAATCAAATGATATGACTTGGGTCACAAAAATAATATTCCTCCTGTTCTTCACACAGAACTTGATTGGAGAGTTGATATTGGTTATAAATGTAAGATTAATTAATTTATCAATTTTTTAAAAATTAGCCGTATTGATATTTACCCGACAATAATCAAGTCAGAGAAAGAGGAGAAAATTAAGAAATATGATTAGAGTGTTTCTTAAAAATATGTCATATTAATTAGTTTCTCTGATTAAGAAATATGTTTATGAGGTCTTATATTAATGATCAAAGGAGTATAATTTACCTCAAATACACTAACATGCATGTTGCTATATAATCCTGGAAAAATAATATTCAAGCCCCAACAACGTAACCTATGATTGTGTGTGTGTGTGTATTAATGTATTTTATATATCTTAAACATATGATTCCCAAAACAAACATAATGACGTTTTCCAATTCATGAATTTTCTTATTCTTACTTCTTTTGTAGGCGAATTTCTCTGAAGAAGTTCTTAATTACTATCCCAGACGAACAATTTCTCAATCAATCAATAAATACAATGGTTTAGTATAGAGAAAAGAAAAGGAAAGAAAACTAAAACATAGAAACTAATCGATCATTCATACCAAATGAAACATTGCGAAGACAATATTCCTAATCAGATAAATTACTCAAATCATTATAATAACCTAATAATAAGTAATAAGAATAATCCCCTATGGCTGCAAACCTCCCCCACAAGACATAATAAACGACAAAGTGACATGGGATGGTCAAATTAATTTAATATATAAACTAAAAGGTTGGGCTTAATATTTATTAATCAGGCGACATTAAATTTAAGTTAAAGAAGATACTCATCAGCTTCAATTATTAAACCAAAGCTGGCATAGGACGCGACATCTAAATGGTTTTGAAGTAACCTGCAGGGTGGACATGGTCATATAATTTATAAAGGTAATGGCCCCGCTCATCTAAGATCATATATATGCTTCATTTCTTATCGCGTGGCCCCAGCAAACATATACACTACAAATTTTGATATATTTAATTTGTGAATACATACAATATAATGCTGACTCTTCATTCCATGCAAGGAAATATAGAAGAAGGAAAAAAAAACATCAAAGTTGAAGATTTGCATGGACGTGGGCCAAAGTAAAACAAGAAAATTTACAATCAGGAGCAGAAGACGAGAAATTTGCTATAGGATTGAATCGAACTTGTGGAAAGTTGAATACAAAACGAGTGCCTAAAAAACTTGATCGAATTTTAATTTTAGTTTTAGTCTATATAGTTTTAAATCTATGGTTTTGGTCTCAATAATTTTGTAAGGATTTGATCTGAGTTTAACAGCCGTTCCCTACATTTTTAATGAGTTTTGGTTTTGGTTCATATACTTAAATTTCAGACCAATTCTTTATGTAATTATATGAACCAAAACCTAAATTTGTTCAAACTATATTGACCAATAATGAGATTAACTCAAAAAAAGAAAGAAAGAAAAACAACTAACTAGCGAGCTATTGGCCTGCAAATTTTGACGATATTATATTTGGTAAAGATGATATATTGAACAATGATGTTGTTGATAAATATGCTACTAGTTTTAATTATAAGAACATCTTTTAGTGCAAATCGCATTATAAAAATGTTCTTATAATTAGACCGAGGAGGAGTAACTATTTAATTAACACCACCTATCTTGTAAAGCGATAAAATATTGGGTGGCAATTAAATAAAGTTCCTGGTTAATTAAAATTGCATATAAATATATGCTTCTTTTGGAATAACAAAGAAAAGCAAAGCAAAACCTGATTATATATATATATAGATGAGACACAAGAACAAGTATATATAAGAAGTCTGATCATAAAATTTCAATAAGGAGATTATTTGCGTAAAGCATAATCATAGGCTTTTTTTGGGCATCATAAAAATGAAGTGTGTTTCAGATGCTTTATCATCAATAGAGAGGGGAAATATATGATTCTCTGTAGCGTTTGGGGGTTCAAAATTTCAAAGGTTAAGCCTCCATTGTCAGCGATATCCCACCAGCTGCTAGGTGAGGTTTTTACAAATTTGGTCTTTGTGTTTGTTTGAAGGTCAGAACAAACCAATAATAAAAGAGAATAATAAAGTACTTCACTATTTTGGCGTCTCTACCTGTTTCATATTGTCTTTATATCAAGTTTCAAATCTTCAATTCTAACCGCAAGTGTCGCTTATAACCAAAATAGAATACTATATATTGCTTGCACATGACAAATAAGCACGTGTATCATAACAAGAGGAAGAAAAATCCATTAATCACATACATGGTAGAGGAAAAAAAGTTATGTTATTAGATCATACATCGATTCAAAAATTTGTTAGACACGTGTTATATGAAAATTTGAAATTTTATTAGTCAAAAGAACCTAAATTAAAATTAAAGTACTGGTATTTTCTAGAGTAAATATCTTTTTCTGATCCTCGACAAAAACAACGACCCCATTTTGGTCCGACAAAAAAATGTCATTTTTAGTCCATAAAAAGAACGAATAAGGGTCGATTGGTGGACATTTTCATCCTCACAAATTTCCAAAAGGTTTTTAATCTCATAAAAGAGATGAATAAGGGTCTTTTTTTTTTTTCGAGGGACCAAAATGGGGTCCGGTTTTTGTCAGGGACCAAAAAGGGTATTTACTCTATTTTATATATATATATATATATATATATATATATATGAAATTTTATGAAGTAACAGAAGTTACACATATCAGATTGCACAATAATAATTTAACATAATCATGTGACTCGAATTATTAAACCTCGGAATTGGTTTCTAGGCTGATGCATGAAGGCTTTCAAATTTCGTGTTCTAATTGATCACTACTAAAGATTATATTCGCATCCTATACGTCGAAGCTTTCATACTTCATATATAGGTTTATATATATCATGCGAGATTTCACATGATTTGCTCGTTATCTTAAATAAACAATTAATTATTATAAATTAAGCATTGGAAAACTCTAATCATTGAGTGACTTTTTACAACGTTTGGTTAAGAAATTCTTAACGTGGCCTCGCTTCAATTATTACTATTATAATTATTTGGTTTCTAAGTAAACTGGTTGATGATTAGTCCATTAATGATAATCGATCGACTTGCCCATATGATAATTGTGATGTATCACACACATATTTTAATAAAAGTCTATTTTCCAGTAAAAATGTCCTAGATGAAATCAAATCTTTGTGATTGGCGGTCTTGAGAAAATACATAAAAAATGCTTATATGTAGGGAAGAAACAGGTCAGTAGGATCAAGTTTTGGTTAAATAGGTCGGCGTATAACAAAGCGCCTAAAGCCTAAGCCTAGGCCTTTATTCTGGCTTTTTCTTAAGCTTATGCCTGAGCTTTCAAAAAGCCTGGTCAGGCTTAAAGCCAAAACATTCCTACTTATAATGTAGGCTTTTAAATAAGGTTAAAAATTAGAACTTAAAGACCTATAATTTAAAGCCTACAAAGTGATTAAAATAAAATTTAATTCTTATAATTTAATAAATCTAAATTAAAATTAATTCAAAAAGCTATTATTTGAGTTTTAAATTTTAGAGAACCAACCCATTATGAAATTTAATAATTTTATTTTTAAATTAAAATAAAAAATGATAAAAATATAAATAAATTATATTTTGAAATGTGTAAATAAATCATACCTGAAAGCTTATAGGCCAGACCTTCATAGCTTGTTTAAATATTTAGACCTCTAAATAGACTTTAGTATGACCTTTTTGTTAAACAGGTTAGGCTAGGCCTAACCAGGTCGTAAGCCACTTGATAGGGGTCTGCCTTATTTCCACCTCTATTATATGTCTTTTTCAACTTTTTTTTTTTTGGTCAAACTTTTTCAACTTTTGCTGGACAGACTTAAGAAACGGGAATGATTTATCAATTATCAGATAAAGAAATTTTATTTTCGGAAGACCAAAAGAAAATAATGATTTTTAACGATTAAATTGTTAATTTTTTTTAAAATATTCTTACAAATATTTTCAATATTTAAACATCAGTGAACTGTCTCTCTCCGTTGAGGTATTTAGAATAAAAACCCATATATCGATAAGAATCTCATCTACACTTGTGATGGGTATTTTTATATATATGTACATTAAAGCTTCTTTTTAAAATTGTGAAATAAATATTTACTTTTTATTTTTTCCTACTTATTAGAGAGGAATCTAAGAAAAAGTGACCAATGAAATAAGTTTCAGATCTCAAGTTTTTTTCTGTACTCGCTTCACTTTATTCTCCTGGTCGTCCAATAATGGGATTCAATAATATATCAACGAAATCCAGCTAGCTTTACTTTCTTTTTATGAGATTTATTTATTTTTTTTCCAAAGAAAGAAGGAGAAAATCATCAAATATAAAGAATCCATTTGGCTGATGAAGATCAATAATATCGATATAAAAAATAAAATCTATATCTCTTCATGCATGGAAAAAAATTTGGTTGCTATAAGAAATTAAATTATTTATAAGTTTTGAATATATAATACAAACTTATTTTTCAGGCTCTATATATATAAACAAAAGCTTGTTTACTTACTATAAAATGTGGTGGGGTCATTATGTATATATCAACACCCACACACAACTTTTTCCAGGATGTTTCCAACGTGGGATTTTGGTCACATGCATTTGTAGATTAATCAAAGTTATTGAACAAAGTCAATCCAATAATTTTCTTGATTTTTCTCAAGGAAAAAAAGTTATAAAATAGAATCTCAGGCAGTTTATTATGCTTTCATTTTAAGTTAATAATCTGTCTGATTATTGTTGAAATTATATATGCTTTGAAACCAAAAAAGAAAAATTCTTTGGGTTGAACTATTTTTTCCCATTTCTCTACTAAAAATATCAATTGTGCGCGTCAAATAACTGCTTCTTCTTGTTTGCATATCACAGTATCTGTAAAATGTCTCATTCTACCCTCGTCTTTGGGTTCAATGGCGAAGGGCCGGACTTCCTCACCTAAGGGAGGTTCGATCCCTCAAGGATCAATAGGAATAAACGCCTTAGAGGTGAGAGACATGTACTCTCTACAAGATGCCTTTGGGTTCCAACGCTTTTTAAATTTCAACCCTTTCCTAAAATTTTATTATAAACAAAAAGGTCTCATTCTGGATTTCTTCTTATTATTATATTGAAATTGAATTGATTGGTTTCTAACAGGTGAACCTTTTTTCCCTCAAATTAATCAATAAGTAAACAGCAATATTTCAATTTTTTTACCTAATTTGATTAGATTAAGAAAATTATTTATGCTAGTTAATTTGACATTTTCTCTGATACACCTTAATCATCTTCCTTAATGTCTCTCTTACTTTATTATTGGTGGGAGAGAATCAATATGGATAAATTAGGAAAATACTGACAAATTTAGGAAATAATTCTTATATTTAGAATCAAGATCAACTCCTCAATTATATTATATATTAAGGACTGAGAGAGTATATTATTGAGAAATACTTATATACTCTAGATGTATCACGTCATCTAAACTCTGTTTAATAAAATATAATAACTCAGATCATTAATTTTAATTCTTGTTAGCAGGTGACTCATCATCTAAGAAAATTCACTTTTATTTTGTTTTTAAAATACATATTTGACGATTATTATACTTAATTGTCAGTAGTTCATAGTACTACTTAACGTTTAATTAAATACAATAATCATGAAATAGTGTTTTATTCCAAAAAAATAAAATTTGATAGTTTTTTTTAATAAATAGAAGTCAAGAAAATGAATTTTTTTAAAAAAAAAAATCATTAAGAAATGACTAATTTTATAAACAATCCCCAGCAATAAATGACAGTTATATTGTAAAATCTTTTGTATTAACAAAGTAGTAATTGTTTTAATGATGATGAAAGATGCAATTTTTTTTTTTTTCATGAAAATATATGAGACATACTCTAGTATCTCATATACACACATGAAATAATTCTATTTGAACGTTCTGTAGAATAATGTGTAAAAAAATGTATCAAAATATTATATTAAAAATATTATGTTCATCAACTAATTAATGTTGTTGATACGCAGGCAAAAAATTACTATTCTTGATACAAGATTAAAAAATTATAGCCTAATTTATTCTTAATAAGACAACATTAGTGTTGATTCTCACGCAAATACACGAGACTTCTTCTTTTTATATATAATATTGTAATAAAGAGATCAAGATTATGCGAATAAAGGAAAAATAGAGCATCTCACTTTATTTTGTTATTCTTAATATAGGTAAATGCATGATTAATCACAAGACTAAAACATATACATGCATAATAACAACAGAAAAAAAAAAAACATTTTTTGGTATCCCACCCGGTTCATCAAAACATTCGGTTTTGACTAATCTGATTCGGGTTTGCAATGGCAGGACGATTCTCCCAACAGTGGTAGCTCCATACAAGGCGGATTACAAGTGTATTACCGCAGCTTGAATCCTAGAGCTCTTAAGAGAATCCAGCGCCACATTCCATTGGACCAACCACTTGTTGGTAAAAAAAAAAAGGGTCATAAAAGTGGCTTGTGAGGAAAAGCAAAAAAAACTTGGCTTCTGGCTTCTGATTTTTCATTAGTCAGTATTTAACATTGGGTTTTAGCATCATTAATCGTGATTTTTCATATAGGTGGTCATTATTGTATTAAGATTAATGAGAAAATTATATTCAAATAAATTATACAACTAATAACAATTTAACTTTTTTTTTGTCAAATTTAAATTTTTATCTTTAGTTATCTCAACACACACACATAACTAATACACACATACAAATATATATAATATTCAATAGGATTCAAGTCTTTTTCTATTTCAGCTGACTTTTCAAACACTATTCTAAATAAATGCCCATTTAGAAAAAAAAAAAAAACCATTTCTGCTACCTCTATTCCAAACACAAATAACATTTACAATCTGACGTTTATCATATATATCTTACTTCTGCAAAATTCAAATTGAGAATAATCAAGTAACTTTTGCCACCATTATCCCAAACTGGTCATAATGTTCATCAAATTCTATGTGCCTTTGTTTTGCTTCTCCGTCCATTGTTTTCTCTATGTAATAGGCAGCTTTCGAGAGAGATGGAGATATTGTCCATATATATTGTTACTGACCTAGTCAAGGCCCACTATCTCACTAGCTAGCGCAGGGGCAATCCACGTAGTGGTCACAACCCACTAACCGTGGGACCCGGCCACGACTGGGCGGTTGGCACGATCCCGGCCTACGACCGGGATGATCTCGCACAATCCTTGGACACGCACAACATGGGAGTCAAGGCGTCAACCGACTGTGCACACTCTATATATATAGATGGAGGAGATAGGCGCCTGGTACGCACATTCTAATCCCTGACTAATCTACATTCAGTCACACGGCACACACAACACCCTTTAGGCGAAACGCCTGCTTGTGTACCGTGATCACATCTTCTCCTGGACGCTTGCCCTATAAGCATACAGGAGGAGCATCTAGATCCTATATCAAATCACCGGCCCTCCAATAGGCCGGACATCAGAGTTCTACACCAGAACAGATATATATAGAGTTTTCCTTTGCAATTTGCGTGGCGAAATTTCGTATGACAATAATTAAAGATCAAAAAGCATATATAGAATAGATTATTTCTGGTAGGCTTGTGTGATTCATGAGGTTGACGAGACCTCATACACTTTTGCTACTGAGAGATTCGATCTGATCTATGTGATTTATTTTGTTTCAAACTCATTTTCATGTTTCTTTCAATATTTTTCCTGCGCCATCAAGCCCATTTCTCTTTCTCATCAAAAGTCTTCAAATTATTATTATTATTCATCAGGTCAAAGCACGTGTTTGATTTAGTGTAACAACCCGACTTTTCAAAAGCAAGATAAATTTTTTTTTCAAAATATCATCAAATATCATTTCAAAATGATCGAGTAGAGCAACAGAGCGATCGAGTAATCGATATATATATTCAAAATGCCCACCGACTAATTACATAAACGGTATAGTAACCGAGAGTTCCAAAAAGTAAAGGATAATAATGGAAAGTCTTCACTGGATCCTCGGACCATTGCTTCCTCTCTCCTCGTTCCTCGGTCCTTGACCCCGACGCTATATTGAGAGCCGAGATCCGCACGGATCTCGGGTAATCTGAGTAACCTCATGTATACGATTACACAACAATGACATATAAACCACACCCAACCAATGCACATGTATCGCTCCCAAGATACGATATATCGCTCCCAGCATTACGGATGTATCGCTCCCAAAGATTATAAATGTATCGCTCCCAAACCTTGCAACTATATCGCTCCCTGCAGATGCATACGATTATTTTCTAACATAATATGCATTCCAACAACACCCCACATATATACACATTATACACACATCGCACACATACCATCTACAACATACTATATCCATCAGATTAGTGTTACAGTACGCGAACGTACCTTCGTTGACGGTAGACGGCACTTCCGTCGGAAATCGTATTTTCTACGAAAAACGTGAAAACGTCCAATAGCGGCACTTGGCAGCAGTAACGGCGAAGCAGATTAGATTTCGACGTCCTATAGGAGTAATATCACTTTCATTAGTGATTTGGCATTATAATCGGCATTTTAGGTAAAAATTACCATTTTGCCCCTATACCCCTACTTAGCGGAATTTCGCCAGGCGCTCGCTACATAGGCTATTTTATTCCCAAAATTTCGCGAACTTCGACGCATTTATGATTCTTGAAAATAAAGACTAAAATAGCCCTCCCATATGATACCCAAATCATAAAAATAAAGACTACTCTAGCCTTACTAACTATTGAACTAAAGACTAAAAACTAAAGACCGAAAGACTTACCCGTTGAAGACTTCGTGAACTTCCCCGAGCTTCTCTCTCTACTTTCTCTCCCTAGAATTTGAAATAGGCAAGAAGGAATGGTGTGAAGAAAAGTGAAGGAGGGGGTATTTATAAGAAAAGGTGTAGGATTTCTACTAGTCGGATCAACTTTGTGAGAATCGATCTGGACCGTCCAAAGCAACTTTTCAAAACCCTTTCCTTCCCTTTTGCATTCACACTTGGCCGAAAATCCAAGTGTCTTGGCCAATGGGAAGTGGCCATGTGGCCCTTCTAGAAGCTTTCGGAGCCGATTTCCGATCGGTCCGATTCGCGTAATTTCGGAGAAATCTCAAAATTCTGGATTTACAACTTTGAAACCATTTCCTCACTTAGTAGAAATTTCCAAGTTAACCTATATTTTGATTCCATATAGGGCTCCAACGGTCCAGTTGAGTCTTTCTCGAAAACGTGTCCAAACGCGTCGGTGTCGAAACTTGTTTTCTAAACACCCATCTCTTCGAAAAATTCATTGAATCCAAATATGTTCATGAAAATTCCCAATTCTTTTCCAAATGTCACAACATAACCTTTTCGTCCTTTTGGCTATCCGGCCTTTTCTCGAATTTCCTATTTCGTCTTATTAGGAAAAAGCACAAACGGCTTGAATTAACTTCCGCAAGAGTTTAACGGAAGATAAAATTCCACCGATCAATATTCTACCACGACTTTGGAATTCTCATTCCTAGATCTCTAGATAGGATCCGTTTCCTAATTTTAAAATTACTATTCATCACTTTTTACTTTAATTAATTATATTCTTATTATATGTCAACTTGCACATATATATATATATATATATATATATATATATATATATATATATATATATATATATATATATATATATATATATATATATATATATATATATATATATATATTTTTTTTTTCCTTTTCATTCTCATTTTCATTTTTTTCTGCATATTTTTTTCTTTATTTCGTTTTTTTAAAATTAAAATTAATTATTTAATTAATTAAATAATTATTTTACATAACTTTTACAAGATTTTCCTATTGGTCCATTCTTGCATTTAGGCTTAAAAATACCTAAACTCACTTATTTTCTCAAAAATCTCCAATCAATTAGTAAATATATTCTTACTAATTTTCAACTATTTTCCACTAATTTTTGAGCTTTACATAATTATTCATGAATTTCCTTTACTTATGCTTAAGTAATTAGCCCAATATTACTTAATTACTTAATTATCACAAGATGATAATTTTCTTACTTAGAACACCTTATTTCCTTTATACTCTTGCATTAACATTTCTGTTTCTATGTGTTCTCGCTTTATTTTAGAATTTGTGAGGGCATTACCATACTTTTGAGCATTCTTCTTCAATTTCTCCAAGTTTGTAATTTATTAAATTACCAAAATTAGAGATATACTCTCTCTCAATTTAAATAATTATTTCATTGCCCTTTAGGATTTTTCACCATTTTCCTAAGTTATTTACTCATCCCAGGGGTATTTTGGTCATTTTGGCACTTTGGCCCTTAAATTCACTAATTCAAATTTCGGGGTATTACATTTAGTCTATCTTTGCTCTTTTTTAAAAAGAAAAAACATTTCTGAAATGTATTTGTCAAGCAATATAATTTCTAAAAATCAGGGGGAAATAAAGTAACTGATTTAGAAAAATAGACAATCACGCTTCCTAATTTATATATTAAAAAATGTTTAAGATTTTCACTGGTTCTTAAAATTTTGCTTATTTAAAAAAAAAAATACAAAGATTTTTTTAGGTGACGTGACTCTGGACTGGGCTAAGAAATGGACATAACGGTCTCTCTCCTAAGGCCGTGAGCATTTGGGCCTACCTAAATATTACAAAATTTTGGGCTTGAAATTGAATAATGGGTTTTATTGGGAGGCTTTTCTTATGTTTTTTTAATTGAATACTTGAACCACAAATGGTGACCTCAAATCACGGCGCTGGGGAAGGCATCCTAGGGGTTTAGGAAGCAGTGAAAACGCCTGGTAGAGGTGGAGGCGTGTGTCTTTCTCTAGCCAGTATGTCCTGTGGACTAGGCTCCAAGCGCCCTGCCCTTGGACTGTGGGTGAGCCCAACCCCTTTCCTAAAATTTTTATACTAAAAAAATAAAAATAAAAAAATCACGTGAATCTTTAGTTAGGCAAATGGTGCCACTGTCATATTCTATCTTCAAAATAAAATTTAAAAAAAAATCTATCTTCACAGTTTTTAAGGACCTAGCTTAGGTCCTTTGCTGTCGTTCACACACCTGATCCTTTTTTTCAAAAAAAAAAAAATCAAACATTATCAAGTAGTAAAAGATAATCCAGGATACTAAACGGTATTGAAACAATTCTTCATGATCTGAAAAAATATTTCAGGCTACTGAAAAAAATATTTTAGGGTACTGATTGGTACTAAAAGAATACCTCATGATACTAATTGATACTAAAAAAATAATTTATGATCTTAAAAAATTATTTTATGATCTTGAAAAAATATTTTAAGATTGTGAAAAAATATTTAAAGGTACTGACTGATAATGTAAAATTAATTCATGATTTTAAAAAATTATTTTAGAATCTTGAAAAAATATCCTAAAGCATATTTTTAGTAGCAATCAGTACCTGAATTATTTTTTAAAATCCTAATTTTTGTTAAGATCATAAATTATTTTTACTATCCTGAAATATCCTTTTAGTGCCGGTCGGTATCCTCAAATAATTTTTAAGATCATGTAAAAAAATTTAGTACCATTTGGTATCCTAAATTATCTTTTTACTATCGTGATACCTAATTTTTTTTTTTTTTAAAAAAAGGGATTAGGTGTGTGAAACTACACTAAAACGGCGTAGTTTCATGTAACGGATGTAAGTCTGCAATGGATCTAAGCCAGATCAAGTTTTTTAACGGTGGTAGTTAACATCCTCAACTTATTAAGAGAAAATATGTGATTTTTAAACGGTGGTAGTTAACATCCTTAACAACTAAATATAACAAATTACGTTTAGGAGTTAAAAGCAAGCTAAGTCAGCAATTTGATGCTAACTAAGGAAGGACAATATATTTAAAACAGAATTTAAGCACCACATATTCAAGATCAAATAAATAAGGGTTTATTATGTCTATTCCATTATATTTCAAATTCTCACTTGGTCTATTACACGATTCACACTATATTTTCAGCCACAAATAATAAGGAGCCAACGTCTAGTCCCGATCATATATATACCCCATGCCCATTTCCCTATACCTGAGGGCACGCATGGAGGCATTCTCATCAATTATTGTGAGAAAGGAAGAAAAATAGATCATCAGGATCATATTTCTCTACTCTTATTTAAAGGGCACTTCCAATATCAACAGGGATTGGTATAAGTGGTAAGCGGCTTGTATTGTTTAAGCAAGGTTTTAAGTTCGAGCTTTATGAATGCGAAAAGCCCTGCGGTGAGACTCACCCATCATAGCAGTCACGTGACCTGGGTTGGATCCGGATTAGTCAGGGACGAAGCTTTGGATACCGGATGGATAACAAAAAGAAAAAGGGCACTTCCAATATTTTTTATACAGACCAAATAAAACCTTAAACATAATTAATTTTATCATAAAATTCAACAACTTTCATACTCTATTCCTATTGAATATATATAATATTAAATGAAAACAAAGTCAGCATAATAATAAGTGAATGGTTAAATTTTATATTCACCTCAAGAATTTAATGAGGTGCCTTATATATAGGAATAAAAAAAACGCTTTTCTCTGTTACCTTAGATTATATGAATTAACTATGGAGTGACTATAATAAATGTAATTTTTATTTACTAATCCCTCTAATCTTTAATATAGGATATATTTAGTTAATTTGATTAGATCAATGAAGTTAGTTTATATGATATATATTTTTAAAACACTTTAATCATCTTTTTAATTCTTTCTCCTTCTTAACTATTGTTGAGGGAGCGAGCACTAATTGAAGTAAATTAAAAAAATATGAAAAAATATTTTATATATCTAGAACCAAGACCAACTCCTTAAACATATCTTATACCACTCTGGACCTATTTATAAGTCCACTTTGACAAAAAAAAAAATTGATCCACACACACACACAACCTCCGGTTCTAATTATAAAACCTAGTTGATTTTTTTTTAAAGAAATTAAGGAAACTAAACAAGTTAGTTAATCATTTCATATGTTATGTATCTTTAGATTATATATTAGTTTATTAGTCAAATTAATTAGTTTGAAGAAAAAATAAAAATACTCTAAAGCGATTTAATTAATTTCCTTAATATCTTTAAAAAAATCAATTAGGTTTTATAATTAGGACTGGAGGTAGTATAACTGATTCGTTTCCCAAAAAAGATTATTAGAAAAATCTTAGAGGATTGTGCCGGAAACTATTGGTTCACAGAAGAGTTCCCAATGTACTGTACTTTTCACCGTTAATACAATGGCATGCCAACACGCAAGAGCAAATTCATAGTCTGAAACCACTGGTCTTAAGTTCGAGACGTGGGAATGCAGCATGCGTGGGTGGAGCTTCCGAAGGGCCACCCGTCTCGGTCCGGATTAGTGCGGGGCCGTTGATGTGCGAAAGATGGCGCGCAGGATATCGGATCTTCTAAGAAAAAGAGCAAATTCATAGAAATTCATAGAGTGATTGGGTAATCTTGAAATCGTGATTTTAAAAGTCATTTTTGGTTAGTTAAGATAAAATTCTTCTTACATGTTTACTTAAAATCTATTCTCCAAAAACTAATTTAAAGGGCTCACTCACATAAAGACATATACATACATACACCCACAAGTTAAAAACATTTCCTGAAAAACACAATGCACACACCAAACACAGATTTCTACGTATCAGACGGAGGAAGAAAGAAAGAAAAGTTTCCAGCCCAGAAAAGACAGCGAAGCCACCCAATGTTTTGTTTCTCCGTGGACAAGACCCACCTAACCAAACCTATAATAATACTAGTATTAAGTCTGGAAGTATAGTTGACTTTTGTTTTAGAGATTAATGATCTTAAATAAGTTATTTAATTATATCACATTATATTATGTATGATTGAATTATATATATTAGTTTATAAGTGAACAAATTAGTTTGACATAAAATTATAAATTTAAATACCTTACAAGTAGTGTATTTAGCTTTCTTAATCTCTAAAAAAAAGTTAACAAAGTCTTTAGAATTGGAAATTAGGGTCAGCCCTTGAAATGTCAGGGCATAAAAGAGCTGGTCCTTTTAGAGAACTGAAGTAAGAAAAATATATGTTTTTCAAGGTCGGGACCGTAAGTATGCATGTCGGGGTTGGCCCTAGAAGGCACGAAGCTATTTTCTAAATTTTAACTATTTTTCAGTGTTTTTTAACGAAATATAATTAATAAATTACATCAATTAAAGTTCTAATTTAACAAATAAATTTTGTCAACATTAAGATCTAAACAACACACATTATATAACAACAAAACACAGTTAATTCATAATCAAAAGTAACATATTGCCCACATGTCACAATTACAGAATAATTAATGAGAAAACTTAACAAAATAAAAAATACTTCTTATAAATATGTCTTGAAAAGTGTAGATAGTGAACAAAATACACAATACAAGATATGGATAAAACAATCATTAGAAAACAAGTCAAAAAATACAACATTAGTAAGAATATATATGAAATAAAAAATATCTTTCATAAGTTTCAAATTTTTAGGATTCTTGAAACAAAATGTTCTTATGAAACCTAACTCTAAAAAAGATAATAGCAATTAAATATTTATAACATCATTGAAAAATATAAAAAATTAATAATATTATTATCATATAAATGTTTTGTAGAAAAAACATACAGGCCTAAAAGGCCGACTTTTGAGGTGAATATCTTAAATCCAGCTCTTATAAATTCAGGATTTAAACGAGTAGACCCAACGATATTAAACAAGAGAGCTAGTATTATTCATTATTAGTACTATTATTTATTTTTGTGTTTACAGCACAACAAAGGGTCCCGCACAACAAAGGTTGGTCTTTGTTGGGTCTTCCACATTTCATTGGACACCCAATTCGTGGGCCCCACTAGCAGCTTTTTTTTGTCGCGCCATCTTCTTCTTCTGCCCTTCTTTTTCATTCTCTCTCTCTTCCTCTTCCTTTCCTTCGCGTCCACCCTCCATAATAATGATTTTATTTCTCGTTAGAGGGTATCGAAGTTGAGGAATCTGAGGAAGGGTGGTTGTAGAATCGTTGATGATGTGAAAAAGTTTTCATTTTTAGCCTCAACAAGATATCCCCATTCCTTTAAAGAAACCAAAACAGAATCACGCGTCTGCACGAGCGGTTTTTATCCCTACTGGCTGTAATCTTTATCAAACAAACAACTTCTTTTCCCAGCTTTCTTACATTTTTATATATATCCACTTTATCCCCTCAACATTTTCTGGGTTATTGAGTTTGTTGTTGGATTGATTATTGTTCTGGGTTTTTTTCGTTCTTCCTCTGTTCGAGGTTTCTGAGTTGTAATGTTGATAATGTCGCAACAAAGGCAATTCCAAATGGTGGGAGGGCAATACAACATCGACACAACATTGACAAAAATCTTCGTGGGAGGGCTTGCTTGGGAGACTCAAAGGGACACAATGAGGGGGTATTTTGAGCAGTTCGGAGAGATTCTTGAAGCTGTTGTCATCACAGAAAAGAACACAGGGAGATCCAAGGGTTATGGCTTTGTAAGCCCATATCTATATTTTTCTTGTTCTTGTCCTTTTGTTTTTTGGTTTTTCAATGTTCCATATAATAACAAGGTGTGTTTGGCTTTTGGTCATTCCTTTAAAAGGTCACATTTAAGGATCCAGAAGCAGCCATGCGAGCATGTCAGAACCCTAATCCTGTTATTGATGGAAGAAGAACAAACTGCAATCTTGCTTCTCTTGGTGCAAACAAGAATCGGCCTTCTCCAACTCCTCAACTTGGTTCCATTCTTTTCTTCCTCCATAATTCTTAGCCTTAAACATCTTTTGTGTTCCTCTAGTTTCAGTGAAAATCTTCAATCTGACAAACAACCAGTAGTGATAACAATGCCTCATTATTCTTCACACCTTAGGAAACAGTTATTTTGAACATGTTGAATGGGTCATCAACTCAAAAATATCAGTAGCTGTTACAAAAAGTGAATTCAAACCAATGTCTGATACTTTTGTGTTTTCTTAATCCATATCACTTTTGATCGTTTGATAAAGGTACAAGAAGGTTCAGAGCAGCATCTGGATTGGTGGGCTTGCAGCCAGCATTTCACGGCTCTTCCTCCACAATTTTCCGTCAACCCACTGGGCAATACACATTTCCATATTCACCTTACAGGTAAACATACCATAATATAGATATATAGGCTTATTCATCTCTCTATTTTGCATGTCGTTTTCTTTTC
The DNA here is from genome assembly GCA_025563575.1 of Acacia pycnantha. NCBI lineage: Eukaryota > Viridiplantae > Streptophyta > Magnoliopsida > Fabales > Fabaceae > Acacia > Acacia pycnantha. The sequence continues at coordinate 743,367 of JAMWYP010000118.1, forward strand.
TCACATTTTGTCTCTGTTTACCTGATTTCCATTCTCTGGCTCTAGTTACAGATACTCTGGATATTCACAAGACTCCATCTATCCCTTGGTATGTACCCATGTACAATTTGCAATTTACAGAATGAAAGATATAACCTTATATCTACTGTGAAAATGAGACACAAGTAATAAACTAAAAATGGGTTTAAAGTTCATTCTATTTTGCTGCGTCTTTTCATTTGTACATTTTGTTTTTTTGTGTGCAGAACTATTACAGTGTGTATGGAGGTCAACAATTTTCACCATACTATTCATCATCCAGTGGGCCATCTGGGCTAGCAGGGTTAATGAACAGTGACATTTACCCATTCTATACTCAATTTGCAGACAGTGGCCAGGCTCATCATGGTTTTGGAGTTCATCACTATCCTCAAATGGTACACTTGCCAGTTCTTCATCCAGTCCCCTCATTTCCTTCTTCAATGACAATGCCAACTACTCCTAGCGAAGGTTATTCCCTTATCTCATCCAATAACACTCACCATTTTTAACAAAGCATGTTAATTATATGTTCATTTGTATCTATAAATAACGAGTACTGATTGAAAGGTAAAATGTGAATGTAACAGTGGCACCGGCATCAATAGCAGCAGGGGAACAGACAGAATCAGTAGGAGCAGGTGCTTCACAAGTCTCTGCAGTAAAAGCTTCAGAACAAAACTCTTCATCAACTTAAAATCTGGTTAGAAGGATAAAGAAGCAACATTAATCTGCTTCAAGGTTAACCAAATTGAAATCTGGTGAAAAAGGATCAAGAGGAGAAAGAAAAAGGAAGTCTTTTCAAATTGGGGTGGGGGGGTTTCAAAACATGTCTGGTTTAGAAGGATAGTCTATTTTATTAACTTATTAGAAGTAGGAGAGGGATCATATTGATTCAATATTGTATTAAATGGTGGGGGTGGAATCTAAAAATGGGAGCTTTGGATTCTACCTTACACAGTCAGACCAAGTTTACTGATTAAACTCTTATTATGTCTTGGGTGGAGGGAGCATCCAATGACAGTCATATATAATGGGTTCAAAAAGATTGGTTTTGTATCTTTGAACCCTTTTAATTGGTTGGTTGGTCAACTTTGGGACAAACCCAAAGAAAAAAAGCATGAGCTTGGATAGCTCAGTTTGCTAACAATGTAATATCCTTTTTCAGTTCTTTTGTTGACTAATATTAATGAATGATTCATATTTTCTAAGGCAGGATTAGATGGGCATAGAAGCTTATATGTCACTTTTATTATATGCTTTTCAGTCTCACTCATTCTTCTTTCCCTCTCATTTGCTTTCTTGTTTAATTATATGCTCTCTGTTTTTCGTTTTTGCCTTTCACATCAATGAATCTCTATTTCCTGTGTAAAATTGGAGTTGGATTTAAAATTTTAAAAACAAGAAAAAGAAGAAGGAAAGATTAAGAAAACAAGAATTGGAATCCGAGGGAGGATCTGACTTTGAGAGTCAGTGGATGTTGGTACCTTTCTGGTGCTTTTTCAGAGTACTTTTTATGTTTCATGCACGCTTGTCAAGTTTCCAAATTATTTTTATGGATATGATGTAGAGAGGCATCTTTAAGCATCATTAGCTTTGTATAGGACTTACGCATGAAAGCATATTAATTATACTAACTAGTCATTTTTCTTCATACATATATACTCTACCGATGCTTAATATAGTATGTATTTGGAAAATTGATTTTGATTATAAATATAAAACTTAGTTTTTAGATTTACCAATCTTTTCCTAATTTACCTATAGTAATACTCTTTTGATAATAAGTCAATAATCAATAAGGAGAGTGAAATAGGGAATTACAGAAGATAACTATAATGTTTTAGAAAATACATATCATATTAACTAATTTTTTTAATCTAATCAAATTAAATAAATATGTCCTGTAAAAATGATAAATACAGAAGATAAAATAAATTAAGATCTTATATTTTGAATTAAATCCAACCTCGTAACCAACTCTTGTATTTTTGGTTGCCTACTTAGTTCATCGGAACCTTCGTGTAATACTTGGATATTTATCGGCATATTATAAATAAAAGTTGGATAATTCGATAAGTGAAAATTCAATCTCCAGTCTTGTATAATTATAGCATATTTTCTAGGTAGAATTTCTACAAGAAATTAGGGAATTTAAGGGCCAAAGAGCCAAAATGACCAAAATGCCCTGGAAAGGGTAATCAACTTAGGAAATTATGGGAAAAATACTAAAAGGCAGTAAAATGACCAAGTGAATTAGGAGAGTATATTATCCATAATTATGGTAATTTAATAAAATATGAACTTGGGAAAATTGTATAAGAATGTTCAAAAAGTAGTAAAAAGACCAAAATACCCTTGTAATTATGGAATAATGTTAGAGGTATGAAAATACTAATGTGAATACAAGAGTATGAAGATAATGAGACATTGTAATTAAGAAAATTATCAAGTTATGATAATTAAGTAATTAAGTAATATTGGGCTAATTACTTAAGCATAAGTGAAGGAAATTCACAAATAATTATATGAAACCCTAAAATTGGTGGTTTTTGTTTTAAAATTAGTAAAAATGTATTTACTAATTAATTGAAAATTTTTATGAAAAATAGTTGAGTTTAGGTATTTTTAGGCCTAAATACAAGAATGGACCAATTAGGTAATTTTGTGAAATTTTTGGAAAAAGTAAATAAATAAATAAATAAATCATTATATAATTAAATAATTAAAAAAATAAATATTTATTAAAAAAATAAAAAGGGCCAGCCGAAAATTCAAGGCAAAATAAAAGAAAAAAAATGAAAAATGAAAGAAGAACAACTTGGCAACTTGCACATATAATAATAATATAATTTAATTAAAGCAAAAATTATGAATAGTAATATTTAAATTAGGAAACGGATCCTATCTAGAGATCTAGGAATAGGAATTCCAAGGTCAAGGTAAAATATTGATCAGTGAGTTTTTACCTTTAAGTGACCTCTTCCTAAGTTAATTCCGAGAAGTTTGTGCATTTTCCTAATAAAACAAAATAGGGAAAAATGCATATAGGCATAATTTTGGAAAAGAGGAAAATAAATTCTAACTCAACATTTAGGAATGGGTTTGAATTTGTTTAGACATATTTGGAATCGTGAATTATTTCGAAGAGATTGATATCTCCGAAAACGAATTCGACACCGGACGCGTTCGGACACGTTTTCGAGGAAACTTCAACCGGACTGTTGGAGGCCTATATGGAACCAAAATTTAGGTTAACTTGGACATTTCTACTAAGTGAGAACATGTTTTCGAGTTGTAAATCCAGAATCTTGTGAATTCTCCGAAATCACGCGAATCGGGTACCGATCAGGGAAAACGGTTATACCGGGCATCAAGTGAGCTAAGTCACCACTTTTGGACCAATGAGGTGCTGCCACACAGCCCCCTATGTCGACCAAGAGTGTGTGTGTGTGGAAGAATTGGCTTCTTGAACAAGTTGCATTAATGGGTTATTACAACATTGAATTCCAAACAAATCCTTAGATTTTGCCAAACAAGTCCCTTGTTTTTACCTATAAATACCCCCTCCTTCATAATTCTCACACCTTTTCTTCCTTCTCTTGGCCGAAATTTTTGGTTGAGAAAGAAGAGAAAGGAGCTCGGGGAATCAATGCGTGGCTCCGTAGAATTGTCCGGAAAGTCTTCAACGGGTAAGTCTTTCGGTCTTTAGTTTTTAGTTTAGTAGTTAGATTTAGAAAGTAGGTGACAAGATTCCTACAAATGTTTTAGAGCCTTGTTTGCGTTGAAAAATATGCAGAGGTGTAAACATAGTAGGGATCGAGTCGCGAAAAGTTGAAGTTTTCAGTTCTTTTAAAAGTAAGGGTAGAATTTGTTAGAATAGCCTTTAAATTTCAAGTATGATTGGGTATCATATGGGAAGGCTATTTTAGTCATTATTTTCGAAAATCATAATGGCGTCGAAGTTCGGCAAAATTTCGGGAAGAAAATTTGTCGAGTAACGAAGCGCCGGCGAAATTCCGCCGATTAGGGGTAGAAGGGCAAAATGGTAATTTTTACCTAAAATGCCGCTTATAATGTCAAATTACTAATGGAAGTGACATTATTCTCATAGGATATCTGAAACGTTGATTCTGCCGCCGTTACGCCGCCCGACGTGCCGTAGGATTCTTGCACGTTTCTCCGTAGAAAGTACGTTTTCGCCGGTAGTACCTAACGTTGCCAACGAAGGTACGGACGCGCATCGTAACACTAATCTTGTGCTTCTTAAATACTTATATGTCAATGATATGTTCGTAGACCGTTATACGTACAGTTATACGGGTTATAGTTTTGATAACACCGTTTTGTTTTCCTAGCGCCGAGACACGACTAATTATCGTGGCACCGGTGAATAGTGCAAATTGTTATTGTTGTTTTACATTGTGGGGCTTTCATATTGCTTATTGCTTATGTTTGTCGGCATAATGATCATGCATCTCTATATGCTTTTGTAGTGATATACTTGTTGTATTAGCTCTAGAAATATCGTTGTCCGTATACCGTATTGTTTGGGTATGAGGTTAACGTTACCCGAGATTCAATATGGTGAATTGAATCTCATTTGTAGCTTCGTGGTCGGGAGGACCACGACTCGGGATCGAGGCAAGTACCGGAGTAGGCGTGCGGATGAAGACCAACTTTATCTCTATCGCTTTACGTATTTCCGCTTCTGTTTCTATCTCGTTGTTTCCTTTCTAAACCATAGGACTACTGTAATCTATACAATGTTACACAATGGTTGATGTTTTGGCTAAGAATCCAAATGCTCTTTCGCTCTATTGCTCCACTCTGATTGTTTGTTTGAAAAAAAAAAATTTCCGCATTTCAAACATGGGATGTTACATTTTATGGTATCAGAGCAATTTTTCTGGCAAGTGTTTAACTATGTTACCACTGACAGCTTGGTGCCGAAGGCAAGGCTAGTCTACGTGGGTGTGCCATAAGTCACCGCTAACCCGGTGAGGCCCCCATGGTAGACACTTACCCGGCCATTACGTTCGGATAACGGAGTTAGGTTCTTAAGCCTTTTAACTTTGAGCACATTTTTGAAAACGAGTATTGATAAGGCCATTGTTGTAAATGTGTAAAGATGAACAGAGATAATGGCTAGTACGCCTTTAGAGCCGGAGGAACCTATCAGATCGGATCATTCATCTGATGATGACAACTGTAAGTATTTCCAGCTGTTAAGTGTCAAGACGATTCGAGAGTGAATCTTTCTTTGAACTTAACATCCTAGACAAGTTCTAGCTACGAACGTAACGCCGATAAGCACTATACGATCAAAGCATTGGATGGCGAAACAACGCAGCAAGACTATTAGAAGAGCATACTTCCGATATGAAGTTATGAATTTCAAACGCGAAGGATTTTAACCACCGGTCATAAACCACTGGATGATGTAATAAACGTTAACATGTACATTACATCTAATATGAAAATATATAGGTTTTGATGCCACGTGTTGTGTTATTTTTCTCGACACATATATCCATTGTTTGATAAAGGAAAGGAATTAAAAACAAATGGCGATACTAAGAGGTTAGGTGCACCAAGAGGCCGAGGCCGTGGTCGAGGCCGAGGTAGAGGAAGAGGCAGACAGCCTCAGGATGAAAGAAACAATGAACCGAATCAACCCGGACGTGATGAAATTGAAGAGATGCGTAGAACTCTACAAGAACAAAGAGTTCTGATTGATACTCTTCTGGCAAGACAGAACCAACAGGACCAGGAGGCACAAAGACAATTGGAAGCACGACAACAGGAAGAGGAGCGAGAAAATGAAGAAGAAAATAACTACAATGATGAAGAAGAATATGATGACAATGATGACAATGACAATGATGAAGAGCCTCAAGGGTCCGATGATCCCAATCACCACCCGTGCACGGACAAAGAGAAAGGACTCATCAAAACCGGGTAAACCAGTTCGCAAGTTGAAACCACCCGGTTTCCGAGGGAGGAGTGAGCTAGCTGAGGATTGGCTTCTGAGTCTTGAGAAGATTTTTGAAGTCATGGAATGCCCTGGAAATCGGATGGCCCACTTAGCAATTTACAAGCTTGAGGGAGATGCTCACAGATGGTGGAAGAGCGTTTCCACAACTCTGCCCAGTCCTGTTACGTGGGAGATGTTCCTTGAGCAGTTCAATGAACAAGACTTTCCTCCATCAACACAGTAATTAAAGAAGAAGAATTCCTGCAGATCAAGCAAGGAGCTGAGGAGTCTTTCGACGACTACTTCGCCCGCTTTACCAACCTGTCGCGGTATTCATCATACCTGAAAATCTACAAGAATGAGAGCCGGAAGGCTAACCGACCGGTAACCGGCTGAAATATGATATAAGGGCAAGGTTAGTGTCTCAGCAATTTTCGAAGATGGCCAAAGCGGTGGAATCCTGCAGGATGACAGAGCGCAACTTGAAGGAATTGCGCAAATCCCGGCCGGGACGGAAATAATTCAAGTCGCGGTGGTTCCAACCGCGGAGGTTCCTCACGAAGAGGAAGGCACCTTGGAACAACAACCGTGGTGGAAACAAGAGACCCTACCAACCGGGCAACAAAATTACCCTGCAGTAGGGATCCCAGACGTGTCCTAAATGCAAGAAGTACCATCCAGAGCCAATCTGCGATGGGAAACAAGTCTGTTTCAAGTGTCGAAGCCGGACACATTAGCCGGATTGCCCCGAGAAGACCGCAGAGGCGAGACCTCGTAACACTGGCCGAATCTTTGCATTGACAAACACAGAGGCCAAGAAGTCCCCAGAGATGGTTCAAGGTACCATCTATCTCAATGGAAATCTACTTGAAGCATTGTATGACTCGGGTGCTAGTCACTCGTTTATTTCCTATGATTGTGCAAGTCGTTTAGGATTGCATGCCCGTAGATTACCATTTGATCTTGTTGTATCTACACCGTTGGGTGTAAAGTCTTTAGCTTCGATGCATGTATGAATTGCAATCGCTATCGTGGATGCCTGTGGTGAATGATTTTCCTGATGTATTTCCGGAGGATCTTACTGAGTTACCTCCTATCCGAGAAGTGGAGTTCAACATTGACTTGATGCCTGGCACAGGATCAATATCAAAGGCGCCGTATCGTATGGCTCCTAACGAGATGCAGGAGTTGAAGAAGCAGTTGGAAGAGCTTTTGAAGAAGGGGTTCATTCGACCTAGCGTTTCACCGTGGGAGCCCCGGTGCTTTTGTAAAGAAGAAAGATGGAAGTTTCCGACTCGCATCGACTACCGCGAACTCAACAAGGCGATTTGTTAAAAACAAGTACCCACTTCCCTGATTGATGATCTTTGGATCAGCTTGTCTGGTTCCACAGTCTTTTCAAAGATTGATTTGCGTTCGGGATACCATCAGTTGCGAGTTAAGGATGGCGATGTTCCCAAGACGGCTTTCGAACCGAGATATGGGCATTATGAATTCCTTGTGATGCCCTTCGGATTAACAAATGCACCTGCGGTATTCATGGATTACATGAACCGTATCTTCCGACAACACCTAGACCAATTTGTGGTGGTGTTCATCGACGACATCTTGATATATTCTAAGAGCAAAGAAGAGCACGAAGAACATCTGCGAAAGGTGTTAAGCATACTGTGGAGAAGCAACTATATGCTAAGCCGAGCAAATGCGAATTTTGGTGCCGGAAGTTAAATTTCGGGCCATGTTATATCTAGCGGCGGAGTTGCGGTTGATCCAAGCAAAGTAGAAGCAGCTCGGGACTGGAAACGGCCGAGACCGTGACGGAGATCCGTAGTTTTCTTGGTACGGCGGGATACTACCGCAGATTTATACGGGATTTCTCGCCTTGCCCTACCATTGACAAAGCTTACGAGGAAGAATCAACCCTTTATATGGGGAGATGATTGTGAGGAGAGCTTTCAGAGTCTGAGGGAGAGGTTGACTACAGCACCAGTATTGATTATCCCCAATCCTGATGAGACCTATGTTGTCTACAGTGATGCCAGTGGGCAAGGATTGGGATGTGTCCTAATGCAGCAGGGTGTAACCGTAGAAGTGTATTGTGACCACAAGAGTCGAAATACTTGTTCGATCAACGAGAACTCAACATGAGACAACGTCGTTGGATGGAGTCGATTAAAGATTATACCCTGGAAATCAAGTATCATCCGGGTAAAGCAAACGTTGTTGCTGATGCTCTTAGTAGAAAGACAGTGCAGGTATCATACATGATGATACAGAGCAAAACCGCCGGAAGATTTCGAGACCGAATCTATCCAACCAAATCTGATGGGTCAAGACGCACCACCCGATGCCTATCTTGCTACACTTCTTGCGAGTCAAGGGAGTATGATCCGAGAGATGAAGTGGAGAAAGCTCAAGCAAGATGATTGGGCAAAAGAGATACGTGAGAAGATCACTCGAGGTGAGACCCAAGACTATGACCTATCACTTAGTGGTTTGGTCAGGTATAAGCAACGAATCTACATACCGCCAGTTGATGAATTGAAGCGGTCGATAATGGATGAAGCTCATAAGAGTAAGTACACTCTACATCCAGGCATGGTCAAGATGTACCAGAATATGAAATCTGAACTGTGGTGGCCCGGAATGAAGAAAGACGTAGCCGATTACGTGGCCAAGTGCTTAACCTGTCAGAAAGTAAAGATTGAACACCGTCGACCCCCTGGTCTTTTGCAAGGACTAGAGTCACGAATGGAAATGGGAGAACATAACCATGGATTTTGTGGTAGGTCCGCCCAAAATCGAAATCATGACACAATTTGGGTAGTTGTTGACAGATTAACCAAGTCAACACACTTTATTCCCATCAGCATCCACTATTCTCCGGAACGATTGGCGGAGATTTATATCAAAGAGATAGTGAGATTACATGGTGTTCCTAAGAGCATTGTCTCTGATCGTGATACACGATTCAAATCCCGTTTCTGGCAAGCATTACATGAAGGTATGGGGACTAAGCTAAGGTTTAGTTCGGCTTATCACCCACAAACTGACGGTCAATCTGAAAGAACCATACAGACGCTGGAGGATATGCTGCGAGCATGTGCCCTGGATTTCAAAGGAAGTTGGGATCAACATCTTTCGCTAGCTGAGTTTGCATATAACAACAGTTATCATGCTAGTATACAAATGGCCCCGTTCGAGGCATTGTATGGGCGGAAGTGTCAATCACCATTGTGCTGGACAGATTCGTCCGAAAAGCAGTTACTTGGGCCGGATATGCTTGAGCAGACCTCCGAGCAGATCGCATTAATCAGGAAGAGACTCCTAGCAAAGACATAGTAGACGTAAGAGCTATGCCGATAAAAGGAGGAGACCTTTGACGCTCTATGTCGGCGACCATGTATTCCTTAAGTTATCTCCAGAATCGGCATCGGCAGAACACTTAAGAGGAAGAAACTCACCACGGTATGTTGGACCATTCGAAATTTTGGCTAAGCGCGAGAAGTAGCTTATCGTTAGCTTTACCCCGAACCCGAGTAATCTCCACGACGTTTCCACGTGTCGCAATTGAAGAAGTACCAACCAGACCATGATCATGTCATCGAGTACGAGGATGTCGAAGTACGGCATGATAATACCTTCATCGTTGAGCCAGAACAGATCATTGATCATAAGGAGAAGCGGCTCATAAATAAGACTATTCTGATAGTGAAGGTGGTCTGGAAGGGTTTAACACCCGAAGAGGCAACATGGGAAACCGAGAGTGACATGAAGGAGAAGTACCCGAGTTCATGTCCCGAAGTTTAGTTAGTATAGATTAAATTTCGAGGGCGAAATTTTGTGTAAGGGGAGAAATGTAATACCGGATATTTATCGGCATATTATAAATAAAAGTTGGATAATTCTGATAAGTGAAAATTCAATCTCCAGTCTTGTATAATTATAGCATATTTTCTAGGTAGAATTTCTACAAGAAATTAGGGAATTTAAGGGCCAAAGAGCCAAAATGACCAAAATGCCCCTGGAAAGGGTAATCAACTTAGGAAATTATGGGAAAAATACTAAAAGGCAGTAAAATGACCAAGTGAATTAGGAGAGTATATTATCCATAATTATGGTAATTTAATAAAATATGAACTTGGGAAAATTGTATAAGAATGTTCAAAAAGTAGTAAAAAGACCAAAATACCCTTGTAATTATGGAATAATGTTAGAGGTATGAAAATACTAATGTGAATACAAGAGTATGAAGATAATGAGACATTGTAATTAAGAAAATTATCAAGTTATGATAATTAAGTAATTAAGTAATATTGGGCTAATTACTTAAGCATAAGTGAAGGAAATTCACAAATAATTATATGAAACCCTAAAATTGGTGGTTTTTGTTTTAAAATTAGTAAAAATGTATTTACTAATTAATTGGAAATTCTATGAAAAATCATTGAGTTTAGGTATTTTTAGGCCTAAATACAAGAATGGACCAATTAGGTAATTTTGTGAAATTTTTGGAAAAAGTAAATAAATAAATCATTAAATAATTAAATAAATTAAAAAATAAATATTTATTAAAAAAAAAAAGGGCCAGCCGAAAATTCAAGGCAAAATAAAAGAAAAAAAAATGAAAATGAAAGAAGAACAACTTGGCAACTTGCACATATAATAATAATATAATTTAATTAAAGCAAAAATTATGAATAGTAATATTTAAATTAGGAAACGGATCCTATCTAGAGATCTAGGAATAGGAATTCCAAGGTCAAGGTAAAATATTGATCGGTGAGTTTTTACCTTTAAGTGACCTCTTCCTAAGTTAATTCCGAGGTCAGTTTGTGCATTTTCCTAATAAAACAAAATAGGAAAAATGCATATAGGCATAATTTTGAAAAGAGGAAAATAAATTCTAACTCAACATTTAGGAATGGGTTTGAATTTGTTTAGACATATTTGGAATCGGTGAATTATTTCGAAGAGATTGATATCTCCGAAAACGAATTCCGACACCGGACGCGTTCGGACACGTTTTCGAGGAAACTTCAACCGGACTGTTGGAGGCCTATATGGAACCAAAATTTAGGTTAACTTGGACATTTCTACTAAGTGAGAACATGTTTTCGAGTTGTAAATCCAGAATCTTGTGAATTCTCCGAAATCACGCGAATCGGGTACCGATCAGGGAAAACGGTTATACCGGGCATCAAGTGAGCTAAGTCACCACTTTTGGACCAATGAGGTGCTGCCACACAGCCCCTATGTCGACCAAGAGTGTGTGTGTGTGGAAGAATTGGCTTCTTGAACAAGTTGCATTAATGGGTTATTACAACATTGAATTCCAAACAAATCCTTAGATTTTGCCAAACAAGTCCCTTGTTTTTACCTATAAATACCCCCCCTCCTTCATAATTCTCACACCTTTTCTTCCTTCTCTTGGCCGAAATTTTTGGTTGAGAAAGAAGAGAAAGGAGCTCTGGGGGAATTGTGCAGCGAAGCCCTGTAGAATTGTCCGGAAAGTCTTCGACGGGTAAGTCTTTCGGTCTTTAGTTTTTAGTTTAGTAGTTAGATTTAGAAAGTAGGTGACAAGATTCCTACAAATGTTTTAGAGCCTTGTTTGCGTTGAAAAAATATGCAGAGGTGTAAACATAGTAGGGATCGAGTCGCTGAAAAGTTGAAGTTTTCGCAGTTCTTTTAAAAGTAAGGGTAGAATTTGTTAGAATAGCCTTTAAATTTCAAGTATGATTGGGTATCATATGGGAGGTCTATTTTAGTCATTATTTTCGAAAATCATAATGGCGTCGAAGTTCGCAAAATTTCGGGAAGAAAATTTGTCGAGTAACGGCGCCGCGAAATTCCGCCGATTAGGGGTGTAGGGCAAAATGGTAATTTTTACCTAAAATGCCAGTTATAATGTCAAATTACTAATGGAAGTGACATTATTCTCATAGGATATCTGAAACGTTGATTCTCGCCGCCGTTACGCCGTCCGACGTGCCCAGTAGGATTCTTGCACGTTTCTCCGTAGAAAGTACGTTTTCCGCGGTAGTACCTAACGTTGCCAACGAAGGTACGGACGCGCATCGTAACACTAATCTTGTGCTTCTTAAATACTTATATGTCAATGATATGTTCGTAGACCGTTATACAGACAGTTATACGAGTTATAGTTTTGATAACACCGTTTTGTTTTCCTAGCGCGGGTCGGGAGGACCACGGCTCGGGGATCGAGGCAAGTACCCGGAGTAGGCGTGCAGCTGAAGACCAACTTTATCTCTATCGCTTTACGTATTTCCGCTTTCTGTTTCTTTCTGTTGTTTCCTTTCTAAACCATAGGACTACTGTAATCTATACAATGTTACACAATGGTTGTTGTTTTGGCTAAGAATCCAAATGCTCTTTCGCTCTATTGCTCCACTCTGATTGTTTGTTTGAAAAAAAAATTTCCGCATTTCAAACATGGGATGTTACACTTCGGCTCTGATTAATCTGGATTCATCCCCGGGGTTGGGCCCACGATCATAGGGGAAAAACTCTCAACACCGTTTTCTCCATTTCTATGCTTTGAACCGAGGATATGGTTAAAAGAGAGTAAGTCTATTTTCATTTGCTCCCAACGGATATTGATAACTCTTGAATTAAATCGTAGGCAGTAATATATATTCTTTGGGCCTAAGAAAAATCTTTGACGGATCAAGCAATCTTCTAGACTAAAAGAATACCAACACCAAGTAGTTAGTTATCAACGGGGTTGATATAAGTGGTAAGCGGCATGTCGCGCGCAAGAAAGTCTCGAGTTCAAACTTTGTGAATGCAGAAAAGCCTCGTTGAGAGACTCTCCCACCATAATCAAGTAAGGGTATTTTAGAAAATATTTATCATATTAAACTAACTTAATTAAATTCATTAATTTAATCAAATTAGGTAAATATGTCTTATAGTATGGTCTCAAAGTATATACTCCCTTTGTCCTAATTATAAAATATAATTGACTTTTTTTGGAGAGATTAAGGAAGCTAATTAAATTACTTTAGAGTATTTTTATTTTATTTTTCAAATTTATTAGTTTGACTAATAAAATAATATATAATCTAAGAATATGTAACATATGAAATGATTAAGTAACTTATTTAGTTTTCTTAATCTCTCTAAAAAAGTCAACTAGGTCTTATAACTAAGATAATAAATAGTGTAATAGTTTTGGGTAAGAAAAAACAAGACAGTAAAACAGAGAAGGCTGGACCAGAACAACAACTCTTAATGGGCTATTCAGATATGGGCCACCTCAGGCCCATCTAGGTGCCATCGTTCTCCACCACATAAAACTTCGTTTCGCATGGTTTCTCAAACCCTAGAATCGCATTGGCAGCCGGGCGGCAAACTGCGTGGGACAAATCTAGTCTCATCTCAATTGCCTGAGGTTTGTTGAAAATATTTCCATACGTATGTTTGCTGGAAAATTATGGCTGTTTCTGTTCTTATTTTCACTCAATTATGCATGAGCACCGTATGCAATCTCCTATTGATTCTGACATCGCAATTATATATTGTTTCGTAGCTTAAAAATGTCGATTGGAGAGACTGCTTGCACTTACGCGACTCTGATCCTCCATGATGATGGCATTCCGATCACTGTATCCTTGTTTCAAATTTCAGGCTCTTACAGTTATGAATGAATATGCGGATCGTTTTGTGGTTTCACCCTCAATTTTATGTTGTTTTTGTTGATTTTTATTCAAATCAAATACCGGGGAAATGTTTGTTTCCCATTTTTTAAAAGTGGTGGGGAAGCAATTCAAGTTTTGACCTGAACGGGACTAAATTTGTTGTTTTGTTGATGATGATTGTACTTCCTTATCTAGTTTCAATAGGCTGAGAAGATATCGACCATCGTGAAGGCGGCAAATGTTCAGGTCGAATCTTATTGGCCAAGCTTGTTCGCTAAACTTGCTGAGAAGCGAGACATTGAGGATTTGATAGTGAATGCTGGAGGAGGCGGGGCTTCGGTTGCCGTTGCGGCAGTCCCAGCTGCTGTTGGCGGCGGGGGCGCAGCAGCTCCTCCTCCTGCTGAGGAGAAGAAGGTATGTTTTTTCAAAAATGAAAAGCTGTATTGTTATCGTCCGATTCTGTCTTGTGGCCATTTGTTATCTAATTGGCAATTGTGTGTTGCAATTTTACAGGAAGAGCCCCAAGAAGAGAGCGATGGTGACATGGGGTTCAGCTTGTTTGATTAGAAAGTCCTTTCATTTTGGTCTGGTATTTTTCTTGTTTTGTTACTCTGGTATTTTCATTCTACGGATTTTGTAGGTTCCCCTTTATGTTGCTTACAAATATGAGTTAGTTCTGAGTTTACAGTGGCCTGTGATCTGAATTTGAGAATTTCTTTTTCTATTCAATTTATAAATTTTCAACCGGAAATATGCCCCTCTCTCAATATATCTAATTCTCGTGTGTATCCTCTGCACTGGGCTGGTTAAGTTCTTGTGTTGCTCAATGTCTGTTTGTTACAGCTAAAGTGGTTGGAGATAATCTTTGATAATAGACGGTTGTTTCTACGTGCAATATGTATTCAAGCAGCATCCATTTTGTCGGGCTTGTTTGAATACATAAGCCTAAACAAAACTCCCTCCATTATCACTCGTAAATCATCAAAATTACTAATGGAAAACCAGACTGAGGCTTTAAAACTCTTGTCCAAGCAAGCTCGTCTACGGAATTGAAAATAGTTTGTGGCTTCACGTACAACGCTCAATTCTGGGTTCATCATGTTTGTACTCGCTTCATTGGACTGCTATAATTATGTTTATTCTGGTTGGTTAGATTTGGTTTTCAATTTTCGGAGTCTGGTGAGGATATGTTCTCATGTTGGGTCTGTAAGTGGTCATTGCAGTTTTGTATTTTGATCAGAATAATATAATGGAACTAAACAAAATGATATGAAATGAAAAAGCAATTGAGGGCAATATTATAGTTTATGAATAACGCAAGACCATTCATATTATAAGCTTGTCCCATAAACATGACGAACAATGATTTACTTTTGCCCAATTATTTTCGTTGATCTTCGACTTCGTCCGTGCAACTGGTGCCTAGGCTCAATTGTCGTAATTATAATTATAACTTAAGGTGTTCAACATTGAACGCACATGGAAGTGATAACTTTTATAATGCTTAATGTCAGCCAAACATTTATACACACACATCATATAATGCTCATATTTTTTAGTAACACTCAAGCAGTGGTTTCAGAAGCTCTTTTCCGTAAGTCAAAATAAATCTCTTCTCACATATTTATCTTGTAAATCATACTAATATAAAAACTCACTGAATGGGAAATTTCATGATGTGAGAAGAAACTATCCATGGACAGAGGATACTACCATATGAGATTTTCATAGTGAAATTTAAAAGACGAAAAGTATGAACAGTGATGGATCTCATCTGAGCTATGAATATGATTCCATCAGCAGTACAAGACTCTTGTGCAAAGATTCTTTAGTTCCTTACATCCTATGATTTCCAGCATATGATACAAATGCCAATCTTCCAAGAGGTGTCCAAGGCAGGCTTCCGAAGAATTCGATCCAGCCAAGCTATGTAGCAATATGTAATCAAAATTTATCAGGTGAACTGGCCTGATGGCGTTAATTTCCAGAAGCATGAAGGTGCTTGCGACGCACAGTAACGATCATATTGTTGTTGAACTTAGAATCATTTTTTTATCACTTCATACTTAATATTGCAAAAATGCGCTTATCAATATTTTGTTTTCTATTAATTGTTTATAAAATATGTTAAATCTACAGATTATGGGCAGCTACATTATGAATCTAAAGCAATTTATACTAATGAACCAATTCTTTACATCATACACTCAGACTCAAGTAAGCAATTATAGACCCTGTCCTTTGAACGAGTGGACCATCTTTTTCTTCTCTTTTTTGGTTTAAATATAAATTGAACCATCTCCATTCGATTTGATTAAGATCCTTTCCCATGTTATTCTCAGGGTGCTGCCACGTTTTCCTTCGCTTGTGGAGCAATTTCTTCTCCTTCAATCCCAGGTTCACTTCCTGCAACTCCCAGGCTAAGCAAAACCTCCTCCCACTTCTTGGCAGGTCCCTGTTTCCAAAACACAATAAAGTTATTCAAGGTTAAGATAACAATTTACTATATGGGAATTGATTTTCTGGTCTTTCAATGGTTGAATTTTGAATTTTTGTTCACAGCTTTTGGGATCCTACATGATTTCTTCATTCACTCACCTTCCATGAAAGATCTTGAGCCATGCAATTGCTGATCATTTCTGTCAAAGCTGGAGTTCCATATACTTTAAGGGCCCTTTTGACATTGGTAGCCAAAGCAGCTGCATCTGCAGGATCTACAGCTTCACACTGGAGCCAAAAGGGGAAAAGAAAATCCAAAACGAAAATGGTAAGTACTTAGTCACTATGCTACTATGGTCATACTAAAAATTTTCAATTGCAGGAAGCTATTACTTCAACATTGAAGGGACCCATCTGAAATCCTGTGAAACCTTCCTTCACTGTATCAACTAATCCACCAGTTGAGGCAACTATAGGTACCTAGTAAAGTGCAGGACAAAAATGGAAGAAGAATTTTCAAGTTTGCAGGGTAGGAAAAGTATACTAAGCAATGGATGAATATGTAGGGTAGGAAAAGTACAGTTCCATAGCGCATGGCTTGCAACTGTATGAGCCCACAAGGTTCAAATCTACTAGGAACCAATATATAATCAGCACCAGCTATCATCATATGGGCTAAGGGAACATTGAATTTTGCCACTCCTCTGGCCTTGTCAGGGTACAATGTCTCCAGCTGCTGAAGCTGCTTTTCCATCTGTTTCTTACCTGTTCCCTGTACCAATGGCATGTATTATAACATATCTTTAAATGTGATTTACAGTTTCTTTTGAAACTTGATAAAAGGGTTCAGGAAATAAATATTTTTTGTTATTGATATGATGCTTACAAGGGCTACTAACTGAACATTCTCGTCGATAAATTGGGGGATGGCTTCCACAAGAATATCAGAACCTTTCTGCTCTTCAAGCCTACCAATGAATGCAATGAGAGGAACATCTCTGTCTACTGGCAATCCAACTTCTGCTTGGAGAGTTTCTTTCAGAAGAGGCTTTGCTGTCAATACCTAAGAAGGAAGATTTGAAAATAAAACATTTCATCTGGTATATTTACAATTAATTAACACAGACTGGAGATGGTTTCACTTCTTATAGATCTATCACTCTTACAGTTGAAGCATTGTATTTGACGTTTATGTATTTGTCAGCGGATGGATTCCACTCCTGGACATCCATGCCATTGATAATTCCAATAATGCCGGTTCTGCGAATGATGTGATCCAACTCCACTCCTTTTTCAACGCCCGAAGCAAGTTCATTGGCATAATATGGACTAACTGTTAACACCAGGCTTGATTCTAGAATTCCAGCTTTCATCCAATTTATTTTCCTTCCTATCACTGGTTTAATATGCCTGCATATTTCAAACATGCAAATCTTCAGGCTGTCCAGTGGGGACAATTCACAAGTTACAAAAGGCCTACCCATCGATGAATTCAAAGGAGCTTCTGAACTGACTCGGGAGATTGAGAAGAGAAAAATCGTTGAATGCGAATCTGCCTTGGTAAGCAATGTTGTGGATGCAGAAAACAACCTGTGAATGACAGATGCCAGAATCAATATTTGAAGAGCTTCTGATTTGGTCAGGAATGCTAGAATTAGTAAATACAGTAGAATATAACTGTATAATACTTCATTTTAATTTATAGACCTACTTGGGCATTCTTATAGATGCCAAAAGGCTTGTACATAGACTTTAAGTAACAGGGGACAAGGGCAGTGTGCCAGTCATTGGCAATGAATATGACATCTTCACCTGTACACAGGAAATTAGCTTGCCAAGCATTAATAGCATGGTTGAAAGATTTGGTTCCATCTCTGAAGAACCTAGTTTGGGTCCTTAGAACTAACCATATGGTCCAGAGAAATAACTACTGCTGTTCAAATTCAGAACCCTTGGTGCTTCCAAAGCTGCCTAAAAATCAAAACAAATAAACTCAGTGAAAATAAGACTGTTGAATTAAGAGATACGAATTCTGGTGTACATACAGACACATGAAATGGAGGAGTTACTCTGAATATTAAATATATCATATAACAGAAATTGCAAGCAGCTTTAGTGTCAGAAATATGCTACAAATTTTAATCATATACAAGAGCCAAAGCATTCTATTGAATACTAGTTACACAATATTACAACTAAATATGATGAGTTACAGAACCTGGCAGAATAAGCTAAACCGTAGTTGGTTCTCCTCATAGTCCTCTCCTGCATATGGTCCATACAATTTGGTTCCAGTTTTTCCCCACACCTTGAAAGTTAGCCTTTTGTTGTAAGTTAAAAAAAAAAATGTATTCTTTAGTTCAAGGCTAAAAATTGTGAAAATATGAAAAGTTGCAAACCTTTTCAAGGAACATTGGATGATCCACAAAGACACGGTCAACTCCTCTTTTGTAGCAATGGAAGAAACGAACTTTTTCAACTCTATCTCCTACTTTAACCTGTAGCAAGCAATTCAGATAACCTTTTTATGTACGAACAACACAACAGGATGAAAACTCCTCCACGAAGATGATGACTAGATTGTGTACCTCAATTGTAACATCTGTATCCCATGCATCTTTGTATTGGTCATAACGTGGAGCTATGGTCATAACTCGGTGCCCATTAGCCTGCAGAAGGATTAATTAGAGAGAATCTTGCCATAACTGAAAACCCAAAGTTCCCAGCCAGCATATCACTTCTTCGGTCCTAAATGAAGGACCTAGTTTTAGTGACCTAGGACCAGAGGAAAGATTAGTAAATGAATAATGAAAAGGGAAATTCATTTGAAGGCACCAATACTTTTCTTCAACTTTTAATTTGGCACAATTTTGCTCTCCTAATTAAATGCGTTAATTTTACTCTGTCAGTAACATTAACTTCCTGTATAAGGGCTAACAGTGCTAATAGAACAAAATTGTAGGAGGTAACGTGTTAACAAAGCAATAAACTTACTGCCATGGCTGGTGGGAGACCTCCAAGAACATCCCCAAGGCCACCAGTTTTGCTCCATGGACCAACCTCAGTTCCCACAAAGATCAAATTCATGCCACAGACGATGACACCTGAAGGCTTAGTGCCCTTACATTTAAAAGCCCTTGTCCTCCTAGCTTGCCGAGAGCTAGCTTTTATTGGAGTACTGTGTAGCAGCTCATCCACTGGGTTCAAAATTCTTAGTCCATTATGAGTATTTGTCTGCTTTAGAAACCTTATTCCAACCGAAGAAGTCACTTTAGAATCAGATGAAACAGACGGTCCATGATTGAGATGAGCACTTCTGGATACTAAATTGCTTGATACACTCAGCACTGCCATCTCTGATTACTTAAATTCTGGAGAACAAGGATGCCATTAAAATACAGTTAACAGGTTATCGATGAATAATCATCAATCAATTAAGAACCCTCACTACAATGGCTGAAAAATTCTTCGAGCTTCCTTAAGCACACATTGCGAAATTTTATAAAAGCTAAAGAAATTGAGCTCTTTCCTCCATGAAATGCATGTGATATTTTAACTCTTAACCATTTAAGGTAAAACTCGCAGAGTGCATATGAAATAATGAAAAGAACGGGAGTAAAAGAAACTTTCTCTTGCAGTGCATTGTTAAGAATGGATGATAATTACTCACATTGGCATACGAAATGATAGAATTACAACAATAAGACCTCAGAGAACTTGAAAATTGAACTAACCAGGCGACGAACGAGGGAGAGACTCTAATGCATAAAACCTGAGTGTTGAAGTTGAAGCATTAATGAGCATGAGAAATAAAAGGGTGCAGCTTTTTTTGTAGTGTGTGGTTTTGGTCGCACGGCAACATTTCCTTTCAGCTCCACGTGGCAGCCGTAGGATGGTTCTTGAGTGATCATCACACACGGCGAAGAATTAGTTAGAGGCTCGCAATGCTTCAGAGATTTCCATGGGGACCACGGAGAAGCTGCCTGCAAATAAAATGGAATATGCTCACCACTCCTTTTTGTGACGGCATGTTGCTCACAAATCCTTAATTCAAACTAATCAGAGTTTAGTATCTTTCAATATAACTGTTGTTTCACCCATCACCCATAATGCTCTCTTTTGAATACGTTGTTTCATTAAAATGCTTGGAAATAAGTTTTTCCAAAATAATGGAGTAAATTGTTACTTCTCATTTAGTTTTATCCATTCGGGCATCTCAAATTAAGCTGTCACGAGTTTTACATTAGAAGTCTCATAAATGGTGTGTAATTTATGGGTTTAAGAAACTCGCCCTCCCAATACCAACACATAATTGATTTAATAGTGTAAGGCCTCCTAAATACTTCGAGTCTCGAATTCGAATCCGGAAGAGATACTTGTATTGGGAGAGGCAACCCTAGACACTGAACTGGATATTAGATAATAATATCTAAACCCTCTCTCCTAATAGATTAGTCTTTGGATGGGAGTGTTGTAATGGGAGTGTTGTAAATTATGTGTGTGAATGTGTTAAATGAATAAGTCTCATATAACTTAATATTGGGAACGCTGTAGAATACAATTAAATATGAGCTTGAGTTAGTAAAAATGATGATAAGATGAGTCTCCAAAGTTGGAGTTTTAATAACATTTAAAAGGTTTTATTACTTTTAAAGTCATCAACACTTGTTTTGTAATTGTCGTTTTTAATTGTCATTAAACCGCCTTTAAAGGTTATTATTGCTGCTCAACGGTCACATGATTTCTGCCTATAAAAGGTAATGGACAAAATGAGGTTAGAACACCGATCGAGGTCTAGTGACACCAAGCTCTGTCCACGAGCTCCTCTCTTCTTCTGAGTTATATTATTATCTTTCCGTTGTTCTATCACTCTGTTTTTTGTAGGAAGGGTTCGTTTTATCCTGGGAAGTGCTGCTTTCTAATTTATTGAGGGGTTGCGGAATACTCCCTCTGGTCCTTATTATAAGGCACCAACTAACAATTTTCACAAACCAATAAAAGTAGTTAAAGTCAATAAAAGTTGTCCTACAATTTAAGTAACTTCCAATATTATCCCTACTAATTGCACTAAACTCTAATATTAATTATATTGATTATTACTTTCACCCACTACCCTTATTAATTATGGGTATACATGGAAAAAGATAATTAATGCTCATTAGGAACAAGCAAGTGCCTTATAAAAATGACTAAATAAATTTCTTAGTTGGTGCCTTATAACAAGGACCAGGAGGAGTATCTCCTAAGGACAATGGCCTTGGGTGCAACTCGAACTATAGGTTTGTTGTGTTTCTGCAAATGCTTCTGCCAACAATTTGTGTTGAAGCCAACAGTGTATTGCCGTGTGTAGCCAATAATAAACACCTATATAATACAGTATTGAAGACGTTATTGAGTGTGTTGCAGTGATCTGTGGTTGTTGATAGCTGTCAATCATATAAGTGTGTGTAAGTATACATATATTACTAGTGTATATTTGTGAAGGGATTCCAGCAACTTGTGGGGCTGCATTTTCCTTTTTGTAAGCACAGGAGAGAGGTATTGAAAGAGGCAGAGTCTGACAATTAATGGCACATTGGCCTTTTTTGGAGAGAGGACTTGTAATCATGATTAGTACTTTGAATGCCTAAACATAGGATGAATTGAAGAGCGTGAAGAAGAAGA
The DNA here is from genome assembly GCA_025563575.1 of Acacia pycnantha. Lineage (NCBI taxonomy): Eukaryota > Viridiplantae > Streptophyta > Magnoliopsida > Fabales > Fabaceae > Acacia > Acacia pycnantha. The sequence continues at coordinate 765,126 of JAMWYP010000118.1, forward strand.
TTGATGAGGGGATTGAAGAGTCAGTTAAGTTTGCTAATGAGAGTCCTGAGTTCTCTTCCGCCAAGGCAACTTTTTGTTTTTTTTCTAACTATAGTATCCTTCTATTAGAAGTAATCATATTTGAATGTCGGCACCTCACCCAACTGGATTCAAACTTTGGTTCACTACATTGTGAGATACTATTCCCTTCTACTAGACCCAATCCTCATTAGTCGGTCCGCCAAGGCAACTTTTTTTTTTTTTTTGATACAAGGCGAGGGAGGGGATTGAACTCAAGACCTGGGGGAAACAATTCACAATACCACTGCACTACTAGTAGTGCTGGTCCGCCAAGGCAACTTGAGAATGTATACAAATTGCCTTTTCTGTCTGGGCTTCAAATTAAAAGTCTCTTGGTGAAACTTGGGCCAGCCCCAGTTGTCCTTTTGGGTTTCAAAATAGTAATATAGCACATTTGAACATATACAGGCCAATTCATGAGAGGCAAACACGAGTGGAAAAGCAGAAAATGACGTGGAGTTTATCCACATCCAAATGCCAAGTTGGCGAGTGATCATTTCCTGTTTCCATTGGGATGAACTTTCGGCCTTCAAAATTCCAACAAAAACTCAGATCAAGGCTCCTCACAACTCACCATAAGTATTTGTTTTGGTTAGCAATAAAAATTATTTTTACAACGTGATTTACAATATATGAGGTAAATATGTGAGACAAATTTTATCCCGACTTAAATAAACATAATTTTAAAATGCTAACTCAAACATATGTGTCTCTCTAATTCAAGCTGTTAATGCAGTCTTCAAGTTTGACAACTTCTTTATCCCCAGTCACCAACTCGGGTCTGAGCCTTATCATCATTTCAAGAACAAAGCTCTCAATGACTCTGAAGAAGCTCTTTTTGTATCTTTCTCTTCCAAGCCTCGATCCATTAGAAAAAAGGGAAGAAATGAGGCTAATAAAGCACAAGAGCTAATAATGCCTCTAAACCACGTGGAGGTCGAGAGGCAAAGAAGAGAGGACTGAATCAAAGATTCTATGCTCTCCGTTCCGCCATTCCTAATGTTTCCAAAATGGACAAAGCTTTTACGCTCTTTGATGCGGTCACCTACATCAATGAACACAAGGAGAAAATTGAGGAGCTAGAGACTAGATTCAAGAAAAGGCGAGGAGGAGGAAGCTCGGCCCAACGGCACAATGGAAACCCGGGGTGATGCGAGACGAAGAAGATGAGAACATGAAGATTAAAAGTGGGGTAAATAAAATATAAAGAAGGTACAAAAAAACAATTGAAACAACATCGGGTTGCTACAGATGGATTTTCACTAAATGCAGTACATACATCTGGATTTTTCTGCACTAAATACACCATTCATTAATTCAAAACGACGTGGTTTTGGGGTTAATACACCCTTCATTAATTCAAAACGACGTAGTTTTGAGGTCACTGAAGATAACTTATCACTAACTGGAGAAATATTTTTCCCTATATGTATGTGTGTGTGTGTTCGTTTTCAATTAATCAAATATAAAACTAGAACTAGAACAATAACTCAATAAGGGACACGGCTATGGTCCTCGCCCTTAGCGTCCATTGCGGTCCACTTCAGCATATACATCGATGTATAAGCGTCACGCACACAACGGTCCTTTTTCCTTAAAAAAATTCAGACAAAAAAGGATTATTATGTGAGTGGCGCTTATACGTCAACAACGTATATATCAAAGTGGACCGTAGTAGACGCCCCGTCCCTCAATAAGAGCAAATTTTAGTTCTCTCACATGATCTTACAAGCCATCTAAAATGGACCGCGGAGGCCTAAATCGAGCGGACTGAGTTCAGCGTCGTCGTAGGCCCCACTTCCACCGCTCAAAACGGTTATTCGGAGACAACTTCCCTCGTTTCCTCCGCCCTCCTTTTCCATTTATGTCGCCTGTTCCTTCGTCTTCTTTCCTTTGCCTCCACAGTCACACACAACTCATTCCCCATTTCTCTCTTCCGTTCTCTTTTCCCTCCAAAAATGTCTTTCTCTGCGGCCAAGTTCGTGCAACCCCTTCATCCCAACTCATCCGCTTCAAGATCCAATGATAAGCCTAATCCTCTGTCCTTTCACCCCTTCAGGACTAGCTCCTCTTTCCTTGGGTCCACGCACAAGCTTCGCTTCAATGCTCTCGGTAAGGTTTCTCGGCACAATTCCCACCGTCGAGCCTCTGTTGTTGCTGTTTCCGATGTTGTCAAGCAAAAGAAGCCCAAATCGAGCGCCAATCTGGTAAGAGTCCAGACCCTTATTTTGATATCGATTTGTGCTTTCTGCTATTTTCCACTGGGAAATGTTTCGCTTGGATTCTGTGTAATGCGTTGCATAAAAGAATAAACCAAGCTTTCCACCCTGTCGAGCTTCACCGAACCCAAATAAATTTCTTATGTTGCGCTCAAAGCAGAGCAATCTGCTTGATTTTAGTCTAACTTCTTTTCTTTTTCTTAAATTTATCTATTTGTTGTCTTCTACGTAGATTCTTCGCATACCGATGTAGTTTCTTTTCTAATTTTCTGCACGAAATGTAAGAAGAGCTCTTGATGGAATGAGTAATTTGGAATTTTAAGGCATTAAGTTCAATGCTTCTTTCTGTACCTAGAATGTTCAAGTTCATATTTAGTGTATTAATAATTGGTGACTCATCTCACTAGATGTTAAAGGGTCACGTAAGCCGCATACATATACTCTTAGCCATCGAAATCCAACTCAAGAGAACAACAAAGTGGTTTCCAAGAGATTCCTTCTTCTCCTCATCCAACAGATCTTATATAGTCTGCCAACTAATTTCAGATTGTGAAAATTGCATTGAATATGGCTTTGGAAATTGGAATTTGTGTTTAAACATGGTATTTGAGGTTATAGTTACTGTTTGGATTTATATATACAGCTTATTACAAAAGAGGAAGGCTTGGAGCTATATGAAGACATGGTATTAGGCAGGACCTTTGAAGACATGTGTGCCCAGATGTATTATAGAGGCAAAATGTTTGGTTTGTCCACTTGTATAATGGCCAAGAAGCTGTGTCGACTGGATTCATCAAGCTTCTGAAGAAAGAAGATTATGTAGTAAGCACCTACCGGGACCATGTTCATGCCCTGAGTAAGGGAGTCCCAGCTCGTTCTGTGATGAGTGAGCTTTTTGGAAAAACTACTGGATGTTGTCGGGGTCAGGGTGGATCAATGCACATGTTCTCAAAAGAACACAATATGATTGGTGGGTTTGCATTCATTGGTGAAGGGATTCCAATTGCCACCGGGGCTGCATTTTCCTGTAAGTATAGAAGGGAGGTATTGAAAGAGGCTGACGCTGATAATGTCTCCTTGGCATTTTTCGGAGATGGGACATGTAATAATGGGCAATTCTACGAATGCCTAAACATGGCGGCGCTGTGGAAATTGCCAATTGTGTTTGTCGTGGAAAATAATTTGTGGGCTATTGGGATGTCACATCTCAGGGCAACTTCAGATCCTGAGATTTGGAAGAAAGGGCCAGCATTTGGAATGCCCGGGGTTCATGTAGATGGAATGGATGTTTTGAAGGTCAGGGAGGTGGCTAAGGAGGCTATTGAAAGAGCTAGAAGAGGAGATGGACCAACTTTAGTTGAATGCGAGACCTATAGATTTAGAGGACATTCATTGGCTGATCCTGACGAGCTTCGTGACCCTGGTGAGCATTTTGATTATTTTTCTTATCTTTCCTAAATTTACCATATATCTATTCTAGAAGCTGATTATGATACTGTTTGCATTTCTACACAGCGTGATGCAGAATCCTCGTCTTTATTTTTTTAATATATTCTACCATACGTTACTGCGACTAATTTCCCAGCTTCATTTGAATTTATCTCCCGATAGTATATAGATTTTAATGCATTTCATTCAGATTGTTGACTAACACTTATACAAGGGTGCCCACTCAGTTTCTCTGCCAACTGATTTTTAATCTATTGATTAGCAAATATAAATCATGGATCCTGAGGGGGTTGAACTTGCCGTAATTTACTTTAACCTGTTAATGGAAGAATAAAGAAGTACCGTTTCGTTTTGGATTGTTGGCACAATTGATGATGGTCGTATCTTTTGGATCAAGATTTCAGATTGTAATGACTATGTGTCTCTAGCCAAAACTGTACATCTCGTTTAGCTTCATCTGCTATCCTCTGATTTGTGGTGGAACCAAAACAAAAACATCATTTGAGTCTGTAACATGATACATTGCAGCCCCATGTTTGAAATTCTGTTTTAACTATAAGATCGCATATTGCAATATTTTGACTGGAAGTACAAAACATAGTCATGTCAGATTAAGATGTAAGCATCTTAGACACACACATCTAATCTAACCCTCTCTCGCATGCTTCTATGTGTATGATAATTATTGTAATGCGATGAACATAAATATGAAATCATAGTGTAGAAGAGAGGTAGCATTAGTAGGGGGGGGGGTAAAGTAGAGACTAAGCTGCTTGAAGTAACTATGGCAGGGACCACGTGACAAGAGGAGAGGGTGGGAATCTGTTGACGGATTTTTCTTTGGTTTTTTTGTTTTTTTTTTGGTCTGATGTTAGGGGAATGCTTGTGAGTGTTTGTTTGAATGAAGGCAGGCTGAATTATAGTTTGCTTGTAGGGACTAGCCCCTTGAACCCTAGACTCGCTTTCCCTTTTCTTTTTCTTTCTTTCCTACTGTTACTTGTCTTTGCTATTACTGTGTTATGATGGAGGTAATCCATCTTTTCCATTGAATAATATGTATAACGTAGGTACTGGGAATTTCCCCATATTAATAATGCATTAATGATCTGGGTTTCTGCAAGGACATTACTCTCTACTCCCTCTAATCCTTAATATAAGACATATTTGAGAAGTTAATCCTAGTCCTAAATATGAGACATAGTTTTCATATTTGTCAATAATCTACCTCTATTGATGCTCCTACTGTAATAATCAAAGAGGAAAAGGAATGAGGAATTAAGAAAGATCATTAGGGTGTTTTAAAAAATACATATCATATTAACTAACTCAACTAACTTTCTTAATCTAATCAAATTATAAAAATATGTCTTATATTAAGGATTTGAGGAGTATTATTGTCGGCATAATCTGCCAACTTCTAATTTGTTAACTGTCTCCTACTGTTTCTTATCTGGCAGCTGAGAAGGCACACTATGCTGGTAGGGATCCTATCTCTGCATTGAAGCAATACATGATTGAGAACAAATTAGCAAGTGAGCAGGATTTGAAGGCCATAGAGAAGAAGATTGATGAGGTGATTGATGACTCCGTTGAATTTGCGGATGAGAGCCCTCTTGCATCTCGAAGCCAGCTTCTGGAGAATGTGTTTGCTGATCCAAAAGGTTTTGGAATTGGACCAGATGGAAAGTATAGGTGCGAGGATCCAAAATTCACTGAAGGCACCGCTCACGTTTAGTTTATTCAACTTTGGATACATGTTCTTTAGTAGATATTTCATTATTACAGCTAGTGTAGTTATTCTTTATGCTATTCACGAACAATGTAAAAATTCTTTCGAGTCAAATTAGTTGAGTTATAATTTATAAACAGTTTAAATTAATTTTTCCTTTAGCCTATATCTCAAATTACAAAACTCACTGTGGGGAAAAGATGGTAGCCCAAATAAGGCAAATCTGGTAACGCAGCCAATGAACGAATGTTTTTGCCTCTTCCTCAATTGCAAAACGTAGGGAACGACATTCATAACATTTTAAAAATTTTGAAGTTATAATTTTTTTCCTCTAGAATAAATTGATAGTGATGATTGGAAGTTGAACCTGCAGCCATTTTTCTTGATCTTTTTTTACCTTCATCGCTAATCATCCAAATAAAGAATTATTGAGTAAAATCTTTTAATTAACAATTTATTCAAAAATTTGATTATAAATAAAGCACAATGGTCCATAGAATCCACACAGTAATGAAATAAGAGTTGCTATTGTTATTATTGTTGTTAATTTCTCCATCCAACGGTCTTCCACTCCCTCTCCTCACAACTTAACCAGTCGTGAACATTAACAGTTAGCTTAATATCTACTGATGTTCTGCAACTCGAACTAAACGTCTACAAAGAGTACGACAAAAGAAATGTCTATTTTCCAGTTGGAAGGTAAAAACTTACGGGGCAAATCAGTTCACACTTACTCTTCGGCTATTAGAATTTAGGGGGGGAAAACTCAAGTATATTCGACGCTCAAACAAAAATAAGAACGTTGTAAAAACATATTAATTGAAAAGAACAAAAGAATACCAAAAGGACTTTACAGATGGATATTACAACTTAAGGGCAGCTATTGCTTCTGGTTTAAAATCAATCCTAAGGCCTAACACACGCCTTACTTCTGCTGGAGTTAGCCTCCAGGTCATAGGACCAGAGTTCTCACCCCAGAAATCTAGAATTTCGGATACTTTTTCTAAGTTTAGAATAGTTGCCATTTGCGTAAGACGTGCGAACTTGTCTCTAACAGTCCTCTGCGTCATACCGGAGAAATGGCTCACTAATGCTCTGACATCTCTGTCAAGCTGAAGGCCTCCAAGCTGACTAAATCTCTTCTGCATCATGATCACTTCCAATCTCTTCACAATAAAATCAATGACTAAATGAACGAAAGTATCATAATTATTAGCAGTCATCAGTGGCTGTAGCCATGCCACGTTTGTCTCCACAGCATGGAGAAGCCTCTGAACCCATGGATCATTCAACTCATTATCCGCATACTCAGCCTCCGACAACTCATAGCTGACTGTCCCTACAGTGTCCAATATAGGACGTATACGTGGAGTAACAGTCGCCACAAGTTGTTCAACACCAGCATTTAAAGATTGTTTGAAAGCAGTGCTCATATCTCCCAACTCAGACAGACAAGATTTTACCTTCTCTCGATCAGCTGGGGCAGGGAAAACCTACATGTAATAAGTCGGTTAGTTAGTTCTGTTATTTCATAATCATATTTAGCCAAGCAGACCGCCATAAATAACAACATGACCTCAAATTCCTATTATTGAAATAATTTCATCAAACAGTCTAATTAGTATTAGAAATATACATATATCCTATCAACACAAGTTTTGGGGAAAAAGGGCCATTTCAAAACTATGCGGGGCATTGTGTGGAAGCTGAAGACAATGTTCATATTGGTTGGCAAAACTGCAACATTGAAGAGGCAAGATTGCAACTGGACATGCATAAGGACAAAGAGAAGGAACTGGAAGAGAGTCTATAATTAAGTCAATCAAAGTTCCATGTATAGTAGTCAACTAAGAGTTTTTTTTCCCATATCATGAGTCTGTTTCAACCAAAACATTTAAAAAGAAACTGCTAGGATAAGAAATACTTGCAAGCTGCCTAAAGTTTTAGCCAAGGTTCACTTTAGAAGCACCAGCCAATTATCCTTAACTAAGCTCCTATGGATTTCATTGCTCAAGACATCTGTAGCAAGTGTTTTAGGTCTCTGACAAGTTAAATGAGTTTCCATAAATGAATTTTCTCAAGCCAGAGTGGAGTGTGGCTGTAACATTCCAGCACTTTGGGGGTGAGGGCAGGATATGATAGGCCATCTTTGACATAAAAAGACCACATTCTAGCAGAACTAATGCAATGTTGGGTATAAAGTGGGAATGAGAATGAAAATGGGAATTGGAATAAGCGCGGAAAGAGGCTTTCCTGAAAACCTATTCTCCTAACTATGGTTAGAAGATGTATTACTAATTTCCAGCATAGCAAACACACATGTCTAACTTTCCCTTTCTCATTATCTTTCTAGAATTTTTCTGTATACTAAATGTACCGTAATGGCTGAGTATTTTCACTCCAGCAAACATCCCTGATAATGGAAGGAATTTAATAATTTGAGTTGAAGTTCTTTAGTCTGTTTATTATAATTGTCATGCCTCACAAGAGTTTCCAGGTTAAGACACCTATTCACATGTCTAACTTTCCCTTTCTCATTATCTTTCTAGAATTTTTCTGTATACTAAATGTACCGTAATGGCTGAGTATTTTCACTCCGGCAAACATCCCTGATAATGGAAGGAATTTAATAATTTGAGTTGAAGTTCTTTAGTCTGTTTATTATAATTGTCATGCCTCACAAGAGTTTCCATGTTAAGACACCTATTCTCAAGGCCTCAAAAAATAGGCATGCAATTGCTTCCAAAAAAAATAAAAGAGCTACCATTTTCATCACCACCTCAACTAAACAAACTTGACTTTCCCACAGTCCTACTGAAGTTCAAGCAAGACCAATCCAGAGAACAGAATTTAGTTTCAGTCCAAGAACTAAGATGGGTACGCTATATGTTTCTTGCAGTTTTGGTAAAATGTAATATATGGACCTATAAATGTTGATTGATTTGTTTCTTATCTTACTTGTGCAATTCTTAATTGTTCCAACATATGATGCATCGAATTATTCTATGATTAATCTCCAACAACTTTACTTAGCTTCTAACAGAACATGTGCGCATAAGGCAGAAGGTGTGTCAAACATATTTCCGGCCATAATGAATTTTTTGGTGAAATATGAAAGCAAGGTACTAGAAATACACCACTTACCTCATTACATTGCTCTTCAATCTCATGTTTTAGTTTCAAAACGTATTCACTGCTAACATCGATATTGTTTAAAGCTGTTGCAATTTCTGTCCCAGTTTTCTGCACGCCAACGCCACCTAAGAACAACTTAGCACCAAGGTTTGGCTCCCTCATTTTGTGTTGCAAGGCATCATGATATTCATTGGACAGTAAACTACTAGCACCACTCAGAACTGCCACAACGGAATTAATATTTGAAGTTGATATAGCTCTACGTAAGCAACTTTGCAAGACATAAAACACATCATCCACCATTGAAGTTGTAAGGCTGTCAGGCACTTGTTCATCTATCCTTATAGCCTTCCTCACATTCTCTACCATGAAAAATCCCTCTAAAATAACATAAAATCCAGTTAGATCTTGAACAACTTTGCTGAAACTACCACTCCTGAATGCTTTTGTTGCACGGGGGACCAGATCTGGATCTACAGAAGTAAGCCCTTTGATCTTTGAAATCATGAAATCAGTGTAGTCCTCACCCAATTGCATAAGTGACAGAATTTCTTCCAAGTACATTTCAATCTCACGTGGGTCAGGTCCCTCAGGATCTCCTCCAACAGCAAGCATACTCTTGGTCTGGGCATTTATTTCGGATGATAGCTTGGCCAACTTCCGATATTCCATATACTTCTTCAAGATCAAAGAACCTCGGGAGTCACACTCCTCTTGAAGCTCACATATCGCATACACAATCCCATCTTCACCACATAGGCTCCTCAAGATCTCATCATTCTCTTCAATTGCCAATACGATGTCCTTGAACAAATTCGTCAAACACCCGACAAAATTGACTTGGTTTTGATTGACATTACCAGTATTATTACCCAAACCTCTTTGTTCCGTCAATTCCACCAATTGTTCAAACTCCAGCCTAGATCTCATCCCAATGACCTTCTTCAAATAGCCAACATAAACCTGCAGCCCCTCCTCCTCAAGACCAAGCGGTGAGTAAAGCCGGATAAACCGTAGAATCGTAGGGTGGTCGCGCTGATCCACAGCTGTCGAAAGCTTCTTCCTCACGATCCCTTCGAGCTGTTTCTTGGAAGCCATCAACCTCTCCCTCTGATCCGACTCCGATTCATTGTACTCCGAATCAATCTTGAGGAATGTTTGAACGTACTTCGCAGCGGATTCATAGTCCTCTATTCCAAGCGCCTTATCGACCCCCTCCAAACAATTCCCTCTCTCAACGATGGCATCGATGCGGAGCAGCGTGGAACGAACCTGTGACTGAGCCAAGTCAAGCTCCCGGACCTTACGGCTGACATCGTCGGCGAGATCACAGGTTGAGCTAACATTGGACAGCATGTGGTCTGAATCTGCCTTGACAATGTCAAGTACCTCGGAGGAGCGCTGGAGTTGGAGGAGCTGTTTGTCAAGGTCGGTGCGCTGAGACAAGATGTTGTCTAACTCAACGTCGAGGGATCTCTGATAAGCTATGCATTCATGGAGGAGCCGAGTTATGGCTCCGATGTCAGTGAGTGAACGGACATAATCGAGTGCCTCCGGTTCGCCGAAGGCTAAGGAGGAGGATAGAGTAACAGAGGTATCTTGATCAACGGATGCGATTGATGCGGTGGGAGTAGAACCCATTCTCTCTTGGCTCTCTCCTGAAGGAGAAAGTTCAGCAGCTCTGAGATCTGAGCAGAGAGAGCGGGAGGTGAACTGATCCGGACGGAGAAGACGAGCAACGAATTTTCAACAAGCATAAAAAAGAACGCTAAATAGGATATAGGATATTGTCACTACCATTTTTGTTACTACCAATGTCACTATCACTTTTTTTTACCGTTAGATCAGAATCTCATCTATCATTATCATTTCTCTCTCCTATTGAGATTCTGATCTAACGATGAAAAAATGATTATGACATTGATAGTGACAAAAAATGATAGTGATAATATCTTATCCCAACATATCGTGGTTAATTAGCTTTTTTTTTTTTTTTAACCTTCAAATGGTTAATTAGCTAATCAGTATATTTTTTAATAAAAATTTATATACTTCCTCCAGTCCTAATTATAAGACAACATTTAAGAGTTAATTTTGATCCTAGTTATAAGACAACTTTTTAGTTTTTGTCAATTTCTTCCTAAGATACACACACAGTACACACATATAAACATATATATATATTTGTGTGTGTGGTAAGACCATTATTTCAATTAGAAAGTGTGTAGAAAGGAAAATTGGTTGGAAAGATATGTGGCGGGGCTATTGATTCACTTTTACTTATATCATTTTAAATTTATATAAAGGTATTTTATGAAAATGAGTAAAATTAACTAATCTAACTTTTTTCCTTAATCTCTCCAAAATCGGTTAAATATATCCTATAATTAGGATCGAAGGAGTAATTTTTTTTAATAAAATGTTCCTATTTTAATAAAGATATTGAATGTGAAAAATTAATAAGGTTATGAAAAGGACAAAAATAATTAAGACTGTATATTTAGGATCAAACAAAATGTACTACATATGACACGCAAGTGGTTCAAGGGATCTGGTTTCTCTCACCTCCCATTTTCTGCCCATCCCTCTCCATCCTTCATTTTCACCGTCAAAATCTTGATCCAATGGATCAGATTTGTTTTTGAAAAAACCAAGCACGGTTTTATCAAACATCATTATGATCCCTTGGATCAAGATTTTGACGGTCAGAATGAAGGATGGGGAGAGATGGACAAAAAATGGATAAGAAGAGTATCTCCTCCCGTAGTTCAAGTTTGAGTTGTAATTTTATTGTATTTTTGTCATATGACAATATGAGGCGTTCAAGGAAAATACCGATATATAAAGTCAACATACAATTTGAGACATTTCTGTTGAGAAGCCGTCATAAACCTTAAATCTGATATAAATGATAATATAAAAAAATAATATTGATCCGTAAGTTAAACTCATTGTTTAAAATATAATTGAGAAAAATAAAAAAGAAATAAGATTAAGAATTGGAAGAGAAACTCTTCATCAAGAAAAATGCTACCAAATTATGTTTTTAAGGTATCAAATTATTTTTTTAAGGAAAAGAAGTACAAAATTGAGGACGGTAAATATTTAATATGATTTCAATTCAATTGCCTTGTTTTATTGTAATTCAAATGTACAATATAATTATTTAAATAAGGAGAATTTACTCCAAACAAAATTTTAATTTTTAAAGAAATAATAAAGTTATTAGAAGTATTTAAAGTAATTTTTATACTATATATATATATACACTATAATTAGTTAAACATTGTGAAAATTCTATTTGCACCAAATCTTGGCCCAATTTTAAAGTTGAAGTGGTTGATGAAAAGGGTATAAATAAAAATAAAAATAGTACTAAGAGCAGGAATAAAAAAGAGAAATGAAGTAATTTTGACTCATAACCATAAGGTGGTGAATTCGAATCTTATCAATGTGAAGATTTTGTTGGTGAGCGATTTGTAGGAATTTTTGTAAGTGTTCTACGAGCTCGAAGGTATACTCTAACCCTAATGAGCTCCTGGGATCCAATTCACCCAAACTTTTTTTTTTTGTTAAAGATTAAAAAAATAGAGTTATTAGAAAATAAATAAAGAGTAAAAAACACAAAAGAAAGGAAAAAAAATAGGGAGAATTACACACAGGTCCCAAGGATGACAAAAAAATACAATTAGGTCCCAACAAGAATTCACATTACACAGAAGTCCCAAGGGACCTGGTTATAATTATTTGTGAATGTACAATTACCAATTTGACCTTCTTTCCAATTCCTCTCTCTCTCTAGTCAAAAATGGAAAAAACTCGTTTTCAAATTTTGTTGTAAATCTATACTTTATCATTTGTAAATTTATACTTTGTCTGCATTGTAAATAGCCTCGGAAGTTAAAAATGGAAAAAAACTCGTTTTCAAATTTTGTTGTAAATCTATACTTTATCATTTGTAAATTTATACTTTTATGCATTTGTAAATAGCCTCTAGAAGTCAAAAATGGAAAACATCTCGTTTTCAACGACTGTTTTTAAGAAAACAGTAGTTGAAAGTACAAAAAAGTCGAAAAAACTTTTGATGACTGTTTTTGTGAAAACAGTCATTAAAAGTACTCTTTTTTATGAAACAGTCATTCAAAAAAACAGTCATAAAAAATAGTACTTTTAATATTTGTTTTACAAAAACGATCATCGAAGTTTTACGACTTTGTACTTTCAACGGCTTGTTTTCTTAAAAGCGATCGTTAACAGATTTTTTATTTTTGACTTCGAAGTATTTAACGAACAAATATAAATTTACAACAAAGTAATATAGATTTACAACAAAATTTGCGGAGTTTTCCATTTTTGACTTCGAGCTATTTACAACGACAAAGTATAAATTTACGACGACAAAGTATAGATTTACAACAAAATTCATTTTGACTTCCGGAGGCTATTTACAACGACAAAGTATAAATTTACAACAAACAAAGTATAGATTTACAACAAAATTTAGCAGCATTTTTCCATTTTTGACTTCCGAGGCTATTTACAACGACAAAGTATAAATTTACAGAGACAAAGTATAGATTTACAACAAAATTTGAAAACGATATCGAAGCAAAATCGGGTTTGTCTTGATTTCGCTTGCCAAGTGTTCGCTATTGAGTTGTTGTTTTTCTCTGGTTCCTACCTTTTTTTTTATAAGTAAATTGTTTTATTCCTACCTAAAAATGCAAATTTTGGCTTACTCTTTTGGATTCTGATATCTTGTTCGCTTTCACCTGGAATCCTCAACCAAAGGTTTTGGTTTTGGGGTTGATTTAGTTTATGGGTGCATCTTTGGAGCAACAGGATCAAGGCCGTGAGTCGAGAGAGAAGAGAGAGATAGAGAGAGAGAGAGAGAGGTGGAAGGAAGGTCAAATTGGTAATTGTACATTCACAAATAATTACAACCAAGTCCCTTGGGACTTCTGTGTAATGTGAATTCTTGTTGGGACCTAATTGTATTTTTTTGTCATCCTTAAGACCTGTGTGTAATTCTCCCAAAAAATAATACTCCTCGGTCCTAATTATAAGACAACATTTAAGAGTTGGTTTTGGTCTAATTATAAGACAACATTCTAATAATTGTCAATTTTTTTCCTAAACGCCCTATTTTATTCTCTCAAGTGTGTTTGATTTTTGTGAGTAGATATATGTGGACGTGTATACTCTTAGGTCAACGAAACTTTTAGATATATATGTGTGTGTGTGTGTATCTATGTATGTATATATGTGTGTGTCTACACACAAATATCTATAGACACTATAACACACACACATATATGTGTGTGTCTACATATATATATGTATGTATATATGTGTGTATCTATATATATGTATGTATGTATATATGTGTGTGTCTACACACATATATTTTGTGTGTGTGTCTATATACAAATATATATGTGTGTGTCACTAGTGCAAAAAAGGGCTTTAAGACTGCCTCATTAGGAGCGGATAATCGACGCACCGGTCTTAAAGATGTGACCGGTGGCAGTTTTGTAAATAAAAAGAACTTCTTAAACAATGAAGGGCTATAAGACCGCCTCATTTAGAGCGGATAATCGAAGCACAGGTCTTAATTGTGTGACCGGTGGCGGTTCGTAAATAAAAAGAATTTCTTACACAATGAACGACGCCTCATTAAAATAGGACTAAGTATCGACCAGGTCCTAAATGCAGTGACCGGTGGCATATTTGTAAATATAAAGAACTTCTTATTCGATCAATTTTTCATAGATCTTATCCGGACTGTTAAAATAACAATCGGTCTTAAAAATGTTTATAAAAAAATTGAAATATCAAATACTTTTATGGAGAAATCTCATCAAAGCGAGACTTATATTTTCTACACTCCAAAATAATACGGAAAAATATAAATACGGACATATATAGAGATCGGTCTTAAAGGTTATATTTTAAGACCGTATATGTGTATTTGTCCGGTCTTAAAAATGAAGCGACAAACGTTAACTTCACGCGGAAGCTTTTGTCACTATCACATTGTCATTCTCACACTCTCACTGAAGAACCCCTGTTCACGTTGCGAAACCCTTCCTGTTCCATTACCTCTTCCTCGCCCGCGTCTGGTTAGCCTCTGTTACTCCCTCATTTTCTCGGGCATTCCTCTCTTCTTGTCTTGAAAATGAACGGTGAAAACGATTCCACTCGTGTTCTTGAAACTCCAGGATCTTGGTTTGGTAGGGAGGGTCGGACAAACGAACCCTCTTCATCTCACATTGAGCCTCCTCGGCGCCGTGCACGCAGTGGTAGAGCGACACACGAATGATGGAAGTATCCCTTAGTCGAATCTTGGGACGAAGCTCGAGATTCATTTTGATGAAAATTTGCAACCTTTCGGTCCTAATAAAAGCACATATACTAGTTTTGTCGGCGCTCTAGTACGCAGCAAGGTTAGCATTTTGGTGATGAGTGGAAAAATGTGGACCAAAAAACAATAAAGGATCCTATGTGGGACACTATCCGAAACACATTCACCGTCCACGAGTGCGAGAAGTTGAAAGACTCAACATTGTCTTATTGTCTTTGGCGGTTCGGAAGTTTAAGACCTTTCGGCTAACACTTATATTTTTGCCGAGGAGAAGCGACCATCAACCACAGGACAAGTACAAATTTCTTGATGAACAAACTTGACAACAATTTGTTCGAAGCGGACCACTCTGAAGCTACGGTGAGTTATATTTAGTTTTGTTTGCACTTGTTTGCTTTGTGAGGATATGTGAATGTTATTGTGTACATCTAATCCTGTTAGTTAAATGGTTTGGTGTGTGAATAGAAGTATACATTTGCTTTGCCTTTGTCTGCATGAGAGGAGCATGTCCTAGTTCCATGCAAGTTTGATATGTAAAGCGTGTAATGGCCATGGTTAGACGTTCTTTGTTAGTTAGTTAGTTATTCTAATATGTGTAGGAACCATTTATGATGAATGAATGAATTGGTGAGTTGGCGGCATTTCGCAACTCCCTTTCCTTTGGTTTTCCCAATTTCTTCTACAATGCTACATCTTCCTTAAGTAAAATGTTGAAACTTGATGAAGTGAATTTGACTAATGTTTGACGTTCATATCAAGCGAAGTTCTCTAATTTTGTTAGTGACATGGTGGAATTCATAATTGATATATAGTTGTTTTCAATCTGATTCACGAGAAAATAAGGGAAAAATATCGGGAGATTGGGAGAAAGAATGATTGCCCACACGGGGCTTCTCGCGGCGGATATGAAAAGGCCGAAAAAGATTTGATGGCGCCAAACGGAAGAGATTGGAAGATGAAGTGAATCCAATCCTTCTACGGTAGTTGACCGGCCGCCATCTCCAATACGTCGCGAGGAGCTGTGGTTGTATATTCGGCAAAAGCCAAGCGGCGCCTACAGTGAAAAACTCGTGTAGTTCTTTGAACAATTGTAAGTATCGATATTGTTATTTTTACTTACTAAACATGTTTCATCACTAAGCTTCTCGTTATCGTATCTTACAGGAAGATCTTAAAAAGAAGGAGGCGAGAGGGATCTTTTGCGTCGGACGGGAGGAATGATGTTCGGCCGCTGCGGCCGGAAAACCAGATCACTCGGGCGTGTAAGGGGATTGGAGGACGGGTAGGCCTAAAGCAATACTTTGGTAAATCCAAACGCCACGGACAAAGTATGGTTGCAGGAGGAGATGGATCGAGACGGCCAAATTAAGTGAGAATCGGCGGCGAAAGATGCTACATTGAGGATGTTTCAATCGAGATGAGCAAGATGAAGGAGGAGATGGATAAAATGAAGTTCCTCCGATGAGCTCTCGGCCGAGAGACCGGTGTGGATCCCTTGACACCTTGGTGCACCTATGCGGCGAGCACTAGAGGAGGCTGCATTGTTGGACGATCGAGTCGAGCAACCTTGTCATCGTATGTGGAGGATCGTGATGGTCATAGACAATTGGTTGCTAAAGGGACATCCACAACTTGGGATCAAGCTTGTACACCACGAACAAATGGGCGATGATGAAGTCGAGTGTCGGTTGAAGAGGTGATCTTTGATGCACTGTCCCTCTCCCAGTGATGAGTGAAGGTTGTGAGTGATGTCAAGGAACCTTCATCTCTTGGCCGGTGAAGCTTGTAGATGTCTCTACTCCTCCTCAAGCTCCACCCCTCATCAGAATTTCGGATTTTGGATTCTTGTGCCCAGTGTATGCAAGCACAACACTACCTCTGGAATTGAGACAGGAGTACATATCAAATAGGTTGTGTAAAGTGCAAAGAAAGGTGTACTTGTTTCCACACTGGCTCGGGTACATATATACTTGTGCAATTCACTTAATATAATTATGCTACATATATATATATCACTGAGTACTTTCTTTTGTGAATTTTCAGCAACCAGACGGTTGGTCGTCATGAACATGGAGTTCCATTATGTTATCTTCTTATGCTCCACTCACGGCGATCCATCGACTACGTTGAAGGCGATGATCACCAAGTAAGAATGTCATTTTGATTGTCTTGTACGAAATCTCTGTTGTGAATTTTCGGTGAACATTCTTGATAAATTTGTGATTTTGATGATAGTGCCATGAAGACCTTAGTGTTGAGGTAAAAAAAAGCGTGGTGCTCGGCTCACGAGATCCTAAATGGCACAAAATTAAGGTTAGTACATAATTGGACATGGCATAATTGCCTTCGAAGTTGGTCGATAAGCTATATATGCTCTTATATATATTTATTGTTATTTTTAGACCGTCGGCAATAGGAAGGATCGAACTTATGTGGCCTGTACGTCATGAAACACTTGTATGATATTGTGACGGAGGGAAACACTAAAGTCACTTTAAGGGTAAGATGTTATGGCTGAATTCGATCCTTGATGGCTTAATGTTACATATGAAATATGCACATAATATGTTATTTACATTTGTCTTTGATGTTACGAGAGGTTTGCTGTGAAGAGCCATTTGATGATGATGAAATCGAGCACATACGCGAGGTTTTTGTGAATATCTGTATAAACTAGTCTTAGAAAATCCAAGTCGGGACAATAATTAATGTCCTAAATTAATTCATTTGTAAATAATATATGATCTTTAGCAACAATAGCCTATTCTGTACATTTGTTTATTTTTTCGACTAGCTAATTCATTCATTTGTAAATATAGCAATGTAATTCAATAATAAATTTGTTTATTTTTTGAACAATTTGTGTGTGTCCATTTTGGGTTTCTGAATGAATGGGATGGTGGATAAAGCTATTTAGTGCTTGAAATTTGAGGTACGGGCGGATGTTGAAAATGAGCCGAGATGAGGCTCACGAAAAGTTTCGCGACTTTTAGGACCGGATATTTGTTAAAAGTGCGGTCTAAAGGTCTTCGTCCATTTTGAGACCGGATATTTAATAAATATACGGTCCTAAAAGTCTTCGTCTAATTCTAAAAAATTTGGGTAGAGACTTTTAGGACCGTATATTTGTTAAAAATACGGTCCTAAAGGTCTTCGTCCATTTTAAGACCGTATATTTAACAAATATCCGGTCCTAAAAGTCTTCGTCTAATTCTAAAAAATTTGGGTAGAGACTTTTAGGACCGTATATTAGTTAAATATACGATCCTAAAATCTTCGTCCATTTTAAGACCGTATATTTAACAAATATCCGGTCCTAAAAGTCTTCGTCTAATTCTAAAAATATGGGTAGAGACTTTTAGGACCGTATGTATGTCAAATATCCGGTCCTAAAAGTATAGAAAATATACGGCTAAAATATTAGGACCGTATATTTGTTAGTAATCAGTCTTAAAAGTCTTCATTTTATTTAATAGATTGCCGAAACCTTTAGGACCGTATATTTGTTAGTTGTCAGCTCCTAACTTTAAATTTTAAAATAAGGCTTAATTTTTAGGGCCGAGGATTTATTATACGTCCGGTCCTAATATTCTTCATTTAAATAGAGTTGGTGACTCGATTTTTAGACATATCGTTAGGGTTCAAGGCAACCATGTTTACGGCGTTCTTCTCAAGTTTTGTGCTTCGTTGTTCTCGTTTCTACTTTTACGGATGTGAAGAACGTCATCGGTGTCCCTTTTCTTTTTGTCGGAAAAAGAAAGAAGATAACAACGACACTAAAATTTTCATCACATCTGGAAAAGTAGAGGGGAAGACAACGATGGTCCAAACTTGAGAATAGTCGTCACTCTGTTTGTTTTTATTCGAAAAAGGTAAATAATGTTTTTGTTTTGTTTTGTATGGTCGCAAGCTGTTAACTTTATTACGCAAATTTTTAAGATTGATCACCACGAATAGGACAATGTTTTGTTTGTTCTTGTTGTCGGAGAAAAAGAACATAAAGTTAAAGACAAACAAGGAAGGCGATTGGGAAATAAAAATTTTATTTAATAATTTTTTTTTCTTGCCTCGTAAAGAGCGACAGTACAAAAAAAAAACTTAAAAATTCTAATCCTCCCCATCGTTGTCGGAGGAGGGAATGGTCGGAGACGTCGTCATCGAGGTATGGTACTCAACGTCATTGGCGTCGAGTACGCTTTCGGCTTGTTGTTGACGGCGTGATAGACTGAAAGCGGTTGCCCAAGCTTCGGTCTATATGATCGGCGCGGGCTATCAGTGCTCCGGCATGCGCGGAAGTTCGGTTTCGGAGGCAACGGAGGAGGATATGGAGGTGCCTCGGGATTTCGCCCGGAAGGAGGACCTCGTCGTGGTGGAGAAGCCATTACGGTGGAGGTTCTAGGAGGAGATGGAGATGAATGTTAAGAAAGTAACAACGGGTTTAAATAGAGAACCCATCTGAAGAATGTGAAAGCTAGGAAACATTAACGAGGAGACGCATATTTGCTCAGAATACGAGGAGACGCCTAGTTGGGAAGTTTTTGTGGAAGCCGAAGAGACTCTGAATTCATTTCAACAATGGGGGAGGGACTCTTGAAAAGAATGAACTTTTAATATCGGATACTGTGTGAGATCCGTTCTTAAAAGTAATATTTTTTAACCAAAGATTTTTACTTGAAAAAATAAATTGAAATATAAAAATAAATGAGTTTTAGGACCGGATACAAAGTAATATATCGGTCTTAAATGAGTTTTAGGACCGGATATTTGATAAAAGGACGGTCTTAAAAGTAATTGAATTAAAAATTAGTTTTAGGACCGGATACCAAGTAATATATCGGTCTTAAATGATTTTAGGACCGGATATGTGATAAAAGGACGGTCTTAAAAGTAATTGAATTAAAATTAGGACCGGATATAAGATAAAAGTCCGGTCTTAAAAGTTTGTATAAAAGTAAAATGACGAATTCATCATCGATGTTTATCTCTCTGCCATTTGTCTTTATATACTCCACACACTACCTCTTTGTCCTTGTTAACTCCTCGCTTCCTAGCTCTGCCCAACTTCTCAAATCCTCAAACCATGGTTAGATACAAGCAAGCGCTCGTAGGGGTGCATACACGCCTCGCTCTCGTGCCATGGCTAGATCATTATATGGTGCGCCTCCTCCCGGCGACGGTGCGTCGTATTGTTTAGAAGACTCTCGGGTCGTTGGACCCATTGTTATTTCTTCGGATGATGAAGAGATTGCTCATGCCGCACCCCCTCGATCCTTACGCCGATCCTGTCCTTCTTGAGTCCATCCCTCATCTTGAAGGCGGCCATGCGGATGTTCGTAATCCCCCTCTCCAACTGTTGGCCCAGGCGCGCCTACCTCGGCCCTCTCCGCTCTCTGTAATGATCCATTCATATTGCGGGTGGAGAGAATAAGACAACAACTTGCGATCTCCGGCGGGAAATTAATGCTCTTCACGTCAAAATCGCCGAGGTTGTTTAGTCAGATTCTTGTGGATGATAATATTCAGCTTCTTTTTCTTTTGTTTTTTTGTTGTTGTGTATATATTCGAAGTAATGTAAGAAACATTAAGAACACTATGAATTTTTGGCTCTTCTCCAGTAATTCATTAAAGAAACTTATTCTCCAATTTTGCTTTATTTTTGTCCAAAAATATCATTTATTTTATTGATTTAATATACCAATCACGAAGGCCATTAAGATAGGACATTTTATTTTATAAGTAACGGATCTAAAGATAATTTGAATTTTAGGACCGGATGTTTTATAAACCTCCGGTCTTAAAACTTAAAAGTCTAATAAAATTTTAGGAATAGGATAATTTTAAAACTCCGGTCTTAAAATGTTAGTTGTATCTTTAGGACCGGACATTTAATTAATAACCGGTATTAATAAAATCCAAAAAGCTAAATAAGGTATCTTTGTCGCGCGGAAAAATTAAATTTCCCTCTCTGAACTCTTGTCGCGCCGAAAGTGAATACTCTGGTTCAGACTCGAAATTTCCATCTCAGCTTCGTCGCTGTTTCGCGTACCTTTCTCGACAATCACTCTCTCCAAAAGTAATTCTTAATTCGTCTAAATAATATATAGGAATTCTACTATGGATCACGATTGGATAGATGCTTTACGAACGAGTATTGAATATCGAGAATGGGGTTAGGGAATTTATAGAATTTGCTAAACAAAATGCCCATGATGATGGGGAAGTATTATTGCCCTTGTGTAAAATGTTTGAATGAGTGTCGACTATGTCACGAAGTTATACGCACACATTTAATTTGTCACGGATTTTGTAAGACTTATATGGGTATGGCATGGTGAACAAGTGCCATCAAGTGGGAAACAACATGGGGAAGTGGCCTTTGATGATAATGACACGGATATGGATGATCGCATAGAGGACATTATCCGTGATGTAGGAGAACGTGGGTGTAAAAAATACCAATTGTTGAACGCTGTATTGAAATTGGTAAGCTTGAAGGCACGTCATGGATGGAGCGACAAGAGTTTTTCAGAATTGCTTAGCAGCATACATAGCTCATGGCCCGTAGTCCTGATTGTTTACAACTTATCTCCTATGTTATGCATGAAACGAAAGTACATCATGCTGTCTATGTTGATTTCGGGACCAAAACAACCTGGAAATGACATAGATGTTTACCTAGAGCCCTTGATCGAAGACTTGAAGGAGTTGTGGGAAGAAGGTGTCGATGTTTTTGACTCTTTCAAGAAGGAGGTCTTTAGAATGAGAGCCATGATATTTTGTACTATAAACGACTTCCCAGCATATGGGAACTTGTCAGGGTATAGTGTAAAAGGCCATAAAGCATGTCGGTTTGTGAAGAAGGCACATGCTACCATCAACTTCAACATGGAAGAAAGACGGTGTATCTTGGACATAGGAGATTTCTTAGACGGGGCCACCCATATCGTCGATTAAAGAAGGCCTTTTTTGGTGGCCAAGAGTATGAAGAAGCTCCGGTGGCATTGGTAGGGAGCAAGTGTATGAAAAGGTTAAAAATATCGGTGTCATCTTCGGTAAGCTGGAAAGAGTAGAAAAGAAACAAATATATGGAAGAAGAGATCGTATTCTTTGATCTTCCCTATTGGCGCAATCTTGATGTGAGACCTTTGTATTGATGTCATGCATGTGGAGAAGAACGTATGTGATAGTATTGTGGGCACGCTTCTCAACATACAAGGTAGTTCGAAGGATGGTGTGAAGGCAAGATTGGATTTGCAAGCAATGGGAATACGCGAAGACTTGCATCCAAGGCCATATGGGAAGAGAACTTATTGTCCCAGGCTTCTCATACTTTGTCTAAGGATGAGAAACGAAGCTTTGTGAGTGTTTACATGGCACAAAAGTTCCCTCGGGGTATTCTTCAAATTTTAAGAGGCTTGTCTCGATGAAGGACTTGAAATTAGTAGGCCAAAAGTCTCATGGCGGTCATGTCTTGATGCAACAGCTACTCCCAGTAGCTATTCGAGGATTGCCGAATATGATCTTGGGTCGTTTTGACTAGACTTTGTTTCTTCTTCAATGCGGTTTGTAGTAAAGTTTTCAAGATTGAAAAGTTGGATGAATTGGAGAATGAAGGATATCTTATCTTGTGCCACCTTGAGAAGCTTTTTGTTCCTTCATTTTTGACATCATGGTTCATCTCATTATTCATCTAGTGAGGGAGATAAAGTTGTGCGGCCCTATCCATTTACGGTGGATGTACCCTATTGAAAGATCTATGAAATTCCTAAAAGGGTATGTGAAGAACGCGTACGGCCGAAGCATCAATTGTTCGAAATATGTTTGAAGAGGCCATGGAATTTTGTCAAAATTATTTGGCCAAAGTAAGACATATTGGGCTTCAAAACGCGTCGGCATCTTGAAGGGGGTAGACGTGGGGCTTCGGTAAGAGTGTGGATCTGATGAATTGTCACAAGTCCACTTATACATCTTGAATAATGTTGATGAAGTTCAAGCCAGCATATCGCACATAAAGAGGTAAGGAAAGAGAACCATCGAATGACCGAACAAAGGTTGATTAGGGAGCATAACGAGAACTTTTGCAAAGCTGGTTCAAACAAAAGGTCGAGGGATCGAATGTGTTTCGAGACAATGAAATGGTTAGCACGTGGTCCTGAGTTTGATGTCATAAGTTGGAATTCGTATGTGATCAATGGTTATACATTTTACACGAAGTCCCTAGATGATAGGAGCACAGTCCGAACGGTGGTGTTATGTTAGAGGCTGAATCTATGCACTTCTCCAGTTCGAAAGACAAGAGGCCTAAATTGGCGGTCATGCCATATTATGGGGTTATTGAAGAGATTTGGGAGGTGGACTATGTCAAAGTTAGATTTCCCATCTTCAAATGCAAGTGGGTTAATGTCAATAATGGTGTTCGGATCGATCGACTAGGATTCACTTTAGTCGATGTCAATAGTAGAAGTTTTGGAGATGAACCTTTTATTATGGCGAGATCATGCAAAACAAGTGTTCTATATCACCGATCAAGAAAATAAAATGTGGTGCAGTAGCTCTCCAAGGAAAGAGGGTCATTGATATTGATGAGGAAAGTCATTCAAATTATGGTGATCTTCCTGAGAGTACTCCTTTTACAAGGGGTCTACCGGACATGAACGAAGAAGATGAAGCGGATAATGACCCGGCATAAGAAATGATCATCAAGAAGAGATATGGGAGGATATCACTTTATAAAAGTGTCAATTCATAAGGTAATTAATATTCATATGCAGAATTCTTAGAAAACTTTAAGGTTTTAACTATTATTATATTCCTTCTATGTTCTTAATTAAACAATGTCATCATTGAATATGAATTTGTTCTTGTTTTGTTTTTGTGGCGAGGATCCGTTTCAAAGGGGCATGTTATAAAGAGGATGCATGTTACGTTGTTGGGTGGGAATCAAATGAAGGCATGGTGAATAATATATTGGACTACATTTGTATGTTGAATTACGTCTTGCATGTATTGTAACTCATTGCCTTTGTAATTAGTTATATGTTAGCTTATTGTATAAATTACTTTAGTTGTTTTAGACTTAATTAAGAGGCCATATAACTCATGGTGGATAATATTTGTATTCTTTTTCCCAATTCAATTTATTCATGTTCATAGCTTGTAGCTTAAAGTATATCGATTTTTATGTCTTTGTTTTGGATGGTGGATTTGTGTATATATATTGATCGGGAAGAACGAACGGGTGAAAAATACGGGAAAATTTAGACCGCAAATAAAAAATACGCTCTTAAATGTTCAAATATTAAGACCGGATGTATATATAACACCGCTCTTAAAGGTGTTAAGCCGGTCTTAAAAGTTGGTCTTTTAAGACCGGTCCATTGAAAAATTCGGTCTTGAAAGTCGGTCTTTTAAGACCGGGTAATTAGTCCTCCGGTCTTAGAGTCCTCTATCTTTAGGACCAGATTGATATTTGTCCGGTCTTAATATATGGATCTTTCGGGTCCGGTTCTAATGTACCTTTTTTGTCCGGTCTTAAAAGCCTTTTTTCCACTAGTGTGTGTGCACACAAATATATATAGACACACACCCACACACACATATATATATGTGGGTGTGTGTACTGTGTGTGTACATATATGTATATTTGAGTGTGTCTGTCAATATGTGTATGTACAAATATAAACACACACACATATATACATGTATATCTTTGTGTGTGTCTTATGTGAAAACACACATATACATATGTATCTATAGACCTAAGTAAAAGTAAATCAATGTGTGTCCTTATATATATGGTCTACCACATGCCTCTCTAACCTTTTTTTTTTCACATGCTATCTAACTATATATACAAGCTTAAGGAGTTATTGATTTACTTTTACTTAGGTCAGTTTAAATTTATATAAGGATATTTTAGGAAAATGAGTAAAATTAACTAATTTAACTTCTTTCCTTAATCTTTCCAAAATCGGTTAAATATGTCTTATAATTAGGACCGGAGGGAGTAATAATATCCCCCCCCTCCCAATTCAATAAAATGGTATGAGGGTACCTTTCCTTCTTTGCTCCTATTCGGTGCCATGGACACGCAGAGAGGGAGTGAGTGAATATTGTTTGGTTCTACTAGGTAAGTCATTTACCTTCTATTTCTAATTTTTCCCCTTTTATTTTTAGTTGTCAATAGAGGAAGATCTAGCGTTTCTTGACGGATTTTTGAATCTTTGAGGTTTCTAGTTTATTATTATGATAATTATGGAGCTATTGAGATTTAAATGAGAGTTGTATGGTTTGGATTTTTGTTTAAGTGGTTGATTTGAAGAACTAAAGTTAGAGTTTGGATAGGAAATTATGATTTTGTGATAATGGGGTTATTAACTTCAAATTTTTATGAGTTAGATTTATTTGGAGTTATATTATATTGAAGATCGATGGTTTAATTAGTTTTGAGAATTATGTGTGGTCATAAGTATTGAGGATGTTTTAATTAACTTTCAAGAAGTAGATATTTTGGATAAATTGCGAAGGTTGTGGTTAATCTATCATTCTAATGAGTGAGAAGGAATTTATGGGCAAAAGAAACAAGATTATGATGATGATTTGAAGAATGTTTGATTTATGGGTATTTTTCTTAAAAACTAAAGCAAGCTAAATTTGGGGATTTTAGGATGATCGGAAGGAAATATTATTGTTAATAATTTCAATGAGATATATAGAGTTAATGGATGATAGAAATGTGATGTGATAGAGAAATTGAGTTATGGTAGTAACTTGAGAAATTTGGGGCTTTGTATCAAAGTAAACATTTTAAAGGTTATATGAAGATTTGGAAATAGAGATTTAATTTGTGAGTTAGATTTTGAGTTGATATTGAAAATGTGATTATTGGAAATAAGCTTTCGGTAATTGGGTTGATGAAGTTGTTTGAGCTATTGTGACACCAATTTTGTTGTTGCTTAATTGGTTGACTGGGAATGGTTAAAGATGAGGGTTAAGACTTCTAGAGGAACTTTAAGTCTCTAAATTATTTTTGTAAACCATTCAATTAGTTTGAATACTAAATTGTGGTTATAATTGATAGGTATAGATTGATATATGAAATGTGGTTGAGCTAGGAGCTTAGATTCTTGGGGTGAACTTAGCTTTAGCCAGAAGTGACCACTTTCCACTTGTTATGTGTGTTGATATGTTGTTTGTGAGTATTTTGTGAATTGATTATGAAAATGAAAATTGTATATTGATGTACATTTCTGAAATGTTTATTGGGATCGAGAAAGTTATCATGATGTTGATAAGTGTTTTGATAGAAATTGCCTCGTGCAACCTTATAATTTGTGTGTGTGAGTGTGTGTGTGAGAGTTGAGAATTAAGATATTATGACACGTATATGAAAATGAATTGAATATGAAAATCTTGAAAAATTCTCATCGAACTATTTATGGATAATTGCTGTGATGGTTGAATTGGGATGAGATATGGAATAGTTTGTTCCACCATGTGGTGGTGTAGCCTCCATTGGTGCACGATGATTAGTTTTTCTGTCCCACTAGTTCAACGAGGGACCGTCCCACCGGTTCAACGAGGGATTGCCCCACTGGTTCAATGAGGGGCTACGACACCCACTAATTCAACGAGGGAAAAAGACCTATGGTCTATGCATGTGCTTTCTGGATTTTGGTTGATCCTCATCATATGACCAGTGAGCTTTTTAGTTCCCAGTAACATGAATAGTAACTTAGCCCATGAGTTTAGTTGGCAGAAATAAGACGGTTTGGTTGGATTGATAGGAGGCAACTTGGGAATTGTGATACAAAATTTGTGATCATTGGAATTTATGATACGAAAATTGTTATATGGAAATTGTGTTACTAAATTTGTGATGCGGAATTAGTCATACAAAATTGTGATATGGAAATTGTAAAATATAAATTGTGATACGAAATTGTGATGTAGAAATTGTGATACAGATTTGTTATAAGAATTTGTAATTTGGAAGTTTGTAAATTATATCTCTAATACTTTGTTATAAAAACTGCTTCATTTGGCACTTCACGGATATATTTTAGCATGTGTAATGAATTGGATAGCTAATTATTGAGGTTTTTGTCTCACCTTGTTGATTCAACACTTTTTCAGGTAATAATTCTTCTACTAGTCAATTGGGGAAGGCTCTGGAGGCCTTAATATTGTGATAATCTTTGTAAAGCCTCATTCTTTTTATTTATGTGATGAATTGTCGTGTATTGCCACTATGGGGCTTATGTTGCATACTCTAATGTGATATTATGTGTTGAATTATACTGTTTTATATCATGCATAAGTAACTCAAGTGAATATTTGAGAAAATTATTGTTTATGTATATTGATAATTGAGTTTGATATTAGGCTCGTGGTCGAACAATTACATTTTAGACAATACTACAAAAAAGAGGCTTTAACGTCCTTTTTTTAACCGATTTTACATCCCTTTTGTTAAGGACGTCTATTTAGGGGACACAATAAAAGTTAGACTTACAGCGTCCTAAAAAAATTTCAGAATGTAGTAGTGCTTTACTTATGGCGTTCTAAAACCATTTTGGTGGCCACCGCTTGCATTCATTGAATACCCTCCCTCCCCTTTGCTTTGCTGAAAGCACATCCTTTAGCAAACCAGGCAAGGAACATACCACAACAATCTAACATTCTCATTAATCAAAATGCAAATCAAACTGAAATAAAAATGATATAATCAAAACAAAAATAATATTAGATCTACACAACAGAGACTTCCAGATCCAATCACGGTCACCGCCAAAATCACACCAATTTTTTTCCCAAATCGAAATCAGTGTTTAAAATAGAAATATAAACCAAGATCCAGAGGCTAGATGGAAATCAAAATCTAAACCAAAAACCTAGATGCTTGGGAGAAACTGAAACCTCGGATGTCGACAAAGCCGCATTCGTTATCGAGGGGAGACGACGGCGAAGTCCAGTTTGAAGCCCTAGATCTTGTCATCTTGTGAGTAGATCCAGCGAGACGACGGTGAGGGGAGACAACGGTCTGGTTTGCATCCCTGGATCTCGTCATCTCGTGAGTAGATCTGGTTACCCAGGCAGATCCGATGAGACGACGTCGAGGGGAGACGACGGTCCGGTTTGCAACCCTGGATCTCGTTATCTCGTCAACAGATCTAACGAGACGACGACGAAGCCTTCATCGCGACCCAGGCAATGGAGACGAGGTGGAAGAGAGTCACGGTGGTGGAGATGAGACGAGATGAAAGAGAGAGTGAACTGAGAAAATGAGAATATATTTTAAACCAAAAAAAACAAACAAAGTCCAGCGCTGAGGGAGTGGGCCGGGTATTTTGAGATGTTTTTTGGCGTCTTGAACTAGCGCCAAAATTTAAATAAAGGCATCCGAAAACTTTTTTACGACCCCAAAAAATTATTTTAAGGCATCCTACGTTATTTTTAGGACACCTAAATTTCAAAAATAAAATTTTAGGCGTCCTAAACTATATTTAGGACGCCAAAAAATTCTTTAAAATAATTCCCTAGCACCAAAAAATTCCTAAAAATGCTCCTGGCACAAAAAGAATCTTAAAAATGCACTAAATATTTGATTTTAGGCGTCCTAAAATAGATTTAGGACACACAAAAAAAATTTAGGTGTCCCAAATTAATATTTGGGATGTCTAAAGTCTCAAAATTAAGTAAATAATTATGACAATGCCACTACCTTCACTTTCTACTTTCTTTTTTAAAAAGTGATGTCTTTTTGGACAACAGTATCCATATTTTGTAGTAGTGAGACTTTGAGAAGTCCAAGGTCCAAATATGTTGATTAATTATTGTTTAGTTTGTGAAATGGTGAGAAGAGTTCTATTATATGATGTATTATTAAATGTTTGGATGATGGATATTATGCCATTGACATCTTATAAATATTTGAGAAAGAATATTATTAAAAAATGAGTTTACTTCTAGGCTTATAGTTGAATATTATATTCCGAGCTTGGACAAGTTCAAAACCCATATATTGTTTGGAATGACTTTATAAATGTGTTTATTTGAAATACTTTAGTGTGCAATTCACTTATCATCCATGACAACTTTTAAATAACTAGTTTATCATTTCCTATCACGGATCCTTTACAACCATGGTAATGTTTTTTAAATGATTAGTTGAATTCCTTTCCTACTATGATTAGCTTTCGAAAGATAAGTTGTAAGCTTTCCTACTATGGTAGACCGCTAGGTTTAATATTTCTCTTTTATGTGATAGTACTCCCTCCGTCCCTAATTATAGGAACAAATTTTGGAGTTGGTTTTGGTCCTAATTATAAGAGCAAGTTTTAACTTTTGTCAATTTTTTCCTATAATACCCCTATTTATACTTATTATTAGGAGCATTATATATATGTGTGTTTACATATATATGTATATTTGTGTTTATGTGTAGATATATATGTGTGTGTAGATATATGGGTGTGTGTCTCTATGTATGTAGATAGATCTATATGTATACACATATACACACATATATGTTTATATAGCAAGACCATTATTTCAATTAAAAAGCGTGTGGAAAGAAAATTAGATCTATATGTACACACATGGCTATATAAAAAGCAACTAATATACATATATAAACTAATATGTCATGGATATCTAACGTAAGACAAATTAGAAACACTTATAATTAGAGCAACTTGTGTCATTTTAAATTTATATAAGGACATTTTAGGAAAATGAGTAAAATTAACTAATTTAACTCCTCTCCTTAATTCTCCCAAAATCGGTTAAATTGCTCCTATAATTAGGGACGGAGGTAGTATTATTTATTATATGAAGATTTAATTAAATGCATGGATAATTGAGTTATAGGTAAATGGTTTTACATTTATGCAATAATACAACTAATTGCAATTCTATTAAAATATTGGATAAAGAAAATTAATTTAATTCTAAATAAGTACATGAACGAAAAATTAATTCTTAAAGGAAAAAGAAGTTTTCAAAATGATTTTTATGCAAAAAAAAAAAGTGTTTCGAATTTATAATTCATGAGTTTTTCTTCACTTATTATACGGAAAAACACTAAGGGGAGGTATTTTTCAAAAGGAAAATCAAATAACAACAACAACAGGAACAATCAATTGAGGAAGTTTCCATATGCAACATAGCACATTCATTAAAAAAAAAAAAAATGCAAAATAGCACCTAGGCTTGCATAGAACAAAAGGATCACTTTCAAATTTATCCAAAATTGTCATGTTAATTAGTACTAGCACCCGTACTCCCTCTAGTCTTTATTATAAAGTACTACTTTGATCCTATTTATAAGTCTCATTTGACTAAAAAATTTGATCCTATTTATAAGTTCATTTTAACCAAATAAATGAGATTGTGACAATTTTGTCCAATTATTGTACCAATGAAATAGAGAGAGAAGAAAAAGTTAAAAGCTATCCATTCATAAATGAGGGTAAAGTTGAAAATTCACCCCATGATCATTGAGCTACCTACCTCTCATTGGTATATGTGATTTGGTCAAAAGAGACTTATAAATAAGACCAGAGTGGTACCAACTAATAAGTTTATTTGGTTATTTTTATAAAGCACTTGCTTGTTCCCAATGAGCATTAATTATATTTTTTCATGTATGCCCATAATTTATAAGGTTAGTGGGTGAGGGTAATAATTAATATGATACTAGAGTTTAGTGTAATTAGTAGGGGTGATATTGAAAATTACTGAAATTCTAGGACACTTTATTGACTTTAACTGTTTTTATTGACTTGTGAAAAAAATTAGTTGATAAGAGAGGTAATAATAATGACTGGATAAGGTGTTGGAGCTCCGATTGGTTTCCATTGAGTCGGGTGTAACCCGATTTATATGCGTTTTATCCATGCTTTAAAAAAAGGCCTCAACAGTTGGAGGAAATGGAAGCTGTTCTCTGCTTCACTCCACCTTCCTTCTCAGCATCAAGAAAAAAGCCTCAAATCGCAGCTTCAGCGAAACGGTTAGCTTCATGCTCATCGTTTCTTCCTTCTTCGGTTCATTCATTATCTCTGGGCGCTATCTTCTCTCCGCAGCCTTTCACTTCGGACCCTTCGTCTTACTCTTCGTTATGGAAGGGGCGAAGCAGAAAAGCTAGGGTTCTAGCGGTGGTGGATGAAGGAACGGCGTTTGCAGAAGAAATTACCGGAGAAAAATATGTGGACGCAGAAAACGATGACGTTTTCCATGAGACAGAACCAAGTAAAGTGGGAAGACCGTGTGAATTGTATGTTTGTAATCTTCCAAGGAGCTGTGATTCAACTCAGCTTCAGGATATGTTCAAGCCTTATGGATTTGTCCTATCTGCTGAGGTTTTTCATGCTTCACTTTCTCTAATATCTCTCTTGAATAGTTTGCTTAAATTTGTTTAATTTATTTTTCTCGAGCCTCACTGGTTGGTCGTGAACTTTTATTACATCACTGTTTAACTCGTCCTCTCTAAGTAATTGTCTTGGAGTTTGCTTTTTTGTCATGATAATCTTAAATTAGCAATGCAGAATAATTGTTTTTTAGATGAAATATCAATGAAATTTTCTTCAAAATTCCAAGATTGGAACTGTCTTCCTTCCCAGTGCACTCCATTTCACCCCTCCATCCTAACGTTCTCAACTCCCAAACAAGCAAATAAGCACAAAATCGTGATTTATTTGAGATTTGAAAGCATGGAATCATCATCATGCCTTGTGTTTATAGTTTAAATGCTCTGCTGCAGGTTGATCGTAATGATGAGACCCGTGAAAGTAGAGGATGTGCTTATGTAAAAATGGGATCAATAAACTCAGCAAAAAAAGCAGTTGCTGCATTGGATAGATCAGTTTGTGAAATTGGCCCCTTACTTGTGGTTGATTCGTTGTGTTCTGTGTTGTGTTTTTGATCTGAACATTTCCCTTTTTATATTAACTCAAGGATATTGGTGGGCGTGAAATGCGGGTTAGATTTTCAGCCGATATGAATCCTGGAAGGAACAATGATGAGGCGATGATCTTGTCACCCCTGAAAGTTATATTCCATGAAACTCCTCACAAGTTATATATTGGCAATCTTGCTAGGGTTGTTGGACCTGGAGACTTATGGAATCATTTTCGAAGATTTGGGACTGTTGTTAGTGTAAGAATACTGCATGATCGGAGTAGCCGTGTTTATGCATTTCTCTCCTTTCTTTCTCAGTCAGAACGTGATGCAGCATTGTCTCTTGATGGAACCGTAAACTCTGCTTCCTCCACTTTTCCTTTTTTGTGCTTGATAGTTCAATTGTTAGCTTCCATTCCCTAACTTGGTTCTTGTTGCAGGAACTTTGTGGCCGTATATTAGTAGTGAGAGAAGCCGTAGAGAGGACTGTGCCATAGCGGAGTTTTTAAGTGTATGTCCAGCGAAGTTCCATGTTTCAAGACGTGAGCATGGAATTTCAACTTGAACCTTGATACTACTTCCTTTTTTGTTGAATTGCAATGTTCTAATCATGTCATGTTCCATATTTAAGTATTCTCAAGTCTAGACCTGCTGTGTGATTATTAATATATACTCCCTCTTGTCTTATTATTAGACACTAACTAAAAATTCTCACAAACTAATAAAAATAGTTAAAGTCAATAAAATTATCCTAAAATTTAAGTAATTTCCAATATTGCTCCTACTAATTGCATTAAACTATAATATTATATTAAGTATTTCTCTCACTCACTACTCTTATTATGAGCATACATGGAAAAAAATAATTAATGTTTCTTGAGAACAAGCAAGTGTCTTATAAAAAGGACCAAATACGTCTTATAATAAGGACCAAAGGGAGTATATACATATATATATATATAGAGAGAGAGAGTATAAAAATTCTAACCAAAGTCATGAGTAGGGCAACTAATTTCTTAGATTCTCTGCAATCGACACGATCTGCTCTGGCTTTATCATATGCAGGGCTATCTAGTTGTAAAACTATAGTGCCCCCCCCCCCCATAATTATGCTTTTTTAATTTTAGATTTCTTATATGTGACCAACGGTTATCTATATTTAAAGCTTTTCTTTTTTAAAAATGTGGCTTTAAAATAGAGTGAATCAGTTTGGCGCATGCTAAGTTATTTGCCACGTGAGTTTTAATTTCTGTATAGTGATAACAATAATTTTGGTTGTTTCAGATCGGAGCAAAGTTTCTGAAGCTGAGAACTTATTGAATGTGAAAAACGTAATGCTGAAGAAAAAGGTGATTCATTTATTCCTCAGGTAGCGCCACCAAGATTCGGATCCATGCTCTTGTTTTTGCTGTAATTCACCTTGCGGCCAGCAAATATCAAAGGTGTTGCAAGGGTAGTAGTTCATGTAGTAAATTTTGAATTCTATGCTACCTTGTATATTTCTGTCACAGCTGTAATTTTGGCGAGCAGTGAATATGAACCCGAGAACACTATTATATCTTTTGCATGTTACAGCACAATGCTTGTAAATTCTGAAACGCCTGTCATGTGAACATGTACAAACAGCCTTGAAGATCTAACAGCTGTAATATGGCGGCATTTCTTTTCACAAGGTTCATATATTAGAATTGCAGTATAGTTAAACAAGCGTTCTATTCAAACATATGGTCAAAGCGTCTTATGTAACACATAATGTGGAAGGTTAGATTGTATATGTCAACAAATCAAAATCCTAAATACAACATTCATGTAAGATCATATACACACACAAATGGACGCATCCAGCAATGAATGGAAATTCTCACCTAAGACTAAATAAGTAGGATCCAACATAAAGAACAGAGTCCAGAAACAATTTGTTAGCCATGATAGATAGACGAAAATATATTAATGTCCCCTTGACTTAGCTCGTATCTTCCTAATCAAGTAATTCTCCAAACCAATGCCAGCCTCCACTATTCTAGTGCTACCTTGTATTTCAATCTTCATAACTTCTTCCAAAATATCCCTCATCTTCACATTATTCTCCTCCACTTCACAGATTCTATGTATTATGATCGCCCAACTATCCATATGAGGCACTTCCCCATGCTCTAGTGATTTACTGAGCACTCTACAAGCTTCATCAACCTTACCAACATTGCAGAAACCCTTAACTAAGGCATGAATAACAGAGAAATGGGGAGACAAACCTTTTGACAACATCTCTTCCGTGTATCTGTTTGCCTCATCAAACATTCCCTCGTCACATAAGCCACTTGTCAAAGTACGATAAGACACCAAATTAGGTAAGCAACCATTTGACTGCATATCATCAATAACCTTACAAGCATCGTGAGCACGGCCTTCCCTGCAGAACCCTAATATAACAGTATTATAGTGAAAAATGTCAGGATTACATCCCTTAACTTTCATCCTACATAGAAGTTTGTATGCTTCTCTGAGCTTCTTCTTCCTACACAAACTATTCAGCAAAGTAGTATAAGTTAAAGTATCTGGCAAAAACCCTTTGTTTAACATATCCTCCAACAAATCAACAGCCCCATTTACTTGACTCTTCCTACACAATCCCTGCATCAAAATTCTATAAGAATCTATATCTGGAACGAGATCTCTCTTGAACATTTTGTTGAACAGTGAGTAGGCAATACTTATATCCCCATTTAAACAGAACGCCCGCATTAGAATATTGTATGACTTTGTATTAGGCAAAACTCCATACCTCTGAGCATCTCTAAAGAGATCAAAAGCGGTTCGCACATAATTCCTATGAGCCACGAGAATTTCAAGAATCTGGTTCAGGTGTTTGGGTAAAGGTTTGTGTTAGGACTAATAGCTAATTAGTGTTTTGTAATTAGAATTGTGTATAGGTGTGCTAGCTGTCATATCTTTGTAGATTCTCTCATATACCACATGTATGGCTAGGATCATTTTGTAACAATATTCTGTTATTCATTTTACAATATATAAAGGGCAGTGGTCAGTGGTATTGTTTTATCCACTAGAAAATTCAATTCCTCTCTTTTGTCCTATTCCTTTCTTGGTACCAGAGCCTAGGTTATTTTTTTTTATTTCCTCTTTCTGCTTTTCGAATGGCGTCGTCTTCTTCCTCTGCTAGCTCCGCCTCTCTCACTTCGACTGGTTCCTCGCCCCCAAATCGTATCCCCTCTTTCAATCCTCTAGCCAAACGTCCTCGATCAAGTTGGATCAAACAAACTATTTGGTATGGGCTTCCGTTGTCTTACCTCTCATTGAAGGCAATCGGCTCCAATCCCATCTCGACGCAACTGCGCCTGTTCCTCCGCTCACGGTGGTTCTTCCTGGTACCACCGAGCCTGTTCCTAATCCTGATTTTGATGAGTGGTTTTCCACTGATAGGATGCTCATTGGTTGGCTCTGGAACACAATGTCTCAAGACGTCGCAACTCAGCTTCTCCACTATCGCACTGCGTTTGAACTTTGGAATGAGGCTCGTGCTCTTACTTCGCCGTTTCCAAATCTCGTCTTATGATCTATCGATCCAACCGCATCATACCCGAAAGAATGGTCTCTCCATGATCGAATACCTTATGCGTATGAAGAACATTTCGATCGGTTGGCTCTCGCGGTGCTCCAATCTCCACCGACGAGCTCATTCTTCATACACCGAATGGGTTGGATGCCGATTACAACGCCATCGTTGTGAAGCTTGTGGATCAGGTTGGTCTTACTTGGGTAGATGCTCAGTCGCCTTACTTGCTTTTGAGAGTAGAATCGAACAACTTAATAGTTTCTCTTCTCTTTCCATTCAACCCACCGCACATTTTGCATCTAAGT
The DNA here is from genome assembly GCA_025563575.1 of Acacia pycnantha. Classification (NCBI taxonomy): domain Eukaryota; kingdom Viridiplantae; phylum Streptophyta; class Magnoliopsida; order Fabales; family Fabaceae; genus Acacia; species Acacia pycnantha. The sequence goes on from JAMWYP010000118.1 coordinate 800,857, forward strand.
CGTCTCGATTCGACTCTCACGCCGACCGTCCTTCCGGTCGTGGTTCTGGAGGGTGGCCGTCCTCCCGCTCACGTGGTGACCGCTCCTCCTCTGGTGGTTCTGGTGGTCAGTCTTCCTCTAGCCGACCGTTTTGTGCTCTGTGTGAACGTCTTGGTCATACGGTTGCTAATTGCTTCAAATGCTTCGACAAGTCATTTCGCCCTCCTACTTATACTCCACCACAGTCATATTATGTTGATTCTCAGGCTGTTGATGATGATAAATGGTTTATGGATAGTGGTTCTAACCACCATGTTACTGCTGCCCCTTTACATCTTGACTCTGTGACACCAGTGGGTAAGTCTTCCTCTCATCTCCTCTCTTGCACTGGTTCTAAGGCTCATATTCAGGGCATTGGTTCTTCATCTATTTCCTGTTCTGATTCTGCTCTTCGTCTGAATGATGTGTTATTTGTGCCTAATGTTACTAAGAGTCTATTGAGTGTTCATAAGCTTGTTTTGGATAATCCTGTGACTGTTTTGTTCACTGATAAGGGCTGTGTTGTGAAGGACACAAAGACAGGTCTACCTCTGATGACCGAAACAACCAGGCACGGGCTATATCCAATGAGTAGAGTGGCTCCTTCTGTTCAAACAAATATGGCAGTGGCTTCCATGTCTGATGACTCTTTTTTATCTTGGCATTACAAACTTGGTCATCCAAGTAATAAGATTTTACAAAGAAGTTCTCAATTCGTGTAATGTCAAAGTTAAATGTAATGACAATTTTGTGTGTGAAGCTTGTCAATCACGGCAAATCAAAGAAATTACCTTTTAGTCGTCTTTATCTCATGCCTCTTCACCATTTGATCTTGTTCATACTGATTTGTGGGGTCCCTCTCCTATACAGTCTACTCATGGATATCGCTATTATGTACATTTCATTGATGACTTCAGTCGCTATACTTGGTTATATCCTCTCAAAAATAAGGGCGACACGGTTTTAGCCTTTAAACATTTTTATAAGATGGTTGAGACTCAATTTCAAACGAGGCTTAAGTCCATTAAATGTGACAATGGTACAGAGTATAAACCTCTTATTCCTATTGCTGAGAACCTTGGTATTATTATGAGGTTCACTTGTCCATACACCTCTTCTCAAAATGGTCGGGCTGAAAGAAAACATCGTCACATAGTTGAAATGGGCCTCACTCTTTTGGCTCAATCAAAAGTTCCTTCAATTTATTGGACTGACGCATTTCAATTGGCCGTATATTTGATTAATCGTCTTCCCACTCCAACTTTACAGGCAAGTCACCTCTGTTTTGTCTATATAAGAAGGAACACGATTACAAATCTCTTAAACCTTTTGGGTGTGCATGCTACCCCTGCTTGAAGCCATATAATTCTCACAAGTTGGAGTACCATAGTAAAAAATGCACTTATCTTGGGCCAGCTTCAAATCAAAAGGGTTCAAAATGTTTAAGCCCATCTGGTCGAATTTATGCTTCTCGTCATGTAATTTTTGATCCAAGTGTTTTTCCCTTTCATACAGGGTCCACATCTCTTGGAGGTCCATCACCGACCAGTCATTGTCACAATTTTCCTTGATAATTCCTAGTTCTACATATGAGAAAGACAAAGCTCCTTCCCAGCTTACTACACAATTACCGGCCCAATCCACTCCAACATCGCCTTCCATCTCTCCCTTATCCTCTCGCCCAATACTCCCATCCCTCAATCCTCTCATACGCCCCCTATTTCTTCACCTGAGCCCACTCCATCTTCCTCTACCGACCTCATTTCTTTGCCTCTCTCTCTCATCTTCCTCACTCCAGTCCATCCTGTCATTCTACACTCTCGTCTGCCTCACCGTCCTCTACCCCTCCCTCACCGTCCTCTACTCCACCGTCTTCCCCTCCTAATTCTCATCCTATGGTCACCAAGGCCAAGTCCGGAATTTTTAAACCCCGGTATCCTTTTGTTGGTCTCTTTCACTCAGAAACTCCAGCTTCACTTTCTCATGCGTCTGAACCTTCATCTGTCACTGAAGCACTAGCTTCTCCTCACTGGCTGTCTGCTATGAAACTTGAGTATGAGGCTCTTTGTAACAATGGTACTTGGGTGCTTGTTCCACACCAGGGTCAGAAGCTTGTTGACTGTCGGTGGGTCTTCAAAACTAAGTTCAAAGCTGATGGTTCCATCTTGAAGCATAAAGCCCGACTTGTTGCTAAGGGATTTCAGCAGTCTGCTGGAATCGATTATGGTGAGACTTACAGTCCTATTGTGAAACCTACTACTATTCGGTTAATCCTCACTCTTTCTTTCAAATTTGGTTGGGTAGTCAGGCAGTTAGATGTAAATAATGCCTTTCTGAATGGCTATCTAAAAGAAGAAGTATACATGCATCAGCCACTTGGCTTCAGGGATTTAGCTAAACCCACACATATTTGTCGTCTCACCAAGGCCATCTACGGTCTCAAACAAGCTCCACGAGCCTGGTATGACAGACTTAGACACACATTACTCAATTGGGGGTTTATGAATGCTTGTTGTGATATCTCTCTGTTTTTCTTCAAACATAATCGAATAATGGTATTTATTCTTGTCTATGTTGATGATATTCTTATTATCGGGAATAACTCACAACTGCTCGAGGTTTATTACTCAGCTCAATGAAGTTTTCTCTTTGAAGGATTTGGGGCCTATCTATTACTTTTTGGGGCTTGAAATTTACAGAGATGATTGTGGTTTCTATGTTACCCAAACTAAATACATTCTGGATCTTTTAAAAAGATTTAACATGTCTGATTGTGCTCCTGTACCTACTCCCATGGTCACCGGTAGAAAGTTTTCGCTTGGATGGTAATTTGATGGCTGATCCATTTCTGTATAGAAGAGCAATTGGCTCTTTGCAATATTTGACTACATCTAGACCTGACATAGCTTATTCTGTCAATAAGCTAAGTCAATTTCTTTCTCAACCTACTGATATACACTTTCAAGGGGTCAAGAGAATCCTAAGATATTTAAAGGGTACAATTCATTATGGCTTACATGTTAAACCTGTAGGATCTCTTCGATTGATTGCCTTTACAGATGCTGATTGGGCTACAGATCTTGATGATAGAAAATCCATGGGAGGTTATTGTGTGTATTTAGGGGGAACGTTACTGTCATGGTGCTCAAAGAAACAACGAATGGCTTCTAGATCAAGTTCAGAATCTGAATATAGGTCCTTATCTGATGGTGCTGCTGAAATTAAATGGTTAAACTCACTCTTGACAGAAATTGGTCTTTTCATTAGACAACCTTCCATAATCTGGTGTGACAATCTCAGTGCACAAGCTCTAGCTTCAAATCCTGTACACCATGCTCAAGCAAACACATTGATATTGATGTTCACTTCATCGAGATCAAGTTTTATCGGCTCCATTAGAGTTCGATACGTGCCTTCATCTCATCAAATTGCTGATTGTTTTACTAAGGCTTTATCACACTCACAATTTTCTTATTTTAGGAACAAACTTGGTGTGTGTCCCACACCCTATCGTTTGAGGGGGAATGTTAGGACTAATAGCTAATTAGTGTTTTATAATTAGAATTGTGTATAGGTGTGCTAGCTGTCATATCTTTGTAGATTCTCTCATATACCACATGTATGGCTAGGATCATTTTGTAACAATATTCTGTTATTCATTTTACAATATATAAAGGGCAGTGGTCAGTGGTATTGTTTTATCCACTAGACAATTCAATTCCTCTCTTTTGTCCTATTCCTTTCTGTTTGCAATCAAATTGCATCATGGTATAGAAGGTTTTGAGGGCTTTATCAGGCAAAGCAGCTTCACCGTAGACTTTGATCAAGTATGAAAAGAGTGTAGGAATAATGGGTTGCGAATCCGATTTCAAGCGACGAAGGAGATCATCAACGAGGGAAAAGTATCTCGCGCGACCCAGTTTGAGAATGAGAATGAGAATGAGATATGTAGAGTAAGAGTGACGGAAGTTGGGTTGGAGAGAGGCGTAGTCGAAGATTTCCTTGGCGAGAAGAGGGTCCGATTGCGAAGCTATGAGCTTCTGGACTCTGGAAGGAGACCCAATTGATGAATTTGAAGCATCTGTATTGGAGGAATCGAAAGCTTGTTGATGCTTCTGGTGTTGAATTGGGCTCTGCAACTGATGAGGCAGTGAAGAGAAGAAGAGGATCCATGGGTGTTTCCTTAGAGGTAAGATATTAACAGAAGAGAAAGTTGTTATGGTTTGGAAGGAATGAAGATTTGTTCTGTGCATCACTTGATTCTCTTCTGCTTCTGGTTTACAGAAAAGAGCAAAGGCCAGAAATGGTTGCGAGACATGAAGATTTTTTTCTTTGATACATAAATTAGGAAGGTTTGCTCAAATTTTCCTTCCTCCTAAGTTATTACCCTCAGACGTTAACCTAGGCACTTAAGAGCTAAGATGTCTCTCCCAACCTCTTGACCAACCTCAGAATCCAATCCCCTTCCTTTGAGGAGAGTATCCGACCCTTTTAACAGTTGAGCACGAGGGGTTGCAAAGACATGAAGATGAACTTCTGAGTTTTGACCCTTAGCACTAGAAGCCTGCTTTCTTTTGGGTTAAAGAAGAGATCTTGGGTTTATCTAGCCCAGAGGCCAGAGGAGTTTAGCCCATTAATTATTTTTAACAATTCAAACGGGTCAAAAAAAATTGGTTGCTTTTTAGAATAGATTATGAATAGAATAGATTATGTGAAAAAAGTGATTTTGATAAAATGATAGCGTTTGAATATTGTTATTAGGTTGTATCCAAAAACAAAAAAAAAAAAATTGTTATCAGGGTAACTTTTTCATGCTCAAATTACAAAAAAAAAAAAAAAAGAACATTAGCCTTTGTGATAATTGCATATTAAAGATTTTATTTTAAATATTTTTAATATTAAATCTCATAATCAATACCAAAAATTATATAATTTTTTGTACAAAATTAAAATACTTTACCTTACTAACTGTTACTAAAATATTTTAGAGTATTGACTGGCACCGAAAAATACTTCATTTTAGGATTTTGAAAAATATTCCAGGGACTAGACTAGTCTTGAAATAATATTTCAGAGTACTGACAGGTACTAAAAAAATGCTAAGGATATTGAATGATACTGAAAAAAATATTTCATGATCTTACAAATTTATTTTAGAATTTTGTAAAAATATTTTAGGTATTGACGGATACTAAAAAGATACTTAAAGATACTGACTAGTATTAAAAAAATATTGATGATGACATAGGAGAGAAAAAAAACTAAAAATAATATTTTTTTTCCAAAATCATGGTTTTAGCTAAAAAAACACTTTCAACAGAAAGTGTTTGGCAATTTTTCTTCAAACCATGGTTTGCCCAAAATAAAGTTATCCAAACGGAGACTGTATCCTTTTACGAGTTGAGGTTGGGTCTAGTGAAAAAGATTAGTTCTTTTGAATGTGATAAATCTAGGCTTGAATTCTTGCTAAAAGAGGTGTCCACATTTAGTACATCATAATTTCTCAACTAGGATTGCCTGGATACTTATGCTTGATCTTAAAAAGAAGAAGATTATAACCCTTTTTTTATAAGAATTAAGATTGTATCCTTGATATCAGATTTTTCAATTAAAATAATAAAACATATCGAATTAAAGAATAACTTTATGATTAAGACATGGACTCACATAATGGATGTATTGCAAAAATGACTATTTTAATCAACAATTAATACCTGTAATTAATTTTTGCCACCCGCCACCGAACAATTAAAAATCAACCATATAAAATAAATCACTCTTTTTTATCTTTAATGTAAGATATATTTACTTAATTTGATTAGATTATGAAAGTTAGCAAATTAGTTAATTTGATATGTATTTTTTAAAACATCATAGTCATCATCTTCCTTAATTCATTAATCTCTTGTGCTCCTCGATTATTGTTGAGAGAGTATCAATATAAATAAATTAGAAAAATAATGATAAATATAAAAATTATGTTTTATATTTAGAAAGACATATATAAAAGAGGGAGTATCAATCTTCCACCCATCATTTCCTCTCTTTCATCCTGCCCACTTACCTTGTTATTTATTCCCTCTCATCCTTATACTCAATGACCAAATTCCGCTATTTAAGCTAATGAGGAGTGACACAGTTAACTAAGGCGTCGACCTTCATCCTAAAAGGGAGGAGGTTCAATACTCGTTGGTTATGAGGACCTTATTGGTGGGCGATCTGTAAGTACTTCTGTAAGCGCTCTTTGAGCTTGTAGGCATGTCCTGACCCTGATGGGATACTGGTGTCTACTCCCATCTAAACTTTTTAATAAAAAAAAAAAACGCTATTTAAAAGAATGGTTCACATTTTTTGAAATAATACTTATGTATGAAATAAATCTTTTTTTAAGTATGTTTTTATTTAAAGCCAATAGATAAGAGAGAAAATGAGTAATAATGATATAGATGTTATAAAGGACTAGAGGAAGTACTGCTTTCTCGCTTCCATTGGCTCATTTTATCCTTAATGTAAGACCTTTTTTGGGTGTTCCAATTACTTTATATAAATGATTTACCAGTTTAAACAAGCATTATTTTTTTTTTGTATATACCTGGATTTAATAAGGTGGTGAAAAAGTAAAAATTAATATGAGATTAGAGTTTTATATAGTCAATAAGAACAATATTAAAAATAATTTGAATTTTATAATAAATTTAGTATTTTTAACTATTTTTATTAGTATATGTGAACTACTACTTGTTTAGATCTTATTTATAAGCAACATCCTCTTACATATTGTTAGTAGGTCACACACACATATATAAACATCAATTTGATTTAGCCTAAAAATTTAATGCATTTTTCTCCCTTCTTTTTTTACTCATTCTCTCTTCTATCTTTTTACACGCATTCACTCTCATAACCTACTTAAATAAGTGCATATTTTTAAAAAAATACATTTTTTATTTTTAATTAATTTTAACTAACAATTCATTTTATATAAGGTGAGTAGTTGATGTTTCTAAAAAGAATAAGAGGGAATAGTTAGATGTCGTTTATTATTATAATTTCTCACTTTTACTCAATTAATTGCTCTATTTATCCCTTTTTTTAGGAACAACTATTAAAACTATGCCATTCAAAATATATTAGTTAAAAACTATAAAAGCATAAAATATTTACTTATTTTTCTAATTATAAACTTATTTATAAAGAAAATACATGAGAAATAATAAATATAAATTTATTGTAGAAGGATAATAAGTGACATATATTTAATAGAGATAAAAATAAAAAATAAAAATCAATTTACATTTTTAGAAAAAAAGTGCTTTGTTATTCTTGTTATTATATGGACTCTAAGAGCCTGTGAAAGAAGCCCAAAGCATAGTGATTTAAGCCCAATGGAGGAAAAATGAACCGTTTAGGATATCAGTGATCTTATATGGGTTTATTTAAAGAAAGTGATTTATGATAGATGTCATTTCTTGATTTACTCATCGTCCTTGAGTTCAACTGGTAAAGGGGTTAGACACTTTCACCAAAAGGAGGGGTTTAATCCTGGAGTTGGTCAAGGCGCTAGGAAAGGCATCCTAGATCTTAGGCGCCTAGGTAAACGTCTAAGGGTAATAGACGACTCGCTCTACCTAACATTGATATCACCTAGGATGAAAGGAGATTTCGCCCGCCTTTAGATCGTGGGTCACCAATCTCTTTCCTAAAATTTCAGTAACAAAAAAATAAAAAAAGCTTCTTCGTTATTTTTTTCAACTTCTAAAGAAAAAAGTTATGGATAAGTGATTCAATAAGCAATCTACTATTAAATATACATTTGTATGCATTCAAATTTATCTATTATAATATATTTAATTAAGTAATTTAGAGTTTTTTAATAATAATTAATTTTTTTTATCAAATTTAAATTTTTATATTCAATTATCGAAATATATACAATTAATATATATGTGTGAGAGAGAGAGAGAGTGAGTGGGGGTATTTAATAAATGTTATTTTCATTTATTTTTTATTTCAATTGACCATTTAAATAAGAGTCTATATAGAAAAAATTCGCGTCTCTGACCGTCATTTCAAACATAAATCATATTTATAATATACTCCCTCCGGTCCTAATTATAGGAGTAAATTACTAAAATTTGGGGAGATTAAGAAAGGGAGTTAAATTAGTTAATTATGTATATTTTCCAAAAATACTCCTCTGAAAATTACAAATTATATTAGGCAAAAATTACGAAGGCTAATTAACATGAATATGTGTTTGCACTGTTTCGATCTGCTTTACGACAACTGGCTAATGGACATTGAAGCATACAAAGTTTAATTTGTTTGATTTCATTAATTCATCTTTCATTTTGCATTATATTACAGAGTATTTTTTACTAGGCAAAATTACAAATTAGTTAATGAAATTAATGTTTTATTGGGTTATTTTAGGGGAAAAAATTAATCACTTTGGACAGATAGTTACAAAAAAAAAATATTTTTAACGGAATATTAAAATTATTTTATTTAAAAATAAAAAATAATGTAGAATCTCTCACTTGATAGAATATAAGCGTGTTGTAAATTAATTATTGTTAAAGAAGTATTAATAGGGGTGATATGGGAAAAATATGACAAAAATTGCTCAAAATTATTTTATATAAAAAAGTATAATTTAGGTGTATATGACATTAATGAGTTGCAAACATTATTTACTTTATAAAATATTGTTACGGACGGTTCTAAACCCTAGCTATTTACATACCGCCACACTGAGCACACACCCCACCCCTACGGCCAAGGCCAGGTTGTGTTCAGTGATCCACTCTCCATCTGTGTACCATCACCTTGGCACCCAGACGGAGACCACAGATCCAATATCAAACCACCAGCCCATACCCGCGGCTGGACATCTGTGTTCTACACCAGAACAGTGGCGCCGACCGTGGGGATCTGATAAACTTCAATTCCCGTGACCAATGAGGGTTAATACGCGAAGTACTAGTTGGCAATGGAGATGGTTCGAACAACCGGCGAGCAACACAACCACCCCTAAGAACCGCAAAGACACCGAGCGCCGACCAACCTCTCTACAGTAATGAGCAGACAACGAAGACCGGCTATCACAGCCGGAAGAACGCTGGAGGAACCTCGTGTCCCGAATCACGATCAACCCGAAAAGAAAACGAATCCGAGACGGTTCATCGGCCAGCCGCTGGGACATCGCCGTGAACCACGTAAATCCAACCTGTGTGTAAATCAGAAACCCCGACTGAATCCGACTTCCTTACACTCCATAACGGACTGACTCGCCATGATGAAACGCATCGAGAATATGGACAAACGGTATACTCTTCAATTTCAACGCATGGACGAGCGGAACCGGAGAAGGGAACCCGAAAACACCGCCTATGATCGGGAGGACAAAACATGGGAACCCGACCAGAAGGTCATAGTTCCCTCGGCAGCAGAGGACATAGACAATACAAGAAGGGCGGTCTCTTCCACCAAAGAATCAAGAAGGGGAAGTCGCCCCGATAGAAGTGGTCGTCCCGCCCCCCCACATGATTCTCGGCAAGGAAGATACGCCGAAGGAAAGGCCGGCAGCCCCTTTCATCATCCGAGATCCTCGTGGCATGTTTCCTGTGGAAGCCGAACCTCACCGATTCAGCAAGTACGACGGCTCACAGACCCAACGACTCATTTGGACGATTTCCAGACGATCATGATGTGTAGAGGTCTTGGAGAACCCATCATAAGTAGGGTTTTCGCCACAACCCTAAAGGGACCAGCCTTAAAATGGCTACAAACCCTGCCTCCAGGGTCGATAGCCAATTTTGATGACTTGGCAAAGGCTTTCGAGTTGCAGTCGCAACCAGCAGGAAGCAACCAAAGTCCCAGTACATCTTGTCTAAAATCAAGCAGCGGCCCGGCGAATTACTCCAAAGTTATTTGGATTGCTTTAACCATGCCGCCTTGCAGGTTCAGGGGCTGAATGAAAAAGTGCATGCCCACCTTCTCGCTGCCGCCTAGACAAGACAACTCGACCGGCGTAATCGTTCTTAAAACGCCGCCAAGAGCATTAACGACTTCATGACTCGGTCAAAGAAGTACTTGGAGATAGAACAAATGCGCCAAGCGAATGCGGTGCGGAAAGATTCTGGACAGAACACTCCGCCAAGGGATAAGAACCAGCCCAAACCGCAGCGTGACCGTCGAGGCGAGGTTCCGATAATAATTGTCTCGGTCCGATCCGAACAAAGGGAAAATACAAAGAACTACACCCCGTTAAATGTTTCAAGGTCCCTGGCTGTGGAGGGAAGTGGCATCTACTGAGATGCAGATGATCGATAGACCCCGGCCTGTTAGGCAACGAGCAAACACAGATCAATCCCGTTTGTTCCTTCCACAGAGTCCTGGACATTCTACGGATCGTGTTATGAGCTACGGACGCCGTCGAGAAATTCGTCAGGAAGGAAAGCCGCGTCAATATGTAATTCGAACACAGGGCGAAAGCAGAAAACGGGAGCTCGGCGGATATTATCCTATGGGACGCTTTCGTGAGGATGAACCTCGATCATGAAGATTTGAAGTCATGCAAAACCACCCTAGTCGGCTTTAACGGAGAATTGTCACCACCAAAAGGGTACGTAGACCTCCGACTCACACTCGAAACGAAGGAATCCTTCAAAACCGGACGAGTAAGATTTATTGTGGCCGACTTCCCATCTCCTTACAACATTATACTGGGAAGACCGACCATCCATAAATGGGACATGCTGGTCTCAACCAAGCACCAAAAAATAAAGATGGTGAACCATGACAACCGGGTCATTACTATCAAAGGCGACCAAAAAGAGTCGCGGCAATGTTATATAGATTCGATTAACAAAGGCGAGAGGGAAACAGAGCCCTTATCTGGGGCCGACGGGCGGAGTAGACGGAACAAACCGACGCCCAATAAATATGATTGAGTTAGACCAGCGAGAAGAAAAGGGAACGCCCAGGCCGGAACCGTGAGGGAGAATTGGAAGACCACGTGATCGGCAATAACCCGACCAAAGAACAAAAATAGGCGTGACGTTGAGCCCGAGTTTGAGGGAAAGGATGGAAGAATTGTTAGTACAAAACCGAGATGTTTTCGCTTGAGTGCGGCCAAAGTGCCCGGAATTGATCCAGGTTTTTGCCGCCACAAACTAGCCATCTGTCCGGGACTGCCTGTGGCCCGTAAGAAGAGAAAAAGGGCACATGATAGGCAAGTAGCTTTAAACCAACACATGGACGAGTTATTGGAGGTCGGTTTCATTAGAGAGATACAATACACTACTTGGCTTTCGAATGTAGTAATAGTGTTAAAACCGAATGGCAAATGACGGTTTTGCACGGATTATAAAGACTTGAATAAAGCATGCCCAAAGGACGCCTATGCAATGCTAAACATTGATCAGCTCGTGGATAACTCCTCTGGTTTTCAATTGCTGTCTTTCATGGATGCCTACTCTGGGTACAACCAGATCGCTATGCACCCAAATGACCAAGAGGCCACCGCTTTTATTACCGAAAGAGGGAACTACTGCTATAACGTAATGCCGTTCGGCTTAAAGAACGCCGGGCAACTTACTGCAGGATGATGAACAAAGTGTTTAAGGATCGATTGGCCACAACGTCGAGGTATACATAGACGACATGATCGTCAAATCACACGACTCGAAGAACACATCCGGATTTAGAGCAAACTTTCAAAAAGTTAAGAGACCATCAAATCCGCTTAACCCTACCAAATGTGCGTTTAGGGTGCCGGCTGGGAAATTCCTCGAATTCCTACTCACGAATCGAGGGATTGAGGCCAATCCGGATAAGTGCAGAGCGGTTCTGGAGATGCAGCTCCTCGGAACAAGAAGGAAGTCCAACAGTTGACAGGCCGGCTGGCTTCCTTAACCAGATTTTTATCCAAGTCGGCAGAAAACGCGTTGCCCTTCTTTAAGTTGCTGAAGAAACAGACAACAGGCGACTAGACCCCGGAGTGCGACGCCGCATTTAGAAAGATCAAGCAATGCCTGGCTACTCCGCCACTTTTCATATACTTATCGGTCTGGGAGGAAGCCGTAAGCTCGGTTTTGGTCCGAAAAGGCAACAACGGCCAGGAGCCCAAATATTTTGTAAGCAAAGCATTGAAGAGTTCGGAGCTAAGGTATCAAAAGTTGGAAAAGTTAGCTTTTGCCATTCTGACCACGGCAAGAAGACTCCGCCCGTATTTCCGTGCCCATAAGATCACTGGTCCGGACCAGCCAACCTATGCGACAAGTGTTACATGTTTGACTTAGCCTGCAGAATGATCGGTTGGGCCATAGAATTATCGGAGTTCGACATTACGTACGAAGCCCGACATGCTATCAAATCTCGTGCGCCGGCCGATTTCGTACGAGAATTAACCCCACAGATCGGGGACGTAGGCGCGCTAGAACCCCGGAAGATATACGTCGACGGTTCTTCCAATTCCAAGGGAAGCGGTGCAGAGTAATCATAGAAAATCCGTAAGGGGTCGCGATGGAACACTCTCTCAGCTAGATTTCCGACCTCAAATAATCAGGCCGAATACGAAGAACTCCTGGCCGGATTACAACAGGCCAAGGAGTTGGGGGCGCAAAGAGCGTCGGTCTTCACCGACTCCCAGCTCGTCTCTGCCCAGGTAAACGGTACATATCAAGCAAAAGGTCCCCTCATGGCGAAATATCTAAATAAAGTCAAACAGATACAGGCTGAATTCCAAGAAGTGACGGTCTCCCACATCCCGAGGGGAGAAAACGTAGTGGCCGACATCCTCTCCAAGTTAGCAAGCACTAAGGGAGCGGCTAACCACAGGACCGTGGTACAACAGAAGCTAGAGGAACCGACATGTATCATGGCCATATCCGCTGCGACAGACTGGAGGAAACCAATCGAAGATTACCTTGAACGAGGGATTGTCCCCCTCGAGAAAACCGAGGTCAGAAAACTCATTCGGGAGGCCGCGGTGTACACAATGGTAGACGATCAGCTCTACCGAAGAGGTCTGCACACCCCAATGCCGAGATGCTTAGGCACTAGCGAAAGCCGATACGTCCTGGGTGAGATTCATGAGGGGATCAACGGCCAACATATGGGAGCAAAGGCATTAGCAAGGAAGGCCCTTCGGGCCGGATACTACTGGCCAACCATGGAGGCAGATGTCAAGGAGTTCGTAAGGGCATGCGACAGTTGTCAAAAACATGCCAAAATAATATGGTCTCCGCCATCCGATATGGAGTACATTTCGGCTCCTTGGCCCTTTTACAAATGGGGAATGGACCTCCTTGGGCCATTTAAGCAGCGCCTGGGCAATTGCGATGGCTCATTGTAGCGGTTGATTACTTCACCAAATGGATCGAGGCCGAGCCTTTGGCAACCATTACTTCGGCCAGGGTTCGAAGATTTGTCCAACGAAGCATTTTTTCCCGATTCGGAATCCCGGCCGAGATCGTGGCAGACAACGGAACGCAGTTCACGGACAAAAATTTTAGGGATATGACGGCCGACCTCTAATCACACACCACTTCTCGTCGGTTGAACATCCTCGGCCAAACGGACAAGCCGAGGCGGCCAACAAAGTAATCCTGGACGGCCTCAAGAGGAAAATGAAGGAAGCGGACGACGGTTGGGTCGAACAGCTGTATAACGTCTTATGGGGAATTCGAACAATTGCACAGTCCGGAACTCAAGAAACCCCTTTCCGCATGACCTATGGGTGCGAGGCTATGATTCCGGTCGAGATTGGGCAGCCATCCTGGAGGAGGCTCAGAGTCCTGGAAGAGGGAGAAGGATCGAATTCCAGCGCTCTGGCAACCGAGCTAGAGCTCGTGGACGAGGTTAGGACCACGGCACATTGTCGTGATATCGCTACCAAACATCTGATGGCGGCTAAATACAACAAGAAGGTCAGACCTGTGGCTTTTGACCGGGGTGACCTGGACCTACGAAAGGCCGATGTGGGCAACAAGAATGCCAAGGACAGGAAACTGGCGGCAAATTGGGAGGGGCCCTACCGAGTCAAGGAAAAGCTGGACAAAGGAGCCTACGTTCTCGAAACCTTGGCAAGAAAGCCTGTTAAAAGGACATGGAACGCTGACAAGCTGAGGGTTTACTACAGTTAACCCCGGCCGTAGGAGGATCTCTTTGTTGGATGCTTGTTAGTGTCACTTTCATTTTCCCGCTTGTTTTGATTTCGCCATTTCCGGTTTCGCCATTTCTTTCGTGCAAGATTAGATTTTCAGCTCTTTAGAGCTTTTTACTTCTTGAATCAATAAATGGTTTATTAACCGAATCTTCATGTTAAGAATGCTTGGCAAATTTCGTTAAGTAGACTGACACCGGGTCCCGCTGTAACGCCTCAAATCCATCACCTGAAAACTTGGCCAAAATATTTGAAATATCTCCCACAAGGATAATCATTAACCAAATCATTCAAAAACATAACCGTTTAAAATAGAAATCATAACACAAAACCCAAAATATGTCTCCAAAATATTTCAGAGTTTAATACAAAGCGGAAGTCTTAGGGTCTTGGCAAATAGAAATAACATAACATAAACTACAGGAGTACAAAGAGCCTTCAAAGCTCACTCCATAGGTGCCTTCCCTTGCTCCTTACTAGGATATTCACCGAAAAATGTTAATATGGGATGAGATTTCCACATCTCAAGAACTCATCGAATATTCTACCGTACACAAGCAAATCATATATGACTAAAAACAAGAGATAATGAAATACATTTATTTTTGTATATAACTATATATATTCCAAAAGTTCTCATAAAAAGATTTTACAAAAACGTTTATCATTTAATCAACTTAAACCATTCAATATATAACATGCAGATGCAACCACCCTTATATCCTCTTCCGTCCTTATACCGCTGACTGGAGCCATAGGCTAACACATAGTCCAACAGAAACATATTCATGTGACTGAATTGTTCCAAGCTCACCAAAACTTAAGATATACCCGGCCAAAAGTATAGAGCTTAAGTATGGACTATGGCTCCCCTCCTTGTCTGAATAAAGGAGGTGTCACATGTCCCACAACTCCAATGTATTCCCGGCCAGAGAAAAACATGGAAGAAGGGGCCCTGAAAAATACCAATCCACTGTGCACCGAGTGGTGGCATAAAATCATAACATATCAGATTCCTCCAAACTCCATCCCATCACAAATACAACCGCCATGATAAATGCACTCATTCAAAAATAATGCATTACGCTTCCATTAATATCAAATAAAACCATTGAAATTCATGATCAATAAATAGTATCACTGTATGTATTCGTGAATAGTAATTTACCCTTCGTAAATAGTAAACAAGAAACAAGAAATGATAAACAAAACAAGAAATGAAATGTAAATAGTAAATAGTAAATAGTAAATAGTAAATAGTAAACAGTAAATAGTAAACAGTAAATAGTAAACAGTAAACAGTAAATAGTAAACAGTAAACAGTAAATAGTGAATAGTAAATTGGTATGTATAATACGTGCATTTAGTGCCATGTACAAATACAATCTAAAATTTCCACAGCAGAATCTTAAAACCTTACAACCCATAAAATATTGAATCATATATATATCAGTCTAAAATAAATAGTATAAGCATAAAAATATAATCATACATAATTCACAAGTATAAGGAAAATATCCGTAGTTACCCGTTACTTGCTAACTCTCAAATAATCACCAAAGAGCAACTACCGGTATCCCCAAATAATTACCACCTTACTCTCCTTCTCTCTTTCCTTCCTTTCTCTCTCTCTCCTTTCTTTCTCTCTCCTCTCTTTCCTTTCTCTTTTCTTCCTCTTCGCGTTTCACGTGTGGGTGCGTTGTGTGTGTATTTATAGTTGAGAAAAATGGGTCCTTAACCGTGATTTACACCTCTGGGTCATTCTACGTAATTTTCCCCGTGCCAAATTTTCAACACTTCCGACAGACATCACGTGAAGTTTGGAAAATATTTGCCCGTGGGTCCCACACCCTTTTGTCTTCTTTCCAATTCATTCCTTCTTCCGTGACTTCTTGCCTACACATTTATATAATATAATATAATATTAATATAATATAATATTATATTATTTCTGTTTGTCCTTTTCTTCTTTCTTTTCCTTCGTCTATCACTTCCTGCCAACAATATAATATAATATAATATAATATAATAATATTTTAATAAAAATAATATTTTTAACTGTATATTTATATATTTATATTTTACCCCATTTAAACCTCAAAATAATTAATATTATCCTATAAATACTTAATTACTATAAGAAAAATTGGGATGTTACATTTCTTCCCCCGTTAAATAAATTTCGTCCTCGAAATTTGCTACCGGTTTAATTCTTAGTAATACCTCAAGGAACCATTGTAGCGAGTTTCATTTCTTTACATCCCTTTAAGAACTCAAGTTCTAGAGATTTTCTCATTCGAGTTCTATCCTTGTCTATCATGTGCCCGAGCTTCTCTAATCTAAGTTTTCAAACAAAGATTCCTCTTGACTAGCACTCGTAACCAACAAAAACTATTTGACTTAATCGGCCTAGAGTTGTGAACCATTCTTATCGGCCGTTTTGGTATCATCATAATCACCAACCGCACCTACCTTTCAATTCACTATTCAAATGAGTTTCTTAAAATGGTAAGTGATTCAAAAATAAATATTCTACATACATTTGGCAAGGCTTAGCAAACAAGTGTGCATACAACAGTTTCTGACCTTCTCTAGCTTTATGCTACTTCCACTATACGCATGATTCAAAATTCATTTCCAGTGTTGGTCTTATAGGAATCCTTTCCATGAGACAACATAGTTCAGGTATGACTACTACAAATTAATCTTAAATCCTATTAAAAATATTTTGTTCAAAAACTTTCAAATATAGCAAGTGCACTAGCAAGATCAAAATTCAATTTTTCAAATATACTCAGGAACCAGACAACTGTTTTAAATGGTCATCGACTTTGAATATAATCCAGGCTTCAACTTATACTACTCAACTTTCATAGAATACTCAATTCCTTCTTCCTAAGGGAATATTCTGAGATTAAAATCATCTTCTACATTAAATAAGCAACTAGTAACCTTCAAATACCTCATATACATTGATACCTCATTCTAGTTTCCTTAATGCATTCAATCAACTAGTACCATATTCTAGTACCTCAATTTATTTAATCAATTAAACGCCTAAAGAATCAGTTCAATCTATCAAGTCGAATTCTAATGTCACATTTCGATTGGTAGCAATCTTCTAGAAACCTAAACAAATTTCAAGTTCATCATCCTAATTCAAACCTTCATCCATACCCAATATTCATGCTAAAATCATTATGATTCATAGTATAACATTCAAGAACTATCCTCAAATATTCCCAAAAGTGGCAATCGTCAAATTACAAATTAACTCTCGAAACCTCAATATCAGCTAGGCTGAGATATCATATTTCCTCAATAATACCCATAGTACATTCTAAAATCATAATTCACAATTCCTAGACTAATCTTCAAAACATTCAAATATTATTCTCACAACCTTAGTATTATGCACATGTTTCTAATTCAATTCACAATATCACAAAGACAAATACTAAACATCATTCGTTCACTTCATAGTTAACTATCAATCATACTTAAATAACATACTATCATTGTAGCATCAATCACCAGGTTTACACAATTCATACTTTTATGAATTAGACATACTATCTTAGCTTAGATTGAATATCCTACATTCGTAATAACATCCCCTTGGCATTCCTAAGGATCACCATTTTTCATACCTTTCCAGAAATCTCCTAACATGCATTCATCTAGAAGGAATCGGTCTCTTAATGATTTCTAACAAATTCATAGAATTTTACGGATACTCGTGGAGTGAAGGATGCTCTCCAATTAGATAAGACTAAAATGTGATCATTCTAAATCTTCTAAGATCCTCTCTAATTACCATATTTAATGCCAACATGACATCTCGAATTGGCAGTATACTCCAAGTCAAATTACCTAGGGACAAGATCATAAATAATTACCAGACGGAGTACAAACGGCCAAACGGTGCAAGTCTAGCAATTACTAGGTTGCATTAGGTTGCATTAGGGTGCGGCGTTGTAAAGTTCCGCGTGATCAAAAGTTTACACGGTTTTGAGCTAACGACATATTAGGATATGGCGCTGCTCAATTTCAAAAATAAAACGGTATTACTTTGAGTTATAAAACGTGGAAGACAAAGGTACCGTTTCATACATTCTCAAACTTCCGAGAATACCAGTTTACTTTCTTACGTTTCCCTTCGTTCATCTCTTTCTCCTTACTACTTTTTACTATCTTCAAACATGGCAGTCCAAGCAACTACATTCCCACTTCCGATTCATACAACCCTTTCTTTCTTGAAGCTTTACTAAATGACAATCGCCTAACATGTTGGCTGACTTGTCTAACAATGCAACAATTTCCTATTCTTCTTTACTTTCTCAGAATCCCTTAGAAATGAATGTTCCTCCTTCTGCCTCAATAATTCATGTTCCAACTTCTCCTCCGAGGGTTCAAGATTCTAACCCTATGATTACTAACAGAGAAGAATCAAGCAGTCCATCAAAGCGACCGTCAAGAAATGTCGTAATATGGCGTAACTTATGGAGTCTACGAGACCTTCTCCACCAAAGAATCCCGCTTCCAACCCGTCCAAAACCACCAATCCTTTCTCATGTAGTTGCCGCCACGTTTTACGGGAGATCATCCATACAAATGGACTTCAATATCATAAACTTGAGGTTCATGGGAGAATAGGTATGATATGTCATGCTATCTTTCACCAAGATGTACAAAGAGGTTCTTCCAATGTCGATAATCTTCAAATGTTTGATTTTAGTAATAAAAATATAGAAGAAATCAAACATTTCCTAGAACAAACATTGCTCGTACCAAAAATCATTAGGTTATGTCTTGGTGTCGATCCCTTATCTCGCCTATTATGAAGCTCTCTCGTATTGGTTTAGAATGGACTATAAATCAAAATGAAACCCTCGTAGTTCATTCCCAATCAACACGAGAGAATATATCTTCTAAAGGAAAAGAGCCCGCGGTTGAAAATAATTTACCAAATGATTATTCAACCTTCGCTTTGAGTGAAGCATATAGTAAGCAGGAGTTGAACAACGCCGAGAATAAAATCAATGTCACCGAAAGATTTTAGTGATCTTTTCCATCTAACCCTTGAAGAGGCAAGCCAACAAATTAATTTGAAAAGAACTGCCATAAAAGGAATATATCGAAGGAACGGGTTAAAAAGATGGCCACACAAAAGCTTCAATGTCTTATGAGGCAAGTCTCTATTCTGAGAAAGAAATTACCTAATCGAAATCCCACATCAAGAGCTTCCATTCAAGATAAAATTAGGTTGCTTCAGAATGAGATGGTCCAGATTTGTGGCGGGGTTGTACCAACTGTTGCTCTTACTACTTGAAATAATATTGTCTTTTCTTCTTAGTCTTCTTGTTTCTGATTGCACCTTTTATTCTAAGGTTTATGCGTCCTTTCAAATTTGAATATTTTTCCGCCAAATCTAATTTATCACATCAGTATAAGCTCAAGCAGGTAATTTTAAATTATTGTCAAAACTTATGTTCTAACCGAACTTCTAAATTAGCAGATAATTCTATTACCAAAATTTCTTTTCTAATTCCAACTTGTCACTCAGAATTATCCAAATTTTCATTATGAATACTATTCACATCATCCTGTGCATACTAGCCAAAAGCCAAAATTTCTACTCGTATAATAGAACTCGTAAGGTACGTTGAGGGGTAAGCCTCCATAAAAAATCCTCATCATGTTTTCAAAATAACTAAGTTTTGTTAAATCCCTTTTTCCAAAAACCTTGTCCAAATTGATGCTCTGATTTCTTTCACTACAAGGAAAAGAATTTATCATTTTTATAACTTTTCACAAAATCCTTAGATTCTCGACAGCCGCATATACTACAACATACCGAATTTATATATATCTACTAGCATATTGGATAATTAAAACTATATTAGTATACTTTTCTAATATTGCCATCAATTAACTATATAAATTAGCTAGATAAGTGTAAATCTAGTGGAGTCTCTTCGTACATTTACAATGGTAACTAATTGAATAACCACCAAATAAAGGTTTAGCCTCTCGAACCACTTTTCTAGACACCAAAGGTTACTAAAAATGTTCCTCTCCTTCTAAAAGGAATTTTGCCTACGAATTCAACATCTAATAGATTTTATCTTCTACTTACCATCTTTCGCTATACTGCTCTTAATACGAATTTAATCTCTCGTCACCATCTTCAAATCATAAATCTTCATATCGATCACTTGAACATTTTGGATTAACCCATTTTTTTTCCTATAATAAATATCACAATAAAACTTAGGCAAATAAAATCTAAACTATAAAGGGAAGTGCACATGTTATGATATTTAATTTGCCATGACCTCTAAAAGTTTAAAGAAATCATTTTGAAAAATAAAAAAATTGTCATGGAACGTTTAGCTCGATACCAAAAATGTAACGCCTCAAATCCATCACCTGAAAACTTGGCCAAAATATTTGAAATATCTCCCACAAGGATAATCATTAACCAAATCATTCAAAAACATAACCGTTTAAAATAGAAATCATAACACAAAACCCAAAATATGTCTCCAAAATATTTCAGAGTTTAATACAAAGCGGAAGTCTTAGGGTCTTGGCAAATAGAAATAACATAACATAAACTACAGGAGTACAAAGAGCCTTCAAAGCTCACTCCATAGGTGCCTTCCCTTGCTCCTTACTAGGATATTCACCGAAAAATGTTAATATGGGATGAGATTTCCACATCTCAAGAACTACTGAATATTCTACCGTACACAAGCAAATCATATATGACTAAAAACAAGAGATAATGAAATACATTTATTTTTGTATATAACTATATATATTCCAAAAGTTCTCATAAAAAGATTTTACAAAAACGTTTATCATTTAATCAACTTAAAAAATACCAATCCACTGTGCACCGAGTGGTGGCATAAAATCATAACATATCAGATTCCTCCAAACTCCATCCCATCACAAATACAACCGCCATGATAAATGCACTCATTCAAAAATAATGCATTACGCTTCCCTTAATATCAAATAAAACCATTGAAATTCATGATCAATAAATAGTATCACTGTATGTATTCGTGAATAGTAATTTACCCTTCGTAAATAGTAAACAAGAAAACAAGAAATGTAAATGAAAAAAGTAAATAGTAAATAGTAAATAGTAAATAGTAAATAGTAAATAGTAAATAGTACATAGTAAACACAGTAAAATAGTAAATAGTGAATAGTAAATTGGTATGTATAATACGTGCATTTAGTGCCATGTACAAATACAATCTAAAATTTCCACAGTAGAATCTTAAAACCTTACAACCCATAAAATATTGAATCATATATATATCAGTCTAAAATAAATAGTATAAGCATAAAAATATAATCATACATAATTCACAAGTATAAGGAAAATATCCAGAGTTACCATTACTTGCTAACTCTCAAATAATCACCAAAGAGCAACTACAGGTATCCCCAAATAATTACCACCTTACTCTCCTTCTCTTTCCTTCCTTTCTCTCTCTCTCCTTTCTTTCTCTCTCTCTTTCCTTTCTCTTTTCTTCCTCTTCTGCGTTTCACAGGGGTGCGTTGTGTGTGTATTTATAGTTGAGAAAAATGGGTCCTTAACCGTGATTTACACCTCTGGGTCATTCTACGTAATTTTCCCCGTGCCAAATTTTCAACACTTCCGACAGACATCACGTGAAGTTTGGAAAATATTTGCTCGTGGGTCCCACACCCTTTTGTCTTCTTTCCAATTCATTCCTTCTTCCGTGACTTCTTGCCTACACATTTATATAATATAATATAATATTAATATAATATAATATTATATTATTTCTGTTTGTCCTTTTCTTCTTTCTTTTCCTTCGTCTATCACTTCCTGCCAACAATATAATATAATATAATATAATATAATATAATATAATAATATTTTAATAAAAATAATATTTTTAACTGTATATTTATATATTTATATTTTACCCCATTTAAACCTCAAAATAATTAATATTATCCTATAAATACTTAATTACTATAAGAAAAATTGGGATGTTACACCCGCGGCCCGTGTACGTCAATCAATGAGGCCGCTGTCATCAGCCCTCCAATTAACACCACACAAGGCGGCTGTTTGCAGCCGTGGTTTATATTTGATGCATCAAAATTAACACCGAGATAAGAAGGCCGATAGCCATACCGGACCCTGATCAGGTCCAAATGCTTGAATCAACGTCGTCTTGACGACATCGACCAAGCATGTGATTATCCGCGCTTATTTTGGTTAGATACGGGAAAGCAACTCCTGGACCTCGTAGCGAGGTATACGCAAAGCGTAAGGACACCCCTACTAATGCACCTGGTCCACTACACCAGAAGAGTACTAAGCGGACTCTGATTATTAAAGGACCTCGGCCTGGTCTAAAACTTAACTACGTGCAGTGTCTGCGTTAAAGTTAAAAAGTACGGATAAAATACTTAGGTGAATTCGCATTCATTGCATTCATTGAAGTTAAAAGTCTGTAAGTACACCAGATCGGCATCCAACGCCGTGAAACAAAATAAAATAAAATAACAAGTTTAGCTTGGAGGGGCAGCCTCGTCTTCAGGC
The DNA here is from genome assembly GCA_025563575.1 of Acacia pycnantha. Lineage (NCBI taxonomy): Eukaryota > Viridiplantae > Streptophyta > Magnoliopsida > Fabales > Fabaceae > Acacia > Acacia pycnantha. The sequence continues at coordinate 823,647 of JAMWYP010000118.1, forward strand.
GACTCGTCGACGTCCGGCTCGACCCCCGAAGCATTCACCCCACCATCTGGTTCCGAGTGGCTGGCTTCCTGGCCAAAACAGTTCCACCGCGGCGTAAGAAGGCGGCGGAACAAGGATGCCATCCCCGATAAAGGAGCGACAGCCATAACCTCGACGTTCACCTGAACCCCGGGTTCGAGAACTGGAGTTGGGCCGAGCCGCCCAAGCAAGCACCGTTCGGGCGGCTTTCTTCACCGCAGCCACGGCCTTTTCATAAGCAGTTCTCATCCCATCCAGGTCACCTCGGGTGTCTTCAAGCTCCTGGGCAAGGACGGCGTGTTGCTGTGTCAAGTTCTTGGTCGATTCAACCTCAAGCAGATGAGCCGACTTCAAGCTGTCCAGCTCAGAGCGGCCTTTTTCCAGTTCGGACTTGGTGTGCCGTAGCTTCCTCGGCCCGACGCGAAGCATCTAAGGCTTGTTCTTTCGCCTCCTCCGACTGTCGCCTTTCCTCGGCGAGCCTCCTAGCTTTCTCTTGAGCCGGGAGTCGGAGTCGGTGGTCGACGTTGGACATCCCTACCGATTTGACATATTCCCCCTTAAGATGAAGGTAGGCTTGGGATACCCCGACAGCCTTGCAGAGCTGAAGCATCACGCGGCGAACCTCAGTCTCTTCTACCGGAGCAAGGGGAAGATAGTTCAGATACGCCGGAGGAGGGAGGAAGGCGGCGGCCATTTGCTCAGGTATGCCTTTCTCCCAGGCCAGGCTTCGAGGAAGCTCTCCAGACACCACGGGAACGGCCAAAGCGGATGAAGGCGCGTCAGAAGAGGACAATCCTTTACCCTTGTCAGCTAGGGGGGAGGGTGTCCCGACAGGTTGGGCGGGACGAGGTGGAGTTTTATCACCGACCTTAGCTCGTTTGGGCCGCCGCGGCAGCATCGGGGCGTTTCCACCAGCTTTCGACGGGCGGCAGGAGCTCGCTTCCGAGACGCCGCAGGAGGCACCACGGATGGCGGCGCTCCGCGCTCGGCCTCAAATACGCTGTGTAGTCCGAGTCGCCTCCATACGTTGTTCTGCACAAACAAAGAAGCGTAAGTAAATACATAAGAGAAATAAAAGCAAAGGAAATACAAAGACCTAGCACGATGAAGAGAAAGGCCGTACTGAATTCCCTAACATAGACGGCTGCACTCCGCACCCCGTTCTCCCGGCTTTCCGAGTAGCACAAACAGGCTCGTCGCCTTTTGGAGGGTGCAGTTCACACCCGGGAAGGGATGGCACCTTTAGACGGGCCACATCGGCCTCCGACAGTAGAGAGCGGGTGCTCAGAACTTCGTGTGTCACCCAGGGATATCTATTCCTAAGGTCAAGAGGGGACTGTTGGAATCCGCATCCGACGTAGAAGCACGGAGAGGAGACGACGACTCCATTTACCTATAACCAAACAAAGAAAAAGAGAAACGCTATGGTCGAATCGGGAGCAATACGGTTCACTAACGTTAGGTTGCAAAAAGACTGGGAAAGCAACCCACGATGGTGAGGACCCGGACACCTACGGCAGACCTCAGGTGCGTTCCCATAATCCAATAACAACTCAATGGGTAGCGATCGCGTAAGGCCACATCATCAGACGGATCTATGGGTTGTTTTGAAGATGAAGAACGTTTCCGTCTACCCATCAAAGGCTCAGACCTATACAGTTACCACAGTGGTAATTAGAAAGGGAACAAGGCTAGAACTAAGGGGGCATTGACTACTGGCGAATCCCAAGCGAAACTTATGGGGTTAACGATACTACTCTCAAAAACGCTCATCCAGCTAACCCAGGAAAACCAAGACTCAGAAGACAGGAAAGCACAAGAAATTGAAAATGGGCGTACAAGTGAAGGAGAAAAACCACGTGCCAGAGAAAAAATAAATTACCTGTGCGATGGTCGAAGGCGAAGAAAACCAGGTAGAAGTTGTTCCTACGCGAATGCGGGATGGTGGTGCGTAAATGCGAGAACAATAACTTGCCTTGTTTGGAGTTTGGTGTAAATAGGACGATTTTCGGAGAAGCAAAGGAAATGGCGAAGGGAACTTCGGTGTGGAGAAATGAAATGGTGAAATAGGAAAGGCCAAACGACTATTAAAGAAGGAAGCTCAAAGAAATTCAATCGGCAGGGACGGGGCGTCTTTTCAAACCCGATAGCGAGGCGCGCACGACGTGCCGAGAATCATTAAATGCGCACGAAACCCGGGGGCGGCGGGGCGTGACGAATGAAACGTTCCCCCAATCCACGGGCGCCAGATGTCAAATGTGATCATTTCAAAGCCAGGGAAACACTTCCCAAGAGTCATACCTGTGCATACCAGTCGCCTCGGATTTTAGATCGTTGGTTCATACCACGCCATAGTCTGACGAGACAATACCACGCCGGACAGACGTCGATGTTCCCAAACCTCCTAAAGGGAGAATTTAGATTGACCAAACCGAGGCGGTGTGGACGTAAGCAAATGCGCAACGCATCGGGGACTCGCGGCATATCATATACCCCGGCGGTCCAAGAGCTTGAACTACCTGGGCCGGGGGCTGCTTATTACGGACTCGCTCGAGGCCCATAAACGATAAGGCCCAACTACGGGTGACGCACTTTTGGAATCGCGGTTAATCAGGAGGATCTAAACCACCCGGAAAGATAGATGCAGATCGGAGGGCGTTAGAGAGAATCCAGCTAGGCGGTTACAATTCTATCAGAATACCTAGCTAGATCACCCCCACCTGGGTATACTTATAAATACCGAGGTAGTCATCCAAGGTACACAGGGTTCTAAACCCTAGCTATTTACATACCGCCACACCGAGCACACACCCCACCCCTACGGCCAAGGCCAGGTTGTGTTCAGTGATCCACTCTCCATCTGTGTACCATCACCTTGGCACCCAGGCGGAGACCACAGATCCAATATCAAACCACCAGCCCATACCCGCGGCTGGACATCTGTGTTCTACACCAGAACAAATATATAGGTGTATTATTAAATTATTATTGAGAAAGTATAAATAGGGGTATTATAGGAAAAAAAATGAAAAAAGTTAAAACTTGCTCTTATAATTAGGACCAAAACCAACTCTAAAATTTGTTCCTATAATTAGGACCGGAGGGAGTAAATTTTATCCTATTTTCTATTTACCTATAAATAACTCACTTCTTCCCCTACTATTCCAACAAACAACATTAAAGCTGCTCCAATAAGAAGACAGACAATGTTGATTAGGATCGCCCACGAGGGAGATTATTCATTAATACCACTAAAAAGCAGCGGAGGGAGTATTGATTAGTTTTATTGCATTGATGATGTTCTGTACCAACTATCTCTCTTTTGCCACCTAATCTAATCATCTTATCGTGTACTTTCTCTAATCTTAATTATAGAATATTCTTTTCAGTCCTAATTATATGAATAATTTTGTAATATAAATTATACTACAAAAATATTTTTATAATTAAAACCGGAGATAGTGATATTTAGGAGTTGATTTTTATCATAATTACAAGATAAAATTCTAATTTAAAAGAACCATGCATTTGAAAGAATTTTGTTAAATTTTTTATAAGCAATGCTAAAATTATCTTTTGGCAAGAAGTTAAAATCATTTCGTTGAGTTATTTGTAATTCAGTATAATATTTTCACTAAAAATAATTATTTATAACTCATGTCTTCTGAATAATTATCCATTTATTTATTCGTTAAATTATTCTGGGTAGTTCTGGCCAAGATTTTTTAGAAAAAGAAACTTCTGGATATTGGATAATATTTCGAGCAAATTAAGGATAACATAAAAATATGAAAGTGGGGGTGGTATATAAAGAAGATTCATTTCACTGGCGTCAGTCTCGGAAACAAGTCTACGTCAAAAGCCACAAAATCTGAAAGGATTTCCTGGGCCTTCCACGTGTCGTTTTCCTGGCCACAATATCAAAAGTGTGGGGGCATGAATGCCGACGTGGTAAAGCTGGTCGAAAATATCCTCTCCCCATTAATATAATAAACAATGGCCCAGATTCAACCACGTCACCTACTCCCTAGAGCGGCCCAACAAGGGCCCACCTTTTGATCACGCCCCAACTGACACACCCACAGAGAGAAATAGATTTCAATGGGAGATATTTTTAGCGGTTTTCGCGGTCGTGAGCGAAAACTGGTTTTCAAAGAATTCAAATCCCTCTCTCTCTTTCGTCTTCCACTCAATTTTTGCGGACTTTTCAGATTTTTTCTTTTTTATGTTTGTTTAAGGATGGGGTAGAGTTTGCTTCATATTCATTAATTTTCTGATTTTCTATTCTTCTTAGCTTCATTTTGCGGCTCCTGCTGTTCCTTCATTCTATTTGTATGGTTCTGAAATTTTGACTTCTGTTTCATGCGTCTCTGTTTTTTCTGGTTGTGCTTGGAGTCGTGCTATGCTCTTTGAGAATGGGTGAAGTGGTCGTGCCGACGGATGAACCGGGAATGGAGATGGAGGTCGGGTTGGAGACCGAGGAGGATCAGAGCAAGAAGATTGTACGCTGGGAGAAGTTTTTGCCTCAGATGGTGCTTAGAGTTTTACTTGTGGAAGCGGACGATTCTACTCGTCATATTATCGCGGCCCTTCTCCGGAAATGCAGTTACAAAGGTATTTTTACTCTCCGTTTTCTAGAGAACGTATATTTTGATCCTAATTAAATGACGTCTTCGTTTTAATTAAGAGTCTGTTCCGGGCATTGACTCATTGAGAGCAGACGAAGACTAAGAAGACTTTAGGATAGCACGTCAGATCAACTACTTAGAATACGCTACCATCTGTCTTCGACTCCGGGCTTATAGCTGGCTTCGATGCAGTTCTAGCTGGCACGAAAGTGTAGCTACTTTGCTTCTATTTCCTATTAATAGTTGCCCTCGTTTTGCTGTTCAAATGTACGATCCACTTCACTATCGATTCTATCTGTGGATTTTTGCTTTTTATAGCGTTCATTTCTGGATGTTTCTTTCATTGTAACTTTTTTGACAAGGTCAAAGTATATCAAAAGATTTGGTTGTTAATAGACAACAGCCTTACATAGTGGGATAAGGCTTGCTGTTGTTGTTGATGTTGTGTTGTGCCCCCTTATTTGCAATAAATTGACATAAATCTCTTTGGAAATAGACGAGGTAAATTTATGTTAAATTAATGTCTTGTAGGAGATAGTATATATTTAGGAGAAAGTATGCTTGTATGGTCGTATAGGGCTTTTTGTAGTTTCATTGCTTACAAAACCAGCCCTGCTTTCCCTATTATTACTGTTAGTACATGCACTAAATATCTATTCTTTATTCTCTTATCATCTCCGGTCTTTGACCTTTTTATATGTGAATGGGGCATTTAAACAGCTGCTAACGCTTCAAATCATTGTGAACTTCTGTTGGATCTTGGGATGGACTCTGTTTAAGTTAGAATATAAAAGAAGTGGTTTTTGGCCGCCTGTGATAATGGAGCCCTGTTTATGGTCTATATATTTTGGCAGTCGTGTTTTTTACTTTTAAAATATTCATTAATTTTTAGGTATGTTTTATTTGAGTTGACACAGTGATCTGATTACCTGATTTTTTATGTTAGTACATCTCATTGCTTAAGTACTTTTCTCCTTTGTTGTTGGGAACTAAAGTACATTTCCTTGCTTTAATTATGTTAACTGCACTTATTTACCCATTACTGAAGGTTTGGGAAACACAAAGAGGACAAACTCTTTGATGTCATGTTTTGCAATGATTAATTTTGAGCAAACAATTTACCTCTATCCATTTTTGGTGGCACAAAAAAAAAAATCAGGGCCCCTTTTGTTGTTATAAAGAAGGTATTGTCTCAGGAGGATCACTTTAAAAAATGTTTGAAAGGTTAGAGGGCATTGTTAAAAATAGTTCCTTCAGGCTGGGATCATTGGTAATTTTACATTTTCAAAATTTTAATATAAAACACTTTTGAACTTCATCTATGAGGTAATTTTTTTTCCTTGCAGTTGCTGCCGTTCCTGATGGATTAAAGGCATGGGAGACACTGAAGCGGAAAGCTTCTGAAATAGATATCATATTAACAGAAGTGGAGTTGCCATCAATATCTGGATTTGCACTTCTTACTTTGATCATGGAACATGATATATGCAAGAACATTCCTGTCATAAGTATGTTAAATTGAATGGTGAGCTGTCGTAATAAATTATCTTGTTTAGTTTGATGAGTCTAATGGGCTTGGGTTTATTTTCATGGTTGTGCAGTGATGTCTACACATGATTCGGTTAGTTTGTCAGTGAAATGCATCTTGAAAGGTGCAGCTGATTTTCTCATAAAACCTGTTCGGAGGAATGAGCTGAGGAACTTGTGGCAACATGTATGGAGAAGACATGAGGCATGTCTTATCCTTCAATCTTTTAGTTCTAATACATCAGTATTTTTTCTTTTTCCTTTTGCATTGGCTTGCTCATGTGACATATATTTATATGTTTTTTTTCTTTTGTTTACTTGTATATTATTTATCCAAATTAACCGGCAACCTCAAACTTTACCATTTGCGCAGAAAAAACTGGAAACTACTTCTGAAAACAATGCTGCCAGCAATCATTCTAGTGGTTCTGTGGCTTCCACGCAGAAAAATAATGGACGACCTGAGAAAGGGAGTGATGCCCAAGTAAGGTCCCGCTTCCCCCTTGCCAAGTAGACCCATGTTTCTGTTAGCATAAACTAGTAAAGTTATTCATAGATATGTCAGCCTTTCAGGTTATTGTCTGTTCTGTGTGAAATGGGGCCGAAACTGTTAATTGATATATGTAAAAGCCACTTATAGCTTGAGGAAAATTACCTGTTAAGATTAAGTTGGCTTCATAAAAATTCACGTAGAGGCTACATGTTTTGCCAACTCTTCTGCAGAGCACTTGTACATCGCCATTTTCGGAAGCTGAGAGTGCATACATGCAAAATATGCAGGATACATCCCATCCGAAGAGTTCTTCAAATTTGAGCGACATTGACAAGGTACAGAATGAAGACTCAACCATATTGGGTTTGGAAAAGCAATCAGTCGAGCTTAAAAATGAAACTGGAGGTATGAAAATTCATCTTTTTATCATCAATCTTTGATACAAGCTTCTTATTCTCTTCTTTCTTGACAATTTTAGCATCTCACAGGTCACAACATATTTGTCACAGATAAGTCAGGGGCATTGTTATCACCGGCTGCAAATTGTGACAAGAATTTTAAATCGACAGATTTTGGGCAGGATCAAGGACATGATTGTGCTGAAAAGGAGAATCAAGTTGAAGTTCTTAGAGCAGAGTCAAGCAGAGAAAATCATAACATGGATACAGAGATTCATGAATGCAACAATGAACTGGTAGAACCCTCTAGAGGAGCTATGGATTTGATTGCTACGTTCAATAATCTACCAGTAAAGTATGATGAAAGCTGTAATGTCAGTGGTAGTGGTGCAAAGAAGTTTGATTTTGATCCACGATTGGAGCTTTCTCTAAGACGTGATTTTCCTGGAAGCTCACCTAAACAAACAATTGATGAAAAACTGGCCTTGAACCATTCAAAAGCTTCTGCCTTTTCTTGGTGAGTCCACTATTTGCTAGTGTTTTTGTGAGTTCTCAACTGATTTCAAAGCAGAGGACACAGTTGTCACATAGTGTTTTCCTTGAGCTATCAGATGAAGCAATTTCAATCAGCCTAGATAATGTTGAATTTTTCTTGCCTTCTATCCGCATTTTGCTTTATTTATCCTTCACTCTTGTTTACTCTGTTCTACTTCTACCTCTAGAGGTAGTGAGGGTAGACGCTGACTAAAGGGTAGATTTACATGTGGAGTAAAATATTCTTGAGAGCCCGAGATTAGTCTAGAATCTACCTGATAGGAGCTGACTGAACGGCATACATTTCTTTGCATCTGAAGAGAGCATATTTATGAAGTGTTTTAATTTCATGTAGTTGCAATTTGACCAATTTCTAGAAGATATTGTTAAATATCTTCTAGTAAAAAAAACATATTGTTAAAAATCAAGGGAGTTTGGTTTCTCATAAGGCAACTTTTGTTAATTTTAAGATTACACAAGTGCCATTTACTTACATTTCTGCTGTGGTTGGTCCCCTCAAAAAAAGGGCTGATGTTTCTTCTTTTATCGTTAGAGAGGAGAAATGAAGAATCACGAAAGCATTTATATTAGTTTTTCTAATGCGGATGCAATAATTCTAGGTTACTATATCACAGGACTTTTGGTTCTATGACAATCATATTTACAGGTATAGCGGGTGCAAGTTTCCATCACCATCTGGAAGCTCTGCTAAAGCAGGTGGCCACAATGGGAATTCTCATGAAGCCAGTAAATTATCTATAAATACTGTTGACACTTTCCGTCAATATGGTAGCACGAATCATAGTTCAGAGAATATGGGGACCCTTGCCATTGGTCAATCCGGTCAAGTTGAAATACAATTGCCAAACAGCCAACTTGGACCATTTCCTGCTACTGGTGTTGCTTCTGATAACAAGCCTACTGGATCCGAATATGTTTTTCCATCTATGCTCCAAACACAATCTGATGTTCATTCCACATGGAGTCCAAAACCTAACTTCCCAAAAGAGAGTTCTCCTTCTCCCATTCTCGCGGGTAACTCTTTCCAGTCCAATCCTGAGAGTCACGAACAACGTTTTCACTGTTCTGATGATGCCACCTATACTTCTCGTGATAAAATTGCAAATGAAAAATGCAATTTGGATCCTGCGAGGCAACATTCTTCTGCTGTTGATCAGAGCCCAAGCAATGCCTCTTGCCATGACACTGCAAATCAGAACAGTAAGGATGATAATAATACCAGTGCACATATACTCGCATGCAAAATTGATGGAAATGCTTCTTCGGCTGCAGTAGTTGAGAGCAAAAATTACGGGGACAGCGGCGATCATATTAATAATGGATTTAGAGGGACAGATTCTCATTGTCCCAGCCACAGAGAAGCTGCTCTAACAAAGTTTCGGATGAAGCGGAAAGAGAGGTGCTATGAGCAAAAGGTACTGCAACAAATTCTTCAGCTACTTCTAGAATGAGACACCATATGTTCAATTTTCACTTCTTGATGCCATTAGCAGTTCCTACCAACTCCAATAGCTTGCTTCACTATGGCCCCAAGGGATTAAAAATTAAGAAAAGAGCTTGTTTCACCGCATATCTCATGATCCTGAATCTGATAACGTTCTTGTCTAACTCACATATTAGACGTATTGATTCAAACTTGTCTGCAGCATTGTTAGATTATGAATGCTCATTTTTTCCTTTTACAGGTCCGATATCTAAGCAGGAAAAGGCTGGCAGAGCAGCGTCCGCGGGTTAAAGGGCAGTTTGTACGCCAAGTACATAACAACAATCATCCTGTTGCTGATGTTGATGGTGGTTCCTGATGTTTGTCCTATTTCTTCTCTATTAAGTTTCTGGGAGCTCCACATTCATTTCTGGAAACTTTATTTTAAAAAAATTTGTTTGTGTAGCGTGAGGCAAGAGTGTAGGATGTTAACTTAGCAGGCAATGGGTAGTGGTTTCGCTGTTAGTGGTTTTCATTTAGCTGGTTAGTCAATGATAGTTTTAGCTTTGTAATTATCAAGTGGGATTGCTGGGATTTGTTTAATCTTCTTATTTTACGTAATTGTATATGTTTCCTTTTGATGAATACTGCTAATATATGCCCATGTGTTAGATTTCTTATCATGCACTATTCTAGTAATATGAGCAAACGATTTCTTGCTTTCAAATTGCTGTACATAACTGATAATTGAGTAAAATTATCTGAACACAATTTACCTAATAATACAAATAAATTTTATTTTTAAGTTGTGTGTATATATTTTGCCACTTTTGAACCATTTTCCACTTCCACGGCATTTGTTTACAGACTTTTGCTTTTCCTTGTGGACCTGAATCCTTTCGGTTATGTCAGCTTGATATGTCTAATTATGGAGAGAAAATGTTAGGGGGAAATTTTTTCAAAAATAATACTCCCACCAGTTCAAATATAAGACAAAATTTATAGTATAAATTGCATTATAAACTTTATCCTATATTTAGGATTGGAGGTAGTACTATTTTTTTTTCCAGTCATTTTTGAAAATTTTCCTTCTAGTATTATCTCCTTCCTATTTTCTTTCCATCTAAATATAGGATTAAGATTTTTTTTTTTTTTTTGGTGGAGGAACGTTGTATGCATTTTTCATGCTATTCCTGCAAACCCACATCACATTAAATTGTAAACTATGCTGTTCCAATTATCAAAATCTGTCTCTCCACGTCTCTGCACCCACTCTCCTATATTTATATCATGAGTCTTAAATCAGAATGGTTACCTTGAAAGAGGGCCTTATGAGTCATAGGTGTTCTAACTCTAACTACTCGTTTTTAAAATGTGGTCCTCTCAAGAATTTATACCCATTATAATTTGCAAATGTGTTTTTATTGAGAACCCGATATTCACAGGAGGGCTACTTATGGAGAATTTTGAACAACGGAAGGCTAAGTGAAGTGTCGTGACGTGGAACTATTAGAAATGTCCGTGTGGTGTTTTATAAGTCAAGGAGTTTAATTCAACATTTTTTTAGTATTTCAGGTTGCAAAAATTTTGAATAATGAATATAAAAAGAATTTGTTCATGACTTAGCATTTGTTCGTTTTATTATTAATTATACCAAATTCCTTTTTTTTCAATTACACTTTCGTATACACATCTTTTTGGAAGCTGTTAGTGATACATTTATTTGTATTTTTGTCCTTTCAAATTACACATGCTCCCCTATTTTAAAAATATTCAGGCTTTAATCAAATATATCAAATCAAATTCAAACCTAACTGAAATATTTAAGTTTAATTTCTTATGTTTTCCTTCAAATAAATTGATAGAGTAATTTGTGTTATATTACTGAGACGAAATAAGCTTCTAGAAAAGGTTATATTTGAAATGTTTAAGGAAAAAAAATATTTAAGCAAATACAGACCTAACTTTTCCACAACTATAACAAATTTACAACAACTAGTTTGAATTTTTTTTTTTTTTTTTTGCTACAGAACTAGTTTGAATTTTAATGGTACTAGTTGAAAGTTTTTTGCAAATAATTAAACAAATCAATTTAAAGTGATTCTGTTGGGATTAACCGAATCTAAAATACACGAATCTTTGCAAAATATTTTAGATACACAAATCTATATATGCCACGTCATTAAAAAGGTCATCAATTGCAAGAAACATTGTAATAAATAAAGGACATATTAAAATAATAATTTAAATTGAATCTTTTAAATGAATTTTAGATATCTTGGATTTTTTTAAGGAAAGAAACAGCATATTAGATGAAATACATGTTTGGATTAGCGGTAGAAGCTATTTTTTCAACTTGATTACAATATACGAAATAAGTTTGTAAGATGAGTTTTGTCTTAACTAGCGTGAACGGGCTTTTCCAACACTAACTCAAACAGGACATATAGTCTTATAAAAAGCTGAGTGACCGGTCATACTATATATAGATATAACTTACTACAAACAAGTTACTGGCAACAACTCAAAATATTACAAAAGAAAAGTTAGTAAGAAGTCAAAATTCTCTGTTAGGGTTCTATCTCTATGATGGAGAAAGAACTGATCCAACCTCATAAGTCATAGGAATGGGAGGTCATCAAACTCCCAAAATGGAAATATCAATAAGGTACATGATTTCGAAAACACAAATTTAATTAATTTGAACTATGATGAAATCTTTATTTATTTTCAGAGACAACAACTCCCTGGCTTTCAAAACTAAGTTGCTACAAGAAATACAAGACACATCAAGAAGAACCTCAATAACAGAATCCGCATCCGACTCCAAAATAATCTTCTTGTAGCCCAAATCCCAAGCCAGCTGCAAACCTTCAACAATAGCCCATTCCTCAGCTGAGGTGGCGCTGCAAACTCCAATGGATCTAGTGAACCCCACCATCCAATTGCCAAGACAATCTCGAATCACTCCACCACATCCAGCATTCGCGGATTGGGATGCACTCGCCCCATCAACATTTAACTTCAACCAGCCAAAAGGCGGTTTCTCCCAATGCGGACCCTGATCATTACAAGAGGGCCTCAAAAGGCTCGAAGGATCGTTAACACCAACAAATCTAGTCCAAAGGGATGAAATAGCCATACCCGGATTACAAGGTTTAACAAAATTACCATCAAAAATACATTTATTCCTCCAATCCCATAATTTCCAGATAGCCACCCCAAAGAACAGATTCCAGTTTCCTTTCCAATTATACCCAACCTGGTTCTTAAGATTCAAAACTAACCAATCTTTCAAGCCCAAAGCGAAAAAAGAAGCCATATACCTGGGTTTAATCAAAGTGGACCACATATTCTTAGCATAAGAACAATCTCGAAGAATGTGAAGAGTGTCCTCCGTCCCAGTGTTGCACATGCCACAAGCAGCGGAACTACTCGACCAGGAACTTCTCCAGAGGTTAGTGGGCAACTTGTTCAGTGCAACCTTCCACATAAAAATCCTGATTCTCTCAGCTCCATTCCACTTCCATATAGCCTTAAAGACAGAATCCCGGCGAGACATGGGATTGGGTTCAATAAGAAAATAAGCGCTCCTAATGGAAAATTGGCCATCCTCGGACGCTCCCCAGGCTAAAGAATCAAAAGCAGCATCAGGTCTAGGAGGGAGAACCGATAGGATTCTCCTTACACCCTCAGCATTAATGACAGAAGAAATTCTACTAACATCCCACGCACCTCCTTCCACCTAATCAGACACCACCGACTCCTCTTCTCGCATAGACAAGGGTCGAAGACAGAAATTAGTAAGTCTAATATTATCCCCACCCGGCGAGTCATGGAAGAAATTGACAACTACCCCGTTACGAACTAACCACTTTGACCCGAGATCAACCACCTCCCTCTGATCACAAATGAATTTCCATAGTTTAGAATCACCAGAATGAGCAGATAGAAGAGACTCCGCATCCCTCAACATATAACGATGACAGAGGATATCAGCCCATAAGCCCTTCGCTCCCTGAATTAAGTTCCAAGCAAGCTTAGCCCCACAAGCTCGATTAACCGAGCTAAGCCTTCTAAGACCCAAACCTCCGTGCTCCTTAGGCCTTGTAATTAGATCCCAACCGATAGAATGGAAATGCTTTCCATTCCCATCATGCCCCCATATAAAGTTCCTTTGCAACCGTTCAACTTCCTTGCAGACACTTATTGGTAATTTTGCAACCAACATCGTATACATAGGGATAGTGCTAATAACAGATTCAGCAAGAGTAACTCTGCCAGCCATCGATAGACAATTAGCCTTCCAAACACTTAACTTCGCTTTAACTTTGTCAATGATATACTGGAACTTCTCCCTAGGTCTTCTATTTCGAGATAACGGAAAGCCAAGATATCGACCAATCTCGCAAGAAATGTGCATATGGGTTATGGACTTAATTTGCATTTTCGTATGCAAGGGCACTCTGGGGGAAAAAAACACAGATGACTTATCAAAATTGACCCTCCCACCTGAAGCTCTCATGAACTCCTGTAGACAGTCCAGCATGCAATTAGCTTGTCTTTCAGAAGCCACCCCAAATAAAAGCAAATCATCCGCAAACATAAGATGAGACACTTTAGGTCCACCTCTTGTAACAAAAATTGGCTCCCATCTACCATCTTCAACCGCATCACAGATTAAATGTGATAATCTATCCATACACATAACAAAGAGAAGAGGAGAAAGCGGATCGCCTTGTCTAAGCCCCCTCTTGGGAGCAAAGAATTCGGTTCGATCCCCATTCCATAACACATTATACGACACAGAAGATACACAGTCCATAATAACATCCACCAACTCCCTACCAAGGCCCGCATCAAGCAGCACCTGTCTCAAAAATGCCCAGCTAATCCTGTCATAAGCTTTCTCAAGGTCAATCTTCATCGCCATAAGCCCCTTCTTATTTCTATGCTTCCCCATAATATGGAGGATCTCTTGCCCCACAACAATGTTATCCTGAATGCATCTCCCTTTGATAAAACTAGATTGGAAGGGGGAAATGATGTCGTTCATGACACCCCTCAATCTCATAGCTATAACTTTCGTGACGCATTTGTAGTGCACCGTACATAGCGAAATAGGTCTAAAATGAGACACAGCTTCCACCCTATCTCTCTTCGAATTAGAGATATAATCGTCGATTAGCCTCTGAAGAGAGATTTCCGTTTGAAAACCTTTTTAACAAACTCACATAAAGCCGCTCCCACCATAGCCCAATTAGACTTATAAACAGCGGGAAACCATCTATACCCGGTGCCTTATAGCTCCCATAGAAAATAACGCCGCTCTAATCTCATCATCCAAAGGAACATCCGAGAGACCAATAATCCGATTCGGTTCAAGAACAGGGAAATTGGATCTAGTCACTAGCTCTTCAACCTCCTGAATATCAGAACAGAAGATATTCTTGAAGTAACGAAGAACGAGCGCCTTCAACTCCACCTCATTGCTCACCCACCTCCCGTGCTAATCTTTCAACAACTCAATTTTATTCCTCCTACTACGCATCTTAGCTTTCAGATGATAGTACTTGGTATTCCTATCACCTTTAGAAATCCACTCACTTCTCGACTTTTGAAACCACTTGATCTCTTCCAATTTTAACAACCTCTCCAAATCAGTTTGCAACTCAAATTCCAGATTGCAGAGAAAGTCAGAATAGGGATAGCCAGAAGCCCTTTGAATACCATTAAGTCTATTCAAAATACTTGTTTTTTCCTTTTCTATCATACCAAAAACCTCCTTATTCCAGGATCTAAGGAGAGGTTGCAAAGCATCTAATGAATAATCAATGCTCTCATTCGAAGACCAAGCATTTCTAAGAAAATCAGAAAATTCATCATGCCAGATCCACATGGCCTCAAACCTGAACGGTCTACTAACTCCCCTAGCATTAGAACAACTCACACATTTAAAACAAATTGGATTATGGTCAGAAAAATGGGTTCGAGGTAATACCTGCACCGAACTATCTGTAAAAGCTGATATAAATTCCTGGTTAGCAAGAACACGATCCAATCGCTCAAACAGTCTACACCGCCCCCTTAACTTCGGACCCTTCCATGTAAATTTGGGTCCCACAGCTCCAAGATCAATTAGATTACAGTCACGCATCCTATCAGAAAAGAGGGTGCACCGAGCTGATTGAGAACTCAAACCACCCGTCCTCTCATTCAAGAAAGCTATGTCATTGAAATCCCCAATAACTTGCAAAAAGACCACCTGACCTTCCCACGCTAGGCACACAAGCTGTTCCATCGAAACCAAGCTTGCTCACACACTGCAACTTCTCTATCCTTTCGCACTTAGTCTCAGATAAGACCACCAGACCGGGGTTATACCTGTCACAAGCTAATTTAATATTTCGAAGTAAGCTGGGACTACAAGCCCCTCTTACATTCCAATAAAAAATATTTTTATCCATTTACTAAATAAAATAAAAAATCAAATGTTAGACTCAGACTCAAAAAATGAGCAACCAAGGAAAATGCCTAAGGCCCAGAACAATACTCAAAATTGAGTATCCTGCACCACAGTGTCCATAACATCACTACTGGACTCCTCCAAAACGAGGTCCAAGTCTGCTTCAACCAAATAATGATGCGGCCCAAAACTTTCCTTTCGGCCCACCCACACCTGGCAGCCCAGACTGAGTTTCGGTCTCCTCCACATCCACACAGCCCCCAGCGATATGCTCCAAGTCCGGCCCCTTAACAGGCCCCAAAACCGGCCCCATATCAGGCCCTAAAATAGGGTTATCATCTTTCTCAAACGTGGGACCCCCAGCTGACCGTTGGCCTCTTTCTTCTTTATCGAAACTCTGCAATTCACCTTTCCCCTGCAACACTCCTTTATCCTGCAAATCTCCCTCTCTTCCTGTCAAACTCAGGATCCCTTTAGTCTGTTGTTCTCCCTGCGCCACATCTCTTGCTCTTTTTTCTTTCCTCAAATCTTGTTTGCTTTGCTTCTGAACCCCTTTTTCCCTCACCTGCAATTGTTCTTTCCTCATCTTCTTTTTTGTCTCAGATTTCTTCTCCCTCATCTGCTTCACCGACGTAGGATTCCTTGGGGTGTTGACCTCGACTGCCACGTCTCGTACGGCCACATGATCTGTCACAATCAGCTCCTCCATCCCACCGATACTCTCCTCGGCAAGCACACCGAACCTGGACCCCTCCTCCTTCCGCCGGACTTCACCTTGTTTAGCCTCTTTACCGGTCTTTTTCTGCCGGCGAGGACGATGAACTACCCTCCACTCTTCGGTGATGTCAAGGTCTTTTCCTAATGCTGACGACTGCTCCGAAGAGGATCCACTGACTCCCCCTCCAACCTGCGACCCGAGACCATCTTTGTAGTAGCAACTTTGCAATCTTCAATCTTATGTCCATAAAGCCCACACCCAGTACAGAGCCAATGAAGGCCTTCATACTCCAGGTATTGTTCTTCACCATCAAGAAAGAAACCAGATGGTAATTGCTTAGTTAAGTCCATAAGAACACAAATTCTTGCAAAATGGCCTCTAAGTTGACTAGAAGTGTTGAAATCAATCTTAATAGTCTCCCCTATCCTGTCTCCAATCCAAGTCAGTGCTCTCTATTGTAGTACTCTAGTGAAACATTTGGCAAACGCACCCACACTGCCACTTTGTTAATGGACGCGATTTTCTTTGAAACTGAGGTTCCCATGGTCTCACAGTGAGATAGTGATCAAAGAGCATCCATGGACCTCCCGTTAATGCATTGCAGTAATCCTCTTTATTAGATAACTTGACCACAAAAACCATTCCCACATTAATTAGGCGAGACCCCCTTCTTGGCCCATAGTTTCTGGAGAATGGTTAAAAGAAGCTTGTAACCAATGTTTCTCCCTAGAAGTTTCACAATCACAGACTTGATTCCATGCTCTATATAACCTCTTCTTCATTTTCCCGAGAACGAAAAGGAGGAAATTCCTCTTGGGATCCTCCGTTATGACACAGATAGGCTCCTGATCATCATTCTCAGAAAGACTGTCCTCGGAGTCAATCACAGGCTCCTCCATCATTCTTTCACTCTGGCTTGACCCTTTTAGCTTTTCCACAAATGATGTGCCTGGAGCTTTCTGATAAACCCCTTCAGAGCCAAGCATTGGCCATTCTTCACCATGAAGCTTTTCTTCATCGTTCTTAATCTTCTTAGCATTCCGGTAAAGTATGTCATTCTCCTCCTTCGACAGAGGAACTTTCGAAGCCATCATCTCGGTGATGAAATCTTTAGGTATACTTTGATATGGTTTGAGTAGGCGTTTGTATCGAGTTCGGCCTAATGGATCATAAGTCCTATCTCATATATGACTTCCTTTGAAAGGAAAGGTTTGAGAAATTGTGTATCAAGTTCGGATTGAGTTTCTTTCATTATCATTTTCTCATCATCTCTCATAATTTCTAAATCACATCCACTAAATCAATACAATAGCGTTTGTATCGAGTTCGGCCTAATGGATCATAAGTCCTATCTCATATATGACTTCCTTTGAAAGGAAAGGTTTGAGAAATTGTGTATCAAGTTCGGATTGAGTTTCTTTCATTATCATTTTCTCATCATCTCTCATAATTTCTAAATCACATCCACTAAATCAATACAATACTACTTTAACTTTTCTCTCATTTTCCCAATCAAGGGCCCAAATGAGGCCAATGAGAGAAAATGAGAAACAAGATAAGGAGAAAATTTTCTTCCATCAAGTTCGGCTTAGTGGATCATGGAACCAGAGAGCTCAGCCCATCTGGGCCGTTCAAATGAGATCTAAACAGTCCAGATTTTTTTTTTTTACTTTTTGTTTTTCAAAAACAATTATATTAATGGGTAGAGGATCTAAAATAAAGATAATTTTTTAACTAACATTTTCTTAAAAGATGATTTTTTCACTTAAAAATCATCAGTTGAAAAAAATTAAATATAGACCATCCAGATGGGTCGAGCTCTCCCTGCTCTTCTTTGGATGAGCAGGAAAGATGAGCAGGGAAACTAGTTCTAGTGGATCATAAAATCCTAATTCATATCCAACTTCCATTCAAAGGTTTTAGGCGAGGCTGATGAATCGATCATGGATCAAGTTAAAGCGATCTTGTGATGGAGTCTCTGATGTTTCAAAAGTTCGAGTACATACAAGTCTCTGATGTTTAACCCCAAGGATCCAAATAACCCAGATTTCTGAACAAGGGTTGTGCGTGCTCGGAGCAGCTGGTGAACATGAAAACACAAGAGATAGAGAAGATCAAAAGGAAGGCTTTGTTTGAGTGTACGTGAGCGTGGCCGGGAAGATAGCAAAATTAAAGCCACAACTGATCAGTTTGTGTGTGGGAAATGTAGAAAAATAGACTGTACTTGTTCACGTACGATTCTATTCTAATTTCTAATACTCCATCAAGCAATATGCAGCACATCATTTCCACTCTCATTTTGTTCCCTCCACACTCTCAACTAATATTCTGTATTCTTTGTCCCTCCAAGTAAAAAAGCAAAAGCTAAAGCAAAAAAGAATCACTCAAGTAAGATATATATAGCTATAGCCCCCATAGACCCCAAGTTTACCAATCATACTCATGCTTACTAAACAATAGCCTAACGTATAAACCCGTTTCATAAAACCCGCTTTCTACTTCGGCTCCAAGCGACCCGATTCCAACTTCTCTTGTTTATAAATATCCTAACTTTAATTCCTCTGGTCCATCCACTTCGACTTCACTGTCCTCCACTTTTAACATTCCTCGCCAGCCACCACTCTGTCTGTTTCATACACAGACACACAACACTTTTTTTCAACTTCCCTCCTTCACTATATCAATGGAAGATCCTCACCAAGGTCCTCCTCCTCCTGCTCCGAGACAAAACCCTATCAATCGCCAAAACCAAAATTATCAACCACCATCAACCCCGGTAAAGCCCATGCCCATGGGCTCGAGGTACCGGCCGGACGAGCCCAACCGGCGGGGCCTCTGCGCCTGCATCACCATCGTCGTCCTCTTAGCTGGCCTCCTAATCCTTGTCCTGTGGCTAGTCTATCGGCCCACCAAGCCCCACTTTGGGGTGGTCAGTGCTGCCGTGTACGGCCTCAACGCTACAGCGCCGCCGCTCATGACTACCTCCATGCAGTTCACTATCGTCATAACGAACCCCAACCGGCGGGTCGGGATCTACTTCGACACACTCAATGCCTATGTGGCGTACCGGAGCCACCCGATCACGACGCCGGTGGCGCTTCCGGCGCTGTACATGGAGGAGCACAGCTCTGTGTCAGTGTCGCCGATGATAGGAGGGTCTCCGGTGCCGGTTTCGCCGGATGTGTCTAATGGTTTGGCGATGGATGAGGCGTATGGTGTGGTGGGGGTTAGCGTGATCATGCAGGGCAGGTTGAGGTGGAAGACCGGAGCTATAAGAACAGGGCATTATGGCATTTTTGTCAAGTGTGACGTCATGATGAGTTTCAAGAAAGGGGTCTCCGGTCAGGTTCCTCTCACCGGAGCTCCGGCTTGCTACGTCGATGTCTGAAGAAGAAGAAGAAGATTGTTTGCTAAGGAAAGTTCATTAAAGAGCCATATGTGTGTAGTTTTCTTAATCAATTTACTTTCTCTCGTGCACTCTTCATTTTCTTTTTCATTTTCTTTTTTTTTCTTATCTTCATATATATATATATATATACTCTCTCTTATCATTATTATAAGGTAACAATTAGTGCAATTAGTAGGGGTAATATTGTAAGTTATTTAAATTGTAAGACAACTTTATTGATTTAAACTGTTTTTATTAGTTAATGAGAATTGTTAGTTGATGCCTTATAATAAAGACTAGAGGAAGTACTCGCCAACTTTGTTTTCCGTGACAAATATTTAAAATTAGACAGAGATCGATATAAAGTAATGTGTTTGAAAGAGTAATATTTATCTCAATTAAAATATTTATATGATTATTTTTAGTTGACAGTTCAATTCATTGGTTAAGAAGTTATAATAATTTAAATACTTTTTTTTTTGACTCAAAATAATAATTTAAATACTTCACCCCCCAGTTTGAGCCAACATTGGCATTACAGTTAATTCCTATGGTGTGGATGTTACACACAAATTAAAATATTTAACTTTATTATTTTCTTGTTTAATAACACAAAAAATATTTTTATGTACAAAATTAATATTCATTTTCCAGTACCAAGAGAAATCGGAAATATTAAGGGATGATATTTTTGTGTTACTTGGAAAAATCTCAGGAAAAGGGTGCATTATACTGGTTCACCCAATATGGGCATGGCATATTAGAAGAAGACAAGAAGAAAAAGATGTGTTAAGATTCTGTTTTTTTTTCTTTTTAAAATGTAGGGAAGTAAGATTCTGAGAGTAAAGCATTTGCATTAGTATCTGATTCTGTGATTAAACTTTAAAATCGATGGACCACGACGTGACTGATTAGTATGCGATGCGCAACACCTCAAACTTCACCTCAGCTTCTGAATCAATCTTTCTGAAGAATACAATTAAGTGTGGATCCTCATGTCATTTACTTAATTCAATCGTTATTATTTAGAAAAAAATCCTTTAAGGTCTCAAGAGACCAAAAAAATATTAAAAAAGTCCCATAAAAAATTATGATGTTAAAAATGTTCTAAAAAATTGTTAAAACTCACGGATGAAGTTGTGAATCACCTATTGAAAGAGTGGTCAATTAGACTTTTTTTAAACCAAAGTTTTATGTGGGATTTTTTTAATATTTTTTGGGTCCTTTGGAACCTTAAATGGATTTTCCCTATTATTTATGCCTGTAAAAATTATACTCTAACTTGGTTCTTAGTTCTTACATATTTGCATGCCAGATGAAACTTTTAAATTTTCCCAAGTCCCATTAAAATGTGAGTGACGAAAAGGGTTTTTTTTTTTCTTGATAAAAAAATTTTAGAAAAAGGGTTGGGCTCACCCACAGTCCAATGACTAAGAGTACATATGCATTCACTCTAGCCTGGGTTACCATTGCTTCGCAGACCCCTAGGATGTCTCCCCGAACGCCTTGACCAACTTCAGAATGGAACCCTCTCTTTTTTTAGTGAGAGTGTCCCACCCTTTTACTAGTAGTTGAACCCAATTGTGATGAAAAAGGTTTATTATACTAATAATAATAATGTGGATCAGCCAATTGGGCAAACTACAAAATTCTGTTATGGGCTGGGCCACAACAAATTCGGTATTGGGATGGGCTACAGACAATTAAATAATGGGCTGGTCTAGAAAACTGAGCAACAGAATCTACGCTACAGTCCACAACATTTCCATAACGTAAAATGCATACTAATTACCCTATTGGGAGCCTCTCCCAATATAGCCAGGTGCGCAACATGGGTCGGATCCAGATTAGTCAATGTGAAGCTTTGGATACTGGATGAACAACCAATAAATAAATAAAGCTCATCTAAGGCCCCGATATATCTCCAAGACTTTTGAGTTTGAGTTTTAAAGAAGACATTGTAAGTAAAATTCAGGGTCTTGTTTATATTAAATTTTTGGGTTAAGGAGCGAAAATACACACGAGCTTTCTCCTGAGGAGCGTCTAACACCATATGCTTTTTTTGGGTTAAAAAATACACATGTGCTTCTAAAACAAGAGCAAAAATACCTACACCGTTAAAAGAGCTAACCTCCGTTAGGACCCACATTATTTAAAAAAATAAAAATGTCTATAATCTTGAAATTCCTTTTCTACCCTTCACTTTACCTTCTCTCCTTCCTCCTCCATCTTCTCCATTCACGCCGCCTGATTTACCCTACTCTCCTTCCTCCTTCATCTTCTCTTAGATGCGAGGACGGCGGCGGAGGCATCCTCCACCAGCGGCGACGGCGCTCACTCCACCAGTAGCGACGATGCGACTCTTCACCAGAGGCTTGAATCACTAATCCTTGGCTTGAGTTTCGCATTCTGATCTTCGACTTCTTTTATTTTTCCTTCACCGTCAAAGGTGCGTGCGCATCATAATTCACAAGGTTCCCGCACTAGATTTCACAACATCGTCAGAAAACGCTGCTACGTCTCCCATTAATTTGTAGTGCAAAAATCATCTAAAACTTAACCAGCCAACTCGTACA
Source organism: Acacia pycnantha (assembly GCA_025563575.1). NCBI lineage: Eukaryota > Viridiplantae > Streptophyta > Magnoliopsida > Fabales > Fabaceae > Acacia > Acacia pycnantha. The sequence goes on from JAMWYP010000118.1 coordinate 845,837, forward strand.
AAGCAATGGAAGACGACGGTGCGGAGAGTTCTAGTATCGTGGTCGGTCTCATCGAGAATAGGGCGAAAGAGGTTATGTCTTTTCCATTCTTCGATAACTATTACTCCTTTTACACGGAACTCACACTGATGCCATAATTTCTTTCAGAGATTCTTCAATCCATTTTGTCTCCTTCAAATTCCATTCACTGCTGAAATCGAACGGTAGATTTTAATTTACTTTGTTCTTCAAGTTTCTTTGTCATTCAAGTGAACTAGCTCAAACTATTTTTGAATCATTCAATAAATCTGGCCTTTGTGTTGCTTAGTGTTTGCTTTTTTGGTTTGTGCGTTTTTTATGGTAGATTGTTTGAAGCATTTCAATTTTTGGCTCGTACGATGGGTGTACATGTTTTATTGACCGAACTTGTAAATATAGTTATTTTGAGTAATTGATTCCACAAGGAAGTCGTCTATTTCGGTATGGTTTTGAACTTTATGGTCTTAGTCACAAATCTGGGAATCGTCACTGTTCTTGTTCTTCGATGGAGTTGCAGAGATGAAGTCACAAATCTAGGAATCTGGGAATCGTCCCTGTTCTTGTTCTTCGATGGAGTTGCAGAGATGAAGTCACAAATCTGGGAATTTGGGAATCGTCTCTGTTCTTGTTCTTCGATGGAGTTGCAGAGATGAAGTCACAAATCTGGGAATTTGGGAATCGTCTATGTTCTTGTTCTTCGATGGAGTTGCAAAGATGAAGTCACAAATCTGGGAATCTAGCAATTGTCACTGTTCTTGTTCTTCGATGGAGTTGTAGAGATGAAGGTGGGGAGGGAGAGGGTGTTGGTGAGGGGTATTTTGGTATTTTCATAATGTTGTTAACAGATGTTAAGGCAATTTAAATGTGATGATATTTTTGCTCTGGTTTTACAAACACATGTGTATTTTTGTACCTCAAAAAAGCATATGGTGTTGGACGCTCTTCGGGATAAAGTTCATGTGTATTTTCGCTCCTTAACCCTAAATTTTTTAACTAGGATTTAAGAGTAGCTTTTTTATTTATTATCGCATCTCTTTGTTTTTTTAAGCTGGTAAAAATCATGTTGCTAAAAAATTATTGAGTGTAATTGGAGTATAATAATTTATTTCTAATACCCACGTAAATTGAATCACAATTATAGAAGCATTATGAATACATCATACAAAGGAAGAAGAAGAGATAGAGGGTTTTAGTATTAGGAAAATGAGTGAGCCTGCTATAATATCTCAATTCAAGTGATACACAAACACAACTGAACCCCTTACACCTATTTATTATGTTTTCCTTATCCTTTCATCTACTAACTGGGGTGGAACTAGGAATTGAAATTAGAGGGGGTGAAAATTACAGAATAGAATCCAGGTATTCATGAAATTGCATTTAGTCCTATAAACGTTTCAATATTTTCATTTTAATCCATTCAATGAATGTTTTATAAGGCTGAAATATAATTTCCTGAAAATTTGGGTTACATTCTATAATTTTAGAGGGTGAGGCCACCCCTAGCCCCAGGTCCGTCCCTGTCTACTAACATATTATTTCCTCATATAGAGATGTATTGTGTAACAATATAACCGGCAAAAGCATATTATATTGGTTAAATAATATTCCCTCCGGTCTTAATTATAAGAACTAATTGACTTTTTTGGAAAGATTAAGGAAACTTATCAAATTACTTTAAAGTATTTTTATTTTTATTTTTTTCTTCAAACTTATTAGTTTGACTAATAAACTAATATATAATCTAAAAATACACAACATATGAAATGATTAAGTAACTTATTTAGCGTCCTTAATCTTTCCAAAAAAGTCAACTAGCTCTTATAATTAGAATGAGAGGTAGTATAACTCATAGTAATTGAGAAATATCACACACATCGACTCAAATTTTTATATTATTTATACTTTAGCCTCAATACCTTGGGCTTTTGATTATTGACTTGAGATTTACAAAGTTTTAAGTCTTTGAAGAAAAATGTTATAGTGAGAAGATAAATTTGACCCGGAACAGCAAGAATGCAAAAGGCAGGAACATAGAGACAGTAACATATTATCAAAAAACATAGAGACAGTAACATTATCACAAAGAGACAAGTTATTGGGGACAGCACATCCACATCAATACACACTCCTCCCACATTGCCTCGTCAGCCGCCAGCCACATTATTGATCCTTTCATTTTTTAGTGCTCTGTCTCTTTCCTTTTCATTTTATTTTTCTTCCAACTCTTTCCTTCCTACTTAACATATTTTTTAAATTTAATTTAAAAAGTTAGTTGATGTGATATGTATTTTTTAAAATATTTTCGTCATTTCCCTTAATTCTCTTAACCTCTTTCGTCATTGATTATTATTGAAAGAATATTAATATGGGTAAATTAAAAAAAGATGAGCAAATATAAAAATTAGGTTCTATATTTAGTACTAAGATCAAACTCTAAATTTGTCTTATATTAAGGATTAGAATGAGTGTATTTTTTTTTGGGGAAATTGATATTTCAGTCCTTGTAGTTTTGATTAGGTTGTAATTCAATCTCTACACTTTGAATCGGTGGAAATCAGTCTCTATAGTTTTGATTCGGTTGTAATTCAGTTTTTGAACTTTGACACACTACAACTCAGTTCCTATAGATTTAATAATTTTATAATTTAGTCGTTATGTTCTACCTATATGTTCTCCCGATAGAGATTAAGTTACAACCAGTCAAAATATAAGGTTGGATAACAATCAATCAAAATCAAAGAGAATAAAAGATTGGTTTTCTCTTATTTTTATATGCCTTCCTCAATGTGTCATGTTCAAGCATATATTAAGTCTAATCAGGGTGGCTTTCCCAAAGATATTTCATCTACTCACAATATTTTAAACTTGAGCCGTCACGTATAAAGGCCAAACTCTCACTCACTCACCAATAGTTATTGCCATTATTTTTTATTTCTTCATTGTTTAAGATATATTTGGGGTGTTGTTTTTAGTTTTAGATATAAGAATTTGGAAAAAAAGAAAAAAAAATTATGGATAAACTATAAGCTTGCCTTTTCTTATAGGGTTAAGTACCAATTTTACCCCTGAAGTACGCGCCCAGGAGCAATTTTGCCCCTGAAGTTTTAGGCAGAGCAATGTTGCCCCTAAAGTATCAAAACGAAGCAAAGTTGCCCCTCCGTTAGAAACCCTAACGGTCAACGTCAGTTGACCTAACATTGACCGTTAGGGTTTCTAACGGAGGGCAACATTGCTCCGTTTTTATACTTCGAGGGCAACATTGCTACGTTTGATGGAGCAATGTTACCCCGAAGTATAAAAAGCGAGCAATGTTGCCCCTCCGTTAGAAACCCTAACGGTCAACGTTAATTGACCGTTAGGGTTTCTAACGGAGGGACAACATTGCTCCGTTTTGGTACTTCAGGGGCAACATTGCTCCGCCGAAAACTTAAGGGGCAAAATTGCTCCTGGACGCGTACTTCAAGGGCAAAATTAGTACTTAACCCTTTCTTATATTCAGTTCAGCCACCTTTTCAAAAAGTTTGCTATTATTCTTCGAACGCCTTTGTTAAAGCAAGTACCGATAAAACGTCTCTCTCATGTGTATGTGTATATTTCTATTTATATATTGTGGGTTTTATATTTCAAAATTAATGGGAGTCATTTTTTGTTTTAACCATTTCATGCATGCAAATACATATATAATCAATATCATTATAGGATGTATCGGTGTATGTGTTAAAATATACAGTAAATGATACACTATTTATAGATTATTAGCAATATATAAAGTATTTTTCAAACTTAATTCCTAGAGTATATGAAAAAAGAGCTAGCCTTTAAAGGGACAGGGCCTAATAAAACCGGTCCTATAGGGCTCAGAGTAAGAAAACCATATATTTTTCAAAGTTCGGCCCGAGAGCACCAAGGCCCGGAAGTTACTATTTCAAATTTTAACTATTTTTTCTCTATTTTTTTTCAAGGAAATATAATTAGTAAATTACAACAATTGAAATTCTAATTTATCAAATAAATGTTGTCAACATTAATGTCTATACAACACACTTAATGCAATACAAATGCAGTCACTGATTTATAATTAAGAGTAAACTATTGTCCACAAGTAACACACAAAACATAACAAACTTACCACTAAGCAACATGAGTACGATGACTATCATTTTCATCTTCTCACTACTATCATCAATTTCAAAGACATTTGATTGTGCTTCACCTTGATTAGTAGGCTCTACTTCATGGGTAAAAATATGAAGAATATCTTCTCTCACATCATGAATACATCCATAATCTTTATTTGTAACAAATATTAAACCAAATCATAAAATTAAAGTATGATTATTATATATTTGTAATTAAATGGATAAATAACTCTATAACAAAAAAAAAATATAAATTAGTAAATTAAATGGTTAGGTTAAGTTAATAAAACAAAAAATATATATTTAAAGGGCCTAACGGGGCAGCCCTTTTAGCCCTCGACCCTACAGGGTCAACTTCATTTAGAAATTATAATTTACAAGCCTGACCCTTGAAAGACTAGGGCTTAAAAGGGAATTGGCCCGATGAGCTTGACCCGATTTTCCGACTCTAAGTATACGTGCCCATCCTTATTTCGATATATAAGGGATATTATTAAAAATTAAATGAAACAATATAAAATATGGATGAGTACAAAATAGAAAAAAAAAAATCAACACGATATTTTATTATTGACTAGCTTTGATGTTTTACACAATGATTTAAATAATTATTGCATAATCACCTAAACAAAGAAATGAGAATAAATGTTTACCAAATGGGGGATGCACAGGAATCTTCCCTTCCTAATCACGCCAACCACATAAGGAGAATATCACAAAATTTTAAATGTCAGATCATAAAAATCTGTGATATTAATATTTTATTACTTGATAAATAACATATTTTGTTATACAAACTGTGCTATGAATGTATTTGTTTTTTATTCAAACTAATTCCAAAAACATGTCCTACTTGAAAGTTGAAACTAACTTCTTAAAATTCGAATATGTGTTTATTTTCCTAGGAGAAGGTATTACCTACCATCTAAACTAACAATTTATCGGTTTATTATAAATATTTTAATTCCTTCCCACTTAGGTTCAGTAACTGAAAATATATAACCGATTAAAATAATTGACCGTATTAAAAAAACTTTAGGACAAAATTACTCATAGATGTATACTTCTGAAGTAAAATTACTATTTGAAAAAGTGACAAAGATGTCATGTAGACAATCCACGTCAATATAATGCGGTCAACTAACGTTTAATCATTAGGACTGTTAATGGAGAGGAAACATTTCTACGTTTTTAAATTCCCCTGGGAACATTACTTCAAAGAAAACTGCCGAGTAAAATTACTCACAAGCGTGCCTAGTAAAATTGATACTTAAGCCAAAAAAAAAAATCCTTAGAGAACTTGGTGGATTGGGCAAACAGATTACACGAATCACAGAGCTTTGTGGGTCCTACTAGATAACTCCACCGAACCAAGCGTCAGATTCCTAATCGTGGTGTCAGCCACCTGCATACTATTATAAGTGCATCTCCAGGAGCATTGGTACATTACTTTTTTTCTTCATAAAGAGGGAAAAGAAATATCGGTTTGGAGAGTCTTCTCTTCATTTCATTACTCATTTTAGTCCTCTCAGTAATGATTTATCTCTTGCGAGGAGTCACCCACTTTCCTCCTCCTTTCTGTTTGTCCTTTTCCTGTCTTTTTGTAATATTTTAATCTTTGCGCAAGATGATCGAGGTATATTCCTGAATTTCTTTCATCCTTCCTCTTCTCTTTTCAGATATCGTTTTATCAATTTCGTTTTCATGGTTTCCCCCTCATTATTAGAATAAGAGTGGGGTGAATGATATAAATGGTTGAACCCAAGATTGATCCCTGAAAATTCAAGAACAAGCTCGGAGTCAAGTGATAAGCGGCACTAGCAATGTAAGATTTATTTCCCAGTTTTATGTCTCTCAACTACTCGATTTATGACTTCCTTTTGTCTTATCGGAAAACTCAAGGCTTGTTAGTTGTAGGCTGAATCGGCTAGTGGCAGTTTGTCTCATAAACTATTGTTTGGTGTTTTTTGTTTTTCTTCCTGTTGAGCTGTTGCAAACTTGTAGTTTTGTGAGTTGTCAAGAATCTAAAGATCGTTGTGGTTTCTGTCGACGTTAAAGTGGATGTGAGAGCAAGACGTCGAGTTACCTAATCAATTGAATACTAGTACCGTTGCTTTGTATCTTTTTTATGAGCAAGTATTTATGTTCATCTTGGAGCATCTTTTAGATAGAACCTTCACTAGGACTGGCAGAAAAAGTTCATGGTGTTTGTATCTGAGTGCGATTATTTGTGATCTTGCTGCAGGTATTGTTTGTTGTGTCGGGTATGTCTATTTCTTCATTCTTCGGGAACCCTGAGAAGTCAAAGTGTTATTCTTTTGTTCTTATTTTCCTTTTGTTAGGTTGTTTTTTACATATAATCTTGCTTTGTTGGTCCATCACTTGACGGTTCTTAATTTGGTGGTCATGAACTGACGTTATCCGGTCAGTTTGAAGTATATCCTTTCAATAATGTTACGATTTTGACCTTCAATTGCTTGTTACATGCAATTAAACTAAATATATTCATGTTTTTGCCCTTAAATGTGATTGAAAAGGACTTCACAGAATTAAAATTTTATCCTCAAAGCGTTTCAGAATTATCTCCAGCATTTGATGACTTGTTGAGTTTTATATATGAGGTGATCAATCGTTAATAATTCATGTTAGTAATTTCTTACAGCCATGTTCATATCCGTCTATTCGTTATTTAGATCCAGTGGGCTAATACATTGTAAAGCTGTTATTTTTGTTCTTTCTGGACTAGGGATTTTTTGTCAGGACACTAGATTATTGGCACTTTTATTGGTTCACCTTTTGTTTGGAAGGGCTTATAAGTTATAACTATGCTTCTCTCTCATTGTCTACCAAACTGGGTGTTTTGTTTTCTCTCAACTTCAATTTTGTTGTCCTTATCTTAGGGTTGAGTTCAGAAATTAATATCTTTTCAAAGAGCAGAATGGTAGCTTTTTTTTTTTTCCCATATACCTAATCTTTAGGAGTTTACTCATCTGTAATGGCATGTGATCCAGTATCTGTTTTTGTGTAACACCTGAAATTAATGTTGCTGTTGTCTATCTTGCCAACAACGCATTGCCTGATCAACGGCCATTTTACTGTTGATCAATGCATTATGCATATACGGTGGGCTTAATGTTAACTCTGCCCAAAAGAGTTGATTCAAAGCTATAGACTACCAGTCCTTGCTTAGTTTGCACTATGTGTACCATAACTGTTTTGTTTGGTGTTTGTGATAGGGAGGCTTGATAGCCCTGTAGCTTATTTCTTTTTATTTAAATAAATGCACCTCAAACATACAGTAATCATCATCCAAAATGCCAAATGGTGACCACTGCATGTGGATCTGCTTGCTTGTTCTTAGTATGTGTTCTGTGTGTGCTGTTACTGTTATATTTTAGTGTCTGTGGTAGGAAGGTTGATAGCCCTGTAGCATATTCCTTCAAATGTCAAGCCTATTGAATGTTTCTGGTGTGTTTATTTAAGTATGAAGCAGTGAAGATCAGCATTGGTTCTGGTGTATTATTTCTTTGGGTCTTGAAATTCTATTTCTGTTCCAATAAGATGAAACTATCTTCAAACTGAAGTATTTAACGTGTTGCTCTTTTATAGAAGATCTCGGGTATGATTTTCTTTTCTGAATATCCACCAATTTCCATGGATGTGGAGTTTGTTAAATAGTCTCTGAAAGAACAATCAGTGATTCATTATATACGTAGAAGGTGGGAAAATAAAGGTGTAAAATCACTAGTCATAAATTAGGCGGCATGTGAAAATAGCAAATTCGTTTAAGTAAGTTCATATATATAATTCTTTTGAAGTTGAGTAAGAAGATTTCTGGATTAGTTGAATAGTACTACAGAATAACCCTTATGAGAGTTTTGATGCTTTTGGGCTGATTTAGAAAATCATCAGAAACTGATGTAAACCCTAGTTGTATTATTGGATTATGGTTGACACAGCCGTGCCTGTAGCGGATTTAATGAGTTTTTCTATTTACGAATTCCCTTTTTCTTTTCTTTAGTGTATGTGTAATCATATTCCTTTTGTCATACAATTCTTCCCTCTCATATGCTGGTTTTGTGTTTCGTTTTTTATTATTGAAATAGCGTGTGTTTTTTGTGTTTATTTTTACACAACTGAAGGAATATTATACTTTCCTGTTGGTATCTCAGATGGAAGCACAAATCTCTGAACATGCCCAAATTATTGAAGTCAGTGGTGATTTTCCTGAAGGAAGAAGTCCTGGAGGAACCAAGATCTGCGGGGAAGCACCCTGTGGATTTGCAGATGCTGGGTCCATCTCTAAGGATGCTAAAGAACGATCAACTTCGATGCGAAAGCTTTGGACTGCCGTGATCCTCTGTGTACTTTTCATGAGCGTTGAAGTAGTTGGTGGCATTAAAGCCAATAGTCTTGCAATTCTGACTGATGCAGCTCATTTGCTGTCCGATGTCGCAGCCTTTGCCATCTCCTTGTTCTCCTTATGGGCTGCTGGATGGGAAGCCACGCCTCGCCAGTCATACGGATTTTTTAGAATAGAGATTCTTGGTGCCTTGGTTTCTATTCAACTAATATGGCTGCTTGCAGGGATTCTGGTATATGAAGCCATAGTAAGAATTATTGACGGTTCTCATAAGGTGAATGGCTTCTTAATGTTTTTGGTTGCAGCATTTGGTCTCGTGGTTAACATCATCATGGCTATGTTATTGGGCCATGATCATGGCCATGGACATGATGATCATCATCATGGTTTAGGTCACGGCCACAACCATGGTCATGGGTTTACAGTGTCTACCCACCATGATCATCATCATCATCATACTGGTGAGGATCACAAGCACCATCATGAAGAAGAAGATCCTCATCATTCTCATGCGGATGATAAGCATCATCACCACGCTCATGACAGTGCTGCTGAGCCACTTCTTGGTGGATCAAAAGACAAACCAGAAAAGAAGAGGCGATGGAATGTAAATGTACAAGGGGCGTATCTCCATGTTCTAGGGGACTCAATCCAAAGCGTCGGAGTTATGATTGGGGGAGCTATCATTTGGTACCAGCCTGAATGGCAAATAGTTGATCTGATTTGCACTCTTATTTTCTCAGTAGTTGTTCTGTTTACAACAATAAATATGCTAAGAAACATACTCGAGGTTCTGATGGAGAGCACGCCGCGTGAGATTGATGCGACTAAGTTGGAAAGGGGTCTGTTAGATATGGATGAAGTAGTGGCAGTTCATGAGCTGCACATATGGGCAATCACAGTGGGGAAGATTTTGTTGGCTTGCCATGTTAAAATCAGACCTGATGCAGATGCAGATTTGGTGCTCGTAAAGGTGATAGAGTATATAAGAAGGGTTTATAACATCAGCCATGTAACTATTCAGGTAGAGCGTTAGCATATTTGTTTGGGCTGTTGTGGGGTGTGATCTTTAGAGGGAAGCATCAAAGTTAGACTTCTCACATTATGTTGTTGGAACTCAACCTTCTCTGAGGCGGTAGAAGAAAAACTTAAGCAGTATCATGTAGTTTTATCTTATCAAGAAGTTCTAAAATTAGTATTGAAATTTCATGTTTGTCATGTTTTTGTTGTTACAATAAATCTTGATATCCGACTATAGTGATTCGGAAGTGCATGTATTGGTGTTTTAGTGGTTGGGTGTGAGTAGTTGATCATATGTTGTAAATTCAAATCTTTGCCTTGGATTTCAGTCTATGAAAGCTTTCATTAGCTGCCTTTACCAAATCATGCCATGTATTCTCAAGCGTTAATGCATGCCCCTCTTAAGTTTTTCTTAAAAAAAACATGTGATAATCACTTTGATTTTAATTCTATTTTCTTCTGGTTCAGAGAAGTTTCTTCTTCTAAAATCCTACAGACTGAAGAAATGTAAAAACACTAGGAAGCGGGGCTTTGGAAGATTTTGTTTTTTTTAATAAATACTGGAGTCATTGCATTAAGCAATCAAACCATCCAAAGTACAAATCAAGGTTCTTTCATCAAGCTCTACCTCATTAAAACTACACATACTTATCTTGACCATAAATCACATGTCAGTCACCATTTCAAATAAGTCATAAGATCTCTTCTTTAAGAGAAGCGCCCTCCTAAGGAAAAACAAATACCACACAGTATTTAACCATGCTTCTCTCTTTTATTTGAATTAATGTCGGTCCTCTTTGTTCCCATTCAACTCGCGTACATATTCATGGGGATTGGGTCGCTGGATTCACTAAATATATTGGAGTTTGCAGTGCCTATGCAGCGGAGGTTTGGGCCCTGTTTGATGGTATGCAGATGGCGTGGGATTTGGGGTTCAAGCGTGTTATCATGGTTTCTGACTCTATGGAACTGGTTGATAATCTTTTAGATGATAACTTCCTGTGTGGCGATTTGCTCTTTGACCAGATTAAGGAGTTGAAGAGAAGAGATTGGCAAGTCCTTTTCTGTTATAGTTCTAGAGAAATCAATAAAATTGCTGATACCTTGGCCAAGATGGGAATCTCTGGATCTGCTATTTTACTAGTATTTTAGACGAATGTCCTAGTCATTTGAGGAATTGGGTTGACCAGAAATGTATGAGATTAATTTCCCCTGTTGCTTAATTTTCTTCTATGTAACTTCTTAAAGGTAATCTTTAACCCTCACTACTTCTACTATCTTCGGATCTTTCAGTATTCTAGCGATTTATCTATCGCTATCTGTTTCTATTTTGGTCGAGGATATTTTTAATCGGATCTCGATCTACTGCTTCCTTAAAATGGTTGTTCGTAAGAGAGGTAGGCCTAACGCTGGCATCAACATTAACTGTGGCCTCAAGAAGACCAATCAAGATTTGCTTTTTAAAGTTTTCATCTATTTCTGCTCACATATTTAATATGTTCCAAAGTTATTCTAGCACTGTCCAGCGTATTTGGATTTCCATGTTTTCAAAGCATCTTTAGTTTTGCTATATTGTTTAGTGGCTTTTCTTTGGTGATTTTTTTGCTTCTTTTTCTGTCCTGTCCGAATTGGATTTTAAGTAGCCATCTCCTATTAGTAAGCTACGTCTGAAATTATTCTTCAGCTATCCTTTGAATCTAGCTTCAAATAAAAATCCTTTTATTTGTAAATTAATTTTTTGCTGAAAAATTGCACAAAACATGTATACTTTTCATCTGAAAAACAGCTGAAAAAGTCTTGTAGTCTAACGGGCTTTGCTAACAGCTGATGCTGATATCTCTTTTGAAATATGTACTCAATAAAACATTCCTCTGGTCTTCCTTCAGAACATCACTAAAATTTTCCTAAGCTTTTTTTTTTGTTTGTCACAAACCTGTTTATGTGATAGGTTGGCTCAAAATCTGAGGCAAATGCCATAGCAAAATCTCGAGCAAAAATGGTAATGGTTGTTACTTGTGCAAAGGTTAGTTTCCTCCTAACCTGTTCCATTTTCTTGTGTAACTATTTATATTTTATATATACGCATCTTCATGACTTAATTCTTGTGTGTCAATGTTAGCTTCGCATCTTAGTTCAAACAAGTAGGATAACATCTGATGCCGATATCTCTTTTAATTTTTAGTCAAATTTAACTATTCTTAGCAATATGATGTTTGGATGTCTTCCTTTTGTATTTTTCATATTAAGCTCTTTGCTCCCGCCTGAATAGATTGTAAACTGAATAGTTAAACTTCTATTTTAAAGAAAACCATAAATTATCCAAAGAGCTACCTACTTATAAATCTATAATTTTTTTGTAATATATATTGGTTAATGTCCTTTACTTATATTTGTCCCTTTCAGCTTTTTTGCTTTATCTTATACTGAGAAGGGTCTTCTTCAGCCGAAGGAAATATGGTAAAAGGTAGTGCCTTGTGTGGCCTGTTATTTGGTTCAGGTTTATATCTATTGGTTTAGGTTAATATTTTTTTTTTGGTCAAAGTTCATGCTAATATATATTGGTTAATATCCTTTATTTATACCCGTCCCTTTCAGCTTTCTTGCTTTATCTTATACCGAGAAGGGTCTTCTTTAGATGAGGAAAATATGCAAAAAGGTAGTGTCTTGTGTGGTCTGTTATTTGGTTCATGCTGATATATATTGGTTAATGTCCTTTATTTACATTTGTCTCTCTCAGCTTTTTTGCTTTATCTTATATCGACAAGGGTCTTCTTTAGTTGAAGGAAATATGGAAAAATGTAGTATCATTTGACCTCATAACTTTCTCACCTGTTTACAATATAAGAAACATAAAAAAGTCGAAACTAGTCTTCAGATTTTTGTGTGTTCTGTTTTAGCACTCAAAATAAGCCTTACATGTAAGTGATTTAATAGCCCTACTATCTTCTATAGCTAAATAACTTTGAAGTGTGTGCTCAGGTGAATCCAGACAACTGTTACTCTTACATAACCTGCCATCTAATCTGCTTCAACAATGTAGATCATTCAGGATAAATTTGCCAATGTTGTCTATGACTAAATATGTCTTTTGTTCATTCGGTGAGGTTTATGCCACTTCTTTGCTTACTAGATGACACATGTAACTTAGTTTAATTCCTTCTTCCATTTTGACTTTTTTTGTCCGGAGGGCCATCATAAGCCTATCTTGATGACTGAGTCAATTTAAATTATTGCATTCATTGGTTATTTTAAATGTTGTGAGAGTTTCACGGTTTAGGCATGTTATGTTTTCAAAGTTTTCAAATTGGGTTGCATTCAAAGTTTTGGGGTTGCTGGGAGTATGTTGATAAAGTTTGGCAGTATATTTAATGGTCAATGTGTTTTTTTCAGCTTGTTAAGGGATGAGTGGTTTTACATAGAAAAGGGTGCCTTGTTAAGGGATGGATGTGTGATTATCTTGATTAAAGGTTACTTTTTATTTTTGTGAGTTGGATTCTTCTTTCTAATAATAGCTAAGAAGTTTTTAAAAGCTATATCTCCAAAGGCAAGTAATGTGGACATAACAAGTAATTGTTTTGTGTAATCTGTATTCATTTGGAGAGAAGCGGGTAGCAGTTGTTACTCATGTAGGTGTCATCCGAGAACTTTGCAAGCAAGTATTACAATCTATGATGAGTGTGTGAGAGAGTAGGAGATTTTCTTTTTGATTCTCAAGTTTTTCTTAATTTCAATACTATTATTTGTAATATGTACTCTGAATGGATTGGACGATATTGATGTTTACCATTATTGAGGTTTCATTTCTAATATGTAGTCATTTATTGGTAGTGATGTTTTAATTTTCTCTAAAGGTAAGAAAATTGTATCACTTAGTAAGCAACATATATTTCAATTGTAATGAACCTCTGCCCAAAAGCTGAGAAATATCACTGCATGGCCTCACAAATAAGAAACCAAACTAAGTAAAGAGTGGCTTAGAGTGAAAGGGCTATTTTAAAAGTTAAAAACACATAATTAAAACAAGGGTCAAGGTGCAAAAATAGACATGTGCTTTTTTCGGAGGAGCGTCCAGTGGCAAATACTTTTTTCAGGCGCAAAAGTAACTATGTGGTTACAAAAGTGGAGCAAAAGTAGACATTGACCGTTAGTTGACTTTTTTTGTACTGAAAATGATGACGTGGATGTTGATGGTTGCTGGTTGTTATGAATTACAGTTCAGCCCCAGACACATTTCAAAAATTTCAATTTAGTCACTTTATAAACTTTTAAAATTTTCATTTAAGTCCCTGGTCAAAACTTGCATTTTGACCAGGGACCTTCTTCTTCCTCGGACCTTCTTCTTCCTCGGGTATACCCAGATTCCGGTGCAACGGAGGTGCACCAGGCAAAGAAACCAGAGCACGGCAAAACAAGAAGAAGGGGGGTGACTCGGGGCTTGCAAAGCCCATAGGATTAGAAGTCATTCCTAACCCAGATTCCGGTATACCTGTTGGAGAAGCTCAAAACTGAACAAACGGAAGAAAAAAAAATCATGGAGAAATCAAAACATTAAACAAGGAAGAAGATGAAGGCTCAAATCAAACTCAGAACAAGGTTGATTACAGGCCACAAACTGAACACAAAAATTAGGGCATCAACAACACAGAACATAAATCAACCAAATAAGAAACAAATAAGAACACCAAATCGATCGCAAAACAGAAACAAAAACAGAAATCGATCGCAAAACAGAAATCGATCGCAATACAGAAATCGATCGCAAAACAGAAACACTCATGGGCAAATCGATCGCAGAACAGAAACACTCATGGGCAAACCTCAGGTTTTTTGGCGGTTGAGTTCGACACACTCTTGGAATTGATCTCAAAAGCGGTAATCTGGTGAGTGTATGGATTGAGTACGACGGTTCAAACTTGGGATTTAACATCTAGGTTTCGTACTCAATCGAACCGAAAGACCCCTTTTGGCGGCACGGGGGGGGGATTCGAGTTGACAATGGGGAGGGTTTCGGTTGAAGGAGGGAAGGTGGGTTCGGTCGACAGGGGGTTACGGTAAGTTTTGATGGCGGATTCAAGCGCGTCGTCAAAGTTTTCGGTGAAGTTGGAAGGGGAATTAGGGATTTAGCTGAAGATGCCGCCATCGACCACTCTTTACATCTCCCAGTATTCGAACTCCCATCGATCTCCCCTTACCATTTCCTGTGTATCGCCACCGATTCCAAATCCACTGCCATCGATAGCGTCGTGATGAAGAAGATGGGGATCGGAGAGGGAAGTGAATGTGGAGATCAAACTTTGGTGACATGGACACCACTATGGGCCTAAATATTTTTTTTTAATTCGTGGAATTTTTTTAAATTTATTCTTTCTTCTTTCACTGCCAACTAGATAAAAATTTGTTGAGTCAGCATCCATGTTAATATTTTTGGTCAAACTAACGGTCAACTAACGGTTAATGTCTACTTTTGCTCCACTTTTGTAACCACATAGTTACTTTTGCGCCTGAAAAAAGTATTTGCCACTGGACGCTCCTCCGAAAAAAGCACATTTCTATTTTTGCACCTTGACCCTTAAAACAATTATAGAAAATAGCATAAGATATCAAGCACAAATTGTATGCTTCCTACATTTGAGTTTGTATTCTTTAATTAGATCCAGACATCACATTGTTGTATAACATCATTCAAATTTCATTTGTAATATGTCTCTGAATCAATTAGAGGATATTGTTATTTATCATTGTTGAGGTTTTGTTTCTAATAATATCACTCATTGGTAGTGATGTTTTAATGTTCTTTAAAGAGGAAGTTGCATTACTTATGAAGCAAAATATGTTTAAATAACTTGTGAAATACTATCCTCCCGTACAACGCACGGGGAAGTAAAAGCTCGTTGCATTAAACAATCAAACCATCAAAAGTACAAATCAAGGTTCTTTCATCAAGCTCCACCTCATTAAAAGGACACATACTTATCTTGACCATAAATCACATGTCAGTCACCATTTCAAATAAGTCATAAGATCTCTTCTTTAAGAGAAGCGCCCTCCTAAGGAAAAAAAATACCACACAGTATTTAACCATGCTTCTCTCTTTTATTTGAATTAATGTCGGTCCTCTTTGTTCCCATTCAACTAGCGTACATATTCATGGGGATTGGGTCGCTGGATTCACTAAATATATTGGAGTTTGCAGTGCCTATGCAGCGGAGGCAAGGCCCTGTTTGATGGTATGCAGATGGCGTGGGATTTGGGGTTCAAGCGTGTTAACATGGTTTCTGACTCTATGGAACTGGTTGATAATCTTTTAGATGATAACTTCCTGTGTGGCGATTTGCTCTTTGACCAGATTAAGGAGTTGAAGAGAAGAGATTGGCAAGTCCTTTTCTGTTATAGTTCTAGAGAAACCAACAGAATTGCTGATATCTTGGCCAAGATGGGAATCTCTCGATTTGCTATTTTAGATGAATGTCCTAGTCATTTGAGGAACTGGGTTGATCAGGAGTGTATGGGATTAATTTCCTCTGTTGCTGAATTTTCTTCTATGTAACTTTGGATTTTAGCCTTCTTTCTTATCAAAAAAAAAAAAAACTCGCGTACATATCCAGGCCCAAAACACTTCTCACACATTTCCTTCAAAAAGTTGGTTGATGTCTCGATCAAGATTTTAACAAAGCCAGGAGCAAAGAGGGTCCTACCACACAGTACAGTATGTTTTAGTGTGAAATAGTGACAAAACTGAAGGCATGACCACCACATGAGATTGTCTATCTTCTTACTTATTTTCCTGATAGCTACCTTACCAATTCTAAAGTGTTTTACAGAGCTGGCTTTACCTCTTTCAGCATTACTTTGCATGTTCACCTCTTAAGGGGATTAAACAAATCGTGTCAAGTTTGAAACTTTTTATTAACAAAACTCAGTAAATGTTTCTGGATCAAACAAATTTGTAAAGAAATTCATGAATATGTCAGGTGTATTTTTAGTGGGATTGATCTCTGTCATGCTTGTAATAAAACAGAGTGAAGTTACCTCAGAATCTTTTGAATAAAATTTACCTTCAGTCTTATGCATAAATTGACCATCTTGTGAACGCTAGAGGACAAATTTCTCTGATTGTGTGGCTGAAGCCACAGCTCCAAACCCAAAAGATAAGATTCTCAAGAATTTAAATGATTTTAGAGTTTCCAAGTGAAGGCCTATCTATTTGGTGGAATCTATCTTCATCTTTATTAAACAAAATAGGGACCTAATCTCAGCCAGCTAATTAAATTTATTACCAACCAAAAAGCAATTCCCAAAAGGAGAAAAAGTTCTTCACAAGCAAAATGGATAGAGAATATACTCTGTTCAATTGTTTCCCAGTTCCCACGACGTTGAAAGGTGGTGGCTTTGGACACTGTCAAGATGATTACAGAGAGAAGAAGGAAAATTGAGACGAGACAGAAAACTTTGCTTGTGTAGCAGTGAACAGAGTGATAACACAAAATGGATCGGACCTTACGTAGGTTGTCTTTATTAGGCATTTTTTAATGCGGAATGTGAGAAAGATTTTTGAGTTTAATGACTTTGTGTGATAGTATATTGTTTCTGGCTTTGACAAAAGAGATTAATGGATTAGACTAACGAGGGGGTCTTTTGAGGGCAGAGATTAGGTTTCCATTTTCTTTTGGTTCATCATACAGAGACGTGCCTCATGATGTACTAGATTATCCAAATCTGCTAAGTCAACTAGGGTCCACCCTGATTTCACTTTTAAGTGTCAAGTCTCGTGCACTTTATTTTCTCCTACACAGTTATTAATTTCTTAATATAAAACATATTTACTTAATTTGATTATATTAAAAAAGTTAATTAAGTTAGTTAATATGACATGTATTTTCTAAAACATCTTAGTTATCTTTTTTAATTTCCTTCTTCCCTCTTCTTCTTGATTATTGTTGAATGAACATCAATAAGGGTAAATTAAAAAAAGAGTAACAGATATAAAAAATATGTTTTATATTTGAGATCAAGATCAACTCCTTAAAATATGTATTACATAGAGGACTGGAGGGACTATTTTTTTGTAAAAAAATGGAAAGTCAAGCTTAGAACTTGAAGGTTACAAAATAAATAATAACACAATAACAAAATGGCTGCTACAACAAATCTGCCATCAGGATTCAGGAGGATGTTGGTGCCAGGATGGGGTCATTGACTCTTGTGGTGGCAGCCATTTTTGTCGTTGATGCATCAGTTGGGCTGAAAACTTTGTGCTTCAATTTACCTTGACCGGTGAATTCCGTGAGTTGGTACAAACACCCACGATGTGCAGCTTTATGCCTTACATTGTCCAATTAGATTACAAGTTTTATTCTTTTTCACCACAGTAATGTTGAACCATGTTAAAATTTGAATCAACCATCAAATTCTACTTGGTAAAACTGTAAAAGCAGTGATTCCACAAAACCTTCAGCTCGCTGATTTTCCAATTATGAATGCTGTCTAGTTCTCATTTAGCTTTCTTAAAACACTCATCTCTCACATCACTTTAATAGGGGAGAATCTGATCACTAACACAATCCTCTAAGACCCAAAGAAAAAGGGGACATTACATTTGGGAAACGAAACTTTCATCAAAAGGGGCCCTAAAAGATAGAATAGAAGGGGTAGATGAAAGGAAGGGTTTTAAAACTTAGTAGGAGTAATCATGAGATCAAGTTTTGGGGGCTTTCGTGAAGCAAAGCAAAACAAAAGCTTTAGGTCCCGACATAATCAATACTCAAGTGGTAATGTAGCTGGTGGCACCAGGCATCCCTCCAAAAACAATCAATTATTAGAAACAGAGCACACAGCAGCAGGGCAATGCCTGACATGTCAATGCAACAACAATGACACTCCTCCGTAGGCATCAACATTTGTGCTAATTCTGAAAGCTTGACTTCAACCAACCCTTCTCCTTTTTTCACTCACTCACCACTGATTTGTGTAGTTTATGTTTATTATAATCATAAGGATGGTTTAATTCACATTGACCAAGTAGAAATTGAAGTCATGGTGTTTTCTCTGGTAGTAATAATATTAACATCTCAGAGTATCCAAAGAGGTGAGCACAAACTTACTCATAAAGACGGAACATCAAGAAGTTTATTCATGGAACACATAGGCTACAGTAGTGGAGAAGATGAAATAAAATGAAAAGAGCCATCGATGGGGCCCACAAAGAGGTATCTCTTCTGTTTCTTGAACATTTCGAGACACTAAATTCATACAAAGAAATGTACATTTGTGTTTTGCAGGCAAAATGATAGGGAGGGTTGTCATTTAGGTACAAAATGGTCAGTGTAGAAACAGAGTCTCATGGAGGGAGAAGAATTTTTAAAGTCAACACTTTTTTCCGGAAGAAGTTGACTAAAAATACAGAGATTCCTGATAATATAAGAAATGAAATTGCAGAGCATGAAGACGATGATTAGCCAAAGTGAACCAACTGGGGTTGGCACTTGGCAATCATATACTTTTTTCGCCAAGTATGGATTGTAAAAGGTAGAGGGTAGATTATGACACACTGTTAAGCTCTAGAGAAGCCACTAATGCTAAAGGTCGGGTTTCTTTTATTATCATCCCTCATAATCTTTAAATCATGTCCATCCAATCAATATGAAAAATTACAATACTACTTTAACTTTTCTCTTCTTTTCTCAATCAACGGTCCAGATGAATTCATAAAAGATAATAGATAATGACAAAAAAAGTCAATATGCTTCCCCTAATGATCTTTTAATTCTTGTTTAATTATGAAGAGAGATCAAACAGATTCTGTCTTCCTCTTACTCATGCTATACAATAGCTAGTGAGCCCTTGTACTTGCACACCCCATGTGCTCGTCAATTGACGGGTGGGGTCTCAAGGCAGGGTGAAAAAATGAGCCATCATCTCTACTCTCTTGTGGATGAAAATTTGACCTCAGAGAGAGAGAGAGAGAGTATGGAGAAATTGGGAAATGACTCTTCATCAGACTAGTGAGTGACACAAATCCATGGAAGCCCTTTCCAATGATTTTTCCCTGCATTGCTTTGCTCTGCCCTGCCCCACTCTACTTGAGAGACAAAGAGAAAGAAAGTCAAAGCTACTACATCCGGTACTAATTATAGGATAAAACTTGTAATGCAAATTGCACTACAAACTTTGTTCTATAATTAAGACTGGAGGAGTATTACTCTTTTTCGAGTGATATATGAATTACATCTATCAATTACTTTGCCATGCAGAAATTAAAATTAGAGTCGTATTTTACAGAAATTAATAAGAACAAATGCCATTGAGATGAGAGTTAATTTCTCTATCATTTTAAATCTATATATAATCCAAGAGGACACTAATGCTATTTATCAATGTCATATATAAATAATGCACAACATACTTATCTAGAAAAAAATATCAGTGTGTGTGAGAGGGAGGGAGGGAGGGATCCGAGAGCGTTTGTGTGTCCCACAACTGTGCGTGCTCTCTGCTGGACAAAACTGCCACCCCCAATAATGCTTGGGCCCTAGTAAACCAGACAACCCTAACTCTCTCTCTCTCTCTCAAGCTCTCAGCAACTCTTCACAGTTCTATATCAAAAAAAAAAAACTCTTCACAGTTCTCAAATACATCATCAGCTGTCCAAAGTTGTAACCCAGTTTGAGAGTTCAATAAAAGCTCTTTCATTACCCTTCCATTTTATCACCAGCGATTTGACCCAAATTACCAGTTTTCTATTTATACCTACCTGTGCTGTGAGTAGTAGCTGTTTCGCTCCACGCACCAGCATTTATTATATTCTGTAGTATATAAGAGCATCGTTGGCATCAGAAAACAAAAGGGAGGAATATATAGGGTCTCCCTTCTTCTGCCCTCTTTAGATAAACATTTATTACTATTGTTTTGTGAGTATCACTATACGGAATGTTGGTCACCAGCTACAGTAGTGGGAGCGAAATAAATTAAGTTGTCTCTGCTCTTCTCTCTCACTCACACTCAGTTCTGATGATGGAGAGGATTCAAGGACCCATCAATTCCTGTGTATGTTACTTTCCTAGTTTCATGCCCATCTTTCTTTTCTCTTCTTCACCTTTCATTTGCCTCCAACCCTATTTCTAGAATCAAAGAAAGTACTACATTTACTCCCCTTAAAAATGCTTGCATTTAATACATTGTGTTATTTTCCAGGAAATATATGTATCTGCACTGGTTTAGTGGTTTCCTTGTTTTGACATTCTATTTCTGTTCTGATTTTCGTTGCCCCACCTCTCTTTAGAGATCCTCAACCCCAAGCCTATTATTGGAAGCATATACTACATTCTTTCCTTTTTAATTATTATGGGTCAGTCTGAAAAATGAAATAAACATAACTCATTATCTTATCTTTTGCTTATTGTGTTCTCAATAATTTTCTTTTGTAGTTCTTTGGCGAGCATTTGGAAGTAAGTTGTTTCGAGCAAGGCTTCATCAACACAGAGGATGAGGAACACCTTTATATATCAAGCTTAGAGGATGAAAAGATGCCTTTTCTGCAGATGTTGCAGAGTGTGGAATCTCCACAACAGTTTTTCCCATTCTCAGAGGCAAATTTTCAAACACTTTTAAGGCTACAGAACCTGAAGAAACAACAACCATGGGAGGAAGAAAAAGCTCACATACCCAGATTGGAGACTCAAATCCAAGCTAAAGAACTTGAAAGCTGCGTCACACAGGACGTCTTCGAAATCCACTCGCCAGTGAAATCCGAAACCAACGAAGAATCTCATCTTCCTCGTTCAGCCACAATGGTTCAGATAGAACCCACCAATAATCAAGCTGAAAATTCTAGCAGAGACCCCAAACGGAGAAAGCGAAAGAGAACAAGACCAGTCAAGAACAAGGAAGAAGTGGAGAACCAGAGAATGACCCACATAGCCGTCGAACGGAACCGGCGACGCCAGATGAACGACCATCTCAGTGTTCTAAGAACTCTCATGCCTCCTTCCTATATCCAAAGGGTAATAAAATTATGGTTCATTTTCCCTCTAATTCATGTTTCAAAATCCAATATCTGTTCTTAAACCCTAGATTTCTCAGGGTGACCAAGCGTCTATCATCGGAGGTGCAATTGATTTCGTGAAGGAATTGGAGCAACTACTTCAAACCCTCGAAGCACAAAAAAATTTTAGAAAGAACGAAGAGATTGGATGTTCTTACGGAGGAGAAACTGTGAACCCATCGTCACTGAGCTGCGAAGAAGGAGGAGAAGAAGAGGTGAAGGAAGCAGAGATTATGGAGGTGATGGTGATTCAGACGCATGTGAAGTTGAAGATTCGATGCAGAAAAAAGCAGGGGCAATTGGTGAGAGCCATTGTTGGATTGGAAGAGCTTAGACTTAGCGTTCTGCATCTGAACATAACCTCCTCGCTGGGATCGGTACTATACTGTTTCAATCTCAAGGTATTACGTTTGGCTCTCTCTCTGTTTTTTTTTTTCTTTTTGCTTCTCTTTTTTGGCGCCTTTTTTTTTTTTTTTCTTTCTGTTGATTTTGTTGTTTTTTGAAAAAGAAATAATGGGTCAACTCATCCAAAGGGAATCGAGTCAGTGTACCGTTCTTCTTCTTCGGTGTTCTGACTTGCAGCTTAAGCAAAACCTGGCTTCCCCATTTCCAACGACGTCTATGATCTTTCATTTTTTATTTATTCTTTTGATCTTTTTATTTTGGTTAAGATTCTTTTTTTTTTAATATTTCAAAATGGGTATAATTATAATAATAATAAATATATAATATCCCTCTAGCTAGTCCTTAATAAGTTAATATAAAAAATATTTGGGAAGTTGGTCATAATCTTAGATCTAAAAATAATTTTTATATTTATCACTCTTTTCTTAATTTATCCTAATCAATACTCCTTTATCAGTAGGAGAATAAACACATTAATTAAGAAATATTAATATAATATTTTAGAAAATACATGTCATATTAACTAATTTTTTTAATATAATAAAATTAGGTAAATCCTGTAGTACAACTCCACTTCAAATTTTATTTCAGGTATATGGGCCATGTCATATTTATCCTAGTTTTGAGAGTAAGAAAAAGTCAGCATCCAAAAATAAATCTTCAAAAGTATGGTAACACTATGATCTTATCAATGTGAGAGAAAAAAAAGAAAGAAGTTAGGTATTGCATGCATGGAGAATGATTATTATTATGATATGGATGATGGTGTGGCAGATAGAAGAAGAGTGTAAGCTAGGGACGGCGAATGAGATAGCAGAAGCGGTGGGTCACATATTCAGAGCCATTGATAATTAATCAGAAGCTGAGGAAGATAAGTATGAAGGAAGCTAGCTAGCTAGGGCACTCACTCACTGAGATTGAGGTGGCCGGCCGAAGAAGAAGAATAAAATGACGACGTACGAAGAAGAAGAGGGCCGGCTTTGGGAGGGAAACGGGGAACACAGGGCACTCAAAACCTTGTCTGCTTTATCCAAGTGAATTGTATCTGCCTGCATGTACTTTTGACTCGTTCAATCGAAACTCTTTCATCAATAAGTAGTACTAGAAACCAGCATATATATATATATATATATATAGGGCAATCAAATAATATAATTATCCTATGAATCATGCGTAGGTGTTTGTATAATCCTAGTATCATGTTTATTGGTGGTTTTTGCGGGTGGATAAGATTCTCATCATCAATGCAAGTGTATGTGGTTAACAAGAGAAGATTTTTATTATTATATATCTGTTGTGGATTGCCAAATATCTTCAACCGCATTATCTTATCTGCCAAATCAATTTCATCATGCATGTATATTCTTGTCAAACTCGTAAGTTAACTCTCTGAGTTTGCGTTTTTATGTTTCTAGTTTACCAAATCAAGTCGAGACACTGATAAACTCGTGACCATTGTTTGTAGTTGTAAACTTGATTAATTAAACTTATGAGTTTATACACCGAATTTATCATTTTTACGTTTCAAACTTACAAAACCATGTTAACTCACTCTTAAACTCGTGATAACTTTTTTTATTTGATCATGTTTAGCAACTTTATGTGAGTTTTATAGAAATTTCTTTGTTAAATATGGTAAATTTTGAGTATTAATGAATTTAATTTCAATTATTTGGATTTAAAATATATTTAAATCAAATTGTTTGTCATTTTTTATATTTTAATTATTTTTTTATACATTATTAATACCTATTTAATAGTAAAAGTAACTCTAAAGAATTCGCGATACGAGTTTATGTCATTGTCACGAGTTTATTTAAACTCATGAGTATGACAACCTTACATATATGTATATATATCACCATTTCTTATTTTGTCTTTCCTCTTTAGCTGCAAATAGTAACGCCTTCTTGGATTATTTGGTCTATCTGTCTACACATGCGTGAGACTGACTTTATTTTATGTCAAATACTTTCGTTCGTACTATAAGTCATATCTAACTATTTCACCACAACTATAAAAATAGGTGGTTGATGGAACCGGATTCTCTCAGAATCTGATTCTTCAGTATCATCAGTATCTTTACATCTGGGCCGTCCAAAAATTGATCCAACGGTGTACAGAGGAAGTTTTAAAATTTTCATCATTACCGCATGCGGTAATTGCACCGCATGCGGTAATTTGAAAAAAATGAAATGTTCCTTTGTGCACCGTTGGATCAATTTTTGGACGGCCCAGATATAGAGATTCTGAGGGATACTGAGGAACCAGATTCTGAGAGAATCCGGTTCCGTGGTTGATACATTAACTTTGTTTGAAAATGAATTCTTTTCTCAATTTTGTTCATATTTAAAAATGTAAGGAAACACTAGTAAGCTGCGTCGTTCAAGTTTAATTAGTAGTTTCGTGTTCGAACTCTGGGGTATGTAACTATCACTATAAAAAAAGTTATTTTTTGCAACGGAAAAAATCCGTCACAAAAAATGCATTTTCCGTCGCAAAATCGTTTGCGACAGAATTCGTCAGTCGCAAAAAATAGCGTCGCAATTGCGACAAAAAACATGAATTCCGTCGCAAATTTCAAAATTTGCGACGGAAAATTAGTTCCGTTGCAAATCTTAAAATTTGCGACAGAATAATTTTTCGTCATCGCAATTGCAACATTATAGGAAGTAAGTTTAATTAACCGATTATGCAGGAACTTCTCCAGACGCTGCCTACAAACACAAATGATGATCATTAATTGATTACTTCAAAGTACAAAATATTGAATACTGAAATAGAAAATAATGTGTACTCACAATTTTTCGTCGATGCTCACTAAATGGAATGGAGCCACCAATATAAATTGTATACTTAATAAACTTTATAAGGATTAACGTATAAATTGGTTTGAGCTACAAGAGAATGAATTACGAATTGATAAACTATACATATGTTTGTGTAACAATTATGAAGAGTTTGGAATATAATTAAAAAATTGTAATGTTTTGATTTTATATATATTTTCAATGTCTTGATTAATCATTCTAGACGAGTTGATTTTTTATTCAAATTATCTTCGTATCTGTATATTCTTATTAATCAATTAGATAAAATAAAAATAAAAATAAAAATGACATTAATCTATTATTTATTCTTCAAGCGAATTAAAATTGTAATGTTTTGATTCTATATATATTTTCAATGTCTTGATTAATCATTCTAGGCAAGTTGATTTTTTATTGAAATTATCTATGTATCTGTATATTCTTATTAATCCATTAAATAAAATAAAGTTAAAAATGACATTAATACATTATTGTGAAAAAAAAACAAAAAAAACAAGAGATTGGCCCAAAAAACATAGACATAGTCAAAGAATCAAATCTATAATATGAACATATCGGTCCTCTAATTCCAAATCTCTACCACATGAATCACATACAAGGCTATACGTTTATATAAGCATTGAAACTTTGTAAGATCAAAACACCAAATACTTAAAAGGTGAGGATTAGAAAACAAGCATGGATGGGCACAAGGGAAAATAGAAAAAGGCGAAGGATGAGGCGCAGTACCAGCGAACAGAAAACGCGACGGAGAATGGCACAACGCCTGCAGCTGACGTCGAAGAACGATGCAGACAAACTCGCGGCTGATGGCGGAGTTGAGCGGAGAAGAACCGGAACGCTTCGAAGGAGAGTCTGAGTAAATGGCGGACTCAAGCACGAAATGAAATCCAAAATTGAAATGTGAATATAACCTTCAATTTGCGACGGATAAAAAATCCGTCCCAAATCATTAACTTTTGCAACAGATCGATGGATCTGTTGCAAATCCCCTTTGGAATTTGCAACGGAAAGCGATTCCGTGCGGAAATCGAATCCATCACAAATTGGCGGCAAACTGGGGCCAAAGGCTGTTGACAAATCCGCCGGGATTCACATATCTTAGACGTCGGTTTGCGATGGATGTATTTTTCCGTTGCAAACCAGCCTTTTTTGCAATGGATTTTTAAAATCCGTCGTAAAATTTTTTAATTTGCAACGGAATTGTAAATCCGTCGCAATTTTACTCTTTTCTAGTAGTGATATAATAATTACTATGAGGTATCGATGTTCCTCTTGAGTAGTTGCTAGAAGCGTCAGATATGGGTGGAGAAATCTATAAAAGAAATATTACGTTAAATTAGACTTCGTTTATTTTCCTAATAAATTGTGATAAAGGTAATAATTAAAGGAAGTTCATTAATGACTCACCAAATAATTTATGTTATAAATGATTTTGTTATGAAAATGTGGATAAATGGAAAATAAATGTAGAAGTTTGTGTGTACGTGCGTGGAGAAGAGGAACTGAGGAAGCATGGAAAAATGTAATGATTGGTGCGTTGATACAGGAAGGGAAGGAATGATGCTTCTCTTTTCATTTTGACTTTGAGGGTTCAAAAGATTGTTTCATCATTCTTATCTTCTAAAATTATAGTAAAAGAGATCATAGCCCATGAACCCATACACTTTCTGTTCCCTTTTAGTCTTCCCCCAAAAATTATATTATGCTTTTGAGGCCACTTCATTGTTAATTTTATAATCATTTCCATTAATCCACCGTCAAACATAACATTAATAGGAGTAATGTGCTGCTATTAGAGACTTTACAAGTAAAAAAAAAAAGAAAGAAAGATATGAAGTAGGGAAATATTAGGGTGTTCAAAGTATCTCAGTTCTGATCATCTCGGCCTAATCTCGGGCATTTTGATCACGAGAATTTTTCATCCTGGTCGGGATCGGGACACGGACAACTAGGATCGGGATTTATTGGGATTGAGACTGAGATGGGAACCAAGATCATCCTTGAGATCTCGGTCCTCTTTTTTCCTACTTTTTTATTTTATAAATTAAGCTATCCTTTTATTTTTATATTTTTAACTCTATAAATTAAGTTATCATATATTTGATAAGATATGTATCACATCTTTAGTTGGAGTTAAATAGTATATATCGTGAAACTAATCCTAATAACTATATAATTTATAAAGATAATAAAAAAGAAGATGATGATGATAATCGTAATAATTAAATGTTATTATTTAATTCTAAATCAATTTGTGAAATTATCATGACCTTATTAGTTGTTAAATAATCATTTTACTCAATAGTATATTAACTAATATAATGATATTTTTAAATTATTAAAAAAACCGGAATTTTCCGGTTTGGGGTTGTGAAGTGAAAAGTCAAAAAAAAAAACTAATTGAAGGGAGGGAAAGCAACAAACACCACAAGACATGGGCATCATCTGAAGGACGGAATATATTATTATTAATATTAAAAATTAATAACATTATGAGGTCGCTCTCACAGTTCCACAATAAAACAGAAGCCAGCCAGCCCCCCTTCATTACTCTGAGAGCGACCGCACGCGAACCTCTCCCGACCGTTCCAAAAAAAAAAACAAAGAAAAGAGAAATTGCCTTTTAAATTATTTGAGAGAATGGTAATTCAAAACATATGATCAAACAGTTTATGTTAAATAAAATTTCAAATTTATTTACAGCTTTTCAGGATTTTTCTTGTGGTCTGATATAATTAATTTCAAGGAAATTGAATTATCATTAACAAATTCTTGACCTCATAAATTATCTTTCCTTATTCGGTATTCTGATCTATCACCTTTAATTTTGTCTCCTTCCAATTGAAGCACTGTCTTCGATCTCTTCTCTCTTTAATGAAGTTATATTATATAGTATTCAGAAACCCATGTACTGTTCCAATAAATAAGTTCTCTTATATTAATGGCCACTTTTTTTTTTGGTATCCCATCCGGTTCACTGTAACTTTCGGTTCCAAACTAATCTGGATTTTGCTCCGCGTTGGGCCCACGGTCATGGGGGAAGAGCTCCCAACAACCTTTTTTCCATTCCCTCCCACGCCTCGAACCAATGACATGGTGGTGGGAGAGCAAGTCTCTTACTACTTGCTCTCAAGGTATGTTGGTATATTAATGGCCACTTCATTGTCCATACTTACTTCTGTTGTGGTGTTGGGTTTTCTTTGTTTCTAAGGTAATAAATAGATCTACAGGATCTGATTATGATTCATCTTGGATAAATGGTAGTCACCTAGTGGTTCAGATTCACGTTTTTGGGGAAAAGCTTTTGTTGATGGTCCCTACTGCCTCTCAGAGAACCATTAGTAGGTTTGTTCGATGGTGGCAAATCTAAGACGCTAATGGTAGCCATATGTATCATCAAGAGGAGTTGATCGGTGGGTGGTCGATGTCACCAGATTTGTTTGAACGGAGGAGTATAAGTGTTGTCGATAACATCATTTATCTCCTTCCTTTCTATCCTTTATCCCAAGATGAGACAAACTATATATGTAGAGGATCTA
Organism: Acacia pycnantha; assembly: GCA_025563575.1. NCBI lineage: Eukaryota > Viridiplantae > Streptophyta > Magnoliopsida > Fabales > Fabaceae > Acacia > Acacia pycnantha. Next base: position 874,198 of record JAMWYP010000118.1, read on the forward strand.
CTTACAGTTGATGCTTATAAGAGGTGTGCCTTTAGGGTGAGTTTTGCAATCAATATTTTCTTTTAGGTTACTTCTAACCTTATATACCCAAGAGGTCAGTGTAGTGAATAATAACACTTCTATTCCCATTTCCCACCACTTCAATGGTGATGGTTTGTTTTGTTTTATTTCGTTTGGCCATCTTAGTTTCCCAATATTATTTTCGGATTGTTTTCATTGAGTGTCTGCTTTTAGATTATTAATACAAGCACATTTTGAAAAAAATAAAAAGAAACAGTACATGCATTAGCAAATTTTATACTCCCTCCGTCCCTAATTATAGGAGCAAATTTTGGAGTTGGTTTTGGTCCTAATTATAAGAGCAAGTTTTAACTTTTGTCAATTTTTTCCTATAATACCCCTATTTATACTTATTATTAGGAGCATTATATATATATATGTGTGTATTTACATATATATGTATATTTGTGTTTAGGTGTGTCAATATATATATGTGTAGATATATATGTGTGAACACACACACACACACATGTGTGTGTGGATATATGGGTGTGTCTCTCTATGTATGTAGATAGATCTATATGTATACACATATATATACACACATATATGTTTATATAGCAAGACCATTATTTCAATTAGAAAACGTGTGGAAAGAAAATTAGATCTATATGTATACACATGGCTATATAAAAAGCAACTAATATACATATATAAACTAAGGGTTTAATGTTTCTGCATCTACTGCAGAAACTTTTTTTCTGCAGCACTCACATAAAAGTGAGTGGGTCCCATGGTAAATAGATGAGAGAGAAAATATTACTGAGACCCACTCACTTTTATGTGAGTGCTGCAGAAAAAAAGTTTCTGCAGTAGATGCAGAAACATTAAACCCATAAACTAATATGTCATGGATATCTAACATAAGGAAAATTAGAAACACTTATAATTAAGGCAACTTGTGTCATTTTAAATTTATATAAGGACATTTTAGGAAAATAAGTAAAATTAACTAATTTAACTCCTCTCCTTAATTCTCCCAAAATCGGTTAAATTGCTCCTATAATTAGGGACGGAGGGAGTAATTTATTTGGTCATCATTAATACACATACAACTCAATTTCCTTTTTAAAAAAATGTTATGAATAAATGAGACCCACGCCCAATGTAAATTGGTAAACACATATATAAAATACTCCCTCCAATCCCGTCCCATTTAATTTATAAGAACCTAATAATTAAATTATGCGTTTTAAGATAGCGATTGAAATTAGTTAAAGTTAGTAAGTATGTCTTAAAATAAACTTTTTTTTAAGTATGTACTTATTTATAAGGGAGCAAGTAAAAGAGAAAAATAAAGTAAATATAAGTATTATTAACCCTTTAATTAATATAATATCTATAGATAATTAATGAGGGGTACAAAAGCGAAAAACTCATTAAATATTGAGACAACTCTTATCAAGTTCTTATAAAAAAAATAAAGGCAATTTAAATTTGGGAAAATGATAAATAAATGCCATATGAATTTGCAAAACCCCCAGAAGTCTCCCGAATTTGTAAAAGATTGAGAGGTACCAAGGACCTATGAGGGATAGGATATGCAAATTTGGGTGAAATTACCTTTTTACCCTTAATTTTAAATAAATTTTAAAAAAATAAAAATACCCTCGCCGGAGGGCTGCCAGCCGCCGGAGGTTGGGCGTTGACCACCGACAAGGGGGGTGGGGTTTTGTTTTATATATATATATATATATATATATATATATATATATATACACATTGAATGTGTGGGGGGTGGGGTTCCAACCCCCCACACATTCATGGGGCCAAGTGGCCCACCAGTTGGCCACTTGGTTCCTTTAATATATATGAGATTTAAACTTCTCATGTTGCATGAGAAGAAAAAGATTCCTACACACACATGAAATGGTGGGACCCACATCTTTTTTTCCTAAAAAAAAAGATGTGAGTCCTACCATTTTATGTGTGTGTGACATGAGAATACACTTCTCCTACAACATGAGAAGTGTATTTCCCTATATATATATATATATATATTAACAAATATATATATTTTTCTTAACATTTTGTCAACGGTATTTACAAAACTTGCAACGGTATTTACAAATCCTGTAACGCTATTTACAAATTTAGTAACACCATTTATAACGTTTTTTTCAAGTTTACATTTTTTCCCTTCTTTAATGCCTCTGAGTGATTTTTTTTTTTTTGCACATTTACAAAACTTGTAATGGTATTTACAAATCTTGTAATGCCATTTACAACGTTTTTTTCAACTATACATTTTTTTGCATTTTTAATGCCTCTGAGTGAAAAAAAAAAAATTGCACATTTACAAAACTTGTAATGGTATTTACATATTCTGTAACTAAAGAGACATTAAAGAGGCAAAAAAATGTAAACTTAAAAAAAAATTGTAAATGCCAATTCTGAGATTTTTAAATACCGTTACAAGTTTTGTTACACCTTTTTTCACTCAGAGATATTAAAGAGGAAAAAAATGTAAACTTGAAAAAAACGTTGTAAATGGCGTTACAAGATTTGTAAATGGTGTTGCAGGTTTTGTAAATACCGTTGAAAAAATGTTAAGAAGAATATATATATTTGTTAATGTGTGTGTATATATATATATATATATATTAAAGGAACCAAGTGGCCCAACCGGTGGGCCACTTGACCCCATAAATGTGTGGGGGGTGGGGGGTTCGAACCCCACCCCTACACATTCAATGAATATATATATTTTTTAAAACAAAACCCCACCAAAAAAAAAAAACACCCATCCACCTCACCGGTGGCCGACGCCCACCCACCGGCCCTCAGGCGAAAGCATTTTTATTTTTTAAAAAAAGTATTTAAAATTAAGGATAAAAGGGTAATTTCATCCGAATTTGCATATCCCTCATAGATCCGTGGTACCTCTCAGTCTTTTTACAAATTCGAGAGACTTCTGGGGGTTTTGTAAATGGGTTAAGGAGCAATTTTACACATGAACTTTACCCTCAGGAGCGCCCAGCACCACGAGCTTTTTTTTGGAGCAAAAGTACACACGTGGTTAAGTTTTGGGAGCGCCCAGCACCACGGCCGTTAGTTGACCGTTAATCAACCGTTAAGTTGGATAATTTTAGTTTTTTTATTATTTGAAACTAAGGGTAAAAGGATAATTTTCATTTAAAACTAGGGGCAAAATTATAATTTTCATTTAAAACTAGGGGCAAAATTATAATTTTCACCATCAGCGTCCACGTCAGCATCCACGTCAGCGTGTCAGTCTAAATAAGCGCCACGTCAGCGTTCCATCCAACTTAACGGTTGACTAACGGTCAACTAACGGCCATGGTGCTGGACGCTCCCAAAACGTAACCACGTGTGTACTTTTGCTCCAGAAAAAATCTCGTGGTGCTGGGCGCTCCTGGGGGTAAAGCTCATGTGTAAAATTGCTCCTTAACCCTTTGTAAATTTATATTGTATTTATTTATCATTTTTCCTTTAAATTTTGAGGGCTTATAAAAAATAAATAAATAGGAGTAGTAGTTAATTTTCAACGATGCTTTGATATTCACAATCAGTATGGGGCGATGGACATGGTTGAATATGAGTTAATCGCAGGTTTACATGAAAAGATGAGTCATCCTTCAGCTTTCCGGCAGTAGTGTCCTATAATTAGCATGATTGACCTTGGAGGCTGTGACTTAATTTAGCTTGGCAACACAAATAATACTGCATTCAGTTCTAAATACCACACTCTGGTTCTTTTTCTAAGTCCAGACTAAAAATAAGTCTAGTTTCATGTAATAAATGAGATTGTGACAATTTTACCCATATTAATTGTATCCATGAAGATAGAGAAAAATAAACAGTTGAAAAATACTCAATCATAAATAAGGGCAAAGTTGAAAATTCACACCATAATCATTGAGTTAACTACTACTCAGCTTGGTATGTGAGATTTGGTATAAGATAAAGTTAACTTTTTTTTTTATAAAATTAAAAAAATTAAAAATTATATCATATGTTGTTTATTCTTAAATCATACTCTCTCTGGTCCTTATTATAAAGCACCAACTAACAATTGTATTTAGTCATTTTTATAAGGCATTTGCTTGTTTCCAAAACGTATTAATTATTTTTTTTCATGTATGCCCAAAATTAATCAGGGTAGTGATGGATGAGAGTAATAATTAATATAATATTAGAACTTAGTGCAATTAGTAGAGGTAATATTGAAATTACTTAAATTGTAGAATAATTTTATTGACTCTAACTATTTTATTGATTTGTGAGAATGATTAGTTGGTGCCTTGTAATAAAGATTAGAGGGAGTATATCAGTTTATTAGTCAAACTAATTAATTTGGAGAAAATAAAAATAAAATATTCTAAAGTAATTTAAATAGCTTCATTAATCTCTCCAAAAAAATCAACTATATCTTATATTTATGATCAGAGGAAGTATATAATATGGGGCTTATTCTAGTTTCATATTAGTTTGATTATTTTCTTTCCAATCATGTTCTCTATATTGGCTTTTTAATGTGAGATGTTTTGTCGACATTTTAAACAAGAAAAAAAAGAGAGCTAGCAAGTCACTACAAAAAAACTTTGAATTACTCATGGAATTACTGACAGAAAAAATTTTGTCAGAAATCACTCACGAAATTGTGTGGGTAATTGTTACTGATGGAAATTACCTACAGAATTCCGTGGGTAATGTCTTCTATCATAGTTTTTTCTGTGACAGACATTTTTCGTCGGAAATCCTGTTACTTACGAAAATTCCATGGGTAATTCCATCAGTAATTGGATTTCTGATGAAAAACGTCCGTCACAAAAAAAATCGTGACAAAAGATATTATCCACGGAATTTGAATAATTTCTGACTTTGTAGTTTTTTGTAGTGTCCCTTAAATTTACGTAACACTTAGGATTCGAGAAGCTTAGGCATTTTAATTAGTTCACTTCATTATATGCGTCCAGTGTTTGGCACATTATATATGCATCAACATCAAATTGGTAAAATCCTGAAAGCTCAATGTAAAACGGTACTCATTTAATAAATATATTAGACAAATCTTTTATTTTTTAAAGAAAAAGAAAAATTAAGATTGATCTAACACCAATGAAGAGAGGGGAAAGAGATAAGATAGTGATACAAGGAAGAGATCGAGCAATATTGAAGTGGACCAGAGAAGTGACCATGCCATGCAATCTCTGCGTTAACTCTCTCCATATATATGCTCTGATTGAGACGCCACATCGCAGTTTCTTGTTTCTTCTAATAATGGAGCATCCGTTTCCCTTTTTCCCCATATATCATTTCCATGCAAATTAACTTGTCGCCTTATTATTGTTTTTTATGAGATTTATATGATAATATAAACAATTCTAACTTATATATATATGTTTCAAGATTGAGGAATGATGCCTGGGTATTATACGTGTGTAATCACTACTACACTGACCTTAGTAGATACAAAGGGGGCCATGGCCACCCAAAAAAAAAATATTTGGAAAATAATGGGACGTGTGCAGTCTGAACCACGTCTGCAATTTTCCTTTTTCATCCTTTTGCTTTTTCTTCGTCTTTACACAGTCTAACTTTCTCTCCTCTCGGTCTGCCTGCTTATGTGAAAAAGTCCATTTTTTTTTTCTTACTTTGGTTCGTGCAACTAGTGATTGGAGCTACTGAGCTAGCTTCTTTCAACGTCGGCCGGTGAGAGAGACTTTCCCTTTTTTGTGTTATCTTTTTGCATCGAATTTTTTTCTTTTGTGTTCTATGAGCACAGGCCTGCATCACATGAGACAATGATGCAATGATTCGAGGCACAACTGAACCAGGCGTCCCAAACAGAGCCATCGTGCCAGAGCAAGCTCTTGAGGGCTGGGTGAACATGGAGTTATCATCTTGCTCCTTGTTGTCGTCTCCTTCCCTACCCACGATGATGCCTCCACCTTCATTCTCTGTTTCAGTGAAGTTGGTAACTATGGCTTCCTCTGCCTGCTTCGGAAGCAACATTGTCTCCGAAATACGCGAAAGGAACCGTCCAAATCTACTAGTGGATCTGAATATATATAGATAGATAGATAGATGTATGTTATGTTTATGCAGAAACGACAATAAATGAGACAAAAACTAGATGATGACCAAACAGTGATGCGTGACATGTCCACTTTAAATTGCATTTAATGACTTTTTCTTCTAGTTTTGAAACTTCATCTTCATCTTCATCTTCTGATTCCCCCCAAAAAAAATATTCATCCAAGGTCTGTCCCTGACTACACTTCAATATCAAGCAGTCCAAAGATTTCCCAAACATTATTATGGAAAAAACTCCTAACTCACGGATTTTATGGTCTAAATTATATGTATATGTGTTAAAAAATAATTGACTGAATTGAGTATTGACTATTGACAGCTTATAAATTAAATGATGTGACTACTTATCCGATATTAAACATTAAATTAAAAAAAAGATCAGTAAAGACATTCTTTCACAATATAACTAGTCGTTATAACTTATCTTTGGGATTTTGATAACATTCCTTGGCCAAGATCAAGTGTACGCTTCTACTTATCATGAGTATGTTTGTATAAGTGGAAACAAACTTTCTTTTACATCCTTTATACATTATGAATCACAATTGAAAAATTGTTTTTAAATGGCCTAATCATTATTCTAAATAAGTCAAGTTCTTATTTGGTGTTACTTTTGGATATCTCAAAAGTGTTTATTTATGTATATCGAGGCAAAAATTCTTTCACATATTTAACCTATATACTGTAAATCACGATTAAAAGTTAATGTTGCTCACTTCTAAAAGATTTTCAGTGATTAAATTTCTTCTTTTTGTTACTCACACTGTTTCCCTTAATGTTTGGTGATCCCGTGTGAGAAATTCAGATACTTCTAGTCTCATTCTTAATATAAAATATATTTGAAGAATTGATATTGTTCTTAAATATAAGACATATTTTTATACTTGTCAATCTTTTCCTAATGCACCCCCATTAAAACTCCCTCAACTATAATTTGTTGGTGAAAATACTTTCAATATAGAAATATTACTAAAATAAGAATCTGTGTAATTAATATGCATAATTTATAAACATACAATATTTCTGCACTAAGAAGAAAACCAGTAAAATCTCATAAGGCTGTTAAAATATGATAATGAACTTTGATGAAATCCGAGCCTAACATACGTTGTCTTCTTAAGGCAATTTGCTTCTTCTATACGGATGCCCAAGGTTGATGAGCAATTATCTCATAGAATAGAGCGGATTTTTTGTCTTCAGAATAATGACACTCTCAATCAGAAGCCCAAGCGAACACAACGAGTTTGCTTTCAGAATCGCACGGATGAGACTTATGGAAAAATGCATTAAATTATATGTATGAGAGCGTAATGTTAGAAAAACGAGATAATTTTTCTGTCACACGCACGTCTATTTATAAACGATGAAACGATCAAATGGAGTTCCGTCAACGAACCAATGCGGCTTCTTATTCATAACCCATAGGATTTAGGCACAAAATCCAATATAATCAACGATAAGAGAGAATGAAGGAATTAAAAAAAATGATTAAGGTATTTTAGAAAATATAAGCTACTAATTAGTTAAACCATCTTCTTTGATTATACTGTGGATTTAACGCAGAAGCAGATCTCCATGGAAGTGGAGAGAAATAATGAGAAGATGAAAAGCTGAAAGAGGAAAATGAGGAATTGAGGTAATTAAACATGCAGCAGGATCAGAAGTGGTACGAACATTATCGCTGGCCTGGCTAGCCTGCAAACTTAGCTGCTGATGCTTCAACAGTTCAAATTCCAATGACAAACCCTGGTTCCTCCCACCTTTTCCTTTCCTCTCTTTACTCTTCCCCTACGCTACACAGTGTAAAGTTTCATCTCAGCCTTCTTCATTTTGGGATTTCTCACTTTCTCTCCTTTCTCCTTCCCAAGTTTTCAACTTTTTTGTACTTGCCAATTTTTCTGTGACATTTATATTAATCATCACTATTTGGATTGTTGTCTTGTTATCAAATACTCCCTGGGGGCTTCATATAAGAGCATTTATTGGAATCGGTTTGTTCTCAGATCTAAGATTTATTTTGAGTCTGTCTCAGTGATAAATGGTATTTTTTTTTTCATTTTACTTTTAATTAATTATTTTACTACATATGTTCTCTTTTATCATTTTTTGTTATTACTCTCTCTCACCCTATTCATAAATGGGAGCATTTTTAAAAATAAATTTTCTACATAATTATTACATTTAACTGTATTTAAATTGTTACGATTCGGTTGAAATGTTATTATTACTCTGATCCTATTTATAAGTCCACTTTCACTCTCAATAAAAGTGAACTTATAAATAAAATCAAAGTGATATATATATATATAGGAGAGAGGCCGAGGGAGTATCAATCTTCCACTCCCCCAAAACACAATAATGCCAGGCAAGTCATATCTTGTTGAATCACAATAACGTGTGTTGTAATTAATTTCCAGATTCCAAAAACGCATATTTTTATTTATTTATTGAATGGACAGAACTTAATTATAGAGGATCGTGTCACCGGAGTAGTTGCATGCATGCAACAAGCTGATAACGACATTAGTATATAGTAGGATCGTCCACGAAAGATGCATTATAGCATCATATCGGTGACATGTACGTCTGAGGATTCGGATAGGTTTGCTTCTTCGTAGTGTGTTTCGCCATATTTTATCCTGAGGAATATCATATATATATATAAAATAGAATATGGAATAAATTTATTGTCTGAGCATGAAACCTATCAGAAATGATAGGGAAAAATGGGAAGAAGAGGAAGAAAAAGGAGAGGCACGGGAGGGGGTCAGAGATTCGGATCGTGAGGCTGCAGGAAGATCATAGACAGAGAATCAGAGATCTTGTTGCAGACGCTCTCTCTATAGTTTTTTTTAAAGAAGATGGCAAGTCTGTTCCTGGGAGCATCTTGTATATCGTAGCATCATCATAGGTCACCCTTATGAGAAAAGGATGAGGAGAGAAACCCAACCCTTATATTATATGTACTTCCTCTATTCTCTGGCTATATTTATATATAAATATTTCCCTCCAATTTTTTTATATCTGTACTTGTTACTTCTTTTGTTTTTAGCCAGCATCCTCCTAGCACCCTTTTTTTGTTTTTGTTTTTTTTAACAAATTAAAAATTTGTTTGAAACAATGTTGAGTGCCTTGTTTATTCTAATCTTTTAGAATTTTTTTTTTTATTATGTTAGAGATAAATATGTAAGAAGTGTTTTACCTCGATTTATAGGAAAGCACTTAAAAAGGCTCCAAAAAAGCACTAAAAACTTTTTAAAGTAACTTTGCCAATATAATTTGTCATTTACAAGATAAATTTGTGAGAGGAATTTTGAGTGAGATATCCATTTTTCCATTTATAATTTATCTTTCTTCTTTTCGTTTTGTTTTATTATTTGTATGTCCTTCTGTGAGTGAGATATCCATTTTTCCATTTAAAAAAAAAGGAAAAATTACATTAAAGTTCAGAAAATAATATCAGAAAAATCTCATAATTTATTAATGGTAGACTTGTAGTTACTCCACTTATTAATGGTTGCTCTCTTTTATTTGTTATTGACAAACTATATACTTTTCTGATAATATTCTTTTTAATTAGGATTTATTTATTTATAAAACGAATGATCTAAGCAACTGTGGACGAGACTTTTTGCTGCAAGCCCACACCGTCCTTGGATTGACTTACTTTTTTTTTTTTTTTAAAGGACCTAGTGGTCCAGACAAGAATCGAACCCTGATAATGACTGGCCTGCATCCATACCACTGCGCTCTCTAGGCGTGGTTGACTTACCTTTTCACTTTGCTTGTTTTATAGGAGTATACAACAAACAACATTATGAATTTATGATTGTACATCGAATAAACAAGAAGAGAAACCCCTCTGCCCCTCTCAGCCCAAGGAAAATTGGCATAATTTTTAAATATTATAACAGTTAAAAAAAGGAGCGGACAAGAAACAGACTCGTACAAAGCAGGAAAATGTCAGTATATGGAAAGATGACTCTGCTAAAAATCTAACTTTAATTAATACAAATGTTAACCCATAGAACGGTATATATGTTAAAATTAGAGAAAATAATAGAAAAATAACTTTAAAATTATAAAATATTAAATTATATTTATTATCAATAATTGATAAAATAATAACAAGACTTAATAAGTAATTTCACAACTCATTTTACATGAAATACCAGATTTAAAATTTTGCATTTTTAAATTTATTTTTCTCTTAAAATTATTATCTTTATCTACCATTCTTCATTACTTGTCACCTTCAGGTCTCTTCAACCACTGGCTTGTTTCCAATTTTATAATCACAACCCTCCAAATATTTTTCCCAATTTATTTCTCTCCAAATGAGTTACACTTAAGAGCTATATAAGTAACTAATAAATATTAAAAACAATTGATTAACTTATTTATTTATAACAAATGTGTGTTAATTTATCTAAAACACATTATTTAAATCATTACTAAAAGAAGCCCTCGAATATGCACAATGAATAAGAAGAACTTGAGAAAAATTATAAATTTAAAATCAAACTCTATCTGAGTGAGTGTTTGATAACTTTGAAGCTGTGGTCTCAAACCCTTTTTTCCATAAGCTGAATTAAAACTCTTCTTACATACTTACTTCATAAATGATAAAAACTAGGGTAAAGGTGCAATTTTACACATGTGCTTTACCCTCGGGAGCGCCCAGCACCGCGAGCTTTTTTCTGGAGCAAAAGTACACACGTGGTTACGTTTTGGGAGCGCCCAGCACCACGACTGTTAGTTGACCGTTAAGTTGGATGGAACGCTGACGTTGCGTTGATTTGGACTGACAAGCTGATTTGGACGCTGACGGTAAGTAAAAAAGAAAATTACCATTTTGCCCTTAGTTTTAAATAAAAATTACCCTTTTGCCCTAAGTTTTCAAAAAAAAAAAAAAACTAAAAATACCCCCGGTGGGCCCCACCGCCGGCCACCCCACCTCCGCCGGCGGTCGGCCGCCGGAGGTGGGGTGGCCGGTGGTGGGGCCCACCGGGGGAGGGGTATTTTTAGTTTTTTTTTTTTAAAAAAAATTTTAGGATCAAAAGGTAATTTTTATTTAAAACTAAGGGCAAGATTGTAATTTCACCCGCGTTACTGTTCATTTTCCAACTTAACGGTCAACTAACGGCCGTGGTGCTGAGCGCTCCCAAAATGTAACCACGTTACAGATTTTCGCTCCGTAAAAGTTTCAGTAGTGAGCTGACGCCTGGGTAAAGCTTGTGTGTAAAATTACACCTTTACCCTAAAAACTATTTTCCAAAAGCTAATTTAAACATTCACAATCGTTCATTCAGAACAGGATGGAGAGTAGGAAGAAGATGGAAGCATACAACAAACTTGGGAACAGAAAAAGTTCTGGGTTGGGCCCAACGAGTGGCCTCTTGGGCTATAGCCACGTTATCCAAACAACTTTTTTTTTTCGTGGTTCATGATAATAACATAATTTTGTAAGGTATAGGGATGGTTCTGGCATGGAGGAAGAAGAAACGCCATAGAAGCCCTATCTGGTAGGGGCCAGGTCAGCACCACACTATCCTGTCCCTCACAAAATGAGTGGCTCTGCATTTTCTTTCTGGGGGATTAGCAACCAGAGCTTCTTCTTCTCTCCTTCCACCAGAATCAACACCTCAAATATCTCAATCTCGCCCTAAAAGCCTCTTCTCATTCTTCACTAAATCTGTACACTGAACAAGGGCTTCTCAAAGCAATGGCTTCCACCCCCTCCTCCACTCTCACTTTCTCGTCTTCTTCCTCACTGGTTGATGCCAAGGCTCCCAGACAATCGGCTTCTGCTTCCTCTCAATGCGTCAGCCTTCCCTCTCTTCCTCCTCCCCCGGTTCAGTCACAGAACCGTCCCTGGAAGGCCACGGCTTATTGTAAGTCTATTCCATTAACACCCTCCTCCAAGCTCTATCACATTCTAAATGTTCTTTACTGTGTTGTGTCTTTTATTTGCATTAGTTTTGATACCTCAGGCCTGCATGCACAGTTAATCACCAACACCGAAATTAATGCAATTACTGACGTGTATGTGATAGCACAGGCAATTCAAGAATGAGTCGTGTCTATGTTACAATTAATTAATTAGTTTGTGGACGGATTGTTTTAGGATGCAAAATTTTGCAATGGAAATTCAAAAGTCAAAATGAAAAGAACCATATTTTTGAAGTGCAAGCACAATAAATGTGCTCTTATCAGGCACTTGTATCGAATACTCACACATACAGAGTCATGTTTTGTTAGGCTGAAGTGAGTTGTGCCATGTATCCATATCGGTTTTGATACATCAAACCTGCTTGGAGTCTTGGACAAAACAAAACAAAAGCCTCACTAACGTTGTCACTAAGACACCATGCAAGTTTTCAAACTTTATATTAAAGACACCATGCAAGTTTTCAAACTTTATATTAAAGACACCATGCAAGTTTTCAAACTTTATATTTACACTTGATGTTTTATTGTGCGTCCTCTCTGTCAGTCTGTCTGACTGTAGTATCCTGTCTTTTCTTTATTTGTTCGTAACTCTAGCCTTGGCTGCCAGTGGTTTGATACTATGAGATTATTTGTGGAATGGTTGTTTCATGTCGCAGAATCGCCAGAATGTTCTGGTAACGACCACGCCACTGCCATATAAACATAAGCCTCATGGGTTTACTGCTAATCTATAAAGTTAGCTGTATCTGTGTCAAGTTGTTGCATCAAAGACAATGTGATCCTTAAAATTACATATAGACAGTGTTTTTTACTATGTTATCTCCATTCATGTTTGTGTTACTTTACTATCTGTGAGTTTAGCTGCCAAAAAGCTTTTAACGCATTCAGGAAGTGGTAATTCATTAAGTGATTGCTTCAGGTCACAAAATTGCTCGCAATGTGATGGCAATGGCAAGCTCAGCAACAGGGGAGGCCCCTCCAGCAATTGTTACAGGACAACAGATTTCAACAGATGTTGTCACAGCTGAGCCCCCTGAGATTGTTAAGAAGATTCAACAAGCTGTATGCTATTCAGATCCTCTGCAGTCAATTATATAATGTATACAGAGATGACACACACACACACACACACAATTAATGTATTGATGGGATTAGATTCCAGATGAAGTTTCACAGTATTACTTGTCTCTTTGAATGAATGGCTATGAGTGGAGAGGATCTGCTATAAGCTAGAGGAATGTTGTTGAATATTTTTGAACTAATTATACCTAATGGTTAAAGTGACTGACTTAAACATTATGTTGGTTGTATAGTGGGACAAAGTTGAAGATAAATATGCAGTGAGCACAGTAGCCGCAGCTGGTGCAGTTGCATTGTGGGGCACAGCTGGGATGATCTCGGTAGGTTATCTGAATGCTTTTTTGGTAGTATTTAAATGAATAATAATTTCCCACTATTTACAGTCAGTTTCAAGTTCTGTTTAGTTCAGTTGGTGACTATTTGTGTCTATCTCCTAAAAACAGGCAATTGATAGGCTTCCTTTGATTCCTGGGGTGCTTGAGGTTGTAGGCATTGGCTACACTGGGGTAAGTTTAATAATTTACTCTTCTCAATTGAAGGTTATAACAATTTGTTCAAAATCTGGAGAATTGAGTTTGCTTCTTTTGAAGAACACTAGAACATTGAAGTTTTGAATGCACTATGCTGATCCAGGGAAGTGCTCTATAATATCAAAAGAGGAAGGGAAAAAAAAAAGTTTGTCAAGAACCTAGAGACCTGCCTCGTAGTCCTTTTGTTGTCTTTTCTTATTGCTTGTTGGGTAACAGTAACAGATATTGCTCGTCTATCTATTGACTCATCATCTCTGTTCTTTTCTACAGTGGTTCGCCTACAAGAACCTAGTTTTCAAGCCAGACAGGTGGGCCTTATAATAGATTTGAACGTTTTAACTCAGTCAATTCATAATCAAAATTTCCAAAATCCCAGTTATTTTTCTCTGTTTTAGTCATAATCAAGCCATTATTCATAAACATGTTTAATGGAATGACAGGGAAGCTTTTGTGCGAAAAGTAAAAGAAACATACTATGAAATAATTGGGAGCAGCGGCTAGAGGAGTGAATTGACACGAGAGCAAGCATTGAGGTTGAAGATGGAACCATTGTTGATAAATGCTTCTGACCACACTGTATTATCCAATGTACGTAATGTTATGTAATTATCTGTACCGAAAAATAAATGTGACTTCGTATCATTACCACCATTATCAAGTACAGTTTTTAAAGGGTGGAAATTTATGATATGCTAAATTCACGTTAGTACAAGAACATTCTCCCCCCTGGATTTGTTATCTACGTTACATATCATGAGTAGATGGATGAAAATAAAATGTTTTTCCTAAGGTTTCTCTTAAATAGAAGTAGAGAATGAAGTAACTAGGGGGGAAAAAAGATTATTAGAATCCGCCTCTTCTTGTTTCCAGAGGGATCATCTAAAAAGCAGGATGTTTTGACTTTTGAATGCATTCAGATAGATTCAGACAGAAGGGTTGATATAGATGTTTTTTTTTTGATATAAGGTTGATATAGATGTTAAGGATGTCATTTTTTTACATCTTCCATTTCTATCAATTTGTTTCATAAAGAAGCTGAATGAAACAAAAGTTCACGTTCGGTTTTGAATTAGAGACATTAAAAATGATGAATCAACATCGACTATAACCCTTAGCCTTTGAAGCTAATGATGCGGGTTTGATTCTTTGAAGCTAATGATGCGGGTTTGATTCCCGCTACCCGCTTCTATTGTATCTCTATATTCTATAGAGTTAATAAACTACACTGATTAATTTAGTTATTTAGTTATTAACTAAAAAAACGACTAGAATTAGAAAAAGAAAGAAAATAGAATTTCAGATATCTTTGGGATTCATTCAATCCATTCAGAAGTACATTAATAGTCGTTTAGCAAAAAAAGGAAAAAAAAAAAAGCTATTTAGTCAGATCTCACCTCAAGGATGATTTATAGATGAAAACTGCTATAGAATGAATTAAGGATTTAGGGAGTTGTTTTATTCTTCAGAAACAATAATTTGAATTTGAATACTAAGCCTCTAATTATTTTTTTAATAAAGTGGAGGCACGTGTTGTTTTATTTTTCAGAAATAATAATTTGAATCCTAAGCTCTAATTTTTTTATTTTTTTTTAATAAAGTGGAGGCACGTGTTCAAAAGGCTATGTGCATGTGTGTCACCCTTTTACCAACCCAAGTCGCCAATTTTCACTCTAATTTGTAAGACAAAAGGAATGATTAAAAGTATTAATTTGCAAAGGTATTTTTCGAAACATATTTTTTGTAACAAAAGTAATTTAAATTGCAAATTTTGTTTTCAAATCAAAGTAAATGAAGAGAAGAACAAAAAAAATGTTTAAAAATACAGATTTTCAATCATATGGAATAAGTAATTTGATTCTGATAAAAAAATAATAATAATTTGAGATAATAATTTACTACCAAATAAAATTTAAAACACTAAGATGATATGTTGGAAGATAAAATTTCAGGAAAAAGATGGTGACCTTCATATCAAAGTTCAAAACAATTTAGAATTGCAAATATTTTCAGATCAAAATAAATATTAAATATAACATAATTACCCTAAAATCATAGAAAAAAGTTAAATGTTGGTTTTCAAAACAATAGGATTTTTAAGTCGAATATAAAAATTACAAATTCTTTTCAAATCAAACTTACTAAGTACTTTAAAATAATAAAAAACTACTGAATAATGATTTTTAAATCAAATAAAATCAAAATTTAAAACAGTTTTAAATTGCGATTTTTTTTTTTCTGAAATTAAAGTAAATAGAGGTAGGAATAAAAAAACCGTTTAAAAATGTTGTTTTCAAATCAAATTAAATAGAGATAGAATAAAAAAAGCTTTTACAAATGTAGATTTTTCAATCAAATAGAATAACTAATTTGAGATAATAGTTTAATAAAATTTAAAACACTAAGATGATATATTGGAAGATAAAATTTCAGAAAAAAGATGGTGACCTTCATATCAAAGTTCAAACAAATGGGAGGAAATGCTGGCTGCACCAGATGTGGGGGACCCATGGAGGATGTGAACCATGTACTGAGATTCTGTAAATATGCCCAGTCAGTGTGGTGCCAGATTGCACAGCCCCCAGATATCCAAGGTTTTGGGCAACTCCAACTCCAGGAATGGATGCATCAGAACCTCATTCGGACGCAACCCAGTTTGGCAGGAGGGATTAGCTGGGCCACTCTGTTTGGCCTTACTTGTTGGAAACTGTGGGAAACCCGGAATAAGGCGGTGTTTCAAGACGCACATACCCCACCGGAGACCCTGGTACGAGAGATTCGGGTGCTATCTGTAACATCCCATTTTCTAAGCGGAATTTTTTTTTTTTTTTAAATCAGAGTAGAGCCTTGGAGCGTAAGAGTAACTGATTCCCATTAAAACGATAACCAGAGTGTAATACAGTGTTGATACAGTTATCGAATTGAATCTCTGTAACTGTTAACCTTATGCTCAAATAAAAAAAGATAATGGATGATGATATTCAAAACATAACAAGAAGATATCTCTTATGCATATAGCAGATGCATGATTGCATGATTGTGACACGCATGTAACATAAGCGTTAAAGCAAGATGTATAAGTCCTACACAATAATAGCTCGCACAAAAACCAAGCTACACGATGTACCGTCGTGTCCTCGCCGCTAGGAAAACTCTAACGGTATTAATATCTCTATAACCCGTGTGAAATCGTATGAATAATCGGTAACCCCGAACAGCAGTCTCTAACCGTGAATGTATCTCTGACCCCTAATGAATCTCTATCCGTGAATGTACCTATCACATATATGTATATGAGCAGCACTAGATTAGTGTTACAAGACGCGAACGTACCTTCGTTGATGTACGTAAATGTTTTCAAGTGAATCGTACTTCTGACGGAAAAACATGGTTTGTCCGACAATGCACGTTGGTTCCGCTACATAGTCTATTTTCTTCCCAAAATTTTGCCAGAACTTCGACGCCATCATGATTTTCGAAAATAAAGACTAAAATAGCCCTCTCATATGATATCCAATCATAAAAATAAAGACTACTCTAGCATTACTAACTATTGAAAGAACTATGAAATCTTAAAGCTCTGACCTAAAAACTTACCCAGAGCTTCGCTACAGATTTTCCCCGGCCTTCTCCTTCTCTCTCCTCTCTCTAGATTTTCGGTTTGGAGCTCTTGGAATTGTGAGAAATGAAGAGGAAGGGGGGTATTTATAGAAACGGGGAAAGATTTCTACTGTTTGATCAACTTTATGAGAAACGATCTGGACCGTCCAAAGCAACTTTTCAAAAACCCTTTCCTTCCCTTTTGCATTCACACTTGGCCGAAAATCCAAGTGTCTTGGCCAATGGGAGGTGGCCACGTGTCACCTTCCGAAGCTTTGATCGATTTCTCCGATCGGGACCCGATTCGCGTGATTTCGGAGAAATCTCAAAATTCTGGATTTATAACTCTGAAAACATATTCTCACTTAGTAGAAATGTCCAAGTTAACCTAAATTTTGATTCCATATAGGCCTCCAGTATTCCAGTTGAGTCTTCCTCGAAAACGTGTCCAAACGCGTCCTGTCGAAACTTGTTTTCTAAACATCAATCTCTTCGTAAAAATCACTCGAATTCAAATATGTTCATGAAAATTCCCAATTCTTTTCCAAATGTCACAACATAACCTTTTCGTCCTCTTGGCTATCCGGCCTTTTTCATAATTTCCTATTTCGCCTTATTAGGAAAAAGCACAAACGGCCAACTAACTTCCGCAAGAGTCTAACTAAGATAAAAACCCACCGATTAATATTTTACCTTGACTTTGGGAATCCCATTCCTAGATCTCCGATAGGATCCGTTTCCTAATTTCCATTTTACTATTCACCCTTTATCACTTTAATTAATTATATTATTATTATAATAAAACTTATATATTAAGTTTTCTTTTATTTATCATTAATATTATTTTTTTCTTTTTCTTTTTTTTTTTCTGCCCCTTTTTTTTCCGTTTTTTTTTGATTAATTATTTAATTAATTATTTAATTAATTAAATAATTATTTTTACAGAATTTTCCCATTGGTCGATTCTTGCATTTAGGCTTTAAAAATACCTAGACTCAACTATTTTTCTCCAAAATTTCCAATTAATTAGTAAATATATTTTTACTAATTTTAAGCCAATTACCACCAATTTTCGAGCTTTACACAATTATCTCTTAATTTCCTTTGTTTATACTTAAGTAATTAGCACAATATTACTTAATTACTTTATTATCACTTGTTGATAATTTTCTTAATTACAATGCCTCATTACCTTCATACTCTTGTATTAACATTGGTATTTTCAAGCCTCTTGCATTTTTAGAAATTGCAAGGGTATTATGGTCTTTTTATTACTTTTTGAACCTTCTTATACAATTTCTCCAAGTTCATAATTTATTAAATTACCATAATTAGAGATAATATACTCTCCTAATTCACTTGGTCATTTTACTGCCTTCTGGTATTTTTTATAATTTCTCTAAGTTAATTACCCTTCCTAGGGGTATTTTGGTCATTTTGGCACTTTGACCCTTAAATTCTCTAATTTCTTAGAGATTTTTCCTTAGAAAATAAAATAATTATAACCTAGTGTTTGACACCTCATATTCACCTACTTTTTATAGGTATAATTTTACCCAATTATGATACAGGTTTTTAGGGTATTACACTATCGAAGTATAGCACGCGAGCCTCTAACTTGACGGTGATACGGGACGAGAATCTTAAGAAAACATGGACCGCTGTTAAGTGGGTTAAGCCACTGCAAGGGATGGTAGCACTCAATTGTGATGGGGGTGCTAAAACGAGATCCTCTGATAGCAGGTGCTGGGTGTATACTCAGAGACGATACTGGGGAATGGCTTGGTGGGAGCTGTAGGATGATTGGTACCTGCACTTCACTTCAGGCAGAACTATGGGCTCGTGATCCTTAGTGATTAGTCCTCCTTTTCAAAAAAAAAAAAAAAAAAAGTTCAAACAACTTAAAATTGTAGATATCTTCAAATGAACATAAATATTAAATATAACATAATTACTTTAAAATCGTAGAAAATACTTAAATATTGGTTTTCAAGACAATAGGATCTTTAAATCAAATATAAAGAATTTAAAATTTAAAATTATTTTTAAATAAAATTTAATAAATACTTTAAAATAATAGTAAACTATTGACTATTGATTTTAAAATCAATCAAAATCAAAATTTTAAACATTAAAAAATTTGAAAAAGTTTTAAATTTCAAATTTTGTTTTCAAATCAAAGTAAATCAAGGTAAGAATAAAAAACCGTTTCAAAATAGAGATCTTTCAATCAAATTGAATCAGTGATTTGAGTTAAAATTTTAAAACCAAGTAAAATTTAAAACACTTGGAAGATAAATTTCAGAAAAAAGGATGGTGACCTTCATATCAAAGTTCAAAACAATTTAAAAATGAAAATATTTTCAAATCAAAATAAATATTAGATATAAAAAAAGTTACTTTGAAATAATTGAAAACTGTTAAATATTGGTTTTCAAAACAATAGGATCTTTAAAAGAATTGCAAGAAAATTTGAAATAAAAAATTATTTTTAAATCGAACTAAATAAGTACTTTAAAAAAAAAAGAGTAAACTGTTGAGTATAATATTGATTTTAAAATAAATCAAAATCAAAATTTAAAACATTAAGAAATTTGAAAGAGTTTAAAATTGGAAATTTTGTTTTCAAATCAAAGTAAAGCAAGGTAAGAATAAAAAAATATTTAAAATACAGATTTTTCAATCAAATTGAATAATTAATTTGAGATAATAGTTTAAAACAAAATAAAGTTAAAAACACAAAGATGATATGTTGGAAGATAAAATTTAAAATAAGTAATTTGAGATAATAGTTTACAGCCAAATAAAATTTAAAACACAAAGATGATATGTTGGAAGATAAAGTTTGAGAAAAAAGATGGTGATCCTTATATCAAAGTTCAAAACAATTTAAAATTGAAAATATTTTCAATTCAAAATAAATATTCAATATAAAATAATGAATTTAAAATCATAGAGAACTGTTCAATATTGGTTTTCAAAACAATAGGATCTTTAAATAAAATCGAAAACAATTTTAAATAACAAATTCTTTTCCGAATCAAACTAAATAATTAATTAAAATAATAGTAAACTATTGAATAATATTGATTTTTAAATCAACAAGAAATTTAAAACAATTATCTAATCATATAGATCCTAAGCTAAGTAAATTTCTGATATCGGTGTGAATTCGGGTTTCTCCGGTTCAACTAGGATCCTAGTTCTTAAATTTCTACACGAATCAAGATGAAGAAAAGGAAGTTTTCTAAGAATTTTTAAACAGTATACAATTGCAAATTTTGTTTTCAAATCAAAGTAAACCAAGGTAAGATCACTAGATAAGAGTCCCGCAAAATACAGAGAACAGAGACCTGAAACAGAGAGCTGGGAGAGACAGAACAAGAATTCTAAAAATTGTTTAATATAAAATATAGATAACCAACAACAATTCTAGATCCAGCCCAGTATCATCATTTACCGATATTCATTGCCTTGCCTTGTGAATTGTGTCCACTATGCTCATCATGCCCTAAACTTTGGGGGAATGTTTGAGATTCAAACGAATCACGGTACTACAGTAGTAACGTTAATCATTCATATAAAATGTATATACTAAGCATGTAAGTCAACCATCATATATACATTCATACATTCAAAATATTCAACATTCAAAGATAAATACAAAACACATTCATAGGACCTACTGATCCATTCCCACAGCGTTAGGTATTCAATTGGGCTTCAACCCTTCTCATCTGAATGCTCAATGGGTTTTGCGACCCAAGGACCCATTGACCCACTAGACCCTATCTCTTATCTCGTGTTCGCAATACATATACATAATGGTAAATACATGTGTATACAGACACACATAGTACGTGAGAGAAGAGTTACTACCTGAAGGTCTTTCAAATTCTTGAACTAGTTCTTATTCCTTTGGTTGTCCAGGCAAATATCGATTCCTATATTTTGATATTTATGGACGGCGAGTTATTACTTATCTAATTTTCATTATCTCAAAATACCAGAGTTGGTTATCTTAACTACCAATTGCCCTTATTTTCGTACAAACTCTAAAAATTGATAGAATTTTCAATCAATTTTAAAAATTTATATATTTTTCTATAGATATCCAAATTAAGTAGTTCAAACTTCCAAGTGTCCCTCATTAAGTGTACTTTTAGAGAAAAATGTATTCCATTGCAAAAGAAACGTATATTGTTCCAGATTAATCAATAAATCCTTACTATTATAGAAAATGTTCCAGATTCAATACTTAAATTAAAAAATTTATAACTTCTGTTATACTAATCCATTTTCCTCATATTATATATCATTTTAAAGCTTATCATGTGTACTTGAAATTTGGAAAGTTTCATTGTATTTAGGTATTGTTTATTCAGTCTAAAACATGATACAAATAAACTGCCTCTAAAAACTCAAATCTGGAAACAGATTTGTTTTCAGTTTTCCATGTCTATCTTTCAAAAATTATAATTAATTCCATAGAACTCTGATGGGGTGATTCAAATTTCTGTTAAAATATCTGTAAATCTATTTTAAGGGAAAAATAATTATCAAACCAATTTATAGCTGTATCATTCTCATAATTTTGAAAAGTGAACTCTACTTAAATCTAGAAACAGGATTTTCCAGTTTTTATGATCGAATTTAGAAAAATCATAACTTGAGTCGTAGATGACCGATTAATGTGATATAGGACTCAATTTAAAGCTTAGTTTCTCCTGACCAAATTTCACTGGAAAATACAAACTGTAGCTTCTGAAATCTTCATGCATAGGACCCTATATTTTTCGGTCAAAAACTGTCATAAGTTCTTTCACACAAACTCAATGAGTTTCAGCCGCCACCAAAAAGTTTTAAAACCTCTGCAAATGCAGAAAACCAAGATGAGAAAAGGATTAGGGAGTTCACCTTAATCTAATGTTCAGTTTGTATGAGAGTTTTGGTGCCTCCTTAAAGCTCTTTTTTCCTTATCCGTAAAGCTCTCACTCTCTTTCACTCTTTCTTTACGTTCATACTTCGACTCTCTCTCTGTAATCAAATAATCTGAATTGTGTGTCTATTCATGTACAAACGTTACATATATATACAAGATATGAGAGCCTCAATAGTAATGACTCATAATGACTATTAATGAGGATTATCCCTAATCCTTACAAATCAGGGATTCCTATAAATCAGGGATTGGATGCCTAACACCCCCCCTCAAGTTGGAGCATATATGTTTATCATGCCCAACTTGTTACAAAGGTACTCAACCCGTGTCCCATTTAAGGCTTTCGTTAAAAGATCTGCTAGCTGGTCATTTGATCGCACATGCCCTGTAGATACAACATTTTCTTTTATCTTGTCACGAATAAAGTGACAATCGATTTCAATATGCTTCGTACGTTCATGGAATACAGAGTTTGATGCTATATGGAGTGTTGCTTTGTTGTCACACCATAGTTTCGCGGGTAATACTGTGGTAATGCCGATTTCCTTCATGAGCTGAAATACCCACAAAATTTCTTGCACTAATTGTGACATGGCTCTGTATTCTGCTTCTGCACTTGATTTTGACACAACGCCTTGCTTTTTACTTCTCCAAGATATCAAGTTACCACCAACAAATACACAGTAACCTGTAGTGGACCGTCTTGTGGCCTTAGATCCTGCATGATCAGCATCACAGAAGCATTCAACTTTAGTGTGGCCATAATCTGTATAGAGAAGGCCACGACCTGGGGAACCTTTCAAATAGTGCAAGATATGCACTAAGGCTTCCCATTGTGCCACTGTGGGAGATGCCATGAATTGGCTAAGTACACTGACCGAAAAGGTTATATCAGGGCGAGTTACTGTCAGATAATTCATCTTCCCAATGAGTCTCCTATTTCTCTCAGGAGATGCAAATGGCTTCAGCCTGGATCAATCTTCTGCTTTAGGTCATCAGGAAGTTCATCCCACATGCTATCATTTAGATCTAGGAACGGATTCGGAATCATGGGAATGCTACTTGGTGCAGCTCCAAGCTTTCCAGTCTCCTTTAACAAATCAAGAACATACTTCCTTTGAGTCAAAAGGATGTCCTTCTTGCTTCTCAAGACTTCAATACCAAGGAAGTACTTCAACAGTCCTAAGTCTTTTGTTTGAAAGTGGGAGTTAAGGAAGACCTTAAGCTCTGAGATGCCAGCAATATTACTCCCAGTAATCACAATATCATCGACATACACTACTAGAAGAATCATTCCTGCTCGGATTGTTGGTAGAACACAGAATGATCACTCTTACTTTGGTTTAAACCAAACTTCTTGACCACACCACAAAACCTATCAAACCAGGCACGAGGACTTTGCTTTAAACCATACAATGACTTACGAAGATAACATACTTTCCGATGCTCCCCCTGAGTAACAAACCCAGGTGGTTGCTCCATATACACTTCCTCAAGAAGATTACCATTCAATAATGCATTCTTAACATCCAACTGATGCAAATCCCAGTGATAGGTGGCAGCCAAAGAGACAAGGAGACGGACGAAAGTAAGCTTAGCCACAGGGGAGAAAGTTTCAGAGTAATCAATGCCATAAGTTTGAGCATAACCTTTGGCAACAAGACGAGCTTTTAACCGATCTAAGGAACCATTAGCTTTAGTCTTCACAACAAACACCCATTTACAACCAATGGCATTCTTCCTAAAAGGTAGATCAACAAGGGTCCAAGTACCAGCCGTATCAAGGGCCATCATTTCTTCTTCCATCGCTGCACGCCAACCAGGGTGAGTTAAAGCTTGGTGAAGGGTAGTAGGGGTAGAAATGGACTCAAGGGTGGTTACAAGGGAATAGGAAATAGGGGACAATCGCTGGTAGGACATAAATGAGGAGATAGGATAAGTACAATCAACATATCGCTTGGGAGGACATGAAGGACGGGTACCTTTGCGGAGGGCTATAGGCAGGTCAACAGATTGGTCAATGATAGGGTCAAGAACAAGAGGGTCAGGGACGGGAGTGGCAGGGGCGTGGGTCGCAGGCTCAGGGACCACGGAGGCATGAATGGAATCTGTCGGCGAAGCAGTCACTGGCGAAGGTGGAGGAATGGCAACATCAGCATCATCAGGAAGATCAGGGGCCGGAGCAGCTGCTGGGACTGGTGAGAGAGGAACACGATAAACTAGAAGATCATCATATTCATAAAAAACAGATAACGACTCAGATAAGTTTGAAGACTTGAAGAAAGACGAAGACTCATGAAAGGTCACATTAGTGGACACAAGATAACGACGGAGGTCAGGAGAGTAACACCGATAGCCTTTCTGAACGCGAGAATAACCAAGAAAGACACATTTTAAGGACTTGGGATCAAGTTTACCAACACTCGGACGGACATCCTGAACAAAGCAGACACAACCAAAAATTTTGGGATCAATAGGGAACACCTTAGCGGTGGGAAACAAAATGGAATAAGGCACGAAACCACTAAGGACAGCTGAAGGCATGCGATTGATGAGAAAACAAGCAGTAAACACGGAATCAACCCAAAACGATTTAGGTACACAAGAGTGAAACATGAGAGCACGGACAGTTTCTAAGAGATGGCGGTTCTTTCTTTCAGCAACACCATTTTGGGCAAGAGTATCACACATGATGATTGATGAAGGATGCCATGACTATGCATATAATCAGTAAAGGGGGCGGAAAAATATTCTTTTGCATTATCACTTCGAAGAATTTTCATAGGAGTATTAAACTGTGTTTGAATTTCAGCACATAAATGACGAAAATGAGTGAACAATTCAGAGCATCGTTTCATTAAGTAAAGCCAAGTAGTTCGGGAAAAATCATCAACAAAGGTGACAAAGTATCGATAACCAGTCTGAGACAAAACTGAACAAGGACCCCAAACATTAGAATGAACTAAATCAAAAGGGTACGCAACCCGTTTATTGACGCGAGGTGCCAAATGAACACGGTGGTGTTTGGCAAACTGACACGACTCACAATCCAAAGAAGACACAGAAAAAACTGAGGGTACAACCGTTTTAGGGAAGAAATGGACACATGACCAAGACGACAATGGACTTCAAAAGGAGATGACCCACCAGTACAAGCAACAGAACGCGGCACCTGATCATTAAGGATGTAATGTCCACCGAATTCATAGCCTCTACCAATAATCCGCCTCATCGAAAGATCCTGAATTAAACAATGGTCAGGGTATAGTGAGATACAACAGTTTAAATGACGAGTTAGTTTACTAGGAGACAAAAGATTAAAGGTGAGATCAGGAACATTAAGAACGGAAGAGAGGGAAATGGATGGTGTTGGTAAAACAGTTCCTGAACCAAGGACGTGGACCGGGGAACCATTGGCGACAAATATGGAAGATGGGTTGGTATAGGAGGCATACGAGGAAAATAAATGATGGTTACCTGTCATGTGGTCGGTGGCACCAAAATCAATGACCCACTTCGTGGAAGTGGTAGCAAGGCCAGAAGACAAAGTACCTGTAGCAAGTGCCCCTGCAGAGGGTGAACCGTAATCGATCGATCAGGTGTCTGAGCAATATGAGCAAAGCCACGCTGCTGGTCACATTGCTGTTTAGCCTGCAATTTTCGACAATTTTTCTTGACGTGCCCAGGTTCCTTGCAATAATAGCAGGTAATACTGCCAGAGGGTGGAATAGTAGTGCCTTGTTTAGGCCCAGAGTTCCTAGTGTCAATGGGGCCACGCCCAGCCAAAGCACTGACATTGGGATCAACATATGGACGAAGCATACTATCAGCACGAAGCACCCGTGAGAACACATCTTTAAGAGATGAAAGCTCCTGACTAGACATAATTTGAGAATGGATGGTGTCATATGATGGATCAAGAGCTTCAAGAAAACTAAAGATAACTTGAAATTCTAGATTCTTGATACAGGTCTGGAGATCTGCCTGTGGAGACATAAGTACCTTCATTTCTTCATACAACCTGTAAGTGCCGAAACAGTACCTTACCTTCATACAACTTGTGGAGACATAAGTACCTTCATTTCTTCATAAGTTCCGAAACAGTGACGAACAGTGGTGAACAGTGCCAGACGAAAAAAATAAACCCTAAAATTTGTAAGGCTCTGATACCATGTAATCAAATAATATGAATTGTGTGTCTATTCATGTACAAACGTTACATATATATACAAGATATGAGAGCCTCAATAGTAATGGCTCATAATGACTATTAATGAGGATTATCCCTAATCCCTACAAATCAGGGATTCCTATAAATCAGGGATTGGATTCTTAACACTCTCTTTCTAAATTCTTTCTATACTTGGCCGAAAATGAATAAATGAAGAGGCGTATGTTTATATATATTTAGCGTGAGAGCAAGGTGTGTTTCACCCATGAGTGAACAAGAAAAATGAATTCAACATGCATGCACCCATGAATGATTATTTGAGAAAATGAGAGTCAATTTGGCGTAACATGCTATCTGGAAAAGAAAATGAGGGATGAGTGTATTGTCTGCTTGCTCTTCTTTCATTCATGGGAGAAATAATAATTGAGATAGCTAGTGTGAGCTGTCCATATAATTGAGAGAAAGAGTGACACCGGTGTGCACAGGGGCGGAGGCACACTAGTTTTCCTGGGGGCAAGTGAACCCATAAAAATATATATTTTGTGAAGGAATTTTATTTCAATAGATCTGATTGGATTAATTGGTTAAAGCTTTGGTCATATGTCTTAAAGGTCCCGGGTTCGAACGCTGGTTATCCTCTTTTTTGGGCAATTTCATTTTCCCACATACCCATCATTTCCTTTTTTCGATTGTTTTTTTTTTGCCCAAATCCTTTCCTTTCTTCCTTTCTTCGATTCAAACATCAGATCCAGATTCCTTTCTTCCGATCACCTCTCCTCCGCCGACACAACCATTCTCCTTATTTCCGTCAACGGCTATCCCTATTTCGACCAACCTTCCACCGTCAACGACCATCCCTCCTTACTCACCCCTTTGTCTGTTCTCCAAATCCTCTTCCCCGTTCTCTTCCTCTACTCTCCAAATCCGAGAGCTAGAGAGAACCAGCGATCACCGGAAAGAGGAAGGAAGAGGCCGATCGGTGCAAGAAATACCAGAAACTAAGTAAGGTGAGTCTCCCCAACCTCTTTCAACTTTCAATTTTTCGAATTGCTGCAGATTGGGGTGAGGAGTGACTGAAATTAAAGCTTTGAGAAGGAAACCTCCGTGTAAATGAAAGATAAGTTAAGATTAAAGCTTTTAGCAAAAGAAATTAGTGCTTCATGTGTTAGATTTGTTCTGGTTTGTGATTTTTGTACCGAATGCTTGCTGTCTCTAAGTCTAAGGTGTTGAGTTCTCTGAAATTAAGGATAAGGAAAACAAAATTGTTGATAATATGTTAAATTAGCCAGATAAGATGGTTTAGAGCTTATTTTGGTCTCTCATGCTGTCCGTAAAAACTGAAGCTTTAAAGGTTTTATTATGATGTTGATTCTACTAGTGTGCCTCCGCTATTGAGCTGCTTCTGTATCATAAACCAATAGAAATGGTTGGGTTAATTAGTGACAAATCATGGGCTTAATCTTCTCTTTGTGATAAAGTAAACAACACGAATGAATTTTTTATCAAGATTTGATTGTGGTTTTTGTGTGATTCTCTGAAGTTGAAGTGGTCCTCTAGCTATTTGATTCATTTCTTTAGATCAATAAATGAAGCAGTTGCAACTAACCTGATTGATGCTGGTGGGTTCATTGTTTTTGTCATTTGATCTGGCTAATCAAAATCAAAATCAACTTCTATATGTAATCTTTTCCCTTTTCCTTTCTTGAGACACATCATTAAACAACGTCAAACAAATGTATTTGATTCAAATCAACGTTGTATTTGATTGAAGCTGGCTAATTAGATGATATTGAAAATGGCCTGTATGATATTGAACCAGTGTTAGTTTGTTTCATAATGATTCTAATAAAGTAGTAATAGCTGGACCAATATTATTTAGAGTTCTGTCATGATTATATTTAATGAATTGTTAGTATCTCCTGCACAATAAAGAATCACTTGTTTTTCCTCCTTTCTCTTCATTAAATCTGGAAGTTAATTTTTATGTCAGTGCATAGATTTCAAAAAGTTATGTGGAATCAAAAAAAGAATCACTTGATTTGGACTCCCGAGCCAGAAGTTATGGCCTTCCGAAGTTTTAACCCTTTTTTTAATGATTTTGTAACACCCCCAATTTCTAGCAGTTATAATAACATAAATCTCAATGATTTTAATAAATAGTTACTGAAATTCAGAATAAACAACATTGGGAAGTGTTACCGCCGCACTTGTATCGGGACAAGTGCAATGCTACTTATTGCATTAACATAAATCCAACTGAAATAAAAATGTTTAAAAAAAAAATAAAACTAGCTAGAAATAATCCTAGAAATCTCTACGTCGTCATCCTCACTTCTCACTGCTAGCCCCAACCTCGAGAACCTGCTTCACTGAAAATCTGCTCCCCCGAAGGATCGTCGCAGCCCATAACACACAAAAATCAGCAAACGCGGGTAATCCCAATAAAATAGGAGTTAAGTGGCTCAAATACTTTAAATAAATCAAATAAAATAATCATATAGAATTTACACCAAATATCATTCTTTATTATTTTTAAATTAATTTAGACCCGGAGACCCTAATCCGCCGACTACTCCTCGTGACCCGAACACCCGGAAACCGGCCGCCTGTTTAGTGGGAAGAGAACCATGGTAGACCCGAACACCCGAAACCGGCCGCCACTCCCTCGTGACCCGGAGCACCCAGAATCGGCCGCCTACCCGTGACCTGAGCACCCAGAACCGGCCACTCACCTCGTGACCCAGAACACTCGGAAACCAGCCAGTCACTAATCATCAAATTGGCCATAAAACATTTCGTCCTAATGTGCACACATCTTCCCAAAGTTTCTACTAGTGTCCCGGAAACCTGCCAAACACCACTTTGGGAAGAACGGATATAATCGGTTCACATCAATACATATCGGAGGCATAAAGCCTAAACGTTGTGTTCATCACTTTAGGAGGTACCACCCCAAAGCTATCCTCCCACGGTTAAATTATTTTAAATACACTAATAAAATGGATTCCTCAAATTTGCGGAACCAAACCGAATATATATATATCGCAAATTAAAACACCCAAGAAAAAGACGTACTTGTACAATATTATAGATTAATGTAGGAGCATTATATTAGGGACTTGAATTTATAAAATTCTAACAGAAGAAGGAATACATTCACCGAGAAGATATGCTTGAGTTTTAAACATATGGCAACTGTAAAGGATTAAGCACAACATGAATTTTTTTCTCAATTACTAAGAACTTAAACACACGTGTCGATGAATAAAAGCACAAAAGTATTTAAAGAAAATTGGTGCAACATGTGATGGACCTAACTGGGCGAACATGTGCAGAAAGGACAAAAAATGCAGCTTCATTGACCTTACGCAAATCGAGAAGAAGAATATATACATGAACAATGTTTTGTTTTCCTAATGTTTAGGGATTAGGGTTACTAATGAATTAACCTAAACTATGTGGGAATTAGGATTACTTATCAAGATTCTTATTAACCTATCAAAATTCATACTTAATTAACCTAAGCTATATGGGGATTAGGATTACCTGGTCTCCGTCTTTGCTAGCCTTCTAGAAAAACACTTTGATAAGAGTGCAGGAGGAGGATGCCGTAGCAGAGAAAAGAGTCGAGCGTTTTCTAGGTTTAGGCGGCTAAACCTAAGTTTATAATTAACATCTAGGGTTTTAGCTATGGGCTGAGCTATTTAATTATATCTAATTAATAAATTACACTACCAACATTATTAATTTCTATTATTATTATTATTATTATTATTATTATTATTATTATTATTTGTTGGAATGGGCCTTGCCTGCCAACTATGAACCTTTATCATTTAAACCCTAATCTGTTATGTGACCTAGTCTAATCAGATCTGATTATGTGATCTTAACTGTTTTTTTTTTTTTAAATTTCAAATTATTGTTCCTAGATTCTAGGAGAAACTATAGGAATCAGTTTAGATTATTTCCCTCTATATATGTACAAATATTAATTCTTTTTTTTAATTATTGTTTTAATCAGGGGTATTACAGATTTAGTCGACTAAATGGGTTTTTTAGTCGACTAAATCGCGGGGGTCTTCAAAAAAATGTTTGCCCGCGTTTTAGTCAACTAAACCATAAGCTTTAGTCGACTAAACAGGGGCACATTGGGAAATAGTTTTCTGACAGGGGCATATTGGGACATAGTTTCCTGACAAGGACATTTTGGTAAATAGTTATTTAATAAGGGGCAAATTGGGAAAAAAGCCGTTGTATGATAGGTCGTATCGTATCATCGATCCCCATATGAATTGGGTATTCGCAATGTCTTGCTAGAAGCCGCTTGCGACTTGTGGGCTGATACAGTATTGACCCACTGCCAATCTCATGTGGGCCTGCAAGGTCGCACACAAGAATAGCCCAACACGAGTAAAAGTGTCCAGATTCATTAAATCTTATATATGTCTAAGATTTAATGAATACTGTATTTAATCTAGGCTGGATATATATATATATATATATATATATATATATATATATATATATATATATATAAATAATTAAAATTCGAAAATAATAATGATATTATTTATAGATAATAATATTATTATATAGTATTTAATTTATTTGATAAATTAAATAACTATAATAAATTGAGATATTGTATCTCAGATTTAATTTTCGAATAAAGATATAGCATCTCAGATTTAATTTATAGAAATAAATTAAATCAGCAGGCTTTTAATTCAGATTAAATAAATAGATTAGATTAGATCTGTTGGACAGATTTAATTAATGCTATTTATATCTAAAATTCGAATTCAAGATTAATTGAGATTAATCTTGAATATTTTAATACGGCCCAATTAGGGTTTTAGAAACTCTACAAAAGATAATGATCTAGTCGTATTAAAATAAGGAACTGCTGCGAAAAATCCTAGAGAGAAAAGACGCGAGACGCAAAGTAAGAAGGCGCTAGCATGCTGCCTACGTGTTGGAGAACTATTCGGGGTGGATACCGGTAGAGGGAGTGGATTCGTAGAGTCGGCTCTTAGAGATTGATCGAGTAAGAAGGTGTTAGCCCATGTGTTCGAGAAAGGACTCATACAAGCTCGTATATGTGCGGTTTCTCTAACGAACCTTGATTTAAACACCATTGATAGATCCTCTCTATGGGATTTGTAAAATTTTAATGAATGAGAATCCTTCCACTGTGTGTACGGATTCCAACATAGATACCTTTATAAAAAACAAATAACCGTTTTAAATACCCAAGTGAATAATTGTATGATATAGCAGCTGTATATGATACTAGATTAAAAAGGAATTAATAAATACACAAAATAATAAATAGTTATCTTTTATATTTAAACCAAGAAATTCTCATTTATTTTTGATAAAGATGTACTAATATATATGCCCACCTTCATGAAGACCGCATCTGCTTAAGGCACACCTTCAAACATATATCACCTCCCATTCCACTCTTGTAGCATTACAATCAATGTTTAATTTGCTACCACTAAAACATTCGGCCCTGATCTTCAAATAAAAATAACTTGTAGTTTTTATAGTTTTGTTTTAAAATAAAAATAACTTGTAGATTTTCCCATTTATTTATTTATTTATGTTTAAAGTGACATTTTTTATAAAATATGAAATCTAAACCATTTTTTTTTAATTTGAGGGTAAAGATGAGATTTTCAGAAGAAAATGAGAGAAATGACAATGAGAGAACCCAAAATCATCTACTACCTTCGGTCTTGAATATCTATAAATTAATTATTTAACTCTTATGTTAAAAAGCAGAGAGAGTATGTTGCAGGTATGAAAGAGTCGGTAGAATACTTTATATAACTCAGAAGTTATAAACTGAAATGGGGCTCTAGCTACTTGAAGAACTCCATTATGGGATACACTGCCTCCTCCACTATCACCTTCCCATTCTCTGGAATTGCTATGTAGCAGTTCTTCAACAGCTTTACGAACAACTCATCACTCCAAACATGAAGTATCCACTACAAATTCCACCCAGTTATAATTAAACTCTCCTTCTTAATGATTGATTATTAGTCCGTGTACATTTTCTTCGGTGCTGTATTCAGGTCACTCTTAATTATCTTACCAAAACTAAGGGTAGATAGTTATGTCATTAATACTTTATACTACCCAGTATCCCTGTCCTAAATGTAATACCGGATGATATTGTCTAAAAAAAAAATCCTTAATTTACCCTTAATAAATGCAATATCTTAAAAGCTACGGGTCTCTCTCTCATATGCAATCTCTTAGCCTACTCAAGTATTCATAGAAAAATCTGAAGGAGTAAAATTATTTAATGACCCAACTTTTTATGTCAAATGGCTTATGAAAGGACAATCAATAAGGTAACTTATTTATAGGATTGGAGGGTATATATCTTTTTTATTGTTGTTGTTACAATGTAAATGTTTCCCCTTTCGAAGCTTAGACCGCTGAGGGTTTTCGCCTTTCCCAACAAATGTATTTCCTGGAATTTAAACTTGTGTTTTTCTCTTTATGGGGTGAGACCGCTTATCATATCAGACAACAACTTATTGGTAGAGGGAATATATCCACACATGATTAGAGTTCACAACTTAATCATACTACAGTCTAGATATCTTTATAAAAAACAAATAACCGTTTTAAATACCCAAGTGAATAATTGTATGATATAGCAGCTATATATGATACTAGATTAAAAAGGAATTTTTAATAAATAGTTATCTTTTATATTTAAACCAAGAAATTCTCATTTATTTTTGATAAAGATGTACTAATATATATGCCCACCTTCATGAAGACCGCATCTGCTTAAGGCACACTTTCAAACATATCACCTCCCACGTGTTTCAAATATATAATCAATGTTTAATTTGCTACCACTAAAACATTCGGCCCTAATCTTCAAATAAAAATAACTTGTTGTTTTTATAGTTTTATTTTAAAAATGTAGGGATATTGAGTCAAAAGAAAGGGGAAATGCTTAACGTTAATCTGTGTTGAAAATATTAAAATATTGGCGATATAAGAAGCAAGTTAAGCTCATACATACTAGGTGTAACATCCCATTTTGAAACGTGGAATTTTTTTTTTTTTTTTAAAATCAGAGTAGAGCAATAGAGCGAAAGAGTAATCGGTTCATAGCCAAAACATCAACCATTGTGTAACATTGTATAGATTACAGTAGTCCTAAGGTTTAGAAAGGAAATAGCGGAATAATAGAGTAACAGAATAACAAAAACGATAAGATAAAGATAGTCTTCAGCTGCACGCCTACTCCGGGTACTTGCCTCGATCCCCGATCCGTGGTCCTCCTGACCCTGAAGCTACAGCTGAGATTCAATTCATCATATTGAATCTCAGGTAACGGTTAACCTCATACCCAAACAATACAGTATACAGACAACAGATATTTCTAGAGCTAATACAACAGTATATCATAAGCATACAATAGATGCATGATCATTATGCCGACAAAACATAAGCACAAAGCAATATGTAAAGCCCCATAAGGTAAAACATTAACAACAACAGCCTGCACTATTCACCAGTGCCACGATACTCACTTGTGTCCTCAGCGCTAGGAAAACGAAACGGCGTTACCAAAACTATAACCCGTATAACTGTCTGTATAACGGTCTACGAACATATCATTGACATATAAGTATTTAAGATGTGCAAGATTAGTGTTACAGTACGCGTCCGTACCTTCGTTGATGTACGTAGATGTTTCTGGCGGAAACTTGTACTTTCTGACGGAAACAATGGTTTGTCCGACAGCGGCACGTTGGACAGCGTAACGGCAGCAAACTAGGATTTCTGACATCCTATAAGAGTAATATCACTTCCATTAGTGATTTGACACAATAACTGGCATTTTAGGTAAAAATTACCATTTTGCCCCTATACCCCTAATTGGCGGAATTTCGCCAAAGACTTCGTTACTCTGACAAATTTTCTTCCCGAAATTTTGCCAGAACTTCGACGCCATTTAGATTTTCGAAAATAAAGACTAAAATAGCCCTCCCATATGATACCCAATCATACTTGAAAATTTAAAGGCTATTCTAGCATTACTACCCCTACTTTTGAAAGAGCTATAAAAGCTTCAACTTTTCAGGTACTCGATCCCTACCAAGTTTTTACCTCGTCAGGCATTTTTCAATGCAATGAGGCCTAAAAACAATAGTAGGAATCTCATTCCCTACTTACTAAAACTATCTAACAATTCTACTAACTACCGAACTAAAGACTAAAGACCGAAAGACTTACCCGTTGAAGATTTCTGCAGAACTTCCCCCAGAGTTTTTCTCTCTTCTTTCTCTCTCAAGAATTTCGGCCAAGAGAGCAAGAAATGGTGTGAAGAAAATGTGATGGAGGGGGGTATTTATAGGATTTTGAAGGGACAAGGTGGGAATTTTAAAATTGTTCACTTTATGCCCGGTCTACCACTTAGATTTCGGTCTCTTACAGTGGTTCCAACAATCATCCAAGTTCCTCGAAAACGTGTCCGACGGTCCTGTTACGAAACTCGTTTTTAGAAACATCAATCTCTTCGAAAAATTCACTGATTCCAAATATGTCTAAATAAATTCAAACTAATTCCTAGATATTGAGTTAGAATTTATTTTCTTCATTTCAAAAATATGCCTATATGCATTTTTCCCTATTTTGTTTTATTAGGAAAATGCACAAACGGCCTCAGAATTAACTTCCGGAAGAGGTCACTCGAAGGTAAAAACTCACTGATCAATATTTTACCTTGACTTTGGAATTCCCATTCCTAGATCTCAAGATAGGATCCGTTTCCTAATTTTTAAATCACTATTCACATTTTTTACTTTAATTAATTATATTAATATTATATTAGCCACTTGCACAACTTGTTCCTATTTCATTTTTCATTTTTCTTGGGCCTAAAATTTCGGCTGGCCTTATTTTTATTTTAATAAATATTTATTTTTTATTTAATTAATTATTTAATGATTTATTTATTTAACTTTTCCAAAAATTCCACCAAAATTACCTAATTGGTCAATTCTTGTATTTAGGCTTAAAAATACCTAAACTCAACTATTTTTCACAAAAATTTCCAATTAATTAGTAAATATATTTTTACTAATATTCAACCATTTTCCACTAATTTTTGAGCTTTCCATAATTATTATTGAATTTCCTTTGCTTATGCTTAAGTAATTAGCTCAATATTACTTAATTACTCTTTTATCACTTGTTGATAATTTTCTTAATTAAAATGCCTCATTAACTTCATATTCTTGCATTACCCTTAGTATTTCCATGCCTCTTACATCACTCTATAGTTTGTAAGGGTATTTTGGTCTTTTATTACTTTTGGCACATTCTTGTACCATTTCTCCAATTTCATAATTTATTAAATTACCATAATTAGAGATAATATACTCTCCTAATTCAACTGATCATTTTACTGTCTTTCAGGATTTTTCATAAATTTTCTAAGTTAATTACCCTTTGCGGGCGTTTTGGTCATTTTGGCACTTTGGCCCTTAAACTCCCTAATTTCACACAGAAATCCTACTTAGAAAATAGACTATGATCACACAAGTTTAGGGATCAAGACTTTGCTTATCAGAAGTATCCAATTTTTATTCATAATATTCCAGATAAAAATCCGGGTATTACACTAGGATAAGAAGCATCGGATCGGAGCATGTTGGATGACATGAGGCAAGTCGAAATTGATTCCTTGAATGTGAGGATATTTAGATGTGATCAAGCTTAGAGTAATCTCAAGACCTTCACCAACATCGACGAGGATAGTGATGTCCTCAAAACCTTTGTAGGATTCAAGAATCTTAGTCACAGCCAAAGTGGTCTGATTCACCATGGCCTTGCTGAACACATCGTTAAACTTCGAATCCAATCTCGGATACTCAAAAGCATGTGATCCATATACCCTATTGAATGCTATACCGGTACCCCATTCCAATATTGCTTCTTTCATCTGCGACCTATCATGTGAAGGCACAATTAATTTTTACTCCCATTCGTTCCCTTTTTATAAGATACTATTCTTTATTATACCGTGTTCCTTTTTATAAGATACTGTGGGGATATCTGAAAAATTTCTTGTAAACTCTCCACTTTCCCCTCACTAATTACAAAAATTACTCTTGCCATTATTGTATTTAGTTCTCATGTTTGACTAAAGAACTGAATATAATATATTCTCTCTCCTCCACATAAATGAGGGCATTTAATTTTTTTTTTTTTCATTTTATACATATTTATTGGGTTTAATTACTTTTAACTATCTTATATAACAACTCAATTCGGTTATTAGTATTTTATAAAAAGAAATAGGGAAGTAAAATTTAAAACATACGATCAACTATAACATGATATGGTTTTATTAATTTTCCAAAATATATTTGAGAAATTGGAGGCAAAAAGAAGATGTGTCTAACCAGCTTTCCAGGAACACCTTGTCATGAAACAACGCAATGAAAGGGCCCAACGAGACTCCATTAGCATTTCCTACAAAGAATTTTGCCACCGGAGCAAGGCCAAACAGCCACCGGAAACATCCTGGCCCTTGAGTTTCATCCAAGACAACGGAGCAGTGAAGAACGGAGTGAGACGTCAGAAGTCGGAGGAGGCAATCAAGAGCAGAAGGCGCTTTAGAGTTCTTGCAATGAAGTTGTGACGCGATCTCCGTGGTGGAGAGCCTTGCACTTGGAATGATGCTGAAGACGCCGAGCTCGGCCATTGTTTGCACCGCCATGGACATGACAGTAGTAGTCGCGAGCTGCATGGTGTAAGAGAAGCTTTCTTCTTCTTGTTTGTTGTCTGTTGCTGGCGGTTCCTTCACCGGCGTTTCTTACTTGTTCTCTCGGTTGAGGAGAGGCTTGGACGAAGAATGAGATTCCGGTGAGTGCGCCATTAAGATTAGAAGAATAAGAGTGTGAATGATGTGTGTCTTTGCAAACTTGCAAGAGTTGTTGCGAAGATGTCTATATATTTCTAGAGCTTTGTACCAAAAAGCCCATGTTCTTGACACAAGTGTCTCGTCTGGAGGAGAACTTGAGAACCAAAACCTAGGGAGATCTAGTAGAAACTTACAAAGTTATACCAACTTTATGTTGGTCGAAGAAGCCAATGTTAATTTGCACCAAAATTTATTTATTTATTTTTTAGAGAATTATATTTGATAGATTTGCATGTTAAATATGTTTTTAATTATAAATTTCCGTCAATGAATAGTAAATAAGAAAAATTATAATAAAGGACCTAAGAAAAATAATATTTATTATGAAGGATCATAAAAATGGTAATTATTTTGAAGGACCAGAAATTAAAATATTAAAATAGAAAGACTAAATTACCCTTAGCCAACTGTTCAAAAAAAAAAAAAAAAACCCTTAGCCAAATTTCCTATATTCTCTCTAGTTAAATCAAAATCTAGAATGATTGAGGAATAATCACACATAGACTAAATTAGAATATGCTAAGTTAGTGTCTTTACTGTACTGAAATTGCCTCCCAGTTACAATTAAGGTCTTTTGTTTTTAATTTTGAGGAGCCAAATCTTATTAATTCTAAAATAGAGGAAGTGGAGGAAATTGTTCGTTGGTTTTCTTCCACTATAGAATTTGTCTCCAATTGCTTTAGACACGATAAAGAATGAATTTAATATTTTAATTATTATCGGGATTAATGAAATCCCCTTGTCTTCCCGAAATGGATATCTTTTCAACTTTGTTGTTTTAGTGGATTTGAACCATTTTCTATGGTCTTTCTTTCGGCATTCCATCATGCATGGTCGGAGATTTCTTTAGCATATATACCGTGTTGAATCTAGTATGACTTTGATAATTTCCTACGTATTAGTTATTTCGGCTTATATATTTATATTGGTAATACCAAACAAACAAGTGTATTGGTATTGTTTTCGGCTTATCTATTTACACGACGGAAAAAGAAATAACCTTGATAATAATTGGGAGGCGATTTCGGTGCTAACTTAGCAGATTCAGATTTTGTCTCTATGTGTGATTATCCATCAATCACTCCAGATTCTAATTTAATTAGAGAGAATATAGGAAATCAGATAAAGGGCAATTTACTCTTTCTATTCTAATGTTTTAATTTTTGGTCCTTTGAAATAATTACCATGTTTATGGTCCTTCTTAATAAATAGGTTAAAGTATATTTTTAGTCCTTTAAGTTTTACATAAGGCATACTTTTGGTCCCTTAACTTTATAAAGTATACTTTTGGTCCTAAAATTCTAACACCGTTAATATTGCTAACGGAAAATGTTGACGCGGTGAACACAAGTGATGACTAATAGCATTTAATTACATAAATTTTATATATTCTTCAATTTATTCATATTTTAAATTTAAGCTTAATGACATTTAATTGAATAATCATCACTTAAATTTACACCGTTATCACTTGAATTTGCATTTTCCGTTAGCAAAACTAACGGTGTTAGAATTATAGGACTAAAAGTATACTTTATAAAGTTCCTCCAAAAGTATATCTCATCTAAACTTAAAGGACTAAAAGTATACTTTTGCCTAATAAATATTATTTTTCTTAGGTCCTTTATTATAATTTTCCCTAGTAAATACTCATAGTTTGAGTAATAAATTTATGTAATATGAATCGTAAATTTGAGAGCTGTTTAATAATTAATTTATAAATTTAGTCTTCTAGTATAATTTTCCTTATTTAATTTTTTTTTTTTGGGCTGGACATTTTTTTCCTACGAAGCATATAATTAATTAAAAACGTGAAGGAACAGGAGAGGGGAATACGGGAATCTACATTTTATATTGGCTAAATTATGTCAATGTATATAATTTATAAGATAATTTTAAATGTACATGAATAAAAAGGAAAATATTTTAGAAACCTAACATCATTTTTTCAAAAACAATTAAAATAAATAATTTTCTTAATATGTATGGGTTAGTTATCTTTTTTTTTTTTTGCCCAGTATGGATTAGTTATGTAACTCATACATTTAATTTAAGACTAATAGTGTATGTACAAGGCCAAGAAATTGGGAGATATGTATACTCTCAATTGTGAACCCAACCGATATATTTGGGAGAGTTATCTCCAATTATTGATTTTGACTATATTTGAATATGACTCAGCCATATAGACATACACTCCCCCTCTACTCTTTTTTATAAGTATTTTTTTTATTGCATAAAACGAACTGGTGGTTAAGATTAATTAAAAATAATAAATGTGTAAAAAATGTCATATCTTTTCCATATATGCCCCTATTTATAAAAAAAAAAAAAGAATAGGAGGAAGAATGAGTAAAAAGTATGAGAGATAATTAATGAGTATAAAATAAAATATATATATATATGTAAGAGAATGATTAATAAATCATTGAATGAAAGATAAATTAGTTGTTCATTAATATAAAGATATGTATTTGTAATACCCGGATAATTATTTATCTGGAATATTATATTTTAATAAATAATACCTATTGGAAATAGGTGAATATGTGGTTTCAAATAATAAGTTTTAATAATCTTATTTTCCAAGGTAATTGCTATGGAAATTAGAAGAGATAAAATACTGTGATAAATCCTAAATGGCAATAGAATATTTGTTAAAAATTAGAGAGTATGTTGTCTCTAATTTAGATAATTTTTGGGATTATTTTCCCTGGAAAATAATGAGAGAAAAATCAAAAAGTATTGCGGGGCCATAATTGACCCCATGATTTTTAATATTTTACATGGGACATAAAATATCAATGTCAGTAAAATAGTTGTGAGATAATGGTTAATCCTAAATAAGAAAATTATCAACAATTAGTGAGGGATTAATTAAATAATTATTGGCTAATTATCTTAGCATGAATCAAAAGAATATTCAAGTAAATTATGAGAAACCCTTTAATTAAATATTAATTGATAAAATTAGCATAAAATATATTTACTAATTGATGGGAAAATATTAAGAAAAATTAATGAGATTAAGAGGATGAAAATCCCTAATCCTAAAAAGTTGCTAATCTTATGATTAAGGGCACTAATTAAACTTGTTAATTAAATTAGATAAATTAAATAATTACTAAGGGTTAAGATGTAATCTTGAAAAGTGAATCAAAGGTTTAGAATTATTCTAGTAATTTTTAAAGCCTAAATCCATGTAATTAAGAAAGGACCAATAAGATAATTTTGTGGAAATTATCTTAGATAATTAAATATAATGTAAATTAAAACAGAAAAATAAAATAAAAAGAAAATATATATGTATGCAGCCGAAAATTTGGACCAAGGAATGGATAAGAATTGATCAAAGTTTAATATCTAGATATTATGATTATAATATTAATATAAATTGTGATATTTTGTGAAAAAGCAAATAGGATAAATGACCACCGATAGAGATTAAATCCTATCTAGAAAACCATGAACTAGGTTTCTAAGGTCGAAGGTGATTATCCGAAAATCTTTAGCGAAATAGGAGATGCCCTGAATGGGATCAAAAATTTAGTTAACCCAAGTATTTTGAAAGAGGAAGAAGAGATCTTCAGGGCTATGTTCTCGGATTTTTGAGATTTTGTAAGATTACGCGATTAGGACACCGAACAGGAACTTATCGGTAGGAAACTTGTTAAACAAGGGGGTGACATCATTGGCATGAAATCATGGCCTTGAATGATGATGTAAGGAGGTGGGTTGGATGGCCAAGATTGTGCCATCTCAATGAAGTGCGATCCGACGGTCAAGAATCCGTCTGACAAAGCATGAATAGTAACCCGAAAACTTCTATAAATAGGCCTTGCCTCTCATTTGAAAATTCACACCCAAGAGCTCATGCTCATTTCGAAAATTTGGAGCAGCAAGGAGGAGGAAGGAGTCCGGGGAAATTTGTAGCGAAGCTCTGAGTAAGTTCTTCGGTCCTTAGTCTTAAGCTTTGGTAGTTCTTTCGGTAGTTAGAGTAGAAATTCTAGTTTGATCTTTAATCTTCCAAGTATGATTAGATATCATGTTTTAGGGGTAATTAAGGTATTAATTTCGAAAATCATGTTGGAGGAAGAGTTATGACAAAATTTTGGAAGATTAGAGTCAAAGTGACGAAGTTCTGACGAAATTTCGCCGATTAGTCAAACTAGGGGCAATGCAAAATGATAATTTATACCTAAAATGCCTGTTATAATGTTGGACATTGATTAGAGTGATATTATCCTTATAGGATATTTGTGATCACGTACCGCTGTCATACCGCTGTCAAACGTACCGTTTTCCATTTTCCGTCAGAAGTGCTGATTACCGTCAACGAAGGTACGTTCGCGTACTGTAACACTAACTCTTATGGTTATTGTATGCGTATATGTGCTATGTGTATGGTATGTTTATATGAGGTAGCTGATAGCTCTGTGATATGTTTATGTACTGTTGTTATGCTTGCTGGGTATTGGGATACGTTTGCTAGGTGTGAAACGATTGCTAGGTGTGAAACGACTGCTAGGTGTGACACGATAGCTAGGTGTGACACATTTGCCAGAGGGGTTATGTGCTGTTGGGATATGCTTGTTTGCTGTATGATTATCTGTAATGCACATGTTGTGTATGTAAACATGAGGTTAACCGTTACCTGAGGTCCGATGCGGATCTCAGCTCTTAACATAGCATCAGGGTCAGGAGGACCGAAGACCGAGGAGAGAGGGAAGCAACAAGCTTAGAGGTTCGGTTGATGACTATCTGGTGTTGCCACGGCATGGGAATTGCCAAGGAGACATTTCTTTTGTATTCACTTTAAAAACTCTCGGTTATCGTACCGTCTCTGTAATTAGCCAGTGGGCATTTTAAATATATATATCAGTTATACTCTTGCTCCGATGCTTTACTCTGATGAAAAAAAATTTATACTGCTTTTGAAAAACGGGATGTTACAGTATTGAATATGAGTAGAAAAGGAAAAAGTAGTTTAAATTTTAAGACAAAAAAAGTTGCTTATATCAAGGATAAAAATTGCTTATAATCAGGACTTGAGGGAGTAATATATGTATATATATTAACAACAAATTCATATTTGTAGTTAAGTATCCTGTTACCAAACTGAGTCTCTATATAAGTGTAGACTCTCTCATTGTCTAAATAAGTGCTTTTATTCATGAGTATCTTGTTACAATACTGAGGTAAAGGATATTTAAACGTTACATTTATAATCAAAACAAATTCTTGAACAGAGCTTGTACATTCAAGCCACATTATTACATAAAAAAACGTGATTGGGTAACAAAACGAGAACTTGTAAAACTATCATAATTAAGGACTGGATGCTGGAAACTGGAAAGTATAAAACGGGGAATTATATGAGTATATCTACTTAAAAAACTCCATAACCCACAAGCCACAAACAAAGCATTGAAATCTAATGCCACTAAACCCAGCCGATGTAGCCAAATTCAGAAACTCTTGCTTACTTCTCTCTTTGCCACCGCAAGAAGCCATTAAAGCCACATCAAATTGGGAGATGCTCTTAGTAGTAGCAGAAATATCAGGTTCAGTTGGCAAAATTGCGTCCACCACAATCACTTTTCCATTTTTTGGAATCGCATTGTAGCAATTCTTTAGCAGCTTCAAGCACCACTCATCACTCCAATCATGAAGTATCCACTGCAATAATATTCATCCAATCATCCCCAATAAACTCATCTTTATTAACGTCCCATTCTCATTAAATATTCATTTTTTATATAATAAAGACTTGCTAGATTAAGGGTATGCTTGTTTAAATTTGCCCCCGGGGGGGGGTGATTTTAACAAGCTAAATAAACATGAAACGACACTATCTTGTGGACCAGATTGAAAAAAGCTAATTCAAGCATAAGCTGAAAACATATATATATATTAAAAAAAAAAACAGAGAATTCATATAAATAACGCAAGGTTCTTTCGTGTTGACTTAACGAAAATCAATTTTTTATATAATCTTAAATAAACAGACCCTCAAAACAACAATATTCTAGAGTTTAGGTACAGTTTATAATAATGAATGCACACAGTTTATAAGTGTTGAATAAAAACCTATATACCTTCAACATGATGCCATCCCCGTTTGGCACACTTTCAAACATATCTCCTCCCACGTGTTCCACTCCTGCAACATCACACTCAAATGTTTGAATTGCGTACTTAAATATAGCTGATTCTTATATATTTCACTCAGTTGCTGAACTATTAGATAAAACTAATGATATAAAAGTCATCTGCATAACATGAAAGTTTGTATAAATGTTCTGTCAAGACTTCGAATGAATTAAAAACAATTAAACAACTCAAGATTTGAATTATACATGTGAAATTGAAGAATTGGGTCATCTATATTAGAATTAGAATGTAGTAGTAGTAATGAATTAGATAATATATATATGTACCAGGATAAGGAGGAGCACGACGTATGACATGTGGTAAGTCAAAATTGATTGCTTGAATATGGGGATATTTAGAAGTGATCAAGTTGAGAGTAATTCCAAGGCTGCCTCCAACATCCACAAGGCTAGTGATATCCTCAAAACCATGGTAGGAATCAAGAATCTTCTTCATAACAATAGTTGTATAATTCACCATTGTCTCATTAAAAGAGTCATTCACCCTCGAATCCAAACTCATGCATTCAAACATATGAGCGCCGTGGGCCCTATTGAATGCAATACCACCTTCCAAAATTGCTTCTTTCATTTTCGACCTAAAAACGTAGTAGTTCATGCAAATACAATTATGATATTATATAAATGACCAGGATATGTTACTATACTTATTAATATAAAAGTTTCTTAATCAATTTGGATAGATAGATTAGTAAACAATTATCTACTATCTAATTTATGACTTTTTGGGGTGAGTTTTGAAACCACAATCTTGTATAAAAATATTAATTGTTTCACTCAACTCAATTATAGTCATTATATATAAATAAGAATTAGGTAGTAATAATTTCAAATTAAGTTTGTAATATTTTTCATAAATTTAAATTTCAAAAGTCTGATAAATATCAGTATTTTTAAATTTATGTCCAAAAAAATCCGATATTTCATTATACAAATTTATTCATGTTTTTCTGAATTTTTTATTTTCATAAATTTAACTCGATAAAGAGTGCATATATAAATTTACTTTCCAAAATTTTAAATATATTATATGCCAGCGAGAAATTTATTTTATAAAATACAATGTGGTAGAAAAATATTTTAGGATACTTTATACACTAAAAATAAGTTTA
Organism: Acacia pycnantha; assembly: GCA_025563575.1. NCBI lineage: Eukaryota > Viridiplantae > Streptophyta > Magnoliopsida > Fabales > Fabaceae > Acacia > Acacia pycnantha. Next base: position 918,850 of record JAMWYP010000118.1, read on the forward strand.
ATTTACTGAGTGTTATTAAAAAATATAGCAAGAGTTGAATACAACTTAACCCATAAAAAAGACGAGTCCGGTTTCTCTCCTTTTCTCATTTCTGCCCATCCCTCATTATCTGTAAATCGTGGCCGTCGAAATCTTGATCCAAGGGTCCAGAACATTTTTAAAAAAAACCGCATGCGGTAACAATACCGCATGCGGTTTTTTTAAAAATGTTCTGGACCCTTGAATCAAGATTTCGACGGTCAGGATGTGCCTGTGAGAGATAATGAGAATTTTGATAATGAGAGAATCCTCTCCCAAAAAAGACAAGGGACAAAAACTGACCAGGTATCGAGCAAGACTTGATAATTACTCCACGCAACGAGAGGGGCCAAAGATCCACCATGGACATTTGGCAGGAAGAATTTAGCTACCGGAGTGAGGCCATACAATCGTCGGAAACAACCCCTCTGTTGATTTTCGTCAGTCACAACAGAACAGTGAAGCACAGAATGATCCGCCAGAAGGCGGAGGAGACGATCAAGAGCGGATGGTGCTTCAGAGTTCTTGCATGAGAGCTCAGATGCGATCTCAGCGGCAGAGAGCCTAGCGTCGGGGCCGGCTCTGTGAATGATGTCGAAGACGCCGAGCTCCACCACTGTTTGCATTGCCATTGGAATCGTACTACAAGTGATTAGCTGCACCGCGTAGGAGAAGCTCTCTTCTTCATGGTCGTCGTCTATTTTTGGTGGTTGCTGCTTCAGAGTTTCGTTAGTGTGGAGAGAGTTGGATAGGGAATAATGGGATTCCTGTGAGCGTGCCATTATGAGTTCAGAGTTGAAGACAATGATGAATATGTGTGTGAGATTCAAGAGATCCGAAAGAACTGACAGATTTATAGAAATTTGGCCCCAAAGAAAAAATATTGGTGCCCCTCTGGTCAAGCTTTTTTTCAAATAAATATACAATTTTAGTCTTCATTTATTTATTATTCGGTTGGGTAGACTTCTTTTTTCCCTTAGGATATATAGATCATAGGTATTCTTTAACCCGTTTTAGAAAGAGCCTAAAATTTAAATTCACATGGTATTTTCTATAAGGGTTAATAGTTAATACAATCTTTAACTCCTTAAATTTATCATCATTTTGGTTTTGATCCCTCAAGTTTCAAATAATAGGTTTTATTCCTTCAAGTTTATTCTTTTTAAAAACTTAGTTCCTATAATTTAATAAAAAACTTGGATCATTTTGCCCATTGAATAACTAAAACTTATAGTTTGAAACTTGAGGGACTAAAAACATTCATATTATTGTTGTTATAGCTTATATATACGATTGGAGGCAGTATAAGCTAAGTAGCTAACTGAATTGAGTGATTACATTTGTTTAGGTTTGACGTACACGTACATATACAAAGTTTTACTTTTTCAAAGCTAGGAAGGATTGAATAAGACGCTTCAGATGTGGATCCTCAATAGTCAGAGAAAATAAAAGTCCACAAGCACAAAATTTGGTCATTTTCTTCTAGATGAGTAAATAGTCATTTTTTGAGTTTCAACATTTTGGCTTAGATGGTGAGAGAAATTTTGTCCTACTCCCTCCGGTCCTAATTATAGGAGCAATTTAACCGATTTTGGGGGAATTAAGGAGATGAGTTAAATTAGTTAATTTTACTCATTTTCCTAAAATGTCCTTATATAAATTTAAAATGACACAAGTTGCTCTAATTATAAGTGTTTCTAATTTGCCTTACGTTAGACATCCATGACATATTAGTTTAATATATATGTATATTAGTTGCTTTTTATATAGCCATGTGTATACATATAGATCTAATTTCCTTTCCACACGCTTTGTAATTGAAATAATGGTCTTGCTATATAAACATATATGTGTGTATACATATAGATCTATCTACATACATACATACATACATACATACATACATACATACATACATACATACATACATACATACATACATACATACATATATACATACATAGACACACACACGCATACATATATATATAGACACACACACAGATACACACACACACACACACACACACACACACACACACACACACACACACACACACACATATATGAGTGTGTGTGTGTTCACACACACACACATATCTACACATATATATATTGACACACATAAACACAGATATACATATATATGTACACATACAGATATATAAATACTCCTAATAATAAGTATAAATAGGGGTATTATAGGAAAAAAATGACAAAAGTTAAAACTTGTTCTTATAATTAGGATCAAAACCAACTCCAAAATTTGCTCCTATAATTAGGACCGGAGGGAGTACCATTTAAGTCACGTGTTCCTTACTGGCATTCTTCTCTTCTGTTGAACCAAATTATTGTGTTAATAGTCAAGCGTGGGAATATTCATTCCATTGGGAGGACGGGCCTTTGTTTGGAGGTCAAAACAATTTAGGATTTGGATTTTCTTCTCTATTATTTCTCTGCTCTATTATTTTTATGGCTGTCCGCATCTAGGTTGTTAAATTAAAATGAGTGGTCCAAATTGGAGGTCAAAACTATTAGATTTGTCTTCTTTACTATTCCCATTCACTTCCTCCTCAATTTCCATCTTGACTGTTAAATTTAATGTCTTATAAAATTACTAAAACTGTTAAATTATTAAACAATTGATGATCACAAGGCTCCAACTAAGCATACACGTTTTCCATGTTCAGAAAATCCTATCGGTGATTCAATCGTTTAAGCTATTTTTTTTGAACAACTAATCGTTTAAGCAAGACATAAATAAATTAATATTATATACATAACATGTTTAAAATAAAACGAAACAATTATTAATATTAGTCAAACAAGACATAAATAAATTAATATTATATACATAACATGTTTAAAATAAATAAATTATTAAACAATTGATGATCACAAGGCTAGATATCGGTCCAACTAAGCATACATGTTTTCCATGTTCAGAAAATCCTATCGGTGATTCAATCGTTTAAGCTATTGATTCATCATTTTTCACACGGCATTTGAATAGTAGTCAAAGAAGACATAAATAAATTAATATTATATACATAACATGTTTAAAATAAAACGATACAATTATTTAAATAACAAAAATAAACATTTTAAATCCAAAAAAATAATATATAATTAAAATAGGGTTAATGTGTAAAAATAATCATTAAGTTATACAAAAAGTGCAAACATAATAATAAGATTTTTTTTTGGATGCAAAAGTAACTATAAACATCATAAAAGGGACAAACTAGTAATGCTGTAAAAAAAAGTTAGCACCGGGCGTTTGACAAACATAACGCCGGTATTACTTTTTGTAATACCCTGAAAATCTCACTTATGATAAATATCATATTGAGTAGATAATACCTATTGGAAATAGGTGATTATATGGTCTCAAAGACCTTGTGGAGATTTTAACTTATTTTTGGGTAGTTTCTCTTGAAAATAGAATAATTTACAAATAGGTCCCTAAAACGTTTGAAGATTTGCAAATAGGTCCCTAAACGCATTTACGGGTTATAAATACCCTGTGAAAACTATAAAGAGGCAAGAAAATATTTATTTGAAATAGGGAAGAATATTTTCCCTAATTTAGGTAATTTATTAAATTATTACCTTGGAAAAATTAAGGGGGAAAAGTTAAATTGTATTATAATGACCAAAATGCCCCCGTAAGTTTTAATACAATGCATGAGACATAAAACACTAATGTCAGTGCAAAAGTTATAAGGTAATGAGTTGTGTAATACCCGGATATTTATCTGGAATATTATAAATAAAAGTTAGATATTTCTGATAAGTGAAATTTCAATCTCCGGTCTTGTATGATTATAGTCTATTTTCTAAGTAGGATTTCTGCGTGAAATTAGGGAGTTTAAGGGCCAAAGTGCTGTAAGAGGCATGGAAATACTAAGGTTAATGCAATTGTAATACCCGGATATTTATCTGGCATATTATAAATAAAAGTTGGATAATTCTGATAAGTGAAAATTCAATCTCCAGTCTTGTATAATTATAGCATATTTTCTAAGTAGAATTTCTACAAGAAATTAGGGAATTTAAGGGCCAAAGTGCCAAAATGACCAAAATGCCCCTAGAAAGGGTAATTAACTTAGAAAATTTGTGGAAAAATCCTAAAAGATAGTTAAATGACCAAGTGAGTAAGGAGAGTATATAATCTCTAATTATTGTAATTTTATAAATTATGAAATTGGAGAAATTGTTGGAAAATACTCAAAAAGTAGTAAAAAGACCAAAATACCCTTGTAATTATGGAATAATGTTGGAGGTATGAAAATACTAAGGTTAATGCAAGAATATGAAGGTAATAAGGCATCTTAATTAAGAAAAATACCAACCATGGTTAAAGAGTGATTAAGCAATTAATGGCTAATTACTTAAGCATAAACAAAGGAAATTAAGGGATAATTATGTGAAGCTCAAAAATTAGTGTAAATTAGGTGGAAATTAGTAAAAATGTATTTACTAATTAATTGGAAATTTTGGAGAAAAATAGTTGAGTTTAGGTATTTTTAAGCCTAAATACAAGAATTGACCAATTAGGTATTTTTGTGAAATTTTTGGAAAATTAAATAAGTAAATAATTAAATAATTAATTAAAAAAAAAAAAATATAATATATATATATATTCAAAAGGGGCTGCCGACATCTTTGTTGGTGAAAAAAAAAAAAAAAATTAATATATATATATATTTATCAAGTTGCACATTATAATACTATTATAATTAATTAAAGTAAGAAAGAATGAATAGTAAACTAATATTTAGGAAACGGATCCTATCTAGAGATCTAGGAATAGGAATCCCAAGGTCAAGGTGAAATATTGATCGGTGAGTTTTTACCTTTAAGTGACCTCTTAGGAAGTTAATTAGAAGTAGTTTGTGCATTTTCCTAATAAAACAAAATAGGGAAAAATGCATATAGGCATATTTTGGAAAAGAGGAAAATAAATTCTAACTCAATATTTAGGAATGGGTTTGAATTTATTTTGACATATTTGGAATCAGTGAATTATTTCGAAGAGATTGATATCTCCGAAAGCGAATCCGACACAGGACGCGTTCGGACACGTTTTCGAGGAACTTCAAGCTGATTTGTTGGAGACCTATATGGAATCAAAATTTAGGTTAACTTGGACATTTCTACTAAGTGAGAACATGTCTTGAGTTGTAAATCCAGAATTTTGTGAATTCTCGAAATCACGCGAATCGGGTACCGATCGGGGAAAATGAGTTTTTTTATAACCCAAAATGCCAAACAAAGCCTTATCAAAACCCTATAAATACCCCCCCCCCCTCCTTCAAATTCTGCACATCATTCTTCTTTGAGCTCCTTGGCCGAAATTGCTAGGGAGAGAAAGAAGAGAGAGAAGTTACAGGCGGAAGCTCTGTAGAAGTCTTCAACGGGTAAGTCTTTCGGGCTTTAGTCTTTAGTTTTTAGTTTAGTAGTTAGTAGAATTGTTAGTTAGATTTAGAAAGTAGGTGACAAGATTCCTACAAATGTTTTAGATCCTTGTTTGCGTTGAAAAAATATGCGAGAGGTGTAAACATAGTAGGGATCGAGTCATTTGAAAAGTTGTAGTTTTTATAACTCTTTCAAAATTAGGGGTAGTAATAGCCTTTAAATTTCAAGTATGATTGGGTATCATATGGGAGGGCTATTTTAGTCTTTATTTTCAAGAATCATAAATGCGTCGAAGTTACGGCGAAATTTTGGGAAGAAAATAGCCTATGTAGCGGAAGCGTGGCGAAATTCCGCCAAGTAGGGGTATAGGGGCAAAATGGTAATTTTTACCTAAAATGCCAGTTGTAGTATCAAATCACTAATAAAAGTGATATTACTTGTATAGGAAGTCAGGAATCCTAATTTGCTTGCCTTTCTGTTGTCCAACGTGCATTGTCGGACAAATCACTTGTTTTCGTCGAAAGTACAAAGTTTCGCGCGAAACACTTACGTACATCAACGAAGGTACGGACGCGTACTGTAACACTAATCTTGTGCTTCTTAAATACTTATATGTCAATGATATGTTCGTAGACCGTTATACAGACAGTTATACGGGTTATAGTTTTGATAACACCGTTTTGTTTTCCTAGCGGCGAGGACACGACTAATTATCGTGGCTTTGGTGAATAGTGCGAGTGTTATTGTTGTTTTACATTGTGGGGCTTTCATATTGCTTATTGCTTATGTTTGTCGGCATAATGATCATGCATCTCTAGTATGCTTTTGTAGTGATATCTTGTTGTATTAGCTCTAGAAATATCATTGTCGTATCTTGTATTGTTTGGGTATGAGGTTAACCGTTACACGAGATTCAATACGTTGAATTGAATCTCATTTGTAGCTTCAGTCGGGAGGACCACGGATCGTGGATCGAGGCAAGTACCGGAGTAGGCATGCGGTGAAGGCTGTTTCTATCTTTATCGCTTTACGCATTCCTTTAGTTTCTGTTTCTATCTGTTGTTCCTTTCTAAACATTAGGACTACTGTAATCTATGCAATGTTACACAATGGTTGCTGTTTTGGCTAAGAATCCAAATGCTCTTTCGCTCTATTTCTCCACTCTGATTGTTTGTTTGAAAAAAAAAAAATTTCCGCATTTCAAACATGGGATGTTACATTTTATGGTATCAGAGCAAAACTTTCTGGCAAGTATTTAACTATGTTACCACGGACAGTTTGGTGCGAAGGCAAGGCTAGTCTACGTGGGTGTGCCATAAGTCACTTGCTAACCGGTGAGGCCCCATGGTAGACACTTACACGGCCATTACGTTCGGATAACGGAGTTAGGTTCTTAAGCCTTTTGACTTTGAGCACATTTTTGAAAATGAGTGCGATAAGGCCATTGGTGTAATGTGTAGAGATGAACGAGGGACGAAGAGCCGTCCTAGACCCATTCTACAACTATTACGGGATGTGGAGACGTCTGCTCGGAGATCCATTCCTCCGTTAGCACTCGCACCCCGAATAACCCATCCTCACCGACCACGGAAGAAGAAGATCTGTCGAGGAAGAGTCGGATTCTGCAAAGCCCAGCCGAATGAGCCGAATCCACAAACCATTCGAACTGTTCCACTTTGGAGTCGGACCACGGTGAAGCTGTTCCCTTATGATCCAAACTATGAGAATACGGCCCCACTACTCCCAGTCACTACTACGGTGAATCGAGAACCCTTTTATCACCCGGCTTGGGAACTCGAACCCGATCTCAACTTTGTATGACCTAGTGATAGAGGACCAAATTGATCGGAAGCCTACTTCAACTCACACCTCGGTTGGTGATAACTTTAACTACCCGAGATCCAACTTCTTGACGATGAGGTAGCGAACTGACGACTATCATTACGTCCTAGACGATGATACACCATTAATCATTCGTTTAGAACACTACCTTGCTTGAAGTAGAGAACTACGCCCACGATACTCAAAGCAAATATCGATGTTTCTAAGCGATCGGAAATTATCAAGCCAATTGTGACCAACATGCACCGCGGCTTGGATTCGTTCCACTTTGTACTTCTTCCCTTGTACCGCTTTTGGGCAAGGATTATCAACGAACTCTTGGACGACGGACCCATTCTTGGAGTTAGAATTCACCTACGCTATTTGAAGTGCTTGGTTCGTCGTACATGTGAAAGGAAAAGCATCGGTACAAGGAAGGCGTGGATTGTAGAAACTAGGAAGTTTGGGTTGTATCTCCAAGTACTTTGGAATATTGTAAATACGTTTGAATAAGGAGATTGTACAGTAAGACTTGTATTAGGATTAGAATGACCAATATGTATTAACCTTATGAAATGAATATATGTGAATATATGTTTGGTGTGCAAATTGTTGTGCCATTTCTAATGTTTACATATTTTGTCATAATTATTTAAAGGAAAAAGAATAACACATGGCGATACTAAGAGGTGCCGGTGCACCAAGAGGCGAGGCCGTGGTCGAGGCCGAGGTAGAGGAGGAGGAGACGGCCTCGGGATGAAAGAAACAATGAACCGAATCAACCGGACGTGATGAAATTGAAGAAATGCGTAGAACTCTACGGGAACAAAGAGTTCGATTGATACTCTCGGCAAGACAGAACCAACGAGGACCGGGAGGCACAAAGGCAGCTGGAAGCACGACAACATGAAGAGGAGCGAGAAAATGAAGAAGAAAATAACCACAATGATGAAGAAGAATATGATGACAATGATGACAATGACAATGATGAAGAGCACGAAGGGTCGACAGATCCCAATCACCACCGAGGCACGGACAAAGAGAAAGGACTACGGCTGGGTAAACCGGTTACGCAAGTTGAAACCACTGGTTTCAGAGGGAGGAGTGAGCTAGGCGAGGATTGGCTTCGAGTCTTGAGAAGATTTTGAAGTCATGGAATGCCACGGAAATCGGATGGCCCGGCTAGCAATTTACAAGCTTGAGGAGATGCTCACGAGATGGTGGAAGAGCGTTTCCACAACTACGCCCGATCTGTTACGTGGGAGATGTTCCTTGGCAGTTCAATGAACAGTACTTTCCTCCATCAACACGAGGTAATTAAAGAAGAAGAATTCTGCGAGATCAAGCAAGGAGGTGAGGAGTCTTTCGGCGACTACTTCGCCCGTTTTACCAACTTTGTCGCGGTATTCATCATACACGAAAATCTACAAGAATGAGAGTGGAAGGCTAACCGAGTAGTTAGGGCTGAAATATGATATAAGGGCAAGGTTAGTGTCTCGGCAATTTCGAAGATGGCCAAAGCGGTGGAATCTGCGGGATGACGGAGCGCAACTTGAAGGAATTGCGCAAATCCCGAAGCCAGGACGGAAATAATGCAAGTCGCGGTGGTTCCAACCGCGGAGGTTCCTCACAGAAGAGGAAGGCACCTTGGAACAACAACCAGGGTGGAAACAAGAGACCCTACCAACCGGGGCAACAAAATTACCCCAGACAGCCGGGATCCCAGACGTGTCCTAAATGCAAGAAGTACCATCCAGGAGCCAACTGCGATGGGAAACAAGTCTGTTTCAAGTGTCAGAAGCCTGGACACATTAGCGGGATTGCCAGAGAAGGCTGCGAGGCGAGACCTCGGACAACGGCCGAATCTTTGCATTGACAAACACGAGAGGCCAAAAGTCCCCGAGAGATGGTTCAAGGTACCATCTATCTCAATGGAAATCTACTTGAAGCATTGTATGACTCGGGTGCTAGTCACTCGTTTATTTCCTATGATTGTGCAAGTCGTTTAGGATTGCATGCTGTAGATTGCCATTTGATCTTGTTGTATCTACACCGTTGGGTGTAAAGTCTTTAACCGATGCATGTATGAATTGTGCTGCGCGTGGATGGACGAGTTTCTAAAGTGGATCTTATCCGTCTACCTCTTCACGGCATCGACGTCATATTCGATCGAATTGGTTAACGGCCAACGGTGCGATGATCGGCGTGGCAAAAGGAGATATCATTTGCCGGAGACAAGGTTGAAGTGAGCTGAACTTTCTCTCCGCTACGAAGGCGATCGGTGCGTGAAGCAAGGATGTCATGCTTTCATGGTATTCTTTTCGATCAAAGTGAAGGCGACCTTTCACTTGAGGACATTCTGTGGTGAATGATTTTCTGATGTATTTCGGAGGATCTTACGAGTTACCTCCTATCAGAAGTGGAGTTCAACATTGACTTGATGCAGCACGAGATCAATATCAAAGCGCCGTATCGTATGGCTCCTAACGAGATGCGGGAGTTGAAGAAGCGGTTGGAAGAGCTTTTGAAGAAGGGGTTCATTCGACCTAGCGTTTCACCGTGGGAGCCCGGTGCTTTTGTAAAGAAGAAAGATGGAAGTTTCCGACTACTGCATCGACTACCGCGAACTCAACAAGGTATTTGTTAAAAACAAGTACCCACTTCCCGGATTGATGATCTTTTGGATCGGTTATGCAGTTCCACAGTCTTTTCAAAGATTGATTTGCGTTCGGGATACCATCGGTTGCGAGTTAAGGATGGCGATGTTCCCAAGACGGCTTTGAGAACCGAGATATGGGCATTATGAATTCCTTGTGATGCCCTTCGGATTAACAAATGCACTGCGGTATTCATGGATTACATGAACCGTATCTTCCGACAACACCTAGACCAATTTGTGGTGGTGTTCATTGATGACATTTTGATATACTCTAAGAGCAAAGAAGAGCACGAAGAACATCTGCGAAAGGTGTTGAGCATACTCAGGGAAAAGCAACTATATGCTAAGGCGAGCAAATGCGAATTTTGGCTATAGGAAGTGAAATTTCGGGCCATGTTATATCTAGCGGCGGAGTTGCGGTTGATCCTAGCAAAGTGGAAGCGGTTACGGGTGGAAACGGCCGAGAGGCGTGACGGAGATCCGTAGTTTTCTTGGTACGGCGGGATACTACCGCAGATTTATACGGGATTTCTCGCGTCTTGCCCTACCATTGACAAAGCTTACGAGGAAGAATCAACCCTTTATATGAGGAGCTGATTGTGAGGAGAGCTTTGAGTACGAGGAGAGGTTGACTACGGCACCGGTATTGATTATCCCGATCCGATGAGACCTATGTTGTCTACGGTGATGCCGGTGGGCAAGGATTGGGATGTGTCCTAATGCGGCGGGGCGGGGTGGTGGCCTATGCCTCTCGTCGGTGAAACCTCACGAGTTAATGAAATACTTGTTCGATCAACGAGAACTCAACATGAGACAACGTCGTTGGATGGAGCTGATTAAAGATTATACCACGGAAATCAAGTATCATCCGGGTAAAGCAAACGTTGTTCTTGATGCTCTTAGTAGAAAGACGGTGCGGGTATCATATATGATGATACAAGAGCGGCTTCTTTGGAAGATTTCGAGAGACTGAATCTATCCAACCAAATCTGCATGGGTCGGCATGCACCGGTGATGCCTATCTTGCTACACTTCTTGCAAGTCAAGGGAGTATGATCGAGAGATGAAGTGGAAAAAGCTCAGAAGCAAGATGATTGGGCTATCGAGACTCGTGAGAAGATTTCTCGAGGTGAGACCCAAGACTATGACCTATCACTTAGTGGTTTGGTCAGGTATAAGCAACGAGTTTACATACGCCGGTTGATGAATTAAGGCGGACGATAATGGATGAGGCTCATAAGAGTAAGTACACTCTACATCCGAGGCATGGTCAAGATGTAGAGTATGAAATCCGAACTTTGGTGGCCCGGGATGAAGAAAGACGTAGCAGAATACGTGGCCAAATGCTTGACCTGTCAGAAAGTAAAGATTGAACACCGTCGACCCCCTGGTCTTTTGCAAGGACTAGAGCTGCCGGAATGGAAATGGGAGAACATAACCATGGATTTTGTGGTAGGTCTGCCCAAAATCAGAAATCATGACACAATTTGGGTAGTTGTTGACAGATTAACCAAGTCAGCACACTTTATTCCCATCAGTATCCACTATTCTCCGGAGCGATTGGCAGAGATTTATATCAAAGAGATAGTGAGATTACATGGTGTTCCTAAGAGCATTGTTTCTGATCGTGATACACGATTCAAATCCCGTTTCTGGCAAGCATTACATGAAGGTATGGGGACAAAGCTAAGGTTCAGTTCGGCTTATCACCCTCGGGCGACGGTCAATCGAGAGAACCATACGAGTATTTGGAGGATATCTTTGCGAGCATGTGCCACTGGATTTCAAGGAAGTTGGGATCAACATCTTTCGCTAGCGAGTTTGCATATAACAACAGTTATCATGCTAGTATACAAATGGCCCGTTCGAGGCATTGTATGGGCGGAAGTGTCAATCACCATTGTCTTGGACAGATTCGTCGAAAAGCAATTACTTGGGCCGGATATGCTTGAGCAAACCTCGAGCAGATCGCATTGATCAAGAAGAGACTCCTAGCGGCACATAGTAGACGAGAAGAGCTATGCGACAAAAGGAGGAGACCTCTAACGTTTTATGTCGGCGACCATGTATTTCTAAAGTTATCTCCGTGCTTGGTGTCGGCGGGACGCTCAAGAGGAAGAAACTCGGTCCACGGTACGTTGGACCATTCGAAATTTTGGCTAAGCGCGGAGAAGTAGCTTATCGGTTAGCTTTACCCCGAACTGAGTAATCTCACGACGTTTTCACGTGTCACAATTGAAGAAATACCAACCGACCATGATCATGTCATCGAGTACGAGGATGTCGAAGTACGGCATGATAATACCTTCATCGTTGAGCGAGCGGATCATTGATCATAAGGAGAAGCGGCTCGAAATAAGACTATTCGATAGTGAAGGTGGTGCGGAAGGGTTTAACACCCGAAGAGGCAACATGGGAAACCGAGAGTGACATGAAGGAGAAGTACCCGAGTTCATGGCCCGAAGTTTAGTTAGTATAGATTAAATTTCGAGGCGAAATTTTGTGTAAGGGGAGAAATGTAATACCGGATATTTATCGGCATATTATAAATAAAAGTTGGATAATTCTGATAAGTGAAAATTCAATCTCCAGTCTTGTATAATTATAGCATATTTTCTAAGTAGAATTTCTACAAGAAATTAGGGAATTTAAGGGCCAAAGTGCCAAAATGACCAAAATGCCCCTAGAAAGGGTAATTAACTTAGAAAATTTGTGGAAAAATCCTAAAAGATAGTTAAATGACCAAGTGAGTTAGGAGAGTATATAATCTCTAATTATTGTAATTTTATAAATTATGAAATTGGAGAAATTGTTGGAAAATACTCAAAAAGTAGTAAAAAGACCAAAATACCCTTGTAATTATGGAATAATGTTGGAGGTATGAAAATACTAAGGTTAATGCAAGAATATGAAGGTAATAAGGCATCTTAATTAAGAAAAATACCAACCATGGTTAAAAGAGTGATTAAGCAATTAATGGCTAATTACTTAAGCATAAACAAAGGAAATTAAGGGATAATTATGTGAAGCTCAAAAATTAGTGTAAATTAGGTGGAAATTAGTAAAAATGTATTTACTAATTAATTGGAAATTTTGGAGAAAAATAGTTGAGTTTAGGTATTTTTAAGCCTAAATACAAGAATGGACCAATTAGGTATTTTTGTGAAATTTTTGGAAAATTAAATAAGTAAATAATTAAATAATTAATTAAATAAAAAAAATATAATATATATATATATTCAAAAGGGGCTGCCGACATCTTTGTTGGTGAAAAAAGAAAAAAAAAATTAATATATATATATATATTTATCAAGTTGCACATTATAATAATAATATAATTAATTAAAGTAAAAAGAATGAATAGTAAATTAAAATTAGGAAACGGATCCTATCTAGAGATCTAGGAATAGGAATCCCAAGGTCAAGGTAAAATATTGATCGGTGAGTTTTTACCTTTAAGTGACCTCTTAGGAAGTTAATTAGAAGTAGTTTGTGCATTTTCCTAATAAAACAAAATAGGGAAAAATGCATATAGGCATATTTTGGGGGAAAATGGGTTTTTATAACCCAAAATGCCAAACAAAGCCTTATCAAAACCCTATAAATACCCCCCCCTCCTTCAAATTCTGCACATCATTCTTCTTTGAGCTCCTTGGCCGAAATTGCTAGGGAGAGAAAGAAGAGAGAAGTTACAGGCGGAAGCTCTGTAGAAGTCTTCAACGGGTAAGTCTTTCGGGCTTTAGTCTTTAGTTTTTAGTTTAGTAGTTAGTAGAATTGTTAGTTAGATTTAGAAAGTAGGTGACAAGATTCCTACAAATGTTTTAGATCCTTGTTTGCGTTGAAAAAATATGCGAGAGGTGTAAACATAGTAGGGATCGAGTCATTGAAAAGTTGTAGTTTTTATAACTCTTTCAAAATTAGGGGTAGTAATAGCCTTTAAATTTCAAGTATGATTGGGTATCATATGGGAGGGCTATTTTAGTCTTTATTTTCAAGAATCATAAATGCGTCGAAGTTACGGCGAAATTTTGGGAAGAAAATAGCCTATGTAGCGGAAGCGTGGCGAAATTCCGCCAAGTAGGGGTATAGGGGCAAAATGGTAATTTTTACCTAAAATGCCAGTTGTAGTATCAAATCACTAATAAAAGTGATATTACTTGTATAGGAAGTCAGGAATCCTAATTTCTTGCCTTTACGCTGTCCAACGTGCATTGTCGGACAAATCACTTGTTTTCCGTCAGAAAGTACAAAGTTTCCGCCAGAAACACTTACGTACATCAACGAAGGTACGGACGCGTACTGTAACACTAATCTTGTGCTTCTTAAATACTTATATGTCAATGATATGTTCGTAGACCGTTATACAGACAGTTATACGGGTTATAGTTTTGATAACACCGTTTTGTTTTCCTAGCGGCGAGGACACGACTAATTATCGTGGCTTTGGTGAATAGTGCAGTTTGTTATTGTTGTTTTACATTGTGGGGCTTTCATATTGCTTATTGCTTATGTTTGTCGGCATAATGATCATGCATCTGCTATATGCTTTTGTAGTGATATCTTGTTGTATTAGCTCTAGAAATATCATTGTACGTATCTTGTATTGTTTGGGTATGAGGTTAATTGATTACACGAGATTCAATACGTTGAATTGAATCTCATTTGTAGCTTCGTGGTCGGGAGGACCACGGATCGTGGATCGAGGCAAGTACCGGAGTAGGCATGCGGTGAAGACTGTTTCTATCTTTATCGCTTTACGCATTCCTTTAGTTTTCTGTTTCTATCTGTTGTTCCTTTCTAAACATTAGGACTACGTAATCTATGCAATGTTACACAATGGTTGATGTTTTGGCTAAGAATCCAAATGCTCTTTCGCTCTATTTCTCCACTCGATTGTTTGTTTTAAAAAAAAAAAAAATTTCCGCATTTCAAACATGGGGTGTTACACATTTTTGAAAATGAGTACCGATAAGGCCATTGGTGTAATGTGTAGAGATGAACAGGACGAAGAGCCCGTCCTAGACCCATTCTACAACTATTACGGATGTGGAGACGTCCCGCTCGAGATCCATTCCTCCGTTAGCACTCGCACCCCGAATAACCCATCCTCACCGACCACTTAAGAAGAAGATCCTGTCGAGGAAGAGTCGGATTCCTCGCAAAGCCCAACCGAATGAGCCCGAATCCACAAACCATTCGAACCTGTTCCACCTTGGAGTCCGCACTCACGTGAACTGCTCCCTTATGATCCAAACTATGAGAATATCGACCCCACTACTCCCAAATACTACTACAATGAATCGAACCCTTTATCACCCAACCTTGTGGAACTCGAACCCGATCTCAACTCGTATGACCTAGTGATAGAGGACCAAATTGATCCAGAAGCCCTACTTCAACTCACACCTCGCGTTGGTGATAACTTTAACTACCCCGAGATCCAACTTCTTGACGATGAGGTAGCCGAACTCGACGACTATCATTACGTCCTAGACGATGATACACCATTAATCATTCGTTTAGAACACTACCTTGTCAAGTAGAGAACTACGCCCACGATACTCAAAGCAAATATCTGATGTTTCTAAGCCTGATCGGAAATTATCAATTCAATTGTGACCAACATGCACCCGCAGCTTGGATTCGTTCCACTTTGTACTTCTTTCCTTGTACCCGCTTGGGCAAGGATTATCAACGAACTACTCGGACGACGGACCCATTCTTGGAGTTAGAATTCACCTACGCTATTTGAAGTGCTTGGTTCGTCTCGTACATGTGAAAGGAAAAGCATCAAGACAAGGAAGCTGTGGATTGTAGAAACTAGGAAGTTTGGGTTGTATCTCCAAGTACTTTGGAATATTGTAAATACGTTTGAATAAGGAGATTGTACAAGAAGACTTGTATTAGGATTAGAATGACCAATATGTATTAACCTTATGAAATGAATATATGTGAATATATGTTTGGTGTGCAAATTGTTGTGCCATTTCTAATGTTTACATATTTTGTCATAATTATTTAAAGGAAAAGAATAACACATGGCGATACTAAGAGGTGCCGGTGCACCAAGAGGCCGAGGCCGTGGTCGAGGCCGAGGTAGAGGAGGAGGCAGACAGCCTCAGAAATGCGTAGAACTCTACAGAACAAAGAGTTCTCGATTGATACTCTCCCGGCAAGACAACCAACAGACCGGAGGCACAAAGGCAACTGGAAGCACGACAACATGAAGAGGAGCGAGAAAATGAAGAAGAAAATAACCACAATGATGAAGAAGAATATGATGACAATGATGACAATGACAATGATGAAGAGACTCGAAGGGTCCGATGATCCCAATCACCACCCGTGCACGGACAAAGAGAAAGGACTATCAAAACTGGGTAAACCAAGCCGCAAGTTGAAACCACCCGGTTTCCGAGGGAGGAGTGAGCTAGCTGAGGATTGGCTTCTGAGTCTTGAGAAGATTTTTGAAGTCATGGAATGCCCTGAAATCGGATGGCCCAGCCTAGCAATTTACAAGCTTGAGGGAGATGCTCACAGATGGTGGAAGAGCGTTTCCACAACTCGCCTACCCCGTTACGTGGGAGATGTTCCTTGAGCAGCTCAATGAACAAGATTTTCCTCCATCAACACAGTAATTAAAGAAGAAGAATTCCCGCAGATCAAGCAAGGAGCCGAGGAGTCTTTCGACGACTACTTCGCCCGCTTTACCAACCTCGTCGCGGTATTCATCATACCCGAAAATCTACAAGAATGAGAGCCGGAAGGCTAACCGACCGGTAACCGGCTGAAATATGATATAAGGGCAAGGTTAGTGTCTCAAGAATTTTCGAAGATGGCCAAAGCAAAGGAAATCGCAGATGACAGAGCGCAACTTGAAGGAATTGCGCAAATCCCGGCCGTGACGGAAATAATGCAAGTCGCGGTGGTTCCAACCGCGGAGGTTCCTCACGTAAGAGGAAGGCACCTTGGAACAACAACCGTGGTGGAAACAAGAGACCCTACCAACCGGGCAACAAAATTACCCTGCACAACCGGGATCCCGACGTGTCCTAAATGCAAGAAGTACCATCCAGAGCCAATCGCGATGGGAAACAAGTCTGTTTCAAGTGTCGAAGCCCGGACACATTAGCCGGGATTGCCCCGAGAAGACCGCAGAGGCGAGACCTCGTAACACCGGCCGAATCTTTGCATTGACAAACACAGAGGCCAAAAGTTGTGGCAAAAAGGAGATATCATTTGCCGGAGACAAGGTTGAAGTGAGCCTGAACTTTCTCTCCGCTACAGAAGCTGATCGGTGCGTGAAGCAAGGATGTCATGCTTTCATGGTATTCTTTTCAGTCAAAGCTGAAGCTGACCTTTCACTTCGTGACATTCCCGTGGTGAATGATTTTCCCGATGTATTTCCTGAGGATCTTACCGAGTTACCTCCTATCCGAGAAGTGGAGTTCAACATTGACTTGATGCCTGGCACAGGATCAATATCAAAGGCGCCGTATCGTATGGCTCCTAACGAGATGCAGGAGTTGAAGAAGCAGCTTGGAAGAGCTTTTGAAGAAGGGGTTCATTCGACCTAGCGTTTCACCGTGGGAGCCCGTGCTTTTGTAAAGAAGAAAGATGGAAGTTTCCGACTCGCATCGACTACCGCGAACTCAACAAGGTGACCGTTAAAAACAAGTACCCACTTCCCGGATTGATGATCTTTGGATCGCTTGTCCGGTTCCACGCCTTTTCAAAGATTGATTTGCGTCGGATACCATCGCCTGCGAGTTAAGGATGGCGATGTTCCCAAGACAGCTTTCGTAACCAGATATGGGCATTATGAATTCCTTGTGATGCCCTTCGGATTAACAAATGCACTGCGTATTCATGGATTACATGAACCGTATCTTCCGACAACACCTAGACCAATTTGTGGTGGTGTTCATTGATGACATTTTGATCTACTCTAAGAGTAAAGAAGAGCACGAAGAACATCTCGCGAAAGGTGTTGAGCATACTGTGGAAAAGCAACTATATGCTAAGCCGAGCAAATGCGAATTTTGGCCGCCTAAGTGAAATTTCTGGGCCATGTTATATCTAGCGACGGAGTTGCGCTTGATCCTAGCAAAGTGGAAGCGCTCGACCGGAAACGGCCGAGACCGTGACGGAGATCCGTAGTTTTCTTGGTCTCGGCGGGATACTACCGCAGATTTATACGGATTTCTCGCCTTGCCCTACCATTGACAAAGCTTACGAGGAAGAATCAACCCTTTATATGGGGAGATGATTGTGAGGAGAGCTTTCGAGTCCGAGGGAGAGGTTGACTACAAGACCAGATTGATTATCCCCGATCCGATGAGACCTATGTTGTCTACAAGTGATGCCAGTGGGCAAGGATTGGGATGTGTCCTAATGCAAGCAGGAGGCGGTGGTGGCCTATGCCTCTCGTCACCGAAACCTCACGAGTTAAACTATCCTACACACGATCTAGAGCCGGCGGCTATCGTGTTCGCTTTGAAGATATGGAGGCATTACTTGTACCTGTAACCGTAGAAGTGTATTGTGACCACAAGAGTCCGAAATACTTGTTCGATCAACGAGAACTCAACATGAGACAACGTCGTTGGATGGAGCCGATTAAAGATTATACCCCGGAAATCAAGTATCATCCGGTAAAGCAAACGTTGTTGCCGATGCTCTTAGTAGAAAGACAATGCAGTATCATATATGATGATACAAGAGCAGTAAACCGCCGGAAGATTTCGAGACCGAATCTATCCAACCAAATCCGCATGGGTCAGCATGCACCACCGATGCCTATCTTGCTACACTTCTTGCAAGTCAAGGGAGTATGATCCGAGAGATGAAGTGGAAAAAGCTCAAGCAAGATGATTGGGCTATCGAGACTCGTGAGAAGATTTCTCGAGGTGAGACCCAAGACTATGACCTATCACTTAGTGGTTTGGTCGTATAAACAATGAGTTTACATACCGCCGCTGATGAATTAAGGCGGACGATAATGGATGAGGCTCATAAGAGTAAGTACACTCTACATCCGTGCATGGTCAAGATGTACCAGAGTGTGAAATCCGAACTTTGGTGGCCCGGAATGAAGAAAGATGTAGCCGATTACGTGGCCAAATGCTTGACATGTCAGAAAGTGAAGATTGAACACCGTCGACCCCCGGTCTTTTGCAAGGACTAGAGCCGCGAATGGAAATGGGAGAACATAACCATGGATTTTGTGGTAGGTCTGCCCAAAATCGAAATCATGACACAATTTGGGTAGTTGTTGACAGATTAACCAAGTCAAGACACTTTATTCCCATCAAGATTCACTATTCTCCCGAACGACATGAGATTTATATCAAAGAGATAGTGAGATTACATGGTGTTCCTAAGAGCATTGTCTCCGATCGTGATACACGATTCAAATCCCGTTTCTGGCAAGCATTACATGAAGGTATGGGGACTAAGCTAAGGTTCAGTTCGGCTTATCACCCACAGACTGACGGTCAATCTGAGAGAACCATACAGACGCTGGAGGATATGCTGCGAGCATGTGCCCCGGATTTCAAAGGAAGTTGGGATCAACATCTTTCGCTAGCGAGTTTGCATATAACAACAGCTTATCATGCTAGTATACAAATGGCCCCGTTCGAGGCATTGTATGGGCGGAAGTGTCAATCACCATTGTGCTGGATGATTCATCTGAAAAGCAGTTACTTGGGCCGGATATGCTTGAGCAAACCTCTCGAGCAGATCGCATTGATCAAGAAGAGACTCCTAGCAAAGACATAGTAGACGTAAGAGCTATGCCGACAAAAGGAGGAGACCTCTAACGTTTTATGTCGGCGACCATGTATTTCTAAAGTTATCTCCTAGAATCGGTGTCGGCAGGACGCTCAAGAGGAAGAAACTCACCACTCTGGAAGGGTTTAACACCCGAAGAGGCAACATGGGAAACCGAGAGTGACATGAAGGAGAAGTACCCAGAGTTCATGTCCCGAAGTTTAGTTAGTATAGATTAAATTTCGAGGGCGAAATTTTGTGTAAGGGGGAGAAATGTAATACCCGGATATTTATCTGGCATATTATAAATAAAAGTTGGATAATTCTGATAAGTGAAAATTCAATCTCCAGTCTTGTATAATTATAGCATATTTTCTAAGTAGAATTTCTACAAGAAATTAGGGAATTTAAGGGCCAAAGTGCCAAAATGACCAAAATGCCCCTGAAAAGGGTAATTAACTTAGAAAATTTGTGGAAAAATCCTAAAAGATAGTTAAATGACCAAGTGAGTAAGGAGAGTATATAATCTCTAATTATTGTAATTTTATAAATTATGAAATTGGAGAAATTGTTGGAAAATACTCAAAAAGTAGTAAAAAGACCAAAATACCCTTGTAATTATGGAATAATGTTGGAGGTATGAAAATACTAAGGTTAATGCAAGAATATGAAGGTAATAAGGCATCTTAATTAAGAAAATACCAATCATGGTTAAAGAGTGATTAAGCAATTAATGGCTAATTACTTAAGTGTAAACAAAGGAAATTAAGGGATAATTATGTGAAGCTCAAAAATTAGTGTAAATTAGGTGGAAATTAGTAAAAATGTATTTACTAATTAATTGGAAATTTTGGAGAAAAATAGTTGAGTTTAGGTATTTTTAAGCCTAAATACAAGAATGGACCAATTAGGGATTTTGTGAAATTTTTGGAAAATTAAATAAGTAAATAATTAAATAATTAATTAAAAAAAAAAATATAATATATATATATATTCAAAAGGGGCTGCCGACATCTTTGTTGGTGAAAAAGAAAAAGAAAATAATATATATATATATTTATCAAGTTGCACATTATAATAATAATATAATTAATTAAAGTAAAAAAGAATGAATAGTAATTTTAAATTTAGGAAACGGATCCTATCTAGAGATCTAGGAATAGGAATCCCAAGGTCAAGGTAAAATATTGATCGTGAGTTTTTACCTTTAAGTGACCTCTTCCTAAGTTAATTCCGAAGTCGTTTGTGCATTTTCCTAATAAAACAAAATAGGAAAAATGCATATAGGCATATTTTTGGAAAGAGGAAAATAAATTCTAACTCAATATTTAGGAATGGGTTTGAATTTATTTTGACATATTTGGAATCGTGAATTATTTCGAAGAGATTGATATCTCCGAAAACGAATTCCGACACCGACGCGTTCGACACGTTTTCGAGGAACTTCAACTCGGACTGTTGGAGACCTATATGGAATCAAAATTTAGGTTAACTTGGACATTTCTACTAAGTGAGAACATGTCTTCGAGTTGTAAATCCAGAATTTTGTGAATTCTCCGAAATCACGCGAATCGGGTACCGATCGGGAAAATGGGTTTTTATAACCCAAAATGCCAAACAAAGCCTTATCAAAACCCTATAAATACCCCCTCCTTCAAATTCTGCACATCATTCTTCTTTGAGCTCCTTGGCCGAAATTGCTAGGGAGAGAAAGAAGAGAGAGAAGTTCGGCGGAAGCTCGCCAAGTCTTCAACTGTAAGTCTTTCGGGCTTTAGTCTTTAGTTTTTAGTTTAGTAGTTAGTAGAATTGTTAGTTAGATTTAGAAAGTAGGTGACAAGATTCCTACAAATGTTTTAGATCCTTGTTTGCGTTGAAAAATATGCAGAGGTGTAAACATAGTAGGGATCGAGTCGAAAAGTTGTAGTTTTTATAACTCTTTCAAAATTAGGGGTAGTAATAGCCTTTAAATTTCAAGTATGATTGGGTATCATATGGGAGGGCTATTTTAGTCTTTATTTTCAAGAATCATAAATGCGTCGAAGTTCGCGAAATTTTGGGAAGAAAATAGCCTATGTAGTGGCGCCGCGAAATTCCGCCAAGTAGGGGTATAGGGCAAAATGGTAATTTTTACCTAAAATGCCGCTTGTAGTATCAAATCACTAATAAAAGTGATATTACTTGTATAGGAAGTCGGAATCCTAATTTGCTGCCTTTACGTCCAACGTGCCGTTGTCGGACAAATCACGTTTTCCGTCGAAAGTACAAAGTTTCCGCCGTAAACACTTACGTACATCAACGAAGGTACGGACGCGCATCGTAACACTAATCTTGTGCTTCTTAAATACATATATGTCAATGATATGTTCGTAGACCGTTATACGTACAGCTATACGGGTTATAGTTTTGATAACACCGTTTTGTTTTCCTAGCGCCGAGGACACGACTAATTATCGTGGCACCGGTGAATAGTGCAATGTTATTGTTGTTTTACATTGTGGGGCTTTCATATTGCTTATTGCTTATGTTTGTCGGCATAATGATCATGCATCTCGCTATATGCTTTTGTAGTGATATACCGTTGTATTAGCTCTAGAAATATCTCGTTGTCCGTATACCGTATTGTTTGGGTATGAGGTTAATCGTTACCCGAGATTCAATACGTTGAATTGAATCTCACCGTAGCTTCGTGGTCGGGAGGACCACGGATCGTGGATCGAGGCAAGTACCCGGAGTAGGCATGCAACAAGACTGCTTTCTATCTTTATCGCTTTACGCATTCCTTTCCGCTTTCGTTTCTATCTCGTTGTTCCTTTCTAAACATTTAGGACTACCGTAATCTATACAATGTTACACAATGGTTGATGTTTTGGCTAAGAATCCAAATGCTCTTTCGCTCTATTTCTCCACTCGATTGTTTGTTTGAAAAAAAAAAATTTCCGCATTTCAAACATGGGATGTTACATAATTGGAAATTTTTATGAAAAATAGTTGAGTTTAGGTATTTTTAGGCCTAAATACAAGAATGGACAATTAGGTAATTTTGTGGAATTTTTGGAAAAATTAAATAAATAATTAATTAAATAAAAAATTAATATTTATTAAATAAAAAATGGGCCAGCCGAAAATGGACCCAAGAAAAAGAGAAAAATAAATGAAAAATGAAATGAGAAAATATTTATGCAAGTGGACATATTATATTATTATAATTAATTAAAGCAAAAATATGTGAATAGTAATATTTAAGTTAGGAAACTAGGACCTATCTAGAGATCTAGGAATGGGATTATCAATATCAAAGTAGATTATTGATCGGTGGAATTTTACCTTCCATTAGACTCTTCCGGAAGTTAATTCCGAGGCCGCTTGTGCATTTTCCTAATAAAACAAAATAAGGGAAAAATGCATATAGGCATAATTTTGGAAAAGAGGAAAATAAATTCTAACTCAACATTTAGGAATGGGTTTGAATTTATTTAGACATATTTGGAATCGAGTGAATTATTTCAAG
This sequence comes from Acacia pycnantha, assembly GCA_025563575.1. NCBI lineage: Eukaryota > Viridiplantae > Streptophyta > Magnoliopsida > Fabales > Fabaceae > Acacia > Acacia pycnantha. Next base: position 942,051 of record JAMWYP010000118.1, read on the forward strand.
AGATTGATATCTCGAAAACGACCTCTAGGCACGACGCGATCGGACACGTTGTTGAGAAAACTTCAACCTGACTGTTGGAGGCCTATATGGAATCAAAATAAAGGTTAACTTGGACATTTCTTTACTAAGTGAGAACATGTTTTCGTGAGTTGTAAATCCAGAATTTTGTGAATTCTCGAAATCACGCGAATTGGCACTAAAGTCGGGAAAACGGTTATACGGGGCATAAAGTGAGCTAAGTCACCACTTTTGGGCCAATGAGGGCTGCCACATCAGCCCTAGGGTTCGGCCAAGAGTGTGTGTGTGTGGTGGAAAAGTGGTTTTTTGAACAAGTTGCATTAATGGGTTATTACAACTTGATTTCGTCCAAACAAAGCCTTAATTTGCCAAAACAAGGCCCTTGTTTTTTTTTTCCTATAAATACCCCCTCCTTCATAATTCTCACACCTTTTCTTCCTTCTCTTGGCCGAAATTTTTGGCTTGAGAAAGAAGAGAAAGGAGCTCTGGGAATCAGTGCAAAATAAGCCTTCAGAATTATCTAGAAAGTCTTAACGGGTAAGTCTTTCGGTCTTTAGTTTTTAGTTTAGTAGTTAGTAGAATTGTTAGTTAGATTTAGAAAGTAGGTGACAAGATTCCTACAAATGTTTTAGAGCCTTGTTTGCGTTGAAAAAATATGCGAGAGGTGTTAACATAGTAGGGATCTAGTCGCCGAAAGAGTATGTAGTTTTTATAAATCTTTTTAAAGGTTAGGGTAGTAATAGCCTTTAAATTTTGAGTATGATTGGGTATCATATGGGAGGGCTATTTTAGTCTTTATTTTCGAAAATCATAAATGCGTCGAAGTTAAGGCGAAATTTTGGGAAGAAAATAGCCTACGAGCTACAGCGCGTAAGCGAAATTCGCCAAGTAGGGGTATAGGGGCAAATGGTAATTTTTACCTAAAATGCCATTATAATGTCAAATTACTAATGGAGGTGACATTATTCTCATAGGATATCCGAAATCCTAATTTGTTGCCGTTCTTACTGTCCAACGTGCTGGCTTTGTCGGACAAATTTGTTTTAAGTCGGGTAAAGCTGATTCACTGGTGTAAACAACTACGTACATCAAAACGAAGGTACGGACGCATCTTTGTAACACTAATCCTAATAGCTCTCATACATACGAGATATGTCATAGATACGTGCCGGTCTTAGGGACTCTGTTTAGGGTCGCCGGCTTTACATACTGACCTTGTAACAAGGTTATAGACATGATAATACTCGCTTTGAGTTTTCCTAGCGCCGAGGACACGTGTTCGTGGTGGCGGAGTAATGTGCGCAAAGCTATATGTGTAGGATTGCTCGACTCTGATTGATTGCAAAAAAAAAAAAAAAATTCCGCTTTAGAAAATGGGATGTTACAAGTTGTTCTAATTAAGAAAATTAGCAACAAATATTAAGGAAGTAATTAAGTAATTATTGGCTAATTACTTAAGCATGAATAAAGGAAAATTCAGAGATAATTATGTAAAACCCTAAAATTAGTGGTAAAAGGCTAAAAATTAGCATAAATATATTTTCTAATTAATTGGAAAATATGAAGGAAAATTGGTGAGGTTAAGTAATTTTAAGCCTAAATACAAATATGGACCAATAGGAAAATTTTGTAAAAAATTATATAAAATAATTATTAAATAATTATTTTATATAATAATTAAATAATAAATAAATAAATAAAGAAAATTAAAAACAGAAAATTATGTGTGTGTGCCGACATCTTATGAAGGAAAAAGAAAAAAAATAGGTGGAGTGTTAAACTAAAACACTTAATTAAAATAGTAATTAAATTAAATAGTAAGAAGGTAAATAAACACCAATAGGAATTGGATCCTATCTAGAGAACCAAGAACAGGATTTCTAAAGTCAAAATATAATATTGATGAGTGGATTTTTATCCTGAATTGAGTTGTACCTGAGTTATTTCGAGATCAGTAGAAGAAGTTAGTAATAAGACGAAATAATAAATATGCGAGAAATAGGCAGATAGTCATAAAATTAGGATTTGAACAAAATAAATTGTAACTCAACATTTGGAGATGAGTTTATGATTTTTCTGGACATATTTGGAATCAGTGAATTTTTGTCCAGAGGTTGACGATTCCGGAAGTTGATTCCGTAACTGGCACGTTTTTCCGTAAAACTTCCGCAGGACCGCTAGAACCCTGTATGGAATCAAAAATTTAATTATCCCGGACATTTCTAATGAGTGAGAAGATGTCTTCAAATTTATGATTCCGGATTTCTGTGATTTTATGCGATTACGCGATTCGGACACCGATCGGAGATTCTACCGGCAAAAGCTTCTGGAAGCAGGACACATGGCACCTTGTGATTGGACAAGGGATGCCACCTTGGGGAGGGGCAGGTCGGCCAAGAGAGAGAAGAGGGAAGGGAAACTTGTTTTCTAAGTTTTCAAACGAAGGGCTCCCGATGGATTTTACAAAGTTGATCCGACCAGGTTGAAATCCCATGGCTTTTTCTATAAATAGCAAGCTCCTCCTTTGAGTTTTTCACACCATTTCCTCTTGAGATTTTAGAATCTAGAGAGAAAGTTAGAGAGAGGAGCTCACGGGAAAAGCTATGCAATGAAGCTACGGGTAAGTTCTTCGGTCCTTAGTCTTAAGCTTAGTAGTTCTTTTTCGGTAGTTAGAGTAGAAATGCTAGTTTAGTCTTTAATCTTCCAAGTATGATTAGATATCATATGCCAAGGGTATTTTATTCATGAATTTCGAAAATCATGGTGGGGTTGAAGTTCTGGCAAAATTTTGGAAGATTAGAGTCAAAGTAACGAAGTGCTGGTGAAATTCCGCCGATTAGGCAACTAGGGGCAAAATGGTAATTTGTACCTAAAATGCCCGTTATGATGTCAAATATTGATAAGTGCGATATTATCATTATAGGATATTAATAATCTTGTTCCACTGAATCATTCCCATTGTTTTCATTGTACGACGTGCCGCTTGTGGACGTTCCCAACAAGTTTTTCAGATCAAAAGTACAATTTTTTTTTCGCCGTAATAGGCGCTTGTCAACGAAGGTACGTTCGCGTACTGTAACACTAATCATGTGCTGCTCATATACATATATGCGATAGATACGTTCATAGGCTGAGGTTCTGTTTAGGGTCGTCATTTATACATATAGCTTTTACACGGGTTATAGTCATAATAATGCCGTTTGAGTTTTCCTAGCGCTGAGGACAGTCACCGTACATCGTGGGCACGGATGTTGTACAAACCGAGAGATAACGTTGCATGGAATTGTAGTTGTTATCACATGATCATGTAATACGATGTGACCTAGGATTGATCATTCTTGTTATGTCATGAATATCACGTTGTCTATATCTTTGTTTTATTTGAGCATAAGGTTAACCGTTACCTGAGATCCAATGTGGTAAATTGGATCTCGAAGGCAAGGCTAGTCTACGTGGGTGTGCCAATTAGTCACCGTATAAGTCGGTGAGGCCCCCATGGTAGACACTTACTGTAATACCCTAAAAATTTGACCTATGATGAGTGTAACATCCCGTTTTCACAAGCAGTATAATTTTTTTTTCAAACATCATTTGTAAACATCAGAGTAGAGCACCGGAGCGATTGAGTAACTGATATATATATATTAAAATACCCACGGTAGCATGTCTTGCTGTTTAAACAGCGGTACAAGAGTGTTTCAAAAGTATAACAGAAAGGAGTCTTGAGTGAGACTCCTAGCGTCTTTGCTTGTCCTTCTCCTCGATTCTCGGTCCACCCGACCACGAAGCTAAGTTAAGAGTGAGGTCCATGCATCGAACCCTGGTAACGGTTAACCTCATGATTACATACATCATATATGTACAATGAGACATTCTTAGACTTTGCAACATTTGCTACTGGTCTGACATAGGGTATACATATCGGATATGTATAGCAATAACAATACGATCGGATGACGGACAATCATACAATCGGATGATAGACAACGAGTACGATCGGAGTACGAGACAATAGTAAGGCTCGGATGTACTGGTAAATAGTACGTCGAAGTGGGAGAACAATAGTACAATCGAGATCTGAGACAATAGTACAATCGGAGTACATGCATGACAGAACAACAGTACAGTCAGAGTACAGGCATGACAGAAAATAGTACAGTCAGAGTACAGACAATATACACATATGCATACAATAAACATCAGAGTTAGTGTTACGATGCAGCGAACGTACCTTCGTTGGCCAGTTACGGTATTTACTCGGTATACGACACGACGGTGGGTCGAACCTTATTGGAGATATCCTATCAATATAACAACGTACTTGTTAAGGATCTATCATTATGACGGACATTTTTAGTCAAAATGACTATTTTACCCCTGACCCCTTAATTGGCGGAATTTCTTGGCCTTCAAGTACTTTGACCTTAATCTTCCAAAATTTCAACATAACTCCTCCTCCAACATAATTTCAAAACATAAATTATATTAATTAATGATTCACATCATAACGGGCATTTTAGGTAAAAATTACCATTTTGCCCCTACTTACTAGTTGGCGGAATTTTGCTGAGCTTCGCTATTTTAACTCTAATCTTCCAAAATTTTGCCAGAACTTCGACCCCACCAATATTTTCGAAATAATGACTAAAATACCCCTAACATATGATATCTAATCATACTTGGAAGATTAAAGACTAATATAGCATTTCTACTCTAACTACCAAACAAAACTAGAACTTGAAACTCGGTACCGAAAAACTTACCCAGAGCTTCACTACAAATTTCCCCGGCTTCTCCTTCTCTCTTCTCTCTCTCTAGATTTCAGTTTTGCTCTTCCAAAGTGTGTGAGAAATGAAGAGGATTCAAGGCCTATTTATAGGGGAAAAAAGTACCAAATTGTGTAATTTTCCCTTTCCAACTTTGTAATTTTCCCCTCATTTTTAACCATAGAAAAATTAGGGTTTTGGTGGATGATTTGTGGCCATGCAAAGCACAATTTCGTTCAGCCCTTATGAGTCACCAACTTGTGTGACAAGTTGGTATATTCTAGAAGCATTTATACCCCCGATCGGTACCCGATTCGCATAATTCCGGAAAAATCTCAAAATTCTGGATTTACAACCTTGAAGACATATTCTCACTTATTAGAAATGTCTAGGTTAACCTAAATTTTGATTCCATATAGGGCTCCAACAGTCCGTCTGAAGTTCCTTGAAAAGCGTGCCCATTTCAGGCGATTTACGGAATCATCAACTTACGGACAAAAATTCACTGATTCCAAATATGTCCAGATAATTTCAAACTCACTTCTAGATGTTGAGTTAGAATATATTCTCTTCAATCCTAAAAATGTGCCTATCTGCATCTTTCCCTATTTTGTTTTATTAGGAAAATGCACAATCGGCTTCACAATTAACTTCCAGAAAAGCCTAACGGAAGATAAAAATCCATTGATCAATATTTTACCTTGACTTTGGAAAACCTATTCCTGGATCTCTAGATAGGGTCCGTTTCCTATTTATCCCATTACTATTCACTATATTTAATTATAATATATAATATTGCAAGTTGTATTTTAATATCTATATATATATAATTTTCAAATTCCCATCCTATCTCTTTGGTCCAATTCGGAAGCCCTAATTATAATATATATATATATATATATATATATATATATATATATATATATATATATATATATATATATATATATATATATATATATATATATATTTAATTAATTATTTAATTATTATTATATAATTAAATAATTATTTTTACATAATTTTTCATAACCTTTTCCTATTGGTCCATACTTGTTTTTAGGCTTAAAAATACCTAAACTCATCTATTTTTCTTCAAAATTTCCAATTAATTAGCAAATATATTTTTACTAATTCTTGGCCAAAAACCACAACTTTTAGGGTTTTACATAATTATCTCTGAATTTTCCTTCGTTTATGCTTAAGTAATTAGCCAATAATTACCTAATTACTTTATTATCAATTGTTGATAATTTTCTTAATTAGAATGCCTCATTACCTCATAAATTTTATATTGACATCTTTGTTTTCATGTCTCTGCATTATCTTAGCATTTACTGAGGGCATTATGGTCTTTTCAATACTTTTTGAGTATTCTTCTACATTTCCCCCAAGTTTGTAACTTAATAAATTACCTAAATTAGGGACAATATCCTTCCCTATTTCAAATAGATATTTACTTGCCTCTTTAATAGCTTTTACAGGGTATTTATAACCCATAATGTGTTTAGGGACCTATTTGCAAATTTTCAAACGTTTTAGGGACCTATTTGCAAATTATCTAATTTCAAGGGAAATTACCCTAACAACAAGGTAAACTCAATACAAGGTGTTTGAGACCTCATATTCACCTATTTTCGATAGGTATATTTCCCAATTTTTGATATTTACCCTAAGTGTGATTTTTAGGGTATTACAATGAGCATCATAGTTTAGTGAAAAATACCTATTGGGGATAGGTGAAAATATGTATTGTCAAAACATTGTAAAATAATTATTATATTTTCTAGGGAAATTTCTAATGAAATTAGAGGGAAAAATGATAATGTGCCCAAATTACCAAAATGCCCTTATGGAGCATAAAAATGACTTAGGGAAATTATGAAAAATCCTAAAAGGCAGAAAAATAATTATTTGAATTGAGAGAGTATATTATCTCTAATTTTGGTAATTTAATAAATTATCAACTTAGAAAAATTAAAGAGGGATATTCAAAAAGTATTGGAAGGACCAAAATGCCCCCGTAAATTCTAAAATAATGCAAGAGTCATGAAATTCTAATGTCAATACAAAAGTTTGAAGATAAAGGGTTATCTTAATTAAGAAAATTATTCACAATTGATAAGAAATTAATTAAGTAATTATTGGCTAATTCTTAAGTTTAAGCAAAGGAAATTCAAGGATAATTATGTAAAACTCCAAAATTAGTGATTAATGGCTAAAAATTAGCATAAATATATTGGCTAATTAATTGGAAATTTTTGAGGAAAATAAGTGAGATTAAGTATTTTTGAGCTTAAAAACAAGTATGGACCAATAGGAAAAAAGATCTGAAAAATTATGTAAAATAATTAAAATAATAATTAAATAATTAATTAAAAAATAAAAAAAAAATATATATATATTAAAATTGGTGTGAGGGCCGACATGAATTGGGAGAAAAGAAAAATAATAATAATAAAATGAATTAAGAAGGAGTGTTGGAATAAAACTCTAATATAAATAATAATTTAAGTAAAATAGTAAAAAGTAAATAAACACCGATAGAGATCGGATCCTATCTAGAGAACCAGGAACAGGATTTCTAAAGTCAGGATATAATATTGATCAGTGGATTTTATCTGAATTGGTACATTACACAGGTAATTTACGAATCGGTAGAAAGAAGAAAGTTGATAATAAGACGAAATAGGGAAAATCTGAGAAAAAGGCAGATAGGCATAAAATTAAGATTTGAACAAAATAAATTGTAACTCAACATTTGGAGATGAGTTTATGATTTTCTGGACATATTTGGAATCAGTGAATTTTTGTCCAGAGGTTGACGATTCCGGAAATTGATTCCGTACCTGGCACGTTTCTCCGTAAAACTTAAGCGGGTGGATTGGAACCACAATATGTGGAATCAAAAGTTGTTTAGACCAGACATTTTTAGTAAGTAGGAAGCTTGTCTTCAAAGTTGTAATTTCGGATTTACGAAATTTTACGCGATCTACAGATTTGCCGCAGGCCGCTCAGGAAAATTCTAAACTTAGGAAGCGACGGAACAAGAAATTGATGTCATGCATGACATCATATTTGACACCTAAGGAGGGGAGAGGACGGTTTAGACAAGTGGCCGGTGAGGATCGTGACACCTAGCGGGGAGTGCGATCCGGTTAATGCCCGCTATACGGTATGAAAAAGGCATGAATAATGTCAACATTTTGCCTATAAATAGAGGCCTTGCCTCTTCATTCTTCACACCACTCGGAGAGAGAATTTCGGTTTTAGAGAGAAGGTAGAGAGAAGAAGGAGTCCAGGGAATTTGCGTGGGCTCGGGAGTAGGTTACATCAGATGCTAAGCTTTAAGCTTTTGGTAGTTTTAGTAGAAGTGTTAGTTAGATCTAGGAAGTAGGAGATGAAATTCCTATTCTTGTTTTTAGGCCTCATGCATTGAAAGATGCCTGGCGAGGTAAAACATAAGTATGTCGTAATGATAGATCCTTAACAAGTACGTTGTTATATTGATAGGATATCCCGAATACGTTTTGATCTACTGTCGAACCGCTGTTTGACGTGCTGGTTTCTGTTTTCCATCAGAAGTACGGTTTTCCGTAAAATGTGCTAGAATAACATCAACGAAGGTACGTCCGCGTACTGTAACACTAATCTGATGTTTATTGTATGCGTGTATGTGCTATGTGTATGGTATGCTTATGTGAGGTAGTTGTTAGCTCTGTGTTATGTTCATGTACTGCTGATTATACCTGTTGGATATTGGGATACGTTTTGAGGGCCTATGTGCCTTTATCGAGAGGCCTATGTGTCTTGTCGGGGAGCCTACGTGTACATCGAGAGGCCTATGTCTTTGTCGGGACACGTTGCGGGGTAGGGCCTATGTCTTTGTCAGGGATGTTTATTCGTGCGTATATCTCGTTCGAATGAATTTGTGTTGTTAGTGTTGTGATTGCCTCGTAGTCCATATAATGCTATATGTAAATATGAGGTTAACGTTACCTGAGGAGTCCGGTGCAATGGACCCGGGCATTTGAAATACAAGTATCAGTTACTCAATCGCTCCGGTGCTCTACTCTGATGATTTTGCAATGATATTTTGAAAAATAAAATTATACTGCTTTTGGAAAAGGAGGATGTTACACTTACCTGACCATTCTGTTCGGATAACGGAGTTAGGTTCATTGCCTCAAGCCTGGTCAAGGCTTGGTCTAGGTTGTATAGTTACTTTTTGTGAAATGTAATTGTACAAAGCTCTGTATATTGTATCACATGATTATTCCTTCGGAAAATTTTAATATACCAGCATACGCTCGGCATCGTCATATGTCGGGATATTTTTATATCTGTTACTCATATATTGTCCAAATTTTAAGTGCAATGCTCTACGTTTTCCGCAATACTCTGATGTAGCACCTCAAGTTCTGTTGAATTTTTCTAAAACCAAGTGTCATCCGACACAATTTATAGTATGGAATTTGGGGTGTTACACTTTTATCCTCTTTTATAATGTCTACAATTATTTTTATATCCAAAAAAAAGTTAATGGTTACTTTTATACTTTTAATATAGCTTAATAGTTATTTTTGCACCTTAATCCATCCATTGAAATAAGACAATATCTACTAAAACTCTATTGTTCCCATGCAATTAAAATGCATATATTTACTTCATACAATAATTTATAACTTTAAAATATATATAAACATACATGTTTCATGTATGTATGTATATATATATATATCGAAATTGTTAAGAGAAAAAAAGAGAGCTCTACTAGGGTTTGGTGCTTTTAGGGTTAGGGTTTGGTGATTTTAGGGTTCTTAGCCATCGGTGGATGGCTCTCGACGGGGAGGGGAAGGCTCGGTCCTATGCAGGTGTAGTTCGGACCGTTCAGGCGCTATGGGATGGGGAGTTGGAACCGGAGAGCGTGGAGGAAGAAACAGGCCACGGTCGATATATCACGGGAGCGGAATGAGAAGGGTGTAATGGTTTTGCACTCTCGGAAGGCTTCAAACAGAGAGCGTGGCGTCGCTGGCGTCAAACTCTCATTGTGAAAGCATTAGGCAGGAAATTCTCCTGTGAGTACATGCGTAATCGGTTAGAGGTTATCTGGGCGAAACAAGGAAGGATAGCTATTACAGATGTGGCAAACGGTTTCTATTTGGTCAGGTTCGAATCCATGTGCGATCTGAATTTAGCCAAAAATGAGGGTCCGTGGATGGTGCAGGACCAGTATCTCGCAGTTCAAGAGTGAAGGTCAACCTTTGACCCAACGGTGGACGGAATTGACAAAATCAAAGTATGGGTGAATCTTGGCATTCCCGCCGGAGTTTGTTAAGACGCAGCCTTCGATAGATGTGGGTAATGTCATTGGGAGGTTCATTCGGATGGATTCTGTCGCCACGAAAGTCGCTAGGGGTAGATTCACACGAATATGCGTGGAAATAGATTTATCGAAGCAACTAGAACAGATCTACATACTAGAAAATAAGCAAAAGGAGATCATATATGAGGGACTGGACGCTATATGCAAGGAATGCTGGTTTTTGGTCATAGGGCAGCGTCGTGCCAGAAAGCCCGATCTGGTATGACTGAGAAAGGTGGGAGGATAAACACACGTGCGGCTGATGCCTGGAGGGTAGTTGGAAAGAGAGGAGATTTTAATGGTCCAGCGGTGGTAGTCGGCTGTATGAAAGGAGTGGATGACGTGGCGCGTGGCATGGTGAGGCCGAATGGGCTGTGTGGAGGGGAGCTAAATGAGAATAATTCATGTAGCATTGTGGTGGCCCAAGGGGATGAGGTGGGGCCTCGTGTGTTAGTAAGTCCGAATAGGGGTTCTCTGATTGATGCGAACTTTGCTGATAAAATTTCGGGCAAAACAATAAACCCGAGTGTGGAGTGTGGGGAGAGTTTGGCTGCTGATAATATCTTAGTCAGCAACGTTGTAGGCCAAGGAGGGGAGGTAGACATGGTAGCAAGGTAGCCAGCACTGGTGTAGGCAAAGGTGAAGTGGGAGGAAATTCAGTGGGAATAGAGGATCAATCTCTTAAAATTGTCTCAGGTATTTCTCTACAGGAGGATAATGTGAGCCCTATGAAGAATGGCAGACAAAAAAGGAGAGGTCGACCGATGGGAAGTGGTAAGGTCAAAGACAAGGTGGGAAGTAGTGGCAAAGCGTCTCAGGTGCGCGTTTCACCTGGACCGTCAACATGTTTATCATGATTTCGTTCCTCATTTGGAACTGTAGGGGGGCGGCCAATGCTGATATTGGTCGCAGTTGAGGTTTTTGATCTCAAAATACCAAATTAAACTGCTGGTCTTGGTAGAGACAAAAACTAGTGGGGAGAAGTGTTTGAAGTTAAGAAGGAAAATTGGGTTTGATAGCTCCTTTGTGGAGGAAGCACAAGGGTTTTCTGGAGGGATCTGGATCCTTTGGAAATCTCAAGATGTTCAGGTGGATGTGGTAAATACCTCTTTCCAACACGTCCATATGAGTGTGGATACTATGGGACGTGCTTTTCAGTTTACGCTGTTTATGGAAGTCCTAGGGAGGGGGAACGGAAAGCGCTTTGGGATTGTCTGGATGGTATTGCAGGTACTGGATTGGACAAATGGTTGGTTGCAGGTGATTTTAATGAGATTGCGGATGTAAAGGAGAAGAAAGGGGGCAACGCTGCGGCTATTGGTCCGTGTCGGATCTTCCGGAATCGTTTGACAGGTTGGCAACTTGATGACATTCGGGTGTCGAGTAGCTTCTTTACCTGGATGGGCCCTAAGTGGGCTCATTTGGAGCGCATCTACAAGAAGCTTGACCGTGTTAGTGCTAACACTTCTTGGCGAATGACGTTTGATAAGGCGGACGTGATCAACCTACCGAGATATAGTTCGGACCATTCGCCTATCTTTGTTGCGGTTGTCTGGTCCCCCGGAAGGTAAGCAGGATAGGCCGTTTCGATTCATAGCAGATTGGATGAATCATGCAGAATTCCCAGAATTTATGTTATCTCAATGGAGGACGAGAACGGACCTTCCAGTTATGCTAGCTCGGTTTGTTTCGCCGTTGAGTCGGTGGAATCGGGAGGTTTATGGTAATATTTTCCAGATGAAAAATAGTCTTAGTTCGGAGCTGGATGTACTGCAGCAAGAGCGGGCGAATAATGATTCTCCTCTCTTGGCTACAAAGGAGTTGGAGTGTAGGAATCGTTTAAACGAGATCCTAAAGAGGGAAGAGTTGTTCTGGTTCCAAGTCTCGTCACCAGTGGCTCACTGAAGGGGACCGGAATACGAAATTCTATCATCTTAAGACAGTCACTAGGAGGAGTTTCAATAAAATTTCCAGGTTGAAAAATGAGCATCATATTTGGGTGGAACAAGATGATCAACTCAAAGGTATGGCTGTTTCGTATTTCGTAAATTGTTTTTGATGCGGATCCCACTCGTAGGTGGCTTACTTCCTCTTGGCCGAGTATCCCTCAAAACCTTTTGGAGGGCTCGCATCGGATTCCTTCCCTGTGAGGAGGTCCGTAAATGTTTGTTTAGTATGCCCCCACAGGCAGATTCATGATAATATTGTCATTGCTCAAGAGTTGATTCACTCTATGCATAAAATGCGTGGCAGGCAATTTATGGCAATTAAAGTTGATCTGGAAAAGGCGTATGATTGTGTTAATTGGAAATTCCTCCAGAACGTTCTTCGAGAGGTCGGACTACACGGTCCTACTTGTTGAATTAATAATGCAGCTGTTTCTACTTCCTTACTTAACATCTTGTGGAATGGTGGGAAAACCTCATCTTTTCAACCTTCCAGGGTGTTCGACAGGTGACCCGCTATCACCATATTTATTTACTCTAGCTATGGAAAAACTGTCGCATATCATCTCCACGGCCGTGAGTGGTGGTCTTTGGAACCCTATTAAAGTGGGAAAGGGAGGCCCCCCAATTTCTCATTTGTTGTTTGCTGACGATCTGTTGCTGTTTGCAGAGGCAAGGCCTGAGCAACTGGATATTGTTATGAAGTGCCTATCATTGTTTGAACAGATTTCAGGTTTAAAAGTAAGCATGGAAAAAACGGTGATTTACCTCCCTAAGCATACTCCGGAGGAACTGGCTGGCTCTCTGGCAACTAAGAGTGGATTCAAAAGAGTTAAAAGTATCGGAAGATACTTAGGGGCTTGGATGGTGCATGGACGAGCAACGAAGCAATCATACCAGCATATTGTGGACAAGCTGAGGAAGAAACTAGGTGGGTTGGAGCGCGCTTTGTAATATATTTCATAACATGAAGGATGGGGTACTTTGGGAGATTGGGGATGGGACCTCTATCTCATTTTGGAAAAACAAATGGGTATCTTCTACTATTTGCCTGAGAGAGGGGATTCATCTGGTGTTAGTGTCAAAGGATGTTACATGTACTTAGCCGAATCTGGCTTTCGCCCCTCTGATATAGGTTGTGACATCTGGAGCAAGTTATGGAAATGGGAGGGACCGCACAGAGTTCAAATTTTTGGGTGGAAATTATTCCACCAAAGACTCCAATGAGGTCCTGGATCCGTTTGTGGACTAGCAATGATGGCCTATGCCCAGTGTGTCAGCAGACAGAAGAGACTAGCTTACATGCGTTTCGAGATTGCCCTGTGGTTTGTGATTTCTGGTATGAAGTGGTGCCCACTGATCGGTTCCACGCGTTTTGTCACTATGATTGGACGGACTGGGTTAGGGAAAACTGGGCATGTGATGATGATGAGGTTGGCGGGTATAGGTGGCATTCGTATTTATTGTGTCCTATTTGGTTCATTTGGAAATGGAGGAATGATACTATCTACAATGCACAAGATGAGAGTGTTAAGTATCGGCCCGTGGATTGTCTTTCAATTTTTGGAAGACATTAGAGAGGCAACTAGAAAAGTCGGGGTTAGTAGATTCGTAAACTACCCGACCACTGTTCGTTGGGCTTTTCCCGAAGCCCCGTTTGTGAAACTCAATTGTGATGGGGCCTCTAAAGGCCAAGCACAGGTGGCGGCATGTGGGGGTTTGTTGCGGGACTGTTCTGGAAAATGGCTCGGAGGTTTCTCTGTACGACTTGGAAGGTGCTCAGCACTATCAGCTGAGTTGTGGGGAGTTTTAAGGGGGCTAGAGATGGCATGGGAGGCAGGTTGGAGGCATGTAGTGGTTGAAAGTGACTGTCAAACAGTCATCGCATTACTTTCTAAATCAGGTAATGCAGCTCGTGAGTCCCATCTGGTGGCTAAGATACGAGCGTTTACTCGACGATCATGGGATATCAGGTTCTGTCATGTCCTCAGGGAAGGAAATCAATGTGCGGATTGGCTGGCAAGCATGGTTCTATCTCACATGGAGATCCCTGATGAAGCTCATTTTTCTGACCCTCCTACTGGACTTTATCAGTTACTTTTAGCTGACGTAATGAGTGTATCTCATATTAGGAGGGGTTTGGGACATTAGTCCCGTTTGTGGTTTCCTTTGTCTCGGTGTTTTTATTTGTTTGGAATTCTTGTTATCAAAAAAAAAATGTCTATATATATATATATATATATATATATATATATATATATTCCATTTCTCAATGCTTATTAGGTGTGTATACAAATCCAATTTGGATCCCATCTTCTTATCTCCCCTTCCCTTTCTATTTATAAGGTCAACATTTGAATGGTTTAAATTTAGTTTTTCACAAAATATTATTTTATTTTCTTTATTGTAGTATTGAATTATTCATATCAAAATTTGACAATTTGTATTTAGTTAGTTTCTTTTATTTTTTATAATTTAACATTTTAATAATAATGTTATAAAAGATCAAATCTAAAACATTCATAAATGTTGATCTAATAGTTTAAAAAAGGAAAAGGAGGGAAGAGGATGGGAAGATAAGAAGCATGTAAATTATGGCAAAGAAACATGAATTTAAAATTAAATTGTGTGTGTTATACATCTCAACCACCGATTTTGACCAATTCGAGTGCGGTTTTACCCTAAAAGTCACACTTATAATAAGTATAATAATTTAGTAAATAATACCTATTGAAAATAGATGAATATGTGGTCTCAAATGTTGTAGAGTAATTACTTTGTTTCTAAGGTAAATTCTATTGAAATTAGAAGAAATAAAGTGCCAAAAGGCCTGAAAATGCATTTATGGGTCATAAAATACCCTGAAAATATTGTGATAAATCTTAAGAGACAAATAAATATTTATTAAAAATAGGAAAGTATGTTGTCTCTAATTTAGATAATTTTTGGGATTATTTCCCTTGAAAAATAATGAGGCGAGAACTAATATTATTTTGGGGATCATAAGTTGCCTCATGATTTTTAATATTATGCATAGTGCATAAAATACCAATGTCAGTAAAATAGTTGTGAGAAAATGATTAATCCTAAATAAGAAAATTATCAACAATTAGTAATTGATTAAATAAATAATTAATGGCTAATTGTTTAAGCATGGATTAAGGGAATATCCAAGAATAATTATGTAAAACCCCTTAATTAAATGTTTATGGCTAAAATTAGCATAAAAGATACTTGCTAATTAATTAGAAAAGATTAAGAAAAATGTATGAGGTTAAGTACATGAAAACCCTAAATCCTAAAAGATTACTAATCACATGATTTAGCCTCTAATTAAGCTTGCTAATCAATTGGACAAATTAAAACATTAATCAATGGTTGGGATCTAATCTATTAAAGCAATATCAAAGGCTACCATAATTTCTAACAATTAAAATGCCTTAATCCATGATAATTAGAAAGGACCAATGGGAGAATTTTGTAAGATAAATATAAGATAATTAAAATGTAATATTAATTAATTAAAAAAAATTAAAATGAAAAAAAGATGCTAGCCGAAATTATGGACAATTGGGGAGTGAATGAGATTTTTGTGCAAGTTGATAATAAAATAATAATATGAAAGAAGATATTTGTTGAAAAAGCAAATAGGATAAATGAGAACCGATAGAAATTAAATCCTATCTTGTAAACCATGAACTAGGTTTCTAAGATTAGGACATATTATAAACAAGTGTATTTTTATCTCGGAGTGGGTTATCTCCGAAGTCATTTCCGTAACCGGCGGAATGTTAAAGAGAAAAGACGAAAAAGATATTTTGTGAAAAAGGGCAGATAAGAAAAATGAGAACCAATGGAAAATAAATCATATCTTGAAATCCTTGGATTAAGTAGTAAACAACTGGACATATTATGAATCAGTATAATTTTGTCCCGAAGTTGACATTAGCCGAAGTAATTTCCGTAACCGACGGCGGTTGTCCTGAAATCTTCAGCAGGCTAGGAAATACCCTTAGTGGGATCAAAAATTTATTTAACCCAAATATTTCTAAAGAGGAAGAATAGACCTTCAAGACTACGTTGTTGGATTTTTGAGATTATCTAAGAATTCGCGATTAGAACACCGAACAGGGAACTTTATCGGTAGAAGCTCATAAAGAAAGGTGTGACATTATTGGCATGACGTCATGGCTTTGAAGAATGATGTAAGGAGGTGGATTGAAGGGCCAAGATGAAGCCATCTCAAAATCTTTGGATCCAACGGCTAGGATTCAAGAAGGCAAAATGTGAATAGTAGCAAAATTTTGCCTATAAATAGGCTTCCATCCCATTTGAGTTTTTCACCCCAAAATCACTTAGCAATTTTGAAATCTTGGAGAAGGAAGAGAGGAGGAGGAGCTTGAGGAAAAGTAGCAAAGCCCAGGGTAATTTATTCGGTCCCTAGTCTTAAGTTCTAGTGTTTCTTTCGGTAGTTATAGTAGGAAGGCTAGTTTGATCTTTAATCTTCCAAGTTAGTTTAGATATCATGTTTTAGGGTTAAATATGATATTTATTTCAAAAATATGTTGGAGAAAGAGATATGGCAAAATTTTGGAAAATTAGAGTCAAAGTAGCGAAGCTTTGGCGAAATTTCGCCGATTAGGGAAGTCAGGGGTAAAATGGTAATTTGAGACTAAAATGTCCATTGTGATGATTGATCATTAATAGAAACATTATTATCCTTATAGGATATCTGTGATTACGCTCTGATCAACAGTCATACCGAAATTCTGTCAACGAAGGTACGTTCGCGTACTAGTAACACTAACTCTAATGGTTATTGTATGCGTATATGTATTATGTGTATTGTATGCGTAGAGATGGTATGTGTTTTGAATGTATATGGGTGTTAGAAAATATCTATATGCATGCTGGGAGCGATACATCTGAAATGCTGGGAGCGATATATCTGAAATGCTGGGAGCGATACATTTGCATTGGTTGGATGTGATTCATTTGTTGTGTTTATGTAATGTTAAGGTGGTGATTATCTGTAATCCATATGTGTGTATGTAAACATGAGGTTAACCGTTACCTGAGGTCCGTATGCATTGGACCTCAGCTCTTAACATAGCGTCAGGGTTAGGAGGACCGAGGACCGAGGAAAGAGGAAAGCATCAAGCTTAGAGGTCCAGCTGAAAACTATCTTTTGTTGTCACGGCGTGGGGATCGCCAGGGAGACACTTTTATTGTATATTACTTTTGAACCTCTCGTTTAATGTACCGCTGTTAAAACCAGCCAGACATACTACCATGGGTATTTTGAATATATATCAGTTACTCAATTGCTCCGATGCTCTACTCTGATGTTTTTAAAGAAAAAAAAATTTATACTGCTTTTGAAAATGGGATGTTACAGGGTGGAAATAGGCCAGGAGCCTGTCAGGGGCCTGTGGCCTGGCCTGGTCAGGCCTGGCCTGTCAGGCTAAAAGGCCAAGCCTAGGCCTCCAAATAGGCCTGTTAGGCCTGACAGGCCGGCCTGTTAAAAATAATTATGTTTTTAAAAAAAACATTAATTGATATCCCTCCGGCCTGTTTACATTAGACCTGTTTTCGGCCTGTTTACATTAAGCCTGTTGTCGGCCTGTATATTGTAGGCCTGTTTCCGATTTGTTTTCGGCCTGTTTACATTAGGCCTGTTGTCGGCCTGTATACTGTAGGCCTATTTCCGGCTTGTTTGCATTTTGCCTGTTTTCGGCCTGTAAAAAATACAGGCCTCTTAACTGGCCACAGGTCAGACCAGGCCTTTAACAGGCCAAGCTTAGGCCAAAATTTTAGCCTGTAACAGGCCACAGGCCAGGCTCAGGCCACTTCCTTGCATAATAGGCCTGATCTGTTAAGGGTGAGGTCTGGCCTGACCTGTTTCCACCCCTAACTTTCAGCGGCGACAATTTTTGTCGCCATTGAAAGACTAACTTTCAGCGGTGACATATAAGTGTCGCCGCTGAAAGTATGACTTTTTGCGGCGACATTTTGTTGTCGCCGCTGAAAGTCATACTTTCAGCGGCGACATAAATTGTCGCCGCCAAAAGTTAATACTTTCAGCGGCGACTCTTATATGTCGCCGCCAAAAGTAAGTTTCCCGCCGAAAGTCTTCTCTTTTTTTTTTCTTTTTTTTAATATTTATACAATAAATATGTTTATTGATGTCATTTCTTATGAAAAGAATAAATTAATTTCTTGGATCATTGTGGGATAAAGAGAGTTTGAGATATAGTGTGTGTTGTGCATTTGAGAGTGAGAGGAAGAGATTGATATTTACTAACATTCCATTGTCACATTAATGTTGTTGCTTAAAGTTGATTTTCATTAATAGTAGCAAGAGATTGTACATTTTGATGAAAAGATAAACATGATTTTGACTTGAGAAAGTTTTGTCAAATGCTTTTAAACCCACTTCTAACACATATATTCATTGAAATACTAGTAGAGAGGAAATTGATATAGTTTTATGAAATGCAAATGAGAGAAATAATCTTAGGCTCCATTTAATCATTGAAGTTAAAGAATGATTTGCAGTTATCCCTCTTTCCATATCGAAATTTGTCATGACTCAACTTAATTGAATTCACTAAGCCTCTTGCTTGATCATTTGCTAATCAAATCCTCATGGAAACCATATCTCTACTTATCACTTTATTACTTGGCGTGATTCGTGCACTTGTGATAGCGAACATGTGTGTATTTGAGAGAGATGATAATTATGTTTGTACTAGTA
This sequence comes from Acacia pycnantha, assembly GCA_025563575.1. Taxonomy (NCBI): domain Eukaryota; kingdom Viridiplantae; phylum Streptophyta; class Magnoliopsida; order Fabales; family Fabaceae; genus Acacia; species Acacia pycnantha. Next base: position 960,903 of record JAMWYP010000118.1, read on the forward strand.
TATATATATGTGTGTGTGTGAGAGATGAAGAATTTAACTATTGGTAGCCTATCTGATTTGATAATTTACAATTTCAAATCTATTTTTTTTTTTCTTTTTCCCTAATAAATAAAACATAATTTAATTAAGCTCAATAGCCCCAACTTATCACTAAGAACACACACAAAACATAAGATCATAAGTGGAAAATTCATATATATTCAAACACTCTCAATAAGGCTATAAATCAAAACAACCTATATATTGTAAAATCTTTAAAATTATTTTTAAATTCTTATTTTTTCCAACGATAATTAATAAAATAAATTAAAAAAATTGAGTGAGAAGAATATATGATATAATATAATTAAAATATCTGACATGAACAATTCTACCATTGCAGAGTGAGGAACCGGATTTTAAACAATGATTTCGTATCTCAAATATATCCGTTTAAATTTTGAAAATGTAATTCTTTTTACTGCTGCAATATTTAAATTAAAATAATCTCAAATATTAAATACATAAAATAGAATCATAGAAACAAATGAAAAATTGTATATTTTATTTGATTTGATTTTTATTTAATAACTGGTACCAATAATTCCCTTTAAAAATGCTCATAAATTAAGCATTTAAATATGAATAAAATGTGAGTAAAAGAGAAATGAGATGAATAACAGATAATAAATAGATTTGTTGAATTATTTTTTTGTTAAATTCTGGAAGCTAAGTTACCCAATTAATTAAGATAATTATATCACATTATTATTAAATTATTTATTTAATTGTTTTCCCGCACATTCTGGTGACACATTCTAAATATTAAAAGCTATTGACAGTCAATTAATTAAGATAATTATATCACATTATTATTAAATTATTTATTTAATTGTTTTCCCGCACATTCTGGTGACACATTCTAAATATTAAAAGCTATTGACAGTTAATAAAATGTTAAAATATTATTTATTCAAATGTTAAAATATATGTACAATGCCTATATTATTTTTTGGTCAAAGACAATGCCTATGTAACTCATCCTTATTTCAACTCAAACTTAGTAATTATTGTGATGAGCTCGCCAGTGTCGTCCAAACTCAGTTAACCTAATTTTTCAAAAAGAGAATAATTAATTGATTAACAAAATAACTATTATCCTGCAATTTTATCTCAATCGAAACTTGTTCTGGTGTAGAACACAGATGTCCAGCCGCTTGTATGGGCTGGTGATTTGATATAGGATCAAGTGTCTCGATCTGGGTACCAATGTGATAGTACACAGACAGAGAGAGGATCACTGAACACAACCAGGCGCTTGGCCGAAGGAGTGGGGTGTGTGCTCAGTGTGACAAGTATGTAGATTAGTCTAGGTTTAGAGCGTGTGTACCTTAGGTCGTTGCTTGGGTATTTATAGGACCTACCGGAGCGGCTTTGGCGTGATTCCAGGCCTAATATCCGAACTGCCTATCCATATCCGAATGTATTCCTAGATATCCGGGGTAGTTGAGATATTCCAGGGTTACGGATATGACGGATCTGATGTGCCTACCCTTGGTTGGGCCTCCATGTGTTTGGGCCTTATCTAGGTCCGTAACAGTTGCCCCCAGCCCGGTAGTTCAAGGTTTTGGACTGCCGGGGTATATGCTGTTTTTATACATGTCGTCCGAGGTGTTACCCATTTTCTGACGTCTGCGTCGGGCTAGGATTTGTTGAGTCCATTTCCCCGGGGTACGTAGTAATGGTTCGAGGGTCGATGAGCCGGGGTGTCCCTCAAGCTCTAATGCGATGTCGTGCTGGCGTCTTGTGGTTTGCAAGCGGTTGGCCGTGGCCGACATCCGAGGAGAGTGCCGTGGTTTGGACCGCCGAGCTACAAGCGTGAGATGGTGCGAATCAAGACCTGGCACTCAATCTGACCGAGGCAGGACATCGGCACCAAGGCTCGTCATTGAAGCTCCGGGGCCGTTGTTACTTCCTCGGTGTGACTCTTGGGAAACCTCCTCTGATGCTGCCATGATTGCCTATGACTTTGTCATCCGAGAGATTGGGGAGGTGCTTTGATCCTCGTGTCCGCCGCCCCGAATTTTGTGCGCATTTAATGCTCTAGTGGTACGTTACACGTCTTCTCAGCCTTTTGGGGTGAAAAGTCGTGGTTACCCTCGTCGGTTGGGTTTCTTTTGATTTGAATTTCCCTCCTTCTTTCCTCTCGATATAACTTGCTGGCATTTCTCTTTTTGCCCACTTTCTCAATTCGCTCATTCTCCCCCACACACGGGAATTTTTCTGCGCAAAGTCAGAATTGTGTTCTTAACTTCCAGTGTCTCAGAATACTCTGAAGAATCAAAGCTCCTTTCTCGTTCGGAATTGTTCATCTTCCTTCGCTGTGTCGATTTTCTGCAAGGTTCGCGTATTCAGGTATTTTATCCTTTTATATTGTTCTAGCATTTTAATTCTCCCTCTTCCCATTTTCTTTGCTGGTGTGCCCCTGTGTTCTGGGTTTTCTGGGCGGAGTGTTTATGAGTAGAGCTATCGAACCCATAGGTTTTGTCCTTTTGAGTGTCTGTTCTTAGTTGTTTCCCCCTCCTTCTTACCCTTATGTTGGTTGTATAGGTTTGAGCTCTTGATGGATAGGGGAAAACATTCTTCGTCTTCTCATCAGCCTTTAGATCCTAACGTCGATGAAGTGCTTCGTGAGCGTTATCCCTTTTTTAGTTATTGGCTGCTAGGGACCTCCTTATCCGAGGAGGAGAAACGGTCTTTAGCCCTCCGTGGTCAGTCGGGTGCGCGCGCTGGGAGGCCCGGCCTGTGGTTCTGGACCCGGTCAATCGAACCTGGCCTTATTAGGCCAGATTTTCATAGTTCATCGCATATCGAGCCTCTTTTAGCCGAGCCGATAAGCGCCTACCAAACGCATCGTCCGTCGAGTCGGGGTCGTTACCAGCTGGCTATCACGGTCCCTGTTGGGATTGTGTTGCCGAGAGCTCTTCCCTTATTGCGAGTGGGCAAGACCGTATGGCCGAAGTCATCCTGGGCTCGTGTCGGCATAATTCGTTAGCTGAGCCTGTGCCAGACTTCAAGGGTCTTCCTTTCTCAGATTTGTCGTCATCAGGTATTCTGCCTAGTTCTGACTTTAGCTTTATTTCATTTTGTTGTAGGTAAATGGAGTCTACGTCTTCCCCTCGTCTTTTAGCTTCCGAAACGGAGGCGGACTCCGATAGTCCTTCACCGGCCCTGCGTTCCAAGTATCCCTGGGTGACTAGCGAAATGCTAACCATACGTTCGGCGATGACCAAGACGGATATGGATAAAGTGGGATCTCCGGGGTCATCGGGATGTCGTCTTTCCCCTCCCGAGGAGGATGAGCCGATCTGTGCCTTTCGGGAACCAGGCTCTCCTAATTTCTTTCTTTTCTATCGGGACTATATGACCCGGCTCGGTATTCGCTTTCCGTTTACCGGGTTCCAAATGTCCGTCCTACACTACCTTCATCTGGCTCCTTCTCAGCTTCACCCGAACGGGTGGGCTTATCTGGCGGCGTTCGCCTATCTATGCGGGACAATGGAACCCGCTATTCCGTGTACCGCCGCCTTATTCCTTCATTTTTTTCCCCTTTCACCCCTCGGTCGGGTAGGGAACCGCCCTCTCGAAAGGGCTAACTTCTCTTCGTGCGAGGCGGACCAGGAAACTCATGAATGCTTTCTCGGACTCCTTTAAGCATTTCAAGAACTCTTTCTTCAAAGTTGTTGCAATCCACGGGAAGTGCCCGGTTTCGAAAGCCGCCGAGGGTCCGGGCGTTGAATGGCGCTTCCCCTTTATTGGTCCTCAGAGCACCATCACTTCTCCTCTTCCACCTATCAATTTTCGTTAAAAGACCTCTCGAAGACGAGAGAGTATGCCGCTCGGCTGGTGTCTTATGTTGCCGAACATGGTGTCAAAAGGGCGGCCTTCTATATTAAGAAGGCCGGTGAGTCATCCGGCTCGGCCTCCAGTATGGCTTTATTTGTGTGAATTCTGTTTTTCTTCCTGCCTTTTGTTATCTTACTAGCATCTGACTTTAGATTTATGCTTCATGCTTGAGTCAAGTTGCTATGAATCGAACCCCGATTATCTCGGAGTATACCTTGCCGGCATTTGTTGGGAAGCCGAGAGAGAAGGCTCCCAGGAAACGTCCAGCTGCCGAGCCTTCTAGGAAGCGAGCTCCCACAGCTTCTATGGTCCCAAGGCCTTGCGTCGAAAAGGGCCAAGGTCGGGATTCGACCGCTACCGCTTCGACCGCTCCCGAAGTGTTACCTTCTTCTCGCTCCGTCATTGATAGCCGAGGCGGAGGTAGTGCCTTCTTCAACGCCGGTCTCTCTGCTGCCGGAACATCTCCACGTTCCGACCCATCTCCTCCATCCTTGGAAAAGGCGAAACGAGGTTCTCGTCTCGATTACGTTTCTCCTTTGCGTCCATCGGCTACCGTACCTCGACCAAGTGGCTTCAAGCGGAGTCAAGCCTGGAGTGAGGACGTTTCTGAGGGGATCGGCATGGCCTTCTTTCCCCCACGTCGGCTTTTGTCTCCTCAACCTCTTTCAGACGAGGACCTTCATGAGCTCCAGAATATGTCCGGTCATCTTGGCGGGGCTCTTGGATTATCTCGGGCCGGCCGCATCTCCATGGTTATTATGCTCGAGCTTCTGCGGAGTCCCGAACTACGAAGGAAAATTTAGAGTCGGTGAGCAAAAGGTGAAACAGTGGCGGAAGAGAAAGAGAAGGTTGAGGCCGAAGGAGGAGGCGAAGACGGAACTTAAAAGTTCCCAAGCTGCGGACAAAGCGGGGAGGATCTTCGTCGACCCGCAGGGCGCGCAAGCCCATGCCGACTGAGGCAGACCCGGGATTGCACTGGCGGAGGTTAATCATAAATTGGCCGATGCCAACTCGTCTGGTTGAAGCCGAAGCTCATCAGGCGGGCGAAGTCCTCCCACGCTATGTCTATGGATGCGGTCAAACGGCTTACTCGGCAACGTAGCGAGTTATGTACGCGATTGCAGCAAGTCGAGGCAACTCCTGGCGGAGGAGAAGACCGCCCATGAGAAGGCGGTGGCGGCGGTAAGGAAAACCGCGTCGGATTGTTTCGAGATGGCCCTAGCCCAGATTGAGTACTTAAACCCAGGGTAAAGCGAACGTGGTGGGTATGGATGTCGATCTCGCTTCCAAGATGGTGTTCTTATTCCTCCGCCTTTATCTCCTGAAGATAGGTCGGCTTCAGATGCCGAAGTGAGCAGCGGTGAGCAAGGCGCAGGAGAGGCTGCATCCGGGGCCGGACCTAATGGCGACGAGGCCGCTGCGGGCGAGGGCCCCTAGCTTTGTTGTCTTTTTCTTTTTTGCTTTCTTTGTTTTCGGCTTTTGATGCCGATTGTATATTGTACCTCCGAACTTTCAACTTTATGAATGAACATTCAATTAAGTAGCTCGTTACGTACTTTTACCTTCATGCGTATAGTTCACATGGGATAGTTTTAGACCGGGCCGGGTCTTTTAAGAATTAGAGTCCGCTTAGTACTCTTCTCGGTGTCGAAACCAGTGCATGAGTAGGGGTGTCTATATATACCGCGCTACGAGGTTCGGAGTCGAATTCCGGGAGTTTTAACCAGGGTAAGGGTGAATGGTCACATGCTCATCCGTGGTCGTCGTTGGGACACACTTTGACCATGTGGACCTGATCAGGGTCCGTTATGACCATTCACCTTCTTACTTAGGTGTGAATTTCGATGCATCAAAATATTCACCGGGTGTATAGACCTCGGTGTGCTGTGCGCTTATTTAACGAATCATTTTGACCCTCTTAAAATTGAACATTTGGTCAACAAACCATTTATTTATTCAAGAGATGATTAGCTTTATAAAGGCGACAATGAAAGGAAAGTTTGCGAAGGGAAATGGCGAAACCAAAATAAGCTTGAAATAATAAATCAAAAACTTAACTCGGACACTGGGTGTCCGTTGTGGCATCCTGGCTGTGACTGGGCCCTAACTATAGTAGGCCCTTAACTTGTCGCCATTCCATGTCCTCTTGACGGATTTTCTTGTCAGTGTTTCGAGAACATACGCTCCTTTTTCCAACTTCTCCTTGACTCGGTACGGTCCTTCCCAATTTGCGGCGAGCTTGCCGTCACAGGCGTTCTTGTTACCGATGTCGGCCCTTCTTAGGACCGGTCGCCCGGTCGAATGCCACAGGTTTGACCTTTCTATTGTGTTTTGCCGCCATCAGTTGCTTGGCTGCTATGTCTCGGCAATGGGCCGTGGTTCTGACTTCATCTACCAGCTCCATCTCGGTTGCCAAGGCTCTTGAATTCGACGGTTCTCCTTCCTCCAGGGTTCTGAGCCTTCTCCAAGATGGCTGACCAACTTCGACCGGGATCATGGCTTCGCATCCATATGTCATGCGGAAAGGCGTCTCTTGGGTAGCTGATTGGATAGTTGTGCGAACTCCCCATAAGACGTTATAAAGCTGTTCGACCCAGCACGTGCCGGCCTCTTGCATCTTTTTCCGAAGTCCATCGAGGATTACCTTGTTTGCCGCTTCGGCCTGTCCGTTTGATTGTGGGTGTTCGACTGATGCAAAATGATGTGTGATGCCGAGGTCCACCATCATATCCTGGAAGTTCTGTCCGTGAGGCGAGTGCCATTGTCTGTCACTATCTCGGCGGGATTCGAAGCGGGAGAAAATGCTCTGTTGGATGAAGCGGGACCCTCGCCGATGTGATGGTGGCGGCGGTTCGGCCTCGATCCACTTGGTAAAGTAGTCCACCGCCACGATTAGCCATCGAAGTTGTCCGGGGCCGGTTTAAACGGTCCGAGTAGGTCCATTCCCCATTTGAAGAACGGCCATGGGGCAGAGATATATTCCATGTCTGATGGAGGGGACCAGATGATTTTGGCGTGTTTCTGGCAACTATCACATGCCTTCACAAATTCGCTTGCGTCCGCCTGCATGGTGGGCCAGTAGTACCCGGCCCTAAGTGCCTTTCTTGCTAATGCTTTTGCACCCATATGTTGCCAGTTAATCCCTCCATGGGTCTCGGCGAGGACATATCTACTTTCGTGAGTGCCCAGGCACCTTAACATCGGTGTATGCAAGCCTTTTCGGTAAAGCTGATCGTCTATCATTGTGTATACCGCGGCTTCCCGTATCAGTTTTTGGGCATTTGCGGTTCCAAGAGGAATAATTCCTGATATGTCCCATCTATCTGGGCGGCGGCGAGTTGTGAGTCGGTGAAGACCGAGACTCTTTGTGCGCCGAGCTCCTTGACCTGATGGAGTCCGGCCAGGAGCGCCTCATATTCGGCCTGATTGTTTGACGTTGGGAAATCTAGTTGTAGGGAGTGTTCGATGGTCACTCCTTCGGGCTCTCTATGATTATTCCGGCTCCGCTTCCTTTAGAGTGGGACGAACCGTCGACATATACTTTCCAGAGGTCGTTGTTGCGGGGTCTTCGTTAATTGGAGTTAGTTCTCGAGGAAATCCGCGAGCTTGTGACTTAATAGCATGTCTTGCTTCGTATGTGATGTCGAATTCGGATAACTCAATAGCCCAACTGATCATTCGGCCCGCCAGTCCGGCTTATGGAGTACTGTCGAATGGGTTGGTTGGTTCGAACCGTTATCTTGTGAGCTTGGAAGTACGGGCGCAGTCTGCGTGCCGTCATTATTATGGCGAAAGCCAATTTCTCCAGCTTCTGATATCTTAGCTCCGAGCTTTGTAAAGCTTTGCTGACGAAGTATATTGGTTCTTGGCCATTCTTTCCTTCTCGAACCAGGACCGAGCTCACTGCTTCTTTCCCAACTGATAAGTAGAGGAAGAGGGTTTCGCCAGGCTGTGGTTTCGATAAGACTGGCGGAGTGGCCAAACATTGCTTAATCTTTGAGAATGCGGCGTCACACTCCGGGGATTTGAAGAAAGGCAAGGCGCTTTCTGCGATTTGGCAGAAATCTGGTTAACGCGGCCAAACGGCCTGTCAACTGCTGTACCTCCTTCTTGTTCCTGGGGGCCTGCATGTCTAATACGGCCTTACACTTATCAGGGTTCGCCTCGATTCCTCGGCTGGTAAGCAAGAAACCGAGGAATTTTCCTGCAGGTACTCCGAACGCGCATTTTGCAGGATTCAGCCGAATCTGATGCGCCCTTAACTTGCTAAATGTTTGCTCAAGATCTCGGATGTGGTCATTGGGATCACATGATTTGACAATCATGTCGTCGATATAGACCTCGATGTTATGGCCTATCTGGTTCTCGAAAACCTTATTCATCATCCTCTGGTAGGTTGCCCCGGCATTTTTCAAGCCGAACGGCATGACGTTGTAGCAGTAATTTCCTTTCTCCGTTATGAAGGAAGTCGCTTCTTGGTCGTCGGGGTGCATGGCGATCTGGTTGTAACCCGAATACGCGTCCATGAACGACAGAAGTTGATAGCCGGATGAGTTATCTACGAGCTGATCAATGTTCGGCATTGGATAGGCGTCTTTAGGGCATGCTTTGTTCAGGTCGGTATAGTCGGTGCATACTCTCCATTTGCCATTTGGCTTTGAAACCATCACCACGTTGGAAAGCCACGTGGTATATTGTATCTCCCTGACGAAACCGGCCTCCAATAGTTCGTCCACGTGTTGGTTCAACGCTACCTGCCTATCTGGGGCCCTTCTTCTTTTCTTCTGGGCTACCGGTGTTGACCCCGGCCGTAAGGCCAATTTATGACAGCAGAAATTGGGGTCTATGCCCGTACGTCAGCCGCGCTCCATGCAAAAACGTCTCGATTGTTGGCCAAAAACTCCTCTATCCTCAATCGCAGGTCGAGGGTCAAGGCCCTGCCTACTTTCGTACTATGGTTTGGATTGATTCCAAGTACGAAATCTTCTACCTCACCTTCTGGTTCTGGCCGAGGTGTCCCCTTTTCTTCTCGTAGGTCTAATTCGATCATATTGATCGGTTCTTGGATCTTTTTGTGCTCTGGATCCGTTGTTCCGGATCTTGCTTTTACGTTGATTGTCTCGTTGTAACACTTGCTGGACTCTTTCGATCACCCTTGACGGTAACGACTTGGTTGCTATTGCCTATCATTTTTATTTTCTGATGCTTAGTAGACACCAGCATGTCCCAATTGTGGATTGTTGGTCTTCCCAGGATGATGTTGTAAGGGGATGGGAAATCAGCCACAATAAATCTTACTCGCTCGGATTTGAAACCTTCCTTCGTTCCAAGGGTGAGTCGGAGGTCTATATATCCCTTTGGAGGGGATAATTCGCCATTAAATCCTACAAGAGTGGTTTGGCATGGCTTCAGGTCCTCCTGGTCGAGATTCATTCTCTTGAAGGCATCCCATATGATGATGTCTGCCGAGCTCCCTGAGTCTATAAATATCCGCTTGACTCGGCAGTTGACCAGGGTTCCAGTGATTACGAGGCCGTCTTGATGGCGGGAGTACGTCGGCCAAGTCCTCTTTTGTGAACATGAGCTGAGGTCGTTCAACTTTGTCGGTCATGTGTGATTCTTCTTTAAACTTTGGTCGGTCTCTTATTGAAAGAACTTCCCTTAGATATTTTCTCCGTTGGCTCGGCGTATCTCCTCCTCCTCCGAACGCTCCGCTAATAACGTTGCAATCGAACTCCGTGTCGGGAAATCCGCTGTCTTCAGATGCCGGTTTCTTCCTCTTGCCCTCTCTTCTATTCTCAGGATCCGGACTGTTTGATCGGTCATTTTGCTTTCGCTTTTCTTTTGTGCGTCCCTGTGTTTTTATTACGTATTGACGCAATTTTCCTTCTCGAACGAATTTCTCGATGGCTTCGCGAAGTTCATAGCATTGATCCGTGGTATGCCCTTTACAATCGTGAAAAGAACAAAGACGGGACTGGTCCGTGTTGGACCGTTTCTGAGGGATGGGGTTTTCGACCTTCCTCATCTCGGTCGACGCTACTTCCCTCCAAAGTGGGACCGGGCTGGATTTTATCCCTTGGCGGGGTGTTCTTGTCCGGGTCCCTTCGCGCATTCGCTTGGCGCATTTGTTCCACCTCAAGATATTTCTTCGACCTTGTCATGAAGTCCTTCAAGCTCTTAGCCGGCTCTTTGAAAAATGATTCAGCGAGTCGGCTCAAGCAGTCCTGAGCCATCGGCCGGAGGTGGACGTGCACTTCCTCCTTTAATTTCGGACTTGCGGGCCGCATGATTAAAACGATCCAAATAGCTTTGGAGTAATTCGCCGGGCGTTGCCTGATTTTGGATAAGGTATATTGAGACTTGGTGTTTCTTACTAGTTGCGAATTGTAACTCGAAAACCTTTGCCAAGTCATCAAATTTAGTTATCGACCACGGAGGCAGGGTTAGTAACCACTTTAGGGCGGGCCCCTTTAGTGTTGTGGCGAAAACCCTACTTATGATTGGTTCTCCGAGGCCTCGGCACATCATGATCATCTGAAAGTCGTCCACATGAGTTGTGGGATCCTGCGAACCGTCGTATTTACTAAACTCGGTGAGGTTCAGCTTTCCTGGGAACCGTGCTCTGAGGATTTTGGGTGAAAAGGGGCTGTCTGCTTTAGCCTCGGCATATCTTCCTTGACGAGAATCGTGTGGGGGATGTCGGGTCGACCCTTCGCTCCGGGAGGACTTCCCCCTTTGCGATTCTTTGGTAGAGGAGGCCGCCCTTTTGGTATTGTCTATTGTCTTTCGCCGACGGGAACTATGACCTTCTGGTCGGGTTCCCACGTTTTATCATCCCGATCATAGCCGGTGCTTTTAGGTTCCCTTCTCCGGTTCCGCTCGTCAATTCGATGAAATTGTAGAGTATAACGTTTGTCCATATTCTCGATGCGTTTCATCATGGCGAGCTGTCCGTTATGGAGTGTAAGGAAGTCCGGATTCTGGACCGGGGTCTCCTGACTTACTACTGGATTGGACCTCTGTGGCTTACGGCGATGTCCCCGCGCTGCCGATGAACCCGTCTCGGACTCGTTCCCCTTTTCAGGTTGATCTTGATTTGGGCCATGAGGTTCCTCGAGGCGCTCTTCTGGCTGTGATAGCCGGTCTTCATTGTCCTGCTCATTGCCACCGATAGGGTTGGTTGACTGCTCGGTGTGCTGTGGCTGCCGGGGTGGTTGACGTTGCTCTCCGGTTGTTCGAACCATCTCCGGCTGCTTCGCTTGTACTGCGGGTGTTAACCCTCATTGGTCAAGGAATCGAAATTTATCGTTCCCCACGGACGGCGCCACTGTTCGGTGTAGAACACGATGTCCGGCCGCTTGTATGGGTGGTGATTTGATATAGGATCAAGTGTCTCGATGCGGGTACCAATGTGATAGTACACAGATGAGAGAGAGATCACCGAACACAACCGGGCGCTTGGCCGAAGGAGTGGGGTGTGTGCTCAGTGTGACAGTATGTAGACTAGTCTAGGTTTAGAGCGTGTGTACCTTAGGCTGTTGCTTGGGTATTTATAGGACCTACCTGGAGCGGCTTTGGCGTGATTCCAGGCCTAATATCCGAACTGCCTATCCATATCCGAATGTATTCCTAAATATCCGGGGTAGTTGAGATATTCCAGGGTTACGGATATGACGGATCTGATGTGCCTACCCTTGGTTGGGCCTCCATGTGTTTGGGCCTTATCTAGGTCCGTAACAAAACTATTAATTTCTGTTTATTGTTCTTGAGTTAGCAAATCTGTGTAATATTTATAAACTAATTAATTAATTGACTTATTGAGTTAATAAATAAATGCATTTTCAAAATTGTTGAAATCCCTAAATTGTAGGAGATAGGGATGCAAAAAGATAAGAAAGAAATGTGAATAGAATATATTTAAATTGCAAAATACCCTTATATGTGTTTTCCCAAAAAAAAAAAAAACAGATTTTCATTTTAGCGCGCGACTTTGCCATTTGGGGCAGCAGAAGTGCGCTTCACGTTTTTAATCTAACCCCAGCCTCCTTCATTCATCTTTGTCCTTTTGCCCTTCCTTGTTGCCGCTGATTCGTTCGCCGCCGTTCGTTGGTTCGACCGTTGGCATCTCTGTTCTATGTTCCAAATTGCAGAAGTTCTTCTTCCATATGTGATTTTTCGATTTGCTCTCAATTTAGGTCGTTTATCTTCCTTTCTAGTCTAAACTGAATTTGTTAGACTTTGGGTACAAATATTATTGATTCCTCATTGTCTTTCATTTCTGGTACGGTCGGTGATTCTAGGTGGTTTGAGAAGTAGTATTTGAGTTCGTTTTTTTTCCCTTTATGCCGCTGGGCGAATCTGGTGGGTGAGTAAATCATCATTAATGTTTTAAATTGTGATATTTAGGGAGATTTAGAAGTGTAGCACATTCAATCCCTCATCCTGATTGTGTGTGGCGCCGTATATATGAGATTGGGGTATTTCTTCATTCCTCTATTGTTGGACGTTGAAATAAGTGAGTTTAGGAGTGGTTTTGGGTTCATCTTCCTCCTCTGTTTGGTTTGGTGGGATGTGGGTGGCATGTTGTTCCTACTTTCTTGCCGGTGGGGTTTGTTCTGAAATAGAAGGTTAAAAGATTTTTTAAATGGACAATCTTTTTTCCGTTTGATTGAGTCTTCATCTCTCGGAATCGTGGTTTGTGCTCATTAATTAATTTTGTATCTCTCACTCTGACTTTGAAAAACCAAACATGCGACTTAACTTCCCTTTTTCAATTTACAGAATAGTTCATTTTTCAATTTTGTATCTCTTTCACTCTGAGTTTGAAAAAGTTAAAGCTCAGTGAAGTTCAGTGTAAACAAAACTCCATACAAATCAGTGGTCTTGTTGCTACCCAGGTCTGTCTTTTCTCTCTCTGTTACTTTTCATTGGTGTTGAGTTCTGATTACCAATTGTAGTACTTGGCTTTGTTTTGGTTCATTCTTTGTGTTTTTTTTTTTGCTGTTTAATATTGGTTTGTGTCTGCATTACTTTTGCGATAGTCTATTGGCCAATAAAGAAATTATATGCTAGTTTGATTCTGATCTGCATGCCTTCTGTGGAGGAGCGCTCTATTTTAAATCTTGCTTTTCCTAAACAAAATGCACCAAAACATAATTCTTTCCCCAAAGATTAGCATATTAATGTAACCTGATGTAATGTTTATCCAGAAGAAGGGAGAAAAAGAAGAAATTTCCTTTTGTTTTAGGATATTCCCTTCTTTTTCCTAATTGTTTTAGGATAAAATAAAATAAATCTCATTGTCCTTAATCATGTATTCCATCACAGTTATTCAAACTTGTTGACTTTTGGTTTGAGTTTGCTGGCAGAGAAAGGTAGGGGAACAAAATATGCTGTAAAAATCATGGATGTTGTGAATATAATTGAAGACTTTTTTAAATTTTAATTTAATATGAAAATTGGTTCTTAATTGAAATGGAGGAAAAGTTTGTTGATATAGGAGAAATGATAAGCATTCTACTTCTTAATTTACTCGGTCTGCAGGTATACATAAATAAGCACTATACTGTGTTCTTTTTCCTTTTGGAAAAAACAGACGTATTTAGTAATTCCATGGAAGACTAAGATTGTAACTGTGGGCTTTCATCTTATTTTTTCCCCGTTTCATATGACTTAGTCACTTCTGGACCTTGCTTTGCGTACTACGGCAACTGCAGCAGATCATTTGCATGAAGACTTGATGTGTGTTGTGGCAAGTAACTAAGTTTGTGAGAAAATATATTTGAATCCTTATCTATAAGGTGACTTAGAGGTATAAGTATGCTTTTTTCTTTCAGGAAAAATCTTCTTTGCTTAAAAGGTTGGGTTCAATCAAAGGTCCTGAATTTAGCCACAGTTCTTCTTCTAGAAACGATATGGAGGAACCAATTAGCATTACTGGTCTTGAAACATTTTCCCTAATTTATAAGGTTGTTGCACCCCTTCAAAGTTTTTGAACAGATTGCCTTTATTACATAGATATGTACACACACACACATATATATATAGTGTGTGTGTGTGTGATAATTTCAAATATGCATACTCAGACTCAATTGAATTGCAAATGGCACTCAGTTATTTAGTTTCTACTTTGCTTGTCTTTTATTCAGAGGTTTTAACTGGTATGTCATGAATAGCAGACTTGAGTCAGCCAAGAACATAAATGAGGTAAATTCTGTGTCTCTGAGAACATAACATCCTCTTGACATTTAGTTGATAATTACATGTACACCTTTTCTCTATCTGAAACAGGTTATTCAACATCGTGATTTTTTTTTTTTTTTTTTTGAGCAAAAAAAAAAACATCGTGATTTTTTACTCGACAAATGTTTGAGAGAATGCTTGCTTCTTTTGCCAGAGCTGCTGAAGGTTAGTTTCTCATTATTGTCGAACCTTAAACGGTTATGCTATCGCAGCTTTGGGCTACAAAAACTATCATCTTTCTTATAATATTTTTAATCATGTTCCTTTTGTCATACAATTATTCCCTCTCATTTGTTACATTGAATAATTCTAATGTTGTCTTTATTGTTGTTGTCTTTAGGTTGAATAGAGCAAATAAATTTCAAGAAGTAGAGGTTGATGCTCGAATGACCTCTAATGAAATATTGACAGCTGATCTTGGTGAAAGATCAGGGTATGTAAGAGGAAAAGGTATGGAGCAGAGCCATTGAGGAAAAGAAATAACTCTCAATCCAATGATAATTCAGCTGTGGAGACTGTGCGTACCCAATTGCTTGAGGAGTTTGATAAAAATTTTAGGAGGAGCGTGAAAAGATAGAAGCAGAGCGTGCTAAGGAACGTGCTACGATGGAAGCAGAGTGCGCAGAAGAACGTGCAAGGATGCAAGCAGAGCGCGAAGAAGAACGTGCACAATTTGATGAGAAGATGAAACAAATGGAGGAGAGGATTCTAGCTGTCTTAATGCAACAGGGGCAAGTAACAGCTCCTACTTCATCTACTCCTAGCCTTCCTGTCCCACCAGCTGATCGTTCTTCATAGTTTTATGTTTGATGTTTCCTTCCAATAAACAACCTTTAGACTTTGTTTATAGAAAATTTAAATATTTCATGTTAATTTTGAACATTCATGTTAGTATCATTGTTAGTTAATATATTGTTAGTTTCAAGTTTCTTGTGATATTAATCAATGCGGTACATGTTTTAATTGTGGTACAATTTTTAATTTTATCAATTTACATTTAAAAAATTAAAAAAAATGTTACTTTTGGCGGCGACAAAAACTGTCGGTGCTAATAGTACTTTCAGCGGTGACAATTGGTCGCCACAAAAAAGGGTATTGGTGGCGACTCCTTGTCGTCACTGAAAACTACATCCGCGGTGATAAATGGTCGCCGTGAAAACGTGTATCAGTGACGACTAGTTGTCGCCGCTGAAACAGGTATCCACGGTGACAAAAGTGTCGCTGCCAAAAATGTTATCTGTGGCAACAATTGTCGCCACCGAAACCTCACTTTCAGCGGCGACACCTGCTCTTGTGGCTTTTGATGTACTTTCAGCGGTGACAAGAAGTCGCCACTGATTGTCTACTTTTGGCGACGACATTAAAATGTCGCCGCCAAAAGTATCCGCGACAGAGGTTTCAGCGGTGACTTTTTGTCGCCGCTGAAACTCTATTGGCGGCGACTTTTGGACTTTCAGTGGCGACTTTTGTTGCCATTGAAAGTCAATTTTTTTGTAGTGTTAATACGCAATCCTATGCCATTCTCATATCATTGAAATGAAAACTATATGCAAGTCTCTTCATTTGTCATGATACATTGCCATTAATCCCCTTAATTAGGTTGAAAAAAAATAAGGAAACCTAATACGTGTACACCCTTTCGCAATTGCTCTGTATTATAAATCAGAGAGGTCCAATAAGGTTTGTATTTGATTAAGCTATCAACATTTATTTGTGATTTGTGCTAAACCTTGGGTTATGAGAAATAGAAGGTTTATTATTAAGATAGTTTGAAGTGAGAAATTATACAATAATCTGAGTTAAGACAGATACATAAAAATGAAAAGCTAAAGAAGCATAGGTGGAAAATTAAATACCCTGCTGGATGCAAGCTCCTAAGAAGAAATTGGAAATTTTCAAAGAGCACTCAGTCAAAATAGCACAATAAAGTCCGTCAAATGAATCTCGTGTAAATTAGGAAGATCGATTCTGGCACACATAATGTGCTTTTGATTCCAACAAGGATACATATCTATCAAACATTGAAACCACAGCCTCAAATTCAATCACTTGTTGCTCTATAGCGTCAATTTGCTGAACATATTGATCAAAGTTAACACTCTTGGATTTCAACTGTTCTACGTATACCCTTAACCCAGAAGCCAAATCACCAAAGCCTATGTACTATTCTGCTACTCTCATATTTCTATTTAGGGCTTCTTTGAATCAAACTCCAAGGCAATTAAGTATGAATTAATCACATAACCAAAAAAAAAGACTAAAAGCGAATTCAAGTAAGGGAAGAAAGCCAGAGAAAGAATCCTAACCAGTACCTAGTGAAGACGGCGAGATCCGCAGCCAGCAGAGGATGAGCAACGCGAAACGAGAAGATTGAATGGGGAAGACAGAGGAGACCGAGTGTGAGAGAGCTTTAGGGATTGGGAAGGAGGCACGCCCAAATTCTGCCAAAGTTTCCTGTCTCGCGCCCAAATTGGTACAGTTATTAAATAAAAATCAAATCAAATTGATAATAATTTTTTGTCCCAGCTAATAAAAATAATTCTATAATTATTTTTAAGAAACTCACATTTATTTAATTATTTTCATTTTGTATCATTAGTATTAATTAATTGATTTTTCAATTAAATCATCTAATTGATATCAATGATACTCTCATGACATGTGTCACGTTGCTTCTTCTTCTTTTTCCAATTGAATTATTCTTGATGACCCTTTTAGAATACTAAAAAAAATCCTTTGATTTAGCAAATCATATTTTATTTTATTGTATGTTAGTGTTGATATGTAAAGTAATAAAGTCATAGAGCAATAAAACTCTTTTAAGAGGGGAGAGAAGAAATGAGAGGGCATTAAAGTAGTTTTACACACATTTTAAAATTGCAAATTGGGTTAAGTTAAGAATTTTTTGAATTTACCAACCTAATTTAAATTTTTCCTATTTCAAGTAGCTTTATATAGGATTTTCCCTTTACAATATATAGGTTGTTTTGATTTAAAGCCTTATTGAGAGTGTTTGAATATATATGAATTTTTCACTTATGATCTTACTTTCTTTGTGTGTTTTTAGTGATAAGTTGGGGCTATTGAGCTTAATTAAATTATATTTTATTTATTAGGGAAAAAGACAAAAAAGAGATTTGAAATTGTAAAATATCAAATCAAATATGTTACCAATAGTTAAATTCTTCATCTCTCTCTCTCTCACATATATATACTAGTACAAACATAATTATCATCTCTCTCAAATACACACATGTTCGCTATCACAAGTGCACAAGTCACGCCAAGTAATAAAGTGATAAGTAGAGAGATTAACAATTGATCAAGCAAAAGGCTTAGTGAATTCAATTAAGTTGAGCCATGACAAATTTCGATATAGAAATAGTGGTAAATGCAAATGATTCTTTAACTTCAATGATTAAATGGAGCCTAATATTATTTCTCTGTGTTTTTTTAATAAGCAAAACAACAGAATTCAAGAAGCATTGATTCAAGACAATTTTTTTAGATTGTCCCTCATAAACCACAGTTTATATATGGAGGAATGTGAAAGGTCTGCGTCTTTGTGGTGGAGTGAATTCAATTTAAATGAAAATATGTGAGTAGTTGTTAAAAATGAAATCAGAAGGGCCTCTTAATCTCAGAAATTAATGTGAGACATAATTATTGGGATTAACTATGTTTCTTAAGCTGATCAGTGGAGCTTGACTCTTGTGGAAGAGGCTAATCCCTCAGTGGTGAACCAATATCTAAATGTTTACTAGGAAATATGATTATCTTTAATATGAGGATTTTTCAGTATTTTTATCTTTTCTTTCTCTAGTTCTTTTCTTTTTCTTTTCTTTTTTTGTTATTGTGAGAGATGACATAAAGAATGATAATGATTATGAATTATGCTAATGTTAATGTGATTCTAAGATTTTTGGTGGAACAGGGGAATGATTATTGAAAATAATATCCTTTGAGTTCAAATGACTAATAAGATGAGTCTAATGATTCGTTAAATTTTTTACATAAACATTGTACCTTTATTCTCCATCTCACATATATAATAGTACAAACCTAATTATAATCCCTCTCTCATACACATCATACCACGCCCTTCCCATTCCCTCCCTCACTCTCTCACACAAGACACTCGCTATCTCTAAAAATTTCTTTATCTCATAATAATATAATGAGTAATTACTTTATTTATTCATCAAAAATTAAATCAATTAACTTATTAGCTATATAAATATTATAGTTTTTTATATAAAAAAAATTTAAATAGGACTTTTGGCGGCGACAAAAAGTCACCACCAAAACACACTTTCAGCGGCGACAAATATCTGTCGCTGCTGAAGGTGGTACTTTCAGTGGCGACAATGTTTAGTCGCCACTGAAGGTATATAGTTTGTTTTATAAAAAAAATAAAATTTTAAATACGACTTTTGGCGGCGACAAAAAGTCGCCACCAAACACCATATCAGCGGCGACTAAGAATTGTCGCCGCGGAAAGTATAATCTTTGGCGGCGACTAACCTTTTTTTAAACAATTTATCTATATATCAGATTATGGAGGAGCACAGTGATACTGGGTGATTTATGTGGCCAACCCCACCCATTGCAATAAGACTTGTTGTTGTTGTTTTTCTTTTTAATTGCACAATATGTGTTATGGGTCTCTATACTGTGTGCATGATACGTATGTAAATCTTTCAAAATGAATTAGAAATTTGGGTTGGCACATTTTTAAAATGAGAAAATTGACTTATCATAACTCGTATAGGGATTTTGTAAAGAAAAATGTCATTGATGCTGTCTTTTCTGTTCAGTATAAGTCATTATTGATTATATTTTGAAGCAGTCTTTCCCATGCCCATAACATTCTAATAATAACAAGCATTCAACTATATTCTCTATTTGGTGATATAACATAAATTAAAGAAGCAAGGAGCGAAAAAGTTGAAATACAAATTACATATACAACATTGATTCACTTCAATCATTTCCTATATACAACTTTGTCTAATACAAGCTAAGAATGGTAAAACTCCCTCTAAATCCAGAAAAATGTCCAATAATTAATATTATCTGATTACGTACTTTGTATCTAACATGAGGTCCATATCTAAGACTGTCCCATCTCCAATTTGCTCCTTTGCAAAAAAAATTGCTTCCACATGTATAAATTTAATTTTTAGGCATCATCAGATTCCATAAGGGCTCCCAAATTATCAAGTTACCATCATATTTAGAAACATCGAAAATTCCTTTCCTTCTTCTCATATATTGACAAAATCTTCTCACTTATAGTTCCTGTAACATCCCGTTTTCACAAGCAGTATAATTATTATTTTTCTTTAAAACATCATTTGTAAACATCAGAGTAGAGCACCGGAGCGATTGAGTAACTGATATATATATTAAAATACCCATGGTAGCATGTCTTGCTGTTTAAACAGCGGTACAAGAGTGTTTCAAAAGTAATACAGAAAGAAGTCTTCAGCCGCGACTCCTAGGCGTGCTGCTTGTCCTTCTCCTCGATCCTTGGTCCTCCCGACCCTGAAGCTATATTAAGGGCTGAGGTCCATGCATCAAACCCCAGGTAAAGGTTAACCTCATGTTTATATACACCATATATGTACGACAGACATTCATAGAATTTTGGCAACATTTACTACGGTCAGACATAGGGTATACATATCAGATATGTATGGCAAAAACAATACAGTCGGATGACAGACAGTAGTACAGTCGGAGTACAGATAATAGTACAGTCAGAGTACAGACAATAGTACAATCGGAGTACAGACAATAGTACAATCAGAGTACAGACAATAGTACAATCAGAGTACAGGCAATAGTACAGTCAGAGTACAGGCATGACAGACAATAGGCATGACAGACAATAGTACAGTCGGAGTACAGACAATATACACATATGCATACAATAAACATCAGAGTTAGTGTTACAGTACGCGAACGTACCTTCGTTGACGGAATTTCGGTACGGCGGTTGGTCAGAACGTATTCAGAACGTAATCAGGGATATCCTATCAATATAACAACGTATTTGTTAAGGATCTATCATTACGACGGAGTTTTTTAGTCATAATGACCATTTTACCCCTGACCCCTTAATCGGCGGAATTTCGCCAGCACTTCGTTACTTTGACTCTAATCTTCCAAAATTTTGCCATAACTCCGACCCCATCATGAATTTCGAAATTAATGACTAAAATACCCCTAACATATGATATCTAATCATACTTGGAAGATTAAAGACCAAAACAACATTTCTACTTTAACTACCGAATCGAAAACTAGAACTTAAGTCTCGGTACCGAAAAACTTACCCAGAGCTTCGCTGCTTTTTCCTCCAGAGCTTCTCTCTCTAAAAACCTCTCTCTATTTCAAAATCCACAAGAGGATTTTGGTGTGAAAAATTGCAAAGGAGTTGCTTGCTATTTATAGACAAAAATGCGAGGGCAAAACGGTCTTTTTCCAAACCTTCTAATTCATTTTTGGCCATGGAATTAAAGCTACTTTTTGAAACTCATTCTCCTCCATGGAAGCTCCATGCCGACCTGCCCATGCCCCAAAGTCAACCAATCCTCCAACCAAATGATGCCACATGTCTTGCTTCCAGAAGGTCCTATACCGATAAAGTCCCGATCAGTGTTCAAATCGGGTAATCTTACCAAATCTCAAAGATTTAGAATCACAACTTTGCAGACCTTCTCTTAATCTTTAGAAATGTCTAAGTTAACCTAATTTTTGATTCCATACAGGGTTTCAACGGTCCTGCTGAAGTTTTACGGAAAAATGCGTTGGTTACGGAAGAAATTTCCGGAATCATCAATCTCTGGACAAAAATTCACTGATTCCAAATATGTCCAGATAATTATCAACTCATCCCTAGATGTTGGGTTATAATTTATTTTCTTCAAACTCCAATTCGTGACTATCTGCCTTTTTCACAGATTACCCTATTTCGTCTTATTACCTAAGTTTTCTACCGATCTCGGAAATGACTTCTGAGACAGCCCATTCCGAGATAAAATTATACATGTCCATAATATTCTCTGACCTTAGAAAAATTGTTCATGGTTTTCTAGATAGGATTTAATTTCTATCCGTGGTCATCTATCCTATTTGCTTTTTACATAAATTATATTATATTATAATACAACTTGCACAAATAATATCATGATATTTTCCTTTCATTCTTATCCATATTTTTGGTCAATAATTCGGCTGGCCCTTTTTTTTGTTTTTGTAAATATTTATTTTTTAATTAATTTATTTATTTAATTAATTATATATTTCAATTTTCTTAAAAATTTCACAAAATTCCCTTATTGGTCCATTCTTGTATTTAGGCTTAAAATTACTTAATCTCACCAATTTTTCTTCATATTTTCCAATTAATTAGAAAATATATTTTATGCTAATTTTAGCCATAAACCACTAATTATAGGGTTTTACATAATTATCTCTGGATTTTTCTTTGTTTAAGCCCAAATAATTAGCCAATAATTACCTAATTAATCCCCCACCAATTGTTGATAATTTTCTTATTTAGAAATAATTATTTCCTCACAACAATTGGACTTATATTGGTATTTTATGTTCTACATAAAATATTAATAATCACGGGGTCAACAATGATCCCGGAATACTTTTTAATTTTCCCCTCACCATTTTCCAGGGAAATAAATCCCAAAATTGTCTAAATTAGAGACAATATACTCTCTAATTTTTAATAATTATTTTGTTGCCTTTTGGTATTTATCACAGTATTTTCAGGGCATTATATAACCCTAAAATACATTTTTTATCCTTTTAATACCCCATAAGGGCATTTTAGTAATTTTGGCCTTTTAATCCCTCTAATTTCATTAGAAATTACCTTAGAAAATAAGATAATTATGACATTTTTTCTAATTCAAATCTTAGGGTATTACAGTTCCTGGCTCTATTCCACAAGTTTCATCCTTCATTGTGAAGTTCCTTAACCATTGGACCAATAAATATACGGATGCACTATTGGACCTATTGAAATTTGTTCTCCCAGACGGGGCTTTAGTGCCAAACTCATTTTATGAAGCTAAGAAGATAATTCGTGATTTGGGTTTAGATTACAAGAAAATTGATGCTTGTGGGAATGATTGAATATTGTATTAGGGAGAGCATGCAAATGCAAAATCATGTCCTAGGTGCAAGATGCCTAGATGGAAGTTAAACAAACAAAAAGGGAAAAAGGTTCCACAGAAAGTTGAGGCATTTTCCAATAACACCTAGGCTACAAAGGCTTTATATGGCTAGAGACATGGCTAAAAAAATGAGGTGGCACAAGGAGAAGCACTCCAATGATGATGTAATGAGACATCCAGCTGATTCACTTGCTTGGAAACACTTTGACCAAATATACCCTACCTTCTCTACTGATCCAAGAAGTGTTCGCTTAGGCTTGGCTAGTGACGGATTTCAACCTTTTGGGAATATGAGTGCCAATCATAGCATTTGGCCTGTTGTTTTGGTACCATATAGTTTGCCACCTTGGCTTTGCATGAAAAGCCCATACTTTATGATGACACTTCTTGTTCCTGGTCCAAAGTGTCCAGGCGATGGGAGAGATGTTTACTTACAACCAATGATTGAAGAGTTGAAACAATTGTGGAAAGTAGGGGTGCAAATATATGATGCACACTCTCAATCAATTTTTATCATGCATGCAACAGTGTTGTGGACAATAAATGATTTCCTTGCGTACGGAAACCTCTCACGGTGGTCAACCAAAGGCAAGCTTGCATGCCCATGTTGCCACAAAGACACACATTGCATTTCATTAAGGAAAAAATTATCTTACATGGGTCGTAGGCGCTTTCTTCCACAAAATCACCCATGGCGTAACGATAAGGGCTCATTTGATGGGAAAGAAGAACACAGAGCTCAACCAGTTGCCTTAATGTGAGATGAAGCACTTATGCAACTAGAATAATTGGGTAATGTGTCATTTGGAAAAAGCCACAAACGAAAGCGTCATACAAACACAAATGCTTACAACTGGAGGAAAAAAAGAATTTTTTTTTTCAGTTGCCTTATTGGAAACATTTGCTTATACGACATAATCTTGATGTGATGCATATAGAAAGAAATGTTTATGATAATATTGTGTCAACAATAATGGATTTTGTTGGAAAGACAAAGGACACAATGAAAAGTAGGTATGACTTGATGGACTTGGGAATTAGAAGAAATATGCATCCAATTAAAGTTGGTAATAATATTTGTAAGCCTCATGCTCCTTACACTTTGTCTTCTGAAAAGAAACAATCCATTTGCGAATTCTTAGCTAACTTAAAGGTACCTGATGCTTTTTCATCTAATATTTCAAGATGTGTCAACATTTAAGAGAGAAAAATATTTGGCTTGAAGTGCCATGATCACCATGTGCTATTACAAGAAATATTGCCAATTGCAATTCGTGGGCTATTACGTCCTCAAGTATGTGAACCAATTATAGAATTGGGAAGATTTTTTAAGAATCTTTGTTTGAAGAGTTTGACATGTGAACAACTTGACAAACTTCAAGAACAAATAGTATTCACATTGTGCAAGTTGGAGACTATCTTCCCGCCTGCCTTCTTTGATGTTATGGTTTACTTGCCAATACACTTGGCGGGAGTGGCAAAAGTTGGTGGACCAGTTCAATATCGTTGGATGTACCCAATAGAAAGGTAAGATGCTAAGAAATTTATTATTATATTTATGATCATTCAAAAACATTCAAATCTAAACAATTTTTTTTTTCGATGAAGGTATTTACGATCACTCAAATCTTATGTTCACAACAAGGCTCGACCTGAAGGATCAATTGCAGAGGGATATTTGGCAGATGAAAGTCTTACTTTTTGCTCATGCTATTTGAAAGACTTTCCTACAAAGTTTAATGTTTCGCATAGGAATGATGAAACCAGTGCTGATGTTAACTGTGAGTTTTCCATATTCAAGAAAAGTGGTGAACCTAGGGGACATTATGAGTCAATCAATATTTCTCATGAAGAGTATTGTCAAGCAACGATGTATGTGCTCTAAAACTGTGAAGAAGTTTGGCCATTTATAGAGTACAAAAACCTTACCTTAAGAGAGATTGTATTTGTTGTAATTTATATTTTTCTAACTTGTGTGAAAAACATTTAGGGAACACATGAGTGAACTTGAAGCACAAGGATCACAAATCCAATGCAAGGGGTTTCCTGATTGGTTTCGTTCACGAGTAGGTTATAATAATTCAAATGTTGGTATTTATTTAAATTATGATAGTACTGCATATTGAAGAAATGATTCTTGTTTGCATAGGTGGGAGTGTTGTCCAAACAAGGCCATGAAAGCCCTGACCTCAGAAGTTTATCAATTGGTCCATTGAAGGTAGTCAATCGTTACTCCATGTTCATAGGAAATGGATTTCGCTTCCACACAAAAGATCGGGCAATAGGAAAAAAGACTCAAAACAATGGAGTCATGGTCAAGGGTGATGACTGATAAGTGCATATTTTATAATTAAATAAGTATCAATTCTGAGATATATATTGGATTAAATTTATTACTATTGTATACTTATTTAATTATCTTTTATATACTTTTCCATTATTGAGTCAAACTTAGGATCAAAGAATCAATCAACATACAATCTACTTATTTCCTATTATATATTGCAGGAGTTATTAGCTGATTGAGAAAGGAGCAGAAAAAGGAAATCAATTTGAATATGATTGATGACGTGGGGGCCACATATATTGGAGAAGTTATGAAGATAGAGAAAAACAGATTTTTTGAGAGACACACTACATACAAGACGCACAAGTTAAAGAGAGGAGAGAGGAAGAAAAACGAATGAGGAGACAGCTGAAGAAAGAAAGAAGGACGCAAGAACAATTCTGATTTTCATCTCTTTTCTTTTATTTTGTTAACCTAGTCATGCTTGGCTAGTCTTCTTAAGTAGTTAGGGCGAGGATGAACCCTATGCGAATTTGAGTATTTGTTTGAATTCTCTATTGAACGTTATTTACCATGATTGAATGAATTATCTTTGCTTAAAAATTTCTTAAAGACTGATCACCTTTTAGATTGTTCATAGGTTGGTGTATGACAATAGAGATGTTGGTGCATTTAACTAGAACCGTTAATTCATCATAGAGTTGCATGACCTAGACATAGGCTTACAAGTTTATGAGATCTCATAATTCTGGTTTATATAATCTTTCCAAACAATACTAAGACATTAGGTTGTTTTCAAAGATAATGGACTAAGGTAGCGTCAAGACATTGTGACTTAGTCTAATTTTAGAGAATTGATCGTCAATTATGGGAATAATAATCAATTAGGGATTTAATTCAAATACTTAGAGGAACATAGGGGAATTCTATGCCCTAGCTGCGTTTTTCTCTATTGATTATATTTTCTAAACAATCGTTCTTGAGATTCTTAATCTTGAATGCTTGTTCTTGATTAAATTCCTTAAAATTCTGTTTGGTTACAACTCACCCCTATTACTCATTGATCCAACTAAAGCTGAAATAACGAATTAGTGGTTGGAGTACTATTCCTCGTGGGACGATCTTTTTCTCACTACTTTATTACTTGTAACGATCGGTGCACTTGCCGAAGTCGCTATCAATGACATCAATGCTGATAAAGAATATTATGGTGTGTTAGACCATATTTATGAATTGTCTTACATGGGGAATAGAAAAATATACTTGTTTAAGTGTCATTGGTGGGACGTGGCTCATTATGACAAAGGGTATAAGGTTGATAAGTATGGGTTCACAAGTATTAACACTCAATGTTCATTACAAACTAATGAACCATTCATTCTAGCATCTCAAGCAGAGCAAATTTTTTATGTGGATGATCTTGTTCAACCTAGTTGGCTTGTTGTTGTCAAAACGAATGCACGTGACTTGTTCAATATGCCAATTGACAAAGATAATGATGTTAGTGGGGTAAATGTTGTTATGGTTGATGAAGTACTGGCTTATCAACAATTGGTGGTTGACTTAAATATTGACAATCGAACTAGTGTAGAACCTAATTTTGTCATTAACTTGTATGGAGAAGATGTACAACACCATACTTTTCTTCAAGCAGGAGAACCGTCACAAAGAAATAATCATGATGTCATGGACATTGGATTTATTGATGACAACGAAACTCATTCATCGGGTCATGAAGATAGTAATGAAGAGGATGTTCTTGATGACTATGAGAGTGATACCGAAATAGAAAGTGACACAGGAAATGAAGTACAAGAGAAAGAATCAGAAGATAATGATATAAGTGATAGTGCCTCAGAAGAATCAATTGAATGAAATTATTGTTTCTTTATGGTAGCATTTACTAATTTGTACATTAAGTCTTTATAATTTAAATTTTCTTTCACACTTTTTATGCTTGCTTAAAATTTAGTTTGAATGTTGTACTTTTTTGCATGATATGTCAGGATTAAAGAGAGGTCGGGGTAGAAAAAATCATTCCTTTAGACTACGTGGTGACACAAATACTGGGGGTACTTCCTCTACACCTCAGTCACTCGAGGAAATGCCTACAAACTCTGCCCCTACTCAAGCTAGTAGTGCAGGTACATTTATTTTAATTGTATATAATACAAATAACTACTCTACGTCACAGTGGTTTAGGTATAAGTAAGAGATAAATTAATACTATAAAAATATATAAAGTGTATGCATATACCTATTCTTTTACAAAAATAATTCATTGTATGATCCTCTTTATAGAAACGGTTGATATTAAACTGAATCAGAATCTGTTATTAAAGCTTATTGGCATGCAGTGTCAACGCAAAATATTGTATTGTGGATATATATATTCTGCTCTTAATGGATGCTTGTGTCTTTAGGCTGTTGCTCAATTTTAATTGTTTTAATTCTGTCACATGAATTATAGGCTCCTCTCATCCTATCAAAAAAGGCAGAGGAGTGTATAAATATTATAAAGTGGACTTGAGGACTAGATTTGGATCAAAGATACCAGTGAAACTATCAGACGACATGACAAGAGCAGTAGGTGCGAAAGCAAGAAACCTTGTTAATTATTGTGGTTATGTTGTTAGGACCACAATCTCTTTTCGTCATGGTGCTAAATGGAATAATATTTATAAACAATATAAAGATGAGATGATTTTGAAAGTAAAGGTATACTCTTCCCAAATATTTATATATATCTTTGTTTATTTATGTTTTCATAACAATTTTTTTTTTTTTTTTGTTTATATGTATTTTAGGACAAATTCGAACCTTATGATGCAACCAACGAAGAAAAGTTCAAAGAAACTATAACAATGAACTTGCAAAATGCCTTTAGAAATTGGAAGACCAACTTGCACAAACACTATAACGAATATGCTTCTGATGAGGAGAGGCGGGCTAATCCCCCTCAAAATATTAGTTCTAAAGATTGGGAGTTGTTACTAGCATATTTCCAGACTGACGTGTTCACGGTACCTTTCTATCCTTTTAAATGGATCATATATTTATTTTAGTCATTAATTCTTTGTTACAAATTTTTTTGTAGAAAAAAAGTAAAAGAAACAAGAGCAACCAAGGAAAACAAGTAACAAAGCATACTTGTGGTTGTCTATCATTTGAGGAGATTAAGTTCGCTACAGTAAGTTCAATCTCTCTTCACTTTAGTATATGTTTTGAATTGTACCATGTGTTGTCTTTGTATATTATGCTTTGTAAAGGGACCCCACTACTGGACAGTCTGCACCCCCTGACCAATTGTACCTGATCCAACACACTAGGAAGAAAGCAGATGGACAGTTAGAGTGGGAAGATCCACAATCTGAGCAAATATACGTATGCGTTGTGTTTGTATGTTATACTAACTTCAATAATTTTTTATCTCATTTGTTTCATGCTTTAATTGTAGGCTAACTTGCAAGACCTTCGCCAACAACAAGAAGAGGTAGAGGTTGATGCTCGAATGACCTCTGATGAAATACTGACAGCTGTTCTTGGTGATAGATCAGGTTATGTAAGAGGAAAAGGGTATGGAGCAGAGCCATTGAGGAAGAGAAATCGCTCTCAATCCAATGATAATTCAGCTGTGGAGACTATGCGTACCCAATTGCTTGAGGACTTTGATAAAAAAATTCAGGAGGAGCGTGAAAAGATAGAAGCAGAGCGTGCTGAGGAACGTGCTAGGATGGAAGCAGAGCGCGCAGAAGAACGTGCAAGGATGCAAGCAGAGCGTGTAGAAGAACGTGCACAATTTGATGAGAAGATGAAACAAATGGAGCAGAGGATTCTAGCTATCTTAATGCAACAGGGGCAAGTAACAGCTCCTACTTCATCTACTCCTAGTCTTCCTGTCCCACCAGCTGATCGTTCTTCATAGTTTTATGTTTGATGTTTCCTTCCAATAAACAACCTTTAGACTTTGTTTATAGAAAATTTAAATATTTCATGTTAATTTTGAACATTTATGTTAGTATAATTGTTAGTTAATATATTGTTAGTTTCAAGTTTTTTATGATTTTAATCAATGCGGTACAGGTTTTAATTGTGGTACAATTTTTAATTTTATCAATTTAAATTTAAAAAAACAATTGTTACTTTTGGCGGCGACAAAAACTGTCGCCGCTAATAGTATTTTCTGCGGCAACAATTGGTCGTCGCGGAAAAGGGTATAGGTGGCGACTTTTTGTCACCGCTGAAAGCTATACTTTCAGCTGTATCGGTGGCGACTATTTGTCGCCACTGAAAATACTATCAATGGCGACAATTTTGTCGCCGCTGAAACAAGTATCCGCGGCGACATGTCCCCGCCAAAAAGGTTATCAGTTGCGACAATGGTCGCCATCGAAACCCTATTTTCAGTGGCAACACTTGCTTCCGTGGCTTTTGATGTACTTTCAGCGGTGACAAGAAGTCGCCACTGAAAGTCTACTTTCGGCAGCAACATTAAAATGTCGCCACCGAAAGTATCAGCGACAACGGTTTCAACAGCGACTTTTTGACACCACTGAAACACTTTCAGTGGCGACTTTTGTTACGCTTACCGAAACGAGATAATCTCTCACAACAAGTGAATCAATGTTCAAATTTTATTAGAGGAAGTGTTTATATTTAGGCCCGGTTTGGTACAAAGAATTGGTGGGAAGGGAAATGAAGAGTTACAAGTTCATCCGTTTGGTACGCATTTTGGACAAATCTTCCCGGGAACCCAAGTTCCCGGGCCTACCAATCTTCCCTCGTATGTGGGAAGATCGAATCCTACCAAAATTGGTGGGATCTCAAGTTCTCACGTCACTGTTCACAATTTTTGATAGATTTATCCTTGAAATTCAAACTTGGCGGGAACGTTCAAACTTGGTGGGAAAGTTCGAATTTGGCGGAATCTTTTTTTACACAAGTTCAAACTTGACATGAGCATATTTTTAAAAAATATATTTTAGCAAAAAATATATTTTTCTTTTTTATTTTGAATTAATTACTTTTGAGGGTAAAATAGACATTTCCTGATTCTTTACCAACTACTAACTTTTCATTTTCTTCCTACCAAACAACTTATCTTTCCTTAAGCCATCTTCCCTCATCTTTCAAAATCTTCTTTTCCCTCTTCTAAGTTCCTTTCACTTTTCAAATTTTCCCTATACCAAACGGAGCCTTAGTGTTCCCAACAATGCCTCAAATAAAATTGTTTTCATTAGAATAATATGTTTGCCTAAAAAAAAAATATGTGTGCTTGAAGATGCAAGCTTTTCTGATGCATGCCATGTGCTTTTAATTAAACTTTTGTTAAAAATTATATATTGTACGTAATAATCATTATGTCCCTCAGCTGAAGTGTAATATTTTTTTTTTATAAGTCAAGTATAATATATATGGGATTAATATATCTGCATTTAATGCAGAAAAGCATATCTGCAGCAACAGCTAAACTACGCCGTTTCAATTTTTTTTTGTTTCTCACCCTTTATTTCACACCTATTCGATTTCCTTCACTGGTTTCCCTTAAGATGTCCAGCTTTGTATTCTCTCCTTCCTCACACCATCTGAAATTACCAACCTTTGCTTGCACATCGAAGCGATCTGGCTCCCTCTGTAGCAACGACAACAAACTCTGGTTTAACCTGTGCGACAGAAAGTGGGGTTCGAAGACACAGATCGCAAAATGGGACAATGGGAAAATTAGCTATCACCTATTGTACAAAACCCTTGGCGAATGGGAGAATCTAATTGGCTTTTGGGGTCGAAGCAGACCGGGAAGCATCGCAATTGGGTCACCGTCGTTGGTTATCTTTGAGTGGGGTCAGTCATTCCTCGCCGATTCTAGAGTTTACCCATCGAAAAATGGGACCTATGATATATTAAAGTTGCCAGAAGGAAGTGGGAGCCTGAGCATTTCGTGAAGATTGTTAATTGTGCACCCACTCCATCACGTCCATTGCAAGGTCTATAGAAGGTGTTGAACTTATCATTGAACTTGCTATTTCTCCAGAGTAGTGTGAAACCTGAAGCTGGAGAAGATATGATTGTCTGGAAGGTGTTGAACTTGTCATTCAAATAGAAAGTGATTTATGCCAACAATATAGTAGCACCAATAGTAGGAATGGCTGTGCCAATTGAGATTTTGAGTATTGGGTGTTGGAAAGAGCATAAATGTCTGGTTTAGTTTGACGGGTTGATTTTCTGGAACTGAATAGTTTTGATTGATGCTGAAAATTCTGACTATCTTCAGTGGGTGCCTAAACTAATGCAGACAATATACTTTTTTCTTCTTGTTATGGTGTAGTATACAAGTTATTCTTATATTTAGGGAATGAGTTGCTAATATCTCAATTTTTAGACTCAATAAATTGCAATGTGATGTGTGATCGTTTATGGAAGGCCTTCAATTCTTCAAAGTTGCTGATATTTATGCCTTGTCTTTGAAACATGAATGAATGCTAAAAGGCTTGTAAATGCTATATCAGTTTGTCTTTGCTCTATGATTGATACGGAATGGGATTACAAAATATTCAAAATCCATAAGGTTTTCGATAACCAAACAGTCTTTTTAAGCTCTATGCCTGTTTAGGCTAAACCAGAGTTTGCTATCGTTGCTACAGAGGGAGCTGAATTGCTTCGATGTGCAGGCAAAGGTGGCAATTTCAGATGGTGAGGAAGGAGAGAATACAAAACTGGACATCATCAGGGAAATCGGTGAAGGAAATCGAATAGGTCTAAAATAAAGGGGGAGAAACAAAAAAAAAAAAAAATTAATTGAAACGGCGTAGTTTAGCTGTTGCTGCAGATATGCTTTTCTGCATTAAATGCAGATATATTAATCCCAATATATATACACTTTTAGCATATACGAGTATATAGTATATCATGTTCATATAATTTCAGCGGATTTTTAATTATATGTCTCAGTAATTATTTTTCCTTTTTATTTGTTACATAAAAATACACGTGCTAGATTTAAAATCGGCTAAAATTATAAATATTTAATAAAAAGGAAAAAAAAAAAAAAACTACAAAGAAGAGACCTAATGGAAACAGATGAAGCTATAAGGACGTGAAAAAAAAAAAAAAAAAACTACAAAGAACTAATTAAAAATCAGCTACAATAATAGAGACTTACATATTAATTTTCTCTATTAATGATCAAGCGCAGATTGGGGAAAACTTCAATTTGAAATGAAAAAATAATTTTCTTAGTTTATGTAGGATCCAATAAAGAAATCTCAAATAATAGTACTTTTAAACAATTGAACAATAAACTAAAATTTAATCAACATCTTCCCCTCACCCGTGAATTTGGAAAATTTTTGCCACAATCCTCTTGTCATCATAGAGTAATATAAAAGCAGGATCAACTTGTCTTTTAAAAGTTCATCTGTAAGGATAGATGCTTGATAACGAACTATAATTCTAAAAATATTAAATTATAAAATTTTCATGGGATCCAAAAGAAGATAGTAAGCTCCAACGTAACAGGAAAGAATTTGACCCTCCGGAGCCATATCATGAAATTGAAACAAAAGTAAGACATAGTTTTTTTTTTTTTTTTTTTTTTTGATATGAAAATTTTAGGAAAGGGGTTGGGTTCACCCACGATCCAATGGCAGGGCAAAATCTCCCTTCCTCCTAGGTGATACCGATGTTGGGCAGGGTGAGCCGTCTATTACCCTTAGGAGTTAACCTAAGCATCTAGGAGCTAGGATGCCTCCCCCAGCACCTTGACCAACTCTAAGATCAAACCTCCTTTGAGTAATCGTAGTATCCATCTATCTATTGGACATAATAACCATATCGGCCCATAAAGCACCACTTTTTTAATCGTCATTGGCTTTGTCTTTTAGTATTGACCTGAACGAGTCATGGGAAGCGCCTCCAAGAGTTAACTTCTTTTTCATTTTTGGATTTCTCCACTGGTATCTCACATTACTATAGGCTTGGAAATAGGTTTGGCCAAATCAGACTTTGGTTATACAAACTTGAGCCTATAATGGGGACAAAAGGCCTGAGCTTGGGCTTGAGCCTGAATACAAGCTTTTTTTTAAGTTTAGGTTTAAGCCTTCATAAGGCCTAATTGAGCCTGAAACCTTTTTAAAGGCCTACTTGTAATGCAAGCCTTGAAAAGGCCTCATATTGCAGACTTTGAAGGCAAGCTAAGTAGACTTTGTGCACTTTAAAATTAGAATATAAGAATTAAAATAAATAAATATTGTGTTATTTATATGATATAAATATAAATATATTTATTTAATGTGTAAACAAGTCAGATCTGAAGGCTTACAGGTCTGGCCTATTTATACATTTAGGCCTTTAAATAGCCCTTGGCATGACTTTTTTAACAAACAGATCAAGCCGGACTAAGTCAGGCTGCAGGCCACCTGATAGGGGTCTGGTCTATTCCCACTCCTACATTACTAAAAACTAACTAGTTCAATTCGTAAGAATGTGAACTTATAATGAGGGGAAACTTGCTATCTCCGAGCAAATGTCGTGACTACATACCCAACGATCAAACACAAGAGCATTGGTTAAACTAAAACGACCCACAACCAGTCGATTCCAATGCTTGGTGGTCCAGAGTTAGCTTCTTAAATAGTCATTGTTTTAAGTATTACCTTGGCTCCTTTTTTTATTTTATTTTTTATAAGATCCAAATAATCAAATTATAAGATTTAAGAAATTCTTAACATTACTTAAAAGTAATAAATATGTAAACTTTTTTTTCTACATATTTCTTTGTTTATAAGAGGGTCATGAGAGAGAAATAGTAAAAAAATAAAATGAAAGAGAATGTATAGGAAAAATTATATTGAGAGAAAATATAATTAATTCGAGGTAATTGAAAATGGTAAAAATGTATTTAATGTTCTGACAACCATCTTATCAAAAGAACTTGACCAATTCAAAAAATTGAATATTATGAAAAGGATTGAGTTAGTATAAGAGCTAGTTGAAGGTTTTCCCCCCTCAAAATTAGACTGAGACTATTAATTATTTATAATAAATGTGTGATATTCTTTCTAAAATACCATATTCTTCATTGATGAAAAAAACATTTTAATATATGTAATTAATACGGATAGTTTAGGAAAAATTATATCTCGATCGTGCTTTATGTAACACTCAATAGAATTCTCACTTTCCCTGTTCTATCGTGCAAATCTTATCTATTTTAGCATCCGACCACTCTCCAATTTTGTTACAAACTCATTGCCAAATGAAAGGAACAAAGCTTTTCCGCTTTGAAAATTTCTGGTTCCATTCCGAAATGTCACCAAATTGTTCAACAGGAGTGGTCTAGAGACCTTCATGGTTCATGGGCCTATAAAAATAATATAAGCTTAAAATGTATTCGAAAGGCTTTTATATACAATGGAATAAATCATCTGTCGGCCGAATTTCTCATGACATTAATTAAATAGAGGAAGAGTTGCAATTTTGGCACAACAAAGAATCATTATCCATGGAAGAGGAACAACAGGTGCGTTTATTGGTATGATTGTGAGGAGATGCTCTGGAATCAGAAATCTAGGCACAATTGAACTCTTTATGGAGATAGAAATACCAAATACTTTCATGCTTATGCTAATGCAGGAGGATGAAAAATTTTATTTTTCGGATTAAAAACTCGGACGGGGAATGGATTGAGTCTCAAGATCTAATTCAAGAGGAGGCTACAAAATATTTTTCACAGATTTATGAAGATTCTAGAGATGCTGATATCACATTGCTGGAGCAAACTTTGAATACTATGAATTTGCCTAAGCTCACATATGCACATATTCTCAAATTAAATAGATATTTGTCTGTGGGTGAAATTGATGAGGCAGCGGTCTTTGAAATGAATGCTGACATGCTCTTGGACCAGATAGTTTTCATGACTTTTATCAGAAGTTTTGATCCTTCCTCAAAGCTGGTATTATTAGCGTGGTTTATCAAATATTTGGCCGCGGCTTTCTCCTTAAGGAACTTAATAGATAATTCATTGTCCTGATTTCAAATGTCAAAATCCTAATACATTTAAAGATTTTCGACCAATTAGTCTCTGCAATGTCCTTTACAAGTTAATTTCTAAAATCTTATGTAATTGGCTGAAGGAAGTCCTTGACAATCTCATCACGCCTAATCAAAATGCTTTCCTGAACGGCAGGCTTATTACTGATAACATTATTCTAGCTTCGGAGTGTATGGCTAAACTCCATAAGACTCGTAAGAGTAAGGATGGTTGGTGTGCAATTAAGTTAGATGTTGCAAGGGCCTATGATAAAGTTTCTTGGCATTTCTTATGTAAAATACTCGAGACTGTGCAGTTTCCGGCTTGGATGATTCAGCTTATCATGCAATGTATATCAATAGTTTCTTATCATGCAAATGTCCTTTCTTGTGTGATTCATCAATCGGAACACTTTCAATGGTGGACGGGTATTAAGGTATCTTGCAACACTGAGCCTATAAAACACTTGATGTATGCTGATGACACTTTACTCTTTTATCATGCCAAGGAGGAAGATTAACAAATATTTAAGGCTTTACTCAAGCAATATTCTTTGATCTCGGGGCAACAAATTAAATCCAACCTTGTATGTAGCCCATCTATTCCTTATCGTCTTAGGAAACATTTGTTTGAGATGCTGGGAATCATATTTCATTCTAGACTGGGTAAATATTTAGGCACTTATATTGATGATCGGAAATCGGAGAGGAGGAGATATGAGGAAGTATTGCAGAAAATTGATTGCCGACTAGCAGGTTGGAAAAGTCATCTTTTGTCTCAAGCTAGGCGGCTTGTCTTGTTAAAAAATTCCCTCACATCTTTATTCGTATACCCTTTGTCTTGTAAACAGTTTCCTCAGTTTCTATGTCATAAAATTGTATTGAAAATGGAAATTTCTTTTGGGGATGGACTACTAATTCAAAGAGAGCTCATCTTTTGAAATGGGAGGAATTATGTCTCCCAAAAAACAAAGGAGGTTTGCAACTCATGCACTTGGAGAGTTTTACTATGCTTTATTGGCAAAGCACATGTGGCGAATCATCTCTATCAACAGGACCTTACTTAGCAAAATCATGCTGGCAAAATATATTGATCCTGATCAAGAGTTTATCTTTAAACCAGCCTATAATAGTTCCCTGTTATGGAAACACATTATCAAAGCAGGATCCTTGATTTCTAACTACCTCTCCTGGCAGGTAGGTGATGACACGGGTATCCCTTTGAATAGTAGGCTTTGGTGGCCGTTGCAATAGTCAGGTTAAATTACCTTATCCTAATATGATGGTATCTGACCTTATACTGCGCTCACGAGGCACATGGAACTTCTGGCTCTAGTCGTCTCTCTATTCTAGGCAGGTGTCAATCAAATTGCTTCGTATCCTGTGGCGATAACTCCATCTTTTGATATCATCAAATGGACTGGTAATTTTTCGGGGAAGTATACTGTACGTGATGGTTATCGTTTGTTACAATCTCCACGAGGTCCTTCTAATCCTCTCAGAAATATGATTTGTGATCTCATTTGGATTGCTAAACTTTCACGAAGAATACATTGTTTCTCAGGAAGATTGTCAGAGTTATTTTTTCTACTTCTCATTTTCTAAAATCTCGACATCTTTCAGCTCTAGAGGTATTCTCCTTCTATACTTCCAATGACAAATATTTTGATCATTTATTTCTATATTGTCCTTTCTCTAGTGCATGTTGGTTTGGTAGAAATTTAGGTATTAAAATTGACTATATATAGTCCGCATAGGTCCTTATTGCAATGGTTCTTTTTAAGGTTAAAAGCGCTTCATGATGATCAGCCTCTTGACAGTTTTCATGTCTACTTACCTTTTCACATGTTAGAGTCCCTATGGTTCGCACTCAATAATACTTTTCATCCAGGGCAAATGTTTAATCCGCTACAGATCATTAGAATGGCATAAACAAAGGCGATCAGTTACGTCATGCACTCTAGAAACAATCTGGCACCTTGCAAGAAGTGAATCAAGAATACCAACATAGTCTAGCTGGTTCCATGTCCTCCCTTCATTTCATTTATCCCTAACTTGTCAAGATCCTAAAATATTTTTTCAAAATTACGTAGTATTTTTTCAATATCAGTCACTATTCTAAAGTATTTTTTTAGTACCAATCAAAATCTTGAAAAAAATATTTCAAGTTACTGACTGATACTAAAAAAATACTTTCGCGATGGTGAATGCTATTTTTCAATAAAAAAAAAGTGAATAGTGTGTATTTTGCACCAAATGTGCAGTTTGATAGAAAAGGACGGCAGCGGAGGATAAGGGGAAAAGGAGGAAAGCCGCGTTCGTTCTATATACAACAACAACGACAGTTTATCTCCTTCCCACATCACTATCCTCTCATGTGTAAACTTGTCAAGAAAAGCCATATTAAATTTTTCACTAAAAAGAGGACAGTGCCCTGGACAATATCCTACTTACTTAAGGATGTATGTACTATATATTAGGCTATTTTGTAAACGTTTACTTTACTTCGTAATGCATAGTTACTGTTTTTATCAACAAATATAAATAAATAAATAACAGTCACAGTCATATAAAAAGGACTACAATTTATTTAATATATATAAATTAGTTATCTGATTCTTCAGTCTAAAAAACGACTACTATTAACTATTATAGTTTTATATGTGTGTGTGTGTGTTAGATGTATTTTTTTGTTCAGGATTTGTTGGATCAGTTGTACTCTATGTATGATTTACGAGGCTAATGGAGATTGCGAGTATGAGGGTGAAGCTTCGACGACTATTCAAAGCGCTCCCTTGGCCATAGAGCAGGCGCAGAAGGAGGATGGCGAGCAAGTCTAGGATCGGGGTCGAGTTTCTGTATCTGGGTAGGTTTTCTGTCTTGCGTTTGTAAAAACATCTTAAAACTGTTTTACGTAAATAGCCCCCAGATTGATCTCGCAGTTCTGAAGGCCAAATAAGCAAAACAGTATTAAGTTTTACGTAATAAAGACTGATCACTTATCCATTTTATTTTGTTTAGTTATTTACCATATTTCCCTCACGTCTCCAATTACGTAAATCAATAGAGATCTTTGTCCAACAAGAAATGAAATCCATTAAGAACTGGCAGCCATCTGGCACTTGCATATATATTAGACGAAATTAAAGACAGCTCCAACTCAGCAATTAAATTAAAAATTATAAACATAATTTGATGATGAGGTGAATTAATGATCGGCCTTAAACATGTCGACACAGGTTTCCTTGGAGAGGCCTCTGTTCCAGAACTTGTGGTAATATTCACTGTAGGCGAAGTTCCGGTACAGCGCAGGATGGTGCGGGTCTATGAGGACGGGGGCTGGACCAATCACAGCGTCCGGTGATGGACAATAGAACGTTGGGATAGACATCCTCTCCTTCTCACAGTTCACCACTGCTCTATGCAACACACTCTTGTACCTGTTGTTGCTTATCACCTAAATCACACACCTAACCTTGCATCACATTTTTATTTATTTATTTTGCTTTTTCCCTGTAGATAACTTTGGACCAGATTAATCGTATGTAAAGAGTTTTACTTAACATTCAACTATTAAATATTCATATTGATTTTAACCCACCAGACAGAAGCCATCATCAAATGCGGCGTACCTATGCAGACCATATTTTATAGGCTTGGAACTTTAATAAATTAGGTTGTCATTATATATTTTTCTTTCGGTGTCAACATGTCCCAAAACAATGTGAAAAAGGTTCACCGAAAGGACAGAGGGGTGTCGGTCAAAGAATAAGAAAGTTAAATCCAAACACTACCACAAGCCAAATCGATTGTGTATATACATTCCCTCTGTGGTCATCTTGAAAGGAAAATCTAAAAAAAAATACTACTTAAATTTTAAAATGCCAAATTAAATGAGTTATTTTTTAATAAAATGAGTTATCAATTGCTTTAATGTTTTTGTTAATCTCATTACTGTTTTTGTCTTAGTTTATAAATCACTTAAAGAGACTAACGTGGTTAGCACAAGTGGTAAGTGAT
Source organism: Acacia pycnantha (assembly GCA_025563575.1). NCBI lineage: Eukaryota > Viridiplantae > Streptophyta > Magnoliopsida > Fabales > Fabaceae > Acacia > Acacia pycnantha. The sequence continues at coordinate 999,570 of JAMWYP010000118.1, forward strand.
TTGTATCGTTTAAGCAAGGTCTCGAGTTCAAGCCTTGTGAATGCAGAAAAATCCCGCTAGGAGACTCACCCACCATAGCCAGTTGCACGACTCGGGTCAGATCCAGATTAGTCAGAGTGAAGCTCTAGACACCAGATGGGCAACCAAAAAAAAATCACTTAAAGAGTAATTAATCTTACTTATTTGTCACTCTGAGGGCTAAAGTTGAACTTTTTTTAATGTGAGGTAAATTTATTGAGTTTAGAACTCTTTCTTATTTTTTTGTAAATGTGATCAAGGGTATAATACCTTTCAAAATTCAGAGCGCAAAGATTTTGAACAACGTTTTATTTTCAATAAGGTACTCGTAATTGAAAGTGGTTTATATTTCGTAGGCGTTTACTATGCCATAAAATAACAAGAAAACACACACAAAAATGAAAAATTGAAATGGCGAGTGGAGTCAGATACCTGAATTTGATCGCCGATGTTGACGGTGAAGGTGTTGGGAACTGGGTTAACGGCGAGCCACTTGCCGTCGTTGAGGACCTGTAATCCGGGGACGTCATCTTGCAGAAGAAGGGTGATGACGTTAGGGTCAGCATGGCCGGGCAGGCCATAGGTCAGCTCCGGCTCCGGACACGGCGGGTAATAGTTGATGGCCATGTGCTGCCCGTGCTGCCCTATCGCCTTGTTTATGTAATCCTTCTCTAACCCTAAGCTCTCTGATATGGCCTCCAGCAACCTCAGTGATAACTCTCTCATCTTTTTGCAGTACTCACCCCCATCTTCTCTGCTTCCCAAAAAAAAAAAAAAAAACTGATGAGATATTTGATACGCATGGGACCCAATTCCTTTTTCTAGGTCTTAACGTGCCTCGTTTCACATGCCCTAGAACCCCCCAGAAGATAAATAATTAACATTTCCTCTAATCCTTATTATAAGGCACTAACTACCATTTCTCGCAGATCAAGGAATTGAGGTTAAGTCATTAATAAGGTCTAAAAGTAATAAATGTTTCCAACTTTACCCCTACTTTAATGATGTAGGTTTAAATGAGTTAGTTAAAAATAAGGGCATAATGGAAAAATAGTAATAAATGAGTTAGTTAAAATAAGTTAGTGCCTTATAATAAGGAAAAAAAAATGTTGGTGGTTGGTGCCTTATAATAAGGACCTGAGGGAGTACTTAATATTGCGTTCGGTCTTAATTAGATTGAGAAAGTTGATTAATATGACATGTACTTTTTAAAATATCTTAATAATTTTCCTAATTCCCACATTTTCTTTCTTGTTTGATTATTGTAGAGGGAATGAAAAATATAAAAAATAATTAAAATGGGTGTTTTATGTTTACTATAAATAACTAATTTATTTAAATATTTTTGTAAATCAATTATATAATCCCTATAATATCTACCTCACCAAAATTAAGGAGCCACAATTAACTTATTAACTTTGTCTGAAAATAAAATATTTTTATTTTATCCATGTTTGAAAGCATGAAGAAATATTATATTAGAATTTAAGTAAGCACAGAAACCAAACAATCCAAACTAAAGAATTAAAGGATTAAGCAACCACATACAATGAATAACACACTTATACCATGAACCACATACAATGATAATTATGGCCATGTAAGCAAATCCGTAAAAGAACTTAAATTAGCCAAGTAAGTATATTACTTAGACCAGTCAGCGTCCAAAGACTGGCTCATTTAGTAGGTTATATTGATCCACCAAGCCATTGAAAGAATATAATAATCGAATTTCTTTTTTCCTTTTTTTTGGGGGTAGGTGAGGAATAGCAGGGAGAACTAAGCATATCTGGACCATCTAGATTTAAATTGGTTCGTCTAAATTTGTTTTTTTTAATAGTGATTTTTAAATTAAAAAAAAATCAGTTTTTGAAAAAATAATAGTTAGGAGATAATTTTTATTTTAGATTCTATACCCATTAAAATAAGTTTTTTTTAATATATAGACTTTTGAAAAAAAAAATCAAGTATGAACCATCTAAATCAAATCTGAATGGTTTAAATATGTTTAGCTCTTCTGATTAAGCAAAACGCTTAGTATGAAACCAGTTCCAAGTGAAACTGGGTAACTGACTTTAAGTAGGCCCCACACGCATTCATCTGTTTTCTCTTTTCTCTGGATTTATCTGAACCATAAAGGCTTATTTAATTTCACGTTTGACCATATACCTGAAACATGGAGGGTTGGTGGGCCATTCATGGATGTAGTCCTCAAGAGGATGACAGTGAAGCCTCAAGAAGTCTCTCCAGTTTGCAACTTTCTCCGTCTTCACGTTGAAACTGGTGGACAGCCTCATCGTCTTCGTCGGATCGTCGGAGTAACTCTTCATCCTCTCACTCTCCGGTAAACGGAAGAATTCCCTCGACACTTTCTCCATCTTCTGCACCACTTCCTCCGGAACTCCATGGTTCATAACCTTCCCCAAAACCACAAAAAATTCATTATTACTGACAGTTACTTGCATAAATTCTTCTGTTATACTTCATTCATTCTGTCCTTAATATAAAATATATTTATAGAATTGATCTTGATTCTATATTTATCAATTTTTTTTTAATTTACTCCTATTATGCCCCTCTACATAATTAAGAGTATTAAATGAGGGAAATATGGAAGCAAGCTATTTTAATAAATACATGTAATATTAACTAACTTTCTGAATCTAATCAAATTAGGTAAAGACATCTTATATTAAAGACTAAAGGAGTATCAAAGCACCCGCGCTCACGTCATGTGGAGTTTTTTTTTCTTGAATTATGTGTACCTGAAAGAAGCCGTATTTCCGGCAAGCATCACCAATCTTGTGGATGGTGAGAGAGCGGTTAGGGCCGTCCAGATCTCGAAGGTCGATGAGAGGAATGGAAGATCCGTCGGTGGATTGAACGTCTTGAAAATTTGGACGGTCGCCGAGGGGCCTGACGAAATTAGAGGGTACGTGGCTCACAGAGGATGCCAGGTCGGTTAAAAGCGTCGGCTTTGCTTCGGCGGCGGGGTTGGTGGTTGCGGAGGCCATTGCAGAGCACTCTGTTCAAAGGGAAGCTAGCTCTTGGTAATATGGCGAATGACGATGGTGAATGAAACGCTTCTAGGAGTATTAAATAAGCAGAGGCTCGTATTCTGTATTCATGATGCGTCACCCACTCAAGTATACGAAACGTAAGCACCATGGCGTAAAGAGTTATGGATGACCATGCCTTGTTAGGATTCAGAATATAAACAAAATAGGAATTTAATACCATTAAATATATTTAAATACAGAACGAACAGGCATAAATATTCGCAGTAAAAAACAAAATAAATTTATAGTAGGTTGGATTTTTCTAGTTAGTTTTTTTTTCCTATGGTAAATTTATCGTCTTATTCAAGCCAATCCTGTCAAAGACACAGTCGGACAGCAAATGTAATCACCTCTTTTAGCAAGAATTTGAACTTTGGCAAACCATGTTGCAAATAACTAACCACTTTCATTAGATCCAACCTCATTAATATCAATATACTCTTATGAGTCTCATGGCTTTACACGTTGAGTGGTCTAATTAATATGCTTATTTGCAGGGGTGGATCTAATATTAATTAATGTAAAATAGAAGTCCTTGTTGTATGCGAGACCCAAATAATTTATGTGACAGATAGCCAGCAATTTATTTCTCTCATTAACTTCTGTGTTGTACTCTGAAGAAGCCTATATTGATTATAAATTTCTGCTTTCGATCTCTAGAGAAGAAATTGTATTTTTCTGTACTTGACGACCACCCTACATTTGGAACTCTATATCGTGGTCCCTTATGAAGAGTCAGAGCTAGACGCCATGTGTTTTTTGAAGGGTAAATTTAATCCTGGTAGTAGGTAATGTAACATATCTTTGTAATACATTTTGGGTATGAAAATTAATATTCGCACATGACTCGTACTTAAGATGAGATTGTTAAAAGTTTAAACTTTGCGCCGTGGAAAGAAAAGTTTCACCTACACCTACTCCTCCCTTTTGTCATAATTATAAGACAAAAACTAATCTACGACTCTTTATATGATAGTCGATATCTTTAAATTTATAATAAAAATGCATTTTTTCATTTTTGTGTGCACTGAAATTACTACTTACAATCTCTAATATAATAGCTAGTTAAAGTTTGAATTTGGTCATAATTATAAGAACTCAATCCATTTTGTCCCCAATATTTGTCATTTTTCTAAGTTATATATCCCTGTTGATTCTACATATTACGGCCGGGAGTCCGCATTATAGGATAATTTCAATGCAAATGACTCAAGATGGTATTTTTTTTTTGAAAAACTAACACACATTTTTTTTTCTTTACAAATAACTCATTTTCTTTATGTGCCCAAATCAAATAAAGTAGATATTATATTTAGGATTAGAAATAGTAACAACCACGCTGAGTATTGTTCATGAATTAAAGGCAAGACAACAACTTGAAGTAATTAGTTAAATTTTCTCTACTCTGTTTAGTACATAATATAAGTCGATCACTTGCAACTAATTTATCAAAATAAAGAAGTAATAGTTAATTCATTAAACCTGTCTTAAATAAAAAAAGAAAGTCAACTTTACACATATTAAATAAGGTTTTAAGTTTATCACCAAAAAAATGTTTTGCGTCAAAGAAGAGAAAAATACAAGATACTAACTATTTGGGAAATGTTGACAAATAAGTATTAATTATTCTACAATTAACTAATAGTAATTGTAAACTAAGAAATTCTTCTAGGTAGTAGAAGCAACTTGTATATATATTGGAGACCACATATAATTTTAAGATTATGGTTTATAATAAGGATGAGAAGAAGGAGCACATTTTAAGCTTTTGGGACCTCCCCTCAAAGTCTAATACATATTCCTAATGTTTAATTTTTTTGTTGATATTACGTTTGAACTAAAGCCATGTATATATTTTTATATAAAAGATATAGATATTTATGGTTTTGTATACATGTATAGGTAGTATATATATGTAAATAATAGATCATATGAAAAGAATAAAAATAAATTAAGCTAATGAGGAAAAGGTCTTGATATTCTCAGTGGAAGCTAAGTGAAAAGAATCAAAAAATGACTAGCCTTGGAAATTCTCAACCATCAACCAGGAATTTCGATTGGCAATATATATCCAAGGGGCATATATTAATTATCCAAAGGGCATATATTCATTTAATTAATCTAATGGAATATATATACTTTCCATTAATAAAAATGATTATCCAAGGGGCATATATTCATTTCATTATTAATTAATAAGTTTTTACAATTTTAAATAATTAAAGTTTTTGAGTTTAATTTGCCACAAGAAAATAACAGGAGAATAATCTTGGAGGAAATATCAAGGCGACAAAGTGGGAAACACGAATTTTATACGAATGAGCTTTTGGTCCTATGCAAGATTTGACTGCCGATAGATGAAGCTGGGTGTCACAATTAATTATTAATGTCATAACAAGAGGCTGCGTATAAAAATTGAAAGGAAATTTGCAACATGGCTGAACTATTTTACAAGTTATATATGTGTGTGTGAGTCTACGTAAGACTGTTCTACTCATGCAAAGAACTGCTTAATTGAAAATGGCCTCTTATAGTGGCATGATAATTTTCCTGTAAATTCAATCTTACTTATAATTTCATATCGTTAAAATGTATCGCTCTAAATAAATTAAAAAAAAAAAAAAAGCCTACTTAACTAACTCATATTGTTACACATTAATTTCAGGTTGTTAGCATCAAAGATATACACTCCCCCAAATCCTTAATACTCCCTCCGGTCCTAATTATAAGAGCTAGTTGACTTTTTTGGAGAGATTAAGGAAGATAATTAAATTACTTTAGAGTATTTTTATTTTTATTTTTATTTTTTTCTTCAAACTAATTAGCTTAACCAATAAAGTAATATATAATCTAAGGATACACAACATATGAAATGATTAAGTAACTTATTTTTGCTTCATTAATCTCTCCAAAGAAAGTCAACTAGCTCTTATAATTAGGACCAGAGGTAGTATAAGAGATATTTGGGAAGTTAATATTGGTCATAAATATAAGACATATTTATCAATCTTTTTCTAATTTATCTTTATTGATACTCTCTTAACAGTAATCAAGAGAAAATGGAAGGAAAGAATTAAGAAATTGATGCTAGTTTTTAATAATATATAACCAACTTCACAAAATTTCTTAATCTAATCAAATTAACTAACTTCACTAAAATCCGGAGGGAGTATAAGACTATTGCAGGTAACTTTGATCTGTTTATATGCCATGAATTAAATAGTAACGACACAAGGTTTTACAGTATTATTTTTTGTTTAGTCATTAATTAGGAGAGAGTTTGTCCGAGCATATATATATTTGCCATGCGTTTTAAAAAAGCCAGTTATCCAAGACATGCGGGTGGGTTGTTTTAGGCTTTGTTTGAGAGTTCCATTTTGGAGGGAAATGAAAGGGAATGGAGGGTTTTGATAGTCCCTTCCATTGTTTGCAAGTTTTAAAAATAAGAGGGGAGGGAATCAGAGATTTTTACAAATCCCCCAAAACCTTCCTTCTTCTAAAAAACCACATAAATAATTTTTTTAATATAAAAATTACATAAATAATTTTTTTAGAAAATTTAAATTTATTTGTAAAGTATAATAATTATATTAATTATTAAAGAAAATGACAAAATGGTAAAAATAACTCATTAATCATTCATCTTCCTCCCTTACTATTTTTTTAACTCCCAAACAAGGGGAGGAAATATCCTCCATTTCCCTTCCATCCCTTTCCCTCCATTCTCTTTGCATTCCTTTCCTTCCCCTCCCTTCCAAACTCCCAAACAAAGTGATCTCATGTCAAACATAAGCAATAGATCGGTGCATGGAAGGCGACCAAATGGCGGTGTTCTAACTTCTAACTTATAATGTTGGATTCATAAGAATAATGCTGAGGTGCGTGAACGAAGGAGGATAATCCAGATGTTGACAAGGAATAGTCTCAGTCTCAGCCGGCTACTGTGGACCAACCCTTTTTACTATTGCAACTCAACTTTCCGAGTCATTATACCAACAACCAGTGGGAGCAAGTGGTAAGGGACTTGCTTTCCCACCACCACATCCTCGGTTCAAGGCGTGGAAATGGAGAAAATGGTGTTGGGAGTTCTTTCCCCCACGACCGTGGGCCTAACATGGGGCGAAATCCGGATTAATCAGAACTGAAGGTTCCGATGAACTGGGTGGGATAAAAATAAAAAAAAAAATAAAAAAAACTTCCCATTCTTCCATATTTACAAATTCCCAAATAATAAAGCACTACTTAACTGGAATGATCTTATAACTTAATGACATGATAATTTGCAGGTAAGTGGGAAGTCGTAAATTTAATCAGCAGGTAAGGAATGAATGACGTCATAAAGTGTGGGTCAGCAGCCCAGGCGATGACGTGTTTATCAGCCCGGGGTCCCTCTTTGCATGTGCTTGGCGATTCAAAGTTTATATAAGTTTATTTTAAAGGAATAAATGAGAGTGTTAAAATTTTATAGAAGCACTACAATTTTAATTATAAGGATTAAGAAGCAATTTTGTTTCGGAATTGTAAAAAATGGAGTAATTTTATTCTTACCTTTGTCCGAGTTAATTTTGACCATTAGTTAACCAAATATGCTTAGTTGGCAGTCCACATGTCACCCACATCATTTTTGTTAAGGTGTAAATTTGCGCCGAAAGTCCACATGTTATATACTTCATTTTTTTTCATAATTAGATTTAAAAATTTTTGAACAAATTTTCACCTTAACAAAAATGATGTAGATGTTACATGTAGACTGCCAATTCAGTATATTTGGCCGACTAACAATAAAAATTAACTGAGATAAAAGCTGTAATACCCAGATATTTATCTGGCATATTATAAATAAAAGTTGGATAATTCTGATAAGTGAAAATTCAATCTCCAGTCTTGTATAATTATAGCATATTTTCTAGGTAGAATTTCTACAAGAAATTAGGGAATTTAAGGGCCAAAGAGCCAAAATGACCAAAATGCCCCTGGAAAGGGTAATCAACTTAGGAAATTATGGGAAAAATACTAAAAGGCAGTAAAATGACCAAGTGCATTAGGAAAGTATATTATCCATAATTATGGTAATTTAATAAAATATGAACTTGGGAAAATTGTATAAGAGTGTTCAAAAAGTAGTAAAAAGACCAAAATACCCTTGTAATTATGGAATAATGTTAGAGGTATGAAAATACTAATGTAAATACATGAGTATGAAGATAATGAGACATTGTAATTAAGAAAATTATCAAGTTATGATAATTAAGTAATTAAGTAATATTGGGCTAATTACTTAAGCATAAGTGAAGGAAATTCACAAATAATTATATGAAACCCTAAAATTAGTGGTTTTTGTTTTAAAATTAGTAAAAATGTATTTACTAATTAATTGGAAATTTCTATGAAAAATCATTGAGTTTAGGTATTTTTAGGCCTAAATACAAGAATTGACCAATGGGAAAATTCTGTAAAAATAATTATTTAATTAATTAAATAATTAATTAAATAATTAATAATTAATAATTAAATAATAAAAAAAAACGAAATAAATAAAAAATGGGCAGAAAAAAAGAGAGAGGAAAAAAAAATGAAAAAGGAAATGAAAAATAATATGCAACTTGATATTAAAATAATATTATAATTAATTAAAGTTAAAAGTGTGAATAGTAATTTTAAAATTAGGAAACGGATCCTATCTAGAGATCTAGGAATAGGAATCCCAAGGTCAAGGTAAAATATTGATCGGTGAGTTTTTACCTTTAAGTGACCTCTTAGGAAGTTAATTCCGAGGTAGTTTGTGCTTTTTCCTAATAAAACAAAATAGGGAAAAATGCATATAGGCATAATTTTGGAAAAGAGGAAAATAAATTCTAACTCAACATTTAGGAATGGGTTTGAATTTGTTTAGACATATTTGGAATCAGTGAATTATTTCGAAGAGATTGATATCTCCGAAAACGAATTACACCGGACGCGTTCGGACACGTTTTCGAGGAAACTTCAACCGGACTGTTGGAGGCCTATATGGAACCAAAATTTAGGTTAACTTGGACATTTCTACTAAGTGAGAACATGTTTTCGAGTTGTAAATCCAGAATTTTGAGATTTCTCAGAAATCACGCGAATCGGGTACCGATCGGGAAAAACTAGTGGGCCAGGGCATAAAGTAACAATTTTGGAAATTCCCACCTTGTCCCTTCAAAACCCTATAAATACCCCCTCCTTCATAATTCTCACACCTTTTCTTCCTTCTCTTGGCCGAAATTTTTGGTTGAGAAAGAAGAGAAAGGAGCTACTGGGGAATTGTGCGTAAGCTCTCGTAGAATTGTCCGGAAAGTCTTCAACGGGTAAGTCTTTTAGTCTTTAGTTTTTAGTTTAGTAGTTAGTAGAATTGTTAGTTAGATTTAGGAAGTAGGTGACAAGATTCCTACAAATGTTTTAGAGCCTTGTTTGCGTTGAAAAAATATGCAGAGGTGTAAACATAGTAGGGATCGAGTCGCCGAAAAGTTGAAGTTTTATAGCTTCTTTTAAAAGTAAGGGTAGAATTTGTTAGAATAGCCTTTAAATTTCAAGTATGATTGGGTATCATATGGGAGGGCTATTTTAGTCATTATTTTCGAAAATCATAATGGCGTCGAAGTTCTGGCAAAATTTCGGGAAGAAAATTTGTCAGAGTAACGAAGTGCTGGCGAAATTCCGCCGATTAGGGGTAGAAGGGCAAAATGGTAATTTTTACCTAAAATGCCAGTTATAATGTCAAATTACTAATGGAAGTGACATTATTCTCATAGGATATCTGAAACGTTGATTTCTGCTGCCGTTACGCCGCGCCGACGTGCCGCCGTAGGATTCTTGCACGTTTCTCCAGTAGAAAGTACGTTTTCCGGTAGTACCTAACGTTGCCAACGAAGGTACGGACGCGTCTTGTAACACTAATCTTGTGCTTCTTAAATACTTATATGTCAATGATATGTTCGTAGACCGTTATACTGACGGTTATACGGGTTATAGTTTTGATAACACCGTTTTGTTTTCCTAGCGGCGAGGACACGACTAATTATCGTGGCACTGGTGAATAGTGCAGCTGTTGTTGTTATTTACCTTATGGGGCTTTACATATTGCTCGTGCTTATGTTTTGTCGGCATAATGATCATGCATCTCTAGTATGCTTATGATATACTGTTGTATTAGCTCTAGAAATATATGTTGTCTGTATACTGTATTGTTTGGGTATGAGGTTAACCGTTACCTGAGATTCAATACGTTGAATTGAATCTCAGCTGTAGCTTCAGGGTCTGGGGGACCACGGATCGTGGATCGAGGCAAGTACCCGGAGTAGGCATGCAGCTGAAGACCAGCTTTATCTCTATCGCTTTACGTATTTCCGCTTTCTGTTTCTATCTGTTGTTCCTTTCTAAAACCATAGGACTACTGTAATCTATACAATGTTACACAATGGTTGATGTTTTGGCTAAGAATCCAAATGCTCTTTCGCTCTATTGCTCCACTCTGATTGTTTGTTTGAAAAAAAAAAAAAAATTTCCGCATTTCAAACATGGGATGTTACATTTTATGGTATCAGAGCAATTTTTCTGGCAAGTGTTTAACTATGTTACCACGGACGAGTTTGGTGCCGAAGGCAAGGCTAGTCTACGTGGGTGTGCCATAAGTCACTTGCTAACCGGTGAGGCCCCATGGTAGACACTTACACGGCCATTACGTTCGGATAACGGAGTTAGGTTCTTAAGCCTTTTGACTTTGAGCACTTTTTGAAAATGAGTGCGATACGACCATTGGTGTAATGTGTAGAGATGGACGAGACGAAAACCCCGTCTTAGGATACTATCACAACCTCCTTATCAATCCAAATTTCTACGTTGAACAAGCCGGAGGAGCCAGAGCTCGAAGACCAACCCGAGCCGGGAAGCCCTGCCGGGTCAACCCATTCCTCAGTAGGGGACAATTTCGATTACCCTGAAATCCAAAACCTAGACGATGCGGAGGCCAACATTGATGATTACCGTTATATCCTGAATGACAATGCGGCGCTGACACAACAGTTAGAGTCGTATTATCAGCAGTCTGAGGACTACACCACCACTACCGAAGAGAAATACCTGATGTTCCTAAGCCTTGTCAAAACTCACCAAAACGTCTATGGCCGTTACTCAGCAGGGGACTGGATTAGATCCACCCTGTACTACTTCCCTCAAACCCAACGCCGGGCGGGAATTATCAATAAACTGTTAGGACGACGGGCCTATTCTCGAGCGTTCATATCTATCTACGCTACCGAAGTGCTTGGTTCGTCGGTACATGTAAAAGGAAAGCGTCGGTACAAGGAAGGCTGTGGATTGTAGGAACTAGGAAGTTTGGGTTGTATCTCCAAGTACTTTGGAATATTGTAAATACGTTTGAATAAGGAGATTGTACAAGAAGACTTGTATTAGGATTAGAACGACCAATATGTATAAACCTTATGAAATGAATATATGTGAATATATGTTTGGTGTGCAAATTGTTGTGCCATTTCTAATGTTTATATATTTTGTCATAATTATTTAAGGAAAAAGAATAAAACATGGCGATACTAAGAGGTGCCGGTGCACCAAGAGGCCGAGGCCGTGGTCGAGGCGAGGTAGAGAAGAGGCGAGACAGCCTCGGGATGAAAGAAACAATGAACCGAATCAACCCGGACGTGATGAAATTGAAGAAATGCGTAGAACTCTACAGAACAAAGAGTTCGATTGATGCTCTTCGGCAAGGCGAGAACCAACAAGACCGGGAGGCACAAAGACGGTTAGACGCACAACAACTTGAGGATGAACAAGAACATGAAGAAGATGACCACAATGATGATGAAGAAGAGTATGATGACAATGACAATGAAGAAGAACTGAAGGGTCCGAGAGATCCCAATCACCACCGAGTGCACGGACAAGAGAAAGGACTACTCGAAACCTGGGTAAACCGGTTACGCAAGTTGAAACCACCCGGTTTCCGAGGGAGGAGTGAGCTAGGCGAGGATTGGCTTCGAGTCTTGAGAAGATTTTGAAGTCATGGAATGCCCTGGAAATCGGATGGCCCAGTTAGCAATTTACAAGCTTGAGGGAGATGCTCACAGATGGTGGAAGAGCGTTTCCACAACTCTGCCCAGTCCTGTTACGTGGGAGATGTTCCTTGAGCAATTCAATGAACAGTATTTTCCTCCATCAACACAGGTAATTAAAGAAGTAGAATTCCTGCAGATCAAGCAAGGAGTTGAGGAGTCTTTCGACGACTACTTCGCCCGTTTACCAACTTTGTCGCGGTATTCATCATACCGAAAATCTACAAGAATGAGAGCTGGAAGGCTAACCGAGTAGTAACCGGGCTGAAATATGATATAAGGGCAAGGTTAGTGTCTCGGCAATTTCCGAAGATGGCCAAAGCGGTGGAATCTGCGAGGATGACAGAGCGCAACTTGAAGGAATTGCGCAAATCCCGAAGCCAGGACGGAAATAATGCAAGTCGCGGTGGTTCCAACCGCGGAGGTTCCTCACAGAAGAGGAAGGCACCTTGGAACAACAATCAGGGTGGAAACAAGAGACCCTACCAACCGGGGCAACAAAATTACCCCAGACAGCCGGGATCCCAGACGTGTCCTAAATGCAAGAAGTACCATCCAGGAGCCAACTGCGATGGGAAACAAGTCTGTTTCAAGTGTCAGAAGCCTGGACACATTAGCCGGGATTGCCCCGAGAAGACTGCAGAGGCGAGACCTCGGAACACCGGCCGAATCTTTGCATTGACAAACACAGAGGCCAAGAAGTCCCAGAGATGGTTCAAGGTACCATCTATCTCAATGGAAATCTACTTGAAGCATTGTATGACTCGGGTGCTAGTCACTCGTTTATTTCCTATGATTGTGCAAGTCGTTTAGGATTGCATGCCTGTAGATTGCCATTTGATCTTGTTGTATCTACACCGTTGGGTGTAAAGTCTTTAGCTTCTGATGCATGTATGAATTGCACTGCTAACGTGGATGGACGAGTTTCTAAAGTGGATCTTATCCGTCTACCTCTTCACGGCATCGACGTCATATTCGGTCTGAACTGGTTAACGGCCAACGGTGCGATGATCGATTGTGGCAAAAAGGAGATATCATTTGCCGGAGACAAGGTTGAAGTGAGCCTGAACTTTCTCTCCGCTACAGAAGCTGATCGGTGCGTGAAGCAAGGATGTCATGCTTTCATGGTATTCTTTTCTGTCAAAGCAGAAGCTGACCTTTCACTTCAGGACATTCTGTGGTGAATGATTTTCTGATGTATTTCCGGAGGATCTTACCGAGTTACCTCCTATCCGCGAAGTGGAGTTCAACATTGACTTGATGCCTGGCACAGATCAATATCAAAGCGCCGTATCGTATGGCTCCTAACGAGATGCGGGAGTTGAAGAAGCGGTTGGAAGAGCTTTTGAAGAAGGGGTTCATTCGACCTAGCGTTTCACCGTGGGGAGCCCGGTGCTTTTGTAAAGAAGAAAGATGGAAGTTTCCGACTCTGCATCGACTACCGCGAACTCAACAAGGTGATTTGTTAAAAACAAGTACCCACTTCCCGGATTGATGATCTTTTGGATCGGTTATGCAGTTCCACAGTCTTTTCAAAGATTGATTTGCGTTCGGGATACCATCGATTGCGAGTTAAGGATGGCGATGTTCCCAAGACGGCTTTTCGAACCGAGATATGGGCATTATGAATTCCTTGTGATGCCCTTCGGATTAACAAATGCACCTGCGGTATTCATGGATTACATGAACCGTATCTTCCGACAACACCTAGACCAATTTGTGGTGGTGTTCATCGACGACATCTTGATATATTCTAAGAGCAAAGAAGAGCACGAAGAACATCTGCGAAAGGTGTTAGGCATACTCGTGGAGAAGCAACTTTATGCTAAGGCGAGCAAATGCGAATTTTGGCCGCCGGAAGTGAAATTTCTGGGCCATGTTATATCTAGCGGCGGAGTTGCGGTTGATCCTAGCAAAGTGGAAGCAGATTACGGACCGGAAACGGCCAGAGACTCGTGACGAGATCCGTAGTTTTCTTGGTCTCGGGGATACTACCGCAGATTTATACGGGATTTCTCGTCTTGCCCTACCATTGACAAAGCTTACGAGGAAGAATCAACCCTTTATATGGGGAGATGATTGTGAGGAGAGCTTTGAGTCCGAGGAGAGGTTGACTACAAGACCGTATTGATTATCCCCGATCCAGATGAGACCTATGTTGTCTACAAGTGATGCCGGTGGGCAAGGATTGGGATGTGTCCTAATGCGGCAGGCGGGGTGGTGGCCTATGCCTCTCGTCGGTGAAACCTCACGAGTTAAACTATCCTACACACGATCTAGAGTGGCGGCTATCGTGTTCGCTTTGAAGATATGGAGGCATTACATGCGGTGTAACCGTAGAAGTGTATTGTGACCACAAGAGTCGAAATACTTGTTCGATCAACGAGAACTCAACATGAGACAACGTCGTTGGATGGAGCGATTAAAGATTACACCACGGAGATCAAGTATCATCCGGGTAAAGCAAACGTTGTTCTTGATGCTCTTAGTAGGAAGACGGTGCGGTATCATACATGATGATACAAGAGCGTAAACTTTGGAAGATTTCGTGGATCCGAATCTATCCAACCAAATCTGCATGGGTCCGCATGCACACTGCGATGCCTATCTTGCTACACTTCTTGCGAGTCAAGGGAGTATGATCGAGAGATGAAGTGGAGAAAGCTCAGAAGCAAGATGATTGGGCAAAAGAGATACGTGAGAAGATCACTCGAGGTGAGACCCAAGACTATGACCTATCACTTAGTGGTTTGGTCAGGTATAAGCAGCGAATCTACATACCGCCAGTTGATGAATTGAAGCGGTCAATAATGGATGAGGCTCATAAGAGTAAGTACACTCTACATCCAGGCATGGTCAAGATGTACCAGAGTATGAAATCCGAACTTTGGTGGCCGGAATGAAGAAAGACGTAGCGATTACGTGGCCAAGTGCTTGACTGTCGAAAGTAAAGATTGAACACCGTCGACCCCTGGTCTTTTGCAAGGACTAGAGTGTAGGAATGGAAATGGGAGAACATAACCATGGATTTTGTGGTAGGTCTGCCCAAAATCAGAAATCATGATACAATTTGGGTAGTTGTTGACAGATTAACCAAGTCGGCACACTTTATTCCCATCGGATCCACTATTCTCAGGAACGATTCATGAGATTTATATCAAAGAGATAGTGAGATTACATGGTGTTCCTAAGAGCATTGTCTCTGATCGTGATACACGATTTAAATCCCGTTTCTGGCAAGCATTACATGAAGGTATGGGACTAAGCTAAGGTTCGGTTCGGGCTGCGAGCATGTGCCCTGGATTTCAAAGGAAGTTGGGATCAACATCTTTCGCTAGCTGAGTTTGCATATAACAACAGTTATCATGCTAGTATACAAATGGCCCCGTTCGAGGCATTGTATGGGCGGAAGTGTCAATCACCATTGTGTTGGACAGATTCGTCCGAAAAGCAGTTACTTGGGCCGGATATGCTTGAGCAGACCTCTGAGCAGATCGCGTTGATCAAGAAGAGACTCCTAGCAGCACATAGTAGACAGAAGAGCTATGCTGATAAAAGGAGGAGACCTTTGACGTTCTATGTCGGCGACCATGTATTTCTAAAGTTATCTCCGGTAACTGGTGTCGGCAGGACGCTCAAGAGGAAGAAACTCAGTCCACGGTACGTTGGACCATTCGAAATTTTGGCTAAGCGTGGAGAAGTAGCTTATCAGTTAGCTTTACCCCCGAACCTGAGTAATCTCCACGACGTTTTTCACGTGTCACAATTGAAGAAATACCAACCTGACCACGATCATGTCATCGAGTACGAGGATGTTGAAGTACGGCATGATAATACCTTCATCGTTGAGCCAGAACAGATCATTGATCATAAGGAGAAGCGGCTCAGAAATAAGACTATTCTGATAGTGAAGGTGGTCTGGAAGGGTTTAACACCCGAAGAGGCAACATGGGAAACTGAGAGTGACATGAAGGAGAAGTACCCAGAGTTTATGGAATAATGTTAGAGGTATGAAAATACTAATGTAAATACATGAGTATGAAGATAATGAGACATTGTAATTAAGAAAATTATCAAGTTATGATAATTAAGTAATTAAGTAATATTGGGCTAATTACTTAAGCATAAGTGAAGGAAATTCACAAATAATTATATGAAACCCTAAAATTAGTGGTTTTTGTTTTAAAATTAGTAAAAATGTATTTACTAATTAATTGGAAATTTCTATGAAAAATCATTGAGTTTAGGTATTTTTAGGCCTAAATACAAGAATTGACCAATGGGAAAATTCTGTAAAAATAATTATTTAATTAATTAAATAATTAATTAAATAATTAATAATTAATAATTAAATAATAAAAAAACGAAATAAATAAAAAATGGGCAGAAAAAAAAAGAGAGAGGAAAAAAAATGAAAAAGGAAATGAAAAATAATATGCAACTTGATATTAAAATAATATTATAATTAATTAAAGTTAAAAAGTGTGAATAGTAATTTTAAAATTAGGAAACGGATCCTATCTAGAGATCTAGGAATAGGAATCCCAAGGTAAAGGTAAAATATTGATCAGTGAGTTTTTACCTTTAAGTGACCTCTTCCGGAAGTTAATTTAGAGGCCGTTTGTGCTTTTTCCTAATAAAACAAAATAGGGAAAAATGCATATAGGCATAATTTTGGAAAAGAGGAAAATAAATTCTAACTCAACATTTAGGAATGGGTTTGAATTTGTTTAGACATATTTGGAATCAGTGAATTATTTCGAAGAGATTGATATCTCCGAAAACGAATTCCGACACCGGACACGTTTTTCGAGGAAACTTCAACTGGATTTGTTGGAGGCCTATATGGAACCAAAATTTAGGTTAACTTGGACATTTCTACTAAGTGAGAACATGTTTTCAGAGTTGTAAATCCAGAATTTTGAGATTTCTCCGAAATCACGCGAATCGGAGTACCGATCGGGAAAACTAGTGGGAGGGCATAAAGTAACAATTTTGGAAATTCCCACCTTGTCCCTTCAAAACCCTATAAATACCCCCTCCTTCATAATTCTCACACCTTTTCTTCCTTCTCTTGGCGAAATTTTTGGTTGAGAAAGAAGAGAAAGGAGCTCTGGGGAATTGTGCAATAAGCCTCCGTAGAATTGTCCGGAAAGTCTTCAACGGGTAAGTCTTTTAGTCTTTAGTTTTTAGTTTAGTAGTTAGTAGAATTGTTAGTTAGATTTAGGAAGTAGGTGACAAGATTCCTACAAATGTTTTGGAGCCTTGTTTGCGTTGAAAAAATATGCAGAGGTGTAAACATAGTAGGGATCGAGTCGCTGAAAAGTTGAAGTTTTCGCAGTTCTTTTAAAAGTAAGGGTAGAATTTGTTAGAATAGCCTTTAAATTTCAAGTATGATTGGGTATCATATGGGAGGGCTATTTTAGTCATTATTTTCGAAAATCATAATGGCGTCGAAGTTCTGCAAAATTTCGGGAAGAAAATTTGTCGTGTAGTAATCTTGGCGAAATTCCGCCGATTAGGGGTAGAAGGGCAAAATGGTAATTTTTACCTAAAATGCCGTTATAATGTCAAATCCGGTAGTACCTAACGTTGCCAACGAAGGTACGGACGCGTACTGTAACACTAATCTTGCACATCTTAAATACTTATATGTCAATGATATGTTCGTAGACCGTTTTACAGACAGTTATACGGGTTATAGTTTTGATAACACCGTTTTGTTTTCCTAGCGCTGAGGACACGACTAATTATCGTGGCACTGGTGAATAGTGCAGGCGTTGAATTGAATCTCAGCTGTAGCTTCAGGGTCAGGAGGACCACGGATCGTGGATCGAGGCAAGTACCCGGAGTAGGCGTGCAGCTGAAGACCAGCTTTATCTCTATCGCTTTACGTATTTCCGCTTTCTGTTTCTATCTGTTGTTCCTTTCTAAAACCATAGGACTACTGTAATCTATACAATGTTACACAATGGTTGATGTTTTGGCTAAGAATCCAAATGCTCTTTCGCTCTATTGCTTCACTCTGATTGTTTGTTTGAAAAAAAAAAAAATTTCCGCATTTCAAACATGGGATGTTACAAAAGCTAGGCAAAATTGCCCCTCGAAAAACTTTCGAGAAAAAATTACCCTTCGACGAAAACTTTCGGAAAAAAAAAATGCCCCTTAACCCTAATTACAATAAATTCTCGGTAGAGAGAAGAAAAATGTGAAAAATTCTCATTCATAATTAAAGGCAACATTGGAATTTTTTTTATTAATTTTATTGAGTTAATTAACTCTCTTTTCTACGTGAGAAATAGATCATTCATTGTTATAAATAGAACGAGAATAATACAAATCAAAAGCTGTTGTGATAGGATTCTATATTTTATATTAACTAATATGTTTCAATCAATTGGAAATGTGACAGGTAAAAAGAAGGGAAAATTAAAATAAATGACCTAGAAGAAAAGATATTTATGGAGAAGGTCCATAAAAATTGTAATTATTTAGAAGAAATAAATATAAAAATATAAAATTAAAATTACTAAAATGCCCCTAACAAAATCTTCTACATTTCCTCTTACATTCTCTTTCACATTGTATTTTTAAAACTAATTCTAAATTCTAAATTTCATTAAATTAGACAATAGTTTTTCCAAATTTCATTTTTTTAAATATATATCTATGGAAAAAAAATTACGCATTCTTCAATTTGTTAAAATTATAACTTTTTAAAATCATCAAAAAATGTAATTAAAAGTGGAATAATATAATTTTATAAAATTCAAGGTCTTTTATAATTTATCATATATGCTAAACCAAGAAAATTTGTAAATCATTATTTTTGTTTTAGAGGCGATGTGTATGGGTTAAAAAATTCATGTAATGTTAATAATACATATATAATTAACTATTATATCCTAAAAAATATGAAATCTGTTTAGTTTTTATTATTATAAAAAGGGCTTAGTTGATACCAATGTTGATAATATAAATCAGGCAACTTGATTATATAAATTGGTGAAAAATAAAAATTTAAAAAATATGAGTTTAACAGTTGTTAATTAAATAATATATTGAAAATTTATTTTAAAAAAAAGATATGATCTTATAATGATGGATAATTTTAGTATTAATTATAGTTATTTTTTAATTATGAATATAAGATGTTTGATTAGGGGCAATTTAGTAATTTTGAATTTATATTATGATGTTCGGTCCTTCTAAGTAATTACAATTTTTATGATCCTTTATAATAAATATTATTTTCTCTAGTTCCTTTGTTTTAATTTTCCCTAAAAAGAATCAATTGGAAATCTCAATATGTATAAATTAAAATAAGTACTTTACATGTACAAATACGTTCACTCATATATACACACACACACAAATTCCTCCTTTGACTTTTGCATCCTCCTTTGACATTTGCCTCCTTTATATATATGAATGAATAGTCAGAAGTTGGCCGGGGCATTGGGATGGTAATAAAATAATGAACTTAATTGGGGAAGACGACTTCAATTACAATTTCAATTCCCATAACCCCCGTGATGGTTGACAAAGCTCTTCGTCGCCCGCAGAATTTGAAGATCCAATTTCAATATGTTACGTTTTACTAATTCGTTTGCTTGCTTGCTAGCTAGCTACTTCAAATTTAATTAATACGTAACCCCTTTCATGATTTATTTTTTTATATGGTTATTTAATTGGATCATATTCAAACATTTTCATATTTAATCGAGGATATCTCTCAAAGACATTTTATATCAATACGAATTTAAACTCAAGAACTCGTATTTAGACTGTTAAAGTCTCTTTCACTAGTACCTGATTCTGTCACTTTTATTATCATGTCTCGCCACTTAGACCATCACTCAATGTCTCAATCTTCTTTTGGCTCTGTTCACATAACTCAAAATTACTTCCTCTGAACTTTATATAAGTCATCCTCTAAAAATTTTATAGTTTAGAACATGTGTTACTTAACAAGACTTTTGTGGAGTATTGATTACTTTATTTTGAATATATCATTTTTGTTAATTTAATTCTAATAAGAAGATAAATATATATGTTTTTTAAATTTACGATATTTAATAAAAATAGAAATAAAAAACAAATCATTTTCTAAACCACTTCAATGATATATATATATGACATGTACTCCGTACTATATTTGTATAAGACATATTTGGGAAGTTGATTTTAGTCATAAACCACTTCAATGATGCTTTCTCAACAATAATCAAATAGGAGAGTGATGGAGAGAATTAAAAAAGATGAATAGGGTATTTTAGAAAATACAAGTCATTTTAACTAATTTAATAATTAACTTTATTATTCTAATTAAATTAGATAAATATGTCTTACATTAATGATTCGAAGAGTTCACACTGCCGCTTCAAAAGCAACTTTTATATAAATGATTACCCTCTTTTATTTTAGGTGATCTGCCAAGAGACAAGAGCATTCTTTTTTGTATACGGCAAACTCTCTAATTCATTTTTTCACAATATAGTCACACAATTCCAAGATTCCATAAAATAATGTTAGATCCTAAGTTCATGTAAAGCCATTACAATTCAGCCCACAGAAAATCGTAACCCATGCCATTAGAATTAGGTAGAAAATAGTAAGATGTGCATAATTCAAGGATACACTTTAGCATTTCTTATTAATAACTTCATCATGTTCAACCACTTAAAGTTAAGCAAAAGATAGTTGTCCGTAACATCAAAACTTATAATTAATTATAATTACTCTCTTTCTTGTTTGAGATAAATTATTCAACGAAATTATATTTCAAATTCAAGAGGTGGTTGTGTGATTTGTGTTGCAGGCCAGCCACTTAGCTTGCCTGTTTTCAATCGTTGAATGTGTGATAGGATTATGATATTTTTCTTCATCCTTTAATTTAATTTGCAAGGTACGTAAGACTAGGAGACATATATCTTGGCGAATTGGTACCTACCTATTTTTTATTTGAGAAAGTGTTTCCCATCTGAGACCTAGAATGCAAAAGGTTTTTGCCTTTCCTAACAAGTGCGCGTCCCAAATTTAAATTTGTGTTTTCTTTCTTACGGAGATGAGGCTGCTTACCACATCAATCAACAACTTGTTGGGAACTAGTTTCAGTGTTTATCGCTATATATGATGAGCACAAAAAGCTATTCACTATGGTGAAATCGGCACAGTTCAAATAAAATTCAACGGTCTAGATTTAAGATTTTTAACAAATAAATAGCTCTTAGTAGTCATCACAGTGATGAGCACTAAAACTGGTTCCTAACTTGTTGGTGACATACCTACCTCTTTATTTAGGCATGTGTCCAAAATTATTATTCACGCGTTCCATAATTAATTATTCATGCTTGTTAAAATTATAATTCTGAGATATTTTTATAGTGACAAAAGAAAAAACAGAGTTATTATTTGAAAAAAATGAGAATTTTGGGGGAGTATACCCAGCTGTGGAAACTGTATTTGTACTCTTTTTTACATATAACACGTATTTTGATTTCAAATTAGGCTACTCTCTCTTCCCCAGTCACGAACTAATTCTATTAAGAAAATAATCATACAATATACTCCCTCCGATTTTTAATATAGGACTTATTTAGAAATTTGATCTTAATCTTAAATATAAGACCTATATTACATATTTTTTAATCTTTTTCTAATTTACCATTATATATAGAAGTTCTCTCAACAATAATCAAGAAAGAGAGGGAATAATGAAATTAAGGAAGATGACTAGATTGTTTTAGAGAATACATGTAATATTAAATACTAAGAGGATACATGTAATATTAAATACTAACCTAACTAACTTCTTTAATATAATCAAATTAAGTAAATATATCTTATATTAAAGACAAGATGAAGTATAATTATATTTATACTCTATTTTAAATGGGGGAAGAGTATGAATACTGAGGGAACACAAAAAAGGATTAATGAAAACGGATCTACCCAAATGGTCCAACGTATCGAAGAATGGTTGCATGTTTGATATGTTGTTGGCTCCTTTGACCATCACCGCCGGTTTAAAAGTCAGACACCCCATGTTGATTCCCACGACATCGATCGTACACCACGTGTCTAATTACTATATGACCCATTCTCTGCCTTATAATAACAATATCGCGTCCATCTTACGTACGTACGTGCGTGGCATTCATCTCTTATGCTATGTCGCTGTTGTAGTATTTCACTTACACCTTCTACGTGACTCATCACTCCCGTACACTTCACTAATGGTCTTGTATGTTAGTGACATAAAGCTTACCTATTCAAATTTCTTGTAACTTCATATATATCGTCAGCACATACGTCTCTAATTGAATAAGTAACATCAATCCATATAGGCTCAATATATAACGGGATCGCACATGCTTTAATTCTCTTCCATGATTATGGACATGATCTTTCCTTAGCTTTATCGCCAAGCTTTCAGTTTCTGGTTTTTTTTAGATGTTCTTTCAATACCCTAAGGGACACAATGGCGGAACCACACTTGTGCATGATGTGTCTGTACAGACATAAATTTTGAGTTTTTTTTTTAGGCCGCAGGTCTGATTGAGTCTATACTTTTCTTTTGTCGATTTCTGGCCGGAATCCATTCCGGTGTTCAACAAATGGACGGTCTAAAAGCTCAGAAACAACCTAGTGAATAGAAAAAGACGAAGAAGAGGCTGAGATCGGACAGAAAAGAAAAATCAAAGGAGACAAAACATAAAAAGAAGCAAGCAACCCAATAATAGTAATAAGATGATATCAAATCTGAGCTCCCATAAGAAAGACACAAAAGCAATAGCCAAAAAGAAACTAACAGCGAAAAAATTTCTTGAAGCAGGACACATGAAAGAAAAATGATAAGAACATTTTCTGAGGCTAGAGCACTTCAGATGAGAGAAGATACACCGGAAAATAGAGGTGGAGCCGTGGAGAGATTGTGATTGAAAGAAGCTAGTAGGAAGGAGAAGAAAAGGCTTTGCTAGCTGTCAAAACGTGTTGAGCTGAGGTTGTTGAGCTCAGGAATTTTTTTGTCTTTTCGTTTTCCAAAGCTTCCCATTTACCAAATGTTCTCCTAAAACTCTGCCCCCATCACGTGAATTCAGTACTTTTACTAAATAGTTTGTTATTTTCCCTTTAAAAATAATAAAGCAGAATTTAAAAAAGAATATACTTTTTCGGTTTTTCGAACATTTTTTAGCAAAATAGATGACACATAAGTATATTATTGATAAACTCATCATTAAATAAGATTATTTAAAATTATTTATTTATTTTTAGGTTTCCTCTCCTCGGTTCCTCCGCTCTGGCGCTCTGCTCTGCCATCTGCTTCAGTCTCCATCCTCTTTCCGTCTCTCACAGCTCGCGTAGGCACGGCTCCATCTTCTTCTCATCTTCCTCTCTGCCTCTCTCGGCGAGTTGCCGGCTTCTTCGTCCTTAGAAACCTCAGACCCCAACCTCACCCTAAATGGCTGAAATTTGAATCCCTGAGGATCACAACGATTACGTCCTCAGTTTTCTTTTCTTTTCTTATTTATATTATTTTGTTTTTTAATGCATTTAAAAATTTTCTTAAAAAAAATTCGGGGGCATTGCCCTCGAACCCCGAATCCCCCCACTAATTGTGCAGACACAAACAAAAAATCCTAACTTCACCACTGTGACCCACATCCTGGCCTTAGTGTCAATAGCTACATATATTGATGGCTTTCTCCTCATCACTTCTGGCACATTGGATGCTCGTGGCCATCTTATTTCTTTGCAATTTCATTCATGGGGAAAAGTCATGGTTGGTGTGAAGCATCGGAACGTGTTTTGATCATGTATCCTTTTATCTAAGATGTTTGTAGTACTACAAAATATAGATTTTATTTCACCAAAAGACGTCAGTTTTTCAAAAAGGGAAGTAAAAATTAAAGGCGGTGGCATTTTTGCAATTCTGTGGAGGAATTTTGAACTATTAGGCGTCCCTTTAGTAAAAACATATGTCAAAAGTCTACTTTTGATGTCCTAATTTATAAAAGGATGCAAAAATTGGACTTTTGCACTACTTTTAGCATCTCTTTTAAAATTGGGACGCAAAAAGTGATGTTTAGCCTTCCCAAAATTAAAATTAAGACGCCTAAAAAGCGGCACCCACTTTGAAATTTATTGTGTCTTGTCTCTCATTTCACAACCTTGTACGCCCTTCTTCATTCTTCAAATTCCTAACGCTGGCTCTCTCTCTCTCCCCCATGGTTGGCCTCATCGGTGTCCTGCGCTATCTTGGTTGACTGTGGTTTTTGATATGCTTTATTTCCTAGATCTACCTTCATCTATGGTGCAGAAGGAGGGAGAAGTGGCCAATAATGGTACTAGAGACATTGACGGTGTGGAACACGTTGAAGGAGGCGAGAACGCGTTCGGAACTGACGACGATGACGCAAAAGTAGGCTTTCCTCAAATCCGATGACGATGATGCATAGCGCTGCGTTGAAGGAGACAAGAACGCGTTTGGAAGGCTGGTGAAAGAGGCGAACGTGGCGGTGCTGAACTCATCTTAGTACACTCTCATATCTCCTTTTTCTTCTACTCCCTATTTTGATTTGCGACGGCGAAGGACGATCTCTGACACTTTGGTTTCGTTCACTTCAATTTGGTTATTTATTTTCTGGATTTGGGTTTGATTTTTGTTTTTGGTTTTTCTTTGCTTGATTTGGTCTTCGGTTTCTTGCTTATGATTATTTTAGTTCTTATAATCATCTTCCTCCATGGTTACCATCAATTTCTATGATGGTTGCCAGAAATTTCTATGGCTACTGGAAGGCGACGGCGCTTGAGCTGTTTCCTAATCTAAGATTTTTTTCTAAAAAAGAAAAAAACTTACGGCGTCCCTATTAAATAGGGACGTCATAAGTCTTTTACAGGTCTCTTATTTAACATCCCAAAATTTAGAATTTGAGAATTTAAAATGTGTTATGGGATTAATTATGGAAAATTTAGCCTTAATGAATTTTAAGATTTATATTTGGAATTAAAGGCATATTTTCTCACAAAATTAAGGATAAATAGTTGGGAATAATTTTTGGCCCAAATATTTTGGAGATAATATTTTATGGCCTAAAGAAATTATTGGAGAAAGAGAATCCTTACATAGAATTAAGGATTGATTTTGATTTCCTAACTATTGTTTATAATTTAATTAAAAAAAGGAGAATGTAGGAATTAGTGGTATTATGTGTGTTGGACTATTCATGCAAACCAATCTCCTCTCTTTTTCAATATCTATTTCACATAGCAAGATAAAGCCCAAGCAATACACATATCCAAGCCCAATGATACACTTTTCATTTTTTAGTTGGCCCATACACTCATTTAAAACACACACATGCATAATCCTTTCTTTCCAATACTTTTAATTACATTATCGAGCGGGTTTATTCGAAGCTATCAGCATGGAAAGCTAATTGCCTATATACTGCTGGTTGTATTACTCTTGCTAAATATGTATTGAGTACTGTCCCTCTGTAGCCGATGCAGGTCTCTAGAATTCCTAGGAGTGTTTGCCTAGAGGTGGAGCGTTTACAGAGGAATTTCATTTGGGGCCATGATGAGTCCCACAAAAAATTTCACCCTGTAGGTTGGGACATTATTACAAGACCTAAAGAATTTGATGGTCTAAGATTCAGGAGACTTTCTTCTTTCAACCAAGCCTGTGGGGCGAAACTTGCTTGGAAGTTATTGGTTGTAAATGACGGTTTATGGGCTGATATTCTTTGGAAGCGCTATATGATGAGAGATGATGAATCCCTTATGGCATATCACTCAGGGGATTCTAGGTTGTGGCATTTCATTTCATCCCAGAGTGAGCTTATTGACTTGGGTACTAAATGGCATGTAAGGAATGGGCAATCTGTGAGCTTTTTTAATGATCATTGGTTGATTAACGGACGAGGACTCAAAGATCTATGTACGAGGCCCTTATCTATTGATGAGGAACATTCCCGAGTTGTGGATTGGGTTCGGGGAAGTTCCTAGGATTTCACAAGACTTGCCGGCTGTGTGGTTCCTGAGGTCATTCAAAGAATGGAATCTTCTTCGCTACCTAGAGCGGATTCTGGTCATGATGTTATGGTATGGGGAGCTTCTAGTGATGGTACTTTCTCCGTTAAAAGTGCCTATTTTCTTCTTGAAACAAACCCTCATCACATCAGATTTAGTTTACATAAGGCAATTTGGAAGTGGCAAGGAGCAGAAAGAATAAAGGTTTTTATGTAGATGATCGCCTTAGGCAAGCTTCCTACCAATGAGTGGAGAAGCGGTTGATCTCGAGGGTCGGCATTGTGTGATTTTTGTAGGAATGGTGTCGAAGATATTTTACATATTCTTTGGGATTGTCATTATGCGAAACAGATGTGGTTAACTCTTTTGTCTCCAAGGTATGTGACTTCCTTCTTTTCAGCTAGACTTAGAGATTGGTTAGCTATGAACCTTAAAGGTAAACTTGGAAGAGGAGTGGGGGGCTTCTTGGCAGATTATTTTTGGAGTTGCTATTTGGAAATTATGGGGTTAGAGGAATTCATCCATCTTTGAGTCAAATTTTGTGAAACCAACCGGGCCGATGGCTATTGTTCTCCACATCTGGAGGAAGTTTTCTCTTTCACCTGAATTGGATTTGGATGTTCATAGTATTGACCTAGCTATAGGTGGGCAATTGTTGTGGGAAAAGCCTCCTGTGGAGTAGGTTAAGTTAAATGTTGATGGAGCGGCGAGCTAAGCTTAAGGACGTCCTTGGTGGGTTGTGGGGAATTTTGTGAGGTTGCCAAGGTGAATGGCTCGCGGGATTCACCAAGAGGATTGGGATTTGCAATGCAAATACTGCTGAAGAGTGGGCTGTTTTGGAGGGTCTCAAGCTTGTATGGGACTTGGGATTCAAGAAGATAGTGTTGGAATTTGACGCTAAGGATCTTGTTCTTAAACTGTTAAACAAGTATTTTCTCTCTGGAAGTTTGGTTGTTTTTCAGATAGAAGAAATGATGAATAGAGAGTGGTCAATATCTCTTTATCATAACCCTTGAGAATGCAATAGGGTGGTAGATGCGCTAGCGAAGTCGGGTCTATCTAATTCTAGTATTTTGGGTGATTGTCCCCTATTTCTTAGGACTTGGGTAGACCAAGAGTGTTTGGGATTAATTTCCCCTATATATTAATTTATGTGCTTGTTTCTGGCCTTAGTAGCTTCTTCTATATTTAAAAAAAAAAACTCATTTCTTTCCCGTTAAACAAATCCGGCCAAACACATATATACACTCTCCAATTGCATGACAGCCACATACCTTCATTCTTCTATTTCCCTCTCCCTTATTCAGCCACGTAAACACACTCTCATTCTCTCTCAACCATAAAACTCACGCCCTACACACACACTATCTCTCATTCTTTCATTTCCTCAACCGGACACAAACACCCTCCTCCCTCACTTGTTTCATTTCTCCATTCAACCAACAACAAAGCCGGATAAACACACCTTTCTCCCTCTCTTAATCGGCCGTACACCTGGACCAAACAGAGAGAGAGACTGAGATCTGAATTGAGAGATGAGAAATCGAAAGCAAGCCGAGAGAGAGAAAGAGATCATCCATTGTCACATGCAAGAACGTTTTTGAGCTTTGGTGAGTCTTCTAACTAGGTTATTCCCATCTTGTTTTCTGAAGATTAAAGAAATTTTGAGAAGCTTGTGATCTCCATATCTCATATTTTTAGACAGGAAGCTCATGTCAACGTTTTTTAGGCATGCATGTCAATTTCCAATCAGTTTTGGTCTGGTTCTGATCTCATTTGGCTCTATAATTAAGTTTTTGAGCTGTGCATGTCTGTTATAGGTTCATTGGGTCTAATTTCAGAAAGCATAGAGTCAAGATTTGTGGTTGCATGTCATGTTTTTCACCTTTGTTCTTGAGTCTGAAAACAGAGCATGTTGTGCATGTCGTTTTTGTGGGATAAGGTCCAGTTAAGCTATGAAATTTTGGCAGATAATAGTTCACTCCCTAAGCTTTAAAACGAGGGGTAGATTACCTTAAACAGAGGTCTATAGCTTGAGATATGATTTTTGGAAGTCAGGTCATGAATCTAGAAAAAATCTGGACTTTGCTACTGACTCTTTAAGTTTCATGTAAGGAAAAACCTGAGTAAACAACATCTTCTGACCTTAATATGTTTTGGCATGTAGCCAACATGCTAAGCTTTAATTTGATAGCTAATATGTTGAATTTAGATAAGTATAGAAGGAGTTATGAATTTTTGAAAATGAGTCACAGTTCTGGAGTGGTTTCTGGACAGTGATCACGTTTCTATGAACTGGGAATGATAGGCATCTAATAAAATGCTGAAATCAATTTTCCTAGAAACTTGACTTAATAAGGAGTTCATACATTTTTGAACCACTTAATTTGGACGCTTAGAACTCTAGATATAGATTTTTGAAGTTGAGCACTGAAATTTGTGAATTTATATGTGAAATCTAGAACTGTCATTTTGAAGAAAGGTTTTTATTGAGTAAATGACATTTCTTATCTATGAAATTTGGACATTGAGTAGTAGACCTAAACAAGTCATAAGTCATGTTGATTGGAGGTCTAAAACTTAAATTATGATTTTTCAAAGTTTGGTTAGAGAATCTGGAAAAATCTGATTTCAGAAACAAGCAATGTCTGATTTTCAAAAATCTGGGAATGTCTCAGCCATAAGTTATCTCGCAGCCATAAGTTATCTCGGTGATTATTAATATGTGAAAATAGACTTATCAAGCTTTAAGTAGAAACTGAAACCACTCCATTTGGAGTTGTATAGCTCAAGATACGAGTTTTCCAAGTTCCCGGAGAAATTAAAGGCTTGATTTCTGATAAGTTCGAGAATAATCACATAAGTAGATAATTATGGTTAATCTTTAAAGTGATAATAAGGAAATTAAGGGGTAAAAGTTGTAAGGCTAATACAACTTTGGTAAACATTTATTTTCATTGGTTCTAAAGTTATGGATATGTCCTTAGGGCCATAAGGAGAAGGAAGGAACTTCAAGCAACTTCAAAGGTTGGTGAAAGAGGAACTCGAGTAAGAACAACAGTCCTTAAAGGTAGTGGGCTTACTTTACTTGCATGTATTTGATATTATTGCTTATATGTATATGTATGATTACTATGCTTGCCTGTTATGTTTAGCATACTTGAATGATTGAAGCTCTGTTTATAATTATGCTATGGCCATGAGTATGATGCATGAAGCATTGAGCATGCAAAAATGTCATTATGTTAACATGAGCTTGTATAAGGCAAGTATATCATGCATTAGCATTTATCTTGCATGCATTGTTCGGTATTGTCTGCTACTGGAATTCCTCAGAATCTCACCTTCCACTACCAACCAATAGGTAGGTAAGCACAGGAGAGAAGTGTTGCACAAGGCTCAAGAAGAGAGCGTTGCTTTAAGACGGTCCAGTAGAAGGATAGTTGAAGAACCGAGGGACAACAGTGTTTAATGTTGATTTTAATTTGCACTGTCTATAATGAATGTAAACATATGTAAAGGGGTATAAACCCTGGGAATACCCTGTTATGTAATCAAAAGTTTAAGTTTATATCAGTATATTGAACTATTTCTGATTTTACCACATAACTGCGTAAATATATAGTTAAGAATGTCGGCACCCCTGAGCGGATGTGACATCTTATGGCATCCCAATATGAGAGGACGTTGTATCCTGACTTTACTACGCCCCTGGCATAGGCGTCCCCATATTTTCAGATGTTAAAAGGCCTAAAAAACATACGTTAAAAATGTTATTTGTAGTAGTGTCAGGGTTTTAATTCAACAGTTAGATGGAGTGGTTGTAGTAATAGTGTACAAATCCATCATGTTTAATCTTGTGTACTTTCTTTTAAATTGGTGTCTAGTATGTGAGGTCGTTATGTGTTGTATTTTATCATGGTCTTTTTTCTATTATACTAACGTTTTATTAATATATTTGATAATTTTAAAAAAAAAAGTATAATCAATTCCCCTACTAAAAAAATTGGGTTGAAAAAGAGGTATTATCTTTCTTCTTTAATAGAAGAGTTAGATAATTAATTTGTGACTATTAAGAAAATTAATCAAGTTAATTATTTATATTAAATGTCTGCTGGTTTCCTCAAATACCTTCATGTTTTAAATCAATTCTATAATATATTCTTTAATCATGTGTATTGGAGTTAATAAGATGGATATTTTAGGGAAAAAAGAATTAAAATATAAGGTATATTATTATACTATATTTAGACCAAAATAAGCTTTTTTATTTAGTTCTTATATTTATGAAATGAGAGAGCATGCAGAAATAAATATACTACTTATTGCGTTAACTTTAAACCAGCCTATAATAGTTACGCAATTGAACAATATACTAATATAATACTTACATATATTAGGTTCTTATGGTGCTAGGTTGTTGGATGCCTCTTGTTACGCAAGACAGTTCCTTTCATGCAATATTTATGAGTAAGTTCTTTCTTTATTGTTATTATACAATTAAATTTTTTGTACCATGAGATACAGCCATCAGATTGACCTATTATCTAATGAACCTTAACAGACAAGGCCTTTTTCAGAAAATCTAACCAAGGAGGCAGTGCAAAAGATTGATGTGAGGAGATTGTTACATGAGTGTTTCTGGGTTTTGGGCACCAAAACGTGTCTTAACCAGAGTGGGTATGCATTGGGTATTCTACAATGGGAAAGAATTAGGTGTGAATTAGAAGCATAGTGGTCAAGGGTTCAAATCCTCCTAATGTTGTTGTAGTAGTATTAAAAAGAATTAGAAGCCATACCTCATGAATAGGGTGTGATAAGGCATGCTGGATCTAAGAGTGGGCTGGAGATTCCTTGCATCTTGAATAGTTACTGTGCTATCTTTTTACCTCTGATTCCTGTGAAAGCAATTATACTTTTCAATTCTTTAGTCCATCTCATTAATGTTGTGCGAGGCAGGAGGAGGTTTAGCTCAGTGACTCTCATGAGTACTGTTTTGGTTTTTATAATGATTTTTTAATGATTATTGCATATATTTAGGTCAATTTGTTGGCCTAAGTATTCTCTGCCCCTACTTATTTTATATCCTTTAGAAAATAATTGTACAAGCTATATATTTGACACAGAATAGTAAATTCTGTATATAATTAAGCTAACTGAAACTTAATATGTTCATTAGCGTTATTTGCATTACATTATATATGATGTTTCCCATCTAGTTTTAGTTCTACATTATATGACAAATTTCACTCGAACTATGAAAATAATATACTTTAGTTCAATGGAAACAGAAACAAATGTGGATTAATTTGAGCACAGCTTTTCATTATTCTAAGAAAATGGTGAAGAAAAGCCATCAATATGCTCTACATTGGTGAAGATTTGATAATGGAAGGAAGATGCTCTACATTGGTAAGGAAAGAAGAATCTGTATGTTGGATGTTGTATGTTGGTGGAATGTTGGATGTTGAATCTGTATGTTGGATGTTTGATGTTGTATTTGATTTCATTTTTTATGTTGTTGTAGGATCTGTTATGTTGTTGTAAAGTAGGCCTGTTTTTTGCCTGTTTAAGGTAGACCTGTGTTCGGCCTGTTTACAGGAGGCCTGTTTTCGCCTGTAAACAGGAAGCCTGTTTTCGACCTGTTTTCGTTGGGGCCTATGGCCTGTCAGCCTAAGTACAAGATTTTTAAAAATACAGGCCTCTTAACAAGCCACAGGCAAGGCTCGGGCTTGTTACAGCCTGTTAAGGGTCAGGTCTGGCCTGGCCTGTTTCCACCCCTAGCCCCAGCTGACCTTCTAAAATCTTCTAAAATTTGTTAAACTATATGTATTTATTATATAATATTTTATTTTAGCCACTAATTTGGTCCTAACTAATCTCTTATCAAGGCCCCAGTTGGCTTTCTAAATTTTTTTTAAAATATATGTATTCATTATATAATATTTTATTATAACTAATAATTTGTTAATATAAAATTATAATGAAATTAATTTTCTTTAATGGCTATTACCCTCTGGTTAAAGACATCTGATTTCACTAAATATCCATCCAATGAAAAGGAGTCATCATTGAATTGTATTTTCACTTCTTCCCCCAAGGCTTCCAGTCACGTCATGTCCTTCTTCAGTCTTTGATTAAATTTCAGATTTTGAATCACCTTCTTCTCTCTTTATTCTATCTCTCTCTCTCTCTCTGATTTTCTCTCAATGGCCTGTTTGGAGTCACCTTTATCAATTTAAAAGAGCGTTGTCTACATTTTAGATATGCATTTTTTCTTTAATTATATTTAAATGATTTTATTAAATTTCATTATATATATAATTATTATATGTTTATGATATTTTTAGGACAATGTTTAGTTCATTACTCATTGAACTGTGAAAGGAAAGTAAAATTATTGTTTGAGATACCTACTCAAAAGATTAGTATCATCTTATATCTTGTTTTGATTTATAATTGTCGGTTATTATTTATTTGTATTTTCAATGTTACGTCATACCATCAATATGTTTATTTTTTGGGCCGGGCTAAAAGAAATTTCCTATTCCGCCACTGAATTAGGTTATCCTAATATGAGGGTATCTGACCTTATACTGCGCTCACGAGGCACATGGAACTTCTGGCTCTTGTCGTCTCTCTATTCCAGGCAGGTGGTCAATCAAATTGCTTCGTAACCTGAGGAGACAACTCCATCTTTAATTTTGATATCATCAAATGGACTGATAATTTTTCGGGGGAGTATCCTGTACGTAATGTTTATCGTTTGTTACAATCTCCATGAGGTCCTTCTAATCCTCTCATAAATATGATTTGTGATCTCATTTGGACTGCTAAACTTTCACCAAGAATACCAATTGTTTCCTGGAAGATTGTCAGAGGTATTTTATATACTTCTCATTTTCTAAAAACTCGACATCTTTCAGCTCTAGAGATATGCTCCTTCTGTACTTCCAATGACGAATCTTTGGATCATTTATTTCTGTATTGTTCTTTCTCTCGTGCATGTTGGTTTGGGAGTAATGTAGGTATTACAATTGACTATAGTCCCCATAGGTCCTTATTGCAATGGTTCTTTTTATGGTTAAAAGCGCTTCATGATGATCAGCCTCTTGACAGTTTTCATGTCTACTTACCTTTTCACATGTTAAGAGTCGCTATGGTTTACGCACAATAATACTCGTCGTGCAGGGCAAAAGTTTACTCTGCTACAGATCATTAGAATGACATAAACAAAGGCGATCAGTTACGTCATGCACTCTAGAAACAATCTGGCACCTTGCAAGAAGTGAAACAAGAATACCAACATAGTCTGGTTCCATGTCCTCCAAGTCCTTCCTTCATTTCATCTATCTCTAACTCTTATATTAATTAATCAGAGTCGCAAAAAGACTACTATTAACTATTATATTTTTTATTTTATATGTATGTATGTTAGATGTATTTTTTTTTCAGAATTTGTTGGATCAGATGTACTCTTTGTATGATTCACGAATCACGATGGCAAAGGGGATGGAGAGTATGAGGGTGAAGCTTCGACGACTATTCAAAGCCCTCCCTTGGCCATCGGGTTTCTGTTTTCTGTCTTTAAAAACATCTTAAAACTGTTTTGTGTTTTCTGTTTTAAAACAAGTGATGTTATTGTTTTAAAAACAGTTTTAAAAAGTCAAATCAAACCCAGAAGTAATTTTGTCTGTTGGAGAAAAAGAAGTATTAACAGCAGAAATAACTTTTTAAGAAATTTTTTTAAAGTGCCGTATAAAATTATTTTACCAAATAAAAATTACTGGTCTCTCATCGCGCATTTATATAACATCGTATATTAATAAAACAATCTGTTTTACTCTATTTCAGAGCGACCGTAAATGAAAATAGCCCCCAGATTGATGCCCCCAAATAATCAAAGCAGCATTGAGTTTTACGTAATAAAGACTGAAGACTTATCCATTTTCTTTTGTTTAGTTATTTATCATATTGCTCTCACGTCTCTAATTGCGTAAATCAATAGACATCTTTGTCCAGCAAGAAATGAAATCCATTAAGAACTGGCAGCCATCTGGGCTCTGGCACATGCAAATATATTAGACGAAATTAAAGACAGCTCCAAATCAGCAATTAAATTAAAAATTATAAATATAATTTGAAGATGATGAGGTGAATTAATGATCAGTCTTAAACATGTCGACACAAGTTTCCTTGGAGAGGCCTCTGTTCCAGAACTTGTGGTAATATTCACTGTAGGCGAAGTTCCGGTACAGCGCAGGACGGTGCGGGTCCATGAGGTCGGGAGCTGGACCAATCACAGCGTCCGGTGATGGACAATAGAACGTTGGGATAGACATCCTCTCCTTCTCACAGTTCACCACTGCTCTATGCAACACACTCTTGTACCTGTCGTTGCTTATCACCTAAATCACACACCAAACCTTGTATCACATTTTTATTTATTTATTTTGCTTTTTGCCTATAGATAACTTTGGACCAGATTAATCGTACGTAAACAGTTTCAATTAACATTCAACCATTAAATATTCATATTAATTTTAATATTTTATAGGCTTGGAACTTTAATAAATTAGGTTGTAATTATATATTTTCTTTCGGTGTGAACACTTCCCAAAACAGTGTGAAAAACGTTCACCGAAAGGACAGAGGGGTGTCTGTCAAAGAATAAGAAAGTTAGATCTAAACACTACCACAAGCCAAATTGATCGTGTATATACATTCCCTGTGGTCCAAAATATTAAAGTCATCTAGAAGAATTATGAAAAAATCCTAAGAAAATAGCACTTGAATTTCAAAATGTCAAATAAATGATTTCTTAATAAAATAAATTGTCAATTATTTTACTTTTCTTATTAATGTCATTACTGCTTTTATCAACAGGATTTTGAAATTTAAATGGTATTTTCTGTCATTCTTCCAAGAATTATCTAGTTCATAAATCACATAGAGAGTAATTAATTTTATTTATTTGTCACAATTATCTAGTTCATAAATCACTTAAAGAGTAATTAATCTTATTAATTTGTCACTCTGAGGGCTAAAGTTGAAATTTTTTTAAAATGTGAGATAAATTTATTGAGTTTAATACTCCTTCATATTTTCTTTAAAATGTGATCAAGGGTATAATACATTTCGAAATTCAGACCGCAAAGATTTTGAACTTTGCTTTATTTTCAACAAGGTACTCGTAATTGATGAAAGTGGTTTATATTTTCAAAAGTGTTAAGAACGTTTCACACGCATCTTTATTTCTTATTACCATAAAAATAAAAAGAATGCCTTCAATCCTAGGCGTTTCCTATGTCATAAAATAACAAGAAAACAAACAAAAATTGAAATTTCGAGTGGAGTCAGATACCTGAATTTGATCGCCGATGTTGACGATGAAAGTGTTGGGAACAGGGGTAACGGCGAGCCACTTGCCGTCGTTGAGGACCTGTAATCCGGGGACGTCGTCTTGCAGAAGAAGGGTGATGACGTTAGGGTCAGCATGGCCGGGCAGGCCATAGGTCAGCTCCGGCTCCGGACACGGCGGGTAATAGTTGATGGCCATGTGCTGCCCGTGCTGCCCTAACGCCTTGTTTATGTAATCCTTCTCCAACCCTAAGCTCTCTGATATGGCCTCCATCAACCTCAGTGATAACTCTCTCATCTTTTTGCAGTACTCACCCCCATCTTCTCTGCTTCCAACAAAACAAAACAACTTTGATGAGATATTTGATACGCATGGGACCCAATTCCTTTTTCTAGGTCTTAACGTGCCTCGTTTCACATGCCCCTAGAACCCCCAAGAAGACAAATAATTAATATTGCTTTTCAGTCTTAATTTAAGATATATTTATCTGATTTAATTAGATTGATGAAGTTGATTAAGTTACTAAATATAACATAACATATACTTTCAAAAATATTGTTAAGAGAGTATTAATAAAAATAAATTAGAAATAAATGAAAAATATGAAAAACAAATCTTATGTTTATACCCAAGATCAACTCTTTATATATATATTTTATAAGAGTATCAAGGATCGGAGGGAGTATTTTAGGTGATTTTGCTTTTTTGACCAAAAATACTTTAGGTAAGCACAAAAACCGGAAACCGGTTTTTCGTTGAGTGCTTTATTTAATAGGAAGAGTTAAGCATATTTGAACAATCTAAATTTAAATTGCTTCACTACAAAAAAAAAAAAAAACTCAGATTATCCATGGAATTACCGGCAAAAAAAATTTTGTCGGAAATTACCATGGGTAATTAAAATTTCCGTTACAAAAAACACCGTCACAAAATTAATTAAAATTTACCGATTGTGTTTTTTGCGATGGAAATTTTCCATCGGCAATTTTAATTACCTACGGAATTCTGTGGGTAATTATACTTACCCACAGAATTCCGTGGGTAATTTCTGACAGAATTTTTCCTATCGGTAATTCTATGGATAATTCGAGGCTTTTTGTAGTGCTTGGTTCATATTTGATTTTTTTTAAATAGTGGTTTTTTAAATAAAAATTAGTTTTTAAGAAAAATAATAGTTAGGAGATAATTTTTATTTTAGACTCCATTAAAATAATTTTTTTAAAAAAATATAGACTTTAAAAAAAAAAAATATGACCCATCTAAATCAAATTTAAACGATTCAAATATGTTTAGCTCTCCTGACCAAGTAAAGTGCTCAATGTGAAACCAGTTCCGAGTGCAATTGAGTCACTGACTTTTAAGCTGGTCCCACATACATTCATCTGTTTTCTCTATTCTCTGGAGTTATCTGAACATCTATACCTGAAACATGGAGGGTTGGTGGGCCATTCTTGGATGTAGTCCTCAAGAGGATGACAGTGAAGCCTCAAGAAATCTCTCCAGTTTGCAATTTTCTCCGTCTTCAAGTTGAAACTGGTGGACAGCCTCGTCGTCTTCGTCGGATCGTCGGAGTAACTCTTCATCCTCTCACTCTCCGGTAAACGGAAGAATTCCCTCGATACTTTCACCATCTTCTGTACCACTTCCTCCGGAACTCCATGGTTCGTAACCTTCCCCAAAACCACAAAAAAATTCGTTATTCCTGACAGTTACTTTCATAAATTCTTCTGTCAAGCTGGAGAGAAAATGATGGAAATAAATGTCATATTAACAAACTTAATTAATTTCCTTAATCTAATCAAACTAGGTAAGTATGTCTTATATTAAGATCAAAGCACTCATGCCGCTCACGTCATGTGGAGTTTGTACCTGAAAGAAGCCGTATTTCCGGCAAGCGTCACCAATCTTGCAGATGGTGGGAGAGCGGTTAGGGCCGTCCAGATCTTGAAGGTCGATGAAAGGAATGGAAGATCCGTCGGTGGATTGAACGTCTTGAAGATTTGGACGGTCGCTGAGGGGCCTGACGAAATTAGAGGGTACGTGGCTCACAGAGGATGCCAGGTCGGTTAAAAGGGTCGGCTTTGTGGCAGCGGTTGCGGAGGCCATAGTAGAGCACTCTGTTCAAAGGGAAGCTAGCTCTTGGTAATATATATGGCGAAGGACGATGGTGAATGAAACGCTTCTATAAAT
Source organism: Acacia pycnantha (assembly GCA_025563575.1). Taxonomy (NCBI): domain Eukaryota; kingdom Viridiplantae; phylum Streptophyta; class Magnoliopsida; order Fabales; family Fabaceae; genus Acacia; species Acacia pycnantha. The sequence goes on from JAMWYP010000118.1 coordinate 1,037,330, forward strand.
AAGCAGAGGATCGTATTGCGTCACCCACTCAAGTATTTACGTAAGCACCATGACGTAAAGAGTGATGACCTTGCCTTGTGATGATTCAGAATATAAACAAAATAGGACAGTCTACTTCAATACCATTAAACACATTTAAATACAGAACCAATAGGCATAAATATTTAAAATACTCATATTTAAAATTGTTAGTAATAATACCGCGAGGATTTGCCCGATTTGTTGCAAGCCATCATATTTTGTGATTCCTACGAGGCATATTACAAGTAATGGCGATTTCTTATCCGAAAACTTCCCACCGTACCCTATATCCTAGCTATGCTTTTATGCTGAATTTTATACACATTTTTATTTTTTATGTAAATGTTTTATTGATTTAATTTAAACAATTTTAACTTTAAGATACCTAGCTTCAACACCACATACTTGTAATAGTATTGTCTGATTCCATATTCTATAGCATTCCAATATATATAATTATATACATATATATAGAGTAATATGCATGTGAGAGTCACATGCAGATGTACTCATAATAATAATAATTATTATATATAGAGAGAGGGAAAGAGTATTATGTATGTGAGAGTTCGCACACAAATGTAATTCAACCATCTTTTAAAGGAATTTTCCCAATGGAATAAGCCGTATTTAAATACAGAGAATATGTATATAAATTATTAAAAATAAAATTATTTTGTAGTGTAGAACATAGATGTCTAGCCTCAATGGACTAGGTAATCAATATTGGATCGATGACTCTCTCCAAGATATCTATAAGCAGATACCAAAGAGAGGGTGATTACTCTTGCGTGTCTATAAGGAAGACTCCCAAGAATGATCGGTGAATCATTGAGCTACACATGTATGGTGTTTGGCCAAAGGGGATGGGGTGTGTGGTCAGTGTGACTGAATAGTAAATAGTGTGAATAGAGAATGTGTACCTTTTAGGTTAACTTCTTATTTATAGGAATTACCTTTAGGGTTGGACCTTGAGCTTTGTGCGCTTCCTGACCTATGTTCAGCCACTTAACCTGCACATTCCATGATTATAGTCTTAACTATAGGCAAACTAGTGTTTTATCTGATTATGGAGAGATTCTGGTACAAGTTGCCCTTGTTGGACCGCACATCCAATGGGCCTCTTGTATGAGTCCATACCAAAAATAAATTTAAATATAAAGAAAAATGCATCACTCACCCTTTAATGAAATATGATATGTGATACTAACATATATACAGTATATATATTATGCATTTTCATAACAAAACTTTTTCTTGTAAAATTATTTATTCAAAGTATATTCTGCTATCAATTAAAACCTTAAATGAACCCCTATAACACCACCAAAGAAAAAAGGTTGAATTAACCTTTAAGCCGGTCACAAATGATTCGTAAAATACAAGTCCTCGTTGTATGCGAGACCCACATAATTTATGTGACAGATAGCCAGCAATATAATTTATTTCTTTCATTAACTTCTGTGTTGTACTCTGAAGCCTATATTGATTATAAATTTCTGCTTTCGATCTCTAGAGAATAAATTGTATTTTTCTGTACTTGACAACCACCCTAGATTTGGAACTATATATCGTGGTCCCTTATGAAAAATCAGAGACGCCATGTGTTTTTTGAAGGGTAAATTTAATCCTGGCAGTAGGTAATGTAACATATCTTTGTAATACATTTTGGGTATGAAAATTAATATTCGCACATGACTCGTACTTAAGATGAGATTGTTAAAAGTTTAAACTTGAGCTGTGGAAAGAAAAGTTTCACCTACTAATATAGAGTCTTTTTGGATGTAGCTTTTGGAAAATGATTTTCACCATTTACGAGGTAAAAATGATTTTTGAAGAATAGTTTTTGGGATTTACGAAGTAAAAATGATTTTTTGAAAAATAGCTCTTGGAGAATAGTTTTTGGATAAAAATGATAATGTTTGGATAACTTCAAAACCTAGGTTTTGACAAAAGTTTGCCAAACACCCCATTAATTGTCCAGAAGCTATTCTGCATCAAAACATAGGTTTTGGCAAAAGTTTGCCAAACACCCCTATTCCAAGCATCAAAACCTAGATTTTGTTATAAGCTTATCAAACACCCTTCCAGAAGTTATTCTGCATCAAAACCTAAGTTTTGAATCCAAAACTTAGGTTTTGTAAAGAGCTATTTTTTCAGCTTTTTCTCTCTCCTCTGTCATCATGAAGTATTTTTTCAGTACCAGTAGTATCCTAAGTATTTTTTTAGTACCCTGAAATAAAAGAGGAGTATTTGGCAAACTTGTGACAAAACTTAGGTTTTGGAAACCTCCAACACAGGCACTTAACAAAGACTAATTCTACGACTCTTTATATTGAGTATTGTTCATGAATTAAAGAAGTAATTAATTAAATTTGCTCTTCTCTATTTAGTACGTAATATAAGTGGATCACTTGCAACTAATTTATCAAATAAAGAAGTAATAGTTAATTCATTAATCCTGTCTTAAATTAAAAAAGTCAACTTTAGGCATATCAAATAAGGTTTTAAGTTTATCACCAAAAAAAATGTTGAGTCAAAGAAGAGAAAAATACAAGATACTAACTATTTGGGAAATATTGACAAATAAGTATTAATTATTCTATAATTAACTAATATTAATTGTAAACTAAGAAATTATTCTAGCTAGGAGAAGCAACTTATATATATATTGGACACCACATATAATTTTAAAATTGCCGTTTATAATAAGGATGGGAAGAAGGAGCATATTTTAAGGTTTTGGGACCTCCCCCCAAAGTCAAATAGATCTTCCTAATGCTTAATTTTTTTGTTGATATTACTTTTGAACTAAAGCCATGTATATATTTCTGTATAAAAGATGTAGATATTTGTGGTGTTGTATACAGTATACATGTATAGGTAGTATATATATGTAAATAATAGATAATATTAAAAGAATAAAAATAAATTAAGCTAATGAGGAAGAGGTCTTGATATTCTCAGTGGAAGCTAAGTGAAAAGAATCAAAATGACTAGCCTTGGAAATTCTCAACCATCAACCAGGAATTTCTTGTTGAATTTCGATCGATTGGCAATATATATATATATATATATATCCAAGGGGCATATATTCATTTAATTAATCTAATGGAATATATATACTTTCCATTAATAAAAATGATTATCCAAGGGGCATATATTCATCATTGCATTATTAATTAATCTAATGAAAATTGTAAATTCAGGAAAAATTAAATAAGCTTTTACAATTTGAAATAAGTAAAGTTTTTTAGTTTAATTTGCCACAATAAAATAAGAGGGGAATAATCTTGGAGGAAATATCATGGCGACAAAGTGGGAAACACGAATTTTGTACGAATGACCTTTTGGTACTATGCAAGATATGACTGCCGATGAAGTCGGGTATAAATAGGGTTAAGGTGTAAAAATATATATGTATTTTTGTCAAAATCACGTCTAACACTAAGTATTTTTTTTATGTGTAAAAGTGACCACGTGGTTACAAATTAGGTGCAAAAATACCATTTGAATGTTAAGTTTGACTTTTTTTTGCTGACTAGAGATAACATGATTTTCAATGTGTAAAAATGGATGATGATGTGGCCTTTGAGGTGCAAAAATAAACATGTGGTTTGACTAAAATAGCGTCCAATACCAAGTGTTTTTTTTAAGGTGACAAAAATATCGTTTGACCGTTAGTTTGACTTTTTTTACTGATTAAACAATGGCGTGGCTTTCAAAGAAACTATGTGAAAAAAAAACATGCCGACTAGTTGCAAGTCTGAGTTGGAAAGAATTAATATCACCATCTCTATCCCTCTATTCGCTGATGTAACAACATTGTACTTGAAAATCAGAACATGTTCAATGCCGACATATCCTCCCGCCAAAAATCGGAGACCTTGCCCAAACTAACGTTCTCAATGCCATTGTCTCCTCAAATCCATTAAAATTGAACTGTCGCGGCATCGACTAGAGTGAGTACACATCAAATGACGACACGTACCCGTCGTTGCCTCAGAAATAGCCCTGTGAAACTCATACAACTAAAGTGGCGTGTGGATAAAAATATATCCGCATTGGACGAGTTCTAATTTTCAGGTACAATGTTGTTATAGGAGTGAACAGAAGGATAGGGATGGTGATTAATTCTTTCAAACTCAGACTTGCGACCAGTCGACATGTTTTTTTCCACACAGTTGCTTTGAAAATTGTGTCATTGTCCAGTCAGCAAAAAAAGTCAAACTAACGATCAAACGATATTCTTAAACTTTAAAAAAAACATTTGATGTTGGACGCTCTTTTGGCTAAACCACATGTATATTTTTGCACCTTGAAAGCCACGTCATTATCCAATCATCAAAAAAGTCAAATTTAACAGTCAAACGGTATTTTTACACATAATTTGTAACCACGTAGTCACTTTTGCACCTCAAAAATATACTTGGTGTTAGACACAATTTTGACAAAAATTTTATTTTTACACCTTAACCCTAATTAATAATGCAAGATATGACTGCCAATGAATTCGGGTATCAAAGTTAATTAATTCTGTCATAACAAGAGGCTGCATATAAAAAAGGCCTACTTAATTAACTTAATTACACTGTTACGCATTAATTTCATGTTCTTAGTGTCAAAGATATATACTCCCCCAAATCCTTAATATAAAATATACTTGGGAAGTTAATCTTGATCATAAATATAAGATATATTTATCAATCATTTTCTAATTTACATCTATTGATACTCCCTCAACAAGTAATCAAGAGAGGAGGGAATGAAAGAATTAAAAATTAACGTTATTTTTAATAATAAAGCACTACTTAACTAAGAATAATCTTATAACTTAATGGCATGATAATTTTCAGGTAAGTGGGAAGTTGTAATTTTAATCTCACTTATATTTTTATAATTTGATGTTGTTAGTATCTATCCCTGTAAATAAGAAAAATACTACGGTACTTAACTTGTTTGCACATCAATTAATATTGTTCTAATTTACTCCTAATGATGATTTCTCAACAATAATCAAGAAGAAGAGAGAATGAGATAATTAAGAAAGACGATTATGGTATTTTAGAAAATACACACGTCATTTTAACTAACTTTATTATTCTAATCAAATTAGATAAATATGTCTTATATTAAATATTTTAAAAAAGCCACTTCTATATAAATGATGATCCTCTTTTATTTTACGTGATCGCCCAAGAGACGAGCATTCTTTTTTGTCTGCGCAAACCCTCTAATACATTTTTTTTCATAATATAATCACACAATTCCAATAATCCATAAAATAATGTTAGATCCTAAGTTCATATGTAATCCATTACAATTCAGCCCACAGAAAATCGTAATGCCATCAGAATTAGGTCAAAAATAGTAAAATGTCCGTAACATCAAAACATATAATTATAATTACTCTTTCTTTCTTTTCTTTTCTTTTTCTTTTTTATGTTAGAGAGAAATTACTCAACGACATTATATTTCAAATTCAAGAGGTGGTTGTGTGATTTGTGTTGCAGTCCACTTAGCTTGCCTGTTTTCAATCGTTGAATGTGTGATAGGATTATGATATTTTTCCTTCGTCCTTTAATTTAATTTGCAAGGTACGTAGGACTAGGAGACACATCTTGGCGAATTAGTACCTACCTTTGAATCGGTACCTACCTTTGACTCGTACCTACCTTTCTTTTATTTGACTAAGTGTTCCCCTTTTTGAGACTTAGAATGCAAAAAAAATTTCGCTTCTCCCAACAAGTGCACATTCCAAATTCAAATTTGTGTTTTTTTCTTTATAGGGATTAAGTTGTTTACTACCTCAACCAATAACTTGTTGAGAACCAGTTTTAGCGTTCATCGCTATGATGAGCACAAAAAGTTATTCACTATAGTGAGATTCGCACAATTCAAATAAAATTTCAACGGTCTAGATTTAAGATTTTCATATTATACTAACGTTTTATTAATATATTTGATAATTTCTTAAATAAGTATAATCAATTCCCCTACTAAAAAAATTGGGTTGAAAGAGAGGTATTATCTTTTGTTCTTAATAGAAGAGTTAGATAATTAATTTGTAAATATTAAGAAAAGTAACCAAGTTAATTATTTGTATTAAATGTTCAACACTACTATAAAAAGTAGATTTAACAATGCTAATTAACATCCATTTTTTGAAAACAAAAGTAAAAATGGAGGCGGTGGCATTTTAAATTTTTTGTCTTGACATTCCACGACTATTCAAATGAGAACAGTCATTTCAAGACACTTCAACGACTATTATTAAAAAACAATCATTGATATTTATGCCCAATAATTAAAAATAATTAATATTTTTGTTATGACAAGTGGTTTCCAAAACCAGTTGTTGAAAGTTCCAACTCAACGATTGGTTTTATAATCTCAGTCATTGAAACTTAATGCTTTTTTTTTTGGGATACGACGACTATTTAGTAAAAACGAATCGTTGAACATTTCAATAAGATGGTGTCTTGGCGCAGTTTGTGTGAGCCTTTGCCAAGTTTTCTTGAGGTTGAGGGTTTGAGCCTCCATGACCTTGTCTTATTTTTTTTAAGTTACAACAACCGTTTTGATGAAACCAATCGTTGAAAATTGAAATTATACGACTGGTTTTTCCAAGCCAGTCGTGTAAATCCAGATTTTTCTAGACTCCCGCCTTTTGAGTTGTTCTTCAATATCCTTTCGCGCCTTACCTGATTATATCCATGTCATTTAATTTCCCTCACGACGGACTTTACTCATACATTGATAATTTCAGGAGTTTGTATAGACTTGGTGATGAGTCTTGAAGTTTCTCGCCAATTGTTTCAAATTCATCCATAAATCACGCTTCCATGTGGTTATTTATTTCCCATCGATTAAAAGTTCATTCTTACATTATAGGCCATTCCCCAGTAAGAAGTTGGATTTATTGGCTCCTTTTTTGAAATTAAAAAAAAAAAGATTATTCAAGTCTTCTATGTACTGTAATGAAATATGGGATACTATGTTACAAATTTTTGTTTTATACTTGCTAGAAATATACTACAAATTATTTTTCAGGCTGGTGTTTAGAGATATTGAGATATGTGTTTTTACTTCCTCATTTGTCCATATTTGAACTTTAAATTTAAAATTTTTTATCTTTTTATTTAAAAAAATGGAATATAGAAAATCATTTTAGTTTTACATTATGTATGACTGAGTTAAAAGGAAAGATCATAGTAAGAACAAAAATAAAATAAAATAGGACATTTTATCAAGCTAGTGTCTTGATGCAATTGGCCTAAGTCTTTGCCAAGTATTCTTGAGAGACGGTTTCCATCTCCCGAGCCTCCCCCTTCGTTCATCTATGAGGAATCCCCCCCCCCGGCATGCTGCTGATGACGAGGACGTTGTCAACTCTGGTTGTGCACACCCCCCCTGAGACAGGACTTGATGATCATGCTCCTGATAGTTAGTTTTTATTTTGAACACTTCATTTTATACCGCTGGATATTTGTTATGTGTATTTAAATATTTGGTTTGTTTAACCTATGATTTTGTTAAATATTTGTTATCATTAATTTTGGTAAATTATTTCAAAACTTATAACTCATTTATATTACTTATAGTCAAATAAATAACGTAGTGAAAAATATTTCCTAAAATTTTAACCCTAAATCCAAAATAGTGACAATAAAATTTGTAGCGGTTTTAATGGATAAACCGCAACAAAATTGAATTTTAAAATGAATGAAAGGGCGTCATAGTTTGTCGCAGTTAACCGACCGCTACAAATGTCAACGGTCATCATTTTGTAGCAGTTCGGAACCTAACCGCAACACAATTGAATTTTGAAATGGATGAAAGGGCGCCAAAGTTTGTAGCGGTTGTTGTAGCGGTTTCCTAACAGCTACAACACTCTAGCGGGATTATGGATTCAAATTTGTCGCGGTGTTTGAACCGCTACAAATGTGTCTCGTATATGTGCAACGGTTATTGTAGTGGTTTCGTAACCGCTACAAACTGTTCCATGCATTTAAAGATATCAAGTTCTGCTATGAATGTAATTAAACATTGTATCCACATTTATGTTCAATCCTAGATTTGTTTGTTACATATGGATAAGTCATGGATCAAGCTGCCGCGTAGTTCCCCTGTATATTTAGCGGGATTGAACATTTTCTTAGATTTCGCCTTCTCTCACGCTTGCATTAATGGCAAGATCGTGTGTCCTTGTTTGCGATGCAAGTTTAAGAAGTGGCAAACACGAGATTGTGCTTTGGAACATCTTCTTATAAAGCCTTTCCCAGAAGCATATACATTCTGGGAGGTTCATGGTGAGCAACGTGGTATAAGATATGAGCTTCATCTTCCTCGAACCTCACAAGTAGGAAATCAAGTACATCAAGATGATCCAGTTAATGAAGCTGTTCGTGATGCTTTTGGTGTTCAAGACGACAAAAAAAATCGATGCCTGCCCAAACGACTGTATGCTTTATTGGGGAGAGGACGCTCGGAGGGAGACTTGTAAGAAGTGTCACACTTCGAGGTTCAGGACAGTTCGGAAAGGGAAGAAGCAGAAGAAGAAACCCACAAAGATTCTAAGGTACTTTCCTTTAAAACCTCGCTTACAAAGATTGTTTATGTCGTCTAAGACAGCTGAGCATATGAGGTGGTATGGAGATGATAAGAATCAAGATGGTAAACTCAGACATCCACGGGATGTTGAAGCGTGTGAAGCATTCGACTCAATCTTTCCAGATTTTGCTGTGGAACCTAGAAATGTTCGTCTTGCTTTGGCGACCGACGTTTTAATCCGTTTGGGAATCTTAGCACAAGCTATAGTATATGGCCCGTTATGTTGATACCCTACAACTTGCCCCCGTGGATGTGTATGAAACAAAGCTCCTTTATTATGTCTATGATCATTCCAGGGAAAAAGGCACCGGGAAATGACATCGATGTGTATCTCCAACCGCTGATCAAGGAGTTGGTGGAGTTGTGGAATGTAGGTGTGGAGACGTATGACGCACATGAGAAGACACTTTTCAACTTGCGTGCGGCCTTGATTTGGACGATAAGCAACTTTCCTGGCCTCGGGACATTATCCGGGTGGAATGTGCATACCGGCCTTGCGTGCCCAGCTTGCAGTTTTGACTCTGACTCAGTGCACCTTCCCCACAGTCGTAAGTGGTGCTTCATGGATCATCGGAGGTTTCTTGATGGTACTCACAGGTTTAGGTTGCAACGCAATCATTTTAATGGGCAACAGGAAAAAAGAGGACCTCCTCAGAATTTATCTGGTGAAGAAATCATAGAGCAGATTCAGGATGTTGATGTTGAGTATGGGAAAAAAGACGATCCGGCAAGGGCCAGACAAAGATCGCTGTGGCTTCGGTTCTACGCCCAAAGAATGGCGAAAGGTAAGTGTCTTCTTCACTCTTCCGTATTGGAAAGATAATTTGCTCCGACACAGTTTGGATGTCATGCACATTGAAAAGAATGTGTGTGACAATGTGTTGTACACGATTCTCAACGAACTAGGCAAGTCAAAAGATCATCTGCAAGTGAGGAAAGATCTATGGGAGATGGGCGTTCGTGGAGACGCGTGGCCGGATGAGCATGACAGATTTCAACCGGCAAGATTCACCCTGACAAAACCGAATAAGGAAATATTTCTTGCGACCTTGAAGAAAATAAAAGTTCATGACGGGTATTCAAGCAACATATCACGATGTATTGACTTACAGGCTCGAAAGGTTACAGGGCTGAAGAGTCATAACACACATGTGCTTATGCAACAGTTACTTCTGCTGGCCATGAAAAATACGTTGTCTCTCGATGTGTCTCTCGTTTTGGTTGAGCTTTGTACTTTCTTTCGGAAGTTGTTTTCCAAGGTTTTGATAGTGGAGGAGTTCGACCAGCTGCAGCAGAAAATCATTCTTACACTGTGTCATTTGGAGATGATCTTTCCTCCGTTATTTTCACGATCATGGTTCACCTGACAGTACACTATGTACACGAAACAAAGCTTGCTGGCCCAGTTCAGTACCGATGGATGTATCCTATTGAGAGGTACTCATGTTAAAAATAATTACTTTAGCATTACTTCCTAGTCGCACGTTTAACCATTGATGCATCGAATTTTTTCCTTCTCTACTTTATAGGTTTCTTGGGAAACTGAAATCTTACGTGAGGAATAAGGCGTGGCACGAAGGTTCAATAGCGTAAGGTTATATCGGGATGAGGTCTTGTATTTTTGTTCCAGGTAATTCGATGACATTGAGACGTCATTCAACCGACCGCCTCGTGTAGACAATTGTCCCGAGCCCGAGCTCGAGCCGGAGCCATCGGCAATGAGTTGTTAATCCCTCGTGTTGGTAAACCAGTTGGCGGAAGTGAGAAATTCAAACTCACGGCACTTGAGAAGTTTCAAGCACATAGACATGTCTTGATTAATTGGACCAAAGTTGAACCGTACCTTCAGTACACACACACACACACACACACACACACACACACACACACACACACATATATATATATATATTTCCTTACATTTTATACATACTCACATTTCATTGCATGTTTAATTTCAGGGAATTCAGGAGTCATGTGAAGCGTGAACAGAGGATCCGTACACGGAAATCCTCCGAAATTGATAGAAAGGTCCACAGAGAATTCCAAAGTTGGTTTAGGAGGAGAATAATGAACGACCACAACCCGCACTCACCAGAATTCAGAGCTCGCGCTAGGCCCGCTTGACCACACCCAAAGATTTACGGTATACAATGTCAATGGTTTTAAGTTTTGCACCGTCTCACGAGATCAGGGATTGCTGACCGAAAACTCTGGTGTATATGGCACGTTTGGGACGAGGAGTTATGCAAGCAGCAGTGATGGGAACATGCAGTTTGGTGACGTCCCGTATTATGGAAAGCTGCTTGATGTGGTTAGGATAAGTTACACAAGCCTTTTCATCGTGACGTTGTTCAAGTGTTTGTGGGCGAATACAACAACGTCCAGAGGACTCACGACTGACGACTTAGGCATCACATCATTGAATTTCTCTCGGCCTATTCACAGTGGTCAGTCTGAAGATGACGAGCCGTATATTCTTGCCTCAGAGGCCCATCAGGTTTATTATGTCGCCGAACGACATGGGCGATGGTGATAACGTCGCCTACGATTGTGATCCGTTTTAGCCCGCCAGCTTCGAAGACTTCTTCCCAGACGGTGATGACAATTTACCTATAGTTCGGTATGTTTTTTAATTTACGCTTTATGAAATAGTAACATTTAACTAAAGTTTTATTTGTGTTCAAACGTATTCACCCCACACGTAACATTTTATGCAAACTTTCTTTGTAGGGATGGCAAAGAAGATTGAGAGAAAAACTTATGCCTACGTTGTAACATGAAATCTTTTTATTCAGTTTTTTTTTCTAAAAAAAAAATCCACAACACAATTTGTAGCGGTTACATAATGTAACAACCCGACTTTTCAAAAGCAGTGTAATTTTTTTTTTTAAAACATCTTTTCACATCATCAGAGTAGACCATTTGAGCGGAAGAATAACTGATATATATATTCAAAATGCCCACTCTATAGCTGAGATCCAATTTAACACATTGGATCTCAGGTAACGGTTAACCTCATATTCACATATACAGTATATCATCCACAATCATTCATATTAACAGTATAACAGATGTGTCACACGAAGTGCATAAAGATGGGTCACACGTAGTGCATGTAGATGGGTCACACGAAGTGAATGTAGATGGTTCACACGTAGTGCATGTAATCAAAAGCTCATAACAATACTCACAACATATCATCCGACTCACAACCACAAATACGCATACGATCAACATCAGCGTTAAGGTTACCAGTACGCGCACGTACATACTTTCGTAAACCGAACAGAATGGCCGGGTAAGTGTCTATCATGGGGGCCTCACCGAGTTCACGGTGACTTAATGGCTTACCCACATAGACTAGCCTTTCCTTCAGCACCAAACCTGTTCTAGGAAATCGTACTTTTCTACGGAAAAACGTGAAATGGCCCGTCGGGCAGCGTAACAGCAGCAGATTAGGTTTTCTGACGTCCTATAAGAGTAATATCACTTCCATTAGTGATTTGACACAATAACTGGCATTTTCGGTAAAAATTACCATTTTGCCCCTATACCCCTACTTGGCGGAATTTCGCAATGGCCCACTACATAGGCTATTTTCTTCCCAAAATTTTGCGAACTTCGACGCCATCATGATTTTTGAAAATATTGACTAAAATAGTCCTATCATATGATATCTAATCATAAAAATAAAGACTACTCTAGCTTTACTAACTACTGAAAGAACTACGAAAGCTTAAAGCTCGGTACTGGAAAACTTACCCAGAGCTTCGCTCTGATTTTCCCAGAGCTCCTCTCTCTTTCTCTCTCTAAATCAGCTCTTGCTTCTCAAATGTGAGAAAAACCAAAGGGGAGGGGTGGGTATTTATAGAAAAAGGTGTAGGATTTGGTAGTCGGATCAACTTTGTGAGAATCGATCGCAAGGCAGTCAGGAAACTTCTGAAACAAGTTTTCCACCTTCTCCAACCTTCCAAGGCCGACCTGCCCCATGCTTAGGTGGCATCCATTGGCCAATGGGAGGTGGCCAAGTGTCACCTTCCAGAAGCTTCTGGAGCTGATTTCCCCGATCGGTACCCGATTCGCGTGATTTCGGAAAAATCTCAAAATTCTGGATTTACAACTTTGAAACCATTTCCTCACTTAGTAGAAATGTCCAAGTTAACCTAAATTTTGGTTCCATATAGGGCTCCAACTAGATGCACCGATTTCAAATATGTCCATAAAAATTCCCAATTCTTTCTCAGTTGTCACAACTCTAATTTTGAAGTCTTTACTTCCAACCCGGCTATCCGCCCTTTTTTTGAAATTTCCTATTTCGTCTTATTAGGAAAAGTCCTATTGACTTCAGAATTAACTTACGGGAGAGTTTAACGGAAGATAAAATTCCACTGATCATTATTTTTCCCTGACTTTGGAAATCCCATTCCTAGATCTCTAGATAGGATCCGTTTCCTAAATATAAGATTACTATTCACTAACTTTAATTATATATTAAAATATTCAAACATGTGCTAAATGTAAACAAATATCATGATATTATGATTTCACTCTTATCTTCATTCTTCTTAAAATTTTCGGTCAAAAATCTGATCCTATTTAATTTATATTTTCGTTTTTATTTTAATTAATAATTAATTAATATTATATAAAATAATTAATTAATAATTATTTTATATAATTTTTACAAAATTTTCCTATTGGTCAATACTTTGATTTAGGCTTAAAAATACCTAAACTCATCCATTTTTCTCAAAATTTCCAATTAATTAGTAAATATACTTTTACTAATTTTAAGCCAATTACCACTATATTTTGAGCTTTACACAATTATCTCTTAATTTCCTTTGCTTATACTTAAGTAATTAGCCCAATATTACTTAATTATTTTATTATCACTTGTTGATAATTTTCTTAATTACAATGCCTCATTACCTTCATACTCTTGCATTAACCTTAGTATTTCCATGCCTCTTACATTTTCAATAATTTGTAAGGGTATTTTGGTCTTTTATTACCTTTTGGACATTCTTATACAATTTCTCTAAGTTCGTAATTTATTAAATTACCATAATTAGGGATAATATATTCTCCTAATTCACTTGGTCATTTCTGCCTTTTAGGATTTTTCATAATTTTCCTAAGTTATTCACTCCCCAGGGTACTTTGGTCATTTGGCACTTTGGCCCTTAAATTCCCTAATTCAAATTTCGGGTATTACATTTCTCCCCGTTAAACAAAATTTCGCCCTCGAAATTTGTACCCAACCCACTATACTTTGTACTAACTAGACTCGTCTACTCGGACTACGGGCTATACCGTTGGATCTTCACTTTGTCCGTCAATTGCTCCTCTGGTGATTTAGAACTCGTTATAGCTTGATTATAAAGTTTTATCATGTTTTAAGTTGATATATAGTTTTCCGTGGCATCAAAACACCGCGTACTTTATATATATATATATTGCTTAGTGGCGCCCATAACACCGCGTACTTTAGTGTTTTAGCGTTTCGTGGCGCCCATAACACCGCGTACATAAGTGTTTCCGTGGCACCCATAATACCGCGTACTACACATTCATCATGTCGTATTTCGATATCGTATCCCTGTGGTTCCCATACACTGCGGCAATACCATATATCTCGTACTCATGGATATCACGTCGTACTTCGATATATTATGTTCCCATGGATCCCATACACCGTGGCAACATAAGATACCTAATACTTAATAATAAAATCGTGGTTTGTTTTATAATCATGACAATTACTATCTCTAGATCATGTGTAGTTTGGTTCTGACTTGAGAAACTGGAGAGTGGTAAGTCATCACATTGTCATGTCTGCGACTAGACATATCCCGATCCATTCCTATTGATATCATATTACAATCTACTTGGATTCGGGATAACCAATTTCTTAGTGTTGTGACCAACTCCTCTTTCAATTTATGAATTCTTGTCTCACGAGTCTTTGTTCAACATTAATGATTTGGTCTCCTACTTGTGAACTTCGTTTAAGTTGTGAAAAATTCCTCATGAATCTGCGGTACTACCCCGCTAGATCCAAAAACTACGCCTCCATATTACCATTTCTGGCTATTTCTTCAAGTTGCCTTCTCAGCACTTTAGTTTCGTTTGACGTCATTTGATATGGCGCTAATCTAACACAATCGAGATTGTCGTTGACGTTAGGAAATAGTAACAAGATTTATATTATACTTGCAACTTGGTTCACAACACGCTTTACAAGCTAAAGCTTACACCTAATGGTGTAGCTACTATTACATCATAAGAAAATATCTATATGCATCCCAAAAGGATTCGTAGAGGTTTAACACCCGAATCATACTATAGTTGAACTAGATCTCTACGGAGCTCTAATATCATGGACCACCCTGAAGGTTCTCTGGCCTCTTCATTGGTTAGAGCAAAAATCCGGCACAGGTTACGTGGCTTTGAATCCATGACTTTCTCGGGCGGTTCGGGGCAATGTGTCCTGGTTTTGACATCTGTAGCAAACTCGTTTCTCGCATTTTCTCAGACAGTTTGTGCTAATGTGTCCGACTTCCGACTTGCTTGTAAATCCTTTCCCCAACACAGTCATTACCGGGTGGTACCTTCCGCAATTAGGACATGGTTGGGATTAGGGTTCGTGAGTTTTTCCGTTGCCCGATTGGAATGGCCTCTTGCTCTCTCTTTGGGATTCATTCCGGGGTTCCTCTCTTACATGAGGAGGTTCCACGGTTGCCTTCGCTACGATCGGCACGACTACCATTGTGATTCCGTGAGATACGTAACTCCTTCAGATTGTGTTCGGTCATCAGGCAAGATTCTACCGCTTGTGCCATGTGAAGCTGTTGAGACACCAATCGGCCCTTATGTCGTACTTTAGCAGTGAATCAACTTTGTTCGCCTTCCGGCTCTCGTTAACATTACTTTTCGGATATGACGAATACCGAGACAGGTTGGTGAACGGGCAAAGTAATCGTCAAATGATTCCTCCGGCTTTCTTGGATTTGAAGGAACTCCTCCTCCTTGATCACACTGGAGGAAAATCACATTCATTGAATTTTCCTATGAACATCTCCCAAGTGACGGAGGCAAACATGGGTTACAAGCGTCGTGGCTTCACTCTTCCACCATCTATGTGCGTCCCTTCCAGCCTTATAAATTGCGGTGAGCTTTAGGTCCCTGGACATTCCATCGCCGAAAATCTTGTCTAAGCTCATCGACCAATCCTCGACCAATTCGTTCTTTCCATGAAGCGGTGTGGCTTGAGCTTGCAAAGCTGTGTGACCCAATGTTGTGTGAGTGCACTTGCACTCTCTATGTCGTGGAGGTGGCTGGGACCTTTTCGATCCCCCAGATTCCTCATCGTGCTCATCACTTTGCTCATTTTCTTCTTCTTCAGAATGTTGTTCTCCTCGGCTTGTCGATCATGCAATTGTCTCTGTCTCTCCTGCCTTTCCCAAGGAGTTCAGCTATGAGAGCCCCCTGTTCTTGCGAGTTCTCCTCATTTCACCGTATCTCATTTTGCTCCGGTTGGTTTGGTACGGATTTGCAGGGTTGTCTACCTCGTCCTCGCCACGGCCTCACGAGAGCTCCGGCTCCTCTTAGGTTCGCCATGTCGCGTTCTTTTCCTCTATTAGGGAAAACGTCAGATATATAAGAAAACGTTGATTGGTATATCACGGATTCTATCGCACTTAGTATCTATACCGCACATAGACTCTATCACACTTCGTATTCACACTACGAACAAGCACCCGAAGTATTTCCCTCGTTCAGGGTTTCATTGATTTGGTCTACTCAAAAACGGGTATGGAATTTCACATCAAAAGTTCCTCTACATGAGTCAAATACTGCATGTACGTATCTTTTCTATTCTCGGAGTTTCATCCAACGTGGCGGATCCACCATAAACTCGGGTTAGAGTGATGTTCCCACGAAAGTGGTACACCGATTCGAGGATGGTACACGGTTCAATCTGGTACACCGTAATAGGGTGGTATACCGACTCGAGGCTATATCGGTACTCATTTTCAAAATATGCTCCAAGTTTAAAAGGCTTTTGAACATAACTTCGTTATCCGAGCAGGATGGCCGGGTAAGTGTCTACCATGGGGCCTCACCGAGTTCACGGCGTGATTGGCACACCCACGTAGACTAGCCTTGCCTTCGGCACCAAAGCTGTCCGTAATAACATAGCTAAATTCATGCCGGGACTACGCTTTCGATACCAAATGTAACAACCGACTTTTCAAAAGCGATTATAATTTTTTTAAAACATCTTTTCACATCATCGAGTAGAGCATTTGAGCGGAAGAATAAGCGATATATATATTCAAAATGCCCACGGCTAGTTACGAAATGGTATAGTAACCGAGAGTTTCAAAAAAATAAAAAACAACATCGGAAAGTCTTGATCGGAACCATGATTCTGCTGCTTTCCTCTCTTCTCGGTCCTCGGTCCTTCCGACTGACGCTATAAATGAGATCCAATTTAACACATTGGATCTCGGTGTACTCAATTAACCTCATATTCACATATACAAGTATATCATCCACAATCATTCATATTAAGTATAATGATGTGTCACACGAAGTGCATAAAGATGGGTCACACGTAGTGCATGTAGATGGGTCACACGAAGTGAATGTAGATGGTTCACACGTAGTGCATGTAATCAAAAGCTCATAACAATACTCACAACATATCATCCGACTCACAACCACAAATACGCATACGATCAACATCAGCGTTAAGGTTACCAAGACGCGCACGTACATACTTTAAACCGAGACAGAATGGCGGTAAGTGTCTATCATGGGGCCTCACCGAGTTCACGGTGACTTAATGGCTTACCCACATAGACTAGCCTTTCCTTCGGCACCAAAGCTGTTCTAACATATTTGCATTCAATAAACATACCATAACAATACACATAGCACATACATGCATACCATGAACATCAGATTAGTGTTACAAGTGCGCGGACGTACCTTCGTTGATCGTAGGCAGCACTTAGTCGAAATCGTACTTTTCTACGGAAAAACGTGAAATGGCTCGTCGGGTAGCGTAACGGCAGCAGATTAGGTTTCGACGTCCTATAAGAGTAATATCACTTCCATTAGTGATTTGACACAATAATCGGCATTTTCGGTAAAATTACCATTTTGCCCCTATACCCCTACTTGGCGGAATTCTCGCGGCAGCTCGCCACATAGGCTATTTTCTTCCCAAAATTTTGCCGAACTTCGACGCCATCATGATTTTTGAAAATATTGACTAAAATAGTCCTATCATATGATATCTAATCATAAAAATAAAGACTACTCTAGCTTTACTAACTACCGAAAGAACTACGAAAGCTTAAAGCTTCGGACGGAAAACTTACCCAGAGCTTCGCTACGATTTTCCTGAGCTCTCTCTCTTCTTTCTCTCTCTAAATCAGCTCTTGCTTCTCAAATGTGAGAAAACCAAAGGGGAGGGGTGGGTATTTATAGAAAAAGGTGTAGGATTTTGGTAGTCGGATCAACTTTGTGAGAATCGATTCGAACTGGTCCAGGAAACTTTTGAAACAAGTTTTCCACCTTCTCCAACCTTCCAAGGCCGACCTGCCCCCATGCTTAGGTGGCATCCATTGGCCAATGGGAGGTGGCCACGTGTCACCTTCCGTAAGCTTCTGAGTGATTTCCCGATCCCCGATTCGCGTGATTTCGGAAAAATCTCAAAATTCTGGATTTACAACTTTGAAACCATTTCCTCACTTAGTAGAAATGTCCAAGTTAACCTAAATTTTGGTTCCATATAGGGCTCCAACTGTCCAGTTGAAGTTTCCTCAAAACGTGTCCGATCGCGTCCGGTTCAAACGAAAATCCTAAGTTCCACTTATAGACATAGATGACTGATTTCAAATATGTCCATAAAAATTCCCAATTCTTTCTCAGTTGTCACAACTCTAATTTTGAAGTCTTTACTTCCAACCAAGCTATTCGCCTTTTTTCGAATTTCCCTATTTCGTCTTATTAGGAAAAAGTCCTATTGACTTGAATTAACTTAGGGAGAGTTTAACGGAAGATAAAATTCCACCGATCATTATTTTTCCCTGACTTTGGAAATCCCATTCCTAGATCTCTAGATAGGATCCGTTTCCTAAATATAAGATTACTATTCACTAACTTTAATTATATATTAAAATATTCAAACATGTGCTAAATGTAAACAAATATCATGATATTATGATTTCACTCTTATCTTCATTCTTCTTAAAATTTTCGGTCAAAAATCTGATCCTATTTAATTTATATTTTCGTTTTTATTTTAATTAATAATTAATTAATATTATATAAAATAATTAATTAATAATTATTTTATATAATTTTTACAAAATTTTCCTATTGGTCAATACTTTGATTTAGGCTTAAAAATACCTAAACTCATCCATTTTTCTCAAAATTTCCAATTAATTAGTAAATATACTTTTACTAATTTTAAGCCAATTACCACTATATTTTGAGCTTTACACAATTATCTCTTAATTTCCTTTGCTTATACTTAAGTAATTAGCCCAATATTACTTAATTATTTTATTATCACTTGTTGATAATTTTCTTAATTACAATGCCTCATTACCTTCATACTCTTGCATTAACCTTAGTATTTCCATGCCTCTTACATTTTTCAATAATTTGTAAGGGTATTTTGGTCTTTATTACCTTTTGGACATTCTTATACAATTTCTCTAAGTTCGTAATTTATTAAATTACCATAATTAGGATAATATATTCTCTAATTCACTTGGTCATTTTACTGCCTTTTAGGATTTTTCATAATTTTCCTAAGTTATTCACTCCCCCCAGGGGTACTTTGGTCATTTTGGCACTTTGGCCCTTAAATTCCCTAATTCAAATTTCGGGGTATTACACATAACCGCTACAAACACTAAAGAACAGCTACAAATATCAACCGCTACACTAACCGCTACTAACAACAACCGCTACAAAGAGTGATACCTCAACCGCTACAAAATGATGCGCAGATACCACCATAAATACCCCACCAAACCACATTTAATATGCATTAGTTTCTTTTCTACACACGTTTTCTCTCCGTCTTCTCACATATTTTTACGTTTTGCAGTTGAACCGGATATATTTTTCAACTTTCCTTCTACTTCCAAACACGTTATTCAATGACTTGTACACACATTTTTTAAACAATGAGTATTATTTTAATTAACTCATTATTAGTTATTATTATACTTACATATTCTCATTATTGTGCACCTATATAATCACCTTATATATTTAAATATCATATTTTAATATCTTTTATTTTCATTAAAAAGATACATTATTAATAACGCAATATTTACTTAATTACCTCGATAAATAATTTTTTTTTACAGTCACGACTTTGTAGCGGTTACTTAAACCGCTACAAATTTGCAAACATTTTCCTGGGATAAAATGGCGGGAATTTGTTGTAGCGGTCTTAGTAGCGGTTACTCACCGCTACAAATATTAAAAACAACTACACTGATGGCGGCAAAAACTTTTTTGCGGAAAAATCGCGCGAATATTTGTATAGCGGTTACCAACCGCTACAAATATTCACATGGTGGCAAATTTTTTTGCCAAAAAATGGCGGGAAAATTTGTAGCGGTTGGTAACCAATACAAATATTCAAAACAATTAAAACTAATGGCGGCAAAAAAATTTCAAAATCTTTCTTTGTAGCGGTTGGTTAACCGCTACAATTTGAGTTGTAGCGGTTTAGGAACCGCGACTAAGCTCTGAAACCAGACGTCAGCCCAACTCATGTAGTGACAGTTAGTGGTGACCGCTACAGATATAGTAGCGGTGTATAAATATGTAGTAGCGGTTTTTTTTAACCGCTACAAATGTCATTAGTTGCGCCTAAAACCGCTACAAATAGTTCATTTTAACCGCTACTAATGGTCGTTTTTTTTGTAGTGACAAATTATTTTTCAGGCTGGTGTTTAGAGATATTGAGATATGTGTTTTTACTTCCTCACTTGTCCATATTTGAACTTTAAATTTAAAATTTTTATCTTTTTATTTAAAAAAATGGAATATAGAAAATCATTTTAGTTTTACATTATGTATGACTAGGAAAGATCATAGTAAGAACAAAAATAAAATAAAATTGGACATTTTATCAAACTAGTGTCTTGATGCAATTGGCCTAAGTCTTTGCCAAGTATTCTTGAGGTCGAGGGTTCGAGTCTCCCTGACCTCAGTCGTTGAATATTTCAACAAGCTGGTGCCTTGGTACAGTTGGCGTTAGCCTTTACCAAGTATTCCTGAGGTCGAGGGTTCGAATATATCTCACACCTTTTCTTTTATTTTTATTATTTCATACACCCACTGGTATAGAAACAAAGACAATGGAACATGGTTACCTACTCTTAATAATCAAAACAAACCCTTTCATTCCGAATTCTTTAATTCGGAATAAATCAAATCTCCTCAATTAAGTAGGATTCAAACCTATGACCAATTAGATAAAAGCCAACCTCTCTACCATTGAGCTACTGAGGAATAACGGGAAATTAGATCTCATAGAGTTCAATTCCTGTTCTCAACCAATGACTAATATGAGCTAGAAGTTTTCTTCATAAGTCACAAGACTTCTTAGTACTGGCTCCGTTCCATGCCTCATTTCATAGGGAACTGGCTCTATTTCAAACGTTGCTACTAGGGCTTTATTTTTCCTATTGTTTATTGGCTGTTTGCTATTAAGCATGCTACTTTTATTATGGTTAGATAATATTATGGTGGTTAAAATAATATTATGGTTATAACACCATAATATTATCCTATACTTGACCCTTATCACCACCTTTTTTATTAGAAATATTTTCTATACTGACCGTAGATATTTACAGTAGAGGGAATATCTGCTATAGTGACAATAGAGACTAGCTAATCTCCCTTATAAACAAACAATAAAAAGAACTGATTGGATGTCTCCACTATATTTGTTCCCTATATACAAAATTTAGGAATCAAATAATCTCCAATTTTGAAAGGAAAAACTTGCCGCTGAAATCAATCTAATGGATATTTACAGTAGAGAAATATTTGTTCAGAATTTGTTGGATTAGTTGTACTATCTATGTATGATTTACGAGGGTGAAGCTTCGACGACTATTCAAATTAAAGCCCTCCCTTGACCATCAGGACAGAAGAAGGATGGCGAGCAAGTCTAGGTCGGGTTTCTGTATCAGGGTTGGGTTTCTGTTTTTAAAAACATCTTAAAACTGTTTTTTGTTTTCTGTTTTAAAACAAGTGATTTTTTTTTTTTTTTTAAAACACCTTATTAGAAATAGGTCTCCAAACAAGTGTTATCGTATTTTTGTTTTTAAAAACAAAACAAAAACAGTTTTTAAAAATCAAATCAAACAGGACCTATATTTTCTGAGTCAAAGCAAACACAGAAGTAATTTTGTCTGTTGGAGAAAAAGAAGTATTAACAGCAGAAATAACCTTTTAAGAAAATTTTTAAAAGTGCCGTAAAAAATTGTTTTACCGAATAACAATTACTGGTCTCTCATCGCGCATGTTATATAACATCGTATATTAATAAAACAATCTGTTTTACTCTATTTCAAAGCGACCGTAGATGAAAATAGCCCCCAGATTGATCCGCAGTTCTGAAGGCCAAATAAGCAAAGCAGCATTAAGTTTTACGTAATAAAGACTGAAGACTTGTCCATTTTCTTTTGTTCAGTTATTTGTCATATTGCTCTCACGTCTCTAATTACGTAAATCAATAGAGATACTTGTCCAACAAGAAATGAAATCCATTAAGAACTGGCGGTCTGGCACAGGCATATATATTAGACGAAATTAAAGACAGCTCCAACTCAGCAATTAAATTAAAAATTATAAATATAATATTACGATGATGAGGTGAATTAATGATCAGCCTTAAACAGGTCGACACAAGTTTCCTTGGAGAGGCCTCTGTTCCAGAACTTGTGGTAATATTCACTGTAGGCGAAGTTCCGGTACAGCGCAGGATGGTGCGGGTCTATGAGGTCGGGGGCTGGACCAATCACAGCGTCCGGTGATGGACAATAGAACGTTGGGATAGACATCCTCTCCTTCTCACAGTTCACCACTGCTCTATGCAACACACTCTTGTACCTGTCGTTGCTTATCACCTAAATCACACACCAAACCTTGTATCACATATTTATTTATTTATTTTGCTTTTTGCCTATAGATAACTTTGGACCAGATTAATCTTACGTAAACAGTTTCAATTAACATTCAACCATTAAATATTCATATTAATTTTAACCCACCAGACAGAAGCCATCATCAAATGCGACGTACCTATGCAGACCATATTTTATAGGCTTGGAACTTCAATAAATTAGGTTGTAATTATATTATTTTCTTTCGGTGTGAACTCTTCCCAAAACAATGTGAAAGGACAGAGGGGTGTCAGTCAAAGAATAAGAAAGTTAGATCCAAACACTACCACAAGCCAAATTGATCGTTTATATACATTCCCTCTGTGGTCCAAAATATTAAAGTCATCTAGAAGAATAATGGGAAAATCCTAAGAAAATAGCATTTAAATTTCAAGATGTCATTGATTTTCTAATAAGGTGAATTGTGAATTTCTATACTGTTATGGTTAATCTCATTTCTGGTTTTGTCAATAGGTTTTTGGAAATTCAAGTAGTATTTTTTGTCATTCTCCCAAGAATTATCTAGTTCATAAATTAGTTAAAGAGTAATTAATCTTATTTATTTGTCACTCTGAGGGCTAAAGTTGAAATTTTTTTAATGTAGGATAAATTTATTGAGTTTAGAACTCTTTCTTATTTTTTTATAATACCTTTCAAAAATTCAGCGCAAAGATATTGAACTTTGTTTTATTTTCAATAAGGTGCTCGTAATTGAAAGTGGTTTATATTTTCAAATATATTAAGAACGTTTGACACGCATCTTTATTTCATATTACCATAAAAACAAAAAGCTAAGAATGCCTGCAATTTCGTAGGCGTTTACTTTGCCATAAAATAACAAGGAAACACAAACAAAAAATTGAAAAATTGAAATTGCGAGTGGAATCAGATACCTGAATTTGGTCGCCGACGTTGACGGTGAAGGTGTTGGGAACAGGGTTAACGGCCAGCCACTTGCCGTCGTTGAGGACCTGTAATCCGGGGACGTCGTCTTGCAGAAGAAGTGTGATGACGTTGGGGTCAGCATGGCCGGGCAGGCCATAGGTCAGCTCCGGCTCCGGACACGGCGGGTAATAGTTGATGGCCATGTGCTGCCCGTGCTGCCCTAACGCCTTGTTTATGTAATCCTTCTCTAACCCTAAGCTCTCTGATATGGCCTCCAGCAACCTCAGTGATAACTCTCTCATCTTTTTGCAGTACTCACCCCCATCTTCTCTGCTTCCAGCAAAACAAAAAAAGGCTAATGAGATATTTGATACGCATGGGACCCAATTCCTTTTTCTAGGTCTTAACGTCCCACGTTTCACATGCCCCTAGAACCCCAAAAACACTAAATAATTAATATTGTTTTCGGTCCTTAATTTAAGAAATATTTACCTTATCTAACTAGATTGAGGAAGTTAATTAAGTTACTTAATATGAATTGTACTTTCTAAAACATCCTAATCTTCTTCTTTAATTCCCACATTTTTTTTTTTGCTTGATTATTGTTGATAAAGTATCAATAAGAGTAAATTAGAAAGGAATGAAAAATATGAAAAACAAGTATTATATTTATGTCTAAGATCAACTCTCCATATATGTCTTATAAGAGTATTAGGACCATAGGGAGTACTTTAGGTGATTTTGTTTTTTGACCAAAAATACTTCAGTTGATTGAAGTGTTTTCTTTCATATTTGTATAAGACTCTCATTGCATTTATATTATTAAGGGGTTTCCAATATTTCCCATACAAATGACTAAAATGGGTATTTTATGTTTACTACAAATTACTAATTTTTTTAATCTTTTTGTAAATCAATTATCTAATCCCTAATAACAGAGTACAGTAGAGATTTTTAAGTGCAACTCTTCATGTTCATATTATAAGTCGCCCCCTTCCTTGTTCCCACTATATATCTACCTCACCAAAATTAAGGAGGCATAATTAACTCATTAACTTTGTCTGAAAATAAAATATTTTTTATTTTGCCCATGTTTAAAATAATGGAGAAATATTATATTAGAATTTAAGTAAGCACAGAAACCAAACAATCCAAACTAAAGAATATAATTAAAGGACTAATAGCAACCACATACAATAATAACACACTTATACAATGAACCCCAAAACAATTCAATAAACCACGTACAAGATAATTATGACCACGCAAACAAATCATCGAGGTTTTCATATAAGAACTTAAATTAGTCAAGTAAGCATATTACTTAGACCAGCGTCCAAAGACTGGCTCATTTTGTTGGTTATATTGATCCACCAAGCCACTGAAAGAATATAATAATGGATTTTTTTTTTTTGGGGCGGCAGGGGGAGTAGGTAGGTGAGGAAATGAAAGCACAAAACCCTTTATTTAGTAGGGAGAGCTAAAAAAAAAATCTGAACCATCCAGATTTCTAGATTTGAATTGGTTGGTCCATATCTATTTTTTTAAAAAAATACTGATTTTTTAAATAAAAAATCAATTTTT
Source organism: Acacia pycnantha (assembly GCA_025563575.1). Lineage (NCBI taxonomy): Eukaryota > Viridiplantae > Streptophyta > Magnoliopsida > Fabales > Fabaceae > Acacia > Acacia pycnantha. The sequence continues at coordinate 1,062,664 of JAMWYP010000118.1, forward strand.
GAAAAAATTATAGTTAGGAGATAATTTTTATTTTATATTTTATACCCATTAAAATAAGTATTTTAAAAAAATATATAGACTTTAAAAAAAATCAAATATTGACAATCTAGATCAGATCTGAATGGTTCAAATATGTTTAGCTCTCCCAGCTATGCAAAGCGCTTGGTATGGAAACCAGTTCTGAGTGGAACTGAGTAATTGACTTTAAGTTAGCCCCACACATCATATGTTTTCTCCTTTATCTGGAATTTCGGACCACGTTTCCCTGCCTATCCTTTGGATAGGCAAAGAGAGCTCGGCCAATTTGGGCCTTCAAGATGAGATTTAGACGACTTAGATTTCATCTTTTTTACTTTTTTTAAAAAAAAGAATTATTTTAATGAGTAGAGAATTTAAAGTAAAGATAATCTAAGAATTAACCTTTTAAAAAAATGATTTTTTCATTTAAAAATTACCAAATAAAAAAATCAAATCTGAACCATCCAAATTATTTCATATGAATAGCCCAGATTGGCTCCTTGCTTTGGATAGGTAGAGAAACATGTTCCGGAATTATCAGAACCATAAAGGCCTTTTTTTTTTGGCTGCTCATCCGGTATCCAGAGCTTCGCCCTGACTTATCTGAATCCAACCCGGATCGCACATCTGGCTATGGCTGGTGAGTCTCCTAGCCAGGCTTTTCTACATTCACAAGACTCGAACTCGAGACTTTGCTTAAGCGATACAAGTCGCTTACCACTTGTGCCAATCCCCGTTGGTCCATAAAGGCTTATTTAATTTCACGTTTGAACATATACCTGAAACATGGAGGGTTGGTGGGCCATTCATGGATGTAGTCCTCAAGAGGATGACAGTGAAGCCTCAAGAAGTCTCTCCAGTTTGCAACTTTCTCCGTCTTCACGTTGAAACTGGTGGACAGCCTCGTTGTCTTCGTCGAATCGTCAGAGTAACTCTTCATCCTCTCACTCTCCGGTAAATGGAAGAATTCCCTCGACACTTTCACCATCTTCTGCACCACTTCCACCGGAACTCCATGGTTCATAACCTTCACCAAAACCACAAAAAATTCATTATTGCTGACAGTTACTTGCATAAATTCTTTTGTTATATTCCCTTTTGTTTATAGTATATGACATATTTGTGAAGTTGATCTTGATCTTCAATATAAGATATATTTTTTATATTTGTCAATTTTTTCTTAATTCGTTCCGATTGATGCTCCCTCTACAATAATTAAAGAGGAAAGCAAATGAGAGAATTAAGGAAAATGACTGGAATATTTTAATAAATACATCTCATATTAACTAAATTAACTTCATTAATCTAATTAAATTAGGTAAATATGTTTTGAATTAATGATTGACAGAGTATTAAAGCACCGATTTTTTCCTCTGAATTATGTGTACCTGAAAGAAGCCGTATTTCCGGCAAGCGTCGCCAATCTTGCGGATGGTGAGAGAGCGGTTAGGGCTGTCCAGATCTTGAAGGTCGATGAGAGGAATGGAAGATCCGTCGGTGGATTGAACGTCTTGAAGATTTGGACGGTCACAGAAAGGCCTGACGAAATTAGAAGGTACGTGACTCACAGAGTATGCCAGGTCGGTTAAAAGTGTCGGCTTTGCAGTGGCGGCGGGGTTGGTGGTTGCAGAGGCCATTGCAGAGCACTCTGTTCAAAGGGAAGCTAGCTCTTGGTAATATGGCGAATGGCGATGGTGAATGAAACACTTCTAGGAGTATTAAATAAGCAGAGTCTCGTATTCTGTATTCGTGACGCGTCACCCACTACAGTATACGTAAGTACGTAACGTAAGCATCATGACGTAAAGAGTTATGAGCATGCCTTGTTAGGATTCAGAATATAAACAAAATAGGACCATCTACTTCAATACCATCAAATATATTTAAATACAGAACGAATAGGCATAAATATTCGCGCTAAAAAACAAAATAAATTTGTAGTAGGTTGAATTTTTCCGATTAGTTTTTTTTTTCCTACGGTACATTTATCGTCTTATTCAAGCCAATCATGTTTGAGATACAGTTGGACAGTAAATATAAAAAAAAATGGTTTTGGAGGGGTTCGGCATCAGTCCCCCACCAAGACCAGGGCACGGCCCCGGGCTCTTTGAACACTTAATGGGGACTTACGAGATTGCCTACCAAAGGAGTCCCAGCGACGGTAGCGGGGATCGAACACACATCCCTTTGAGACTTGACCAAATCCCTTACCATCTATGCCAACTCTCTTTAGCATTGTGTTGTTTGTTATACCCACGTAGTTTGTCTAATTATTTAATTCTTTGGTTTGGGCTGTTTGGTTTTTGTGTGCTTGATTTTCATTTATTTGGGATCATACTCATCTTTAACATTGTTAATAATAATAGTAGTAGTAGTAGTAGTAATAATGCAGCGAGGATTTGCCCGGTTTGTTGCAAGCCGTATCATATTTTGTGATTCCAACTCTTATATGGTACTCCACAACAAGGACTTGGGAAAGTGGTAAAGGAAGAAGAGCAGGAAATTAACGATAACAACAAGGCATATTACAAGTAATTTCTTACCCTCTTATCTTTTTTCAACATTATTTTTAAACTTATTAACTGCTTAATCTCATTTTCTCTTTAGTTTTGTGGTTAACTAAAGGCGATTTCTTGTCCGAAAACTTCGCACCCTATGTCCTGGCTATGCTTTATGCTGAATTTTATACCCATTTTTATTTTTTATGTAAATGTTTTATTGATTTAATTTAAACAATTTTAACTTTAAAATGCCTAGTTTCAACACTTGTAATAGTATTGTCTGATTCCATATTCTATAGCATTCCAATATATATAATTATATACATATATATAGAGTAATATGCAAGTGAGAGTCACATGCAAAGCAAATGTACTTTATATATATATATATATATATATATATATAGAGAGAGAGAGAGAGAGAGATGCCTGTGAGTAGGGGTGAGCAAGTGACCCGTGACCCGCCCATCCGCCCGCGACCCGTGAATTTTCCCCGTTTTAAACCCGCCCAGATTAGACCCATAACGGGTAACGGGCTACCCGTACCCGTTTATATTAAACGGGCGGGAGACGGTTAACCACCGGGCACCCGCTTACCCCGTATATTTAGATAACTGAGAGTGTGAGATATATCATACCAGACAAGGGAGAGAGTGTGCGTTTTTGCGTCAGAAATATCATATCAGATAAGGGAAAGAGTGTGAGACAACTGGACAAGTCATATAATTAGACTCCTAGACCAATAAAAAGATAGCTAGACTCTAGATAAGAGAGAGAAGAGACATAAGATGATAAGATCGGTCAAACAACTTTTGACAAAAAAAATAAAGAAAAAAAGTCCCTTAATTACTCCCTACTTACTCCCTGTACGAACGACATGACCTTCCTCCATTCCCATTTCCCAATTCACATAGATCTTCACCAGTTAAATGGCGTAAGGTAATAACCCTCCGGTTCCTCCCTGACACTGCCTCTCGGACTGGGTTTCCAGCTCTTATCTCGCCGGAGTCTCGGTGTCACTCAGACTCCGGCCAACTCTAGGCCTCGTAGCCTTCAACCTCGCCGCGAGCGTTGTCCTCTTGTCACCCAATGCTCATCTCGATCTCGGCCTCTCTGAGTCTCGCTTGACGGTCACTACTCTTAGCCTCTCGCTCTCAACATCGCCGAGCCGCCGCGACCTCTCCCTCTCACCCCGACCTCTCACTCTCTACCGCTCGCTTTATGGTAGCAAAGGTACTCATGGACGATTGGTACATCGCCGCCAACAATGGCATTTGAAATCAACCAGATATTATCAGAGAAATCACTTTCTCTCCCAGCTTCGCCGACCAAGATAATTTATTGCTGAACCCAAGTGGATTCATCCTCCTCGTGTTCCCCATCTAACACCGTCTTCAACAATCTCGACCCATCTCAGCTTCCATACTTTCTTCCTCCTCCAAAACCCACCTTACCGTCTCTTCTTAATGTCGCCCCTAGTAACAATCCTTTAGACCATGGTTTTGATGTGGGTTACTATCTGTATCTGTATTTGAGCAATTGTAAAGGTTCCCTGTTCAAAAAGGGAAAAAAAAAGAGGGCAGATCCTTAAACGGGTTCCCGTACCCGTTAACAAAAACTCGTTTTGCCCCGTCCCCGTTAAAAATAAACGGCGGGACGCAGGTTACCCCCCGGGGCAGCCCCGCCCGCCCGTTGCTCACCCCTACCTGTGAGAGTCGCATGCAAATGTAATTCATCAACCGTCTTTAAAGAGATTTTCCCAATGAATTAAGTCATGTTTAAATACAGAGAATATTTATATAAATTATTAAAAAATAAAATAAATTTACATAATTACATAAATAAATTTTTTTAGGATGCCAAAATACTTCTTTTAGCATTTTAGGATGCCAAAAGTCCCTTATTTTACTGTTTCTATTGTCAGACTTGGCATCAAGTCTCACTTTTGGCGTCCTAATTTAAATTTAGGATGTCAAAAAAGTCCCTTATTTAGGCATCTAAATAAAAATTTAGACGCCAAAAGTCTCCACATAATTATAAAAATGTCACCGTCTTCTTTTTTACTTCCTTTTTTGTAAAGATTAAGGTGTAGATTTGCCAACGAACTATTACCCGAGGAGCATCTGACACAAAAAACAATTTAGAGTACCAAAATTACCAATAAACAATTAAAAATTGAAAAAAAAAAGTACCAAATAACTATTAAAAAAACAACTATCACAATTACATTAAAATATGAGGCACTGATGTAGGCCTCAGAGCTGAGACGCTGGAGAAAAGAGCGGTTAAGCCTTCTTGTTGGATAAGGCAAACACCAACAGAGATGGGACCCATGCGAGCAGGACTGTGGCAACGGCGGTTGCTGCTTGTTGCATTGGAGGGATGGAACCAGGTGCAAGGAGCGTCTTTGGTTGAAATCGTGGACCGCTAGATTTGGTTTTGGTGTGTGATTTTTGCCCAAGCCGCATACGGACCTTGATGAGTTTAAGAGGGTGAGTGGAACACCCAGCAACAATGGAAGCTTTGGAGACGCTGACGTCGCCGACACTGTGACAGTCAATGGAAGACGAAGACACCAAGACAATGACTGGGTAATAGTTTGTTGGCCTATTAGCCCCTTATTGTATTTTTTTTTCACTTTTTAATTGTTGATTGGTAATTTTGGTATCCTCAATTGTTTTTTGTGCTAGATGTTCCTCGGGTAATAGTTCGTTGGCAAATCTGCACTTTAACCCTTCTCTGAAAAAATGATGTCTTCTAGGGAAGTAGTATCCATATTTTTTAGTAGTGATGTTTAATTTTTTTGTTGATATTATTTTTGAACTAAATTAAAGCCATGTATATATTTTTGTATAAAAGATATAGATATGTGTGGTTTTGTATACATCTATATAGGTAGTATATATATGTAAATAATATTTCATATTAAAAGAATAAAAATAAATTAAGCTAATGAGGAAAATGTCTTGATATTCTCAGTGAAAGCTAAGTGAAAAGAATCAAACATCAACCAGGAATTTCTTGTTGAATTTCGATTGGCAAAAAACCTTAATATGATATTCTGATGAAGAGACAAAAAGGCAAAGAATGGTTCGTAAAACACACTTTTAATGGAATATATATACTTTCCATTAATAAAAATGATTATCCAAGGAGAATATATTCATTTCATTATTAATTAATCTAATGAAAATTGTAAATTCATTTAAAATTAAATAATTTTTTTTACAATTTCAAATAATTAAAGTTTGAGTTTAATTTGCCCCACAAGAAAATAAGAGGAGAATAATCTTGTACTGGGAAATATCAAGGCGACAAAGTGGGAGACACGAATTTTGTACGAATGACCTTTTGGTACTGTGCAAGATATGACTGCCGATGAAGTTGGGTATCACAAATAATTAATAATGTCATAACAAGAGGCTGCGTATAAAAATTGAAAGGAAAATTTGCAACATGGCGGAACTATTTTACAAGTTTTATTTCTTCTGGACAGCTCTTGTTCAAAATAATATATTACTCTGGCGTATTTAATAGAAACTAATTATTTTTTCTTATTATTACGAGTATCATTGATATATATATATATATATGTGGGTCTACGTACGTAAGACTGTTCTACTCATGCAAAGAGCTACTTAATTGAAAATGGCCTCTTATAGGGCACGATAATTTTTCAGTTCAATCCACTTATAATTTCAGATTATTAAAATGTAAAGCTCTAAATAAAATAATAATAATAAAAAAAAGCCTACTTAACTAACTTACACTATGACACATTTATTTCAAGTTGTTAGTATCAAAGATATATATTTCCACAAATCCTTAATATAGAATATATTTAGGAAGTTAGTCTTTATCACAAATATAAGACATATTTATCAATATTTTTATAATTTATCCCTATTTATACTCCCTTAACAGTAATTAAGAAAATAAGGAATGAAAGAATTTAAAAATTGACGTTAGTTTTTAATAATATATATCTTATTAACTAACTTCATTAAATTTATTAATCTAATCAAATTAACTAACTTCACTAAAATCCGAAGGGAGTATAAGACTATTGCACTTATACAAAACACTACTTAATTAACTGTAATGATCTTATAACTTAATGGCATGATAATTTACAAGTAAGTGGGAAGTCATAGGTTTAATCTCATTATAATTTTGTAATTTTAAGTTGTTAGTATCTATCCCTCTAAATAAAACAAAAAGACCACTTAACTAGTTTGCATATTAATTATTTTAATTGATTAAGTAGTAATTCAATTCTCAACGTTCTCTAATTTACTACTCCCTTCGGTCCTAATTATAGGAGTAAATTTTAGAGTTGGTTTTGGTCCTAATTATAAGAGCAAGTTTTAACTTTTGTTAATTTTTCCCTATAATACCCCTATTTATACTTATTATTGAGAGCATTTATATATATATATATATATATATATATATATATGTGTGTGTGTGTGTGTGTGTGTGTATATGTATGTATATGTGTGTGTGTGTCAATATATATGTGTGTATGCGTGTTTTGTGAACACACACATATATATATATATAAACATATTTACACACACACACACACACACACACACACACACACACACACACACACACACACATATATATATATATATATATATATATATTTGTTTGTGTGTCTATATATATATATGTATGTATGTGTGTGTAAATAGATCTATATGTATACACACACATATATGTTTATATAACAAGATCATTATTTAAATTAGAAAGCATGTGGAAAGGAAATTAGATCTATATGTATACACATGACTATATAAAAAACAACTAATATACATATATATTAAACTAATATGTCATGGATGTCTAATGTAAGACAAATTAGAAACACTTATAATTAGGGCAACTTGTGTCATTTTAAATTTATATAAGGACATTTTAAGAAAATGAGTAAAATCAACTAATTTTACTCCTCTCCTTAATTCCCCCAAAATCAATTAAATAGCTCTTATAGTTAGGAACGAAGGAGTATATTCTTGGGCGAGAAACGTTGAGTTGTGGGAGCCATGGTAGTCAAAATCCCGATTTAAAGCGTAAAAACGCCGATTTTACGCTTTAATTTAAGCAAAACGATTTTCGTTGTGAAAAAAACGCCACCTGAGTAAAATCGCCCAAAACGTAGCGTTTTTACATAAAAACGTAAAATCCCTGCGTTTTGAAAAAAAACGCGATTTTACAATATATATTTTCCCCCAAAATTGATTACACCCCAAACCCAAACCCCTAATCCGCTACTCACTTCTCGTCCGCTACTCCGCTCGACTCCTCAGAAGTCAGACACTCAGACCCCAAATCCCTAATCGATCCTCGCCTAATCCTCCTCCGGCGCCGCTCATCACCGTAGGGCGTAGAAGCAAGCTCTTCCGACGGACCCCTTCAAGGCTTCAACTGCGCATCGCCTCAGTCCGAGTGTCCGACGCTCAACCCCTTCATCAGTTCATCGTCGGCTGCTCATACTCCAACTGGTACGCTCAATGCTCCTCCCTTTGCCATGTATGAGTTTTACAGATTCACCACTTAACTCCAATTAAATTCTTGCTGTAATTAGTGGATAGCAGCTCTGTTCTGCAATTTTTTTCCTCTTTATGGTTTTGATTCACTCTTTCATCATTCCTCCAATCCTCCCTCACCCGTTTTGCTTCACTCTTATTCTTTTCTGTTTGGGGACAATATATATTGCTGGCCAGGTGGTTGGTTATAATAGCTTGCTGTGTATAATTTCACCGCTTCGTACTTATTGTACTCATGAATCTGGTTAAAACGAGGCACAATTTATCATCTTACCTGAGTTCCTCAATCAATATTAATCCCCATATGTGTGTGTGAGATTCAAGACAAACTTGTATTGATGCTAGTCTGGTGTACTGGGTGCAATTGAGTAAGACTTGAAATATATTGATCTTGTTATAAGGACTTAGCTTGTTGTACCTGCAGACTCAATTATCTCATTTTCATTATGAACTTAGCTTGCTGTAAGGACTTAGCTTGCTGTACTTTATGAGTATCTATATATCAATCAAATGACTTGGGAAACAAAAAGATCAGAGAGTAAATAAAAAAGGTGAAAGAACCAAAACAGAATTGATGAGATCATATACCACAGTTCGTTTTTAACCTTTACCTTTTTAGCACAACAAAAACACTACTGGCATAATTGAGATATGTTATTTGATTGAGTTTTTGTATGTGCTAAAAAAATCCGAAAATGGGGGGAATAAAGGAGCTAGCTTATATGTATAATTAATTAATTAAAGTAATTAATTATGATCCAAAAAAGAGAGAAAGCTCAGTGCATCAGCAATAGCTAATAGATCACATGTAATTATAAAAAGTTTCACAAGAAGTTAGAAGCATGAATCTGTTTTCATTTTATGCATTAAGACTTGTGAATATATGTATGAATGATGACAGGTGCCTTACTTTTCTTGAATTTCTTTATATATATATATTGTAACATCCCATTTTCTAAGCGGAAATTTTTTTTTAAAATCAGAGTAGAGCCTTGGAGCGTAAGAGTAACTGATTCCCATTAAAACGATAACCAGAGTGTAATACAGTGTTGATACAGCATCCTATTGTTCTCATAGGTAATTACGTAAAACGATAAAGTGACAACCCATCTCGCAGCTCACTCGTGCTACATGCCCTCCAACTATGAGCTTACTCTGTAGCTTGCCTCGATCTCCGATCCGTGGTCCTCCCGACTGAAGTATAGCCGAGATTCAATTTATCGAATTGAATCTCGTGTAACGGTTAACCTTATGCTCAAATAAAACAAAGATAATGGATGGCGTGTATTCAAAACATAACAAAGAAAGATATCTCTTATGCATATAGCAGATGCATGATTGCATGATTGTGACACGCATGTAACATAAGCGTTAAAGCAGTATGTATAAGTCCTACACAATAATAGCTCGCACAAAAACCAAGTGCACGATGTACTGTCGTGTCTCGCCGCTAGGAAAACTCTAACGGTATTAATATCTCTATAACCCGTGTGAAACCGTATGAATAATTCCGTAACCCCGAACGAGTCTCTAACCGTGAATGTATCTCGACCCCTACCGTAATCTCTATCCGTGAATGTACCTATCACATATATGTATATGAGCAGCACTAGATTAGTGTTACAAGACGCGAACGTACCTTCGTTGATGTACGTAAATGTTTCGGCGTGAATCGTATTTCTCGACTAAAATGCGGCTTGTCCGACGGTGGCACGTTGGGATGTCAGAACGGCAAGAAATTAGGATTTTGACGTCCTATAAGAGTAATATCTCTTTCATTAGTGATTTGGCATTATAATCGGCATTTTAGGTAAAAATTACCATTTTGCCCCTATGCCCCTAATTTGGCGGAATTTCGCCAAAGACTTCGTTACTCTGACTACTTTTCTTCCCAAAATTTCGCCAGAACTTCGACGCCATTTTGATTTTAGAAAATAAAGACTAAAATAGCCCTCCCATATGATACCCAATCATACTTGAAAATTTAAAGGCTATTCTAACATTACTACCCCTACTTTTGAAAAAGCTCTAAAACTACAACTTTTCAGTACTGATCCCTACCAAGTTTTTACCTCCTCGTCAGCATTTTTCAATGCAATGAGGCCTAAAAACAATAGTAGGAATCTCATTCCCTACTTCCTAAAACTATCTAACAATTCTACTATCTTTCGAACTAAAACTAAAGCCCGAAAGACTTACCCGTCAAGACTTCCTGACAATTCTGCGTAGGCTTCACGCAAGATTTCCAGAGCACTGCTCTCTTCTTCTCTCTCTAGCTTTTCGCCAAGAGTAAGAAAGGGAATGGTGTGAAATTTGAAGATCATGGCATGGGTATTTATAGACAAAATTAAGGGCATGTTTGGCATTTCAAAGTTGTTTAAACCATTTAAACCAACTTCTTCAAGAAGGCAACTCCTTGACTTTTCACACTCTTTGGTCGACATATTTGGCTTATTTGGCAGCCAAGGATTGGCCAAGAGATGGTGAGTCACCATGCTTTATGGCCACCCAACAGATTTCCCGACGCAGATTCGATTCGCGTGATTTCTGAGAAATCTCGAACTTCCTGATTTACAACTTTGAAACCATTTCCTCACTCATTAGAAATGTCCAATTTAACCTAAATTTTGATCCCATATAGGGCTCCAACTATCCAGTTGAAGTTTTCGAAATTACCAACTTCTTCGTAAAATTCACCGATCCTAAATATGTCAAAATAAATTCAAACTCATGCCTAGATGTTGAGTTAGAATTTATTTTCTCTATATCCAAAAATATACCTATATGCATTTTTCCCTATTTTGTTTTATTAGGAAATGCACAAACGACTTTTAATTTACTTCCGTAAGAGTATAACTAAGACAAAATTCCACTGATCATTATTTTACCTTGACTTTGGAATTCATATTCCTGGTTCTCTAGATAGGATCCGTTTCCTAAATATAAGATTACTATTCACTAACTTTAATTATATATTAAAATATTCAAACATGTGCTAAATGTAAACAAATATCATGATATTATGATTTCACTCTTATCTTCATTCTTCTTGCAATTTTCGGTCAAAAATCTGATCCTATTTAATTTATATTTTCGTTTTTATTTTAATTAATAATTAATTAATATTATATAAAATAATTATTTAATAATTATTTTATATAATTTTTACAAAATTTTCCTATTGGTCAATACTTTGATTTAGGCTTAAAAATACCTAAACTCAACTATTTTTCTCAAAAATTTCCAATTAATTAGTAAATATACTTTTACTAATTTTCAACCATTTTCTACTAATTTTTGAGCTTTACATAATTATCTCTGAATTTCCTTTGCTTATGCTTAAGTAATTAGCCCAATATTACTTAATTACTTAATTATCACTTGTTGATAATTTTCTTAATTACAATGCCTCATTACCTTCATACTCTTGCATTAACCTTAGTATTTCCATGCCTCTTACATTATTCTATAATTTGTAAGGGTACTTTGATCTTTTATTACCTTTTGGACATTCTTATACAATTTCTCCAAGTTCATAATTTATTAAATTACCATAATTAGGGATAATATATCCTCCTAATTCACTTGGTCATTTAATCGCTTTTTTAGGATTTTTCATAATTTTCTAAGTCATTTACCCTTTCCAGGGCATTTTGGTCATTTTGGCACTTTGGCCCTTAAATTCCCGATTTCCTGCTGTAATTTAACTTAGAATAATAGACTATATTTCCACGAGTCTTACGATCATAACTTCACTTATGAGAAATAACCCATTTATTTATCAAAATATAATATTTTATAAATAAATATGCGGTATTACATATATGTGCGTAAAAACTACGCTAGACACGATTTTAGGTTTTACGATTTTTCATTCCCCTACCACTTTTAGGTGAAAACTACGCTTTCACTACCATGGTGGGAGCAATGAGTGTAAATGAATGAATGAATGACGTCATAAAGCGTGGGTCAGCAGCCCGGGCGATGACGTGTTTATCAGCCCAGGGGTCCCTCTTTGCATGTGCTTGACAATTCGCATCCCAATGCCAAGGCCATGTCAGACGTACGTGTTTGATGGTAACATTCTCTATCAAAACGGAATCACTCTTCCATCGTTTAATTATGACTTCTTTTTTAAAAAAAAAAAAAAAAAAACAGTGTTTCATTATATTTTTGTTAAGATATAAATTTGTGTCGAAAGTCCATGTGTCATTTACTTAATCTTTTTTCAAAGTTAGATTTAAAACTTTCAGAGTAAATTTGCACCTTAACAAAAATAATGTAGATGACACAAGTAGACTGTCAATTCAACATATTTGGTCAACTAACAGTCAAAGTTAATTGAGATAACAGCTAGACAAAATTGCCTCCCGAAAAACTTTTGAGGAAAAATTACCCTTCGATGAAAACTTCTGGGCCAAAAATGCCCCTTAACCCTAATTACAATACATTTTTATTGAGGAGAAGAAAAATGTGAAAAATACTCATTCATAATTGAAAGAAAATTGAAAAAAAAAATTATTAATTTAGTTCATATTTATTGAGTCAGTTAATTTTCTTTTGTACGTGAGAATTAGATAATTCAGACTTATAGAAAAGAACAGAATTATACACATCAAAACCTGTTGTGATAGGATTCTATATTTTATGGAGTATTAATTAACTAACATGTTTCAATCAATTGGAAATCTGATAGGTCAAAAAATCAAGGGTTAAGGTGCAAAACTACCCATGAGCTTTCACCCCAAGTGTATCCAATACCATATGTTTTTTATGGTGCAAAAATACTCATATACTTTCAAAACCAGAGGAAAAATGCCAAAACCGTTAGAGCAACTTAACCGTCATTAATTTCTATGTTGGGGCCCACATTATTGTTGAAAAGGTTCCAACAAACACCCACCCTCAATTAAAAAAACACCCACCCTCCACTCAAGTCGCTGAAACATTCTTGGGAATTTGAATTCAAGAAAACAACCCAGAATTCATCCCCAGATTTCTCCGGATTCCATCACACAAATCAAGACCTTCAAGCACATGAGAGGCTATTTCTGGTGGGAAAAAGGTGATGGAGGCCCCGTCATTAGACCATCGCCAACCAATATATGTCTCTTCCATAATAGTTGGCTTTGAATCGACTGAAGCACAAAGAAAGTGATAAACATATTAATCAGGTACAGTTCATTAATTGTCAAAAACTAAACCTTTATAAACAGCAGGATGAAATTCTACACATGGAAGGTTATAGACATATTTATAAACAGTTCATTAATGGCAAAAGACTAAATCTTTACAAACCAAAGGATTAAATTCTATTGCCATTTTACTTGTTTAAGATTAAAATAATAATTCTATAAACGGCTGTGCTTGGGTTCGCAGTAGAAATCACTAAGAAGGCCAGAGCAAAATTCCATAACAGAGTTCCTGAGCTCAAGTACTGTCCATGGTTGCTTTCTGGTAAGTCTTCGATGCAAAGATTCAAAAAAGGTACCTATATCCTGCAACAAAAATGGAGTATGAAATTAAATAATACAACAAAAGATGTATATCCTGCCACAAACTGAAGGCAAAAATCCGGATGAAGAACACAGAACACAAATCAACCAGCAAAGATTTCAACAAAGCAAAAATCGCAAATCAGAAACGAGTCAGCAAACCAACGGTTCTACCTCAACCATTCAATTGCAGCCTTCAAGCTTTTAGGTTCTCCAGCGACGACCTCCTCACATTGTCTCCCTCTTCACATTGTCACTGCCGATCCAGGTGAGTGACGACGGTGGGAGGAACGAGGAAGAGGGTTTTTTGAGTTAGGGCATTTTGGTAACTTTATTTACAATAACTGGGCCCACAACATAAAAAGTAACGACAATTATGTCATTTTAACGATTTTGGTAGTTTTGCACCCATTTTAAAATTCATGAATATTTTTGCACCATACAAAAGCATATGATACTAGATGCACCTTAGGTGAAAGCTCATGGGTATTTTTGCACCTTAACCCAAAAATCAATTGGAAATCTCATTATGTGTAAATTAAAATAAGTACTACGTACATGTACCAATACGTTCCCTCATATATGTACATGGGATTAGTTATTCGCCTACTCTTATTTTACCTACTTTGCCTACCTCTTTCAATACCATTAGATTATAATCTCATCCAATGGTGAAGATTTGAGAGATAAAATAAATCATTTTACCTCTTCCTCCCTCCCACCTGCATACCTTCCGATCTAACATCCATATTCCCACTGTATTCCTCATTGCCGCTTCATTGAACCTTAACTTTCACAAAGTCTCCACAATTACACATTCAACGAATCAGTGCAACACACCCCAACAAGGAAAAATGTTTATATATAAAAAAGATCATATGTACACAATACATTGTGAAATCTGTAACCCCATGATAAGCATTACCTCAGGCACAAAAGTTGCAATTAATTGAATCAGAATGAAGAAACCTGAATCCTCAATTGAATCTGAAGCAGATGCGCTAGGCTGATATTTTTAACCAATTTCTTCGCAGAAATCTGAACCTCTTCGAGAATTACTATGAAAAAAACCCTAGAGAAGGGGAGGGGAAACAGAAAACGAAGACGATCCAAGAATAAAAAAGAATGAAGAAATTTTAACAACTAAACGCAACGGCCTCATGCATTTTATTCACGGGATCTCTAACTTCTTCATCTCACTGATTAACAAAATCTCACATTACCATTAGAATAATAAGGTTTTTGCCCTAAAGAATTTCGTCGCATGGATTTTACTTTCCAACTTGCTTTTTTGTTTAATGTGTGGCCCTCTGGTTCAGATCTGGGGTTTACCCAGATAGCGATAAATTAAAGATTGGTCATCCTCCATCTGTAATCAACGGCTCTTTTCTTAGATCTATCGAAATTACAAGAGACGGTTTGGGATTACTGAAATTGACAACATGGTTATTTTTTTTTCTACAAGTGAGAATAGGGTGCCCTAAAAAGGGTAGGGTTTGTAGAAGAAGTTGGAAGATTAGAGAGATTTGGGCTGGAGACACGACTTGGCGGAGGAGACAGAGTGAGGGTGGGAGGCGGTGAGAAAGAGGAAGGGGTAAAATGGTTTATTTTATCTCTCAAATCGTCATCATCGTTAGATTAAATTATAATCTAATGGTATTAAGATATGTAGGTAAAGGTAGGTAAAATAAAAGTAGACAGAATAATTTATCCCTATGTACATATATAATACACACACATTCCTCCTTTGACTTTTGCCTCCTTTATATATGACTGAATAGTCAGAAGTTGGCCTGGGATGATAATAAAATAACGAACTTAATTGGGGAAGACAACTTCAATTACAATTTCAATTCCCATAACCCCCGTGATGGTTGACAAAGCTCTTCGGCGCCCACAGAATTTGAAGATCCAATTTCAATACGTTAAGTTTTACTAATTCCTTTGCTTGCTTTCTAGCTACTTCAACTTTAATTAATACGTAACCCCTTTCATGATTTATTTTTGGGAATAACATTTCTGCCGTTACTGCAAAAAATTAATCTATCTGTAGCAGCCCCAAAATGACGTTGTTTCATTTATTTTTTTCCTTTATATTTGATTTACCCCACTTTTAATCTTCCCTGCAAGTACCCCCGACGGTTTTGGGGACTTGTCGGATGCATAATGCTGCAGACCTTGCAAGAGCTGTGAGTGATCATCTGCTCAAATTAGAACCATCTGATGTTGGGAATTACTCCCTTTGTCAAATATTTATGCTCAAGGAGGAGATTGGACTAGTGTTGCTGATGTGAGGATGCAAATGAAGAAGCACACAGGAGGGCAAAAGCCATCTGGAGCTAGTTCCATTGAGTTAGAAGAAAAGGTGTATGATTTTACTGTTCTTGATCGATCTTACCCCAGATCAGATGATATATATCAGATGATTGACAGATTGTAAACGAAGATGATATATATCAGATGCAGACGAAGAAGATGAGAAGATTAAAAGTGGGTACTTGCAGGGAAGATTAAAAGTGGGATAAATTAGATATAAAGAGGGGGGAAACAAATGAAACAACATCGTTTTGGGGCTGGTGCAAATAGATTTTTCTACAGTAAATGCAGAAATGTTATTCCCTTTATTTTTTTATATGATTATCTAATTGGATCAGATTCAAACATTTTCATATTTAATCGAGGATATCCCTCAGATATTTTATATCCATATGAACTTCAACTCAAGAACTCGTATTTGAACTGTTAAAGTCTCTTTTATTAGTACCACCCAACATGTTGTTGGTGCAGACTCTCTATCACTTTTATTATTATGTCTCGCCACTTAGACCATCACTCAATGTCTCAATCTCCTTTTGGCTCTGTTCACAAAACTCAAAACTGCTTCCTCTGCCCCTTTATATAAGTCATCCTCTAAAAATTTTATAGTTTAAAACATGTGTTACTTAACAAGACTTTGTGGAGTATTGATTACTTTATTTTGAATATATCATTTTTGTTAATTTAATTATAATATGAAGATAAATAGACTATATGTTTTTTTAAAAATTTACGATATTTAATAAAAATCAAAGCATTTTCTAAACCAATTCAATGATATATGCATGACATGCATGTACTGATCTGTATTATTCTTAATATAATACATAATTTTTCATATTTGTTAATATTTTTTATAATTTACACCTAATGATGTTTTTCCAATAATAATCAAGGAAGAGAGTGAAGGACATAATTAAAAAAGATGACTAAGGTGTTTTAAAAAAATACACATGTCATTTTAACTAATTTTATTATTCTAATAAATTAAGTAAATATGTCTTATATCAAAGATTTCAAGAGTCCACTTGCCGCCTTCAAAAGCCACTTTTATGTAAATGATGACCCTCTTTATTTTAGGTGATCTGCCAAGAGACAAGAGCATTCTTTTTTGTCTGCGGCAAACCCTCTAATTCACACTTTTCATAATATAATCACACAATTCCAATAATCCATAAAATAATGTTAGATCCTAAGTTCATGTATGCCATTACAATTCAGCCCACTGAAAGTCGTAAGCCATGCCATTAGAATTAGGTCGAAAATAGTAAAATGTGCATAATTCAAGCATACACTCTGGCATTTCTTCTTAATAACTTCATCATGTTCAACCACTTAAAGTTAAGTAAAAGATAGTTGTCCGTAACATCAAAACATATAATTATAATTACTCTTTTTGTTTGAGAGAAATTACTCAACGACATTATATTAATAATTCAAGAGGTGGTTATGTGATTTGTGTTGCAGTCCACTTAGCTTGCCTGTTTTCAATCGTTGAATGTGTGATAGGATTATGATATTTTTCCTTCGTCCTTTAATTTAATTTGCAAGGTACGTAGGATTAGGAGACATACTTCTTGGCGAATTGGTACCTACCTTTGACGGAAACTCAGAGCGCCTGATGCATATGAACCGTCCAGATCGCCAGATTTTATTTCTTTTAACTTCTGCTTTTTGAATAAAAAAATAATTTTTTGAAAAAATGTTAGTTGAAAGATTATCTTTATTTTAGATTCTCTACCTATTAAAATATTTTTTTTGAAAAAATAATAACTAAAAAAAATAAATCTGGACCGTCCAGATCCCATCTGGACGGTCCAGATGGGATAGGCGGGGAAACTAAATCCCCTTCGACGTACCTACCTTTCTTTCATTTGACTAAGTGCTTCCCGAGACTTAGAATGTAAAAAGTTTTCACCTCTCCCAACATGTGCGCAACCCAAATTCAAACTTCTGTTTCTTTCTTACAAAGCTTACAAGGATTAGGCTGCTTACTACCTCAACCAATAACTTGTTGGGAACCAGTTTCAGTGTTGATCGCTATGATGAGCACAAAAAGTTATTCACTATAGTGTGATTTACACAGTTCAAATAAAATTTCAACAATCTAAATTTAAGATTGTCAACAAATGAATAGCTCTCAGTATTCATCATAACGATGAACACTAAAGTTGGTTCCCAACTTGGAACTTGTTGGTGGCGTACCTACCTCTTTATTTAGGCATAAGTCCAAAATTATTATTCATGCTTTCCATAATAATTAATCAATCAATCAATCATGCTTGTTAAAATTATAATTCTGAGATATTTTCAAAGTAGACAAAAAAATTAGAGTTATTATTTGAAAAAAAAAAATGATAATTTTAAAATGATCCTTCATATTTTAATTGTATTTATACTCAATTTTAAATGTGAGTATACCCAGCTGTGGAAACTGAATTTATACTCTGTTTTACATATAACGCGTATTTTGATTTCAAATTAAGCTACGTACTCTCTCTTCCCCAGTCACGAACTAATTCTATTAAGAAAATAATCATACAATATACTCCCTCCAATTCTTAATATATGACCTATTTGGGGAGCTGATCTTAATATTAAATATTTTTCATATTTATCAATATTTTTCTAATTTATCTTTATAGATGTTCCTTCAACAATAATCAAGAAAGAGAGGAAATGATGGAATTAAGGAATATGACTAGAGTGTTTTAAAGAATACTTACATGTCGTATTAATTATTAACTTAAATAACTTTCTTAATCTAATCCAATTAAGTAAATATATCTTATATTAAAGAAAAGATGAAGTATAATTGTATTAATACTCTTTTAAATGGGGGAAAAGTATGAATACTAAGGGAACACAAAAAAGCATTAATGAAAGCGGATCTAACCCAAATGGTCAAACGTATTGAAGAATGGTTGCATGTTGATATGTTGTTGCCTCCTTTGACCATCACTGCCGGTTTAAAAGGCAGAAACCCCATGTTGATTCCCACGACATCGTACACCACGTGTCTAATTACTATATGACCCATTCTCTGCCTTCTAGAACAATATCGCATCCATCTTACGTACGTACGTGCGTGCGTGGCATTCATCTCTTATGCTATGTCGCTGTTGTAGTATTTCACTCACACCTTCTACGTGACTCATCACCCCCGTACACTTCAATTCACTAATGGCCTTGTATATTAGTCACATAAAGCTTACCTATTCAAATTTCTTGTAACTTCTTATCGTCAGTACATACCTCCCTAATTGAATAAGTAGCATCTATCCATATAGGCTCAATATATAACGGGATCGCACATGCTTTAATCACTTCTTTTCCATGATTATGGACATGATCTTTCCTTAGCTTTATCGCCAAGCTTTCAGTTTCTGGTTTGTTTTTTCAGAGGTTCTTTCAATACCTTAAGGGGTATATGTACCCACATCCTGGCCTTAGTGTCAATAGCGGCGTATATCGATGGCTTTCTCCTCATCACTTCTGGTGCATTGGATGCTCGTGGCCATCTTATTTTTTGTTTTAAGTAAAAAGGGTAATGACTGTAAGAACGTACGTTTCTACCCGTTTCTACAATAGTTTTTACCCATTTTTATCTAGGACAATGTTTACTTGCGTTTTAACATATAACACCTAAGTAAAAACATACACTAATTTTTGACAACAATGGTTGGATATTGATATGTTGTTGCCTCCTTCAACCATCACCGCCGGTTTAAAAGGCAGACACCCCCTGTTGATTAATTCCCACGACATCGTACTCCACGTGTCTAATTACTATATGACCCATTCTCTGCCTTCTAGAACAATATCGCATCCATCTTACGTACGTACGTGCATGGCATTCATCTCTTATGCTACATGTCGCTGTTGTAGTATTTCACTTACACCTGCTACGTGACTCATCACCCCCGTACCCTTCATTAATGGTCTGTATATTAGTGACATAAAGCTTACCTATTCAAATTTCTCGTAACTTCATATCGTCAGTACATACCTCTCTAATTGAATAAGTAGCATCAATCCATATAGGCCCAATATATAACGGGATCGCCGAGCTTGCAGTTTCTGGTTTGTTTTTTCAGAGGTTCTTTGAATACCCTAAGGGCTAAGGGGTATATGTACCCACATTGAGGCCTTAGTGTCAATAGCGGCATATATATCGATGGCTTTCTCCTCATCACTTCTGGTGCATTGGATGCTCGATCGTGGCCATCTTATTTCTTTGCAATGTCATTCATGGGGGCAAAGTCATGGTTGATGTGAATCATCGGTGTTTTGATCATGTATCCTTTTATCTAAGATGTTTGGGGTTTTAATTCAACACTTAGATGGAGTGGTTATAGTAACAATGTACAAATCTATCATGTTTAATCTTGTGTACTTTCTTTTAAATTGGTATCTAGTATGTGAGGTCGTCTTTATGTGTTGTATTTTATCGTGGTCTTTTTCTATTATATTAACGTTTTATTAATATATTTGATAAGTTTTTTAAGAAAATATAATCACTTTCCCTACTAAAAAAATTAGATTGAAAAAGAGGTATTATCTGTCGTCCTTAATAGAAAAGTTAGATAATTAATTTGTTAATATTAAGAAAATTAATCAAGTTAATTATTTGTATTAAATGTGTGTTGGTTTCCCTCAAATAACTTCTTTTTTTAATCAATTCTATAATATCTTCTTTAATCATGTGTATTGGAGTTAATAAGATGGATATTTTAGAAGAAAAAAAATAGAAATTTAAAACATAAGGTGGATTGATATACTAGATTAAAATAAACTTTTTTTTATTTAGTTATTATATTTATGAAATGAGAGAACATACAGAAATAAATAAACAACTCATTGCTTTGACTTTTGACTTAAGATATACTATTGAAACAACTTATAATCTCATATGCATCATGGATCAAATCCAAATTTTCCAGTAGTATCAACTATTTTGTTGTAAAAAATATTCATAAACAGCTAATTAATAAAACGGATATATAAGTGCATATACTCCCTTTATTTTTATTATAATGCACCAACTAACAATTATATTTGGTCATTTTTATAAAATACTTGCTTGTTTTTAAAGTGTATTAATTATTATTTTTTCCATGTATGCCCATAATTAATAAGAGAGAGTAATAATTAATATAATATTAGAGTTTAGTGCAATTAGTAGGGGTAATATTGAAAATTACTTAAATCGTAGGATAACTTTATTGATTTTAAATTTTTTTATTGGTTTATAAAAATTGTTAGTTAATGCCTTATAATAAAAATAAAAGAGAGTACAAGTATCACGTACGAACCGGAAAGGAGTACATGGGTTTTTCTGGTTGACATTAGGCTCAAAATCAACTCGGATCCATGATACTTCCCTAACTTGGCCCAATATGAATAAGGATCATTCGACCCAAAATGCTTGTGGGTTTGGGCTCAAAATTCTTATGGGCTTGGGCTCTGTTGGCAAAAAAGTTCAACGGAATCTTAATGGATCACTATGTGGTTCGGAGTGTGAAAAAATTGCAATAATTTTAGTTGGTCCGAAAAAAGCAGCCAGACTCATTCTGTCATTCATATTGTTTCGTAAAAATTATAAGCCATTTATAAAAAAGTTATAAACTTGATAATACTACCCCGGTCCTAATTATAGAAATACTTTTGTAGTGTAATTTTCACTATAAAAGTGTCTTTATAATTAGAACCGGAGAAAGTATTACATAAGTATTGAATAATAATATATTTATTATGTTTTTTCGGCGAGGCACAAACCACAAGGTATATACTTCACTAATAATAGAAAGTAATTTGGGAAAATATAAGTGAGATCTCAAAGAAAAGAAAAAATATTAAAAATGTCTCAACCCCAAATCCCCTATCATAAAATTATTTTGACAACGAAACTTTTTTTATATTAGAATTCCATAATTAATATCAAAAAAGTCCATAGAGACTTTTTTTTATAGGGGATTGTGGTTAGGACTTTTTTGATATTTTTTCCAAAAAAAAATTATGCAACCTAACAATCTAAAAATATGAAGATTTTATATAATTATTTTGGGTTTAAAAAATCTTTGTTCGAGCAATTCAGACCACTAAACAGATTCTACTGGGCCACTATGTTAGAAACACTACTACAAATTTAGACATACATAATGATTAATAAATAATTGTCATAGCAAATAAACGTCATGTATGTTAAGGTAGAGCTTGCGTAAGAATATATAATGCTTTAAAGAAACAATTAATTATGCGCACTATCATGTATTGTAAGGCAGAATTCACGAAAACATAAAAATAATGATTGTAGTTAATAACTATTATTTATTTAGTCACAAAAATGACGATTATTTCAAAACAACCATCATGTAACACTTACAAACAATTCGTTTACCAAACTCTTATATCAGAGAAGACAAAACATAACAGTTTTCAAAAACAACCATCATTTAACACTTCCATAACCCTTCATAACATTGTTGGACCTTCATAAGTTATAATCTTTCGTAACATTCATTAGACATCTATTTAAACTTATATATTCCTTGTGATTCTTACCACTTTTATTTATCAGCCTCCTCCTTCTTTCCTTCATCATGTTAAGATCCTAAGGAGCTCTTCCGCCGCCGTCGCCCCCATCCTCCTTCTCTGCCTCCTCCTAAAGTAAAGGCTCTGATGTAGATATTGGCAAGCTTTAACCGTCACACAAGACGTCTTGCGGCAAACATCACCAAATTGAATAAGAAGTTGAACTTTATACTTAATTACAATGATGTTAAATATGATTTTCAGTTAGACCCTCCATTTCCTTCCTTTGGTGATGAAAATGAGGAGGAGGAAAATATTAAGATAACACTAACATTCTTAACGATTCAAACTTAATAAATGTTAATAAAAGCTTTTAGAACATTTCCTCTTCTTAGCACTGATTTTGGGTGCCTCCTCGTTATCCATTGATTGTCACGAGAACTAGGTACCATTTCATTATGTCATGATGTTCAACTTCCAACACATGTAATGATGGTTTTTTTATGTCCCTTATAGATGTCTATTTAAACTCCCTATTGTCATTTGTCTTTCTTACATTTTTTTCATTGACCTTCTCATTGTTCTCTCAATTACTAAGATGAAACACTATGCAAAAGACTTGCCAGAAAACTCTCAACGCCATCCTCCACCTTCGCAACCTTCACCTCTTGCTTCTCCTCCCCAACATCCGCTTTCGCTACCACCTCCTCTACCTCCATATCCTATGCTTCCTCAATGGAGGCAATGTTACGACATGCAAAACAGATTGACCATGTTGTGAGGAGGCTTTATAGATATCTCTCTAGTATGAACAGAATGGTGAATCTCATACTCTGAGTATGGGATTGACCATGATCCTAAAAATGATCCTGACTACTCCTCTATTGATGGCCAGCTTGTTGATCTCATCAATTCATCAAGCTACTCGCCACTGTTCTTTTATTTGTTTGTTTGTTTTCATTTTATCGTTTTAAATATGTTGTAAAAAAAGAATACATCTAACATTTCTTATGGAAAAACTGTCATGAAATAAAATAAATAACAGTTCTTAAACTGTTGTTCCTAAACAACCGTCATGAATTCAAAAATAAATAACATTTCTCTTGAAACAACAATCATGTAACTCGTGGCTCGAGAAAAAGAACAATCGTCATGTAATACTTTCAAACGATCTGTCTTTCCCAACTACTCTTATCTAAAATACCTCTTTATAATTCCCTTATTAAACTCACTTATTTTTTTACAAAAAATTCCTGTAATATGATGGTTGATATATGCAACATTGCACATATTAAAATAAAATAAAAATGTCAAATACATAACGGTTATTAAGAAAAACACGTCACTTATTAGAATATCATTTTAAATTCCTAACAGTTTATAAAAACCAACTGTCGACATTTATGATCTGTAAAACTAAAGGACATGACAGCTCGATAATACACAAAACCCTCTTTATAGAAATGTTCGAAAACTGAACTCCACTTCTTCACTTCTATTTCAACTTCTCATAGCAAACTGCAAGCTTTTGTTCTTCTTCACCAAATTTATGGACAAATGCAAGAGAACTTTTGTTTCATATTTGGGGACAAATTGAAAGATAAACTCCCTCCACCAACAATCCTTGAAGGGCTCATCCATGCGACCTACAAGCTCTATCAAATGGTACAGCCTTAATTACCTGCGAGAGCAAGGACATATAGACCAGTGGTTGAAGAAACTTAGCACTTTCGTTCACTCTTTAAATGAGAAGGTAGACAAGTTATTGAAGAAGAAAGAATCTGATGATGCATCAAAGTCTTAAAACATCTTTATAACTTGTTATTTTTAGTTTTTTTTATGTACTTTGTCTTCTTTTTTTATTACTTTGTTTGTAAAATGGTGGGTGCATAATCAACCACACACAAAAAGTGAAATACCTAACGGTTATTAAATAAAACCCGTCACTTATTATAATACTATGCAAATTTATAAATAACAATTGTAATTAGTAACCTTCATATTTTGTCTCACAAAATGATGGTTGTTACACAAAAACTGTCATGATAGTTCAAAACCTTTCCCCTTTCCCACAAGTTGATGATAATAATACGTACATGCTTCATCGTTCTCTGAAGACCAATCACAAGAACCAAGTACCCCTTCATTACTATCACTGCACTCAACTACCACTTTTCAACTTCCAATGTGTGTAATGATGGTTCAAACCCGCCACTTTCAATCTATATTTAAACTCCTCATTTCCTTACATTTTGCTTACTATTTCTTCATCGTCTTCCTTCGTTCTCTCAAGATGAGATGCCATGGTGTAGACTTGCTAGAAAATCACCGGTGTCATCCTCCTCCTCCACCTCCATCTCTTCATCCACAACCTCCACCTTCTCCTCCCCCTTCTTCTCCTCTTCCACAACCTCCTTCGCCTTTGCCTTCACATCCCCTTCTTCTTAAGTGAAAGCAATGATATATCATGTAGAACGCATTAACCATGTTGTGAGGAGGCTGGCTAGATATTTGTTGAGTATGAACAAGAAGGCCAATCTCATTCTTAATGAGTATGGTATTGGCCGCCATGATCCTGACATACTCTTAGATAATTCATGCCACTCCTCTGGTGACGAATAGTGCGATTATGTGAGATATGCTGCTAATTTTTGAAACTTTTGATTCATTCAAATTGAAAAACAAAAAAACAAAAACAAAAGTTCCAAAATTCATAGCAGACCTCAAATCATTTGAGAGGGTGATATTTTTTTTTTATTTCTATAAAATATAAAAATATAATTATCTGGGCACTTTTAGCTTTTTTTTAAAAAAAATACATATATAACATACTTCATTATTATTAAAAAAATAAGAGTAATAAATGTAAACTAATAAATAACAGTTCTTACAAATGAACCGTGATGTAAAGTATTAAGTATGATAACCAAAAAAATCCTACCATTCCTTTTCTATTTAAACGTTTGAAATGTAATACACTCGACACTTAGTCTGTTCGAACAGTAAAACTCACGAACATCATAACCTTATGACTCATGTTGTCTTTTCCGCAGTCGAAAGTAGTTTGCAGTTGAACCCCATCATAAAAAGCTTTGTCCGACTTCCCATCTACAGCTGCGCTAGTGAATTTTCAACGACTGCCACGTGAGTTGCTTTCGCTTGCCCTAACTCATGTTTTCAGTCATGAGCCCTAGCTAGGTATAGTAGTTATGATTTATCTATTCCATTTCACATTATCCTTCATTTATTCACTTTGAAGGTCCATCTTCTGTTACTTGCAGTGTTCAACCCGGCCAATTGGGCTGCCTTTGTGAAGTCACAATGTGATAAAGCATTCCAGGCGACGTTAAATTATTTTTGTGAAGTTATATTTTTTTCTTGAAATCCTAGTATTGCTCTAATCAAATGTTCCTACCCCATTGTTCTCTTAGAAGTAACTTCTGGAGATATGGATCCTAAGTGAAAATCTCTCCTTTTTTAGAAGTATCCATATATGTCTCCAGAAGTTACTTCCATAAGATCAATACGAATGTGATGAATAAACTAGTTCAGTTGTATCAAGACACAATAAAGCATCTAAGGTGATATTAAATTGCTTTTGTGATGTTTTTTTTGGAAAACTCATTATTGCTCTAATCAAAGTTTCCTTTCTTAATTCAAGAAGTTGTCAATCCATTGCTTTGATTGAAAGTTCCTACTCTATTAAACTTTTTTTATGTAACTTCAGGAGATATGGATCCCTAAGCAAATACCTCTCCTTTTTAAGAAGTATCCATATCTCCAGAAGTTGCTTTGAAAAGATCAATAGGGATGTGATAAATAAACTAGTTTAGTTGTGCTGAGAGTCATACATGAACAAGTGAATACCTACAACATTTGTGAAGTCACGATGTAATAAAGCATTCAAAGTGACATTTTAAATTGCTTTTGTGTAATTATGTTATTTTGGGAAACTCCATTATTGTGTTGATCAAATGTTCCTCTCCTGTTTTTGTATCGAGCAAGTAGAACCAAGTTAAGAGCTCTGAAATTCAATATAGCGATTATTCCTAGACTCTTCAATGTGAGAGTTTCTAAGCTACTTAATCTGGACTCTATCTGATAGAGTAATACTTTCCACATCGAGTAGTTATGCACTTCGGGACGAATTAAGATTTTTTCAGGCTTTGTGGCTAGAATTAATCACACTCTTAACCTATGTATCTCATAATGTAAGTTTTTAGATATACCTTGTGCTCCTTAGCAATTAAGCCTAGAAAATAAAGGCAAATGAGAAAAAATAAATATTCATATAAAAAAGATGCAGGGGTTTACAAACCCTTGTGTCCTTTCCAATAGGGATATATATATGATTTTCCACATGAGCCTTTGCTTTCGAGGGTTAATTCCTTTGAAGAGATATAATTATAAGTCAACAATCACATTATCACTTATATAAGTCAACAGTTGTCATTGATTTTTCCCACAAAGCTTAGAATTTCTTGATCAATTCCAGATTGCATATCCACTTGATGTAGGAGCTAGGTATCATTATGTCATTTACAAACTAGGCCAACTAGCTCAGAAACTCTCATTTGAAGAGTCTCACATCCATAGATCACAATTATTTATATACTAAATATACAACGAGTGTCTACATAAGACCGTTATTTATTTTTATTAAAAGTCACGATTCTTACATAAGAATTGTTATATGTTTCTGAATAAATAAATGTTGTCAAAATGAGACTGTTATGTATTATGCAAGCACTACCATATATTATGACAGTTGTTCAAGTGTGCACATTAATTATTATCGTTGCAATGCTCATATCATGGTCTTACCAAGCCTCAATACACAACAGATGTTATATTAGAATTGTTATAATAAGTCCAGAATATATAATGGTTCGAAATCATAATTTATCTACACCAAATATATATAGCGTTGCATATATGACGATTCAAAACCATAATTTATAAGTTATAATAGCCTGTCGTATATTACGATTTCTGTAGTGTAGTGAAATTAGGAAGATTTGGCAATTATCATGCAATTGTCAGGTTATTAGATCCATTGATCTCTAGTTCGCTCATGGAAATATATTTACAACGGGCACACTCAAAATTGCATGAAACTGAGGGCTTGTTTATTTCTGTTTTTAAAAATAGATTTTTTAAATTATTTTAAAAATAAAAAATAATAAAACTTGTTGAGAAAACTAATCCGATTAAGTTGTTTAAAAAAAAAACAGAAAGTTGTTTTCAAAAACTAAAAGATCAAAATATTTCTTTTTAGATGTTTTCTTGTTTTTATTTTTCTATTTCTTTTTTTCTTTTGAGGCCGCCGCCTGTCTACTACTGACATCTTACCATTGGTGTTGACCACCACCACGTCTTCATCAGCAATGGCCACTGCCACCTCATCATAAAGCATTTTTTAAAATAACCATCAAAACATATTTTAAAAAAAATCAAAAACTATTTTTTTGGGGGGGGGGGGGAGAAAATAGAAACAAACAGGCCCTTAATGTTTATTTTTCTTTTGTTAAAAAGAAAAATAGTGCTGAAATGTTTTATATTTCAAATTTTAAATTTAATCCAGCCTTAAAAAATTACTTTTACATTTTACAAGACAAAATTATCTAACATTATAAAATCACTTAAAATAAATTAAACAATATCCCTACAACTTGATTATGAAAATTAGTTTAAAAAAAAAAGACTCACTTTTAAAGTGATTTTTATATTAAAGAAGTAATTATTTAGAGTTATTTCAAACTTTATCTCCGGTTAGTTACTGCTACTTACTAGTATCTAACTTATAATTGTAAAAAAATTAAGCGAAAATTTTTATTTTTATGTTCTTAAAACTTAATTTTAATCCTAAAATTATTAATTCTTAATGTCAAATTTCTTTTAAGGGAAATCCCTAAAAAAATACAACTAAAATAGGAAAAAGACAAATAAGTGCTACCAATCTATAAAATCTCATGTTAGAATTAAAAGAGGAATCTAAGATTTCCAAATCTCACCAAATGACCAAATTACCCTCGAGTTATGTGGCAGATGAAAACAACATAGAAGCACACGAGTGAAAGTCATTAATATAAATTCTCATATTGTTAGTCTATATACATATGTTATTATTGGCCCTTAAAACTTGTGCCCTGAAAGTTATATACTTGGGTATGTGTTGGTTTTTTGGATATGAAGTTGTGAAACATGATAGTGAAATTGTTAATATAAATTTTCATGTTGTTAATCTATATACAAATGTTGTTATTGACCCCTGAAATTTATACCTAGGTGTGTATTGATTTTTGGGATATGAAATTGTAAAATATGATACTGAAGTCATTAATATAAATTCTCATGTTGTTAATCTTTATACGATATTGTTATTGACCTCTGAAACTTGTGCATTGAAAATTATATCTAGGTGTAAGTGTTTGTTTTTTAGAAATAAAGTTGTGAAACATGATACTAAAGTCATTAATCGAAATTCTCATGTTTTTAATCTCTATACATATGTGTTATTGAATCCTGAAACTTGTGCCCTGAAAATTATACTTGGGTTTAAGTGTTGGTTTTTGGGATATAAAGTTGTGAAACATAATACTAAAGTCCTCGTTAATCTAACTTTTCATGTTGTTAATCCCCAGATGTTGTTGATTTCAATTCTTAACTTGTCAATGTCTAAAGTATGATAATAATATATCACCCATACAAAATAGGCAACAAACAAAAGTACGATAATAATATTGATCAAATCTGACATTTACAAAATAAGATAACACATTACAATATGTTGTGATACCGGTGGATAAAAAAGCCTATAAACTATTGGGTCAATCGATGATGTTTGTTTGTTTGGTCTGACATAAGACTCAAAGCAGAAGTTCTTACTGAATTCCGGGGATGATTTATTAGTCACCACAAAAAATCCTGCTTGAATTCTTTAACTTGTTCCTGCAGCCATGACAAAACATCAATTGTTTAATCTAATGTACAACCAATACAAAACAGACAATTGACATAAATCTGAAGCAAATTAGTTAGACTTTGTGTAATCAATTGTAACAATCAAATCAACATCATTTTTTCACACAAGAGAATCAAACGGTCTTATTGGCCATTTCCTGTGAAACATACACCTAAAACCACGGTCACAAGTGTAACTTCCGAATGTACAGACACTTCATAGTTCGCTCCACCTTAGCAAAACCAAATTCAAGCTTGTGACAATGCAACAACTCTTTTGGGGCTTAATGATTTCAGTCAATTTGATTTAAGTTTTTGACCTACTTGCTCAGCTACAATATTTAAGCTTTCTTTAGCCTCCAACATATTTGCATTCATCTCATCGAGATGAGTCTCCATGTTCTTGGTCTCCATCTCGCAAGAGGTTAATTGAAATTCTACTCCTTGAAACATCTCCTTCAAGTTATAAATTCGGCTATCAACTCTTGAAATTCATTCCCTTGATAAAAGGCAAGCCACTCCTAATTAGGTTGTTTCACTAATGATGCATGCTATAAACATCACAAAGAAGATGCTATACCTGCAACGCAAAAATTATATTCATTACTACAACAACATAGGCAATTACAAAGTAGAGAAAGAGCAAGTAAATTCCGAGATAGAGAAGGTTTAGATGCAAACTTCCAATATCTGAACTTTAGAGCATGTAAACACTTTATGAAGGAAATAAATGGAACTTTTCTAGCCCTTTGATCTGTAACAGATTTTGGCACCCCTTGAATATAATATTCTAACTCCTCTCCACGTACAAGCTCCATTGCCTCAAAAAATGAGATAAATTAATCCTACAAAAGGCCCTTTCTTAAGTTACCTTTTAATTGAAAAATAATAATAATGCAAATCATGCTATGCAGAAATAGTACGGCATTTAGTAATGAAAAGGCTTGATTACAAACAGATTGGTCGAAATGATATGCAGAAAACTGTAAACAAGCTTTATCTAGAGAGAGAAAAAAAAAACACTAACATCGTCGAACAACTAGATGGACTCAAGAAATAATCTGGAAACAAGCTTTACCATCCAAAAGGCCACTAATTGATGCACATAAAACAGATCTTCTATGAACAGATGATCAATTGCATCCACCATCCTTAAGGCCATGGTGGGTATGGCAAATAAAGCCTCTAGGTCGTTGTGAAAATGCCAGTTCCAAGAAGTTCCTCACTATTTTAGTGTCCTGACATTGCTCTCTCTAAAAAAGAAACTAACTTCACAATTAAGTGTTCTACTATTGCTATCAAAGAAATTAGTACTTCACTTTTATAGTTATTATAATAGGTTTAATGTTTCTACTTTTGCTGCAGAAATTTTTTTTTATCACATTCACATAAAAATAAATAGGTCCCATTGTAAAAAGAAAATAGAAAAAATATTAGTAGAACCTATCCACTTTAATATGTGTGTGAGAAAAAATATTTCTGCAATAAAAACAAAAACATTAAACCTATTATAATTAACTTAGTAGCATAGAGCATTTCACATTTCATGCAGGGCATTTTCTTGTAAATAGACATATTTGGTTACATCAATGAGATGCATTCACAATGGCTTTCACCAAAGAGAGAGAGAGCATTGATATTCCAAAAAGATTTAGACATAGGAAAATTTTGGGAATGTGAATATCAATTCAGAAATTGAAGGACTTAAAAAGTATATAATCTAATAGGAAAATGAGAATAAGAAGAAAGGGGAGATGTTACCTCTGGCTTTGGGGTTGGATGAATTCTTTGGCGAATCATAAAAATCAAAAGTGATTGCTTGGTGATTAGAGGCTGGTGAAAGTTTGCAAGCCTTGGTGTCGTCCTCTGAACTTCGAACAACAAATGGAGTAGAGAGAAGAGTGAAAAGACAGACAAAAAACCAAAGAAGAGCTCTGAGGTTTTTCTTCACCTATTCCAAAATCTTCAAAAGACATTTTCATAGCTCTGAAATACAAAATTAGCGAGTTGCTCTCTAAACCCATCAATCTCACAGCATTATCGTGGTTTTGAGACTAGACTCTGAATTCAATAAGGATTGAGTGGGAATCAAATAATGTCTAAAAGGGGATCACGATTTCCATTCCTGTGATAAAAGGAGAAGAAGGAAGAGAAAAAAGTTGAAGATATGCAATTGAAACGCCAACATCATCACCGAAAGTTCACGGCCGGACGGCCGGTGGTGGGCATGAAACCTGAAGTGACTGCAATCAGAGTGCTCCTGGCATTGAATCTTCTATAGACGCTGCTACCAGTAAAGAAGAAGATTGGAGATAGGGTGAGAAAATGGCGGATCACAAAGAAAGTCTCAGTTAAGCCCGTTTGGTTCAAGGAAAATTAGGAGAAGGAAACGGAAAATGGGCATTTTCCATCTGGCGCGGCGATTTGGTTTACATTTTCAAAGAAAAATGTTTTCCGGCGGTGATTCATTTTCCCTTAAACATGGGAAAATCGGTTCCCACCTATTTTGGTGGGACCCATTTTCTAGCGGATCAAGAAAATGTGAGAAAACTAACTTACCCCTCTTCAGTGCCGGGGGAGAGGAAGAGAGTGACTCTGGAAAATATCGTGGAAGAAGGAAGAAGAAGCCACCAACGATGCAGATCCGTCAGTAACCACAGCGGAGGAAGAAGAAGTTGCCGCCGATAACCTCTTTGTCATCACCGTTGCAGATGTATTAGTGACGAAGGTGATGGAGATGGAAGAAAGTCGACAACTGTTGGAGACAACGATGTAGTGGATGAGAGCTTTGATGAATGAGGGAGGAAAAGAAGCGAGAGACAAGGAGGAGGAGGATGAAGGTAGTTGTATAGAGGGTGAGAATGAAGAAAAATGAAAAGAATTGAAGGTGAAGAAGTCGAGAAGGCATGGAGTAAAATTGTCAATAGATGATAGAAGGGACTCAGCTAACATGCACTCGAAGTGGAGAAAAAGCTTACTCAAGTAAAGCACTCGAGTGAAGTTGTTGAGCACTTGAAGTGTTAAAGAAAATCTGAAACATCACAAAATAAAGTGTACACTCAAAGTGAAGAAAAATGTCACTCGAGTGTGGCAATCAAGTGAGAAAATTTTGCACTTGAAGTACTGAAGAAAATATTGAAACAACATCACAAAACAAAGTGTACATTCGAAGTGCAGAACAAGGACACTCGAGTGAGGAAATTTAGCACTTGAAGTGCTGAAGAAAATGCTGAAACAACGTCACAAAACAAAAGTGTACACTCGAAGTGCAAAACAATGACACTCGAGTGAGGAAATTTAGCACTTGAAGTACTGAAGAAAATGCTAAAACAACATCACAAAACAAAGTGTACACTCGAAGTGCAGAACATAAGGACACTCAAGTATGACACTCGAGTGAGGAAATTTAGCACTTGAAGTGTTGAAGAAAATGCTGAAACAACATCATACATTGGAAGTGCAGAACAAGGACACTTGAGTGAGGGAATTTGGCACTTGAAGTGTTGAGAAAGTGAAGGAGCTGAACAGTCTTACACAGACGAGAGGAAGGAGTCAAGACGTCAAGCAAGGATTTCCTTCCACTCAAGTGGAGTAACTGATACTCGAGTGATATTGATATTCAAAACCAACTCTCAAATTGGATTGAGTGTTCACATTACACACTCAAGTACTATGGTGCATGGCTTTCGTGTGGTTTAAAATAATATTTTATCCTTAGGGGCAAAATGGTATTTTGCCTCATTTTCCTACCTCATTTTCTTCCAACTAAACAAAAATATTCCTATCAACCTAATTTCTTTTCCAAGGCGAACCAAACGTATCAAGGCAAAATATTATATATTCCATTTCATTCTTTTTATTTCCATTCTTACCATTTCTTCTATCCAAATGGGCCTCAGAGAGGATGATGACCAATGAAGTAATATTAAAATATTTCATTTTCCCAAATTCTCCCCTTCATCTGACATGGGAGTTTGCAAATTGGACACTGTTATCAATGTTTTTTTTTTAATTATAAGGCGGCAGGCACTAATAGCCTGAATTACAAGGAGCGGGATCGAACCCATGACCTCCCACTAATTGGGAAGTACCCATACCACTATTGTCAATGTTAAACCCATTTTTCTGGCATTTTCCATTCTTTTAAATAACATTGTATTTCTGCGTATATACCCAAACACGTGGTCACAGGACAGAGTTCAGGCGACATTTCAGGTTCACATTGATTATGGACCATACAAATAACAAAAGAAGCAACTGACAAACTATACGATCATCAAGATCTTACCTACACCTGCCACGAGATTCCCCAATAAGATCACAGGGCCAAACAGTGAAGCCGTTAGTACGACTAAAACGCCACGTACCGGTCTCTGAAAGTGAAAAGCCACGTTGGCTAAAACTCCCACTGCCACAAAGTCACGTGTCCATACTCCTCTTACCGGAACAAACGGTTACAACTGCCACGTGATCACTGGGACCCGCACACATAGCTGGCATCGCTTTTACGTAATCCCAGGGAGCTTGTGGATGACATTTGAGGCCGAAGAACAAATTCCGAAAAAGAAAGTAAAAAATATTCAGGAAAAGCGCAAGCGTGGGTGTGTGCAACATCCACCACTAAATTCCTTCCACGTGGCATAATCCATTGAGAAAATGGTTTGACGGCTTTGCCCTTCCATCCCTGCGAGCCTCAAATAAAAACGCCTCCTAATTTTTGCAAAAAATAAAATAAAATACCGAACCCAAGAAATTATTAGTGGCTGAGATTGCTTCTCAGTCTTTGAACTGTTTGGCGTCCTAGTTTCTGGTAAACTTTAGTGTTGGGCCTCTTCCAGAAGGAAAACACTAATAAAACTATTGCTGGTGCTGCTTCTGTTTCGTTCTGCACTTTCTCAGCTGCTCGCTGATCTCAATTCCCTCAGATTCGGATTTTTGCCATTGCCGGAAATGAGTTATCCGGCGAGTGTACGGTGATTTCTTGTTTTCACATGCATGATCGCACCTCCAACATTCTTGTTCTTCATCACCACCATGGTTTTTCCATGCCGAGGTACTTATCTCTTTCGCCTATTTACCAACTCCCCAGAAATTGAAGGAGAATGAACAGAGAAATATCTGTTTGATTTTAAGCTATGGACGGTAATGATACTAATCATATGTTTACTCTGCTGTCTGATACTTCGGATTTGAACATATCACTTATTCAAGTTAGCTCGACTCTTGATTAGATTATGTGTTTGATTTTTCCAACTCTTACTGGTTGTTTTATATACTGATTATATTTCCCTCTCTTTTTTGCTTGCTCACGGGTTGAAAGGTGTTGGCGCGAATGGGTTCGTTGTTTTGGTGAGAATTCTGATCAAGCAACTTTGTTTTATTGTTTCGGAGAAGCGTCTCTGTTGCGGTGGATTCTTCAAATTTTAATTTTGTTTTTCTTAGTTTCTGAATTACTATAGATAATATATGTATGACATAGTCACATAACTATAGCCTAGCTACTTGTGAATTGGAGTGGTTATCAGTGCTGATACCAAACAGAGACGGATCTCTACCTATTTTTCTACTTTTTTCCCCCTTTTGCAGTAGCACTACTATATCAGATTCTTCTTCCAATCACTACGGCTTTACGATTCAATGTGTTCCATGTTGCCAAGAATGAAAGGAGGTATATCAGTGAAGATCTGAAGCAGCGCTTGCTGCACAGGTCCTATAATGGACGCATACTCCTCTGGAGGGGAAGTGATTGTTAAGGTAAGGTTATTAAGGTACTCCGATCTTTTGTTCGCATAAAAGACAAAGAAGGAATTAGTAAATCTGAATGTTTTTAAAGTAGAAACCTGACAATTATAGAGAGAAAACTATTTATTGTTTAGGTAAGGTTATCATGATGGATTCAGTTTTTATTTCTTTCATGCTGCTAAAACAAGGGAATTAGCAAAGCTGAATATTTTCTAAGTTGCAAACTGGAAATTGCAGACAAGAAAACCATATACAATCACAAAGCAAAGAGAAAGATGGACTGAGGAGGAGCATAATAGGTTTCTAGAAGCCTTAAAGCTCTATGGGAGAGCCTGGCAGCGCATCGAAGGTAATAATTCGCTCGATTCTGAAACAGGTCTTTTCTTCTGTTCATTTCTTCACATGCAGGAAACAGCTTAGAAGTACACAGTAATAGTGCTCTGCTGAATTATAACCGAATTATTCTATGGGGATATGATTTTAACTGCTCTATTTATTTTATTAATGCTTAACTGGAACCCTTTGTTTTTCTTCTGTTGCCCCAGGCAATCATTTGTTGTGTTTTACCTTTTGATATGCAGAGCATATAGGAACAAAGACTGCTGTGCAAATCAGGAGCCATGCGCAGAAATTCTTTTCAAAGGTCAATTTGTACCTTCTTACCTTAGCTTATATGAAGTTTTGGTTGTTTTATTTGATTTGAACTTTCTTTTGACCTTCTGCTGATTTATTTATTTATATTCTTAGTTTTTACACCATATTTGGTTCATTGTAATCAATAAACATTTCCATCTAATTGCACCAAAATTTCATATTTTCACTGTATTGATGAACTTGAAATCATAGAGGAATCAAGATGCAAATTATATATGAGAAAGTTCAAACGAACTCTCTCTATGTGAAATTTAACTAAGGGCTTGAAAAGATATTTCAACTAAGAAAATTTCCAGCTCCTACCAAAAGGTTGGTTAGATGTTAAATTATGTGTTTTAATTTTTCAAGTAAGGATTGAGAATAATAAATCAGTTGATTAAATGAACTGAAATGCAATAAACAAAACAGGAAAAGAAACAGAACAAAGAGATGTATAGAGATAATGACAATGATTTGTACTTAATGGTCATTTATGTTTATGTTAAAAAGTTTTTGAAAAATTTTCTTTAACAGGGTTATTTTTCTTGTGCTAGTAAAAGGAGAACTAGTAATGGAAAAGGAATATCTGTAATTATTTTATTTTAAGTGTTAATGTGTTTTATCAATTTGGGATGTGGAGTTAATTATGATTCATTTGGTAATTTAGAGATAGTTTTTTGCCTTACCTTTTCAAGGCTGAGTATTGTCATAGGGTTTTCAGTTTGTCATTGAAACTTTACTAATAAAAATGTTCATTTTCTCTCTTGGATTATACTTTCTGTTCCAAATCATTAGTTTAGCGGTCCTGATTATAATGTCTCATTAGAAATGTAGATAACTAAGGTTTCTAAGTTATGTTCATTATCTTTGAACTACTAATATAACAGTGGAACTTTTTTGTTTTAAAAACAGTGTCTTTTCTCGTATGCCATTGTCTTCGATGGTATATTTTTTTGTTTAACTTTGTTGGTAGTTTCTAATACACTCAACAAAATATTTGAGACTTGGTACTTTATCATATCCTCGGTGGTTGCAAAACCCTTATATTTCATTTATAGTCCTATTCAAGGTGATAGTCCTCTTTGTAGAGCGATTTATTTGTCATAATGGTTCAGCTAAGTGTTTCAAGATGGCCATCTATATCACATTATTTCAGCTAAGTGGTTTACTAACTTTCCTTGGCTAATTAAGATGTATATTTATTTTTTAGCAAAAAAAAAAAAGATGTATATTTATTTCATTCACCTAACTCCATTATGAAAGTATTGGAGATTTTTTCATCTTTATTAAATATTTTTAATTTTTTTTCCTTGCCTCGGAACTTAGGGGGTTTGTTTGTGAATTGATAAGGTTAGTTTCCATTGTTACATTTCTAAAACTTTTAGTGGGTTTCTTCAGAGAAGTTACTTTGGCATTAGCAATTGCTTTTCAAATGTGTTTTTCTGTTTAGAGCAACAGATTAATAACGGATCATTATACAGTCTGTTGAGGTGGGTGACAGGAGAAATATTAGTTGGATAATGTATGAATGGGCGCTTCATTTTACTGTGAAGCTGCGATTTTAAAACATTCTCTCTATACAAAGGTTGATTTACTAGTCCCTTTCTGCTCACTAGCTGTAATTCTTGGATGTTAAGTTTTGGTTTTTAAGATATCTAAATGATTAGGAGGTTTTTGCACTAAGAATTTCGTTTTTATGTCATACTGTTAACATGATATTAGTACTGGTAACTGGAAAGATCAGCTGGACACAAAAATTGATCAGAGTTGTTATTAATAGTTTGATTTAACATCTACTAATGTTACTGGATGTTTTCCAGTAACCTCTGTCTTTCTCAGGGTGGGATTCTCTCCATAGGTTATAGGAAATATTGGAAAAATATCAGAACTCAAATCTGGTGTACCCTGTAAATAAGGAAAGTGTGGTAGTGAGCTTTTGGACTGTTTGATGACACGGATAGGGTTGATTTGGTAGTTTTTTTTTCCCCTTTTTCTTCCTGAGCTCATTGGATTATACATGATGGAGAGAAAATTTTGGATCAGCAGCAACGGGTTATTATGTATTACTCTAGGTTTTGGAGATTAATGAGCCCTTGAGATCTACCAGCTTCTATTTTGTGGTGGTGTGGAACAATTAATTTTATCTGATGACAGAGGATGTCTTGAGTGCAGAGTGACTTTATTATGTGTTGAAACTACCAAATTGCATATGGTGATGCAGGATGACAGGGAGAAATCAGGATTTTCTTGTGTGTTACTTTGCTTTATTGCTGGTTGAAAGCAGCATAAGTATTTTCTCATTGCTTTATCTCCCATAGAGTTAGTTTTCCCACTTCAATAAAGGGGGGCCTGGTTTAATTTGGTCAGGTAATCAATAATATTGCTTGGTCAAACCAGTCCCCCTTTTTTTGTTTGATTGCGCTAGTACAAAATGAAATTAGGAAAGAGAAAAGAGACGCGATTGTTTGGAAAACGTAATTGAGAAATTCAACCTTACATATAGAGCAATACAAGGTGTAGTACAATATAACTGCAGAGCAGGCAGTACAAGGACTAATAATCATGTGCCTTATTCTGACACTCCATCTTAAGCTAAGAGTGGACGTGTCATATGCACCAGGCTTATTACAAATGTTGGTCATTGGAGTGAAAAGACCAGGTAGCAATACGTGATTGAGAAATATAGGTAAAGAAAATGAGAGTCAAGGTAAAGAAAAAGATTTGGGCTGTTGGAAGGAGTCACAACAGGAGATGATATCATAAAGAACATAGGTAAGGAAAAGGAGACACAATTGTTTAGACTACGTGATTGAGAAAAACATACTTTTCAATCTTAAGTATAAAGTTATATAAGGTGTAGTACAACTGTAATATAGCTATAGCTAGTAAAAGGACTCATTTACACCATTGACTACCATATATAATACACATATTTCATATATCATTCACAAAATCAAGCCATATGTGAAGGTATGACTAGTAGGAGGAAGTGTTTAACCCATACAACTCAAGATTTCAGTTGACTGTACAGTTTTGTGCAAATACTTGTGAAGCGCCATTACAGTTAGAAATTTGTCAGGCATTTGTTGCAGTATTTCTTGAAGTGAGGACTTAGTGGTGTCGCAGTTATTCAATCAAATCTACTTGAGGTGTGTGAGTTGCTGCTGCAGTCCTATATCTAGGGATGGCCATCAAAGCAGATAATTTAGACAAGTACAAAGTATATAAAGACATAAACAAGGAATTTAAGTGGGAAAACATGCTCCCATAATAAGAATACTTTTCTCCTATTGGGTCATTTGTTGCAACTGGGCAGTGTTTGACTAAGTCAGCGACAGGGATGGACACAGGGAGGGGCGAGGGGTGGCCCCCGCCCCCCCTAATATTTTTTCTCATAAAAATAAAAATCAGTCCAAGCGGTCCAACCATTACGTTAGCTATATATATGTTAACTGAAATATAAACATCACATATCCCATCACACTTGCTTTCATATATATTAAAAGAAAAAAATAAACAAGTGGGGCCCCACCCTTTAATATATTCCCAACGTTTTGCTCTTTTGTGAAAACTCCTCCATCCCTTGTTCTTCTCTCTGCAGGCTCATCCACCATTTCTTTGAATAGTTTACAGTAAATTTTAAGAATCAATAAAGCATTCAAAATCATTTCTTTTCATTAAATTTTATTCATGAAATTTATTATATATGATTTTGTCTTTCTAATGATACTACTTTTATACTGATTAGAGAATATTTTAGGATTAGGATTTTGGACAAGTTTTGAGTTTTAGCACAGATTCAATTATAGATGAGTTTAACAATATAAAAACACTTAGAGTAAAAGTCAAATAAAGTAATCTTAATTTCTATAATAGATTTCTTTCAATTTTTTGTATAGTAGATTTTGTATCGTATTCCAAGTACTTTTATTTATGAGGTAACATTTTTTATGTTCGCCCCCCGTCAGTAAAATTCCTGGGTCCGTCCCTGGTCAGCGATATCCACTAACAAAAAGAGGGGGAAATGTTAGTGACCAACAATACATGTGCAGTGGGAATTGGTGCGTGTTTGAGATTGACGGGGTGAATTGAGCGTCCAGCTAAACCACCATGTTTGCAGAAGAGATAAGCTTTTAGCATAGATATAGTAAATGGATACAAGACTTTAATGCTCAGATAGAATCTTTTAGGATTAGAATCCTAAGTATGACTTAAGAATGAAACACCATTAAAGAGAATAAAGCAACGAGAGGCGAAAACTTCTAGTTCCTCACTTTTCATTCTTTAGTTATTTCTTTGCTCTCATTTTCCTTCCCTATCTAGCTATAAGGGTTGCCTAGACCGATCTAATATTTTTTTTTTTGGTGAATGGGTATCCCTGAGCCACTTTGGGCTTGAGACTAATATCTTTTGAGGCTTGGAGCTCATTAAAGAGTTTTTGCCTCTCCAACAAGAACTTTTGTTTTCCTCCTTATGGGGATAAGACTACTACCACCTCAACCAACAACTAGTTGGTTAATATTATTATCATTGGCTTCTGTTAATTTTACACTTGACATGTGAAAGAAGCACGTCATTGATTTCAATGTGAAGGAAAAAAACAAAGAGCAGAAGGGATATTTAAGAATATAATCAGTCATAAAACTAACTTTAATACTAAGTAATTAATTTTATATCACCAAAAAATTAGGGTTAAGGGGGGCAATTTTACTCCGAAAGTGTAAAAAAGGGAGCAATTTTTCCTTGGCTGTTACCCCAATTAATTTTGACCATTGGTTGAGTAAATATGTTGACCTGGTAGTTCATATGTCATCCACTTTTTGTTTAAGTGCAAATTTGCCTCAAAAATCCACATGTCATCTACTTCCTTTTTTTTTTCAAAGTTAGATTTAAAACTTACGAAACAAATTTGCACCTTAACAAAAATGATGTGGATGATATGGGAAGTGTCAATTCAATATATTTAGTCAAATAATGGTCAAAATTAACTGAGGTAACGGCCAGGATAAAATTGCTCCATCTTTTACACTTCCAGAGCAAAATTGCCCCCCCCCCCACCCAAATTCTTTTGGTGATATAAAAGTAATTACTTAGTATTAAAATTGCCCCCTAACACATTCAGAAGGGATTGACATCCAAATCTCTGGTAATGTTTGTGCATGAGTCAACTATGTCAGCTTCTGTGGAGCGTATAGATTATTTTAATTGAAGACATATAAATAATGTGCTATGAGCAAATTTTCTGAGATCGGTAATTTACGCATCATTTGGGTTATAACTGACTACACCAGCAGGAGATTTTTTTTCCCAAACATGATCAGAGAAGGAATTATGTAGGTTTTCTTTTATCAGCTTTAATAGAACATGGTGTTTTGATTTTTAAACTTTATCCATGAGCAATCACACACACAAGTAGATATCTTTCAAGTTTCAACCGCCAATGCATGCTTCCTTTAGAATCTCACTAGCTGCATCATTGCCAAAGCGTAGATATATCAAAAGTCAAGCATGAATCTATGGAAATTTAGATCTTTAACTCTTTAATAGTACTTTTGAGATTGCGCATAAAAACATTGCTCAAATGCCTCGATCAGTAATTTTGAATTTTCTTTACATTACATCACTTGCTGATAATCTGATTACTATTTTCACTTTCAGCTGGAGAAAGAGGCTCTTGAAAAGGGTGTTCCAATAGGAGAAGCTCTTGACATAGACATCCCTCCTCCAAGGCCAAAAAGAAAGCCAATTAATCCTTATCCTCGGAAGACCAGTACTGGCTCTCCAGCATTACATAATGGAATAAAAGACGGCAAACTAACTTCTGTTTCACCTTCGCATGGTAAACATGCACTGGACTTGGAGAAAGAACCACCTCCAGAGGTTATTAATCCACTCTTATTTAGTTATTTTTCAATATTTCACTTATCATGCAAATTTCTGCATTTTTTACTCAGTTGAAATATCCATTCTTTTTCCTTCTTTCAGGAATCTAATGGAGATGAAAGACCAATAACTGTTACTGAAAATAAGGATGAGAACTGCTCAGGAGTATTTGCTATCCCACAGGAGGCACCCTGTTCCTCTACAGCAAAAAACAGATCAATTTCATTATCAGTGCCACTGAGAAACTCATGCATTTTAAGGGAGTTCATACCTTCAGTAAGAGTGGGAATTACTCGAGATGAAACAAATGAATCTTCTGTCACTATTGAACTTGAAAATCAGAAGTGCAAGATAGATGATGGAAAGAAACTACAACAGACAGGAGCCTCTAAATTGGAGGGTTCTGATGCTTCAGGTGTAAAATTGGTTCAAAGTCAGAAAACAGATCATCTCAATTGTGCATTAACAAAAGATGGGATACAAGACAATCAGAATTACCCAAGGCATGTCCCAGGGCATGGTATTGATGGGAACCAGGGAACAAGTACACAAAACCCTCCCCAAGATATGCTATTACGAGACTCTATATTTCAGCCTGTGGGAGAGGTTAGTGGGCAACCTAGTATTTTCACAGGTTCAGCTGTATCAAACACAAGTGAAAGTAAGAATAACACGCCTCGATCTTCTATTCATCAATTATTTCCTGCTTATCCTCCCTTCACACAAGTTCTCTGTAGTCAAGACCATTTCCATTCATTTTTCATATGTTCCCCACATTCTCAAGTCTCATTGTCTCCGCCCTAATGCAAAATCCTGCATCCCATGCTGCAGCTAGTTTTGCTGCTACATTTTGGCCCCACACAAATGCAGAAGCTTCAGCTGATTCTCCTCCAAGTATGGAAGCTATTGCTGCTGCTACTGTGGCTGCTGCAACCGCATGGTGGACTGCCCATGGACTGCTTCCTTTGTGTGCTCCACTCCATTCTGCTCTCTCCTCTCCTCCTGCATCTGTGGTGGTAGTTCCTTACATGAACACTGGCGAAGCACAAGCAGCTGAAAAAGATCAGAAAGAGACTACAGTTGAGAATCCTCCTCTGCAAGATCAGATGCCAAATGGAGAATATTCAGAAGCTCTGCAAGCTCAGCATTCAGACTCCACGTCACAAGCTGTTTGTTCATCAGATTCTAAGAGTGGAGATGCCAAGTTAACCACTTCACCTAAGGCTGCTGAACATGTCAAGAACGAAGCAATGTCTGAGCACCTTGATTCCAACAAGACCAACGGAAGAAAACCGGTTGATCGTTCCTCATGTGGCTCCAACACAACCTCTAGTAGTGATATTGAGACAGATGCATTAGAGAAGAACGAGAAAGGGAAGGAAGAGTCCTTAACACCAGATGCAAACCACTTAACAACTGACCCTAGTAATCGCCGAACTAGGAGTTCTTGCAACCTTACTGATTCTTGGAAAGAAGTCTCTGAAGAGGTATCAATATCTTAATATCAGATTTTTACTGTAATTCATATATTTAGTTACCTTTCTTCTCATGTCACTTATATCATCAGGGGCGACAGGCCTTTCAGGCTCTCTTCTCCAGAGAGGTTTTGCCACAAAGCTTTTTACCACCACACTTGGAAAAGGACATTCAAAAAGACCACAAAAAGGAGCATCATGAGCAGAACACAGTTGAGAAATATGAAGACCTTGACTGCAACAAATACAGATCTGATCAGGTAGGGGTAGAGAAGAACATGCCATTTGTAGAAAACACACAAGAAGGGAAGGGACCTCCAACCATAGGGCTGGGACAAGGAAAGCTCAAGGCATGTCGAACCGGGTTTAAACCTTACAAAAGATGTTCAGTGGAGGCTAAGGAAAATAGGGTTCGTACTAGTAACCAGGGTGAAGAGGAAGGTCCCAAGAGAATACGCTTGGAGGGGGAGGCTTCAACTTGATGGTGTTTGATATTGCATGCAATCACACACAAGAAAACTTTTGGTCTTGCATCAGTTCTAACTCCCCTTGTCATTTATTCTCTAATTCTGCAGCTTCACGAAACTTGTCGTGTAGGTGTGTGTACTATATTAATTTTCTCCATGATCATATTTACTATCTCGGGGACTGATGTTACCACTGCAATTAAAACTCTGCTAAAGACTTCCAAAAGAAACATAAAGTACTGTTTATGCCCTGAATATACATTAGTCTATGAGCCTTCATTCAGTGATTTTCCTCATTTTATAAATTATTTGTCATCCAAGAACACTTACCGGCGTGCAGACTTTACAAATAGGCATTTTTTTTCTCTGGTTGAAGAAGTTTAACGTGTCCTTTCTATGTTGCTTTTAATCTTGTTTGTTAGCTGCTTCCTCGTGATTTTTAAATGTAATTTTCAATTTTGAATAATCTGTTCATCTATCCCGTACCTTCATTAGTAGTGCCATTTACTCTTCATCATAGTATAACTTGTTTCTTGGTGTTTTCAGTTTTCATTGTGAAATTGCTAAATTTGAAAAGATGTTCAACCACAGCTACTTGTGAACTATATTTGCTAGAACAAAAGTAAAAGAGATCTAGATCAATTCCATGCAAAAGTGAATCACAAACACATCTTTACTTAGGGTCAATCTCAACAAAATGTTGAATTTATTGAGGACTATCTAAACTCCAAATCAAAGCCAACAAGGACAGCGAGATGAAAAACAACAACTTTTAACCAATTTGAGTCCATCGTTCACTTTATTAGAACTGTACAACATACAAAACAAAGAAAATTTCATGTGGAACCATTTATAATATTATATACAAAATCATCCAATAAAGGGAAAGTCCCTATACAGTAACAGGCTACGTCATAAAATTCTATGTACATCA
The DNA here is from genome assembly GCA_025563575.1 of Acacia pycnantha. NCBI lineage: Eukaryota > Viridiplantae > Streptophyta > Magnoliopsida > Fabales > Fabaceae > Acacia > Acacia pycnantha. Next base: position 1,107,183 of record JAMWYP010000118.1, read on the forward strand.
TATCTATTTAATCAGAGCTTTTCTTTCTCTCTCGTCTAAGCATAGAAGTTAATATTCAAGTCACCAACAAAATGCTTCAGTTTATCAGAGCACCAACGCATATAACTGTACAGGGACCACTACACAAATGGCTATTTACTTCATAAAAGAATGTCGGATGCCTTGGAATGCTCTGATGTCGAATACCGATGTTGATGCGATTGCAGGTTGGAAATATACTGTAAAATCCTCTTCTTATTAGCAGGAGTTAGTGAGAATGGTGGCTTCAGTGGAAGGTGAACTGCTTCGTCCACAATAAATGAAAGTAGAAGCTTCGCTTTTGAGTATGACACAGCTGCCTTAGCTCTATCATCCATTAACTCGTCTACCTAGAGAAAAGGCAATGGCTACTTAGTCAAGTAACAATTAACATAGGGATCAGTTATACTTTACTCCTTGGATTTGACCTAAAATCAATTTGTCTTCACATGTTTTAAAATACGCCATTCAACTCCTTTCTATGATCACTTACTCACAAGATGAACAAGTCGTTAAACATGTTTCACTTTGAACAAACTTAAATCTTTCACAGATATCAATAACATTTTATGGATGCCCAACCAGAGTGGGAAACTCTAGCAAAACTAGCTTCTTTTGATAGGAAAAAAATCAATCCACTTAAATGCTCTAAACAACCCATACTATTTAACAGTACAAGTACAAGACTAGGCATTCCGTACTGTCTTGGTCTCTATAAATTGAATTTCAGTGAAAAGTTGACGTTCCTGTGATCATACTGTGCAACATTTTACTTAATTTCCTCACTGGCCAGAACCCTTTGGAGGTAACCAACTCAAGTACTGATAGACTGATAAAGAGGGGAGGAAAACCCTTCCCCAAAACTAGTAATGGAGGTGGAGAAACCAACCCACTTCAGTGTTCCATAAAACAGCCCTTACTATTTAATATAGGACTAGACATCCCAACTATCTTGGGTTCTATTAGAATCAAGCTGACAATTTAAAATGGAAGTGTCCACTTAATTCTAATACGTAGCAACAGCCTAATAAAAATGAAAAGCTCCTAACTATTGACTTTTTGAGAAGCACTTTCAAATTAACAGTACTTTTTATATTTGTAAACCAACAAAAAAATAACTTGTACTTTTCATAAATTCTCTCAATCACTTTTAAGTTTAAGAAAATTGGCCCAAATTATTCACATGCTTGCATTTGTCAAAATTTGGATATAAAATATCATAGGATCATTAAGTGATAACTACACAAACTTCTAAGGGCGTTAAATGACAAACTTTAAATCATAATAAGTTAAAAAGCAACTTATCATTTGTTTATAGTAGCCACCATTTTTATGTCTCTGCAATAGAGGAGATAAGAAAGTTAAGCAAAAATTGACCACAGGAAAACCATGTCTACTTACAGCACCACTTGTGCCGATTGATAGTGCTTTTTGAAATATGATCTCCATTGCATCTGGCATCTCAGCTGCACCTGCAATATATTTTAAATTCTTAGTACAAAGTGTAGAATTGTTTCTTTGAAAGAAATAAAGTCAGAATAAGAAAGGTAGTCACCATCCATATTCCGAACAAGGCATGAAAGTTTCTCGGCATGATCAACTGCAAAAATAAATCCTTTCTCGGCCCACAAGGACACGGCAGAAGGATCACTAAAATCTATTTTCTCCAGCATGGGTTGTGACATGCTTTCATCACCACATGAGATTGTGGATTTCTTAGATGTAGTGCTTCCAGGCAGCTTGCCCTCAGCAATGGAGGTCAACCAAAAGTTACAAATGTCAAGAACCTTCTTCCATATAGCCAAAACCACCAGTTCGATTGCAAATGATTCTAGATGCACTCCTGCATTGTACTGCAAGAATAACCATTTAACTAACACGTAGACGAGCCATGCCAGTAGGCTGTTGGACCTATAACTAAAATGCTGACATGTAACTAACAAATGGGATGTGTGAGATGCGTAAGTGTGAGAGAGAAGTTTTGTTGGTTGAATATATTGGGGAGCAAAATTATCATTCATTCAGTATCATTTTCAGCTTGGGGTCCATCATAGACACATTAGAGAAAGATGCATCTACAGAGATCCACAAATTTTAACAAGGACTGTGAGTTTTGTTACAGCAATGAAATAAGAAATTGTGAAATTATTAATTAAATACATATAGCACATTCAGTCCATACTGGACTGCGTTGTATTTGCAAGTAAATGTTATATGAACTTCTTGCATGAAATTCTGCTTGTTGAATTGTAAACGTTATATTTGCACATGTCTACTGAATTTATAGACCCATTCTTGACAGTAAGCAGAACAAAGAGGAAGAGGAAACACAAAATAAAATGGAGAGGGAGGAAAGAATGGAAGAAGAATTTAGCTGTGATAACAATTCAAGCAGAGTTTTGAAGTCAACAAGTATAATATATTAACACAATGATGTAATTAAAGAACTAGACTAGCTTACTTTTTCTTGCGAAAATTCTGAGAGAATCTGCAGATATTGATGCAACAAACCTAACCTACTTGAAGGCTGCTTTGAGGATGCACCCTGCTCTTTCCTCAGGACAGACACGGAGGATGCCTCAAGTTTATCACTTTTTGTGATTTCTTCATCGACATAGCAAGGGGCTAAATCCTTTGTTTGATTTGCAACTCCAACTTCAACGTCAACCCTCTTTGAAGGACAGATAGAAACCCTGCTTGTGATATTTTCTTGCACAGATGCCTCAAAGAAATCAGAGAAGTCCTCTATTGAAGCAAAGCGAGCATTGACTAGGACATAGTCTTTCTCAATGGACTCCATCAAATGAGAAGCTAAATAAAATGAAAATAAAAAAGGATCAAGAGAAACAGGTGGAAGGCCATGAAACTACAAGATCATAATAATAGAAAGTATTGGACCATGAGGCTGGTCTGACAATTGAGCAACATTACCAAGTCCCTGCTTGTCACAAGTAGTTGTTGACATTAAGCCCTTAACACTCTTGGTATCAGCAGTATTCCCACTATGCTTTCTTTGTAACGGCACAGTCTCATTGACAGCAGAACTGATTACCACTGGGTCATCGACTGATGTCTCAAGATGATGAACAGAATGCAAATGGGGCCTTTTGTCAGATGTTGAGATACTACCATATTGCTGGACCATTGATCTGTCTAGTGGTTGTATAGAAGACCGTTCAACATTCACAATTGACCTATATGAATTAGGAGATGTAACTATGACATGGAAGAAAATACAACAGGTATACAAGTGATGAAAGGTTTTTAATTAAAAGTAAATTATGACCTGGGCTCCTTTAGGAAATTGTGATCGAAGAACTCTTCAAATGTCAATCGCTCAACTGCACATCACAGTTCAACTTCAGAGAAGAAGTCTATATTCATTCCAAATGACATTTAAAGTGTGACAAACTGACTAGTTATATTCAACCTCAGATCCAGCACCTTTACACAACTACACAGCCATAAGCGTAACAGACATTGCACATGTGAATGCCATGCAGCTGCAATCAATACCTGGGTTTAGGCGTAAAAGGCTTCTGCAAAGATCCAAACAGTCTGGATGTAGCTCATTTAAAGCCTCTTGTGAAAACCGCAGTTCAGTGGATGCTAAAATGTTCTGAAAAAGCTGCAACATAAAAAGTGATCAGGGAAAAAAGGTACTTCCAATAACAGAAATACCATCTTGATTATTCTTGAAGGAGAAAATAATTGTGATCCTTCAACATTACCTGCAATTGACTATTTCCATCAAATGGTGGCCTCCCAGTCACTAGCTGGAACAATATGGCTCCAACGCTCCATAAATCAGCCTGCTATAAAAAAAAAAATCAAATAAGGCCTGGGGAGAACATCTGCAAGTGCAGGTAATGTCATTCTATCTTTCATCACCTTAGCATCATACTTCTGATTTTGAATTATCTCTGGAGCCATGTACAATGGTGAACCACACAGCGTGTCTGCCAACCCTTGGGGCGTGAGAGACCTAGGACATCCATAAATCACAAATCACAAAATTGAAGGGAAAAATCTCCAATATCTTCGCATTCTTTTTTTCTTTTCTTTTTATCCTTTTTGTAACAAACCATTCAATATCTGATGCTACCAACTAATCCAAATTCAAGTCATGCCTAGCCCCAAATGGGAGGGATCTCTCCCAACATAGATCTTTCCATCTAGGCTCAAATTCAAGACCTTGCTTGAAAGGTGTTGAGTCCCTTATTACTCAACCACAAGCAACTATTGGCATCATATTAAAGTAAAAAATATCCAAAACCAATAAAAAAAAAAGGTTCATTTGACTGCTTTCCATACAAAACTTTGAGTGGGGTCATATAAAAAAGTATTCATTAAAGAAGAGAATCTTCACCAACAAAAATTGCACAAGTCCATTTAGTATGTTTTACCCACAAAATGCGCTTAACTCAATCATCAACAACATAATAAACCTTTCCTCATAGTTAAACCGCTTACTGAGCTATCGTACCTTGCAAAACCAAAATCGCCTATTTTTAAAAGTGGCACACCTCCAATACTAGACAATAGTAAGTTCTGCAAATTCAAAAAATATAGAATCAAGACATTGGCAGATTAAAATATGAGCAATAGTAACTATGAAACAACTATAGAGGACCATTAAGAAGTTCCCTACATCAAGTTAACAAACAGTTCAAAATCAGTATCATTTCTGAACTAAGCACGCACTACAAATTATGATATTTAAGTCACTAGTTTTATTCTTACTTCATTACATTCCCTTCTTTAGTAGTGGCTCATTTTTGTTCCGTCTACTTTTAACTCTAGTTTTGCTTCACAATACAGCTTCTATAGATAAAGGCATAAAGCTATAATAAATGGAGAAAACCTACGTACAAATTTTAAAATTTAACCATCAGGTTCCTAATAAAAGCATGACTCATAATTTTTGAAGACAAATATAGACTTGTTGTAATTTCTCTCATATATATGAATATGACAAAAAAATTAAAACCTAAGGTCTAGTCAGTAACAATTTGAGGTAAAATCTAGCTAATTGTACAGAACCTGTGTAGGAATTCAAAGGTTTAATTTTCCTTTTGACTTATTTTATTAGAAGGGAGCAACATGGCATTTATAGTTGATAAACAATCAGAATAAACTGTCACTCCAACAAACATCTCTTAAAAAAAATAAGATACTTTTATCCAAATCAAAAGAAGATAACTTTCTCTTTATTAAAAGAAAGCAATCATAAATGCATAGAAAAATTATCCAGAAAATAATTAGAAAAATAAATAAACCTTAATTAGAATAAAATAACTTAATCAAAATCAATGTATCTTCCCACAACTTGCAAATTCGTTGTCCTCTGTACAAAGATTGGAACTCATAAACATAAACTAAATAAGCAGCTGACAATTATTGAAGATATGGCCGCACAGATTATGAGAAGAACTCAAAAAAGTTTGTAATTTGACAAGATTCACTCCGGTACCTGAGGCTTTAGATCTCCATGAATGAGGTGCTTTTCGTGGAGTACCCTCAACCCTGAAGCTACAAGTAAGCCCAGGGCGAAATTAGAAATTCATAACAATTTTATATACTAAAGAGGAGAATAAGTTAGAGGATCAAGTTAGTATATGCAGAATCGTCAAACCATTTGCAAAATTCAAATGTGTTGGATAAATGAACCTTATTGTTAAGGAATATGCTCAAGAAAAATCACTGAAAGCACAAGCTTTTAATTATCAGGTCAAATAAAGGTGATCGTATATGCTAGAAAAAGGCTGAAAAGAAAAACAACCGCATGAAGTCTACTCACCTAAGTGTCTCATAAAATGCCGTGCAACGGATTCTGATAGTTTTTCGCGACGATGAATGTAAGCAGCAAGGTCACCACCATTACAATACTCCAAAATAAGGTAAATCCTATCATTGGTCTTAAACCCCAAAAATCCAACATTATGCTCATAATCGAAACAGCTTATATAACAATGAGATTAAAGAAGATTTCAAAAGAGGAGAAAGGAAGAAGGATAATTATAACGACTTTACCTGGATTGTTTCGATCAATCGTATAATGTTTGGATGATTGATGGTGCTAAGAATATAAATCTCTTTAAGCAGATTCTCTCTGACTTTTGGGCTAAGCTGTTTCTTGTCAATCTCCTTAACTGCAAACTCCAAACCCGAGTGACGATGCCGTGAGTGCCACACCACCGCGAAGGAACCCGACCCGACTTGCTGTCCCAGTATGTAATCTCCGATCAGGCGCGGCTGGTTGGGGGCTCCAAAATCCATGAAGAATCCGAACCAGTTGACCCAAGCCACAAACTGGGTCAGTGACGTCTTCGTTGTAATTCCCAGAGATACTGTCCGACTAAAAATGACTAAAATTCACGGCTTTTCTGAGGTGAATTTGTAGAATCTCGCTGAATTTGAAACTGTAGAGGAAGATGAAGCTGATAAAGGAATCAATGAATGAAGAAGGCTTTTCATTGTTGTTTGGATATGTTTTTCTGCAGAAACGACGCCAATATTAATAAGCTTGCGACGCACTTTTGGCAGTATGGAATGGGAAATTGCAGAGTGGACGAAAAAGCGCTTTTATCTGCTCTATGTACACACAAGCCCGCGATCATCGATGAATTCTAATTCTAATCAGAACAAATGCCGGTTTTTTATTAGAGGCTAAAAAAATGATTATCCGTCCGAAAGAGGAGAGAAGTTTGATGTTTAAATTGATCTTCTTTTTTTGGGCCTGATTTAAATTGATCTTATTTGAACTATCAACTTATTTATTAACTAAATTGTCATTTTATAATAATGGGAAAAGTATTTCCCAAGTCACTAGAGTTATCTCCCGTGACCCCAAAACTACGTCGTTTTTAAATTAATGAAGGATGTGTTAGTAATTTTAGTTGAATTAATGAAGGGTGTTTCAGTAAAATTTATATGATTAAAAAATAAACAAAATTACAGAAACACCCTTCATTAATCCAAAACGACGTAGTTTTGGGGTCATTGGAGATAACTCTATCTCCCGTATCTCCCATAACTGGAGAAATCCTTTACCCTTTTATAATATGTAATATTACATATGGCAGTTTCATTTTTGCTGGCAAAATAATAGAACAACTTCATTTTCATTGTATAACAATTTCTTTCTTTTTGGACCAAAAAAGGTTAAGGGGCAATTTTGTTTCCTAAGTTTTCATAGAGCAGCAATTTTATTCAGAGACTGTGACCCTAATTAATTTTGATAGTTATTTAATCAAATAAGTTGAGTTGGCCGTTTACATATCATCCAGTTATTTTTTTTAAGATATAAATTTGTCCTAAAAATCTATTTGTTATCTACTTCATTTTTTTAAGTTAAATTTAAAATATACAAGGTAAATTTACACTTTAACAAAAATAACATGAAGATATATAGACTGCTATCAGCTCAGCATATTTGATCAATTAACTAAAATAACGACTGGGGCAAAATTACTCCATTTTTTACATTGTCGTGAAATTGCCACTTTAATCCACACAAAAAAAAAAAATCCATTCTTTTTTTTTTTTAACCAACGTGTAACAATTTCCTTTCAGTAGATGAATGACTCATTAATAATCGGAAATTTATAAATTTTATAATAAGGTCTTAAAACCTAAAATATGTTTTACATAACTTAAATGTTTTTCTAAAAAATATATTTGACTATTTATAATTTATTGCACTGTCTTTGATTTAAAATGAAAAATTATACAATTAATTTCAAATAAATACCATTTGAATTTGTAAAACCCCCAGAAGTCTATCGAATTTGTAAAAAGACTGAGAGGTACCAAGGACCTATGAGGGATATGCAAATTCACGTGAAATTACCCTTTTACCACAAATGTTTTGGGGTTTTTCATTGTTGCCCATGAAATAGACACCTAAACTTGATGCATTATTATGGCGATGGTCTAGTGGTAAATGGCGATGATCTAGTGGTAAATGATGATGGTCTAGTTGTAATAATCAATGTTTGTGAAACCGGACCGGACCGGCCGGTTTATACCGGAAACCGGTCAACCGGCCTGGAAACCGGTTCGGTTTAGCCTGAAACCGGACTGACCTGGTGAACCCGGGTTGACCCGGATAACCCGGTGTAACCCGGCCGGTTTAAAGGGTCACCTTTTAGGCTTCGCCACTGTCAAGCTTTTTTAGCTTTTCTTAGGTTTCTTTTTGTTGAAATTTTTCCTCACACTGTCGTTAATTGCTTCAGGGGAAAGAGCTTCGATCATAAATCAAAGCTTCGTTTGTTCGTTCGTTCCGTTCAAGCTTCGTTCGTCAGGTTTTTTAATATTTGAATCTTTTATTTTCTTTTTAGTTCTTCGTTCTTCATTCTGCCTGGTGCTCTGAGATTTATTTTTGACTTTTGGATGTCATATGGTTTGAATTGGGTTTAATTTTGTTTTCCTGAAGTTTGCTCTGTTTTTCATTTTTTCTTAGTGATTGGCTCTGTTTTTCATTTTTTTTTCTTAGTGATTGGCTCTGTTTATTTTTGAATATTGTCTTTGATTTGCTTTTCAGTTTGGTTTGAAACAATAGTCTTAGTTGGTAAACATATACAAGCATAAAGCTGTGTATTCATATTAGGGCCTAAACACAACCTTTTTTTTAGAAGATAAACACAACCTTTGTTCTTGAATCTCAAGACTCATTGAGCAAAAAAAAAATCTCAAGATTCATTCTGATCCTTTTTAAATGAAATGAGAAAACTGTGCTAGAGATATAAATTACATGATAACATAGAAACAAATTGAGTATGTGTTTGGCTTTCAATCGGTTAAAAACTTGCTTATAAAAATATTCATTTGCCAGAGGTCAGTTTAGTAAAAAATTAGCTTTGTTAACAAAATTTTTGTTTAGATACAATTTTTTTTTTTAAGAAAACAGTTTGATAAATTAAAAGCGTCTTAGAAAGTAAATCAAATCCGTTTTTATCATTGAAAACAAAAGCTTATTCAAAAGTAAAAACTAAGGAGTATATCATCCAAAAGTTACTTACCTGGACCAGAAAAACTTTTTGGAAAGTGAATTGTACATAGGAATGAAAGCGTGAGCATACACACCCAAATAATGCATGCCTTGTTTATACGTAGCTTTGTAACGTAGTGATATGAAAACTTTTCTGTAAGTAGTATGTAGCTGCTTCAACACTACCTGTAACCCATCCCTCCAAGTAAAAAAATTGTAATCCTCATTCATTCATCCTTTGTTGTATTGCGTATTAATTGCCACTGCGATTGCGGTTTATGGTTGTGGAGCCACAATGCATGATGAATCAACCGTTTATAGCAATAAAATTAATACTACCACACCCGTTTATTGCGGTTCTGAATTTGTGTTATCCCGAATCGGGGTTTGGTTTTCGGTATGTAAGGTTACGTTTTCTGAAGTTGTTAATGCCAATGGAGGGAAATATTAATAATGAAGGTGCCCGAATACTACCACTACCACTCCCAATCCCGAGTCTAGCAATCCTCCCACACATTCTAGTGTTAAAAAAGATACTGCTTGGGAATATGTTTCTCTTAAGAAAGAGGGAAAAGTAAATGTTTTTACATGCCTATTATGTGGTTGTAGTTATAGAGGAGGTGGGATAAATAGGTTAAAACAACACTTGGCTGGTGTTAGTGGTCAAGTTGCGTCTTGTAAAAAAGTTTCTCATGACGTACGTACTAGAATGAAAGGATCTTTGTGAGAAGGAGCAAAGAAAATCTTGTTCCTAATGATAATGTAGATGAAGGAAATGTAGCTACAGAAAGTGAAGAACTGATTGCATCAAAGAGGAAAGCGCCTAACACTATGGGGGTTGAAAATTATTTCGCACCTAGGACAACTCATGGTGCTCAACCAAGCATCAAGAGTGTTTGGGCAAGTCAAGAAGCTCAACATAATGCAAAAAAAGTTTTTGCTCAATGGGCTTATATGAATTGCATTCCATTTAATGCATTGACTTGTCCTCTATTTCAAAAAGCCATCGAGCGAACTTTGATTAATTTCTTAGTTTATTCTGTACATGGCATGGTTTTTGTGAAATCAATTGATGCTTCATATTTGATTAAAGATGCCAATACATTATTCTCATTGTTTAGAGAAGTCATTGAGAGGGTAGGCCCTGAAAATATTGTCCACGTTGTGACCGACAATGTTGCAAACTATGTAGCATGTGGTAGATTGATAAAAGAGAAATACAAAACCATCTATTGGTCACCTTGTGCTGCTCACTGTTTAAATCTGATTTTGAAAGATATTGCATCAATGCCTCATGTTGTAGACCTTGCGAAGAAGGCATCTAAAATCACTGTATTCGCTTATAACCATTTGATCTTCTTGTCATGGCTAAGAAAAAGACCTCGTTGGAAGGAAATTGTGCGTCCTGGTGCTACAAGATTTGCCACCACATTCATCACGCTTCATAGCATATATTCACACAAGCATGATTTACAAGCTTTGGTTATTGATGAGCATTTTTGCAACATAAGTTAGCAACAAGCGAAGCCGGAAAAACTTTTAGTGCAATCATCCTAGATAACCTAGGTTTTGGAACGATTGCTTTCAAATTGTGAGACTTGTGTCTCCATTGATCAAATTGTTGAGAATTGTTAATTCTGATGAGAAGCATTCAATGCCATATGTCTATGAAGGCATGCAGAGGGCTAAAAATGTGATCAAGGACGTGTTTCAAAAGAAAAAGGAACAATACAAGCCTTATACAAATATTATTCAAATTCGTTGGGATAAGCATTTGAAAACTCAACTGCATGCAGCGGCGTATTTGTTGAATCCTGCATTCTTGTATAGTCCTGATTTTGTCAGAAAGCATCGATGTATGGAAGCTGTGATTGATTTGTTCGAGGCAAACTCATCTGATGATGCTGATTATTATGTTACTATGATGAAGCAAATTGGTGTATACCGTGAACGCAAAGAATCCTTTGCTAAAGTTTCATGTGAAAAACAGCCTAGACATTAGTCCCACGTAAGTACATTGACTTTCATATTCAAAAGTGCATACTGAGATATCTAACATTAATAATACATACTAAATGTCTTTTATTTTATTTTGCGAGATGATTGGTGGTTGTATTACGGGGTTCAATACCGAATTGCAAAAATTGCTTTACGCATTCTTAGTCAAACTTCTACTTCTTACGGATGTGAAAGAAACTGGAGCTTGTTTGAGCGTATCCATACTAAAAGAAGAAATAGATTGGAGCATCAAAGGCTTGATGACTTGGTTTTCACTAACTACAATCCGAGGTTAAAGTTTAGGTAAACTTGACTTTTGATTACTTGTTTTATAATTTTATATTTTTATTACATATAGACAAATAATCAAATATACACTTTATTAATGTTGGTATTCTTTCATGTTGGCATTATAGGAATCAATTGAAGAAGAAGAAAGATAATTATGATCCCATTGATTATGAATCAATTGATCAAGTTGACTTTGGGTGCTAGAGGAAGATTCAACTCCTGAATTTAATGATGTAGATGCGTCAAGTCTTCAACTTGAACAAATGGCAAGGGATTTTGGAGGTTCCTAACTATCTCTTCTATTTTATAAGATTATATTCCTACACAAAATAATATGACTAATTGACTATGTGTAATACCCGGATATTTATACGGAATATTATAAATAAAAGTTAGATATTTCTGATAAGTGAAATTTCAATCTCCAGTCTTGTATAATTATAGCATATTTTCTAAGAAGAATTTCTACAAGAAATTAGGGAATTTTAGGCCGAAGTGCCAAAATGACCAAAATGCCCCTGGAAAGGGTAATTAACTTAGGAAATTATGGAAAAATACCCTTGTAATTATGGAATGATGTTAGAGGTATGAAAATACTAATGTTAATACAAGAGTATGAAGATAATGAGACATTGTAATTAAGAAAATCATCAAGTTATGATAATTTAGTAATTAAGTAATATTGGGCTAATTACTTAATCATAAGTGAAGGAAATTCACAAGTAATTATATGAAACCCTAAAATTGGTGGTTTTTGTTTTAAAATTAGTAAAAACATGTTTACTAATTAGATGAAAATTTTGGAGAAAAATAGTTGAGTTTAGGTATTTTTAGGCCTAAATACAAGAATGGACCAATTAGGTAATTTTTGTGAAATTTTTGGAAAAAGTAAATAAATAAATCATTAAATAATTAATTAAATAAAAAATAATTATTTATTAAAATAATTAAAGGGCAAGCATCCTATTTATAGACTTTTCAAGGGACAAAGTTGGAATTTTTGAAGTTGTTTAAGCCATGGAAAATCAAACATGAATTGGTGTTTAATCCATGACCAAGGGAGCATGCTGCACGAAATTCAGGGCTGATGTGGCTGCCTTGGAGTGGTCCAAAAGTGGTGATTTGGGTTGCTTTAAACCCGGTCTAAGAGAATTTCCCCGATCGGTACCCGATTCGCGTGATTTCGGAAAAATCTTAAACTTCTGGATTTACAACTTTGAAACCATTTCCTCACTCATTAGAAATGTTCAAGTTAACCTAAATTTTGATCCCATATAGGGCTCCAACAGTCCAGTTGAAGTTTTCTCGAAAAACGTGTCCGAACGTGTCCGGTGTCGGAATTCGTTTTCGGGACTACCAATCTCTTGGAAATAATTCACGACTCCAAATATGTCAAAATAAATTCAAACCCATTCCTAAATGTTGAGTTAGAATTTATTTTCCTTATTTCAAAAATATGCCTATATGCATTTTTCCCTATTTTGTTTTATTAGGAAAATGCACAAACGGCCTCGGAATTAACTTCCGAAGAGGTCACTTAAAGGTAAAAACTCACCGATCAATATTTTACCTTGACCTTGGGATTCCTATTCCTAGATCTCTAGATAGGATCCGTTTCCTAATTTTAATATTACTATTCACCAATTTTGCTTTAATTAATTTTAATATTATTTTAATGTGCAAGTTGCACAACTTGTTTCTATTTTCATTTTATTCATTTTATTTTTCTTTTCCCTTGGAAAATCGGTTGGCCCTTTAAACTCTCTAATTTCCTAGAGATTTTTCCTTAGAAAGTAAGATAATCATAACCTAGTGTTTGACACCTCATATTCACCTACTTTTTATAGGTATAATTTTACCCAATTATGATACAGGTTTTTAGGGTATTACATTTCTTCCCCCCTTAAACAAAATTTTGTCCTCGAAATTTATACTCTAACATCTCAACTTTGTACTAACTAAAACCCATCCTACTTGGATTTTGGACTATACGTGTCGGATCTTCACTTCGTCGTCGCCCGCCCTTCTTGGTGATCGGGAATTCGCCTTGGTTTGACCACAAAGATCTTATCATTTCGTACTTTGATATATAATGTTTCCCCGTGGTTCCCACACACCGCGGTTAACACTACAAATACCAAAATGGATACCAAAAATGTCCTCATGGTTCCCACCCACCATGGTAACATAAGATATCTCCTACTTAATGACATGATCACGGTCGAATATAACTTAAGAAAAACGTTATGGAAGTCTAACCATGTTCATGAATAAGGCTACCTAATAGAAACTAATTTGTTTTCAACTAATACTTGAATGATCTCTGAAATGATCTCACGAAATGCGAACTACATTCGCCCTTGAGGAGAACACTCCAAGAGCAGAGGGTTCTCATAGATGCTCTGTTGACAAGACAAAATCAACAGGATGAAGAAGCCCAAAGACAATTGGAAGCACGGCAACACGAGGAGGAAGAGCGCAACAATGAAGAAAACGAGGAGAATGACGAAGAAGAAGAAGAAAAGGAGGAGGACAATGACAATCAAAGTGAGGAAAACGCTGAGGAATCCGATAGATCACAATCACCTCCACGACGAGGAAGAAGGGAAAAGAATACCCAGTATTGGGTTAATCAGTTCTGTAAGCTGAAGCCGCCAACTTTTCGAGGAAAGTTGGACTTGGCGGAGGATTGGCTGAAGAGACTAGAGAAGGTATTCAGGGTGATTGACTGCCCTGAGAATCGCAAAGCCCAACTGGCGATTTACCAACTTGAAGGAGATGCCGACCATTGGTGGGAAGTCACGGCGAAACCCTACGAGACCGATTCTTGTCCCGTAACATGGGAGGGAGAAATTTCATGAACAGTATTTCCCTCCTTCAGTGAAAATGAACAAGGAGTCGGAATTTCTCCATATCCGACAAGGACAGGAGGAATCTTTCGACGATTACTACGCCCGGTTCACCAACCTGTCCTGATACTCAGCACATCTTCGAAGGGGCAACGATGAAAGCAGTATGGTGAATATACTAATTCATGGGCTAAAATATGAAATTGGTGAAAGGCTCATGTCCACAGCCGGGATCTCAAACGTGTCCCAAATGCAAGAAGCATCACCCAGGCGTGAACTGTGAAGGGAAGCAGATATGCTTCAGATGTCATAAGTCGGGACACTATAGCAGAGAGTGTACTGAGAAGATTGGAGAGGCGAGACCTCAGAGCACAGGCCGCATCTTTGCACTAACGAACACAGAGGCCAGACAGTCCCCGGAGATGGTCCAAGGTACTATTTACCTTAACGGAAATCTACTTGAGGCATTGTATGATTCGGGAGCCAGTCATTCTTTCATTTCTTATGGTTGAACAAGTTGCAATTAATGGGTTATTACAACTTTGATTTTCCAAACAAAGCCTTAAATTTGCCAAACAAGGCCCTTGTTTTTGCCTATAAATAGATGTCTTCCCCTTGAGAAATTTCACACCTTTTCTTCCTTCTCTTGGCCGAAATTTTTGGTTGAGAAAGAAGAGAAAGGAGCTCTGGGGGAATTGTGCAGCGAAGCCCTGTAGAATTGTCCGGAAAGTCTTCAACGGGTAAGTCTTTCGGTCTTTAGTTTTTAGTCTTTAGTTTTTAGTTTAGTAGTTAGTAGAATTGTTAGTTAGGTTTAGGAAGTAGGTGACAAGATTCCTACAAATGTTTTAGAGCCTTGTTTGCGTTGAAAAATATGCAGAGGTGTAAACATAGTAGGGATCGAGTCATTGAAAAGTTGAAGCTTTGCAGTTTTTTTAAAAGTAAGGGTAGAATTTGTTAGAATAGCCTTTAAATTTCAAGTATGATTGGGTATCATATGGGAGGGCTATTTTAGTCATTATTTTCGAAGATCATAATTGCGTCGAAGTTCTGGCGAAATTTCGGGAAGAAAATTTGTCAGAGTAACGAAGTGCTGGCGAAATTCCGCCAATTAGGGGTAGAAGGGCAAAATGGTAATTTTTACCTAAAATACCGATTCTGAGTGTCAAATCACTAATGGAAGTGATATTACTCTTATAGGACGTCAGAATCCTAATTTGTTGCCGTTACGTTGTCCAACGTGCATTGTCGGACAAACCATTGTTTTCCGTCGAAAGTACGATTTCGCGAAACATCTACGTACATCAACGAAGGTACGGACGCGTCTGTAACACTAATCCTATAGCTCTCATATACATATATGTCATAGATACGTTCATATACCGGGGCTCGCTTAGGGTCGTCGTTATACATACTGACCTTGTACGGGTTATAAGACATGATAATACCGCTTTGAGTTTTCCTAGCGGCGAGGACACGTGTTCGTGGCACAAGACGGACGCGTCTTGTAACACTAATCTAGTGCTGCTCATATACATATATGTGATAGGTACATTCACGGATAGAGATTCGTTAGGGGTCACCGAGATACATTCACGGTTAGAGACTCGTTCGGGATTACCGATTATACATACGATTTCACACGGGTTATAGAATTAATGATACGGTTAGAGACTCCTAGCGAGATTACCGATCATACATATTTGTGCGAGCTATTATTGTGTAGGACTTTACGTCTTGCTTTAATGCTTATGTTCTGCATCGTGTCACAATCATGCAATCATGCATCTCGCTATATGCATAAGAGATATCTTTCTTTGTTATGTTTTGAATATCTCGTCATCCGTATACTTGTTTTATTTGAGCATAAGGTTAACAGTTTACGAGATTCAATTCGATAAATTGAATCTCGGCTATAGCTTCAGGGTTAGGAGGACCACGGATCGGAGATCGAGGCAAGCTGCACGAGTGAGCTCATAGTTGGAGGGCATGTAGCACGAGTGAGCTCTGAGACGGAGATGTCACTTTATCGTTTTCCGTAATTACCTATGAGAACGATAGGATGTTGTATCAACACTGTATTACACTGTTACCGTTTTAATGGGAATCGGTTACTCTTACGCTCCAAGGCTCGACTCGATTTTTTAAAAAAATTGGCTCGAATTGGGATGTTACACTATGTTTTTAACATAAGTATTAATAATTCTATTTGTTTCATATATAAGTGATGGTGATTTTGGTATTGCGCCTCCACCTTTAAATGATGATCTTGTTACTTCTAGTATATTTACTTTTCCTCCTCTTGCTCAACCTCCACCTCCTGATGTCTCAATACCTAGAGAGTTGAATGATGTTAATGATGATTTCAATGATGATGATTATTAGTTTATCAAATGTGAGAATATTTTCATATTTTGTCATCATATACCTATTTTTGATATTTTGCTACCATGAATATTTTGTCTCAAATGTAGGTTGTAAAGAAAATTGTTAAGAATATCTGAATATGTCATGAGTATTGGAGTATATGATTATTTTCCAAGTTTTTACACCTCACCGGTCTAAGCCCGGGCTGACTCCGGTCTGACCCACTGACCCTTGACCCAGTACCTAGACCGGTCTGGTGACCGGTCCGGGTTTCAGAACCTTGGTAATAATGCATCAAGTTTATGTGTTTATTTCATGGGCAACAATGAAAAACCCCAAAACATTTGTGGTAAATGACGATAGTCTAGTGGTAAATGACGATGGTCTACTTGTAATAATGCATCAAGTTTATGTGTTTATTTCATGGGCAACAATGAAAAACCCCAAAACATTTGTGGTGAATGACAATGGTCTAGTGGTAAATGGCAATGATCTAGTGGTAAATGACGATGGTCTAGTTGTAATAATGCACCAAGTATATGTATTTATTTCATGGGCAAGAATGAAAAACCCCAAAACATTTGTGGTAAATGGCGATGGTCTACTTGTAATAATGCATCAAGTTTATGTGTTTACTTCATGGGCAACAATGAAAAACCCCAAAACATTTGTGGTAAATGATGATGGTCTAGTGGTAAATGGCGATGGTCTAGTGGTAAATGACGATGGTCTAGTTGTAATAATGCATCAAGTTTATGTGTTTATTTCATGGGCAAGAATGAAAAACCCCAAAACATTTGTGGTAAATGACGATGGTCTACTTGTAACTACCATTGAAAAAATGTTAAAAAGAATATATATATTTATTACTGTGTGTGTGTGTGTGTGTGTATATATATATATATCAAAGGAGCTATGTGAGAGGTGGGGGGTTTGAACCCCACCTTCTCACTTTCAAATTAATTTTGTTTAAACCCCCCCAAAAAAAAACCCCCAATCGGCGGCCGGCGAGGGTTTTTTTTTTTTTTTTGATTTTTTTAAAACTAATGGCAAAAGAATAATTTCACGCGAATTTGCATATCTCTCATAGGTCCTTGGTACCTCTCAGTCTTTTTACAAATTCGACAGACTTCTGGGGTTTTACAAATTCAAATGGTATTTATTTGAAATTTTCCCTTATATTTAACTTTTTATATTTTTGTTTTCAGATTTTTCCTAAAAAAAAATGTTTTCATAGTTTTCAATTAGCATATAACAATAAATATTGATTTAATAGTTATTTATTTATATTATTAAGGGAAAATCCCACTCTACTCCCAAAGACTAAAAGAAAAAAAATCGAAAAAAGTCAATTTCTCAAAAAAAAAAAATCCCTAAAGACTTCAGTGATATAGATTTTAAATATGAACTTACTTTATTGACAAGTATATGTGACTATATTAACAAGTCAGAAAGCAACCATTAACAAACTTATATATGTTAACTATAGTAGCTCTCATTGATAAGTTATAGAGTGGTCTTTGACAAACCCATTTATATTAGGATCTAGCTACGGTCCTCTTCCTCTCTCATCCTGTTCTTCACTTAAGCCATTGGATGAAAAGTTAAACGGTGTAGCCGCATGCGGTTCACGATACCGTGTGCGGTAAAAATTTAATTATTAGACAGAATAGAGAAGTGGAAAGTCCACTACGGTGGACTGGAGCCAGATCCTTTATGTTAACCAAACAAACTCCTATTGACAAGTGTGGTCATTGACAAGTTCATTTATGTTAACTTAAATATCTTTCGTTAATAAATGTTGTAACTCAAGTCATAGAGTGGTTATTAACAAACTTACCTATGTCAACAAGATAACTAGGGTTTTTTTTAATAGAGAAATCTACTATAAGACTTTTTTTTATATTTTTTCTCGTTAGTGAGATTTTCCCTATGATCAATTATCATTCCACATCAGCATATATTTTCTTGGCACGTGGACAGATTAGATGAATCACCAAGCCCAAGTGGCCAACATCATTCACCGAGTTAATAGAGGCCCGATAAGTTTTTTTATTTTAAGGCCCAATACTCTTTATGGAAAATATTAGGCCCATTACTGCAGGCCAACCGGGCCAGTACAAGGAAGACATTGGAATGATCTTTTTTTTGCTCAGAAATTTGGAATGATCAGATCTATATCTTCTATAATACTCGTAGTAACGCCGTTGAAAACCATTCCGTGAGTAAACCACTTTTTGAGAAAATACCTGTATTTTTATTAGCGTCGTTAGTGAATTCTGTTTACTTTGACACCAATTACTATCAATATTCCTCTTTTTGGCTATCATAATTATTTATCGCTCTCTTTTATAATTCAATATCAATATTCTATATTTTATATCCATAAATTATTGGTTGAACCCCTGATTAAAGATTTATTATAATAATAATTTAGCCCATAAATAAAGGAGTTATTATAATCATAATTCAAACTAAATATGCACAAAGCTTAATTTCCAAGAAATATAGTTGGCTCCATGATTATAATAACGCTAATATATATTGATGTCGTCAGTGCGTTATATTTTGTATTCTCCGTTCTTCGTTGTTAGTGAGCCCTATTCTTCATCCCTAATATCATGACAAGTCCACCTTATGAAGTCATTAGAGATTTTGACGACCGCAAGGATTTATCTGAGATACTTGGGCTATCTTTGCTTAGGTTATCAAGAAATGAACGATGACTAAAAAGACATCACTTTTTGATGAAAAGTTAGTAGTTGCACTTACCTCAATCCTTTTTTTCCCTTCCTTTTGTTTAATCTTTTGTGCCGTGGAGTATATTAATTTTTTTAATTTAAATTTATTTTTTCTATATTCCTCCATACTTGATTTTCTTAAGATTCAACTTTAACTATAGAAAGGAAAGTTTAGAACTTTCCCAAAATAATTAGAGCGTTGTATTGAAAGAGAAATTATTATTAGGTTTAGAGTCAAGTGGAACAACATCAAATACTCATCTAGTAGTTTGGGCATTTTGCAATTTTCTGAGGAAGGAGATATTTTGCAACGATTTATATATTTAGAAGTAACGTAAAAAAGGATTTAATTGATAGTGGCATGTATTGTGATTGAGTACTTAATTATATAGTCATATATTTTCTATTTTATTTATTCCTTAGGTCTTTTTTTTCAACCCTTCGAAATAGAAACGCATGTCTCAAAGCTCTTTGACAAATTGATGTTAGGAGAAAAAATTCAAAACAATGATAATCTTTTAATAGTTCAGTCGTCAGGATCTTCAATGACTCTTTCAAAGTGAAGGAAGATATACTACACTCCATTGACTGATAATGGGGATGTGAAATTGTCTGATATGTTCTCCTACCTTCAGAGCCAACAAAGCAATCATCGAGAACAAAGAAATAGAAAAATGAGTACCCATGTGTTGTATTGAGTTTTCAGATGCATTCTAGGTTTCAAGTCTACTTTACTTTTAATTGTATTCGGCGTTTTCACATCATATGAGGCTACTCCACTCCTATAGTGTGATATCTACCTGTTGGACAAGCAATACATTTGAGACTTTCAGTATGTATATGTCCATTAAAAATCGTTCCATGAGCAAACCGTTTTTTGAGAAAATTGTTGTGTAAATAATGTCGTTAATGAATTCTGTTTACTTTGACATACACGTCTAATAAATATCAATATTCCTCTTTTAGTTATCATGATTATTTATCGTTCTCTTTTATAATTCAACATCAATATTTTATATCCACAAATTATTAGTTCATCCCATGATTAAAGAGTTACCATAATAATAATTTAGCTTCAAATCTCAAAATGCTATATATATGAACTTTCCCATACAATGCATGGGTAGCGATACTTGTTCAGGTCTATAATAGTAGTAGTTTACCAGACTCACCAAAAAAATATGTAAATAAATTACCAGAGAAGTCTTTTTTTAAAAGATACAAATGCAAGTCCAAATCATTGATTATATGTAATTAGCTAGATTTAACAAATAATATTTCCTCTTATTTTTTTTTTAAAAAGTTGGAGAAACAAGCTCTCAGATGTATCTGATATTATATTGTTGATTGATCTTGGGGTAAATTACATTATTCATTACTTGAAAAATATTTTATATGTGAATTCAACCTTAAAAACTGAGATTTTAAGAGGCAAACTTCTTCCAATGTTTTTATGCTTTTCATGTACCATTTTGTGTTTATACGTGTCCACTAAAATGGAACATTGGAGGCATAATTTATTGTTTTCTTGTGTGTAATATTTAACTTGCTTGCGTATGCGCTATACTATTCTTCTTCTACGCGTGAAGAATGACAACAAAAGTTGGCAGCATCTAAAGCAACAAAAGATGTCTTTTTCAGCAAAACGTGCAAAACAACTTTCAAAGGAATGAATTCGTGACACTCCACAACTTTCAATGCAATATTTATGCAAGTCTATAAATTTATAGAGGCAGAAGAACATGAGACCTCGTGAGCACGTGCATGCCAGCTTGTAATTTTGTTATATACCTCCTTGTTCCACAAAACATATATCAGGAAAAAATACTATGAAGTTCTAATTCATTTAGTAATATCACTTTTTGATCAATCCAAGAGAGAGGGGTCAATCCCTTGATCACTTAAACCCAGCTCACTAGATCCCTCCATTTTGAAAATAATTTATTACTGATTAAAAATATGATACTATTAATCATTATGCTCATTTTCTGGGAGTCCATTACTCTCATAAACTTGGAAAATATTTGGGAACCAGTACAGTGTTGATCCTGGAAGAAGCAAAGAGCAAGTATATTCTCATCAAGTCACTCAATTTGTTAATAAAAGAACAGCAGCTTGAAAAGCTAGATTACTCTCTCAAGCTTCAAGGTTGACATTGATAAAATCAATTCTCTCCGGAGTTAACATTCATGTCCTATCTTGTATGAAGCTTCCTCATACCATATGCATCATAATTGATCCTAGATGTGTTAATTTCTTTTCTGGTTCCAATGGTGACAGAAATCTTGTTCATTTGGCCAATAAGGAATATACATTCAAGTCTCTTTCAGAAGGGGGGGTTAGATATTCCCCCAATAGGACAGGTTGACACAATGCATTGCTGGCAAAGAAAATTTGGAGAATTCTTATTGCCAAACAAGGAACCTTGCTTGTTGAAACTTTAAAGCCTAAGTATCTGCTCTAGTTCGTAAGCCTTATAATTCTTCTTAGATTTGGAAGGTATATATCAATGTGCTCACCTTATATCTGATCACTTATGTTGGAAGATTGGAACTGGTAACCACCCACTGTGACGGCTCATGCAATCTAATGCTGCAAGTGTTTCTTCTTTAAGATTAGTTGCAAACTTATTAGTTCATCTTCCTTCTAATTGGTGTCTAGTTAGATAGAATCATAATTTGGTCAAGAGTGTCTATCCTCCACACAATGCTAACTCAATAATTCAGACCTCTGTCTCCTTCATGAATGGTCAAGACATGTTTATTTGGACTCTCAGTCCTTCAGGTGATTATCAGGTCAATATTGCTTTTAAAAGTATCTCCTTACAGCAAAATCAAAGTGATGATTTCTGGAGGTTCCTATGGTCCATTTCATTATACCTATGAAGGATTTGTTATTTGTCTGGAAGATTCTTAATGATATAATTCCTTCAATTGATGTGCTCTCTAACCATTGGTTATGTGTCTATCCAAGGTACATTGGTGCAAAATATGCCTTTAGACCGCCATATTTATTATAGATGATCAAGTTTAAAAAGTATTACCGGTGACAGTTTTATAAATATAAAGAACTTTTTAGACCGGTTCCTTTAATATAAGGTCTAAAAGATATTATTTAGACCGGATTTCCGAACACCCTGTCTAAAAAGATAAAAAAAATAAATAATAAAAAGTCGATTACTTGTTAGACCGGTTGTCTCTTATAACCGGTCTAAAAGATGAAACTTTTTAGATTTGATGTTTTTTATAAGCAGTCTAAATAATATATTCATTACTTTTAAGAGCGGATATTTTAAATAACCGGTCGAAAAGGTGAACTTTTAAGACTTGATTTTAAGCATAACCAATTTAAAAGATTAGCCCCAAATTAAAACCTGCTCCCTGCATCCTCTCTTCGTCGCGCGCGTAATTTGAATTTCGCTCTCTGAACCTCTCTTCTTGTCATGATAACTCTAAGCACTATCGCTTTTCTGAGTAAATAATACAATATGATAGTCAATAATTGCATAAGATAATTGATAATAATAATTAATATAATTTGTGATTTTTTTTGTTGCATTCACTCTTTCTAACCCCAATACACATGGTTGGGGGTCCGGTCAAGGATTTCAAGTAGTCGGATTTTGGGTGGATTGCACATGGATTTTTTTTTTGTTGGGCGCTCTTGCAGTAAAACATTTTTGTGCTGGGCGCTCCTGGAGTAAAAGTTCGTTGACCAATATGCACTTTAGATAACAGATGTTATCTTTTTCTAACGGCGTTGTGCTTACTTTACATTTTTAGAAGTTTTTTTGTACTGACTGCATATTTTTAAAAGTTTTTTGGTATTTTTGGTTCACTTAAAAGTTATTGGTGCTGGGTGCTTCTGAGGAAAAAGTTTGTTGGCCAATTTGCTCCTTAACCCTTTATTAAATTGCCACCTCTATTTTCCAGCACACTCGAGTCTTGAAGTCTCGTATCTGCCTCTCTGGAATCGACCTCAACTCCTCAAGGTCAAGGTCTCAACTCTTGGCTTTCACTCTTCATCTCTCGATTCTCGGCCTCAGTTGATGGAAGGAAGGAAAGGCTAAAAGGGGAACAAGAAAATGGTAACTTGGTAAGTCAGGTGAGAGAGAGAGAGTTAAAGTCATTTTCCTGCACATGAATCCAATGAGGCACTAATCGGTCTAGGCAAAAAAAAAAAAAGGGTCATTGTTAGTCTAGACAATTCATTGGACCGGTTTGGTCCAACATCAGGTCTAATCCAGCTCGAACTCAAGCTGGTGCTGGACCAAACTGGATCTTGGGCTGGCTTGTCCAGCTTGGGGTCCTATCAGGACCAAACCTTGGGTTGAGGCAAACCCGGTCCAGTCTGGTCCATAAACATCCCTAGTATCTAGTATACTTCCTATAGTCCTTATTATAAGGCACCAACTAATTTTTCTCACAAACCAATAAAAACAGTTAAAGTAAAGTTGTCCTAATATTTAAGTAATTTCTAATATTACCCCTACTAATTACACTAAACTCTAATATCATATTAATTATTATTCTCACCCACTACCCCTATTAATTGAGGGCATACATGGAAAAAAAGAATTAATGCTCCTTGGAAACAAGCAATTGCTTTATAAAAATGACTAAATAAACTTATTAGTTGATATCTTATAATAAAAACTAGAAGGAGTACATAATAACTTCCTTGATTCTTTCCAAATCATGCCATATGATGATTGCAGAGGTTTGATGTCAGATGTCACTCATTTAATATTTTTAATAAAAAAATTTTATTATAAAGAAACAAATTTCTCATAAATTGAATTAGTTAATATTTTTTGTCTTCTCTCTTTCTCTCTCTGAGCTATGATATACTATATCTGCCGTCCGGCCGGTTCATCGGTTCATGTTCATGTTTATGTTTTTGACTTTGGTGCACCCGATGCCCCATATTGTAAATCCATTTGAGTAATGAATTCATTCTTTCACTTTAAAACATCTCATGTTTTAAGCAATAATTTCACTTCCAAATTAGCTTAAGGAAACTTTTCAAAATTATATAATACTCCCTCCAGTTTTAATATAATATTTATATAACTAATTTAATCAATTAAAAAATTAGTTAAATTAGTTATTTATAATAAATACTCTCTCCAGTCCTAATTATAGGACATTTTTGTAATGCAAATTGCACTATAAAAATGTTATTATAATTAGAACCGGAGATAATATATATTAATTTTTTTAAATTATCATTTTTTAGTTTTGTGCACGGAACCATTCCTAATCAAAATTCCTTTTAATATGTGTAAACTATAAGAATATTTTGAGAAAAAATTTAAATTTAGAAAAAAAAAAAATTAACTTTAAAATCTCAAATCAATATTGTCATTTATAAGAATATAGGTATTAACTATAAAAATATAGTAATTGATAACTCATTTTAATCCGAAACTAAGATTTTAAAGTTTAAGTGATTTTTTTTAATGACTATTTAAAATTCGTCCGAATAGTAGCATTTTTACGCACCTAATAAACGGATCTCCGGATCTTTCAAAATAAGGTGAGTCAGCCTCTCTAGTCGCACCTTCTCTTCCGTCCTCCTCGTCAGTTGTGACCTAATGTTCCTTACACATATAAATACCATCGACCTCTCCTCCTTTCCCTATTCACTATTTTTTTTGGTCAAAATCCCTATTCACTATTCACCATTCTGCCATTGACCATTTCTTCAGATTACTCTCAGAGTCTTAGTAAAGGTGAGTTTTTTCCTTTGGTTCATTACTTGTAATCTTCTCAAGAGCCTCTTTGTTTGACTCTGATAAGGTATTTGTTCGATGTATCATCCATTAGTCATCTTTAATGAAAATTATATTTTCTGGGTTTTCTTCTGCCATCGCCATAAATTTTCTTTCACTCATTTTGATGAAGATTGCAAAGCTATAAAGAACATCCTACTTTGTACTTTTCATTTTTACTCCGATGAGAGCTGATTTACTTTTCTTGATTCATTAATAACAGTTTTTTTTTTTTTGTGCTCTCTCTGTATTAAGATGAGCCACTCAGAGGAAAATAAAGAAGGTCCAGCTCAAGAAAACCGATCAGTTCCTCGTTTGAATGAAAGGATTCTTTCATCTTTGTCAAGGAGATCAGTTGCTGCTCACCCCTGGCACGATCTTGAAATTGGTACTGTCATTGATCATGTTGCTTATTGATATTCATTGACATAGATGACTTGATTTAGCTGTAAATGATCTTAAATTCTTAATTACTTTATGGTATGCAGGACCTGGAGCTCCCAATATTTTCAATTGTGTAAGTTCTCTTTTTCTGCTTCTTGTTGTCTCCGCCATCTACTGTAGAAAAGAATGTGCTTACTTATTGCCAGAAGAGGGATAAAGTAGACGTGAATTTTCTTTTTAATTCAAAGTGTCTGGAATTTTGTGGCATCTTATGATTCTCTAGGAAGTAGTTCCCGAACATAACACTAACCAGTTGTAATGGATTGATACTCACTGAGTTGTAGGAAGTTCTGATTTGATGATCTTCTCCCATTCATTTTGGCAAATCACAAATTACTTATAAAAGAAGAAATCAAACTAGTTGCTAAAGCGAAGCAGAAAATCATACAGTCCTCTTGCCTGATTTAGCGGAATGTGGATCTGTGATTTCATATGGCAAGATTGTTCTTTGCTGAGTTCATGTTTAACTTGGATCTGCGCTTATGCATTTAAATACTGAATAGATTCTCAAAAATTAAAGTAATTTGATTCGTAAAATCCTTTCTTACCTCATTAACCCAATCTCAGAGCTTTCCCTTCCTCCATAAGTCTAACTCTATATTTCTCCTGACTCTTCAACTTTTCTTAATGGTCATTTTGAATCTCAATTATCCATATTCTCCTATTAAAGGTATTTGTTTACCACATTAATCTCATCTTTTACCTGAACTTTGTCAAGTGACATAGCAAATTCATTCCCTACATTCATGCATTTATACATTTGGAGTGTGTCACAGAATAAATAGATTGTGAATGGGGCCCATATCCTATTTTTATCTCTTTTTAGCTCGCTCCAAATGTGAGGCATGCATTTACTTTTGAAAATATAAGGGATCCAGATTGAAACAGTGTTTCTGCTTTTTTTAATGGTTAGTTGTAACTTGCAGGTTGTGGAGATTCCCAAGGGAAGCAAGGTGAAATATGAGCTTGACAAGAAAACTGGATTGATTAAGGTATGAGAGAATTCCCTGCTTATTCAATGACAATTTCGTTATCCAGTCTTGCAGACCCTTGATTCTGGTCAATTCCTATTGTCTGCTTTTTCTCGTATATATGTCTTTTAGATTCTTCATATGATCTGAATAATTCTCAGGTTGACCGGGTCTTGTACTCATCTGTTGTTTATCCTCATAACTATGGCTTTATCCCACGTACACTTTGTGAAGACAATGATCCCCTTGATGTCCTGATTATAATGCAGGTAATTTCTTATTATTTTAGACTATCTAGGTGTTTGGATTAGCTTAATTTAAAGCTGCTGCTGAAGATTTTTACTTCCAAATTGTTAGAAATCAGATTATTACCCTTGATACTAGCCATGATCCTAGCTCTATCATATCCCTTGATTCTAGTTGTATCAGTTTAGGAAAGATTTATGACTGATTGTAATCAGCTCTTTATTTCTCTTTATTTTGTAATCCCTTTAATCTTGCCTTTGACAGCTCTGCTAGAGCTTATATAAGAGCAATCCTTTCCTATGAATAAAATACAACAATATGGAGAGTGTTTATACCTCTGAACTTTAACACATTATTTTGATGGACTCGTTACTTTTGAGTCCTGTTAATTAACCTATAATTCTCAATAGTCTGATTTATCTTTACCTTCTTTCAAAAGATGAAAATTCCAGATCACCTTTTTTTGGGTGAATTCTTCCAAATCACTTTAATGCTTCATTAGCTATATCTATGATGTATTATGTTGCAAAATTCACAATTAATTATATGATTCATTGCTTGAAAACATAATGCACAAGTCATTTTAATGAGTATAATCACACAAGACTCCGGAATTCCAGATCACTATTCTACTCACACAATTATTTCTTCATTATCAGTAGTTAATAGATGCTACTGAAGTTTCTGCATTTCAATTTTTTTATATAATGGATTCATAAATTTTGATTATGATCCTCATTAATCACTCGGACAAATCCCATTGTCTAGAGTTATCCTTACCCATGTTCCAAACATGAAGATTCCAAATCAACTCAGATTCTGCTTTGGCCATGATTTATTATGTTTGATTCTTTTAGCTAACCCCACCTAGTGAGATAAGGCTTGTTGTTGTTGGATTCTTTGTCGGGTTTTAACTATCAGCTAACTAAATATCTGATGCGGCTAGGAGCCTGTTCTTCCCTGTTGTTTCCTACGAGCCAAGGCCATTGGGTTGATGCCCATGATTGACCAGGTACACTTTTGTCTATTATTTTGTCATCATTCTCTATTTTTTTAACTACTTGAATTTTCCGCCTAAAAAATAAAATCTTGGTCTTTCCGAGCAATTACATGTTAACAAAATAGTCACACCCTATTGATACAGGGAGAGAAGGATGATAAGATTATTGCAGTGTGTGCCGATGATCCCGAGTACAAGCACTTCAATGACATCAAAGAACTTCCACCTCATCGTCTCTCTGAGATTCGACGCTTCTTTGAAGATTGTATCCTTTGGAATGTTTTATAATATAAAAACTTTTAACATATTTATGTCTCTTTACAAAATGTGTCTTGTTCCTTCTTAATATATTTCTCAGACAAGAAGAATGAGAACAAGGAGGTGGCTGTTAATGACTTCTTGCCTTCAGCCTCTGCTGTTGATGCCATCCAGTATTCAATGTCAGTATATATTCTGAACAACCATTAAGTTTCTTTTTCTCGTTCTATTTTTAATTATATCTTACCAATCTGTGTTGGAAATTGTATGAGATTGTAACCTTTGTCCAAGAGTCAGTTATAGTTATCTTTAATACTTTGGACATGAATGATTTATCGCAAGAAAAGTTATTTTAGCGCCCGTTTGGTTTCGCTACAAACGATCACTTCTGCGCTTTACAAAACAAAACACTTTTCATATATTTATCTCGTAAAAATTACTTAAAACTCTTCTCACATATTTGATCTTTATGTGATATGGTTCAGGGATCTTTACGCAGAGTACATTCTGCAAACCTTGAGGAGATAGACAAAAGAACGTTGCCTGCCATAAATCATAACTTGCTGCACTTCAAGTTCAATAATGGTTTTTTTGGAAAGTTATGAGGAAACTCTTATTGTTATGTATTGGATGATACAATTTGTCTGATTAATACTACGAATACCTTAAACTTTTCTTAATCTAGAATCCTGTTTTGTGAAATGTTCTCTCCTTTATTCTTTGGTCCCGCGATTAATTTGGCCACAGATTAGAAGTCCAGTATATTTCTCTTGCACCATGGTTCTGAATGTTTCATATCAAATTTTAATTGGTTTAAAATTTACTCTTACCTCTCATCCTTGGGTTCAACTGGCAAAGGGGTCGGACACTCTCATCAAAAGGAGGGGGTTCGATTCTGGAGTTGGTCAAGGCACCGGGAGAGGTATCCTAGTTCTTGGGTGCCTAGGTAAACGCC
Source organism: Acacia pycnantha (assembly GCA_025563575.1). Taxonomy (NCBI): domain Eukaryota; kingdom Viridiplantae; phylum Streptophyta; class Magnoliopsida; order Fabales; family Fabaceae; genus Acacia; species Acacia pycnantha. The sequence goes on from JAMWYP010000118.1 coordinate 1,136,083, forward strand.
TGAGGGTATGAAGGTAATAGGCGGCTCACATTGCCCAACATTTGTATCACCTAGGATGAAGAGAGACTTTGCTCTACATTTAGATCGTGGATGAGCTCAACCCTTTTCCTAAAATTTATATATATAAAAGAAAAATTTACTCTTGTTTTCAATATATTTCAATTTAATAGTATTGTATAAAATATTTAATTTGAAACGTCCATATTTAATCGGTCTTCTTGTGAGGAGGTTTATTTTAAATTCTTGTTTAGATTAAGTAACAAATCCATCTCAGAAATATACATCTAAAAGCAATATTGCCTTGTAAGTTTTTTCATGTTCAATGTCACTCCGGAAGTTTTAAAACGAAACAATATTATCTGATAATGTTAAAAAACTCACGTTGACCATTAAAAAATTGGCGTTGACCATTAATTTTTTAACGGAAAAAGACAAAATTGTCATGTTTTAAGATTTTCATAGTGACATTGAATCTGAAAAAACTTTCAGGACAATATTGTTCCTAGACGTATACTTCTAAAACGGATTTGCTACCTAACACATGTGCATGCGATGTTTTGCTTTTGCGGGCCTTTTGGCATCTTGTATCCAAGATGTTCAGATCAAATGCTTTGTTTTTTTTTTTGATATATCAGAGGAGGCAAAATGCCTAAAACGAGTTACATATTTGGGTTATACAACCCCAAGCTCTCCTGCAACACCCAGGCCCTTAAATACAAAGGACAATCATGTAAAATACAAGACTTAGAAAAGAGGGTGTTTCTAAGTCTTGTATTTTACATGATTTTTTTGTTGATATATCAGAGGAGGCAAAATGCCTAAAACGAGTTACATATTTGGGTTGTACAACCCCAAGCTCTCCTGCAACACCCAGGCCCTTAAATACAAGACTTAATATTTCTAAGTCTTGTATTTTACATGATTGTCCTTTGTATTTAAGGGCATGGGTGTTGCAGGAGAGCTTGGGGTTGTACAACCCAAATATGTAACTCGTTTTAGGCATTTTGCCTCCTCTAATATATCAAAAAAAAAAAAGCATTTTATTTCATTTTAATTTCTCATTACTAATTTTGTTAATTTCACCTATATATTTGCGAAAATCAAAATAATTTAATTCTTTTGAAAATGTTATTTGCATTTGACAGAAATGGATGAGTTGTCATTCATGTGGTATTGTACACTGTAATAGTGTAATATATGTTCACTCCGTATAATGTACTAGTATATTAATTTCTATAATAAAGTATCATGTATGGTCTACATCTTATAATTTCTATATTCAATTGCTTCTTTATTAAAATTTACGTTTTTATTTTCTAACAATCGTTTGGTGACGCGTGACAGCAGGTCATTTAATTTAATTGAATGCTATTAGTACTAATTAAGAAGGCATCGAGAATATTTACCAACATGATAAAATAAAATTGAAATTGATGTTTTTTCGGCCAACAAATTGAAATTAAAATTGAAATTGATTTGAAGCTTCTGGAACAATTTTTTTTTTTTCTATTTTAAATGTTTGTATTTAGTGTACTGATATACGAAACATAGGACATGCAATGTCATCAATAGATCATTAGATTTCCTATGAACGTGTTACAGTGTTCAAGAACCACAACTTTAGGTATCAGGTTTAAATATCTTTTTTTTTTGACGATATTCAGGTTTAAATATCAGTCAATCAGTAAAGAGAGAACAAATATCGGTTTTGACAGTTTTATTACATTTTATTTATATATATACGACTTCCAATCCTAAATAAGATCTAATTGATTTTTTTAGAAAGATTAAGAAAACTAAATTAATTTTTTTAATTTTTTTTTTCAAACTAGTTAATCAGACTTATAAATTAATACTCCCTCTAGTCCTAATTATGTGACATATTTACCAAATCTTGGAGAGATTAATGATAGTAATTAAATTAGCTAATTATATTTATTTTCCTAAAATGCCCTTATTTAAAACTTAAAATTGTTTTAAGAAAAGATTGTTGAATCAATAGCCTCATGCGCTTGTACCTCTCTGACCTTTCTTTGGGTCTAGCATCGTTAACTTTTCTGAGCTCTTGCACAGTCCGACATCTTAGACTTCTCCGAACTCTCATACAATCTAAAGAATATCTGTAAATCCATGAGGTGTAAATCCTTTTTTCTCTAATACAAATCTATGTTGTGAGTGTGTTTATCATCCCGTGTGTGTGCTTGCGCGCGCATGCGCACATATGTAAGTATACACATACAAGCACACACACACAAAAATAGTAGAATTGAGGTGTATGTGGCATTAATGAGTTGCAAACATTACTTTCTTTATAGATCATACAAGTGCATTATTAAATTATCATTGTGTTTAATTATTATTGAAAAAGTATCAATAGGGGTATTTTAGGAAGAAATTGACAAAAATTATAAAGTTGTCCTCTAATCAGGACTAAGATCAACTGTCAATGTTGTCCTATAATTAGAATCGGAGGGAGTATATAATATGAAGGTAGTACATTACATATACTATCATTAAGTAATAAGTATATTTAGCTTACTTATACTCTTAAAAAAAAAAAAGCGAACTGGGTCTTATATTTATAAGAAGAGGGAGTATATATTTGCATTTTATTACATGTTTTATATCATGGAACGATTGAAACCAATAAAAATTTTAAAAATAAAATAAAATATAAGGCAAGCAATTACAGATTAAAAAAACGAAGTTACGGGGAAATGAGAAACATGCATGGCCATGGCCCACAATCATGGGCCTAAAGTCAATTTGATTGGTGAAGTAGAAGGACAATCTGGGCCAAAGGGTGGGCCACTAATAATTGTTCTCACTTCTCAATCTCTTTTAATAATGGGCCCCACCAGAGGAACAACCGTTATGGACCATAGATTATGCATTTATTTATAAGGGTTAAGGTGGGAAAAAAAAAATAAATCCGAAGCCTGTGAACACATGGTCACGTCATTATTTTATGGGAAAATAACACTTAGGTCCCAAAGAACATACCTACAAAATATCAAAAAAGTCTCAACCCAAATTGATATTATTTGTATTGAAACAAAATCCAAGTGTTTTAATTTTGTTGCGAATATAACCCTTCCTATTGTGAATATAACTTTTTTCTGTTGTGAATAATCAGGTTTTAAATTTTGTTGTGAATATAAAACTTATTATTGTGAATCTAACTTTTTCTGTTGTGAATTGTCTCTGTACGTTTAGAGACCTGAGTTTGAAACAAAATCCAGGTGTTTAAATTTTGTTGTGAATATAACACTTCCTGTTGTCAATACAAATAATATCAAGATATATGATTTTGAGTATGGACTTTTTTGATATTTTGTATATTTCTTGGGTCTTGAGTGTTATTTTCCCTTATTTTATAGCTCACTCACGCTTGCGCAAAAACAGCTGGAAAAGTGACACGTGGAGATAGAGATATGGTTTTGGGTCAAAACACATGAGGAGGAGAAATAATAAGGAAGAAAAAAAAGGCATATTCAATCAAATCAAATCAAACAATAAATCCTATGATTGGATTCGATTTGATCGCAGGCAAAAGAGAAGCAAAGTTCGAGTTGACATCTACTACATGTCTCTGCATCTGAGCATTACGTGATTGATTCACACACATATAAATGTTGAAAGGCCATATGTGTATGTGTGTGACTGTGTGTGAGTCATGCATTATTGTTTTTTTTGCTTTAATTTTGATGAGTAGAGAGAATCTTATTGAATTTTGGTAATAAATAAATAAATATTTATATATTTATGTAAAAGTCAAGAGTGTGTGAGATTGATTGAATGTAAGGGATGTGAGATGAATAATCAGGTGGTCGGCGATCCACCATATCCATTTCCCTTTCAGTCTCACCTAACTTGTATTCCTCGATCCCCTCCCTCACACACCACATCTCTCTTCTCTTGCGATCATTATCTCTCACACTCACAACCACAACCAAACAAGTTTATATTCCAATCTCTCCCTCCAATCACACCACGCCACCTATCCACTCCCATTTATTTCTTATCATCACCACTCTCTTTTTCCCTCCCTCCGTAATTTCATTTCAGTGTATTTCATGAAACAAAAGAGAAAACACTATCTACTACTATTGTTGATTAAGGTGGTAAGTGGCCCCACGTACACCCCAGAAGGAGGAGAATACGAGTCAGGTTTCGCTTATCATCTCTCGTAATCTCTATATTATGTCTGTCCAATTCATCTGAAAAGTCACAATACTACTATAATTTTTCACTCATCTTTCCAATGAATAGCTCAGATGGACTCATGAGAGATAATGAGAAAAACATATTATAAAAGTATCTACTTCCAGAGAATACAAGCAAGTTCAATTTCTATGAGGTATACTTATTGAGAGAGGCGAAAACTCTTTACATTCTAAGGCTTAAAAGAGAAACCCTTGATTAAATCGAAAAGGAACAAAAAAAAAAAACACTTCCTATGGTCCTTAATAATATAAGTGCTAGATAATTAATTTACAGATATTAAAAAAATTAGTTAAGCTAATCATTATTTGTAATAAAAGTGTGTTGGTTTCCTTGTAATACCTTTTTAATTATGTGCAATGTAACCACATCTCTTAATGGAAGCCCCCTTACTACGTACACTTAATAGGGATATTTTTGAAAAATATATAAATTTAAAGGCAAAGTGAACTGGGGTACGTTGGTCTTAATTACATAATTAGGATCAAAATAAATCCATTGCTTAACTCATATATTTAGTACTAGAGGTAATAGTTAAGAGTGGTTTTTGAAAGTCACTTTCCCCCCTCAGTGCTCAGCAGGATATCGATATCCTTAACTATAACGAAAACGTGCGTGATTCGATGTTACATGTACAGTATTACCTCCGATCTTAATTATAAGAGCTAGTTAACTTTCTTTGGAAAGATTAAAGAAGCTAAATAAGTTATTTAATCATTTCATATTTCATATGTTGTGTATCCTTAGATTATATATTAGTATATTAGTTAAACTAATTAATTAGTTTGAAGAAAAAGATAAAAATAAAAATACTCTAAAGTAATTTAATTAGCTTCCTTAATCTCTCCAAAAAAGTCAATTAGCTCTTATAATTAGGACCGGAGGGAGTATAATATGTTGATTCCATTGGAACATTATCTTCACAAGTTTTTATATATATCGCGCATCAACTTGCTTCAAAGCTATCTTACCTTTAGAAATTTAAACGTGAAAATATCTAATATATAGCTTACGTTTTAGTCCATATGTGGATGGCTGTGTGTGTGTGTTGCGTGTCATGTCATGCTAATTATAAGTAATTAATTATTTTTTAATCCTTATTTGAGAACAGGTTTTAACGTGAACATGATTTTGATAAAACCTTGGTTTAATACAGTTCATTAAAAAAAACAAATGAAATTGGCTTTAGGTCTTTGAGAACAGGTTTTAAATATTAACATCAACTTAAATAGTTTTGGCTTTTATATAACTCAAATCATTTTGGTTATTTATTAAACATAAAGGAAATATTTTGGTTCTTTAGACACTTAATGAACAGCATAGTTACATTGCTTCGCAGAGTAATCAATTTCCATAAAGCTTTTGAGTATTTGCATTGTTCATATAATGAGTTCTCATAAAGCTTTCAATCAATGCAATTTATTATATCCTCACAGCACATTTTGTGTGTGTGTGTACGAAGCTTTGAGTGAATCATTAACATTTGTACTTTATTTGGGGGGAAATTACATTTTTCGTTCCTACAAGAAATAATACTGCTAATTGATTGACATACAAATATTAAAGGGAAAATCCATCTCAGGGCTTATATTGACAAAAAAATGTCAAAAAAAAATCCAAGAAAAAGTTACATGTCAAAAAAGGTCCTAGGGCTTTTTCTGGTATTATTTCAAAAAACGTTAGTTGTTAATAGGATTGATATAGTTGTTAACGGGTACTGATTTAGTTGTTAATGAGATTGATTAAGTTGTTAGGATATTGTTGTAAATGCTACTGATTTAGTTGTTAATGGAACTGATTTAGTTGTTAACGTTTTATGAAATAATACCAGAAAAGGCCCTGAGACTTTTTTTGACATGTGACTTTTTTTGCCAATATGGGCCCTGAGATGGATTTTCCAATATTGAAAGAGTTTATCACAAAAGACACACGCACGTACAAAAACAATTTTTTTGTTTATTTTATCACTGCGTGGTAAGTTAGATTGAATTTAGATAATGGCCGGGCTCATCAGTTCACAATAGAACACACTTCATGAGCTATGAATAATATGGCTCTTTTTTTTATAATGTGTATGAAAAAAAAAAGTGTCTTGATTGAAAACTGAAATGGTTATTAATGGATACAAGAGTAAACAAGTTGCTAGTTCCAACCAAGGGGATGATGTTGGCATTCTGATAAACTTAAATGGGACTGTTAATAGGTTCAAGTGGTTAAACATCTTCTTTTCAAATAAGATATTGCGATTGAATTTTGTGATGAACTTTAAAAATCCCGGGTGGTTTGGGGGAAGAATATGGGAACATAACATATACTTCCTTGGTCCTTGAGCGAAATAACTAATTTATAGTGATTGATGATTTTTCTAAAATACTATCTTTAATCATCATTTGTATTAGAGCTATCTGTTGATGAAAACCCTCTTACTACAATACTCAATAGGGATCATTTGGGGAAAAAGTTATAAATTTGAAAGACATACAAAGTCGATTAATTGATGTCTTATATTTAGAAATAAAGTAAATTTTCTTACCATCCCAGCTCTTATGTATGTTTAGGACTTGATGTAGTAATAAAAAAACTTAAATGCTCCAAACAAGGGAGGATGTAGGCACTCTAATAAGCTTAATGAAACTATCAAAGTGACCAACATACCAAAATTGGTTCAATGTGTTTTAGCTCTTGTTCTCTTTAAATAAATACATACTCTCTCGTGCCCTTAATATATGACATATTTATCTAATTTAATTAGATTAAGAAAGTTAGTTAAGTTAGTTAATATGATATATATTTTCTAAAACACTATAGTAATCTTTCTCATTTCCTTGATTATTGTTGATAAAGCATCGATTGATAAGGGCAAATTAAGAAAAATTTGATAAATATGAAAAATATGTCTTATATTTAAGATCAAGACAAATTCTTGAAATATATATATCCTAAGGACCAGAGGGGGTATTATATTTCAAATTCGAGTCTTGCAATCCGATCGACCCAACTTGATCAGAATGAGTTAGCTAGGGACCAATATATATGATGACTTGTAAAAACCAGTTGGTAAAAAAAGGGGATGGTGATATTATAAGTAAGGAATGAGGAAAAAAGGTATATAAGGTGGCTATAGAGGTAGCTAGGTTAAGATCAGAGAAGAGAGTAGCTAGCTTAGTGGGGCACATCATAATGGTACTGTTGATGATGATCACATATATATACACAACAGTACTCCCCAATACATGAATAAATGAAAGAGGATTATTTATTGGCCAGCCTGACTCACCTATATATATATAAATATTACTTAATAATAATAATGCAATATTGAAGCTTGGAAAGCGACCCAACAGTGAGATGAAAAAAGAAAAAGCCTTCCCTCAACGGTTTTCACAGCAGAGGGGGTAGTAATCAGTAATATATTGTAGCACAAGTAATGGTATATGCTCATACGTACTGATCATCCACAAGCTATGGCCATGTTTTTATTTTGTAGGGCTTCTCTATGGCTATACACTACTACACTAGTGTGGGGTTAGTTTTATTTAAGTTTGTTCTTCTTCTTTTCCTTTCTCTTTTCTAATAAAGCTACCAAAAAAGTTGTTCATCAACATGCAACAGCACAAGCCCTTCCTCTTTTCCTTAATTCTCATAATAATCTGCTCACTGTAATTACATATGCTTCTACACCTACCTACCCTATTACCCTAAACTCTCTTCATTCTTTTATATATATATATATATATATATATTATAGCTTCAGCCTCCATCTACTGTTTTGTACTTTTCTCCCTGCTAACACCCTTCATTTATAAATGGAATTCACTTTGGGTGAAACTTGCTTTCCACTGAATAAAGTTTCTTCCATTTACAGAAACCAGAACGGATGATCTGTAATAATGTGTGTGTATTGTGTCCCCATTCTCTTACATAATGGTCCCACGCTAGCTCTGATCTGTTTCTCTGCGCTCTCTCCATATATATCTCTTTAGTTGTATTCATACATAAATACAAGTCCGATTCTATATATATATATATATATATATGAACTCTTCTTCTTTTTTATTGTTTCAGTTGCTTTATCACATTTACTTGTAAGCTCACTCTAATTAATTATAGAGTTGAAAATAAGGAATTATTCCTCCTGAATCACATGTACCAAACATGTATATATATGCTGGTAAGAGCATATAAATTTTGCAATTGATACCAAAAGTTTACATGCATGCACCGGCAATATATATGTAGAGAGAGAGAAGGTTCTACGCTCTATGTTAGATTAGTCCCAAAAATTAATTGACCTCGCAGAAGAATGAGTATGTATGTACGTGTAGCTGATTCAAACTTCCCTAAGGAATGTAAAGCTTGTCCTTTATGCCATAATGATATTTTATGTGGGTCTCTTTTCACGATAAAAAAAGAAATCGAATTGAATATGATATGGTGCGTATTATTGGCATGATTAAGGATTGCTTAATCCGTTAATTAGTACCACTTGACAGTTGAAAATTGGCAAATAGAGAAAAGTATTCCATTAATTAATTTAGGCCTCACACGGGTGGACCAATTAGAAAAGTAGTTTATAAACGCCATACATTATTATTTAACCCGGAAGATATATATATATAGTTTATATATATATAAGAGCAAAGCTAGCTCGAAAGAAAGCATCAATGGACCACACCATGTGAGGGCGTTGAATATTTTGCTAATATTAACTAAGATTTTGTGAATTTGTATAATATTGTTACGAGATTCTTCTCAAAAGCCACGTCACAAAGTATAATTTAATATTAGGGTTTGCAGCAATTTTTTTTAGCTGGATTAAGATGCAAGTAAAAGTGCTATAGACCAAGTGTTTAACATGGTACTATGTTGGAAAAAGGAAATTAAAGAGAAAAGGAAAAGAAAAGAAAACCCTAACTAGGTCCTAATAAAGTTTATGATCAATATATAAGGATAGATAGGGTGTTAGATGAACGTGTTTTCATCAAAGTTAAGCTATAATTTTTGCTAATTATACTCCTATTCTACAATAATAATAATAGACTAGCTACTTTAATTAATAAAGGCATGTGATGGCTGGAAAAAATTTGAATCTCAAGAACAATAATCATTGTGGAAATAAACATTGAGGTTAATGATGATTTTCCAATACTCCACTTCTGTATATAAATTTAATTTTGATATTTTGTTCTTAAAATTAATCAATTGCAATTCTAATTAATTTGGAAAAACCAAAATATAAGTAGTTTATAGCATAACAAACAAGCCAAGAGACCCGATTTTCATTTGGTGACCTACAAGCTATACATAACATTGCAAATTAAATGTAACATTGAAATACATGTAGAAAGTCATAATTGGAATTAGAGTTCCAAAAAAAAAAAGTCATAATTGGAATGTAAGATTTATATATACTTAACGCGCAAATGTACCTAAAATCTCACCTAACAAAATGATAGCTCATAGTTGAACTCTTAATTATCGGATTTAAAAGAGAAAATAGATGAGACCAAGAAATTTAAAAACGGAAAGGTAATATAAGTTTTATATATATATATATATAGGCAAGATTTTTTTACATGGACATGCAACGTAGATTAAGATTTAATTCTTATGGTTGAGGACATAATACAAATAAAATTTTTCGAATAGGATTTATTATAGAAGCTATATGTTATATTTGATACTAATTCTTAAACCAAAATCTTCAAGTATGAAGACTCTGAGTTTACACACGCAAACACACACATCTTTTCTAAAAATCTGAATTTATCCTATATGAGACCCTTTGACAATTTTAATCGCACTTAAAACATCTTAAAATGGCGTTTTTTTTAACAATATCTTAAAATGGCGTTTAAGGCAATAGAAACATGTAGTATTAAATTATTATTATTATTTTTGCTCAGAATTAAATTATATTATTGAACCTATGAAACTTGTATATATAGTTTTATAGATCTGCGGTAATAATCCATTAAAAAACTGGTCCATCCCCACATTAAACTCCATTAAAAGGAAATTTGAAAAATTAGAAACATCTATACATAGTTCTGGGCTCAAGTAAAAACCCAAAAAAATGCCCAAGAAATTGATGAAACTAATCAAATCCTGTAACTAAGTTCTAATTACACACACACACACACACACACACACTCCATTAAAAAACTGGTCCATCCCCACATTATACTCCATTAAAAGGAAATTTGAAAAATTAGAAACATCTATACATAGTTCTGGGCTCAAATAAAAACCCAAAAAAATGGCCAAGAAATTGATGAAACTAATCAAATCCTGTAACTAAGTTCTAATTATATATATATATATATATATATAGTAGGCATAAATATTCAACGCAGTATTATCAACGTGAATTAATTTAGCGCCTGAAAATTTAGTTGTTGAGGATATCATGTTTTAGATTATTATATTTGATGAGATTTGAGGGTTCAAGAAAGTTGTTATGAAAAGCCTCGAGATGGGTACATATATATACAAGGCAGAAAACTTAAATGGTTTGGACTCTTAGTGTATATATATTAAATTAATCAATGGCATGAAAATTCTAATACAATGAGTCAATACTAATGGGCGCCGTGAATTGTTAATTATAGAAGACTTTATTGAATAATTATATTAATCACAGTGAAAACTATATAAATACTCCCATAATATAAGAAATAATTGACTTTCTTTTAAAAGATTCTGACAGTTAAATAAGTAATCTAATCATAATATATGTTGTTGTGTATCATAGCATTATATATTAATTTATAAGTCACACAAATTAGTTTGAAGAAAAAATGCTAAATATAAGTACTTTGAAGCAATTTATTTAGCTTCTTTAATATTTTTTTAAAAGTCAACTATATCTTATATTTAGGACCGGATATTGTATATTTTATGCCGATATATTACAAGACTATATATATACATACAGTAATTAAGAGCTGTTAATCCAACTATAAGATTTAGACAGATGGATTTGAGACGAAAAGAAATCATTTTCATTGGCAATATCAAAGCGGAAGAAACGGAGCATACAGCTTGTGATGAAGACAAATAAAAATGATAGGGATAAACCTGAAATGGTGCTGGGGAGGGTTTGGTAAAGAGCCTGAAAAACAAAAGTATAAGTATAGACGTGGAACTACCAGGTCCATCAACCTTGAGAGGGAGAGAGAAGATGCAAGAACATAGGGGAAAGTAAATAAGAAAGATAAAAGAGAAACTTCAAATGAAACGAGCCCGTTCTTTTGGGGAAGAAAATTAAAGTAATATCCTGGGTTCTAAATATAAGATAAAGTTAATTTTTTTAGAGAGATTAATGAATCTAATTAAATTACTTTAAAGTATTTATATTATTCATTTTTTCTCTGAACTATTTTGTCTAACTTATAAACCGATATATAATTTAAGGATACATAATATATGATATGATTAAGTAACTTATTTAGCTTCTTTAATCTCTTCAAAAAAGTTAACTTTGTTTTATATTTAGGATCGGAGGTAGTAGCTCGCTAGGTGGGGCTTAATTAAATACACAATCTCTTTCATTCTAAATTCTAAATGTAGGAGTTAGATATCTAATTTATAAAAATTAATTGAATTAATTAATTTATCTAAAAAAATATGTGTTGATTTATCCAAAATACTCCACTTTTTTTAGTTATTTACATTTGAATCTCCCCCTTATACTAATTGCGTAATCAATAGATATACTGGTAGTTTGGAAAAAAAAAAATACTTCTTTAATTCTAAATGTAAGACTTAGTTTGTAGGTAAATTATGATCCTAATTATAAAATATTTTTTCATTTTATCTATCATGTTTATCACCCGTCCTTGAAAATAATTGTTTAACTTATAAATTTATAATGTTATATAAAAACATTTTAGAGGGGTTATGTCACATATGATATAATTAAGTAATTTATTTAATTTTTTAATCTCCTCAAATTAAATAAATAGGTCATACATTAAGGATAAGGGGGGCAATATAATAAATGTGAAAAATAAATGAGTTTGATGTATTATATTTAGAATTAAATTAATTTATTAGAACGGGAGGGAGTAACATATTTAGACATTTGAAATGTTGATTATTTTTAAACTAAGAGTATTCTCTGTTGACAACAAAGATTAATCTAAACTAGGTTTGATTCATGTGGGTAAGCTATTTTTTAATAACTAAGTCAATTTTCAATTATCTCTATTTAGAAGTCACCCCTTGAAAATGGAGGTGGTTATTTTTTAAACAAATGAAGACATAAAAGTTTGTTAATTAATATTATATTTCTTCCACTCTCTCTATATCTCTTATTTTATTTGGAGAATATGAATGGATTAGACTGAGGGTTTAGATTAAGGGAAAATCATTTTCAGAGTCCTTTTAATATTGACAATCCCAAAAAAGGCCCTAAGATTCTGATAATCCCAAAAAAGGTCCCAGGGCCTTTTCTGGGATTTTTAAAATCTTGGGTGAGTTGTTAACGATGCTGATATAGTTGTTAACGGGTAGGTCTTTAATAACTAAATCAGCCACGTTAACAATACTTTTGCTAACAACTAAATCAGTACATTTAACAATTATATCAGTACCCCGTTAACAACTATATCAACTCCGTTAACAACTCACCCAAGATTCTGAAAAACTCAAAAAAGGTCCTGGGGCCTTTTTTGGGATTATCATAATCTTGGGGTCTTTTTTAGGATTGTCAGTGTTAAAAGGCCCTGAAAATGATTTTCCCTTAGATTAATTAGCGTACTCCTAATCCTCATTAAGACTAGCTAACTTGATGTAACCTTACCTGACCCTACAATTATCCCCACTTCCTTTTCTCTTGCTCGATTGGACCAAGCTTATCGGACAAATTCATAAATATCCCTACGAGCTCCTTCAAAATTCGGCTATATTATATTTGACACTCTTTTTATGTCAATAACGTAATGGGATTAGATTCTCTAGACATATAAATATATATTAGGAAAAATGGTATAAGGAGAAAAAGAAAAGAAAAAGAGGGTAGAGAAGTGCATGCAGGGGAGTGTAGAGGAAGAGGGGTGGTCCAAAGGGGCAAAGGCTATATATATAGCTAGAGGTATAGTGGGTAACCTTATTTTGAGAAGACAAGACTTGCCACGTACCGCTCATAATTGTCATCCATACCCTATTTTTCCATTCCTCCCCTTTTGCTGCCTAAATTAAATATTTAAATATGGCCCCTAATTAAATTCCACACATTAGAGGGGTCCCCATTTTTCTATATATTTCTTTGCTTAAATGCCCCTTTAATTTCTCCTCTACCCCCTTCCCTCCCCCCCTCCTGTGTTCATTCAGGACCTAGGACCTGGCTTCCCTCCTTTTCTTTTCTCATTTGCTTTTACCTTTACTCTCATCATGACCATTGGATTAAGATCTAATATAATGGTCCACATTTAATATTTTATAAAAATGTTATTACAGTGTAGAGAATGATGTGAAAGAAATGGAGAAAAAGATGAGAAGAAAATATTAAATGTGGATAATTAGATTTTGATCTAATAGTCATGAATGGGGTAAAGGATATGAGCAAACAGGAAAAGAAAATGAGAGAAGCCAAATCTATTCATTCGTTGCCTTTGAATAAATATTATTGGATTAGTTGGAATCTAAAAAATGTAGGGTTAGTATTTTAAAAAAGTAGGGTGAGGTCACAAAGAAAGAATGTAATCACTAAAAAATCTCAAAGTGAGAAGTATGGGTCTGTTGCCACTTTTTTTGCATCAAAACTTGTTATTGGATGTTATATGGGACTTTTTGTAATTATATTCATTCTGTGGGACCTCTTAATTAAATCCCACATATCATAGAGTTTCGTCCCTATTTTTCTACATTTTCTTTGTTGAGATAACCGGCTTTCACATAAGTATTTTTGGGTTAGTTTCCAAAAAGATTGGGTAAGATCCCAAAGATAAGGAATGTAATTACAAAAATCTCATAAGTAAGCAACATACCGTTACAAATTCTGATGCAGAAAAAAAAAATGATAATAGGCCTCCATTCAAAACTTTTTAGTAATTATATTTTCTTTGAAACCATCATACAGTGATTTTTTCCAATTTCTTTAATGATATGCTCTTCCCTCATATATATTTATTAATTTCCTTGGAATAAATATATAGTTTTGGATTAGTATGTGAAAAGAGAAGCTAGGGTGAGGTTGGGCAAGCTTCTTTCTCTGGCAGTACAGCCCTAAGAGCACCCTTTGCAGTGGGGGAATCTAGGACTAGGAGTAGCATCTAGATTCTAGAATAGGCTTGCGTGCTCTTTCTGCTGTCCTCCGACATGAGCCTTTCTATCATATCTCCCCTCTTGACCTTTCCTCGGAAATCCTCGTAATGTGTTACTTCCCAACTGCTTTCACTTCATTTCCAGAAACCCACACATCATCACTTACAACAACAATTTTCATTATTATTATTATTATTCATTCCCCTTTATTACACAAGTTCGAACTCATTCTAGCTCTTACCATAATTAATCACTTCCACAACTACGTATATATTCATCAAGTCCATTTCATCTTGTTATTTTTGGACACCTTAATTATACTCCTCTTGAATCGTTCTCTTTCTCTCCTCCAACCCAACGATAACCCTCTAGTTAAGGAAACTAGCTAGCATGAAAGATGTATTTGTCTATATATATATATATATATATATATAAATATATATGGCATTTATTTACAAATTGATATTAATTAATATATCCAATTCTTAATATAAGTGCTTGTTAGAGGTTGGATTTAACCCTAAATTATATATAAGATCCCAATCCATTTTGTTACCCAAGTTTATAATTGTACATATTAAGAAGTTTATATAATCTAAAGGTAGTCATGGTGAAAAATAACATTTTAGAAAAACTAACATATATTTATTACAAATAACTAACATAACTAAATTTATGAATCTACCAAAATTAATCGTGTAGCTCTTATATTAATGATAGGAAGTAATAGTAATTAGTATGGGCAAATGAAGAATTGAAAAGGGAGAGCACTAAGAGAGAAAAGAAGTGAGAGCGGCATTGAAATGTGACTAGACCGAATAACTTTTGGGAAGGAAAAGGCAAACTAGCTAGCTAGTTGGATCATCTTCTGTATATATGATCATCTACCATATATATATATATATATATATGTATGTATGTATCTCTCTCACTCAAACTTTTAAGTTAAGATCAGACATAGCTAATCTTTTTTCATGTCTATACACCCCCACAAACAATTTTATATATTTATGATTTCTTATTGGGATCGAGCCTAGCTCTGTCCAATGCAACCAAATGCTCACATTCATTCATTCATAGATACACACACATACACTTATTGGACCACTTTGATACTTACAGCTCACAAGCAGCATAGCTATCTATCATGTATATATATATATATGACTAGTTAGCAGTTTCAATTAATGACCTCTCCTCGATCTTCAATTCTTGTGTTTTGTTTATATATATATATATTCTTCATCAAAGGACCAGGCACATGTTTGCTTTCTACGTTTTTCAAGAAAGCATTACTATGCAAACCCAAAATATCTAAACCCTTCTTCTATATATATATGTGTGTTCCAATAAATGTTTTTTGGGTATCAGATGATTTATATAGTTTTAATTCTTGTAAACAAATTCGTGTGTAGAATGAATTTTGTCTTTTTAAAAAAATGATGTTTAGTACATTCATCTTAGTTTAGTCATTGTTGTTGTTATTTATGAGAATAAAATGTTGAGTATCTTGAATATATTATTTAATTAATATCAATTTGTTTAAACAAAAGTGTTTGCTCCATAATAACACCATCGTGCCATTAAAGATTGATCTAGTTGTTAAATATGTGACTTTTGTCCCAGAAAGGCGTGAATTCATCTCCTTGCCAATATACGAAGACTTTATTATATTGGTGAGTAATTTATAAGCACATTATATGTATTTCGAGTCTTGATATTGGCTACAAATAATTTGGTGTTCATTGAAGAGGTGTGTGTGTGTGTGTTTCAATCCGATTGGACACTAAATGTTTTTTCCTATATATTTACATAATTAATTTTTCCAAAGATAAAAATAGACCAGATGACCAATTGATAATCACATGATTTTCAGAAAATAATGGCAACTCCTCTGTGGGACATATTGTTGTTTAGAATTTGACTAAGGGGTAAAGGGCATGATGACATTTGGAAAAAAATTGAAAGTACGCTTGAATATAGTAACTTTATTTAATTTCTTAATCCATTAGTCAGAGGATCTATATCTTTAAGTTCATCAATCAAAAGGTACTGCATCGAGCAAAAAAAATCAAAAGGTACTGCCATTTATTAGTGTCGTCATTCTGAAAAATAAGATATTATTTCCATTACGTGTTGTGAACTAGGTTGTCAAATACGCGAGTTTAAGTAAATTCGTGATAATGATGTAAACTTGTATCGTGAATTCGTATCGTGAACTTGTAAGAGTTTATTTTCACTATTAAATATGTATTAATAGTGTATAATAAATAAGTAAGATATAAAAAAGAGAATAATTTGATTTAAATATATTTTAAATTTAAATAATTGAAATAAAATCCATCAACATTCAAAATTTACCATATTTAACAAATAAATTTATATAAAACTCATATGTAAAGCTGCTCAGCATGATTAAATAAAAAATGTTAACAAGAGTTTAAAAGTGAGTTAACATATATGGTTTTGTGAGCTATAAACGTAAAAATGGTAAACTCGATGTATAAACTCGTGAGTTTAATCGAGTTTACAATGGTCACGAGTTTACCAGTGACTCGATTCAATTTGATAAATTAGAAACGTAAAAACGTTAAACTCGGAAAATCAACTCGCGAGTTTGACAATAATGGTTGTGAATCATATAATTAATCTTTTTTTAAAATTATTCAAATGAACCACAATTAAACATCAAATGAGATGTACATGACAGTAAATATATATACCCAGAAGTTTAAAATTTACATGACTACATATTAAAAATAAATTCATAGTTACTTGAGCATATATATATATGCACTATATATATATATTTCCATTTAAATATTGAATTCTTAATTTTTTTCTATTGATTATAATTTGAATTTCACTATGAACGTAACCATATAAAATTTTAATCACCAGCTTGCTTTTTCGGAGCAAACTTTAGGTTTGTAAAACATACATTTCTGAAAAAGGTAAAAAAGTTTGTAATTTGTTTTCTTGTCAATATAATCAATAATATGACAAAGAGAGCACACATACACTTTGTTGCTTAAATGATCAGAAAAACAAATACTAGTTACAAGCACGCATTTGCTTAGTAGTACTTCCTCTTATCCTAATTATAAGACCAAATTGACTCTTTTAAAGAAATTAAGAAAGCTAATTAAATTATTTTAGAATTTTTTTCCCTCCAAACTAATTAATTTAACTAATAAACTAATATATAATATAAGGATATATAACGTATAAAATTATTAAGTAACTTATTTAACTTCCTTAATCTCTCTAGAACAAGTCAAAAAGGTCTTCTAGGACTCTTTCTTAATTAGTAATAGAAAAGGCACACAATAATATGAGGATTTGAAATTCGGGTTAAAGAAAAGACAAGAGAGTCACCTATTCATAATGGATACTAATAATTATCTCTGACTTCTGTGAAACTAGATTATTAGGTGAGGAGATAATTAATCTTAGTGTAATAAAAAGAAGATTAAGGGGAATAAAGCTCGTGCATTAATACCCTAACGAGGTAATTAATTAAATTGTATAGTAATGTGTCATGGCAACATTTCTACGTAATACCTGGCTAAATATCGAACACAAAAATAGAGTAATGATTGATATGACTGGCTAAAGGTCAATCACGTCACGTGCAGGGAACTGCTTAATTATTTAGGTTCCCATTTCAACTTGTTTTTCATGCTTTTTTAGACTTTTTTTTTTCTTTATATGATATTTATCTATAAACATATATAGTTAAATGACACCAATATCGTCTATTATATATATGTAATATTAAGAAAATAACGTGATTACTCAGTTTTCCATTTTTTATATAAATTTTTGTATGATTTGGGTGTCAGTAATATTTAAAAATAAAATTTTAAAACTTAAAAAATATAAATTAAGAAGATTGAGTTATTCAAATAAAAAAACAAAAATTAAATGTGTTTTTAACGGTGACCAGAAAGTCTAAATATATCTAGGGATAATTGTTTGTTTATCTACATTGATATTTTCCACAAAAATACATATATATCTCATAATTAAGACTCCGGCCACTTTCAAGCTAGTTCTTACTATCTCCGGTCCTAATTATAAAAGTTGATTCTCAAGAGAGATTAAGGAAGCAAAATAAGTTACTTAATCATTTTATATGTTGTGTATCCTTAGATTGTATATTAGTTTATTGGTTAAACTAATTAGTTTGAAGAAAAAATAAAAATAAAAATACTCTAAAATAATTTAATTAGCTTTCTTAATCTCTTCAAAAAAGTCAACTAACTTTTATAATTAGGATTAGAGAGGGAGTATTAATTAAAAATATTTTAGTTAAAGTTTGAGTGATCGTTACAAATAGAAAGACATTTTCTTTTTCCAAAAAATTAATAAAAAGATAGAATAAATTACATATATTCTGTTTCCTTTTGAAAACACGTACAGTAGAATGAGCCTTTTGATTAGCTTTCTACCTATATCTTTCCCTCTCATTAATTAATGCACTTCACATGGATATTGTACGTTCAAATGCATGGAATTATATTTATAGCCCTGCAAAACAACTGCTATACAGTACAACTTTTTTCTAATTCATTTTTCTTTTTCATGTAAAAAAGATTAAAATCCACATGTATGGAAGAATCAATCAATCTAAAAACCCAAACTCAAGGCTAGGGTTGACAAATTTGTGAGTTTAAGTAAATTCGTGATAATAACGTAAACTCATATTGTGAATTTGGTAAACTTGTAAGAGTTGACTTTTACTATTAAATAGGTATTAATAGTGTATAATAAATAATTAAAATATAAAAAAATGAAACAATTTGATTTAAATATATTTTAAATCCAAAAAATCCAAAAAAATTCAAAATTTACTATATTTAACAAAGAATTTTTTTCATAAAACTCACATATAAAGCTGTTGAACATGATCAAGTAAAAAAAGTTAACACGAGGTTAATGGTGAGTTAACACGGTTTTGAAAGTTTGAAACGTAAAAATGGTAAATTTGGTGTATAAACTCGTAAGTTTAACCGAGTTTACAACAGTCACAAGTTTACTGGTGACTTGACTCGATTTAGTAAACTAGAAACGTAAAACGATAAACTCAGAGAGTTAACTCACGAGTTTGACAACAATGCTCAAGAGCAATCAGAGTTTCTTCCATTAGGATCAATGTTTGTTGACGGTTATGTCCTTAATAAAAATTTATTTAATATATTTTATTTTAATATTGTTGTAGAGAGTAGAATGTGATGGTTATTGGAGAAAGTGAGCTGCTAAGAATGGTCCCATATAATAAGAAGGAAGAAGATTAAGTTTTGTTGTGTTGTGTGGTGGGCGAGTTGATAGAATCAGATAAGCTCTGGTTTCCGAGGCTCTCTTATTTGGGTTGTTCTCTATATATATACATATATATATGAATTTGTCACAGTCTTTCATTTTCCTTCGTTTTATTTTTATTTAAAAAAAAAGGAAAAAAATAGAAAGGGTAAGTTGGAGAATGTCGAGGGAAGAGGCGCCAGCGGGGGAAGGGTGGTCTCTGTTTTTGACTGTGTCAGCGGAAAAAAGAAATTTTTAATATTTTTTTTTTAAAAAAAAATATGTAATTTGTTGATGGTGTAATTGTTTTTATTTTATTTTATTTTTTAAAATTTTTGGGGTTTGGCATCAAAGGGAGGGAGGGACCATGAGGAAGAGGTGAGGCAGGCCATCAATGACACCAAAAGTCAAATATCAATTTAACCCTACGAACCTAACACTCTACTCCCTCCATCTTCACTAGCTACCCCTTTCCCATTTTCTATATTTAATTTTCCCTAATCAATTATATAGGATCTGTTTGAGTTAGCGTTTGCGAAATACTATCATGCAAGTGGAAATAAAATTCCCATACATTATAAATCACGGGAGAGGATTCTCTCATAAGCAACTTTCTGCCTATTCCTCACAGTCTGATTCTGACCGTCGAAATCTTGATCCAAGGGTCCAGAAGAATTTTAAAAAAAACCGTGCGCGGTTTTAAAAAAAATTCTTCTGGACCATTGGATCAAGATTTCGACGGCCAAGATTTATAGATGATGAGGGATAGGCAGAAAGTTGCTAAGGAGAGAAACCAGACCCTATAAATCACACTGTGAGAGCAGTTTCTACCGTTAACTCAAACAACCATATACTCTTTTTTTATTTATGTATAATTCGTTTTCTTTAAAAACAAAAATAGTACTCATCTGGTCATAAAACGTCAAACTTAATTAGATAATTAATTTATAAAATTTAAGAAAATTAGTTAATTTAATTATTTATAAAAGATGTGTGTTGGTGGTTTTCCTGAAATACTTCCGGCAATTATTCCCTTGATAAAAATCCCTTAATATGTGTAATAAATGAAGACAATTAAAAATTATAAATTTGAGAGACAAAAATGAATTTCAGACATAACATTTAGAAAAAAATTAATTGACCAGTTTCTATGTTTAGGACCGAAAGGAGTAATTTTTTTAATAGGTTACTTGACATAAGAAGATAGAGTATTTGTTTTTATAAATTACTTTACATAA
Source organism: Acacia pycnantha (assembly GCA_025563575.1). Taxonomy (NCBI): domain Eukaryota; kingdom Viridiplantae; phylum Streptophyta; class Magnoliopsida; order Fabales; family Fabaceae; genus Acacia; species Acacia pycnantha. Next base: position 1,157,118 of record JAMWYP010000118.1, read on the forward strand.
GAAGCTAGACTATTATAGTTACTTCTTTTTCAATTAATTTTACCACTTAGAAATTTTCTATTTACAGGGAAATAAATTATTATACATGAGAGATATGACTTATGAGTGTTTTTAAGGACAATATCTGTGTGTGTGTCATAATATTTATGAAAAGACCAAATTAAAATTGCAAGTCATGAACAAAATGTCTTACTTTAAATTTGAGTCACCAACAAGTTAATGGTTGGAGTAGTAGTAAGCGGCCTCATTTTAAAAAGATTAGAACAAAAGTTTAAATTCTGATTAAACCGTGAAGTTAGAGGAGAAAACCCTTGACCACTTGGGTCAAGAGGCCATTTTAATTATGACACTAGAAATTTGATCTCTGCAGACATATTTTTATTTTATTTTGTAAAGTTCCACATCAAGTGATTAATATAATTATTAAATTTTAAAAATGATCATTTGAATAAAAAAAATCACGTAAAATAAAATAAATAATATGAAAACAAATAAGCTAAACTTTACTTTGTTTCAGCAATTAGATAAGCTAGGCATACTGTGGCTGTGGGTGTATTTGTTTTGATGACTAATTTTTGGCACAATGGTTGTAAGTCATTATCATATTAAACAAATTTAATTATATCTAACTTAATTATTCTTGTGGGCAGCATTTTTCACTGTTAAGAATCGTCATTAACAAATAAATTCAACCAAAACACAGTATAAATACTGTTGACTATAATTTTATACAGTATGATATTGTTGGTATTAATTAATTAGCATATTAAATCCACGTACGATTGAGGTGTACATAATAATATGACAACAATTTGGGAAAAAAAACACGTGCTTTAATTAATATAGATATGTACAGAAAAGGATTAAAAAACCGGGGAAACTATAAATGATGTATGGAGAAAGAAAGAAAGAAAGAGAGAAGATATTTATATATGAAGTAAAAAGAAAGAATGAGAGGGTCGGGGGAATTAATTAAATTGGTAAAATTTGGGATAGAGAAAAAGAAGAAAAAGAAAAAAAGAAGAGGGAAATGGAACAACTGGCGTTTTGCTCGCAAAGCAGAAGCATATAATGTACAGATTATACCAAATATGATGAAAACGACAAGGTGCTCACATGACCCCAGTGCCCACATTATTCAATGGGCCCCCCACGTAGTAGTGTTCTACTTGTAATAATCCTCTCTCTCTCTCGACCGGCCAGAATATAAACACAGAGCTTGCAAGAAAACTTTTTCCCCTCCTTCTTTCCTACTTGTAAAGAAGCTTCCTGTGAGGTAGTAACTAGTTGTTCCCTCTCTCCCCCACTTGTCTCTCTCATTTCGTTTCTTCTTCTCTTATATTTTGAGCTGTGTAGGTCAACAAAACAACAACTTGACCCCTCCCAGCTTCCATGGCTGGTCTTTCTTTTAGGGTTTGAAGCCTCTCCTGGTCAAATAAGAAGGCACCGACTCTTAATTATCTTGTACTACTGATTTGCGAAGAAAACATTTTTTGTGTGTTTTTGTTTCTATTCTCAAACCTCGGCTTTGCATAATTCTCTTTCAACTGGCAACTATATCTGACTGGTAAGCCACTTTTTGACATTTTTAATCGATCTCTCTCACACAACACACAGCAACTATATAAATTTTCAGAGATTTTTAATTTCTTTTGTTTTTCTTATTATTTTTTTCCTGAGATCCAGGGGTTAGAAATCGAGGCGGGTCACCTGAAATTTCATGGAATTGACACAAGAAGCTGCAAAAGCGTCTTCAGATTATAGCAGAGAAGAAGAATCACGGGAGGAGAAAGAAGATTTATTAGGTGAAACCAGTAATAAAGAAACCAGCTGTAAGCAATACTATCCCTTTTCTTCTTCTTCTAATTCTTCACATCCAAATCTATGGTTGGGGATGCATCATCATCAACAACAACAATCTCCGGAGGCCACAACCCCATGTGAATCTCACAATTCATCATCTGGATTAGGGTTATTACACCATCATGATACACCATCTAATTCCAATTCGGCCATTGTTAACAACAATCCCAACAAGAAGCTGGACTTCATGGACTTATCACTCGGAAACAACAAGGAAGAAGATGAAGCTAACAACAACAACAAAGCTATTGAGAAAGAGCACATGTTTGATAAGGTTGTGACACCCAGCGATGTGGGCAAACTGAACCGCCTCGTCATACCAAAACAACACGCCGAGAGGTACTTCCCGCTCGATTCATCCTCCAACGAGAAAGGCTTGCTCTTGAATTTCGAGGATCGGAACGGCAAGCTATGGCGGTTCCGGTACTCTTACTGGAATAGCAGCCAGAGCTATGTGATGACCAAAGGCTGGAGTCGTTTTGTTAAAGAGAAGAAGCTCGACGCCGGCGACATTGTTTCCTTCCAACGCGGCCTCGGTGAATTTTATAGACATAGATTGTACATAGATTGGAGGCGCCGCCCCGATTACACCGCTGATCATCTCCATCATCATCATCATCGCCATGCCGCCGCCGCAATTACGCCGTTACTCCTCCCAAATCAGTATTCAATCAGATGGGATGGTAGATTATACTCGGTCCCCACGGTGGCGGCGCCTGTGATTCCTCCACCCCCACCACCACCACCACCGCGACACCACGAACAATTCCAGCAAGTCAACTACAACAATTATCCCTTTCAGCAGCAACAACAACAATTACTTCAGTACCAGCGACAAGTACATCACCACCACCACCACCACCAGCTCTATAGTGGAAGTCAAGGAAGCTATAATGAGCTGAATTTGGGATCTGGGTCATCGCTTTATTACCTGAGGACACCGTCAGCGTTGGCGGCTCCGGGAGATCGGAATTTAATGGAGCAGCGAGAGGGAGGAGGCGGCAATGTAAGTCCGATGATAATTGATTCGGTTCCAGTAGTTCATGGTAAGAGCATTTGTTCTACTAGTAGTGGTAGAATAATTGCTGATACTACAGCAAAGAAGCTTAGGCTATTTGGTGTGAACATGGAATGTTCTTCTTCTCCATCCAACACAATAGGACATCATGTCCCAATGGGTGATTCATCACTTTCCTCACCAAATCTTCAGTATTTGAGAGAATCGCATCATCATCATCATGAAGAAGAACAAGAAGAAGACCCATCACTTTCTTCATCACCATCAAGATTTGCAGATCAAAAGGGGAAAACTTCTGTGCTTTTTGATTTGAGCCCCTCCTTCCAATACCGGCACTAGTAGAGTATATCATATCAGTGATGATCCATCAAATTCAAACATCCCCTTTTGCTGCTGCAGCATTATGTTAGTTATATTTGGATCAAGCTCTCTCTCTCTCTCTTTCTTGCTTCTATAAATAATTAGTGTTTAATTAATTAGCTTTTGGATTTTAGTACATTTTGAACTACTCAATGCATTAATTATATATATATATATATATATGTATTATAATTAGCTGGGGTTTATGTTTGGGGTCCTGATGAAATGGACCATCGTTTTGCAACCACGAAAGGCTAATGAAACCCATAGGGGATCAACTACGTTTCAGACCTTTCAATTGTGTATAAATATTCGTATTATATAATAGTATAATACAAGGAATGATCATCATATGTATATGCTCTAGCATCTTCCTTTTTTTTTTTTTAATATGTTTGTGGGGTTTTTGTTTTAGTTGGTGTATGTCTTGTAATTGCTGGTAGTGTACGATATATATCTCTCTCTTTCCGTTCACTGCATTTAAAGGGTAGACACAGAAAAGCTTGCTGCTTTAGTTCTCTAAGGTTTCTGTTAGCCTCGTTGGGGTGATGCTGTTCACAAACTCTGCTGCTTCTGCTTAGTGAGGCATTTTAGCTTTGCAGGTTGTACAGCTAGCTGTAAAAAAAAAGGTGACCTTTTTTATTTATTTATTCATTTTTAATTCTTACCTGTTCTTAATTATTCCTACTGCTGCTCTATCCAGTTTGATTGATTACTTTTCTTTTGCTAAATTTAGCTGCCATATGTATCATTTACCTATGAGTATATATATGTGTGTGTGTGTATAGCTGACTTGGTTTCTGGTTTTTCTGCTTTACATTCTTGTGTTCTCTTATTTTACCAGCTAGCTGACTCCTTGTTGGATGACCACTGTACAAAAACCTGCTGTCTGAGAGCTAAAAAAGTGGGCTCTTCCCTTTATTACAATACTGGATATAAAAGTGTAAGGAACTTATTTCTGATGAGTTATTCTACTGCCTTGCCTCGTTTTTCTGATGCCATTTTTTGTCTTTGATTGTAAAGTTTAACTTGTGCAAGTAATGTTTTTGGGTTTTATAATAACATATAGAACGGCGCTTTGCGTTAAACTTTGCTTAGTTATTCTATAATAGAGACACGTGTCAAGCATAATTAGTCCTAGCGTCATAGTGTTCTTACTGTTGAGAGTTGAAATTACATGGACTAGTAATGTCAAGCTATATAATTGGACATGAAATGATAGAGATATTAATCGGAAAAGTGAATACTCTTTTAATTTATTTTCCAAGTCTATCACTTTGATAACTTAATTAACATGTAAAGTGTCTGTTCAATGAATTCCATCAATTTGAACTAGCCACTATACTCTTTTCTTATAAGTAGTCTTTTGCTCTCTTTGATAGATTGTATAGATGCATTTGCTTTCAAATTTTAAATAGACACACACACAAACATGCACTTTTGCGTCACTTGATTTGTTTAATTATAATATTATCAATGTTGTTAATAAGGTAAAAGATGCAGGCTTGAAATTATAATCAAGCTAATTAATTATGACCATAAATTATCACTTTAAGGTCTGAAAATTAGAATCGATCAGATGTGATAGAGAAAGGCCAATTAATAGTAATGAAATGATAAGAAGGGGGAAGCAAAAGCAATGTAGAAGGCCGAAAGTATTACAGTAAATGAGAGACAAGACAGGTGCATTTGCGTAGGAACTTTCTTAATTCCCCACAACACACTTAAATGTGATTGCTTTTTATTGAAATTTCCTCTCATAATTAAGATTCTTGGATTTGGTATGATGTCAATTTTTCCAAAGCTAGCTCGTCATCCAGAACATTTCGGAAAAATGCATGCATCTTGACTAGCTAGTTAAAGAGCTGCTGCTGGAAAATATAGGATGAGAGGGACAATAAAATGCTTTTTGACCTAACAAGGTATGAAATAAAACAAAAATGTACTGTTGATAATCCTCAACTTTTGTAGCATTTTATTGTGTATTTCCCTATGCAGGAAAGCTACTTTCCTTGTATGAGGAGGGATATATAGCCGACCCCCTTAAATATAGAAAAGGGGAAAAGTCAATGAGAATAGAAGATATATAGTCAAAGACGGAAATACAACTTAAAAGATGTTTTGTTTTAAATTTGATGATTAAAGTAGAAATATGATTCAAGGTCGGTTGATAGTTAACTGATCATTATAAGTTTCTGTTGACAAATTAACATGATGTATAATCTAACCTCACCTTATTCTTTATATAATTACATATATATATGCATGACTTACTATATATGTACACTAGAAATAAGATATATACTATATATCCATTATTATTAATTACTTAGTTGATTAATAACATATACATTAAGTATTATGTTTATTTGATTGTTGTGTGAATGGTCTCCCGAGATTAATTGTGTCTTTGAAATATTTGGTACCGATCCACCAGAATCTCATACATTAGGGACATACCTCTCCTTTCATTGGCTAATTCACATATACATATCAAGGAAACTAGGGACACATTTGTAAAAAGTAATGTGTGTATAATTTTTTTTTACATACCTCTTTTTTTTTAATCATTTACATTAGAGTGTTAGCTCATAGTGCAAGACTATAGCTATAAGGATAGTCTTAGAAAAAAATGGAAGACAAAGGATATCATGATCTTAAATTTAAGACCAAAACAAACCCTTATTAACTCCCATATTTAATTAATACTGAAATGTGTAATTAAGATTTGCTAGTTTCATGTGTTTTATATATGCAGAAGAGAGGAAAGAAAAACTCCACTCCTCAGTGTGTGTGTTTGTGTGTATACTCTTGCCAATTATTAACTGATGATGATCAATTAATTTTTTAACCTAAGCCACGAACATTTGGAAAAAATAATTAGCCATTTTTAATTTTCCGGGGGGATTATTTTGGCCTAAACTGTTTGTAAGTAGATATGATATCTTCTGATAGTTGCTCATGAATTGTTAATTTTATACTATTAATAATTTAGATCAGATAAAAAAAAACTGTTAAATCAGTTTAACTCTGCATAATGAATCATGACATATTTTAAAATGCTTTCTTTAAATAAGATCCTGATCCTTGAATTTGATATGATAACATGGGCGATTCCTATATATGCAGGTCAAAGTATTGATGATCCAATACCACTAGATATACTGGAGAAAACAGCGTTCAAGGATCTTATAAATGCAACAGGTGAGAACCTCAACCGTGCAAATAAAATTTTATAAAATTGGTTTATGCATGCATGTTTTAATTAAACAAACGTTAAAAAAAATTACAGCACTCAATACTTTTAATAATCTGGAGGAAGCTTTCGAAAGTTAAATGAGATGCCAAAGGTTCCAATACTTAATTACGTCTATTTTCTGTGTCCATATCAGGAATAACACTTACATGCATATTAGGACAAAAATTATGATTAAAATTATAAACTTAGCAATGAACTTTAACATAGTGGTATTGATTTGGATTCGTATCGAGATTGAATGATCTAATCTCCAATCCCAGTTAGAGGGAAAATCAATCTTTTAGAAAGTTCAGAATTGCTTTCAGAAGCCACTTGCATGTAAATTACGTACGTGTGTTAAAATTTCTCAAGTTTCAAACTCAAATTGCTAAACAGAACAAAATAAATTAATTCTTTGTGTGACTGTTGGAGTACCATGAACTGATTTTGATTTTTACTATTTCTATATTACAAATCATATATGATGACTAGCTAGCTAGTTATTATACAATGTAAAATTAAAATTTTCTTTTTATTTAATTTTGAGCAATATGCTATCAATACATGCACTATATATATATATATATATATATATAGAGAATTATGCGTTCTTTTAAAAAAGTTGAATATTTTCATGCATTGCATGAGACCATTTTTAGTTGCTAATTATAACGTATATACTGTGTTGGCAAAAAGTATAACATATATAATATGACTATTACTGTTATTAATAATAGTCATAAATTGCAAAAATACAACAATATCAGCGAATGCGTATGATTTAACTTGGTTTGAAAACTACTTTGAATTATTTAATTATTAAATGTTGGTGAAAATTGCTATTCTTAATATTCATGTGATAAAAAGGTATTGATAGGAATGGTGTTCATTGGGACGCTCACAATTAAAAACAAAGGCTTTTAACCTTTTTATGTCTCTCTTCTATAACCAAATAAATTATCTCTTTCTTGTCGATAGCTATGTGAACGTTTTTATTTCATATTTTCTGTGTAAGTCATCATCTGTTTTTGTAGAATAGGATTTCACAAAAAGAAAAGAAAGAAGTGGAGTTAATTAAACTTTTTTGAATTTTTTTGTCAACATATTGAGCAGCAATTGCATTTTCACTTGGCATTTCGAAGAATAATGTTTTGATGTTTAGTTTCGAGATCGCCGCTAGAGTATAAGAAAAAAATGGAGTGAGGATAGCAGAAATGAAAACTTTCACACACGCATGCATATTCATCAATTTGGTTAGTACATTAAGAGAGTTTAAATGTTAAATTTTTATACTGATAACATTCTTATTCTTGAGTTCGTCTCAATTCAAAATAGTTATATACTTATATATATCGACGAAATTCACTAAGAACGTACATTTTTGCACTTTCATTCCCAATATTAAGCCTTGGAAGAAGAGTATGATACACTAATCATGGAAAACCATGTAATCTAGTTATAACACGATTTTTATGGCTTCATTAGGCTTAAATTATATTTTTCTTTTTCAATATTTTAAACTCGTATGATTTGATATATCTAAGATTTGATTTTACTTTTGTCTAATGCAATTTTACAATTAATTATGGGAATATTTATACGTGTGTGAAATAAGTCACAGAAATTGACTTCCTAATTCCCCTTTATTTATAAAGATGTTATAGAATCAAAGTCTAATAAAAACTACTAGTATCAGAATAGAATAATATAACACAACAATTCTATTAGTAAAATAAATCAGATCAGATCCATTTTATATGGAGCCTATTTTTACCTTTTTTTTATGATTAAAACAATTTTATTTATGATTATTATTATTTATCTCAATCCCAAATTGCTTTAAAAATTAATAACTTACTTGTTAAAGTACCTATTGTATATAGTAATACTCAATTCTTATTCACTATAAGAACATGCATAAGAATTTTTTTTTACTGACTCAAAATTGATCCACAAGTAATAGATTTGATGTTAATATATAAGTGTCTTGTAAGATTTCATTCATTTATATAATTTCCACTTAACTATTTATATCTTATAAAAAGAAATTCCCTTTTCAATTAACTAGTATAGATTATATGTATGACATGAAGTCCGAGAAAAGGAGTCACATTGTTTCATAAATTAATATTATGGTTTGTTAGAATTCATGTATTATAGAGAGAAGATTTCATAAACAGTACACAAGTTCAATGCTTAGTTGGACTTTGAACAAATTAATCTTTTGCAGAGAGAATAAGAATTATATGTATGACATGAAGTCCGACAAGGCTAGCTGGCTATCTCTTTACTATACGTTGAATGATATACAGGCAAATAATAATTAATTACAACTATTGTGATCATTCAAGGTAGGGAACTACCAAGTAAAACAGATTAACAATTGAAATGGTAAAATATGATTTCCCCACTTTGATCTTCCACGGATATGAAAGTGTATTACGAATTTACTGCTCATGCATAGTGTGTTACAGAATTATATATAGTAATAATCGGCCGGCCATATGCATGAGGTATGCTGCTACTATTTGATATCCATTCCATCAAAGAAGAAATCGCAATTGATTTGATTTACAGAGTTAGGTCTAGCAAAAAGGATTAGTTCCTCGATCATAACCTGATTGATGAACTAAAGTTTGAATTGTCAATTGGGAGTGGTGCCCAACAATTCCTCGCACATGATTGCTCAATAGAAGTCTTTATTTAGAGAAGTTAAGTTGATTTGTTTGGAAGTCTTTTTAGTCAGGGATGCTAGCTAGGTGAACATAAATTAATGTAGACAAAACATGCTACTACGTACTCCTCTAATTCTTAATATATGACATGTTTGGAGAATTAATCTTGGTCATAAATATAAGAAAAAAATTTCATATTTGTAAATATTTTCCTAATTTACCCCCTATTAATACTCCCTCAACAATAACCAAGGAAGAGAGGGAATGAGGGAATTAAAGAAGATGATTGTGGTGTTTTAGAAAATACATGTCATATTAACTAATTTCCTTAATATAATTAACTTAGGTAAATATATCTTATATTAAAGACTAGAAGAGTATATTATAAAACATGTCGAGTATCCTTATAACAAGGACATGAGGAGAAGCGACGATAAAAAAATTATTGTGATATGAATAAGGATTCGAAAATCAGTCAAAAGAAGGTTTCAATAAATGAAGAGTGTAGTATTATATTAATGAAAAAGGTAGAAAATCGTTTGAGCTAGTTTGAACATATTTAAATAATTAAGGCCATTGAATGTGTCGATAAGAAGGTTAATCAAACAATATGAAGTCATGTAAAAAGAGGTCGATAAAGACTGAAGTGAACAATGACATCATGTAATCCTTGAAGCCTACTCCACTTAGTGGAGTAAAGATTTGTTGTTGTTGAAGGGTGTAGTATTATATTAATGTTATTGAAGTCAAAATGAGAATTATGATACATAATTAATTATTAATATAATGATGAAGTGTGAGTACGTATGTTTAGCAAGCGAATTTTTTATAATTTAATTTAAAACTTATCATGTACTGGGTCATATCCTTAATATAAGAGTCAGTTGATCTTTTTCGGAGAAATTACGGAAAGCTAAATAAGTTACTTAATCATAATATATGTTGTATATCATTAAATTATATATCAATTCATAAGTCAAATGAATTAATTTGAAGGAAAACAATGAACTTAGATACATTGACGTAACTTATTTTGCTTCTTTAAACTTTAAAAAAAAAATTCAACTTGCTCTTATATTTAAGAACGAAGGAAGTACAATTCTTTTTTTATTTAAAGGGAAAAAATCTGCACATACACAAACACAAAGATATATATATATATATATATATATATATAGAAGAAGGAGGGGTTGGTCCACCCTAATAGGTTGGAGGGGTTAGGGCTAATTAAGAGGAGGGAGGATAATGGAAGAAGAAGAGATAAAGCAAAGAGAGTGTACAATAATAGGGGTGGGAATAAGCTAAACCCCTATCAGGTGGCTAGCAGCCTGACCTGACCTATTTGTTAAAAAGGTCAGCCAAAACCTATTTAAATGCCTAAATGTATAAATAGGTCAAGTCTATTTCATTAAAGCCTAAATGTATAAATAGACCAAGTCTATTTTATTAAGGCTTAACCTTTAAGCTTTCAAGCCTGACCTATATATATATATATATATATATATATATATATATATATATATTAAATAATTATAATTATATTTATATCATATAAATAACACAATATTTTTTTCATTCTTATATTCTAATTTTAAGTTATAATTAGTTATTTACAATACTACCCCTACTATTCTTCGGGAAATTTTCTTTAGACCATCCTCTTAACCAGTGGCGGAGCTACACTGGTGCTTATGTGGGTAAGTGCAGACACAAACTTTTCAGAGAATATATATTTGTTGAAGGAACTATATGTAACAACTTGCCTAATGGTGTGGTTGGTTATCTCGGTAGTCTCTTGTACGTGAGGTCCCTAGTTCGAACCTGAGCTCAGACAATTATCTTTTTTTTTTCCTCCTGCCAACTCACTGCTCTTTGTTCGTAGCTTTCTGGTTGCAATTTAATTCTTCCCCTTTTCTTTTGACTCACTGCTCTTGTTCGTTTCCAACATTCTAAAGAGGGAAGAGAGAGAGAGAGAGAATGACGGAGAACATTCTAAAAAGGGAAGAGAGAGAGAATGACGGAATGTTCAGCGGCAGTGTGGCAAGATGCAGGATGCAGTATCAACTCCATTCTTTTGACTCACTGCTCTTGTTCGTTTCCAACATTCTAAAGAGGGAAGAGAGAGAGAATGACGGAGTGTTCGGCGGCAGTGTGGCAAGATGCAGGATGCAGTATCAGCTCCAAAACCTGCTTCTCCGGAGACTAACAGCCACAAAAGATGAAGAAGGCAATGCGTTATAATATGGGTTGCCTTCATCTAATACTCTTAATACAGTCTGCTTCTCTGGGTATTTTCCCTCATCTGCTTTTTGTTCTTTTTGCCATCGATCTGTTTTACAGACAAGTAATAATTGAAGGCAACCACACAATGTAAAACAACTAAGTATCAAATCAAAACAATGAACATACACACAGATAGAGTAAGATCGGAGAATATTTAATTTAGTTTACAGTTAGTAATCAGCCAGTAAATCAACAAATATGTATCAACAAATAAATCAACAAGAACGTTTTATGTTAGGCATCAATTAAGTGAAATCACATTAATTAAAATGCATGAAAGATAAAAATTCACTGAGTCCAATCAATCCATAAATTGAACTGATGTAGATTTCATCTCATGTTGAGACTACATATACCTAATTAAATTTCACACAGGTTTGACTCATAATTGAAAAATAGTTGCTTGATACATTGCACAAATTATTGAATATTCCTTAATTTAGGAATTAAAATTAATACTATGGTTAGCAAGAAGGCTTATATATAATTCTCTCAAGCAATTTTAGAATTTTGCCCTGCATTTGCTCTTGTCATTAATGGATGTTTCTCCCTGAATCGATGCTTTACAGCTACTACATTATGCACTATATCCTGAGGAATCAAAGAATGCTTTTATAATAGTTCTGTTGTAGTAGTTTAGTTGACTCTTATTATTATTTTTCTATGTTAAGTTGAATTTTGTTCAACACTGTGTGCCTAAATTTGAAACTTATCTGTATAAAATTGTGTTTATGATAATGTAGAGTTGTAATGCATTTGTGTTCTCATTGTTTTCCTTCCTCCTTTATGTAGGTGTTTGGTGTTGAACCTATTGAAAGTGCCGTACTCTCTGGTGGACAGCCTGGTAAATTATAGCATTTGTTATGCTCCTTTGCTCCTTCGTTAATATTTGACTTTTTAATATCCTATCACATATGACAAACCAAAATAATTTTTCCTTGCATGTTGCTTTGAAATTTGATTGTGCAACATTTGGGTATCTGTATGCCATGGGATTAGAGTATATTGTTCTGTTTAAATTGATTTCCTCGAAAATACTTTTCAATTGAACCCCATTTCTGGTCCTAAACTTTACGAAGGAGTGGGTTGCCTTTTATCCTCCTTAAAAATAAAAAATTCGGGGGCACCCCCGAATCCCACCACTAATTGTGCACCCACAAACATTAAATCCTGGCTCCGCCACTGCTCTTAACTATGGCTACATCCTTACTATTCTCTTTAATAACAATAATGTTTTATTTTGGATGATTATATTATTAGTTTTGGATGCTGGTGAAATCATTTTTTTTAATAATAATAAGATTGTATTTTAATTATACGTAGGCTAAAAACTTCTTCAAAGGGTACAATATGCCTTGAAGCCTTCTAAAAACCTACATTTATATAGGTTTTGATAGGCTTGAAATGCACAAAATCTACTTATGGCCTTCAAGGCCGGCAATATAAGATTTTTTTAAAAACCTACATTCAAAGCTATATAAATGTAGAAAAGAGCATGCATTCAAGCTCAAGCTTTTAGTTCCATTTACAGGCTCAGACCTATTTAGTAGAAACGTAGCTTGTCCTGGCCAATTTCCATGCTTCCATACATAAAGTCTAATGGCGTGACCTTCCCCATTTACTCATTTCTCTTCTCTCTGGCCGCATGCCCTGATCCATCCATTTCATTCTCTCTCTCTCTCTCTGGACCACTCCTTTTTCTTCTTACTCTCTCTTCTCCTTCATTTTCATCACCTCTCGCTTAGGTTTTATGGACTTTAGGGTTCAACTCTTTCGAGTCGCAGTTAGGTTTTTCCTACTACTGCTGCTTGATTTGCAAAATGCATGGCTTAAACTTCTTCACTAGTTGAAACCATCGAATAATTGAGAGATAGCATACATACATAAATATATATATATCCCGATTAATCGCCTTAATTAAAAGGGTTTTGATATATATAAAAGGGTTCGGGCATTAAGCTTAGCTGGCTATGGCACTAAGCTAGAATCTCAGAGCAGATAAATAATTATATATGCAGCTAGCTAGCAGCCAATGGACATGTTTAAGACTTTATGATCATCAAATGAAATAACTACGTGCGTGATAAAAGAACCCTACGAGCAAAAAAAAAAGATAAAAGAACCCTACCTATATACCTATACGGCCTATATCGCTAGCAGGCCTATATTTATATATTCTTTCTTTTAACTTAAAGAGAAGAGGGAACAAAAATTAAAATCTAATTTCTCTGACAGAAGAGAAAACTTTACTGACGTTTTGTTGTTTTATGGTTTTGTTTGTTTACCACTAAGATACTGATGAGAAAAACAAGAGGGAGGATCGGAGTTGTTCCTCCCAGAACGGGTCCGTGGAAATGATCCCCAAAAAGTGACCACTGACCCCACTTTTTTTGCAGTAATTCTTTTTTGCTATTTTAATTTACGAAAAAAATGGTGGATCCGCGATAAGCTCAATATATATATAGAAAAGGGATCAGAGATCAGAATCAGAATCATGAGTAGTAGCATGTTCACATTAATTACTCTCCAAAATGGACCATGCACTCTTGAAAACAAAAGCGCAGGAGAAGGACCAGCAAGAGAAACAAGATATACAAGCAAACAAAACAAGCCTTAGTCATCAACCACTCACTTAATCATTACACACACATATATCAGTCTTTTTTCGCACAAGCATATATATAAAGAGTCGTGAGCCTTTTGTGTTTTGATTCTTCCTTTGGTTCTTAGTCAACAAAAGCGCAGTCTTTTTCAACATCTCGTGAATGTACTCCAAACCCAAAGCCCTACATTTTCTTTTATATATATATATATATATAGGTGGCTTTAAATTTTGAAAGGAACAAGAGAATGTGGAGTAGTGTACGAAGCGTATGTTAAGTAACTAGCATGTTATTTTGAAGCTGGGGTGGGGTCTTGGATTGATTGATTCTAAGGTACAAGGGTAGGTGGTTCATAATTTTACATAAGATAGATTTGTTTATTTTTCTTGGCCATATATGAATGACAGATGAGACAACTATACTATATATACATACGCGTGCTTTCATATCATCACACACACGCACGCACGCACGCACGCACGCACACACATAAGTGTTTATTTGAGTTAGTGTTCAATAAGCATGTTTGAGACAAAACTTATATCACATATTTACTTTGTATACAGTAAATTACGTTGGAAAAATAGTTTTTACTGCTAATCCAAACAAGCACAGAGTAAAATACTCTAACCACCCCTCTATTTTTCCCTAATTACATAAAACCCCCTCTATTTTGGAAACCCATATGAACTTCCCTTTAAATTTAAATGGATGTTACACAAACCTACATTATATATATATTTTTTGATATTCTATTTCCATCCACTCAAATCGTTAGTTAACTATTAAATTTTGACTTTTGAACTTTTGTTTTACCAAAATGCCCCTCTTTAACATTAGAAAAATATATATTTTAAATTATTAATATGTTAAAAATTTATTTATTTTGAGATTATAAAATTTATAATTTTAATTTTTCACCATATATATTGAAACTTATCTATTTTTAGTTTATTAAATGACTAAATATACATATCAAACACATTTTTTCTATCAAATATAATAAACCATATAAGCTTGAGAAATTGTATAAGTATTCAAATTTATAATTTCATATTTTTATCTAAAACATTTAAAAACCTTACTCAAATTCTTAAAAGTTTGTAATATTTACAAGTTGCCAATTGAAATTTGGGATTTAGTAGTGAGAGTAAATTAGTAAATACATTTTATTTTTACGTAAATTTTAATTAAAAATATATTTTTGATATATTTTTGGAATCCTTTTAAAATATTCTTAATAAAGTTAATAGACTTAAGTGTATGTTTTTTAAAATAGAGGAAAAATTTGTATAATTAAAGTAAAACAAAAGAGCAGTTAGAATATTTTACTTAATGTAATAACTTGTCCATGTGCCTTGGGTTCCACTTCTCTATTAATAATTTTTTTTTTGAGAAATACAGGCAAGCCGAAGCTTGAAGAAAGAGAAAGGGACTAAATCATGAAGATCTAATCCAAAATACAACCAACTAAAAAGAGAACTAGCGAATACAAGCTATCTGATCCTTTCGAATCATATCAATGCAACCTCTGGGAATAGATGGTAATAAATCACACCAGCATCAATAGAAACATCATGGCCTTGTTTGGCCATATAATCCGCACATGAAATATTATCCCTTGGGGTATAATGAAGCTCCACACTCCAATCCCAAAATAGTAGGTCTAGTCATCCCAACGATGTCCCTAAGCGGATGGTCGGGTCCAGAGCTTCTCATGAGGGTGTTAACGGCATCAAGAGAATCAGAATAGAGAGTAATTCTCTGAAAGCCCATCTGTCGGCCCACTTCCAGACCAGTCTTGATCGCATGAATCTCTGCTTCAGTAACAGTGAGAAGACCAAGGGATTTGTGAAACCCCATCAACCAATGACCATGAGAATCCCTTATCACACCTCCACAAGCTGCCTGATATTGATGATGCGCCGAACCATCCACATCGATACGAACCGAATGTTCCGGAGGTGGAGTCCAAGTCTTTTCTTCGTTCCTATCAAGATGAAAAATTTGGTGAGTTAGGGAATTAGTTGTTGTACTCTCCATGAGAAGATAATTACATAGATGAAGCAACTCCCTGGTTTCAGAAATTTCCCCTTGAAAAAGAAATTTACATCTCGTGGTCCAAAGAATCCAGCACCCCAAGCTAAAGACTCTTGGCCAAGAGAAGTTATGAAATCGATCTTTTCCAGGACTATGGTGAGTATTCCAATCCAGCCAAGCCTGCAAAAAACTGAGAAAGATAATTAGCCTCAAAATTTGTTTCCAAAATTTTTTGGCCCTTTCACAGTCCCTAACTATATGTGAATGAGTGAATCACACTTTCTTCACTGTTACAACGGAAAGGGCAAAAACTATCATAAGTGATACCCCTTTTAGCTCTGAGAGCATTAGTGACAAGCCGCTCATGGACAACTTGCCACATGAAGAATTTCACTGTCTCAGGGAGATCCCACTTCCACACTCGCGCCCAGAAATTGTTAGCACAAACTCTCCATTGATCAGAGAGGTATAAGTAGGCAGATTTAATAGTGAAGTAACCATCTTTTGCAGGTCTCCAAGAGAAACGGTCAGGGAAGCTGGCCGTCGGGGGGCGCATTTTGCAAATATATCTTATGATTGTCGGAGGTAAAATGCCCCGCCAACTATCACTATTCCATCCTCCACTCATCGAGACTTGATCTCTCACAGTTTCATTTTCATTAATTAATGATGGATCCTGAACAAAGGTTATGAGGGGACGATCTAGAGGGAGCCAAAGATCATACTAAAACTTTGTTCCCATCCCATCGTTAACCTTTTTTCCGATTCCCGATAGGAATCTATCCCAAACCTCAACGATAGCTTTCCAGACAGAGGATGAGTTCTTCTTCCTAGTGACCTTAGGATCAGAAGAAGCACCACAATTGTACTTTGACCAGAGACATTGGACCCACAAGGTTTGCCTATTCGATAAAAGGTTCCAGCAAAGCTTCATAATGAACGCTTTATTTTGGAGACGAAGATTCTTGAAGCCCAGTCCCCCATGCTTTTTAGCTTGAGTGATTTTATCCCAAGCAATGAGGTGCATTTTTTTCACATCATCATCCTGAGACCAAAGGAATTGCCTCGAGATCTTATCAAGTTCATTAATAATACAGATCGGGAGCAGATTTGACTGCATACAATAGCTAGGCAGGGAAGACAACACAGACTTGATCAATACAGAGCGCCCTGCAATAGTAAGAAATATGCTTTTCCAGCCTGACAACTTTTTCCGAGCCTTTTGAACAATGGGGTGGTAGGTTGCTTTCGTAATTCTCTTATGTATAATCGGCACCCCCAAATATTTTCCAAGATCAGCAGTGATTCCAATACCAAGCATCTGACTTAGTTCAAGAGCTCTGTTATAGTTAATATTCCTGGAACAGAACATGCGGGACTTGTCAAGGTTGATTCGGTGGCCCAAGACTTCACAGAAGCCTTGCATCACTTTACGCACTTCAGCCATTTGACCGGAAGAAGCTTCTGTAAAAAGGATAAGGTCGTCTGCAAAAAACAAATGGGAGATACGAAGGCGCCCTCACTTAAAAGTGAACGGCTTCCAATGTCTGGCATCACATTCATTTTTAATATAATGACCCAGCCGCTCCATTTAGAGAACAAAAATATAGGGGCTAAGAGGATCTCCCTGTCTAACTCCCCTAGAAGGGGTAAAGCTCGGGCTTTCATCACCATTCCAAAGGACATATAGGGAAGTTGAGGAAATACAAGCCATAATGAGGTCAATAAGATTATCATTCACCCGCAAACAAGTAAGGGTGTTTCTGATGAACCCCTAATCGAGTCTGTCAAAGGCTTTATCCATATCAATCTTAATGGCAGTAAAACCTTTCTTCCTGCCCCTCATTCTCATAGAATGGATGATTTCTTGGGCGATGATAACGTTATCACAACTGGATCTATTCTCAATAAAGCTGCATTGCTCAGGACTAATAAGCTTAGCCATCACATTCCTAAATCTGTTCGCCAGAATCTTAGTGATAATTTTGAAGCTCACATTACATAAAGATATCGGGCGAAAATCCTTTAACGTAGAAGGGTTATCCACCTTAGGGATGAGAACAATCCTGGATTTATTAATACTGGCCATATTGGATGGATTCCTGAAACAATCTTCGATGAAATCACAGATATTGTCACCCACAACGTTCCACTGAGTCTGAAAAAAGTGCGCTTGGAGACCATCAGGTCCCAGGGCTCTAAAGGCGCCCATCGCAAAAGTTGCATTTTTTATCTCAAGTCTAGTAACTTCCCTTGACAGCATTTGCAACTCATGGGGACTAAGAGTAGGGAAGTTGGAGCACCACTCTTCCGGATCCCTAACAGAAGTATCACGAGTATAAAGCTTTTGGAAAAAATCATAAGCCATGGACTTAGCAATATCATGATCCTCAATCCACTGTCCGTCCTCGTTTCGTATAGCTTCAATTCTTTGCTTCTTCCTTTTAATCATGGTAGATGCGTGAAAAAACCTTGTATTCCTTCTCCCCCCTGAAGCCATTTACTCCTGGATTTTTGGAACCAAGAGATCTCTTCCTGGGTAGCCACCTTATGATAATCATCCCAAAGCTTTTTCTCCAACCTGAAAAGACCAGTCTTCAAGTTCATCTTCCTACATCTATCAATACCCTCAAGATGTCGAATAAGCTCTTTCTTCTTATTTGCGAAGTTACCAACAAGATAGTCATTCCATTCAAGAGCTGAACTTTGGAAACTTTGCAAACCTTGAAGCCAAGATTTCCCACGCCAAGCCTCCTTTATGAGATCCTTAAAATCATTTTCAAGTGTCCATGCCACCTGGTAAGAAAAGGTTTTCTTAAAATGATGCCGCTGGGAAGCCGGATTAGAATTGACCACCACAATCCTATGATCAGATTTAAATTTGAGCTCGTGATGGACAATGGAATGGGGAATGCAATTAAGCCAGTTAAAATTGGTGAAGACCCAGTCCAGCCTCTCTTTCAAACCCTGTCTTTCCCACGTGAACTTTTCTCCTTGAGCTTTAGCCTTAATGAGCTCAGTATCATTAATGCAATCCCTAAAATGCTTCATAGAAATCCAAGACGTGTCAACACCTCCAAGTTTGTTGGAAGGGGATAAATAGGTGTTGAAGTCCCCCAATACCAACCAAGGAAGATTAGGGTTTGCAGCAAGCGACCGGAGAGTATTCCATAAAACGGTTCTGCCAACAGGGTTGATCTCGCCATAAACAATAGTCAAGAGGGACATAATATTACTACCACACTCTTTGACCTGATAGTGAATCAGCTGGGTGTTCGAAATAATATAAGTAATGTCAAAGGCCTCCTTATTCCAGAGAAGCCATATACCCCCAGAAAATCCACTAGATTCCACCCGAATCCAGTTGCTAAACCCAAGCTTACGACAAACCTTATCAGCCCTTTCACTACTAATACGAGGCTCCAAAAGGCAGAGGATGTTAATGCAATATTTATTGACAACATCTCTAATAAGTAAGGGGAAGGTCCGGCTACCGGCGCCCCTGCAATTCCAAGATGCGATAATCATTTAAAACAATGTAAATAAAACACAGAGGATATGGATACTTACCTGGGGCATTCGGCCTCTCCCTCATGTTGCTGCTCCAATTGAGTTTCAGCAACATATGATCCATTGGCTTCCAAGAACTCTAGAGCAACATCATCATTGGGGTCCCAATGATTCGGAGGCCACAGATTATTGAACTGAGAGATATCCTGATCTATCTCCCTAGGAGGATCAACAAAATTTTGCACCTGGTTAGAGGTAGTGCCATTCATAATTGAAGATCCAGCTCCTTGTTGCGCTTTGACATCAAGACTTCCATGAACAACATTGTGAACGCGCTGCCCTTTAGTTCTTTTATCCGAAGGCTTCTTATGATTCTTAGTCAAAGTCGGTTCACTAATAATTGGAAGACATTCTTGAGAAATTGGATTTCCCACCTTAACTGAATCAGCAGGGTCCATAGTCCTTAACGCATGGATTGGGCCATATTCATCAATGGAAGTACTAGGCCCACATGGAGGGGGGACGATGGGAGCTTCCTTTGGCCTATAGATAAGAGTATTATTTTTTGGTTCTATTTGAATGCTTTGACCAGATGCATTCCCAACAACTTCCTTCCTCCTCACTCTGACCGATGTGCCCTTGTCCTTTCTGACCTCAGTTTGCTTAGGGGAATGGCTTGCCGAAGGGGCTTCAATATGATGATCGACTCTCTTTGTAGGGATGATCGCCAAATCTCCGTGTGTCAGCTGGGGTTCCTCACCTACGTCACTTAACGCCGCGAACTGTGTGCTCTGACCCAAGGGTGACGTTTTCATCGTCCGGATTCCAGCCCCTGAGGGCCTACGCTGCCCATCCCTAAAATCCGACCGTTGCGGAGGACGCCCTCAGTTTGCTCGACGATTCACCAACATCCAAGGTTCGAAAGCTTCATCTGGGTTGGTTGCCGGATTGCTAACCGTCGACGCCCGAGTAACTGACTGTTGCAGAGCCTGGTGCACCTGATGTGCCGGATTTACCCTCTCCTGGGAATCCGACGATGAACATTTATACGGACATCTTTCCCACCTATGACCAAAGTGCCCACAAGAGAAGCATATGAGTGTAAGTCCTTCGTACTCCACATTGAAAATCGACCCCGCCGCAATCACCTTCGGAACCAATTTCTTCTGGAGATCAAGCTCCACACAAATTCTGACGAATTTTCCTCTCTGAATTTTGGGTGTTGCAGCTTGGCAGTCTTGTAAGGTGTTCAAGTCCACTTTAAGAGTCTTTCCGATTCGATCCCCCAATCGTGAGATGCAATGCTTGTTATAGCAGTGGAGAGGAACATCGGGGATACGCACCCAAGTGGCCATGCAATCCTGCTGATTCTGGTAAGGATTGAAATAGGGTGTCCATCGCTGAATTAAAACGCAATGGCCTTTGATCACCCAGGGACCATCATACAAAACTTTCTTATAGTGAGACCTCCATAGCTCTTGATCTTGAAATCTAACAACAAAATAATTGTTTGGAATATCAATGAGTTCAAAATTCGAGAATCCCCATAGTTTAGTCAGTAATTCCTTTAGAACAAACAAGTTAAGTTTTATGCCAAGCACAATGAGAATGAGAGCATAATTCCATGGCTCACACCACTCATTATATTCTTCATCAGTGCATGGCGCTACAGGATACATCTCCATAAGTTTCTTTATCTCCTCTGACTCTTCAGGAATTTTCCAGCATATTTCCTTATCGTCCGTAAATAAGTCATCTTCTTCCATTATATGATTGTTGTAGGCTACGCCATTGAACCCCATTAATGAAGCTCGGTAGGATTGGAACTTTTGATTGTTGTCTTCTTCCTTGTTCCTTATTTTCTCACTTCCAGAGTTGTTGGATTTCTCAGTGGCTTGCTCTTTTTCCTTATCGGACATGATATCATCCATGATGGCCTGTGGAATTTCTTCCAATTTCTTCTTCTTTTTCTGATCATCTTGCCCCTCAGCAGGTGGCCGGTCCGATGGAAGCTTGCGTTGCCCGGATTCAGCCAGAGAGAGAGCTTTGGTAGAGTCAGTCGAGTCCATTTTTACGCACGGTATTCTTTAGTAAAAGGCTCAAAGAATAGATTCCACTTCTCTATTAATATACCCACTCTTGGAACCACATGTTAAAGGTCATTTTTGCCCTAAGGGTATTGCAAGGAGTTATGAGCATTCGGAAAAACAATTTGGCCCAATGTTGCCCTAGAGTGTGAAAAAGATAGAGCTACCTAATTGATCTGAGTAGATTAAGGGAATAAAACAAAGTAATTAATTTGAATAAATGTAGCATCCTAAAAAATCCCCATGTGATATTGGATATAATATATCAATTTATAAGTTAGATAATTTAGTTTGCCTACTAACAGGGATTAGGTCTATCAGAAGGAACTAATCTCTCACATCGTTGCAAACTAAGGTTTAAATCCTTGTTAAAAGAGATACTTACATTTAGTGCCCCACAATGCCTGAAATATGATTATATTGCTTCTAATTAATAGGAGGATACTTATGCTTGTAAATAATTTAGTTTGCCTTTATCCAAAAAAAAAAAAAAAGAGAGTTTGGGAATCACGAGAAATTAAGAGACAAAATAGAATGAGATTATATAGTTTAGCACAAATCAAACCGCCCTAGCTAACTCTTATTAGTCACAAGAACTACTAAATAGTCTTAGAGACAATCGTACAAGTTGAAATTCCAGCAAGGTTGTTTTATATCAAAATCTTTAAAAGAAGGGTTAAGGAGCAATTTTACACACGAGCTTTACCTCCGGGAGCGCCCAGCACCACGAGCTTTTTTCTGGAGTAAAAGTACACACGTGATTACGTTTTGGGAGCGCCCAGCACCACGGCCGTTAGTTGACCGTTAGTCAATCGTTAAGTTGGATGGAATGTTGACGTGACGCTTATTTGGACTGACACGCTGACGTGGACGCTGATGGTAAGAAAAAAATAAAATTACCATTTTGCCCCATAGTTTTAAATGAAAAGTACCATTTTGCCCCATAGTTTTAAATGAAAAGTACCATTTTGCCCATAGTTTTAAAAGAAAAGTACCATTTTGCCCCATAGTTTTAAATAAAAATTACCATTTTACCCCATAGTTTTAAATGAATATTACCATTTTGCCCCTTATTTTAAATGAAAAATACCCTTTTGCCCCTTTGTTTTAAATGAAAATTACCCTTTTGCCCTTAGTTTTAAATGAAAATTACACTTTTGCCCTTAGTTTTAAATAAAAAAAAACTAAAAATACCCCTCCCCTGTGGGCCCCACCACCGCCACCTCACCGCGGCGGCCGCGGCCACCACCGCCGTCCGCCGCCACCACCGGCGGCGGTCGGGCGATGGTCGGCCGGCGGCGGTGGGGTGGCCGGTGGTGGGGCCCACCGGGGGGAGGGGGTTTTTTTGTTTTTTTTTTTGTTTTTAAAAAACTTAGGGCAAAAGAGTAATTTTTATTTAAAGCTAAGGGCAAAAATGTAATTTCACCCGAGTTACTGTTCATTTCCATTCAACTTAACGGTTGACTAACGGTCAACTAACATTACGTGGTCTTTGGGCTCCCAAAACATAACCACGTGTGTACTTTTGCTCCGAAAAAAGCTCGTGGTCTTTGGCGCTCCTGGGATAAAGCTTATGTGTAAAATTGCTCCTTAACCCTTAAAAGAAAATCTTTTTGTCCTCTTTCAAAAACACTTTCAAAGCAAAATTATTAATTGGAAGAAATAGTTCCGTATGGTTATTGGGCCTCTTGTTGGAAAAAAGCTATTGGGTCTATCAAGCCTGTTCTATTACATTTTTTTTTTTTTGCAATAGATTAAATATGGTAATTTATCTTATCCTCTTTTAGATTTTAAATTAGTTTTAGGTTTTAAAAATAAACAAGAAATTTATAATAATGTATCAGAATAGCTACATATTATAATAATAATGATAATGATAATAATAATTATTAAATATTTTAATTTATCTGACATGAGACATTGCAAAGTGGCATTTAACTTGTCACAGCTTTTTTTTTTTTTTTTTTTTTTTTTTTTTTTTTTTTGATACATAAAAGTTTTGGTGGGGTTCGACATCAGTCCTCACTGCGGGCAAGACGGCCGGGCCATGAAGACTTACGGGACTTACGAGATCGCCTACCAAAGGAGCCTCCAATGACGGCAGAGGATCGAACCCACGACCACCTGGCGCAATCCGGATCCTTACTATCTATGTCAACTCACATTGGCTGTAAGATCCAATTTCAGCTACTGTGATTTGCAAGTGATTAAGCTTTTGGTCCAAGAAAACGAGAGAAAAAAATAGAGAGGAGGGAGAAAAAAAAGCCCTTCTCAAGGGAACAGACAGAAAGTGAGTGACAGAGAATTCCATCGTCTCGCGCTCAAAGAGAGAGGCACAGGAACCAGCACTACTACTAGTTCCTTAGTTCGATCCCCTCTCGTCTTGTATCAAAAAAATGAGAGAGGCACAGGAGGCAAAAATGGCTATCATGGAGAGATTGAGTGGTATTGGGATTTGATTCCCCCTTAGGTCCTTAGTTCGATCCCTCCTCCCTCATATCAAAAAAAAAAAGAGAGAGGCACAGGAAGCAAAAATGGCTGTCATGGAGAGATTGAAGATGTTCGTCGTTCAGGAACCGGTGGTCGCAGCTTCCTGCCTCATCGCTGGCTTTGGTATGTTTCACCACTCTCTTTGCATCTCATTAAAAACCCTAATCCTCAAATCCTATTCCCCTCTAAAATGCTAACCCTAGCCGTTAATTTCTGGAGCTGAGCGATTTTTCTTCTAATTTTTCTGTCTCAGACTGTAGTCTCAATTTCTGTTTGATTTGAGAAGAATCTGGAGAAATATAAGAGACAAAACAGAATGATATTATATATTTTAGACCAAATCAAACCCTTAGCTAACCCTTAGAGACAATCGTACAAGTTGGAACTTGGAATTCCAGCAAGGTTGTTTTATATCAAAATCTTTCAGAGCAAATCTTTTTAACTCTTTCAAAAACACTTTCAAAGTATTATTATTATTATTATTATTATTATTATTATTGTTTTTTTTTTTTTTTTTGTTACAAGAGAAACAACTGAAAATTAAAAAACTACAGCAAAACTACAAGCGGGAATTTAATTCCAGGATATCATGATGGATCGACTCCTGCAAAAATTCAGGGCACATATCAAGGAAAGAAGAGGAAGAAATTCCTCTTTTGGCCAAAAGATCAGCCACCCGATTCCCTTCTCTGAAGACAAACTGAAAGCTTAGGTCCCATTCCTTTCTCCTGTAATTTCGGATCTGCCACAGAACGAGATCCCTGTCGTAATCCCCTCCCCTTCCATTTAAAATATCAATCACGTCCTTAGCATCCGACTCCACTACCACCCGACGGAAACCCAGCTCCCATGAAAGTTGGAGACCCTTCAAGATGGCCCATTCCTCTGCCTCAAACACCGAACAGGTTCCCAGCTGATGAGTGAAACCCGCAACCCAGTCACCGAGATAATTTCTCAAAACTCCCCCACATCCTGCTCTTCCACAAAGTAATATTATTAACTGGAAGAAACAGTTCCGTATGGTTATTGGGCCTCTTGTTGGCAAAAAAGCTATTGGGTCTATCAAGCCTGTTCTTAAAAGCCTGAACCAGAATGTGGATCACAGATCTTTACTTTCAGCCCAATAACTGATTCATGCCTTCAGTGTTTCTTTGTCGATCACGAATTCCACCTCCACATTTGGAATGAGGAATAGGCAGCGAGGAAAATGGAGAAATCGTCACTCAAAGAGCGTGCCAAAGAGCCAGCAAGTCAGTGAACAAAGTGATGCACTAATGGAGTACAGGTGCGTGCAGTGTGGATTCCGGATCAAAACACTGTATGTGCAGTATTCTCCGGGCAACATTCGCCTGATGAAATGCGTAAGCTATCTCTATTGTTCCTTTCTGTCCTACAATCACTTTCGAAATTCCCAATTGCTGAATCGAGTTTCTCAAACTCTATAGGTGAATTGCAAAGCCGTGGCAGACGAGTACATAGAATGCGAAATCGTGGTACTCGACGGTTTTAGAAATAGACTTTTTTAAAAATATATATATATATATATATAGAATGTTCTGATTTTGATTCCGAACTCTCTTGCTCTCCCTTTTTATTTTGTAGATTCTGCTAATAGATTTAATGCTTCACAAGTGCAAGGCCTACAGACACCTTCTCTTCAACGTCCTTAATCAAAAAGACTATAAATTTGAGGTATGCATGAGTTTCTTCATTACCCTGCAGTAATTTGTTACGGTATATTCACTTTAATGTTTGATGTTGTGTGCTTTTAGTAAACACTCTAGTTGCTTTTGCAGATGTGCTTATGAAACATAGCGATGTTTTTAGCAATTTTCTGTTTATTATTGGTTAGTGAGTAGTAACATTGCTGGCAGCAGCTTTACTGTAATGACTACTGTTGTTACCTGAAGTTCATTTTGGATTTTCATTTTTATGATTATTATTGTAATCTAAATATTTTTCTTGTGAATCTATTTGAAAATAACGACCAATGGGAGTTAAATTGCTACTTTTACAGGCTCTTAAGATTGTATTTAACTATCTCATTCAATGATTTGGACTTATACTCATTGGTTCCTGTGCAGGGGTTATTCTGGAAATTGGCAGCCAGTTTTCTTCTTTTGGATGCTTGTATCCTTGTTATGTGTAGGAATTGTTCTAATTTCATCCTTAATGATATTAGGATTGAAGTGTTAATTTCAGACACTGTAGAAGGTAACCTTACAAAGAGTTATTCTAGATAAAAGTTTGGTTTTAGAAAGAAGCAAGGATGAATTTGTTTCATCGAGTGTCTCTTCACTGGTGTCAATATACTGGAAGGTTTATATATGATCAGATTAACCTTTACTTTAGAAATTGCTTGGTTTGGAATTTTATGCTGGTTCTGATGAGGGATTATTAATTCATGGATTTTGTTGGCAGATGCTTATAGATGTCTTCTTTGGGAACTTAATGTTTCTTTTGACTTTCCTTTTTGCAACGAGGATATCTATCGGTACATCAATCAGTTTCTCAAGGTATATACTTCTATTTATTATCAGAAAGTAACACTTAGTCTGCCTCATTGTTATCATGATTAAAACTTCAGTGACAAGGTTGTCCATTTTGAAGCTTTTGTATTCATACATGTCCTGTAACGGGGAATGTATTTTCTGCTTTTGAAATTTAAGAATAAGGATAATTTCTTTTAGACCTGGCTTCATGTTATGGTTAAACTGAAAAAATTAGCTCCATGGGGTTGGCAAATAAATGAATATTATTCTGATGAATATATTAGAACATTATAATAAGATACAGTGATATAGGTTTAGTATAAAATATGATTTTGAAGACAACTTAGCATTTTTCAAAGCTTTAATTTGTATCAGCACAGCATTGTCAAAGTATTTGTACTCATATATGCAGGTATAAAGACTTGTTGCTCTCAATCTTGGTCTCAAGTTGCTTCAAGGTTTTTCTTATTTCAATGATGGTAATCTCCACTTATAAGAAGCCTATGTCGGTTCTTTCATTTTAATTGTTGTGCACTTCCGTTTCCTTTCTAATATTCCCTGTTCATCATATTACTTTAACTTCCTAGCGTGTTTCTGTAGGTTTGGGAATTTCCATCCTCTATGATCCTCATCATTGATTTATTTGTCTTATCATCTAATATAGTAGCACTTAAAGGTTAGTCACCATGTTACCCAATCCTTTAAGAAATATGCAATTTTAACCTATTTAAATTGCGCACCCAAAATATAAAACTGTCCCTTTAGAAGTAATTTCATAATATAATTATGCACAAAAAAGGAGCAAGCATTCTGCCAATTTTGTATCATGAGGAAAAATTCGTTGAATATTTTGTCCATCTTGGAGCTTGTGTGCTGAACCATCATCACTTAGCAATTTGGCATTAACAGTTTAGTGCATATGGTTTGTCTTGATCTTTCCCCTTCAATTTATTTCCAAAGAGAGCCATATGCATTGAGAAGACTTGTTGAAGATCAGATTTAGCATAAGATAGTTATAGTGTACTGTTTAAGTTAGTGGATGATGAATTGGTAAGTAGAGTATGCCAATTGTCCTCAAGGTTTTTCATCTATTATGAAGCCAGTCAACTTATACTGGATCTCAATGTTTTCCTGAATGGTTATAGCAACATCTCCTTAGTTGCATCTAATATTATAAATTGTGCAATTATGAAAACCATGCTTTAAACTTTCTGATGAACTTATCTGTTGTCCACCAGTGATGACAGAGTTGACTATGAATCGATGTGTTGGGGTCTGCGTCTGTGCCCACGCTGTAAAAGTATTTGTCACTCAGTTGGCTCAGCTCAGATTGTTGGGGCATTAATGAAATGCAGGCTCAATTGCCCTCCTCATTGCCTTTGAGATCCAGCATGATGTTGTCTTTGTATTATCACGCGAATGTATTGGCAGTATAATTCAACTCCTTGACAGCTTCTTCAGGGACATTCAGCTGTAGGTTGAAGTCCAATATTGAAGCTGTTATTTTTTTTAATTTATTTATATTCATTGGTGAATGAAGTGTCTAAATGATGTAATACGCTGAGCCTACAAACGAAAGACCTGGCTCATCAAAGTTTTTGTAAATAGGTTTTGTCTTCGTGCTATGTATGGAACATAGTAGACGAGCTGGTTGCTATTCTAAAGCAGAGTGAAAAGTGATAGATTGCATAATGTTTTATATATTCTTTACTCGTATTCATTGATTATTGATTGATGATGGATAATTTTGTACTGTTTAGCCTCTAATAAATGCATTTTCCTTTGCTTCTTGCCTAAAAATGAAAAAGCCAAGAAAGAAAGGAAACCCTTTTCTAACGGTGGCTGGGGCTAGCGAAAGGATTTGATCCATTACGTTGAATTCTCATTGGGAGTGGTAGCTATTTTTAGTGTACATGTGCCTATAAAAAAGTGGGAAAGAAAAGAAGGATAGCAAAACAACTCATGGAATGTTGAGGCGATTATTTTCAGCTTCTTTCAAACTTTGGTTTTTTAATAAAATATCATTGTTATTTAATTTTAATGGAAAAATCTCAATAATGATAGTTAAAATAAACAAAAAAAAAAAATGTTATTTCTTGTAGTTTCATCTAATTTCTAATCCTTAGAGTTTCACTTGACTTTTAGTTGGGTCCCAATAATTTCAGGCGATTGATAAAGAGAAAAAATTATAGATATCTGATTAAAAATCAAGTTAAATTATATGAATTTGTAAATTAATTTCCTGAACAAATAAATTTGGAAATCAAAACTAGACCCTTTCCCATTTTGCAATTTTGTTGAGTGATCCTGAGGTCGAGAGTTCGAGCCTCTCTCACCCCACCGCATTTTTTTAGTGCCATTTTGCAAGCTTCTCCATATCTCTAGTCTATAGTTTACAAGGAATCTCCCTCTGCTCTCCATCTTATTTGCAATTGCTCATTTAAAGACTAGCTTCATCTGCAGTCAATAATCCCACAAGTATCCAATCCCATTTTGAGGTGACATTCAAAAAATTTCCCTCGTGTCTCAAATTTCAAAGCAGAACATCGAGTGAATTTGAATTGATAGAAGTTAATTCCATGGATTTTTTTCCCTCAACTGATTTCACCTCTTGGTTCCAGTTTTGATCAGGTTGATCAAGCTCAAGGGATTCACAGGTTCGGACCATTGCTTTTAGATATAATGATGATCTTTTGGGTGATTGATAGATTTAACTTCCTGTTGCCGAATATATTTGTTGCATTAATTTAGAATCACGCATATTTACATCAAACTTTCTTAGAAGTAATAATACTAATAATCTAATACACTTCCATAATCATCTTTCTTAATTCCCCTATTCATTTTCCTCTTATCAATAAGGTAAATTAGGAAAATATTGACAAATATAAAAAATATATTTTATATTTAGAAAATGGGGTATTTGATTCTGCTTGAGAGCGCACTATTAAGGAAAGCAGACACAAATGAAAATCTTTCAAAGTCTGATCACAACAGCGCTATTAAGGATCTTTGTTGAATAGGAATATGAATTTCTAAACCTGATTAGGTTTTAATCCCAAACAACAATTACTTGACCCATGCCAGTAAAGTCAACCCAGCTTTATGCAGACAGGATGCTCATTTGTTTCAACTTTCAACACCAACTCCCAAGAAAATGATAAAAGTGTTTACTACATATAAAAAGATTCACCAGCATAGATAGATTAGTCAACAAAACAAGTCATATCATAGCATTTGAATCGCCACAGGAAATCAGATGGCATTGCAAAATTAGACAACCAGAGAAACAGAAGAATTTTCATTCCATAAGAAAGCTGGGTGAGTTTGCATCATTTTGTATGCATCTTATCAAGATCCAAGTTCTAAAATTCATGTCCCAGAATAATGACTATGAATAGACACCTAATAGCCATACTTACAAAAACAATGCAGATTACAGTTGCAACAAGCATCTATCTCTCATCACTCATATTAATGATAAACTCTTAATGCCTAACAGAGCAGATTGAAAAACTTGGGCGATATCAGGAGCATAATTGTTAAAGCAATCACATGATAAACTGTTAATATAATAAGTAAACATTGAGAGTATGAACAAGCACTCCAATTCTTGTGACCGATTTATTAAGCACGTAAACGTCGTAGTTTCATTCTTGTCAACGAAGAAGGGCCTAACGGACTGCCAGAAAAGGTAACTGAAGAATATTCTAGGTACCAATGACATTGTTGTGCCCCGAAGCTCAACGAAATCACAGGAACATGGAGTATCAGGACACCAACAATGTCATTGGGACCAAGAAGATTCAAAGACCGTATACCTCACAGCCGATAAGGATGTCTGAAATCACGGGATCTGAAGAAAACCTATAACGGATCATCCGAATTTCTCACCACAAACGCTAGGTTCGTCGTTGATTCCATAATTAGATCTGGTAGGTTTTGTCGACGTTGTTGCCTAATGATCGAGTAACATCTACTCTATATAAAGGGGAAAAAGAAAGGAAGAGGAATGAGGATAAAGAAGCGGCTGAAAATGGAAGGGATCTTAAAACATCTGGTGAGTTCATCTCAGTAAACGGCGCGCATGAATTAGGGTTTTCTGATTTTTCTGGGTTCCAAACTTCGGGCCTAATGGCCTATAAAGTCAAGCAACATTATCTGCTAAGCCCATATATCACACTTTGTTGCACCAAAAAGCCTTTGTTAACGGAGAAAGCCCATTAGGCCAATCAGCCCATCAATTTCTTGGGTCAGAAGATAATCAGCCCATCGAAGCTGTGGGAAAATATAAAATAAGAATTTCTTAAAAAAAAAAGATTAAAATGACCCTCACGAATCACGATCCTACTTTTTAACCAATAAAATAGATCTTTCATAAAAATGATGGCAAAGAATATCTCTTCATTATCCAAGAATTTTTCTAGTTATTGTTTTTTGCCAATTTTTTTTTTATTGAATTGAAAATAATTTGGGGTGAAAATAATTTTATTTAATATAGACATAGTGCAGAAAGAATGTTTTGTTTTTGTTAATGTTCAAGTGTTATGTTGGTTAGTTAAAAGAAAAATATTTTTCACTACGTGGTCACAGGTTGAGACAATGAACCTGTTTGGAGAGAGGGTTAGGTGAGTTTTAAGTCAAAAAAAGCCAGAAAAAAGAAGCAATTGAAAAAAAGAAGCCTTATGTGAAGTGTTTGGATAGAGTGTTGAGTCCATTGGGCTTATAAAAAAAGGGGAAAATTACACTCAGGTCCCAAGGAAAGAAAAAATTACAAAAAAGTCCATTGAAATCACAAAATTAAAGAAAAGTCCAATGGACTTTTTGTTGTAAATACATACATTTCCTATTGTAAATACATGTATTTCCTGTTGTAAATGGTTTGGGGCTTTTTTGATATTATTTGTACGGAATTAAAATCCATATTTTTAAATGTTGTTGTAAATACATACATTTTCTGTTGTAAATACGTAAATTTCCTGTTGTAAATGGTCAGGTGTTTAAATGTTGTTGTAAATATATGCATTTCTTGATGTAAATACATGCATTTCCAGTTGTTAATACAAATAATATCAAAAAGTCCCTTGGGACTTCGATTCAGAAAATGTATGTATTTACAACAACATTTAAAAACATGGATTTTAATTCCGTACAAATAATATATAAAAAGTCTCAAACCATTTACAACAGGAAATGCATGTATTTACAACAGGAAATGTATGTATTTACAACAAAAATTCCCTTGAGACTTCTGGGTAATTTTGTGATTTCAAGGGATTTTTTTGTAATTGTTTTCCTTCCTTGGGACCTAAACGTAATTTTCCCTAAAAAAAGCCTCATCTCCATTGGGCTTCTTGGACACTTTAAGGGGTAGCTTATCTTCAAACGTGTCTAGCAAAAAGCTGAAACCATCGTGTGCTTGTGTTCTCGTCTTGTGCCTGTCGTCCTCTCATGCAGAGGAAAAGCTCAGAGATTCCTCATGAAGTAGGCTCAAAAGTGCAGAGCTCATCTCATCATCTCAAGCGTAGAGATTCCTCCCACAGCTCGTCTCGTCCTATCAAGCCTAGAGATTCCTCCCAGAGCTCGTCTCGTCATCGAAGCATAAAACCATTCAATTTGGTATTTAATTTTCCCACCTGCAAATTGTACTCACCAGTCGTCTCACTTGCGCTTCTCGTCTTCAAATAGCGGGTCTCGTGTTTCTCCATCCACTGCACCTGTGCTAAATTCATCCTCTCTGATCTCTCGATAGCAGAAGACGCCGTAGCCATCGCCCCTCGCCAGTTGCCATTGTCAGTCGCTAGTAGAACCTTCTTCAGGTTTGTTATTTCCTTCCATCTGATGTGCCTAAGAACTGGATTAGCTTTGGAATCGTGAGTCCAAGTTGGGAATTTGATTTTAGTTTGATTTCAAGTTGATTTTGAGTTTTTGTTTGGTGGAATACTAACATACAATTGGGATTTTAATGTTTGCTTGGATTCTTGCTTCCTATTATTCTGTTCCTATGAAATCGAGTTTGCCTTTTGTGGCTATGATTGATCTGTACATCTGGTTTTTTTTCTTTTCATGTTGTTGCTCTGTCCGATGGAGTACCAACATACATTTGGGTTTTCATTGAGTTTGCCTATTATTGTTGCTCTGATGGGTTTGTGTAATATGAGATCTAAGTGGGTTTCCCTTTTGTGTTCCCGTGTTGTTGCTTTGTTCTTGGGTCTTTACTTTCTTGTTCTTCATCCATTTGTAGCAGGATATTGCTCTATATATTGTTCTTAGATGTATATTGCTCTGTTCTTATTCTTAGATGTTAATCCAAATGTATATTGCTCTATATATTGCAGGCCTCTTTGAACAATGAAACAAAAGAATGTTCTATTGGATTATGCATGCTTTAGTACTTTGTATATGCTATTGCAGATCTATGGTTTTGTGTTATTTTTGGGGATAAAATGGCTTATAAGTGTATCTTGTAGTTTTCATGGTATCATTGTATTTAAATCTAAAGTGATTCAGTTATTAAAAAACTTAGGATTGTTTCGCCAAGGTTTAATTGTAGTTTTGTAATTTCCCATGACGCTTTAATTGTATATTCTCTAACCATTTTTTAATGGAATCCCGATTCATTCAAAAAATCTGAAGTTGATCTTTTATTAAAATATTTTACTTCTAAGAGTAAAAAAAAAAAAAAACACAAGAATAACATTTTGTTTAGGGTAAATTAACTTCCTACCATTTGGCCGTCGCAGTTCTTTCACCAAGAAAAAGAGGTATGAAATTAATTGCATTTATGAATCCAAATTAGTCTTGTGAATCTCAAAATAAAATAAAATTCAATGTGTGTGTGTGTTTTTAAAGAAACAAATAAAAATTTTTTAGGTATAAATGAAATTTGTTTTTATTATATCAATGCCCCCGTATATATTATATTGCTGTTTTTTATTATTAATTTTTTTTAGTATATCAATGCCCGGTAAATAAAGTATATTACATTTTTTTTATATTGCTATTTTTTATTATTACATTTAAATTCAGTATACATTTTCCACTATTTTTATTATAAAGTAAGTATATGTTTTTGTTAATTGACCAATTATTGACATAGCAATATGAGCACAGACAAAAGTAGAACATGTTGGGATGTAAGATGCCCAAAAATTTTCATTGAACAATTTATTGACCAAATTCTCAAGAAAGAACGACAAGGCGAATCATTCACACTTACGGGATGACACAATATTTTGTCTGGATTTAATAAAAAAATCAAGAAAATCCTTAGACAAAAAACAATTGAAAAATAGGTATGATAGCTTGAAGGAAGAATGGAGGGTATGAGACAAGCTATTCTCAAAAGAGACTGGTATATCATATGACAGTTGTTCTGGTGTAGAACACAGATGTTTAGCCTTAAGGGGCTAGTATGTTGATATTGGTTAGAACTTGACCTAGGAGCGATGCGTAGGGCCTATGTACCCTGTAGAGAGGGATCAAAGTCCACGTAGTTCGATGATACTGGAGGCGTTTAGTCAAAGGGGGTGGGGTGTGTGCTCTGTGTAGGCAGTATAGTAAATGAGAGAGAGTAGAAGATGTGTATCTTTAGGGTTTAACTCCTATTTATAGAGTGTACTTTAGGGTTAGGGTTTGGACTTGTGGGCCTCTATGCCTCCAAGCCCAAGTGATGTGACGTCATATCTGTGCCACGTGGATTGCCCCTTGTTGGGCCATATATTGAATATGGGCCTTATGCAGGTCCATAACAGTTGCCTCCAAGCTCGGTAGTTCAGGTCTCTGAGCTGCCGAGATTAATTGTTTGATTGACTGTGAAATACGGACTTGGCCGAGATATATCCAGCTCATCCGGGTTGTTTGGGAAGAAATAAGATCCCTTGCTTGCTTTCGTAGCAATTTTTCCCAGGATAATTACCCGGTCTATATTCCTGCATTTGATAATACGTAAACAAATCACAATATTTGAAAAATACTTACTGTACGCAAATCGCTTAGTTTGCTCATTTCGAATGCTTGTTCGAGTTTGCAGTAATCCCGGTCATTGATAACTGTATAGTAATTTCCCCCCAGCCTGGTAGTCTAGGTCTCTGGGCTTCCGGGTGGATCTGTCGTTGAATCCAGATATCGTATCCGAGTTGCTACCACTCGTTTGATTTTGATAAAGTTTCTGTCCGAGTTTCGACGAGCCCCGGATCTACTTGTATTCTGATTGAATTGCCCCCATACATGTAGTCCAGGTTAATTTGCTTTGAAACTTCGCTTGTTTCTTTTTATGATCGTTAGTATCTCTTCTACATCAATCATCCGGTCTCCGGGTTTGTTTGCTGTAACACCGAATTCCCCTAATCCGAATTGTCCTGAAGAGGAACGGGTCGGGTTTCCAGATTTGTTTACTGCAACTTGCCCCTAGATCTGTACTCCGGGTTGATTGATTGAAGCTGTATCGACTTGATCATTAATGAAAGTTTGTTCACTTCCCGATTAATTCGAATATTTATGTAGTGTTTCATCCGTGTCCACGATGAACTGGCATAGTGAACTCACATTTGTTTTTGGAGTACTATTGAGTGACCGGGCCAAGGTCATAGATGTGATATACAGAATCTGCGGAAGTGCGAAAGTGCATCCGGTATTGAAACTGTAAAGTGGTGAGGGGTCAGTACTTAGACTGCCTCGTATAATTTCGGGTTCGTTGACCGGGTCATCCTAGGATAGAGGGAAGTTGTCACCTGTCCGGGTTCGGTTTTTCACCGAAGCGTCCGAGCATTTTGACCTGATCACGGTCGGCATGACAGTTCCGCTTGATATCCCGGAGTAAGTTAGGAAGCGTCCGGGCTGCGATAGCTCTACGAAGACAACTCCCTCCGACTGAAAAGCCGGGTTTTATTCTTCAGTTTGTATTTGAATTACGACCGGGTTCAGTGACCCTGTATTCGCTCTTTCGTTCATGTTTTTGTCGTTAGAGCAATTTGAGGAGATTGAATCAATGCTCTCGATTGAGAGTTTCTTTATTTATTTGCAGTTTGTAATCCGGAGTTTACACAGACTTAACTGTACTTTACACGGAGCCCGGGTTTTAACTGTATTAAGTGTAACCGGGGCAACTTTACTTTAGACGGAGCCCAGGTTTTAACTGTATTAAGTGTGACCGGGGCAATTGTACTTTAGACGGAGCCCGGGTTTTAACTGTATTAAGTGTAACCGGGGCAACTGTACTTTAGACGGAGCCCGGGTTTTAACTGTATTAGGCGTAACCGGGGGCCGCCTTTTCACTTCCCGCAAAACTTTACGCGGAGCCCAGGTTTTAACTGGGATCAGTGTAACCGGGGTCGGCGTTCTTCTATTTTTGGAGGTGGATTCCATTCAGTTTAATACGGCACCCTTGCGCCCAGTGATGGGAGGGCACCAATAGCTCGAAGGAAACACATGTGATATGTGGATTTGAGGAAATATGAAATGAACAATTATGGGTGTCGTAACCCTGAATTTGTTTATCCAGTATGAGTGTCGTAACCCTGAATTTGTTTATTTAAATAGATTTGGTGGCCATAGCCGTCTTTACCCGAAGCCCAGATTTTAACCAGATTCGGTTTAACCGGCGTCGGAAACACGTGATGTGTGGACTTGAAGAAATATGCAATGAACAATCACATATAAAGAAACAAGATTTAAAAGAAAAAGGTACCTGACCTCCACGAATAAATGAATAAGATCTTTTACCCCGCAATTTACGCAGAATTTAGAATTGACGATGACGGTTGTCATATCGAAACAATCCAAGTTGATGTAGTTATTAAGAGTAACCGGGTTTAATCCGTTATGGGTGTTGTAACCAAAGATTCATTAGTCCCACATGGGTGTCGTAACTCCGAATTCGTTTATCCATTCTGTTGCCCCCCAGACCGATAGTTCAAGTCTTTGAGCTGTCGGGATGTGTTGATTTACTAACCCGGAGCAGACTGTTTGTGAATGTCGGGATTGCTTGCGTGCTGACCCGAGATTCTGGGTTTATTTACTCTAACACCGAGATTTCGGGTTCATATACTCTAACCTCGAGATTCCGAGTTTGCATTAACACCGAGATTCCGAGTTTACATACTTTAAAACCGAGATTCTGGGTTGAGAATCTCGAACACCGAGATCTCGGATTGATTTACTTTAACCCCGAGTTTCCGGGTTTATGATTTCTCGGATTCATACATGTAAATAGACTTGGCGGGATTGCCGCAGCAACACAGAGCCGGGATTGTAACCAGATTCGGTGTAACCGGGGGCCGCCATCTTTTTGCTTCTCGCATAACTTACATGGAACCGAGATTTTGACCAGATTCAGTGTAACGGGGTCTGCCTTCAAATTTACATGGAGCCGGTATTGGAACCAGATTTGGTGTAACAGGGGTCCGCCTTCAGATTTACACGGAACCAGGATTTTACCCAGATTTTGTGTAACCGGGTCCGCCTGATTTTATTTTTGGAGGTGGATTCCTCCTTTTCTCCTTTGGCGAGTAGCAAATTAAATACAGCACCCTTGCACCCAATGACGGCAAGGTACCGATGGCTTAAAGGAAACACATGTGATATGTGGACTTGAGAAAATATGCAATGAGCAATTACATATAGAGAGCAAGATTTAAAAGAAAAAAAGGGACCTGACCTCCTTTGGGCATATAGGCTTTAGCATCTCCTTTTGGCATATAGTGCTACTTTGAATCATTAATAAATCTTAGCTCTGCAGTTGCTAAAGTAATTGTTCTTCCCAGATGGTATAGTAACCTGCTACAGTGTGTTTTAACACACTTGCTACAGTACCAACTATAGTAATATATTCTGCATTGCCGTTATAGTTACTACTAACAGCTACAGTGATATTTCTTTCAAACAGAGGGAAAGAATGTACCTGAGAGATTTACTCACCAGAGCCAACAAGACGGTAATCAGTTGGGTTTCTCTCATGTCCTTACCAAAACAAGAATAGCCATCATCAAGTCCATGAAGTAGGCGAAGGTCCATTAAGCAAACTCCTACGTATCCATGATTTATTTGCTCTTCAATACAAAATGATTTCTCCAGCCTGCACCTCTACAATGATCGTAGAAGGGATGCGAATAATGGTAGACATTCTCTTCGATAGTGTAGAGAAGTGTCATACATTTTGATTTCTCATGTAGAGGCACGCCCTGGGTCTAAAAATCTTCAAGCTTTCCACATTCTTGAAGAAAAAGACAAGTTCTTGGAGTTTCTACTGTTACATATCAGGATGATAAAAAAGGAAAAACGTGGAAAAAGCGTGTACTTGCTTATAAGAGAATTAACAGACTCCTGGATTCTAGAAGGTATCGCAACATTATGGATCTGAATGCTGGCTTAGGTAGTGTTGTTGCTGCAATTCAATCTCCGAAATTGTGGGTTATGAATGTTGTGTTAACCATAGCTGAGAAAAAGACCCTGGGTGTCATATATGAGCGAGGACTGATTGGCCTCTATCGTGATTGGTGTGAAGGCTTCTCCACATATCCAAGAACGTACGATCTCATTGATGCCCATGGTTTCTTTAGTCTATACAAGGACAAATGTAGTCCAGATGATATTCTTTTGGAGATGGGCCGGATTTTGCGGTCTGAAGGTGCTGTCATATTCCACGATGAAGTTGATGTCTTGATCAGGGTAAAGAAAATAGTTAGTGGCATGCGATGGGACACCAAACTGATTGACCACGAGGATGGTCCTCTTGTTCCTGAGAAGATACTGATTGCTGCGAAGCGATACTGGGTTGCTGGTGACAATTCCACGTCCACACAATAAACTCAAAATACAAATTGAACACAGGCTTCCTCATTGGCTGCGGGCTTCCTTCTGAGAAGAATTGGCGATCTAGAAGAGACTTTATCTCTGTTTCTTTGCCGAGCGCATTCATTTTGATTTTCTGGTGCTCTGAAATATATATCTCGGCACCACAATGTCTCGGCAACTCAGCCATATCGGAAATCTCAAGAATCTTAGAAATCATCATCTCATCAGATATTGAAATACTCATCTCGGTAGTGAAATTCTGGAGAGGTTTCTGCATGGCTCTGTTTCATGTGAAATATTTCTCGAAACTCATGATAGGTCAGAGACGTAATTGTTGCTTCACAATGCTTATTGTCTCGGTTCAGATTCATCTCCCTCATTAAGAAGAAGAATTGTTAGATGGTCAGATGATGGAGGAACCATAGAAGAAGAATACTGACCACGCTAGATCAAGTTTCTCTCTTTCAAACCTTGATCTCGGCAATTGAGTCGGATTTCTTTCACTTCTGCCATTATTTCTTTAACAAGGATCGGTCTCAACTTGTTTTGATTGTCTGGTGGTTCTCGTTCGCTCTGTTGGAGGGATTCAAACATAGCGAGGCATCCCGGCGTTAGTCCCTCAACTGGTTTTCATTGTCGAACTGCCTAGTTGAGTAGAGAAAGCCGTAATAAAGAAATAGAAGGTCCACCACATCCCGACACCTCATCGAGGCATTGAGATAGGTGTTTTGTGCCACGTGGAGATAAAAACGGAAACAATTCCACGTTAAAAATGGAAACAAACTCAGCATGATTGCCCACTAAAAAGTTGCATCCACATCCGGAGAATCCATTGATAACGTAGTACAGTGCGAGGTATTGGATCACGGGGGATTTGATAACTCCCCGGGAATAACGAACTCGGTCGTTTGCAAGACGGGTTTTTGACGTAAAAGAAGCCGATGTGATTTTTGTGCCATTCTTCCCAAAGAATGAAAGATTTGGAGTATATATGAGTGAAACTAAACGGCCTTCAAAGGATAGTTAGACGCTTCAAACACCCGTGTTTTCACTATGTCAACACCAAAAACTCTAACCACAAACTCCATGATTGTTCTCCCGGCAGTTGGGAATTGTAATTATTGACCATCTTTGGTCACTGGAATCGAATTTTACCGTTCCCCACGGTCGGCGCCACTGTTCTGGTGTAGAACACAGATGTTTAGCCCTAAGGGGCTAGTATATATGTTGATATTGGTTAGGACTTGACCTAGGAGCGATAGATGCTTAGGGCCTACGTACCCTGTAGAGAGGGATCAAAGTCCACATAGTTCGATGATACTAGAGGCGTTTAGCCAAAGGGAGTGGGGTGTGTGCTCTGTGTAGGCAGTATAGTAAATGAGAGAGAGTAGAAGATGTGTACCTTTAGCGTTTAACTCCTATTTATAGAGTGTACCTTAGGGTTAGGGTTTGGACCTGTGGGCCTCGATGCCTCCAAGCCCAAGTGATGTGACGTCATATCTGTGCCACGTGGATTGCCCCTTGTTGGGCCATATATTGAATATGGGCCTTATGCAGGTCCATAACAACAGTGTAAACCATAAAATGATTGCAGAAGATGAGTGGTGGGATAGGAAAATTCGGGTATAAGACTATTTTTGTATTTATATTGTTATTATTATTATTTTAGATTACACTTAGAGTTACTTTTTTTTTTCCATGCAGGAGAATCTCATCACAAAATTCAGGCGAAATAGTACTTGGTCGATGCTGGCTATCCAACACCAGTTGGATATATTGGTCCATATAGACGTAAACATTATCACCTTCCAGAACTCAGGCGACAATCGGGATTTTGAAATAATAACGAGTATTTCAATTATTATCATTTAAGTTTGAGGTGCATTATAGAAAGGACGTTTGAAGTCTGGAAAAATAGGTTTAATATATTGCGAAATATGCATTCTTATAGCTTTGAAACTCAAATCCACATAGTTTATGTAACAATGTCTATACACAATCTCATCTGGAGATTTTGTCAAATTGATGAAGATTTTTTTCAAGTTGACCAAGGAGATTTGGGTGATGAAGATGATGATGATAGACTTGATGAAGGCTACTCATCAAATATCCATATATTATTTTTACCATAAATGAATCATCTTCGTGATAGAATCAGAAAGAAACTTGTTAGGCATAGCATTAGGAGAAATTAACAATGTTATTTGTATGTATTTTATTTTATAAACAATTTTATCCATTAAATATATTTAATTAAGGACTTTATTGTTTATTAATTTTTTAATAATCATTTAACTTTTTTTCAAATTAAAATTAAAATTTTTATCTTCAATTATCTCAATATATACAACTAATATGTATATATAGTATTTAATATGATTCATGACATTTTCAGTCATTTCCCATATCAACTGACTTTTTAAATAATAATCCAAACACTCATCAATTTAGAAAAAAACCACTTCTTCAAAAGCCAAACGGGCAAACACAAATCACATTTATAACATGACTTTTTTCCTACCAGGCTTCTGCAAATTCAGATAGAAAATAAGCTACGAGGTAAAGAATGACTTTTGGGATTTACGAGGTAAAAATGACTTTTGGAGAATAGTTTTTAAAGAATAAATTTTGGAAAAAAAATGATACTGTTTGGATGTTTTTATCAGAATAGCTTTTGGAGGGTCATATTTACCCAAAAGGACATTAGCTTTTTGTATAATTGCATTTAAAGGATAAGATTGTACTTTAAATATTATAAACATTATATTTGATAATAAATACCAAAAATTACATAAAATTTTTAGATTTTTTTTCTACCATTAGTAAATTATGGAACATGATAAAATTAGATCAAATATATATGTATTAATAAATTGTATAGACAAAAATATTTTTAACATATAAAAATATGTTGGTATAATTGATTATAAAGGATAAGGTTGTATTTTAACATATAATTTTAACATAAATATTTTTAGCACAAAATTTTTAAGCATATAATTTTAACATAATTGAATATATAGTTGTACAAAAATATTTTTAACATATAATTTTAGCACACTATCGTTGGGAACACATATTCATCAAATTTGAAGGCAAAAGGCGATACTCTCAAGCCCCAGCATTTGCATACAGAAAGAGCAAATGGTTTTTATCAAAAAAAAAGAAAAAAAAGAAACAGAAAGAAAGAGCAAATGGAAATCCACTGGGCCACTCATGATTTTCTTCAACAAGAGCACGACTGGAAATGACAAGAATTGAAGATATGTGTGCCAGAATTGAAGATATGTGGAGGGTATTTTGGTATTTTTTTTCAATAATGGTGGGGCCCACGAACTTTGCAAAGGGAGCTGGGAGTGAAAAAATTGGATTTTGGAAAACCTAGATTTTGATCCAAAAACCTAGATACTTAGGTTTTGGGTTTAGAATAGCTTTTTGGAAAAAAGAGTGGTGTTTGTCAGACTTATAACAAAATCTAGGTTTTGTTTCCAAAACCTAGGTTTTGGAACCCTCCAAACAAGCCCTTAAGAAAGCTAGTTAAATTAATTAATATGACATATGTTTTCTAAAACTCCCTAGTCATATTCCCTAATTCCTTCATTTCTTCTCTTCTTTAATTATTATTAAGGGAGTATCAATAGGGATGAATTAGAAAAAAGATTGACAAATATGAAAAAATATGTCTTATATTTATGAATAAAATCAACTTGCTAAATATGTCCTATATTAAAGACCAGAGGAGTAAGAGAGAGGTGGGGGAATTAAGGAAGATTATGGGGGTGTTTTAGATGAAAAAAAAGTCATATTAGCTAAGTTAATTAACTCCCTTAATAAAATTAAATTAGATAAATATGTCTTATATTAAGGATAATAAATGGATTAAAAGTGATGAAATTGACACATTTGAGTGAAGATGATGAGATACAAAAAGTGATGCACGCAACGGAGCTAATAATAACTCACATGTGACTGACAGTAGAACTTGCTACCCAAGTTGAAGCTTTTGAAGGTAATGACCCCACTATCTCATTGACTCACTTTTTGATGCTCTCATTCTTTTTTTCAATCCCGATTGCTTTGATGGAAAATTCTGTGGGGTTTAACTTGATTGGATGTCATTCGTGTCCTGTCTCCCCAAGTTTTAGTAGAAAAAGAGGAACCTGCTCCCCAAGTTTTATCCTTCTACACGTCTTGACTCTTATTAAGTCCTGATCCTTCTTCCTTTCCTTCCATTATTTTTTGATTTTTTTAGTCTGTTTCTCTTTTTCTTGGGGTTTATCATTCACTGATGGAATGGATCCCAAAATGTGTGCTTTTTTTTTTTTGCTCAAAAGGAACTGCATATATTACTAAAGCCAACACAGAACAAAGTACAAACCAAAACAAAGCTAGGAAAGCAACAACAAAACAGAAAGCAACTACAAGTACTAGAGAAACCTAACCAAGAGAGAAACAGAACTCCAAACGGGAGCATAGTCTAACAAAATACATTACATCCTCTCATTTAAGGAACAAGAAGCAAGGTCAACATCCACAACACAATTAGCCTCCTGAGCATCCAAGGTTAGAAGAGACGACAAAGAAGGCAACGGCTGTAGAACCCACCCGATCGGGTACACCTCCTTAAAAGCATTTGCTGAAAAGCCGTCCAGACCTGGAGCTTTAGTGCTACCCAGACTGAAGGCTACCTAAATGTGTACTTTTAGGGCCAAAGGAATTGAAATAATAGAATTAAAAGCATGTAAGCAATTTGTTGTAACAATGAAGGGTTAACTTTGAAAATAAAATATACACCTCATGTTTACCTTATATTTTGGT
This sequence comes from Acacia pycnantha, assembly GCA_025563575.1. Classification (NCBI taxonomy): domain Eukaryota; kingdom Viridiplantae; phylum Streptophyta; class Magnoliopsida; order Fabales; family Fabaceae; genus Acacia; species Acacia pycnantha. The sequence goes on from JAMWYP010000118.1 coordinate 1,200,388, forward strand.
TGAAATAGGACTTTTTAACCTTTTCTTTTTTGTGCCATCAGGGCTTTTAAATTTTGATCTACTCCCTGATTCTAATTATAGAATCAAGTTTGTAGTGCAAGTATGATTAAGATTCCCCCCCTCCCCCCAAAAGAAAAAATCATCTCCATGGTATCAATAAACTGTTTAGCATATAAAGAAAAATATGCTATTTTGGATACACATTTGAGTATATTATATTATGAAGTTGTTGTTAATTTGTCATTGGCGTTTAACATTATTTTCTCCTTTTATGTATGTAATATTCCGTTTACAACATAATTCTTTAACTAAGGAATCTGTTAATCATGAAGGAAATGAAACAATCTTTCTTTAATTTGGCCATACAAATTTGCATTAATGTAAAAAGAGTATCTAGAACAAGTTAAACCACTCGTCACAAGGATATATATATATAACACTAAAAGAAACGTACAAGACAATTCTTCAAGCTAAGTCATAAGAATTTAAAAAAAAAAAAAAACTAAATGAAAAAAGATACTCCTTCCGGTCCTAATTATAGGAACACTTTAGTAGTGTAATTTGCACTACCAAAGTATTCCTATAATTAGGATCGGAGGTAGTACACTATAATACGTTTTCCTTTAATATAGATGCAGCCAACATTTCCCCTAACCCTTGCTCATTCATGGTTGGAGCCAACCGCAAGAGCAATTAGCTGTAGTAAAATTCCTCATAACCAAAATCAAGTGGTGGGTTCATGATTGAATTCAGTTCAGGTGGTAAAACTTCATTGGACGGGTAAAATGCTTGAATCATTGAGTTTATATCTTCATTTGACAGATATTCTTCGTTTGGTTGGAAAGAAGTCTGAGTATTTGAGTTTATAGCTTCGTTTGGTAGGAAAGATGCATGAGTTACTGGGTCCATAACTTCGGGATGAAAAGATGTTTGAACCGTTGAGTTCATAGTTGATAAATAATGTCCCTAAAACAAATATTAAATAGATATTAGTTATTATTCTATTTTGCATCTTCAAGCATAATCTATGAACTACTTCAAGAATCCTTCTACTTACCTTTGAAAGGATAGAGAAATTTGCTGGGTTTTCATACTCAAAATCCGTATGATTATGGGACTCCATTTCATGGCCAATTGACTCTTGCTCAAAGTCATTAGGTTTTTCTTTTGTTTTCTTTTCATATTTCTTCATTAGTTTGCATACTACATAGGTCCTCTGCATCATTTGGAAGAAATTTAGTGAAGCATTCATTTGCCAGAATTAGAACATAGAATCAGAGTTGACAATAAACAGGTTAATAGAAGCACTAGTTAATCAAAATGAGTTACTCATAAGAGATAAACATTGGTTACCAAACAGTGACTTGCATCAAAATTGAGCCATAGAAAGAGTAACATCATTATTAACATTATTGAGAAAAAAATCACTAATCATGGTTGAAAAACAGTTTTGACCCATGGCAAAAAGAAAAAAGAAAAACAGTTTTGATCCCCAAAAAATCCACATATGAGAACTTTAGTTTTTATAAGCAAACAAAAACAGAATAAATATTTACTTGTTCCGGATGAAACATGTCATCATGATATTCATGAATGACCCAATTGCGTGGAATCCCATGAGGAACACGCCCTTCGTGATATACTAGATTTTTTTTAATCCCAATGACTTTGTTGTCACGGTCCTTAATTTGTCTGTCTTTACCGGTGACTTTCCAGAAGCCAAGCGGTGTTGTCCTATTAAACCGAGAACTGTTAGAGTACTTGTAATCGCAAGGACTGAAGAAATAGCATTCTGAGTCATCTTGTTCCATCTCCGGAAACGCTGAAGCAGCCAGAGCTGGATAGAAGAACAGTACAAGAAAGTAAAGCCAAACACCATAGCATAAGATAATGACGCACGCAAAGAAATTTAAGAGGAAAATATAAATTAGTATAGATACCTGGTAATTCCCAAGGCTCGTACTTGCAAACTTCAATCTCAGGGATGGTGTTATAAATGGAAGGATCATGAGCCATCAATTTGTGGGGGAGGTAGTAAGCGACGAGCTCTTCCTCGGTCGGACTGAATCTGTATCCTACAGGCACACGTCTCAGCATCGTAGTCGGATCCGCCATGGTTGTCTCAGTGATAATAAAAGGGCAAGCAGAGAAGTTGAGGGAGAAGAAGATGCTTGAGAGTGAAAAAGAGGGAGTGATCGTAGTAGTGAAAGAGGAGGACTTGACTTCATCACTTGAATCGTTACTCCTTATATAGAGACTAGAGAGTCCTACGTAAGTGAAAAGTAAGATAAATTATACTGTAATTAAAACCAAAATCAGGGAAATGTTTTGTTCACTTTTTTCCCAAAAAAAAAAACTATTATATTTTCGTTGGGTAAAATTTTGACATTTCTTTTTTTTTAAAAATATATAAATTCAACTTTTAGATAAAAATTAGTGTTGACCCTACTGAGCCCAACTCCTGTATTTAATAAACATTTTGGACGGAGTAAGGAGGTAGGAAAAAAACGAAGAGAAAAAAAATAATACAAGGACTCCTGCACTTCTATTTATGAAGCACAGGAAGAAGATCTTTTTTGTCCTGTTTATAAGGCTTATCATAAAATTTTTACATAAATATATAATTTTACCCTTCATTTATTATTAAATAGACTTGGTATGTTTAGGATATAGTGTATATTAAATAAGGAAAAAATTGTAAAGTTATTAAATTTTGTTAAACATGTTGTAAAAATAAATGAGTATAATATATTTCTTCTTAGGCAATAACTGCTTTTTTATTAAAATAAATTTATTTTTATAAAAAACTGTTACTAATTAATACAAATATCTAACGCGTTAATGATAAATATTAAATTATTTTATTCTTTTTCTATTTATATGCTTATGTACTTGTCCTCGTTTTATTAATAATATAAATTGCCTTTTTTTTTTAAAAAAAAAATGTTCCTTATGAGTCTTTTCCCACTACTTTACTTCATTCTTCCCTTCCCATTCATTCCTCGTTTTTATTGGTTCCTTCCATTCTGTTCCAAGCCTCAATCACCTTTATTCTTCTAAGTTTCAAGCATTAAAACTCATGTTTTTTTGGAGTTAATAGATTTTTTTATTTATTTGACATACATACATACATTGAAAGCTTGCCCCCTAAGTTTAAAAATTTTGTATATTCTGACTAATTTCAAGATAGGAACATGTCCCTGAAGGTTCTAGAATGGCATCTCAAATGAAAAGGAAAAAAAACAAAACTTGGTCTCCAAGTTAAAATTTTTATATGTTTTGGAATTCTTGAAATTGAAACCCTATGCTCAATGGTGACAAAAGTATAATAATTAATTATGTTCTCCCTTGCTTTTACCCATGTTCTTCTCTGTTCTCGCTTGAAAAAAAGCATGAAGTTTAAATTCAAATTTTAATTTTATTTTATGTCAGCTTTTCCATCATTAGATTAAATTCACACAAGTTTTAAATATATATAAAAAATCATAATCCCAAGCTAGCTTAAAACTAGGGAAAAAAATAAAAACTTTCGCCCCCTTTCTTTCCATTTTCTTTTAACAAAATACGAGGAAGTAGATATATCTCCCCATATTTTGCAACCAAACCTTTCCCTCCCTTCATATTTTGTTTGAGGAAAATGGATGTTAGGATGTGATAATTTTTTTTAATGAATTAAATTTTAAGAAAATAAAGAGATAAAAAAAAAAGTTTAATTTTTTTTTACCTCTTCCCTCATGCCTCTTTTCTTTAAATCATTTTTTCCTAAATGTCATTTGTTTTAATATTCCTTAACTAAGTAAACAATCTGTTAACTAATTAAACAATGGAGAATTATATACAAGTCCTCACAAAAACAATTAATTACTCACAAGTCCCAATAACATTTGCAAGAAAAATTAATTTTCTTATTTAGGACATGTTGTAATTTTCTCTAATCAATGAAAATCATTGAGAGTAATTTTAAAAATTTCAACTAATTTAAATAAATTTCTTTATCTGTAAAGTTGCAAATAGATATTTGTAATAATTATAAAGAGTAGAGAGAGTAGTTATCATGGATAGACACTAATCATGGTACAAAGAAACTTTGAAAACCTATAGAAGAAAAGTTACAATAATTGGACCTACGATTATTTTGTAGTTATAAGGGCTATCCTATTATGTTATAGGTGAATATATGATGTTTTAATTTATATTAGTCAAATAAACACAATGTTTTTATAAAATTATTAAACCATATCATATGAAATAGGAGAATTACAGATAGAAGGTAACATTATGCAAATATAAGATAGCAACATATATGTACACGACATACCAAACATCAACTTATATGAAATTTCACAAAACAGAACATGGTAAATCAGACACATGGAGCACATATATTAATACAATCTTAATTATGCAAGGATTTTGTTAACCCAAAAATCAGTGCAAGCAATGATTTTTAAGATGAATATATCTCAAACATAAATGATGGAGTTAATTACGGGGAGCAGCGGAATATTGTAAGAACCAATGACATTTTTAATATTGTTGTACTGTGCCCCAAAGCTTGACAGAAGCAAAGAAGGGGATAGAAGAAGACAAATACGATGAAAAGCTAGCAAATTATATTAACGAAGCGGCTGAAAAATGAAAATATAGTGGGGGGTAAATAAAGTGGAAATATCCTTTATTTTCTGAAATGAATAATGAAACAGCATAAAGCTAAGGTACTTGCTCACCAAGTTGGGAGTATTGACCCCACTATATCTATCTATCATTTCTATTTGAACCCCCTAAAACTACTTGCTCCATAAGTTGTACAGTTTTAGCTTTATTTCATAAACTGCTCGCTTTATTTTATTAACACCATATGTTAGTTTAAAACAAAATTTGTTTAACTTTTTATTAAAAAAATAACTAAAAGAAGAGATAGATACGTCCGAAGATATTTTTACTACCAATGTAAGAGGATGCCATGCACATATATGCTTGACAAGGTCAACTTTACATTTCAGATGGACAACTATATATTGAAGATTTGGAGTTTAGGGAAAGTTTTTATCTCCATAACAACAGTTTAATCAAATAACATTGATGTCGTGATCCATGCCCTAAGGATTTAGATAGACTTAATTTGCTGCATTTTTTAGTTCATTCACTACAAAAAAAAAAAAAAGACACTTTGTAGCGGTGAATAAAACCCGCAACAAATATCATATTTTGTAACGGTTTATACCAAAACCGCTACAAATTTGCAGTGGCAACACTCGCGCCAAAAGAGGGCTTATTTGTAAACGAACTTTGTAGTGGTTATAAGAAAATAACTGCTACATAGTTGGCACCAGCTTGGTGCGTAATGACGCAAAGGTTTGTGGCGAAAACTTTATAATGGTTATAAGAAATAAACTGCTACAAATTTGGTGCCAGCTTGGCGCGTGATGGCGCAAAGGTTGTGGCAGTTATATTTGTCGTGATTTGAAAAAACAGAGGTAGAAACTACAACAAAGTTTCATAATTTGTAGTGGTTATATCAGAAACTGCTACAAGCTTTCAACCTATATATACCCCCAACCCTCAAATCATTTTCGGAAAATAGTGTAGCATGCATCGCAACAGAAGATTGGGTTGCAATATAGCTGTCTCTCTCTGATGAAAATAAGTTAGTGACTTTTTCATCGGAGATTGACATTTATTTTGCAAATCCAACCTTCACGTGGCATGTTGCACTATCTTCAGTCATGACGAAATCTTATAGCAGTTTTTCTTTGAAAACGCTACAGAATGTCAAGGGTCAAGACATTTGTAGTTGTTATAAAACCGCTACAAAATGTCACGCTGGACGAGGTAGGGTTTCGTATTTTGTACCGATTTATGTACAACCTCTACAAATGTTTAATGTTTGTAGTAGTTATATGTCATAGAATCGCCACAAAAAGCACGCTTTTTTTAACCCACGCCGCCACCGAAAAGCAAACTGCGCAAGGTTTGAATCATCGCCTCTCAACTTTCATTCTCTCACGCTCTCTTACGACATTTAGCTATAAAATTTTAAAGTTATAGATTCTATGAGACATATAGGGAAAGGGAAAGAGGTAGTACATGGTAGAGTGCATCAAAGGGGGACAGTAGTAGAGGGGGCTGTGATAGGGGCCGTGCGGGTAGAAATATCCCTCTGCCACCGCAGGTGGGGATCGAGATAGGTTATTTCTGATAAGTGAAATTATAGTCACAAGACTTGTGTAGATATAGTCTATTTTTCTAAGTTGCATTCTGTAGGAAATTAGAGAATTTAAGGGCCAAAGTGCCAAATGACGAAAATGCCCCTAAGAGACATAAATAACTTAGAGAAATTATGAAAAATCTGAAAGGTCAGTAAAATGACCAAGTGAATTATGAGAATATATTATCTCTAATTATGGTAATTTAATAAATTATGAACTTGGAGAAATTGAATAAGAATACTCAAAAAGTATTGAAATGACTAAAATACCCTTGTAAATTATAGAATAATGCGAAGACATGAAAGTTCTAATGTTAATGCAAAAGTTATGAGGTAATGAGGCATTCTAATTAAGAAAATTATCAACTGGTGATAATAAAATAATTAGGTAATTATTGGCTAATTACTTAAGCATAAGCAAGGGAAATTCATGAATAATTATATAAAACCCTAAATTAGTGGTTTTTGGTTTAAAATTAGAAAAATAATTATTTAATTAATTAAATAACTAATTAAATAATTAATTAAAAAAAGAAATTAAGAGAAAAAGAAAGGGCAGAAAAAAAGAAGGAAAAAATAAATATATAAGAAAAGAAAAATGAATTTAATAATATATAAAGAGTTTTAAATTTAATAAACTCTAATTAAATATTAAAAAGGTGAATAGTAAAATGATAAATAGGAACGGATCCTATCTAGAGAACCAGGAATAGGATTGGTAAAGTCAAGGTAAAATATTGATCGGTGAGTTTTTACCTTCAAGTGACCTTTTCCTAAGTGAATTCGAAGTAGGTAGAGCATTTTCCTAATAAGACGAAATAGGGAAAATGCGAGATAGTCATATTTTGGACTTGAAGGAAATAAATTCTAACTCAACATCCGGAGATGAGTTGAGGATTTTCTGGACATATTTGGAATCGGTGAATTATTATCCAGAGGTTAATGATTCGAAAACGACTTTCCGACCGGACGCGTTCGGACACGTTTTCGAGAAAACTTCAACTGGACTGTTGGAACCCCTGTAAGAGACCGAAATCTAAGTTATATTAGATATTATTGATAAGAAAGAGAAGATCTTCAAAGTTATGAATTCAGAATTTTAAGTTTTCGTGATTCGAACACCGATCGAGGAATTCGACCAGGAAAGCTTCGGAATGGGCTAGGTGTCATCTTTTGATTGGCTCATCTTTGGCCTGGAGAGGGGCAGCACGTTTTGGAGCTTTCCATGGTCAAGAATTTAACACCATTTAGCCTTGATTTTACATGGTTATTAAGGAGGGAAAAATTACAAGATAAGGAAAGTAGAAATTACAAAAGTGGCACTATTTTTGCCTATATAAAGGCATGAGCTCTCTTCAAATTTTTCACACAATTTCTTTCCTCCTTGGCCGAATCTAGAGAGGGAAATAAGAGAGAGAAGCTCGGGAAAAATTGTGCGAAGTCTTCAATGGGTAAGTCTTTCGGTCCTTAGTCTTTAGTTCTTTCGATAGTTTTAGTAGAAATGTTAGTTAGATCGAGGAAGTAGGAGATGAGATTCCTATTCTTGTTTTTAGGCCTCATTGCATTGAAAGATGCCTGACGAGGTAAAAACATAGTAGGGATTGAGTCTCTGAAAGTTGAAAGTTAAAGTAGCAAGCTTTAAGCTTTCGTAGTTCTTTCAATAGTTAGAGTAGTAATGCTAGTATAGCCTTTAATTTTTCAAGTATGATTAGATATCATATGATAGGGCTATATTAGTCTAGAATTTCGAAAATTATCATTGGGTCAAAGTTCTGGCAAAATTTTGGAAAATCTGAGCCAAAGTAACGAAGTCTTTGGCGAAATTCCGCCAATTAGGGGCATAGGGGCAAAATGGTAATTTTTACCTAAAATGCCAGTTATAATGCCAAATCACTAATGAAAGTGATATTACTCTTATAGGATATCAGAAACTCTGATTTGCTGCCGTTACGCTGCCGAAGTGCCGCTGTTGGACGTTTTCACGTTTTTCCGTAAAACGTGCCGTTTCCGCCAGAAACACTTACGTTCGTCAACGAAGGTACGTTCGCGTACTGTAACACTAATCTAGTGCTGCTTATATACATATATGTGATAGGTACATTCACGGATAGAGGCTCTGTCTAGGGTCACCGACTCGGATTGAGGCTCTATTACGTTAAGGGTCACCAAACGGATAGAGATTCTGATTAGGGTCACCACTTATATGTACTGCTCTTTGCTTATGATCTGTCATCATGAATCATACAACTGTTTTATACTCTTGTGTTGTTGTGCTGCTGCTATGTCATGAATACCTGCCATCCGTATACTGTTTTATTTGAGCATAAGGTTAACCGTTACCTGGGGTTCGATGCATGGACTCCAGCTCTTAACGTAGCGTCAAGTTCAGGAGGACCACGGATCGGAGATCGAGGCAAGCTGCACGAGTAGGCTCATGGTCGAAGGGCATGTAGCACGAGTGAGCTCTTAGACGGAGATGTCACTTTATCGTTTTCCGTATTTACCTATGAGAACAATAGGATGCTGTATCAATACTATGTTACACTCTGGTTATTGTTTGAATGGGAATCAGTTACTCTTACGCTCCAATGCTCTACTCTGATTTAAAAAAAAAAAAATTGGCTCTGGAATTGGGATGTTACAGAGATAGATCAGTTCTTCTTAAAGGAGCCAATACCACAGCGGAGACCCTAGAGGGAGGACAAGACGTACATCTATCCCTTAGCGACATTGATGAAAATGTTGAGATAGACATCCAGTTTCCCATAGGCGAGGTAAAGTGGTTTATTGATCAGGAGGAGGAGCGGGACCAAGGGAACCCCCGACTGTTGTCTTTGCGCTCAACCGAATTTGAGGTGGATGTCGAACATAAATTAAATTATTTTTGTGACAAAATTTAAATTTAATTTCCTTACTGTTAATTAAATTGTATTTAAATTTAATACAAAAGTGTGCTTATAATTGTGCAGATCCGCAAGGGAACATCAGTAGGAGGAAGCTAGATGTTTGCGGTGTGAATCTGTTGCAGGGGCCTCACGTAGTAGTTGATTGGAATGAGTTCACGGACCAGCCGATCCGGAATGGTGGTTACCTATTCAACCGCTGGCTAATGGACCTAAGCGGGATTTGGGTATGATTCTCCATCTACTTCAAGAGTTGGAAGCATGTTCTAAAGTTGCCGAAGGACACAACGTTTGAGGAAGTTGTGCTTGTAAGTAATTTTGTTTAATTATATTATAGATTTAAATAGTTATAATTTTTGGATTATTTATTTATTAATTATTAATTAAATTATGATACAGCATAAGTTTAAAGTCCGAGCCAACCAAAAGAGGTACTCATTGATGAAAATGGGGGACGACTGGAAGAACAGGAGGGGTTGTCTTTACAACATGATAAATAAGGATGAGACGATTCCTCTGTAGTAGCTGATCGAGAGTGTCCCAGACGAAGTCCCTACATTAGACTGGGTGAGTTTTGTCCAGTCCAGTAGGATCACACAGGCACAACAGGTACATTTTTAAAGAATTATTAATTTCTTAATAAATATTCTTTTTGTAATTATTGTAATGTTTTGTACCTTACGTAGGTTTTGTCCTATAGGAACACCAGAAGCTGGTCGCAGTAGAGGATCCATCACACGACATGATCCAAGACATTTTCTATGACCTACAGTGAGTTGGTAATTTTAAAGTTATATTAATTTGAGCTTTATATCAAAAAATTATTTATTATTTATTTATTTTTGAAATAAAAAAGTTCATATTCTTTTAATTCTTTCAGGAGAGGAAGGCTTAGGAGGAGAACCGTCAGACGGACTATGGGGAGCTGTTCACATACACCCATAGACACCGTGATGGGACAGAGACCTCTCAGTAAGCAAAGGAGTTGATAATAAGTTACTTACAAGTGATTTATATAGTTTATTTAATTTATTTAAATTATATGAACTTGTTTCATTAATGTTTTATAAAATGTGTGCACCAGGAGTAGATCGAGTAGACTCAGGCGTCGCTGCGACAGTCCCAGACCTTGGAGTCATTGGGGTCTGTGGATCCTACTGCCCCATTGAAAGCTGCCATGGGCCCAGTTGAACATCCTAAGTGCGTTAGGAGTATGGGGTTAGGCTCCAAGCCTAGCATGGTCTACGACAAGAGCTCCGCCTCTGAGGTGGAACCTCCAGTGTTAGAAGGCCGACAATTGAGGCGGTTTAGGCGATGATTGATGCGCAGGTTGACGCGAAGGTTGATGCCAAGACTCAGGAGCTTGTTAGGAGGTTTCATGACTAGGCTGACACTTGGTACGCTCATCAGAGGCAAAACTGAGATTTTCTAGTCCGCCTCCTCCTGCTAATGACAAGGGAGTTACCTTCGCTCCTGCTCATGCTAATCCTGCCCCGCATGAGAGAGCCTCCCCTGAGACAGGACCTGATCATCATGCTCCTGATAGTTAGCTTTTATTTATGTTTGTAGACACTTTTTTTTATTTAAAATGTTTGTTATCTTTTATTTATGTTTTTGGACAATTTTATGTCTTTAAAATTATTTTATTTTATATTTTATTTGTTATATATATGATCAGACATTTAATAATGGAATAATATTTCAATACTTATATTATTTTATTAATGTTAATTAATTATATAACAATTATTATTGAAAATAGAAAAGGTGATATATATTTAGTTAAATATATTTATCATAAGCATAATAATGGAATAAATTTAGATAGATAGATAAAATATAAACTGTTAAATTTTGTTGCGGTTTAACTATAGAAATTGCTACTAAAGTATAACATTTGAAATTTAAAACAAAAAACCCGTCACTTTATAAAATGGTCTTCATTTTGTAGTGGTTATTTAGACAAAACTGCTACAAGTTTTAGATTCAAACGTTTTCAAAACCTAGCTACCAGACTTTTGTAGCAGTCTTGATCCTAAACCATTACAAATGTCATTTTGTAGCGGTTAGTCTAAAACCGCTACAAAACTTATGAATACGTACACATTTCTTCTACTTTAAAAAAGAAGACGTACACATTTAAATAACATAACTTCTGACGACAATAGGCTAGTCAGTTAAGGATCTTAGTTAAAATATGAACAAAAATTCCAAAGGTGATTAGGTTTTAATCCCAAATAAACAATTGACTACACAATTATGAACAGCATCAACATCATATTATATATTTTCTTTAGTAGGATTCAAACCCAGCTTATATAAAATTTTAAGAATTAGTTTACTACATATAAAAAGGTTGGCCTGCATAGATTAGTCAACAACACAACCTTAGTCAGATCATAAAATTGTAATCACGCAGGACATGAGATGGCACGGCTACATTATATTAGACAGTTAAAAAAGCTATAGAATCTTCCATTACGTAAGAAAGCTGCAGTTGGAAGATTGTATCATTATGTATCTCACCACATGCATCTTATCAAGATAACTATTCTACAACTGATCATTCTCCCTGAATAATGACAATATATGAACAAAAACCTTACAACATTAATTGAATTATATGATTGGGCACCAAGATTCTTGTTTCACACATTGAAACAATCCCCATTCCTTCGATTTCTCTCATTCTTATTGGCTAGAACAGACGGCAAACGCATAGATGACGGGGATAAACTAATTTAATCCAGATGTTGTCACTTATAGCACACGTATTGAGTGCTTTGGCAAGACAGATAAAGTTGAGATGGCTTGTATTTGTTTGTCACTTATGGCACACTTGTTGTCACATATAATATCTTACTTGACTGTCTTCAGAGGTATGGGAGAACTGCTGAGGCAGTGGAACTTTATGTAAAACTTAAGCAGCAAGCTATTGAGCCCAGATTCAATTACTTTTGCAGTGCTTGAATGGTTGCATCGGCCTGAACTATGTTAAGAGTTAAATAAACGGATGAGATACTTGTTTTGGGCCTGTGTAATGGCAAAATTTACAAAGAACATATAAACGGCACACTGTACTGTCACGTTTATTTAGTATTTACTAGGATCAATTTCTTTGAGCACACATTTTTAATTAATTAATTTCATAGGGAAAAAAATTTGCTGCGGACCTCTGAACTTCTAAAACTAATTTAATTTAATAAGAAGTAGGTCACAACGTATAACAAGCCAACCTAGTTAGCCATATATATAAACCCTTGTCTACGTACAACGAGCTCTAAATCACTAGCTAGACCACACTAAAATTATCTGATGCTGTTACCATTTCCAAATTTCTATTATATTTTGACTTTTGAGTCTGTTTCTCTGTTTCTTGGGGTTTATCATTCACAGATGGATCCCAAAATGTGTACCTTTATTGCCAGTGGAAACAATAAAATTAAAAGCGTGTAAGCAATTTGCACTACAAAAAAAAGGACTTTTAGTGGCGACTTTCGGTTGCGACAGTTAGTTGTCGCGGCCAAAAGGGCTTTTTGGTGGCGACTTTTTGTCGCCGCCAAAATTCTAATTTAAAATTTTAGTTTTTTTTTTTAATTGTACTACTTTCAGTGGCGACATTTACGTGTCGCCGCCAAAATAGTGTTTTGGTGGCGACTTTGTGTCGCCGCCAAAAATAGTTTTCGTTTTTTTAATTGTACTACTTTCGGTGGCGGCAGTTATTTGTCGCCGCCAAAAGGGTGTTTTGGTAGCGACTTTGTGTCGCCGCCAAAAGTCTAATTTAAAATTTTAGTTTTCTTTTTTAAAATTGTACTACTTTCGGTGGCGACAGATTATTTGTCGCCGCCAAAAGTGTTTTGGTGGCGACTTTTGTCGCCGCCAAAAGTCTAATTTAAAATTTTAGTTTTCGTTTTTTAAATTGTACTACTTTCGATGGCGACGATTATTTGTCGCCGCCAAGTGTGTTTGGTGGCGACTTTGTGTCGCCGCCAAAAGTCTAATTTAAAATTTTAGTTTTCTTTTTTAAATTGTACTACTTTCGGTGGCGACGGTTATTTGTCGCCGCCAAAAGTGTTTTGGTGGCGACTTTGTGTCGCCGCCAAAATTCTAATTTAAAATTTTACTTTTTTTTAATTGTAAAAAAAAGTTTCATAACGCACACATGGTTCGAACGCAGGATGGATGATTGGAATCAAAATATCTCAACCAATTGATCTAGTAGAGTACTTGTGCTTTATTTCAAATTTATTTTATTTACATTTATAAATATGTAAATCCTAAATCCCTAAATGCAGTTCAACGCCACTCCTACCCAGTCCAGCGCCATTTTTTTCATAATAAAATTACGTTGAATTTAATTAAATTTAGACATTCATAATAATACCTCTTAATTATGGGCAGGTATATTTCTTTTTTAAATTTGTTTATAATATATTTGTGATGATTATTTGGGAACTATAACATTTACTTAATTTAGTGTTTTATATCCTTATTACAATTTTCTCTTGAATCGCCTCTTCCCCTTCTTTCTCATTTTTCTCCATGGCCAAACCCTAGCTCATTGCCACCATCGTCAAATCCATCAATTTTCCAGTCACAAATGTCACCCCCATCGGAGCTTGTGAGATAAACAGAGTTTGCGAGATAATGTGTTGTGTATGAAGGAGTATGAGGAATAAAGTGGTTTAGTGTTGTTAACTATTAGAAATTGATAATATTCCAAGACATTTTCCTTTCATTTTAACTATTTTTGAAATCAAAGTGTACATAAAAAAGAAGTTTATAAAAGAAAATATGCATGTTAAAGTATTACGCAAAAATTCAAAGAATTTCTTGTTTTATCCTACAGGTTTGTAATATACCTATCTAGTTATGCGATATATGATTAAATACTACCTCGAATCAATGCTTCTTGAATCTAAAAAAATTGTCTTGAATCAATGCTTCTTGAATTCTGTTGTTTTGCTTATTAAAAAAACACAGAGAAATAATCTTAGGCGCCATTTAATCATTGAAGTTAAAGAATTATTTGCATTTACCACTATTTCCATATCGAAATTTGTCATGGCTCAACTTAATTGAATTCACTAAGCCTTTGCTTGATCAATTGTTAATCTCTCTAATTATCACTTTATTACTTGGCGTGACTTGTGCACTTGTGATAAGCGAACATGTGTGTATTTGAGAGAGATGATAATTATGTTTGTACTAGTATATATATATGTGTGTGTGAGAAAGATGAAGAATTTATATGTGTCGCCAAAAGTCTAATTTAATTTTTTTTTAAAATTGTAATACTTTTAGTGGCGACAATTATTTGTGGCCACCAAAATTATGTTTTGGTGGCGACTTTATCATCCCAAAAGTCTAATTTAAAATTTTAGATTTTTTTTAAAAAAATTGTAATACTTTCGGTGATGACAGTTGTTTGATTTAATAAATTTTATTTAATAAATTTTTTAATTAGTCTCTAAATTTATTTAATAAATAGATTTTATTTAGTTTTTTGTCATGTAGATTGATTTTATTTAATTAGCCTTTAATAAAACATAAATTTAATTATTTTACTTATGTTTGTGGAAAATCTTACTCCCTCCAAAAAAAAATTTCATGTTCCCTCTCCAATTATAAAGTCAAAACTTACGCTTAACTAAAAAAATTTGGGCTGATTCCCGCCGGCGCCAAAACAGAGTTATAATCCTTCCCTCATTTCATTCCCCGCGTTCTCTCATCTCATTCCCTGAAAAAAAAGATTTCGTCGACCAGCGTCCCTCAGCTCCAGCGTCCGCAGGTCCTCCTCGATCTCTTCCTTCGGCCACATCTCATCTTGCGCCGTTGTACGCAAGTGCAGACACAAACCCTAGCTTCCTTCGTTTTCTCATCGCAAGGGAAGCTTCATGATTTTGATCCAAACCCTAGAGGAAAATGCGAAGGGCAAGGAGGAGGAGAAAGGGGGTAAATTGGCGACATTTTTCCAATTGATTTTATCTTGCTTTATTTATTATCCATATAAAAAATATTATCCCTTTCAGATTTGCAGATTCGCTTGCCGCTCGCGTCTGTGGTCTCGCGCTCCAGTCTCCGCCGAAGGACAACAATGGCTAGCGAAGAGGAGAGACATCTGGAGACTCAACTAGAGCTTCAATTGCAGGAACAGAGGGATTCACTCTCTGCTATCAATGAACCCTTGGTGTCTGATTCGTCCAATCTTGAGCTTCTCGCGGTACGTATGTCTTGCTTCGCACCTCGAAACTTTGTCTGGCATAATTGGAATGACTTACGTACTTAGACCTCTGGTTACTATAACCAGTTTTTGCAGACTTGTCCTTATTAGAATTTCTCTTAATTTTTTAAAAATTAAAACAAAGAAAAACGATTGTTCTGGTGAAGTATTGTTTCTAGTTCTTGTCTGGAAATGTGAAAATGTTATCCAACCGGAGTGATGAAACATCAATATTGGTTGCCCTTATAATTTTTTATACAAGTTTGAGGTGGAGGGTAATGTGATGATGCCGAAATACTTGGGAATATGGAGGGTAGTTATAAAATTGAGAAATTTATGTAATCAATACCGAACTTTATTGATTGAATGTACAGTTATGTGAGTTGGGGATTATGCTTTACTTCTGATTGCTATCGCATGAATTAGGCTTCTTATTAGCTTGATTTAATCCTCAGTTCTACTGCAATGCAACTGATGTAAATGGGTTGAAATGTTAGTTCTTAGTTAGGGAAACGTGGTTCCTTTTGTTATGGAATAGTGTTTGAGAATGTTATCTTGTCTGGTTCTATGCATGATCCACTCTCTTTGTAACTTGGTAAACAAGAGCTGCAGAATTGTTCAATCAATTGTAGATGCTGACAAGTTTGTCTTGATCTTTTTTGTGGTTTTGCTTATTTGAAAAATAGTTTGTTAATCTCAAACATGTGGTTTAATGTTGGAAGCTGCAAAAGGAAATACAGAGGTTTGGAAAATGTGCAATTCAAAATTATTTTGTGTTATTTTTTGGGCAAATTATTTTCTGTATTTGGTAACTTAAAATTTGGCAAAACACCAAATCGTTTAGATATTGGACTTACTGATCCAGAATGGGGATCGAGGAAAAAACTAAAGACATTGGTAAAACTCATATAATTAATGCCAACTATTAATATAATGTGTAACTCATTAAGAACATCCATTCTTTAGATTCACGACAAAAATATGATGGAAGACACATTTTATTTCATATCCCGTCTTCTGTTTCTGCAAACTAATAGTGATATTGTAGGAAACTTTTTGGTTGAATTTGTAAAAATTGGGACGTAAAGTTAATGAGCTTTGCTTAAATATTTTCATAATATTATTGATTTCATTTCTCCAAAATCTTTGAATAACTTTTTGTTCAAAGTATCAAGTTAGATGACAAGCATAGCTAATTCAATTCTAATGTTCTATTTGCATGTTTTCTAAAGTAGTTAAAGACTTAGGTAATTCAATGGGCAATTCAAGAGTCTTGACTTATTTGGGATTCTGAAAGTTGTATAAAACAGAAACATAGGCGTTTTGATGCCAAATTGTTATCTACACCTTTTTATCTCTTGGATTTTGATTTTAAGTTTTGGACCCAGTCATTTATTTGGAATCTCCTCATTGGTATCAACGTAAATGACAAATGGTAGGATGTGGTCATTAGCTGTGCCAAGGAAACTCGGACGGGTAAAGGGAAATTTCTGTGGCCAATTTCATAAACTCTGGCAAATTTCTTAATATTGGTACTTTATGGTCTCAGGTTTATGAGGAGCTTGTTCAAGCAATCAATCAAGGATGCAGAAGAAGGGCTTCTTCACTTAAAGCATACTCGATTATTGCATGAAGCAGATTCAGTGCTGAATAGATTTAATCTTTCTGCTCAAACAGAGAAAGTTGAGCCACTTGACCCCACAGATGTTGAACCAGAACCTCTAGAGCAACAACATTATTCTGTTGGATCTAAATGGAGATTCCGTCGCACTGATGGACGTTGGTACAATGGTCAAATAGTGCAGTTAAATAGTCCTTCAGCAAAAATTTCATTCCTTATGCCTACGTCTGAGAATATGCTGGTATGTTTTATTTTCTTATGTGTTATCAGCCACGGGAAGATTTTGTCCAATGGATTCAGAAGGGACCAAAACCTTTATATTAGTGCCCAACTTTTAGGTTTGATTCTGTTCAGAGTGTCGCTTGTCGTTATTAAAATCTGTCCAAGCATATGAAAGCTCATGATTCACAATTTCAGTTTCTAGAATTGTAACAGTCTGAATTTGCTTGTTGTTAAATATTTTTATTGCTGTAGTCTATTATGCTAAAAGTGGTTCATTGTGTTGAGAACTATATTGTTATGAATGAATTAAAAAAAAAGAATGGAATTCTGTGGGAATTGGAATTGAGAATTGGTTGCTACATTAGAGTGTGAAAGCTATTGTATATTTTTAAAGATTAACTGATGTCGAATGGGTTAATTGGTTGTTAAATTGTTTTCTCCATTGGAGTTTCGAATATGGGAGTAAATTTAAGATCTAATAAGCTGACACATTGAGAGAACATTGTGCATTGGAGTTGTATTTGGCTACAAAACTTGTGAGTTCTTGATAGCATTGTTACTGTGATTGTGCCCTGTGACTCTGAATTATACTGACGGTGGAATTGATAACTCATATTTTTCATTAGCTATGGAAATAATATCAGTAATTTTGTAACTACAAATTTTGTGGTTGGTTGAGAATTAATGATGTTCTTAGGTGATCTTAGGAAATTTGCTAACTGGAAATTTGCAAATATAAATGATATTCAACATGTAACTAATTGGGCTATTCTTCTATCCAGGGATGCTGCTGCCCTTGCTGAGTTCTGGGACTGGTTAGAGGAAGAAATTAGTAAAGATAGGGCTTTAATCGAAGTAGAGGGTTGATTTTAATCATTTTTCTTTTTTTGTTGGCAAAGTTGGGATGGAGAATATTGCAAAATCCTAACCAGCAGATGTGCGTGCAGATTTTGAAGGTGAGGCAATCTCCAAATGGAGATTTGGTGCATGCAACAAAGGGAAGAAGCCAAGCTTCACGGATATGCATGGTCCTGTAGTATTGACAATAGAATAGATTCTAGGTAAGAAACTATTCTCACCTTGCCTTTTTGAAACTTTGAACGTGAGAATTGGTAATTGTAGGGATTAACTAAACCTAGAGATTATAGGATATTATTGTTAGGATGTTAGTTTAATTTGAATGCTGTAGAATCTGTTATTATTAGAATATTTTATTAGTCCCATAATTATAGGGATTAACTAAACCTAGAGATTATAGGAGATTATTGTTAGGATTTTAGTTTTTCAAATTTCAAATCTAGATATCTATTTTGTCTATAAATGTAATCGTGCTCTCATCTGAAAATTTGTTTCTCTGCTTCTATTACTTTGGCTTCTTATGTGGATCAAATGAAAATTTTCATCTGCTCTTTTATTATTCTCTCTTATATATTAACTATTTAGTGAAGTTTTCCTACCCATATACTTGTAGGTTATGGAAATCCAACCACCACAAGCTTTGAGCTAGTTTTAAATAACTTCACTACACGTCTAGGACATCGAATTGGATAAGAATGTGTAAAGATAGAAGCAGAGCGTTCATAGTTTAAGTACAAGATTAAACAAATGGAGTAGAGAATACATGCTCAACTAGCTATCTTCATCTACTCCCAATCTTCTTGTCACGCGAATTAGTCATTTTTCATAGTTTTCATGTTTGATCTTTCTAATGGACAATTTTTAAACTGTTTAAAAAATTTAAATACTTGATGTTAATTTAGTAGTAAAAAGACCAAAATACCCTTGTAATTATGGAATAATGTTAGAGGTATGAAAATACTAATGTAAATACATGAGTATGAAGATAATGAGACATTGTAATTAAGAAAATTATCAAGTTATGATAATTAAGTAATTAAGTAATATTGGGCTAATTACTTAAGCATAAGTGAAGGAAATTCACAAATAATTATATGAAACCCTAAAATTGGTGGTTTTTGTTTTAAAATTAGTAAAAATGTATTTACTAATTAATTGGAAATTTTATGAAAAATAGTTGAGTTTAGGTATTTTTAGGCCCAAATACAAGGATGGACCAATTAGGGATTTTTGTGAAATTTTTGGAAAAATTAATTAAATAAATCATTAAATAATTAAATAAGTTAAAAAATAATTGAAATAATAAAGGGGCCAACCGAAATTTATGGCCAAGTAAAAAGAAAAATAAAATAAAAATGAATTAGAGCACAAGTTGTGCAACTTGCACATATAATATAATATAATTTAATTAAAGCAAAAATTATGAATAGTAATATTTAAATTAGGAAACGGATCATATCTAGAGATCTAGGAATAGGAATCCCAAGGTCAAGGTAAAATATTGATCAGTGAGTTTTTACCTTTAAGTGACCTCTTCCTAAGTTAATTCCGAGGCGTTTGTGCATTTTCCTAATAAAACAAAATAGGAAAAATGCATATAGGCATAATTTTGAAAAGAGGAAAATAAATTCTAACTCAACATTTAGGAATGGGTTTGAATTTGTTTAGACATATTTGGAATCGGTGAATTATTTCAAGAGATTGATATCTCCGAAAACGAATTCGACACCGGACGCGTTCGGACACGTTTTCGAGGAAACTTCAACTGGACTCGTTGGAGGCCTATATGGAACCAAAATTTAGGTTAACTTGGACATTTCTACTAAGTGAGAACATGTTTTCGATTTGTAAATCCGAATCTTGTGAATTCTCCGAAATCACGCGAATCGGATACCGATCGGGAAAACGGTTATACCGGCATCAAGTGAGCTAAGTCACCACTTTTGGACCAATGAGGTCTGCCACACAGCCCCCTATGTCGACCAAGAGTGTGTGTGTGTGGAAGAAGTGGCTTCTTGAACAAGTTGAATTAAAGAGTTATTACAACTTTGATTTTCCAAACAATCCTTAAAATTTGCCAAACAAGTCCCTTGTTTTTACCTATAAATACCCCTTCAACTCGAGAAATTTCACACCATTCCCTTTCTTGCTCTTGGCCGAAAAAGCTAGAGAGAGAAAGAAGAGAGCAAGTGCTCTGAAATCTTGCGTGCAAGCCCCGTAGAATTGTCCGGAAAGTCTTCAACGGGTAAGTTTTCGGTCTTTAGTTTTTAGTTTAGTAGTTAGTAGAATTGTTAGTTAGATTTAGAAAGTAGGTGACAAGATTCCTACAAATGTTTTAGAGCCTTGTTTGCGTTGAAAAATATGCAGAGGTGTAAACATAGTAGGGATCGAGTCACGAAAAGTTGAAGTTTTCGCAGTTCTTTTAAAAGTAAGGGTAGAATTTGTTAGAATAGCCTTTAAATTTCAAGTATGATTGGGTATCATATGGGAGGGCTATTTTAGTCATTATTTTCGAAAATCATAATGGCGTCGAAGTTCGCAAAATTTCGGAAGAAAATTTGTCGAGTAACGAAGTCTACCGCGAAATTCCGCCGATTAGGGGTAGAAGGGCAAAATGGTAATTTTTACCTAAAATGCCGCTTATAATGTCAAATTACTAATGGAAGTGACATTATTCTCATAGGATATCCGAAACGTTGATTCTGCGTAGTTGCTGCGCCGACGTGCCGCCGTAGGATTCTTGCACGTTTCTCCGTAGAAAGTACGTTTTCACGGTAGTACCTAACGTTGCCAACGAAGGTACGGACGCGCATCGTAACACTAATCTTGTGCTTCTTAAATACTTATATGTCAATGATATGTTCGTAGACCGTTATACTGATGGGTTATACGGGTTATAGTTTTGATAACACCGTTTTGTTTTCCTAGCGCCGAGGACACGACTAATTATCGTGGCAATGGTGAATAGTGCAGTTTGTTGTTGTTATTTACCTTATGGGGCTTTACATATTGCTCGTGCTTATGTTTTGTCGGCATAATGATCATGCATCTCTAGTATGCTTATGATATACCGTTGTATTAGCTCTAGAAATATCTCGTTGTCCGTATACTTGTATTGTTTGGGTATGAGGTTAATTAATTACACCGAGATTCAATATGGTGAATTGAATCTCACTGTAGCTTCGTGGTCTGGAGGACCACGGCTCGAGGATCGAGGCAAGTACCGGAGTAGGCGTGCACCAAGACCAAATTTATCTTTATCGCTTTACGCATTCCTTTCCGTTTCTGTTTCTTTATGTTGTTCCTTTCTAAACCATGTGACTACCGTAATCATTACAATGTTACACAATGGTTGATGTTTTGGCTAAGAATCCAAATGCTCTTTCGCTCTATTGCTCCACTCGATTGTTTGTTTGAAAAAAAAAAAAAAATTTTCCGCATTTCAAACATGGGATGTTACGCTTAGTTTAAAATTACTTCGATTGATACAAGTTTTAATTTTAGCCATTTATTTTTTTTTAAAAAAATATAAGTTTTGGGGCGACTTTTGTCGCCACCGATAATTTTAGCTATTTTTTTAAAATATTAGTTTTGGTGGCGACTTTGTCGCCACTAATACATCTATCGCTGGCGACAAAAAAGTTGCCATCGATACACGCTTTCGATGGCGACTTTTGTCGCCACCGATAATTTTAGCCATTTAATTTTTTTTTAAAAATATAATTTTTGGTGGCGACTTTTGTCGCCACTAATACATCTATCGGTGGCGACAAGAAAAGTCGCCACCGATACATGGGGCTTCGATATACTTTCATGGCGACAAAAGTCGCCACTAAAGTCTACTTTTGGCGGCGACATTTTAATGTCGCGCCAAAAGTATTCGCGACAACAGTATAGGTGGCGACTTTTTGTCGCCATCGAAACACTTTCAGTGGTGACTTTTCGACTTTTAGTGGCGACTTTTGTCGCCACCAAAAGTCAAATTTTTGTAGTGTTGGTGTAACAATGAAGAGTTAAATTTATACACCTCATTTTTACCTTATATTTTGTATTAAATAGGACTTTTTAACTTCTTCTTTTTTTTTTTCTTTTTTTTTTTGCCAACAGGACTTTTTAACTTTGATCTATAATTAAGTATGTATAGCACAGGTACTTTCATCTTCATTTATGGGAAGAAATGAATGATAAAGTTTTGTATTTTTATGAAATATATATTGATTGTTACGCAACGAAGATATTACTTATCATGCTTTTGTAGAAAATATTTGCCGCAAACCCCTAGGATCTAAGTCGGCTATATAATATTATTAAGTTGTTGTTAATTTGTCATTAGCGTTTAACATTATTTTCTATTTTTTTGTATTTAATATTCCGTTTACAACAGAACTTAGGAATCTGTTAATCATGAAGGAAATGAAACAATCTTTTTTGTCCATGCAAATTTGCATTAATGTGAAAATAAACTTTAGAACAAATTAAACCACTCGTCACTAGAATTTATAACACTAAAAGTTTTGTAATAATGGTATGATTATTAGACTCACTTTTGTGGCCAATTGATTCTTTCTCAAAGTCATTACTTTTTTCTTTTGTTTTCTTTTCATATTTCTTCATTAGTTTGCATACAACTGTCCTTTGCATCATTTGGAATAAATGTAGTCAAGCATTCATTTGACAGAATTAGAGCATAAAATCATAATTGAATATAATCAGTTTAATAGAAACACTAGTTAATCAAAATGAGCTCCTCATAAGAGATAAACATTAGTTGCCAAACAACAACATGCATCAAAATTGAGCCATAGAAAGATTAACATAATCATTAACATGATTGACAAAATAAACTTTTACTTGTTCCAGAGGAAACGTGATATCGGATCCCATGAGGAACACGCCCTTCGTGATATACTAGATTTTTCTTAATCCCAATTACGTACTTTGTTGGTGTCATGGTCTCCGTCTTTACCGGTGACTTTTCAGAAGCCGAGTGATGTCCTATTAAACCGAGTACGGTCAGAGTACTTGTAATCGCAAGGACTGAAGAAATAGCATTCTGAGTCATCTCGCTCCGTCTCCGGAAACGCTGAAGCAGCCAGAGCAGGGTAGAAAAACAAGAAAGCAAAACCAGACACCATAGCATAAGATAATGAAGTATGCAAAGCAATTTAAGAGGAAAATAAAAATTAGGATAGATACCTGGTAATTCCCAAGGTTCGTACTTGCAAACGTCAATCTCAGAGATGGTGTTATAAATGGAAGGATCATGAGCCATCACTTTGTGGCGTAGGTAGTAAGCGACGAGCTCTTCCTCCGTCGGACAGAATCTGTGTCCTCCAGGCACACGTCTCTGCATCGTCGTCGGATCCGCCATGGTTTTCTCAGTGATAGTAAAAGGGCAAGCATAGAAGTTGAGGGAGAAGAAGATGCTTGAGATTGAAAAAGAGGGAGTGATCGTAGTAGTGAAAGAGGAGGAGGACTTGACTTCATCACTTGAAGCGTTATTCCTTATATAGAGATTGGAGAGCCCTTCGTAAGTTGAAAGTAAGATAAATTATACTGTAATTAAAGAAATATATTATATAAGATGTTTTTTGTGTTATTTTTTTGTTTTAAAAAATAATAAAAACCTAAAAAGAAGGAGATATCTAATTATTCATAGAATTTAGTATTTTAATTTGGGATTGAGATATCATCAAATTTGATAACCTAATCATTAGATAGTTGAGATGGGTTTAGATAAGGGTAACTTCATAATTGGAAATTTATATTTTAATTTTTGGTACTTGAAAATAATTATAATTTTTTAGATCCTTGGTAATAAATATTTTGTTTTCTTAATCCTTCACCCTAATTCTCCCAAAAAAAAAAAAGTCCAAAAGTTAATATATATATATATATGGACCCATCTAGTTCTATTTATAAAGCACAAAGAAAATAATTTGTTGTCCTATTTATAATCCACGTCATTAATTTTTTTACATAAATATACAATTTTTCTCTTTATTTATTATCATGCAGACTTTGTGTATTTAGGATATAGTGTATATTAAATAAGGGAAAAATTATAAAGTTATTAAATTTTGTGAAACATGTTGAAAATGACATATAGATAGAACTAAATGAGTATAATATATTTCTTCTTAGGCGATAAATTCTTTTTTATTAAATTTAATTTATTTTTATAAAAAAATGCTACTAATTAATACAAATATCTAACGCGTTAATGATAAATAATAAATATATTTTCTGCTTTTTCTATTTAGATAATGCTTATGTACTTGTCCTTGTTTTACTGTAATACCGTATAAATTGCCTTTTGAAAAAAAAAATAATAAATAAAAATGTTCCATAAGAGTTTTTTCCTTCTTTCCTTCTCCTTCCCTCCTCTTTCCTTGGCTTCTTCCATTCAGTTACAAGTCTCGATCACCTTTCTTCCTCGAAGTTTCAAGAACTAAAACTCACGTCTTTGTTGAGGTAATACAAATTTTTTTATTTGATTAAGATTTTCTCTCCAAGTTTAGAAGACAGAGAGTTCTTATATTTCCCAACAAATATGTTTTTCGGAATTCAAACTTGTGTTCTCCTTCTTATAGGGTGAAGCTCTTAAGTTAATACAAAATTAAAACTAAAATAAGCACGGTAGGTAGTTGATCGAATATGGAGGAGGTCTCAAATTGGATTCCTTATGAAGGCGGAAAACGCTTTTAAAAAAGCTACCTCCAATATTAAGCTTGATAATACTTAAATTTCATACAGTTAGGTAGTCATATATATATATATATATTTGAAAACTTGCTCCCTAAGTTTTACAAATTTGTATATTCTGGCTAATTTCAAGATAGGAACACGTCCCGGCCTGAAGATTCTAGAATGGCATCTCAAATGAAAAGGAAAAGGGATGAAAATATAGTGGGGCCAAATAAAGTGGAAAGATCCTTTATGTATATAGATCCAATTATTCTGAAATGAATAATGAAACAGCATAAAGCTAAGCTACTTGCTCACCAAGTTTTTAACAGAATTGACCCCACTATCTACCTATCTATCCTTTCTATTTGAACCTCCCAAAACTACTTGCTCCATAAGTTTTACTGTTTTAGCTTTATTTCATAAACTACGCGCCTTATTTAATTAATACCATATGTTAGTTTTAAAAAATTTGCTTAACTTTTTATTAAAAAAAAATAACTAAAAGAAGAGATAGATACATTCAAAGAAATTTTTACTACCAATGCAAGAGGATGTTATACATAGATATGCTTGACAAGGTCAATTTTGCATTTAGATGGACAACTTCAGGTTAAAGATTTGATACTTAGGAAAAGTTTTTATCTCCATGACAGCACTTCAATGAAATAACATTGATGTCGTGATCCATACTCATAATTTTCCTTTTTTTTTTAGTTGGGGACCGAATGGTCTCAGGCAAGATGATACATGTACACGCACTTGATCCATACCCAACTCATAATTTATTTCCTTTCATATTGTTATTGCTACTATTAATGATTTGGATAGACTTAGGACCCGTTTGGATCAAAGAAAATTGGGGGAAGGAAACAAAAAATCCCCATTTTCCATTGGCGACGGCTATTTGGTTGTACTTGCTCCCCAGAAAACATTATCCGGTGGCCGACGATTTTCCTTTAAATGTGGAAGAATGGGTTCCTTCCATACAAGGCGGAGCCACGTTGGTGCAACTGTCTGCACGTGCAGACACAAATGAGGAAATTGGGAGCGGGAGTTTGAAACAGGGCTCGAATTTTGCTGTGTCTGTGTGTATGGGGGAGAGAGAGAGATTTATGAGGAAGAGGAGGAGAAAGACGAAGTGTGGAAAGAGGAAAGGAAGGAAATAAGAAATGGTGGAGGACATTGATAAGATCACACGAATCTCGATGTATAGCTTGTGGGGTCCCTTATCCCTTCCTTCATTTTGTTTTTGTTTTTGAGGCAATTACTAATCATGTTCAAATTTTCTATATTATCTTATCCTAATTATCCTCTACTTGCCTATGCAAGTTTTTTATTTTGAAGTAAAGGCGTCGTCTTTGTAACCTTTTATTCATTAAATTGTGTTCAAGTTGCTGTGATTTAATTCATTCTTGCCAATAATATGTGGTTATTTAGAAAGGGATAGGATATTGTCACTACTAATTTTGGTCTCTACTAATGTTACTACCAATAATATGTGATTTTGATTCTATCCTTTGGAGTTTGATGAGCTTGCATATATTCCTTTTCTTTCTTCAAGTCTCGATAATTTTATTGTTGATGTAAGAGCTGATATGATTTTGTCAATTTGAAAACAATTTCGATTTTGCTTTGAAGATGGTTGAGAAGAGAAAGTATATTGTTTATCCATTGGTCTATTTGTTAATAAGTTGGCATTCGTTCTACCGGTGGCAACGACTAGTGTTAAATGGGTTTTTTTCGCAATAACTTTTGTTAATGATAAGTTATGCAATCGGATAAGTGATAATTGGTTTAACTCAAGCATGTTAACTTATGTTGAACGTGATATATTTGATAAAATTGATGATGAATATATAATGCAATATATTTAAGGAATTTTGTTTTTTAATGCATTTAAAACTTTTCTTAAAAAAAAAAAAAAAAATTCGGGCGCCGCACCCGAACCCCGAATCCCCACTAATTGTGCAAACACAAACACAAAATCCCTGGCTCCGCATAATAGGTGGTATCCGATTTTCATTCGTAATAAATTCCCAAATAGTCTCTTCATCCTCATAGCATCAATCGTCACCAACGGCACCTTCTTTATTCCCCTTCAAAATAGACCAAAAAGATGTCCCTTGGTTTGTCGGTGCCCTCCTCTCTAGACTCTATTTGAGGTTGGAAGAAGAAGAAGGTCCCTCGTGCAGTTTGCTTCTCTGGTCTTCCTTTCGGCCTCTAGTTTCAAATTCAGAGATGTTGAAGACGATAACGATTTTCACCAAAATTGATTTTGGGATGATATGTGATCTGTGACTTGATGAGATTTGGGATGGGATGCGATGTGCGACTTGACGAGATTTGAATGGGATGGGATGCGATCTGCGACTTGTCGAGTCAGAGTTCTGAGACTTTTTTGGTGCACAGTGCACACTCGAGTGTGCATTAAGAGTTTACCCTCATTGCACTCGAGTGTGTATTGCTTTACTTTTGTGATTTAAAATAATAATATATGCTTAGGATAAAATAGTATTTTGCCTCATTTTCCTATCTTATTTTCTTCTAACCAAGCAAAAATTTCCCTATCAACCTATTTTATTTTCCAATGCGAACTAAACACATCGAAGCAAAATATTTTCCGTTCCATTCCATTTTTTTCATTTTTATTCTTACATTTTCTTCGATCCAAATGGGGCCTTAATTTGTTTCATTTTTTAGTTCATTTTCTTTGCTCTCGTTGTAAATTTCATGGTTATTAATGTCATTTTTTATTTTACCAAAAAAATAAAGGTGATATTTTTTTGGGGCCTGAAATCGTAAATCTACAAATTAATAAATGACATATCATGTTTATTGATCATGAAGAGAATCATTTTACTTGAGCACTATCATGTTTTTATAGAAACATTTTGCCGCAGACCTCTGCAATATATACTTTATTTTGTCATTTATCAAGCTGTTTTTTATCTATAATATCCACCACCATAATATCAATGATTTGCTCGGTACATAAGGAGAAACATGTCATTTTGAATACACAAGGCGTAAGATTTATATATATAATATTATTATTAATTTAAGTTGTGATTACCTTAATTATTATCATTGTTTAGAATTATCATTTTTTATTTGAAGGTATATATTTTACTTTTCATATCTAATAATATTCCGTATTTTTTATTTTTTTTTATCTGTAGTTTATGTAATGATTAACGATCGAACAAGTTATAATCGATAAAACGAAAAAAAAAAATATCTTTTAGTAATAGAAAATGATACTGCATTAGTGTAAACTTGACCTAAAATAAAAAAGAGGAGATCACAGAATACATGATACATCAGACTCAGGTCCAAAAACTAAACATATATATAAACCATCTCCTAGCTAAACATCTCTCTCTCTCTCTCTCTCTCTCTCTCTCTCTCTATATATATATATATATATATATAATCACTTGAAAATGTGATTTTGGACTTCATGCGATAAATATCTCAAGTACTTTAGTCTAACGAGTCAATTCTTCTAGCGTATTTAACTCGTACTAACGCAAAAATCACATAAAACAAGTCATTCTAAAATGAACGTACACTTAAAAACAAATACACACCATAATTCTTCTTTTTCCTTAAACTTGAATAGTTTTCTCTCATATATGTATATATATGTGCGTGGGAATAACATTTTTGCATTTATTACAGAAAAATCTATCTACAATAGCCCCAAAACAACACTTTTTTTTTTGCCCTCTTCACGTTCTCATCTTCTCACACATTTCTGAAAAAGTAACAAGCTTTATCCTATTATTTAGTCTGTCCTACCCACAATGAATTTCTTTTTTTTTTTTCCCCTCTTTCTGTACATGTATTTTGTTTTGGATTTGCGGCTTGCTTGTGCATGCAGAAATCTGTTCTTAAAGTGAACATACATTGCGATGGGTGTAAGCACAAAGTGAAGAAAATCTTGCAGAAAATCGACGGTACCTCCATTGGCACATACTTGCAGAAATTATGTGTGAAAAAAAAAAAAATCTCTCAGTTTTTGTGGGCGAATCTTAAATCAAGTGAATATTGTGGTTGACAGGGGTGTTTACGACGGAGATAGATGCGGAACAGGGGAAGGTGACGGTGTCTAGGAATGTGGTATTTTATGCCGTTACCATTTCTAACCAACCATACTTGAAGGCAAGTAATGGTCATCAGGAAACAGCCAGAACGAATTGACGTCAAACTCTTTTGAGTCTCTATGTGGCGTCTCAACGGTCGAGTTGATCGAACCATATTTTGATTTGTTATTTCATGATTAATTTGGGATTTAATCATGTTAATTTGGCCAAAAGTATATTATTTATGATTAATTTGGATTAATGAGTTATTACATGAAAAATGTGTTAAAAATGGTATAATTGTCATAATTATATTAATTACTCTTATTCATTATTTCTTAGGAAGATTTGATATTAGCTTGATTGGTTTAAATCAAGGTTCTGAAACCTGAACCGGTGACTAAACCGGTCGGGGTGTTAGATTAAGGGTCAATGAGTCAGACCAAAATCATACAGGTCAGGGCACTGACAAGACATATAAGATAAACAATGAAAAAGGAGGGAAAATAAATTTTCAAAGATGTTTGGACTAGTCAACTTCACCTTTCTTACACACATAACCTGGCGGGACCCACCTCCTTCACAATTCCCATTTCCACTTTTTCTCAACTACTACCACTTTTACTATGCCACGTATAAACTACTTCACTGCTTTAAATCTAATGCACATTAATTGTTCCCTCCCTCTTTACTTGTTTAGTCAGCAATCACCGTCACTCAGTATCATTACTTCCCATTACTTCCCAACCATATTTTTTCTCCATCTTCTTCACAACTCCTCTTGGCTCCATCATTGTTCCCTGAGAGAAATACCTACAATAAGAAATGAGGCGCTTTGGAAACTATGACCTTCTTCGACAAATCAATGGCAACCATGACCAAATCTCCCCTTCACGTCGTTACCCTCTCTGAGATTGCTGTCATTCTCTCCTTCCTTGCCTCCGTCGTCTACCTTCTTGGTTTCTTCGGCATTGGCTTTCTCCACCCCCTTTCTTCTCCTTCAGATTGCTTCATATCTTGGTGACTCTTTAGATTTCTTACTCACTCACTCTCTCCTCCTTTCTCTTTCCTCATCGTTAACCGGAAGCGAGTTTCATTTTCAAGTGAGTTTTTGAAAAAAAAAACTCTGGCTCGGTCAACTCGGCCGGTTCAGGCCGAGTTGACTCTGGGTTAACTTAGGACCTTGGTTTTGTCCCTAACTCGAACTGGTTTTTCAATCGGTTCGCCGGTTTCTAGTCTAGATTTCAAAACCTTGGTTTAAATTGTAGATGCTTGAAGAAATTGGACCAAATTTGAAAATGGAAGTTTGGGCTCAAGTTGTAAAAGTTTAGTTTAGTCCTTCTACGAAACTTTTTTAAACTTTTCACTTAGGTCCCTGCATGAAATTGCTGCGTTTTGAAATATTAGTACTCAATTTCAAAAATACTCATATTGCATTATTCCAATTTTAATTGCACAGTAAGTGGTTTCAAATAATATCTCAAGAGGTAGTAGTTAGCTACCACTCTAATCCTATTTATAAGTCTCTTTTAACCAAAAAATTTGATCTTATTTATAAGTCATCTTTCAAATAATAAATGAAATGTGACAATTTTGCCCATATTAATTGTACCAATGAAAATAGAGAGAGAAGAAAGAGCTAAAAAATACTCATTCATAAATGAGGGCACAATTGAAAATTTACCCCATAACATTGAGCTAACCACCTCTCTTTAGTATGTGTAATTTGGTCAAAATGGACTTATAAATATGACCAGAGTGGTATTTTTGTAGGAGCTACTATTAATTGGGAATATTGTACTCAAGTGTTATCTTGAGGTTTTCTTAAGACTTAATGAATTTTAATTCCCATACTTTTTGAGCAAAGATAGTCATTTTTTTTATTACCAAAAACATTCATCATTCATATTTTAAATTCCATATTCCATTCCATTTTATATAAAAAAATACCAAAAACAATAGTTAGCATTTAATTAAATTGCATTTCTATTTTAGTTTATTAATTTGAAAAACCAAAACTATTTTCCCCCTTGTTTTCATTGCATTTGCATGGCATTTACATTACTTATGAATCAATAAAAGGCTCCTCAAGAAGAGAGAACGATCCTAGATTTGTCTATACGCAATCCTTGATTATTTTTTATTGTGGACCCTAAGGCTAACAACAAAAGGCCCTCATCAAATGGCGCTGCTGTGGGCGACCTCCATTCTTACATAGTCAAGGAAGACAAAACAGAAGAGATCTGAAAACAAAGGATGGAAGGGCACCGTGGGGAGGATCACCGGACCTGAGAGATCGATGGAGAAGATCTAACCACCAACTGGAGCCACCACCGCCACCGTTGATCTCTTACTCCACCGTCACCACTTTTCTTCCACCCTCAATCCAACCTTATCTCCCATGTTTTCACCGATACTCACTACCCCTTCTTTCTTCATCAATTTCACCACACTTTCCACCTTCTTCCATAATTCCTTCGTTTTTCCCTTACTCTTTTCCATGGATGCTGCAATTTCAAGCTTGGTGGTAACAACATTGAGTTCAATGCGTGGCTGAGGCTTCCATCTCTTGGGATGGAAAGTGGCTGGAGTTTTAGAGCTTCAATCAGGGGAGTTTTTAGTTTAATTCATTTTCTCATTTGTGTTTTATGATTTCTTAATTCTAGGAATGTCATTCTATAGCTTGAGACTGAGTTGTCGTTTGGTTTTCTCTGTGGATTGAACATCTATAATTGAATTGGATTTTGTGATTCGGTGCTTTAGATTAATATATTTCTTTTATTGAGTCCAATGAGATTATATTAATTAGCGTGTTATTGTCTAGTTAATGTGATTGATTTGTACTTTTGAGGGACTGTTTAGTACTCAATTTTAAGAAGACCCATGTTACATTATTTTAATTTTAATTACACATTGAGTGGTTTTAAACAATATCTCAAGAGATAATGATTAGCTATGTTTGTAGAGGCTACTATTAATTGAGAATATTAGACTCAAGTGTTATCTTGAGGTTTTTCTTAAGACTTGATGAATTTTAACTAGTGGTGAGCATGGGCAGCGCTTGGCAAGGCTAGACCTCTGCCCGAAAGATCATTAGGCAATAAAATGCAGCCTGGAGCTTGGCCCTGCCCAATAAAAGTCCTAACATTTTTGGGCTGGGCTGGGCGGGCTTCCATGCCCTAATGGTGATAGCCTGCTACACCTTATGTGGAAAAAACCAATTTCAATCATACATAATAAATCATATTGTATACTTTAAATGTAATCCATGATTATACAATTTAGAATATTCTAAAATAGTCTACAATTTGAGTCTTGAAATTAAAAAGGACTACCATATATCTTAACAAATAGTCATATACATATACGTAAAAAATTAAATAACATTCGTAGTCCATTAAATACAAGGCGTCATTAGAAATATAATGGACTAATGATCTAATGGTTAGATACTCAATGGATATATTAGAGTATTGGTAAATATATAATATAAGTATATTAACTATTATATAAAAAATATTTATATCAAATATAATAATATATACTTACCGAGCAGGGCATCATACCCTACCCGGCCTTACCTGCAAAAATGCCTTGCCCGATTATGCCCGATTTTTTTCGGGCTTCTTTTGTCTAGGCTGGGCAGGGTGATTTTTTGCCAGGCTCAGGCAAGCGTCCTGGGCTCCTAGGCTTCATGTACACCCCTAATTTTAATTCTCATAATCTCTTAATTGAATTATGATAGTCACTACTCCATTTTCAAGAGCTTTCATTATACATTTCATACACATTTTCATATTTCATTCCATTTGATAAAGAAAATACCAAAAACAATAGTTAGCATTGATTAAATTGCATTCCTATTTTAGTTTATTAGTTTGAAAAGCAAAAACCAAGTTTTCCCTTATTTTCATTGCATTTACATGGCATTTAGATTACTTAGGATTCAATAAAAAAACTCCTCAAGAAGATAGAACGATCCTAAATTTGTCTATACGCGATCATTAGTTAATTTTTTATTGTAGACCCCAAGACTACGACAAAAAGCACTCATCACGAGTCCACTTCAGAAGATGTCTGAATCCTTGATGAGCCATTCGACTCCCCATGTGTTTGAATCAATAATGGATCCACATCTGACAAATACGGTACCTAAATCACACACACATATATATGTACATACTTACACACACACATACATATATAAATATCCCGTCGCTTAGATCTAAATCACATGTACATGGCGGCCGGCGACAAAGGTGAGGACGGAGTCACTGACGAAGGAGCTAAAAGCAGCAGCTCCGCTGGAAGGTTCAAGAGCAGGAGCCGGAGCCTCAAATTTGGCCACGACGGCAGTGAGGAGGCGGCGGCTAGAACGACAATGAGGGCACGCTTCTTCATCTCCATGGCAGGATTTGGTAAAACGAGTAGAAATCAAAGTTAAGTCTTAGAAGAATAGAGAATGTATTTGCAGTGAGAGGCATAATGGAAGGGAGGAATGGCTCTGAGAGTTATCATTATAGGAAGAAGAGAGGTTCAAAGAATAAAATTCAATTTTGGAGTGACAAAAGAGAAAGAGAAGATTCATCTTTTAAACCAGTTATAAGAAAACTAAGGTCTAAAAGTTTCATCATTTAGACCGGCTATCAAAGAAAAACTGGTATTAAAAGTAATAAATATATTATTTTTATTCCGCATATTTTAGACCGGTTATAAGAAATATAAGGTCTAAAAATCTCATATTTTAGATTGGTTATTTGTAAAAACCAATATTAAAAGTAATTAATTTTTTTCTTAAATTTCTTAAACCGGTTGTTTGGAAAACCAGTCTAAATAATATCTTTTAAACCTCATATTAAAGGAATTGGTTTAAGAAGTTCTTTACATTTACAAAATTACCACCGATCATACTTTTTAGACCTAATCTTCTATAATATGTCTAAATGTGACGGTCTAAACTTTTTTTTTTTTGGTACCGGTGCATTGCATTGAACAATCCAATTCAGACATGAAATGACCTTGCGAGGCTTTGTTTGACTAAAGGATACCGCTTTGCTTTAAACAAGAGCAACAATATCTCATCATCTTCACATCTCTGTTGAAAATGAATGGAAATGATTCCTTAATTTTATTGTTTCGGATTTTGGAAAATTAATTAAATTTGAAGGGACCCTTCGATTGCTTTCCATCGCTTGTTGTTTTCATGCTCTTTCTTTGACTCCTTTATGTGTGCCCATTCTTCTGAATGGCAGACCACTAATTTATGAGGCAAAACTTTCTTAGAAGTAGGAATTAATTAGTACGTCGATCGGTTATTCTGCTTGATAGCAAACTTGTAAGGAAAGAAGACGTACACATTTAAATAACATAACATCCGACTACAATAGTAGCTTGTCAGTTAAGGATCTTAGTTAAAGTATGAACAAAAATTCCAAAGGTGATTAGGTTTTAATCCCAAATAAACAATTGACTACACAATTATGAACAGCATCAACATCATATATTTTCTTTAGTAGGATTTAACCCAGCTTTTAGAAAATTTTAAGAATTAGTTTACTACATATAAAAAGGTTGGCCTGCATAGATTAGTCAACAACACAAACTTAGTCAGATCATAAAAATGTAATCACGCACGACATGAGATGGCACGGCTACATTATATTAGACGTTAAAAAAGCTATAGAATCTTTCATTACATAATGAAGCTGCAGTTAGAAGATTGTATCATTGTGTATCTCAAACAAAGACTATATATGAACAAAAACCTTACAACAGTAATTAATTTATAAGATCGGGCACCAAGATTTTGGTTTCATGAAGGTGTTACACTGTTACCTAAGCTACTGGACAAATAAAATAAATCCTATCATTGAAGTTCGATCCCTCCGGCCCACAGAGCTATTTACCGTAAAATATTGGTTAAAATTAATAGCAAAAAATGAATAAGATATATGATCTTTTTTTTTAATAAATATACATGTACATGTACGTATTTAAGGGATTAAAATGGAGAAAGTGTTAAAATTTCAGATAACAAAAAAAGGGTAAAGGTGTAAAAATGCACATATGCTTTATTCTTAAGAGCACTCAACATTGAATGTGTTATGGAATAAAATACTAGGCTCATCCAAGGTGTGGCCCAACAGGAGACATCTCATACACTTGGGCTTGGAGGCACAAGAGGCCCAACAAGTCCAAACCCTAACCCTAAGGTAGCATCTATATATAGTTGGTTAACCTAAAGAGGTACAGATCTTCTAAGCTCTCTCTCAATTGCATATACTGCACACAGAGCACACACACCACCCCCCTTGGCGAAACGCCTCTAGTGTCATCGAACTACGTGGACATTGATCCCTCTTCAGGGTACGTAGGCCCTAGGTATCGCACCTAGGTCAAGTCCTTGTGCTTTGTGATCTCCGATCCTCTTGGGTATCTCATCTATGGATACTTGGGGGAGAGCTATTTGATCCTATATCTACATACTAGCCCCTTAGGGCTAGAGATTCATGTTCTATGACAGAACATTGGCGCCGCCCGTGGGGAATCGGTAAAATTCGATTCTTGTGACCAAGAATGGTTTATTCAAGAAGCAGCAATCTCTCAAGAAATGAGCGATTCAGGTCCTCTGGGAAAGAAAAGTGAATGCGCGAATTGACAG
This sequence comes from Acacia pycnantha, assembly GCA_025563575.1. Classification (NCBI taxonomy): domain Eukaryota; kingdom Viridiplantae; phylum Streptophyta; class Magnoliopsida; order Fabales; family Fabaceae; genus Acacia; species Acacia pycnantha. Next base: position 1,235,859 of record JAMWYP010000118.1, read on the forward strand.
TATGATATTGTATCTACAAGTATCTGCAAACAAAAGGGGGAAAAAGCCCTCAAATTCCTTCTGTGTTTTAACATCAGTTATCTCATGACATTTCAATTGGGGCCTTACGTTCACAAAACAGACGCTTCTACTAAAAAGCGCATCGGGAATAAACTCCTCAAATCCAACCTTGACCTGAGAGGCCAGAGATGGAGGAGCAACGTGGGGTTAGAGATAGACGCTTGGGGCCACCAGCACAAACTCGTTGAAACGTCCAGAATTTATTCTGCAACGTGGCGTTAAGGAACCGAAATTATCGCGGAAGAACAACGTGGCGTTAGAGAAACGGTTTCAGTACATGATGCAAGGTGGTGTTTCTCTACAACGTGGACAATAATGTTTTCAGACCTTCTGCAACGTGGCATTAAGGAAACCAGAATTAACGCAAGAGAACTTGCCTAGTTGATGAAGTGCCGATGCCGAGATGCTTCATTATGATTAATTGGGAAATCTCCAAATGCTGTCCGGGTTCGACTTGAGTCGAGATAACGAAGCCAAGATCAAGGCTTGAAAGATTGAAACCTGGTTCCAAAACCGAGATCGAGGGTCTCTTGCTCAGAAAAATTCCAGTTCGCAACAGGAGTTGCCTTTGTGCAATGAGCAAATCGATGATGCTTCCGCCAATAAAGTAATCATGGAAGTGTCTTTTTTGTATCCTGATTGAAGAAGGGATACACGAAAGATGGATATGTTCATTAAAGGCTTCCAAGCTGCGTGTTGGAAGCTCTGTTTTCCAACGTTGCTGAGCACCACTCCAAGAAGCCAAGCTAGCACCAGAGCATCAACTTCACGTTACTTCGAGATCGGCGTTGCGTTCAGGTTTCTTATACTCATATGCTTGGTGAAACCGAGATGGGAAATTATCGGAGAAGGATGAATGGCAACGTATACTTATCCGGTATTGTCTTGAGAGCACCAAGATGGTTGGAGGCCGGGAGGCGGCAAACATCCTCTGGGCTTAGGTTGAACCGAGCTGACCAATGCCGAGATACTCATTGGAGGTCCTGCTTGAATGGGGTTGTGGACATGCATGAGATGCAAACGGCCGAGTACAATGTCAGAATAACTAGTTACGTGGCCGAGATGCTTATTGGAAGTCCAGGACTGTTAAATCTTCAGTTTATCTATCTAGACAGATCATTCCAAGCTGCATGTGGGAGGCTCAGGATGACGTTCTCTGCAACGTCGATAGGCAGGGATTCACATTTAAAGACTAGCCTATAATGTCGGACAGCCGAGTTTAAATGTCAGAATGCTGAGACCTCATGTATGTGCTTGACCGAGATAATACACCAGTGGCAGTGAAGACATGGAACACACATCCGGATTAGTGGTAAGAAACTTTGCAAATTGAAGTGCACCGAGATACAACGTCGGGTATGTGCCGAGATGGTGACTTCAGGGAAGGATAAAAGGATAAAAGGCCGGGGTCCGGTATGGCTGAATGACCGATATACCAGAGCCGAGAAACAGGGATCTTCAAACCGCCTTAAACTCTGATGGCAGGAAAAATGTTAGCCGCCTTAAACTCTGCTTTTAATTCATCTTCCGAGAAAACGTCCATGACGTCACAGGATAGGTTGAATGAATTAATTCATGGAGGACCCAAACAAAGAGCAGAAGCTTTGGCGGCCTTAAATCCTGCTTTTAGTTCATCATCACGTCCTCAAGCTGTTGCTCCTAAGCCTTCTGAAACAAGTCAAGGATCACAAAGATCAGTTGCAGTAGCTGACCTTTCATCAGTTTCACTGCTGAAAAGATGCAAACACCTGATTCTACACCAGTTGGAAGTCCTCCTGCTGGAAACACCACCCCTGTAGGAAAGCGTGGAAATGCCTTTGTTGAAACTGGAGAGCTTGAAAAATTCGAAGAAGTCAAGGAGCCAGAGGAACTTGCACATGAAACTGGAGGTGATGAGGTTCAAAATCAAAACAGGAAAACTTGGACGATGATGTCTTAAGTCCAAATAGTAATGTGGAAAGATATTTGTCGTGTCTCTCAAAATAAACAAGTTCGAAATTGATTTGCAGAAATAGGGAACCTGGGTCGTTTCCCAGCGAACTTGCAGCGGGTTTGATTATCAACAACAGCGAAACAGAACAGTAAAATTGGGGGTTTTTTTATTAACAGATTAAAACAAAACGAAATAACATGAAAAGAATGAAATAAATAGAATGAAACAGAATCAAATATGTAGAAAATGAATGACAAATGATCAACCCAACATTTAGATTCCAGAAACTTCCATCATTGAACAAAATATAACTAACTCACGTTTGGTTCTGGATGAACCGAAATCTCTGCATTCATCCAGAGAATCCCTCGACTAGACGATCGTCTAGCATATGTTCGAACAGTGGCGTCTCACTGTGCAATCGCACAACAACACTGTAACCTAGTCCGAACTCAGTCCTTGGGATGAACCAAACCGAATATTAAATCTAATATTCGAACTATTTCCAAAAATCGAATCCGATAAGATGAAAACAGAATTGAGTAAGTTACCGATTAAGCACAAGCTCTCTGGACGAATCATGGAATCCTCAACGTTGGGTCAATCACAGAAGTTTAGCCGATCATGGCTGGGAAAAATGAAGAACAGACGAAGAACACGAAGAACGCGAAGAACAGTTGAGAGAATTCCAAAACTTCTATTTTGATCCACACCAATGATAAAAACGTGAGTGAATAATGTTTGTAGCTGCCACTAACTTAAACTTAACCTAAAAACGAAATGGGCTCTAATGGTTCAGCCCAAAACAGAAATAAAATAAAACTGGACTTTAATTACAAAATTCGAGTCCAAATAAAATCCAGAATTGTTCATCTGACTTCGGCTCCAAAATCGACCGCCCTCTTGTCCGAATTTTCTATTTATGTCTTCATAACAATTGTAGCTCTCTGAATCATCTCAAATATGAGATAAAAATGAGGCAAATCTGATGTCTGGTTCAAGAGTTATGGTAAAAATAGTGAAGCAATGTAAAACTGGAATTCTATTATTAAAAATGGTTAAAATGTAATCAAAGGCCCAAAGCCCAAATGAACATAAAAGCCATTATTTATTAACTAAAGAGTCCTAAATTATTAATCAAGAGATAAAAAGAAGTGTATAAAATATTCAATTATCATAATGTGACGGACAGTTATGATCAATTAAAGACTCTTTCTGATAATCTTGTGTCCGGAATAGACTTTAAACGGAGAGAGGCTTATCTGTTGCATAATGATTTCCTATCTGTATTTGGAATAAAAAAAAGGTCTAGTTACATTGTGTCTTGACTCACATGATGTTTGCAAGAATCTCCTTCTGCAAGAAGAAACTAAAACACGTGATGTCAATGAGTTTTCTAGTTCTCAGATTCCTCAATAAATAGGACTATGCTCTTGGATAAAACTCAAGATGGATCAGACAGATTTTTCTAAGCTAGGCTGGGCCTGAAACCTGGTGGAAGCCATCTAGATGCAATGTTTTTGATCCTTCAGTGGCATCAAAAAAAGATATAGCAATGGATGTACATTCATACATGGAGGCTCGTGAACGCATGTCATTCTTGGCTACTCCTCTGTTTGCAGACACGCTTGATGCTCCCAAAGTGCATAACATGCTGTCATTCAAGGTTATAGTTCCTCATTCCATTGAAGATATTAATCTTTCCTGGAGGAGCTTCGTCCAAATCAGATTTTATGGTGGTCAATGTTAAATGATAGAGGATGCATCAATCCACTCAGAATATTTATCCTCAGCCATCCAAAGTTATTCAAGAGGGACCACTGATTTCAATATTAAATGATGATGACTGGGAAGCACTGATCACATGGTAAACCCAATGCCAAGATGCCGAGTTACCAACAATGCTGATTAAAAATCAACTTTGTGACGCTGAAGGATTAGAACAGAGAACCGAGAGAGGCATTCGAGTCCAAGACAAGGCGTTCTCACAGGGCTGTTTTTTATAAAGAAAAGGTGGTCCACGGTCAAAGCAAAGCTGACCTTTGCTGTTTTAGTGATGGTCCACGCAGAAGCCGGTGTGCAAAAGAGACGAGACCACTCAACCCGACAAATAAGGAAAGTTGGGATCCTGTGCCGAGATGTCCTGATTATGGGCATGTCCGGGATACAACTCCGGGATACCTTCAGCTGACCAAAGCCGGGATACCCCGAGATCCTAAAAGGCGTCACCTCTCAAAAATATATGGGAGTCCTAATCGTCGTTTAACTTTATAGCTGATGGGAAAATGTTAAAGGATGGCACTTCTGAATTGGTATGTTGCTTAATGACCTCATGAATATTGCAGTTTCTTTCATAAAATTTCTTTTGTTATGTCAAAAAAGGAAAAACAAGGATGGCTACTCCAGAATGTATAATCATGTAAACAACATACAATTCTGTTATGCCAAAGCCAGTAATTCCAACCTCCTGATATTTCCAATTTTTGGGGGGATCTCCCCAGATAGAAAGTTTTGATACAAATATATAGTGGTGTTGGGTCTGAGACATTACCGAAGCCTGCCTTGATAATTCTTAGCTACTTCAGCTGACTTATTAAAACAAAGCTTCTTAGTGAGGCCCGGAAAAGATGGAAAGCGGACCCCGGTTAAACCGAATCTGGTTAATATTCGGGCTCCGTGTACATTTTTGAAGGCGGACCCGATTAAACTGAATCTAGTTTAAATCAGGGATCTGTGTTAATTTTTGCGGCAGAGGAGAAAAGGCGGACCCAATTATACCGAATCTGGTTAAAATTCGGGACCCGTGTAACGACGACTACGGCCGCCAAATCTATACACATGTATGAAGTCATGGTAAAGAAACCAGACTTCGAAAATCATGTCAAACATGTATGAATTCTGAGTAAATAAACTCATTTTCGAAAATCATGTCAAAGGAAAAGCATGTAGGAATCCGAGGTACATAAACCCAGTTCCGAAAATCATGTTCAAATTAAACATGTAGAATTCAGGGTAAAGAAACCCGTTTCCGAAAATCATGTTCAAATTAAACATGTAGAATTCAGGGTAAAGAAACGCGTTTCTGAAAATCATGTTCAAATTAAACATGTAGAATTCAGGGTAAAGAAACCCGTTTTCGAAAATCATGTACAAATTAAACATGTAGAATTCAGGGTAAAGAAACCCGTTTTCGAAAATCATGTATAAACTAAACATGTAGGAATATGAGGTACATAAACCCGTTTCCGAAAATCATGTCAAAGCTAAACGTGTATGAATTCTGAGTAGAGAAACTCATTTTCGAAAATAATGTCCAGTTAAACATGTATGAATTCTGAGTAAAGAAACTCGTTTTTGAAAATCATGTACAAATTAAACATGTAGAATTCAGGGTAAAGAAACCCGTTTTCGAAAATCATGTACAAACTAAACATGTAGGAATATGAGGTACATAAACCCGTTTCCCAAAATCATGTCAAAGCCAAACATGTAGGAATCTGAGGTACATAAACCCGCTTCTGAAAATCATGTCGAAGGAAAACATGTATGAATTCAGGGTAAACAAACCCGTCTTTGAAAATCATGTCAAATCTAAACATGTAGGAATATGAGGTACATAAACCCGTTTCCGAAAATCATGTCAAAGCTAAACATGTATGAAGTCAAGGTAAAGAAACCGGTCTTCAAAAATCATGTGCAAAGCTAAACATGTATGAATTCTGAGTAAAGAAACTCATTTTCGGAAATCATGACAAAGCCAAACATGTAGGAATCTGAGATACATAAACCCGTTTCCAAAAATCATCTCGAAGGAAAACGTGTATGAATTCAGGGTAAACAAACCCGTCTTCGAAAATCATGTCCAATTTACACATGCGTGAATCCGAGGTGCACAAACCTGCTTTCATGAATCATGTCAAGTCTGTTTTATACGATTAAATCCGGGCTCCTTAATTGGATCCCGGATAGATTGTGGAGACCGTCCTTATGAAAGGGATGAAGGCGGACCCCGGCTTCACTGAATCTGGTTGAAATCCAGGCTCGGCAGAAATAACGGTTCAAACATACATCCTGGCAGCTCAGAGGCCTGAACTACCAAGCTGGGGGTAACAGAGTGGATTACGAGTTGTTAGTGGAAAAGCATGGTAACAACAACCGAGGTTAGTGCAAATTCGACAAGTATCCGGAATCTCGGTGTTACAGTCTATGTAAAACTGAAATCTCGGTGATAAAGTAAATAACCCGGAATCTCGAGGTTAAAGTACATAACCCGGATCTCGGTGTTAAAGTAAATTGTGATTGGATTGAATTTTGCAGCTTGTTGGAATTATATATATATTTCCTTATTGATTCAATGATATTGTGTTGTCTACGTTGTATTGTTAGATAATATGATTGAATTGGATTAATTGAGTGGCGTGGTATCGCATTCATATGAAGAGGAACCAAGTTGCATTAATTTAATCCTAATCACACACTAAATGGTTTTAAACAATATCTCAAGAGATAGTAGTTAGTTACGGTAGTAGGAGCTACTATTAATTGGGAATATTGGACTCAAGTGGTATCTTGGGGTTTTTCATCTAGACTTAGTGAAAATTTACTCATATATTTAATTGAACTATGATAGTCACTATTCCATTTCCAAGAGCATTCATACTCATTTTCGTACTCCATTCCATTTTATAAAGAAAATACCAAAAATAATAGTTAGGATTTAATTAAATTGCATTCATATTTCAGTTTATTAATTTGAAAAGCCAAAACCAATTTTCCCCTTGTTTTAATTGCATTTGCATGTCATTTAGATTACCTAGGACTCAATAAAAGGCTCCTCGAGAAGAGAGAACGATCCTTGGTTTGCTTATACGCAATCTAGAGTCGGCAATCGTGGCCGCCCGTGAAGGGCCGTGGCCTACTGGGGCCGGCCCTCCAGGGCCCGAGGTAAGAAAAATACATGTTTTCCAAAGCCCTACCCGAGAGCACGGGGGTGGGGCGCCCTCCAGGGCCGGAAATTACTATTCCAAATTTTAATTAATTTTCCTATGTTTTTTTAAAGAAATATAATTAGTAAATTACATCACAAATCATCCAACAAATAAGCACACTACTAATTCATAATCAAAAGCAAACTATGTTCACAAATAACTCACATAAAACATAAGAAACATACCACTAAGCGACATTAGTACGATGACTATTATTGTAACAAATAATTTAATCGTTAAACATAAGAGTAATTTTATTTACAACAAATAATAAACCAAATCATAAAATTTACGCAATCCTTGATTTATTTTTGATTGTGGACCCCAAGGCTAAAGACAAAAAGGGCCTCATCAATAATACAATACTACCTATTATACAATCATACCACGTCCATTTTGTCACGTAATAATTTGGTCAAGGATGAAGCATGGATAGTGTCATCCTCCTGTTCTTGACCATTACTTTCTCGATTTTTGAGTAGTCTAATAATTGAAATGGAAACTCATTTCCATCGTAGCATGAACATACATTTCTCAGACTCACTCATCGAGGGGCCCAATATTATCTCTCTACAAATGTGGGACAAATTCCATCTTAACCGTTCACATTCCTCTGCATGAAAACCACTGATCCCGGTCAAAGCCTTTATCATCACCCGGTCAAATGTGATTTTTGACTAGGTCAAAGATCAGCGACTCTCTTGTAGGAATCCATGATGATCTCATGTCAAAGGGCGTTGTGACGTGGTTATATATTATAAAAGCTTATGACTTAATCCATGCAGCTTTCTCATAGTGGGTCGGTCCAACATCTTGTACTCTTACAAGTGTCTATGACTTTGATTCGTATCTCCATACGTCATCAAAGTCACACTGGTCTTATTTCATCATCTTCGCTCTCATGTAGATGACCGACCAGGGACATTTAGGATAATCTATAAGATACATCCAATGATACAGTTATCACTATAAATATGCAAATGATATGATAACTAAACGGAGAAATACTTTAAATAACATAAACGTTTAAAGTACAATGACTTGCCCCTATGGCATAATTTCCAACAGTAGTTGCTATTAATTCCAAACATAAAATTAGAATTTTGTCCATTTGTTAGTACTGACAAGTCTAGAGCAACCAATAATAAATTTAGAGCAACTAATAACAAGTTTTGAGCATCAAATAGTTGTTAATTGTATGTTAACTTTATGATTTATGTTGTTTCATTGAGTGTATGGGAATGTATGAATTTTTGTTCACAGATTATGCTCTATTTTTGTGTTCTTAGATAAGGATAAATGAAAAGGATGAAGGTTTATATGTTTATAACTCATTATGTGATTTCAAAACGTGTCGTCAATACAATGCTCTAAAGTCATTAATGTTGTTTAATTATATAGTTACTAGTAACAATTTTGTTCTACAGTGTGACAAAAAAGATGACAAGTAAGTTTTGAATGCGTATATTATATTTCTTGCATTAAGGGGACAATTTTTAAATGGAGGAGAATATGATTTTCAATATGTGAAGCTAGAGTTAGAACAAAAACCATAAAGGAAGGAATTACGAATGAAGAGTTTATAACAATTATAGCATCAATTGTTAGAAAAGAAAAAAAGTAGAATTTTTAAGAACCAAAGAAAGTAGTAGAATTTTCATGAAATTCACGCTGATCTTTGATGCCCTATTTTTGTGGACCTTGTAGAAGATGAAAGAGTCGAACATTTTATTAAATTCAATGGAGAAAATGGTCATGTGACTGGAGGAGAAAATGTAGATGACAACACACAACCAACAAGAGATGATACAAGAGAGGAACAATGTGTATAAGTTATATTGACTTTTTATATTACTATTTTATGTAGTCACTTGTTGTTGTGTAGGTTGTCATTGAATGCTCTAAACTTGTCATTGATTGTTTTACAATTGTTATTGATTATTTTAAACTTGCCATTTAGGCAAAATATTACTTTGTTTGGAATTAATAACACCTATATCTTTTGAAACTTCTGTGCAATTTAATGATTTTGATAGACCTCATTGCTATTAAGTTTGTTAATTGGATTGGATCTGATTGCAATTTTTCACCTATTTAGCATATAAAGAGAAACTGTCATTTTGATTTTATTTATTTGCTTTTTTTATTTTAACAATTTAAAACCCACTCCCTCTTGAGGTACATATCCACCCGTTTTGATCACTTTAAAGGTATAGAACCCACAACCACAAAGGAGGGTACACACGCCCACCCTAAGAAGTGAGGAAATGAAATAAAATCAAAAGGTTCATGACAGAAAAAATTTCCCTACCATTCTGTACAGAACATAATTTTTTTTTTATCGGAGATTAAATAGGGAAGAATCAGATGACCATGGAGAAAACAGCAATCACTTTTGCCAGACGAAATTGCATTCTGTAAATAAAAGGGATTAGGTTACAGGCAACAAGTCCCTCGTCTGCTACAAGCAAAATAACTAAATGATACAACACCAAGAAAGAAGATACACGGCAATTCTTTTGCTACATCACTCGAACATCAGAATTTAGAAAACTACAAAAAAAAAAAAAAAAAAAAAGAAAAGAAAACCCTTCATAGTTCTTTAACATGAATGGTTTTCTACGCTTCTTGGCAACGCAAATCAGATGTTGCCATCGAATAGCCCTTGCTCATCTATCCTTGGAGATTGCAAGAGTGAGATGAAGTCAAATTCACCTGCGTCACAGTCAAATAAACTAAAGCCAAATTCACCTAATGCACCTGCATCAAATGACGTTTCAACAATAGAATTTGGTTCAGATGGCGGCAGTATATGAATCATTGAGGTTAATGATTCATCTGGTTGGATAGTTGGTTTGATAGATGTTTGAATCATTAAATCTACAGTCATAGTAGAATTTGATTCATGTGGTAGAGTGTGAATAATTGAGGGTAATTCTTCGCCTCTTTTAAAATGTGGTTGAATCATTGAATCTACTGCTACGGTAGAATTTGATTCAGATAGTGGTGTATGAATAGTTGAAGCTAATTCTTCATTAGATTTGAAAGGTGTCTGAATAATTGAATCAAGTTCTATAGTAGAATTTGATTCAGATAGTGGTGTTTGAATAGTTGAGGTTAATTTTTTATTTGACTTGAAAGGTGTTTGAATCATTGAGCCTATGGCTTCATATGATTGAGGAGATATTTGTTTTGTTGGGTTAATAATTTCATGTGTTTGGCAAGATACTTGAATCATTGAGTCTACAGCCTCATCTGATTCAAAAAAAATTTGAATCATTGAGTCTATAGCTTCATCTGATTGAGAGGAGTCCACAACTTCATTTGATTCAAAAGGTATTTGAATCATTGAGTCTACAGATCCATTAGATTGGGAAGATACTTGAATCAATGAGTCTACAACTTCATTTGATTCAAAAGGTATTTGAATCATTGAGTCTACAGATCCATTAGATTGGGAAGATACTTGAATCAATGAGTCTACAACTTCATTTGATTCAAAAGGTATTTGAATCATTGAGTCTACAGATCCATTAGATTGGGAAGATACTTGAATCAATGAGTCTACAACTTCATTTGATTCAAAAGGTATTTGAATCATTGAGTCTACAGATCCATTAGATTGGGAAGATACTTGAATCAATGAGTCTACAACTTCATTTGATTCAAAAGGTACAACTTCATTTGATTCAAAAGGTATTTGAATCATTGAGTCTATAACTCTATTTGATTGAGAAGATACTTGAATCATTGATTCTACATCTCCATTTGATCCAAATGGCATTTGAATCATTGAGTCTATAACTTCACTTGATTCCGAAGATCCTTGAATCATTGAACTCATATAGTGTTCCTGAAAAACATACAAGTCAAATATCAAAAGATTAGTTCTCCAGCCCTTCCACGGTTTCAAAACTAACCTGTAAATTGTTTAAAGAATTCTTTTACTTACATCTGAATTCATACATATATTTGCTTGAGTTCCATAATCATCAACTAGTTGATGAGTTTTTTCTACTGCTTTCTTCTTATTGTCCTTCCTTAACCAACAAAGAACATGAGACCTCTGCAACAATTAAAAAAATGAAAGAATTCGTTTGTGAGAATTACAACATAAAATTAGAAATGATAATATTCATCAGCTTGACAAAAAAAAATCACCCCAGGTGAGTTGTTTATCATAGATGACCATTCACCAATAATGAACATTAGTTACCAAACAATTAGATACTCCAAATTGAGACATAAAAAGAGTAAAATAACCAATGACATTATCGAAAGTAAAGTGGGAGCAAGAGAAAGTATCCCTGCGCTGGCCACAGTTTTATGACCATTTTCAATACCAGAAAATTCTGATGAAATAACTCAGGCGTTATAAACACAAAATGGAAAAAAGCACATATACTATCCATTATTAAGAATATCTGTAAACAAATTTCATAAAGCTTTACTATCCTGTCATTAAATAACGACAATGTTCAACGCAAAGTTTACCTGGTCATGAGATAACTGGTCATCATGATATTCATGAATAAACCAGTTAGTTTTGATAGCACCAGGAACACGACCTTCATAGTAAACTAGGGTCTTCTTGGTCCCAATAACTTTGTTGTCTTTACTTGTGATTTTACGGTCTCTACCAGTTACTTTCCAGAAGCCACCCAAGGTTGCTCTGTTCGACCGAGTACTGTTAGAGTACTTATAGTCGCGAGGACTGAAGAAAAAGCATTGTGATTCATCAAACTTGGCTACTGAAGCGGAAGCAACCCACTCTAAAGCATAACAAGAAATCAAAATTAGACGCCATAGCAAAATATTGATACAGTATAAGAAATTAGAAAGAGCAAATTAAATGAAAATACCTAATAAATCCCAAGGTTCACCCTTGCAGGCGCCAATCTCAGGAATGGTGTCGTGAATGGAAAGATCGTCAGCCTTCAATTTGTGGCGGAGGTAGTGACCGATGAGCTCTTGGTCGGTCGGATGAAACCTGTACCCAACAGGCATAGATCTTTCCGCCGGAGCTAGATCCGCCGGAGCCATGGTTGTCTCAGCCATATTAGAATAGGAGTCGGAAAGGGGAAGCCATGAATTTGAAGGAGACGATGATTGAAGAAAGTGAGAGACAGTGGTCGCCATGAGTCAACTGTGAAGTCTATAGCTCAGTCACTTCTCAAAGGGAGTTATAAATAGGCCGAAAAAATTAAAATAAAATAAAAATTAGGTGGATATTACGTTCATTATTATTGTCCAAATCTAACTCTATTTAGTTAAGTCAATTTGCACCTTAGTCTGTATCCATAATGAATGCCGCGAAAGATTATGTGTGAGGACCTGTCATGTTTAGACACGCAATAAAGAATGGGAAAATGCATTTCAGGGCCCTTTTTATATGGAAAATTTTAAAAAATGCCCTAAGATTTTGATAATCTCAAAAAATGACCCAGGGCATTTTATGGGATTGTTAGAATTTTGGTGAGTTGTTAACAGGGCTGATATAGTTGTTAACGGGTAGGTCATTAACAACTAAATCAGCCCAGTTAACAACACTTTGCTAACAACTAAATCAACCCGTTAACAACTATATCAGCCCCGTTAACAACTCACGTAGATTAGATTCTGAAAATCTTGAGTCTTGTCAGGATGTCGAGAATCTTGGGGCCTTTTTTAAAATTTTCCCGGTTAAAAGGGCCTTGAAATCAATTTTCCCATAAAAAATCGGACCCACCAAACCGCGTGAAATAAAATAATAAAAGAGGAGAGAATCTTTTGGGAGTGCTTCCATGATTTTTGGCCAGATGCTCAATCAGTTTCTGTGCTTATTGTGTTACTGTTATATGTTCTTTAGTATTTACATTATTCAAATATGGTTTCAATAGTTCAAATAATTAATAATATAAAATTACTTTTTACTGGAAATTAAAAGATTATGTTATTTTAAATTATGTATATATTATTAAATCTAAGGGCTTATTTGGTTTGAGGGAGAGGGAGGGAAGAGAGAAAATTCTCCCCTCCTCTTTACTAAATTGCACATGGAAACCTTTCAATATTCTAAAAATATATTCTCAAAAAAAAATATTTTTCTTATTAATGATACTTTGGTCAATATTTTTCTTTCCACCCTCTTCACTCAAACCACAAACATATTTGGACAATCTCACCCAAAGTGAATCAGTGCTTCCCATCTCTTTCCTCTGTTTCCATCCATTCGGTTCCAGTCTCAATCACCTTTTCTTCTTTCTAGCATAAGGCAAAGTTTTATTTTATATATATATATATATATATATATATATATATATATATATATATATTGCAAACTTCCTCCCCAAGTTTTAAAATTTTGTGGCTGGTAAATAAAATTGCATATTCGATCCAGAATACATCCTGAAGATTCTAGAATGACCGAAAAGAGGGACAAATAAAGGACAACTTGCTCGCCAAGTTTAAAATTTTCAGTTCTTGAGATTAAATTAAAAAACATGTTTGGATAGCCATACACGTTCCTGAAGATTCTAGAATGGCCGAAAAGAGGAACAAAATAAAGGACAACTAGCTCGCAAAGTTTAAAATTTTCAGTATCTTGGGATTAAATTTTAAACTTATGTTTGGATAGTGATAAAAGCATAAAGTTTAGGAAAATTAAATGACCCTTAAATATCATATCAAATTCTTAAATTTCAAAAGCTGTGTTAACATTTGAAAAAATATATAAAGATGACAAAGATCAAATTAGAATATTAAAATATTGATGAATTTATCAATTTTTCCTCATTTTTTAAATAATAATAAAAAATTGAGCCTCGCCAGAGCACCACTGCGGCTGGGCACTGAAGGCTTAAACTCCGACTATCGGCGAAGCTCCGGCTCTGATTTTTTGTTTTTTGGGTAGGGTTGATTTTTTTTTAAAATAAAATTGAATGAAAGTGTAAGAGGTTTGATTTAAACCCATCTCTCCTTTGCAGGAGTTAGGTGGCCACTGAGATTCAAATTCATTTGTAGCATTTGACAAAATTTGCAATGGGATTTACAAGAACAATAATGAGTTTGACAGAGTTCATAATGAGATTCATAAGAACGTTTCCCGATCGAAAAAAACATTAGACATGATTCACTAATGTTTGTGGCCTTTGACAAAATTTATAATAAGATTCACAAGAATAATAATGAGTTTGTTAACATTTGTAATGAGATTCACAAAAATTTTAAAATCTCAATTTGATCACTATCACTTTTATGTCATTTCTAAATGTTAACAATTTTTTCGGGTTTAGTAATTTTATATGGTATTTAAGTATCATTTTTCCTAAAATTTAAATATATCTCCCCCTCTTTTTTTCCAACGCTCCCTCTTATTCTATATTATGTTCTCTTCTCAACTAAACAAAGCATAAAAAGTAAGCTTACAATTTTAACTTTCATTTTATTCGATCTTTTCCTGGGTTTAGTTCACACAAGTTTTTTCATTTGTCAGATAAATAAATGTGAAATAATAATAGCTTATCCTAATTTTTAATATATAATGACGTTATTATAAAATATTCAATCCAAAGATATTTTTTGCTTTGGTCAAAAAAATCTAATGATATTTTAGCAAATCTATTCAAGAGAAACTTTCGTCCATCACATGCGGTGTTTAACTCACAACATTTTATTTTTAGGATTAAGTATCAATTTTGCCCCTGAAATATGTGCCTAGGAACAATTTTGCTCCTGAAGTTTTCGACATAGCACTGTTGCCCCTGAAATCTCAAAACGTAGCAATGTTGCCCCTCCGTTAACTGTCCTAATGGTCAACTAACGTTGACCGTTAGTTGATCGTTAGGGTTGTTAACAGAGGGGCAACATTGCTAGGTTTTGATACTTGAGGGGCAACATTGCTAAGCGTAGCAATGTTGCCCCTAAAGTATCAAAACCTAGCAATGTTGCCCCTCCGTTAACAACCCTAGCGTTGACCGTTAGGGTTGTTAACAGAGGGGCAACATTGCTATATTTTGAGACTTCAGGGGCAACATTGCTACGCCAAAAACTTCAGGGGCAATATTGCTCTTGAGTGCGTACTTCAAGAGCAAAATTGATACTTAACCCTTATTTTTACTATCCCTTATACTTATCCTCAATCCTTACTAAAAATGATAATTTTTGTAAGTTATTAAATAAGCTAATTAAGTTACACTAAAGTATTTATATTTATTATTTTTTAAAATTAATTTATTTAACTTATAAATTGATATATAATATGATGGTGCACAACATACTACGATTAAGTAGTTTATTTAGTTTCCTTAATCTCTACGGAGAAAAGTAAACTAGCTATTATATTAAAGATCAGAAGGAGAATTTTCTTTCAAACTAATTTATCTAACTTATAGACTGATATATAATATAATAATACATAAAAATATTTCAGATAATCAAACCATATATATGTTATAATTAAGTAACATGTTTAAATTTTTTAATCTCTAGGTTAAGACATTGTCCTTATAGAGAAGATAAGAGATTAGTTGGGGCCAAATTATTGACCAAAATAAAATATTACACAATATATACATATATGAACCAACAAATTTTAGAAGGTCAACTGGGGACCAGCAATTAGTTCTACCACTGGTGGTGATGATGTGGAGCAAAGGGGGAACACAAGTCCTCTCGGAAGAATAACACATCATTGATTCACATTTTCTTTGAAGAACATGCATTTTTCATTCTCACTGAAGAACCTGTGTATTTTCTTCTCAAAGTGCAAAAATGGTGACAGAGAAGGCGGTGATGAGGCAGACAGTGGCGGAACGTGGTTGTGGCCAGCTGGGGCCTCCCAGCTGGCCCCGACTGATCTTATAAAATTTGTTAATATGTATATGTATATATTATATGATATTTTATTTGGCCACAAATTTGGCCCTAGCTAATTTTTTATCTTCTCGGTAAGGATAATGTTTGTTTCATTACTCATTAGGCTGTGAGAGAAAAGTAAAATTCTTGTTTGAGATACTGAAAAAATTAGTATCATCTTATATATTGTTTTGATTTATAATTATCTGTTATTATTTGTTTGTATTTTCTAGGTTATTTGATACTCCCTACGGTCCTAATTATAGGAACTATTTAACAGATTTTGAGGGGATTAAGGAGGGGAGTTAAATTAGTTAATTTTACTCATTTTCCTAAAATGCTCTTATATAAATTTAAAATGACACAAGTTGCCCTAATTATAAGGAGAGGATTTAACATATATTTGTGTATATTTATGTGAATACATATAAATCTATCTATATACATACATAGACACACACACACCCATATATCTACACACACGTGTACAAACACACACACACACACACATATATACACACATATATATTGACACACATAAACATAGATATATATATATATATGTACACAGACACACACACACATATATATATAAATGCTCCTAATAATAAGTATAAATAGAGGTATTATAGGAAAAAATTGACAAAAGTTAAAACTTGCTCTTATAATTAGGACCAAAACCAACTCTAAAATGTGTTCCTATAATTAGGACCGGAGGGAGTACTATTTAGTAAATACTACATTTGGTCCTTATTTAAGGAACCGACTAACAATTCTCACAAGTCAATAAAAATAGTTAAAGTCATTAAATTTGTCCTAAAATTTAAGTAATTTTCAATATTATCCCTATTAATTACACTAAAATCTAATATCATATTAATTATTACTCTTTTTTTCCTCCACAAAAAGAGCAATAATTATTTTTTATTAATTATTACTCTCACTCAGTACCTTTTTAATTATGGGTATACATGGAAAAAATATTTAATGCTATTTGGAAACAAAAAAGTATTTTATAAAAAGAACCAAATATACTTGTTAGTTGGTGCCTTATAATAAAAATTAAAGAGAGTAGTTCAATATGTTTATTTTTTGGCCCGGGCTAAATTTTTTTTTATGGTTCCGCCACTGGAGGCAGACAGAGGTGGAAGAGAGTGAAAGCCGTCGTGGATAGGCAAAAACGGTCATACAGAGTAAGCTTGGACCTGCTCCTATAAAGGTTTGATTTTTGCGCCATTCACTACATAAAAAACTTCGAATCAGGGATGAAATTACAAACAGAAATATTTCCGTTGGAAATTACCAACAAAATTCTGTCAATAATGTCTTCCACCACAGTTTCGGAAATCCAATTACCAACGTAATTTCGTTGGTAATTCCGTCAATAATCCGACATTTTTTTGTAGTGATTTTTCCATTTCTCTAAGAGCTCAAAGCTCAATTAGTGTATAAAAGCCGTGGAGAGGTTGAAAGTGGGAAATGAGGTTTTGGAGAAGAAGATAACTCCACGTGAAAAGGCAGAAATTAGTCCTGAAACATTAAAGCAGATTAGAAGGTATGCCTAATATTGTTTGGTTCTTGAGCTTTTTCAGCTATAAAAACTTAAAATTGAATGACTTGCTGAAACACGTTAGGTTTTCAGATATTTTAATTCAACATCTAAACATGCATCCGAAATAAAGATATTCTAAATTCTAATAATTCTAAATGAATATTTGACTACAGCGCGCTGTTTGATGGTTTGGTGCTTATATAAATTGTGAAAAATAAGAATGGGGTTGGAATCAAGGAAAGAGAAAGCAGAGCAAGCCACTAAACTAATCTTTGAGGCAACCAGAGTTTCCCCTGGCCTCTCATCCCCCTTTTCCACCTGTAGTAAGATATTTTTCTGTTGGCTAAGGAGCATGTATGTCTTGTCTTGAGGCCAAAGTCAGAGATCTATAATTAAGATTACGATAGATTTGGAATTGCTTGCTGAAACTGAAGTTTTTATCCTTCGTTATTCTGTATGAACATTATAACATGGAGAGTTTATTACAGTACTTGGGGACTTTTCTGCAACCTGCCGTGTAGTACATTTAATATCCTATTAAATTAGATAAGAAAGTTAAAGTTTTTTTTTTTTTTGAACGAAAGGAGTTAGAGTTTGTTGCTTTAGGTTTGTTGGAGTTATTTCTCATTTTGGCATAGGTTTGGATCAATTTGGCCATCTAATTTCTGGCATTTTCCCCTTTGGCTTGATATTTTTCAGGGTCCCCATTATTTCGGTTGTCAAGGGGAGGGGTAATGACTGAAGATTTAGTGTACATCGTACCCCCTATAATGGCTATATACATATATGGGTTCAAGAAACTCATTACTAAGATGGTTGAAGTGGACGTATATATGTATATGTTGTATAATGAGATAGTTAGGAATGCAATTGTAATGATCAAAAGTTGATTTTATTATTTCAATTTGATTTCTTGGCTGGCTGTGTAGCATATATTTTACAGTTGATCACTTCTCATTTTTAATAGATTTGAAATATATTTTGATATATCTGGAAAGTCATCAATGCTAAGTTAAAGAGATCTTTTTAAGATTTTAAGACATTAATTTGGGTGCATTGATTTCACCTTAGAATATAAGTTTTTAAGTTTAAGAAAGAAAATAATGATGAATATATAATAATTGGAAGTTCTCAAAAGAAAAAAAAAAAAATTATTATTGTTATATAATATAATATTTATTTGCTTCTCTTTTTGAGAGCATCTCATTGCTGAATTGAAGAAGACCCAAATGGAAAGATGGGAGCCACGGGTACGGGATTGAAATCATGTTTAGCAAGATTTGACATTTTTTTATTTGAAAACAAGGAAGACCTAAATCTAAGGAAAAGACACGACTTGATGGAAATAAAAGGGAAGCAGAGGCGGCATTTTGTTTGGATCTTCACTGCGCAGAACGAGAGGATCAATTAGAACCAAAGGAGACAGAGGCAAAGCTGGAGGACATCATTAAAAGCATTGTTAAGGCTCTTTCTTATCTCATTCTTTCTTTCTCTCCCTCATGGATTCTAAATTAGTTTTTGCTAAGCCATGTGCGGCTAAACTTTTCTTACAACCTAGAGTAACTATGAATTTATCTGAGACTTAGAGATTGTTCCCACTAATTAGTTTTTCTTTATTTTTTAGAGGATTCTTTCATATATTCAGTTATTTACTGTGATAGCAATAATTTGATGAATGGAGTAGTAACTGAAGGATTATTATTCATGGGTAGTTAGCTGTGTATCGTTTCATATATTTTGTTCTCTCGCACCGATTTTCAAATCTCTGAAGTTTTTAAGCCGAATCATTTCATATATTCAGTTACTTGTAGTATAGTTATTGCATGAATGTTGAAAACGAATAATTTAATGAATACAATACATTTAATTCATCAGGGGATGCTAATGAACTATTGTAATGAACAACATAATTCAATACATTTGAGTGAAGGCGTCACTATTACAAAAAAGGTCTTTTACTTCTTTAAAAGACGTCTCTTTTTAGAACGAAAGTAAAATAAAAGGCGCTGACATTTTTATAATTATGTGGAGAAAATTTAGATTTTAGGCATCTGAATTTTATTTTAGAACGCATAAAGTGGACTTTAGGCATCCTAATAAATAAAAAACGTCACAAGAAGATTATGGGTGGGAAAAGCAATATTTTTACGGTCTAACACCAAAATCAGTATTTTTGGCATCCTAAATTCCAAATTAGGACGCCAAAGTCTTCCCATCAATCATGTCTAACACACATCTCTCTCTCTCTCTCTCCCTCTCCCTCTCCCTCTCCCTCTCCCTCTCCCTCTCCCTCTCCCTCTCCCTCTCTCCTCTCTCTCCCTCTCTCTCCCTCTCTCTCTCTCTCTCTCTCTCTCTCTCTCAAATTCATTTCTTCACAAGCCAAAATTGCTCTCAACGTCTCTCGCGCACAAATTCATTTCTTCACAAGCCAAAATTGCTCTCAACGTCACACACACATCTATGCATCTCTTCACACATCTCATCTCTCCTCTCTCTCAAACACACACAAACGTCTTGAGCCCCTGCGTCTTGGAGGAGCTTGACCGAGAGAAGAGAAGCTAGCCTCCATAGTTGTCGGTGACGTGAGGAAGCGAGTTTTAGAGCTGCGACTTGGAGGAGCTTGACCAGGAGAAGAGAAGCGGCCTTCATCTTCCGTCATTACCGCCGACCGGGAGAGTTTAAGGCCGCAGGAGTTCAATTACTCCCTCACCGCCAACGGAAGCGACCTCCGTGGCTAAGTCTAATTCTTGCCTTCGCAATTGTTTTGGATCTGTTTTTCCATATCTGTTTTGTTTTTGTGATTCTTGCCTCCGCAATTGTTTTCGAGGTGAAATTTTGTTTAACGGGGAGAAATGTAATACCCGAAATTTGAATTAGGGAATTTAAGGGTTAAAGTGCCAAAATGACCAAAATACCCCAGGAGGAGTAAATAACTTAAGAAAATGGTGAAAAATCCTAAAGGGCAACGAAATAATTATTTAAATTGAGAGAGCGTATATCTCTAATTATGGTAATTTAATAAATTACAAACTTGGAGAAATTGAGGAAGAATGCTCAAAAAGTATGGTAATGACCATAATGCCCTCACAAATTCTAAAATAAAGCGAGAACATATGGAAATAGAAATGTCGGTGCAAGAATTATGAGGTAATGAGGCATTCTCATTAAGAAAATAGTTGAGTTTAGGTATTTTTTAGCCTAAATACAAGAATGGACCAATTAGGGATTTTTGTGGAATTTTTGGAAAAAATAAATAAATAAATAAATAATTAAATAAAAAATAAATATATATTATATTATAATAAGGGGCAGCCGAATTACACAAGGAAATGGGATAAGAATAAGCTTAAAAATATCATGATATTTTGCACAAGTTGCATTAGTTTATTATATAATTTATTAAAGTGAAAAATGATGAATAGTAATTTAAAAATTAGGAAACGGATCCTATCTAGAGATCTTGGAATGAGATTTCCAAAGTCAGGAAAAATAATGATCGAGTGGAATTTTTCTTCCGTTAGACTCTTACGGAAGTAAATTACGAAGTCGTTGGTGCATTTCCTAATAAAACAAAATAGGGAAAAATGCATATAGGTATATTTTTGGATATAAGGAAATAAATTCTAACTCAACATCTAGGCATGAGTTTGAATTTATTTTGACATATTTGGAATCGGTGAATTTTTACGAAGAAGTTGATAATTTGAAATGTGTTACAAGCCAGGGACGCGATCGGACACGTTTTCGAGGAAACTTCAACTGGACGGTTGGAGCCCTATATGGAACCAAAATTTAGGTTAACTTGGACATTTCTACTGAGTGAGGAAATGGTTTCAAAGTTGTAAATCCAGAATTTTGAGATTTTTCCGAAATCACGCGAATCGGTGCCGATCGGAGAAATCAGTCTGAAAAGCTTCTGGAAGGTGACACGTGGCCACCTCCCATTGGCCAAACCCTTTATTTTGGAGCATGGATTTCGTTCAAGTGTGAATGCAAAGAAGGGAAAAAGGGTTTTTGAAAAGTTGCTTTGGACGGTCCGGATCGCTTCTCACAAAGTTGATCAGACGTAGAAACCCTACCTCCTTTTCTATAAATACCCCACCCCTCCCTTTGGTTTTTCACATCATTTCCTCTTGAGATTTTGAATCTAGAGAGAGGATTCTAGAGAGAGAAGCTCGGGAAAAATTCTGCGAAGTCTTCAACGGGTAAGTCTTTCGGGCTTTAGTTTTTAGTTCGAAAGATAGTAGAATTGTTAGATAGTTTTAGTAAGTAGGGAATGAGATTCCTACTATTGTTTTTAGGCCTCATTGCATTGAAAAATGCCCGACGAGGTAAAAACTTGGTAGGGATCGAGTACCTGAAAAGTTGAAGCTTTTATAGCTCTTTCAAAATTAGGGGTAGTAATGCTAGAATAGCCTTTAAATTTTCAAGTATGATTGGGTATCATATGGGAGGGCTATTTTAGTCATTATTTTCAAAAATCATAGTTGCGTCGAAGTTCTGGCAAAATTTCGGGAAGAAAATTTGTCAGAGTAACGAAGTGCTGGCGAAATTCCGCCAATTAGGGGTAGAAGGGCAAAATGGTAATTTTTACCTAAAATGCCAGTTATTGTGTCAAATCACTAATGAAAGTGATATTATTCTTATAGGACGTCAGAAATCCTAGTTTACTGCCGTTACGCTGTCCAACGTGCATTGTCGGACGACCATTGTTTTTCCGTCGAAATACTAATTTCTATTAGACGTACTATTTACCGTCAACGAAGGTACGTTCGCGTACTGTAACACTAACTCTGATGGTTATTGTGTGTATATATGTGTTTCCTCTGTCATGTACGTACTCGATTGTACTACTGTCCATACTCCGATTGTATTAATGTACGTACTATTGTTTGTACTCCGATTGTACTATTTGTCTTACATCCGATTGTCATCTTGTTATACATTATACATCCATTGTATTATTCTCTGTCATGTCATACATCCGATTGTATTACTATTCTTTGTGCCTTAACCTTACATCCATTGTATTGTTATCATTGTGCATATCGATTATGTACATTTCTCGTTGTGCTTTAACCTTACATCCATTGTATTGTTATTGCCACACGTATCCGATTATGTATTCCCTATGTCGACCATAGTAAAAGTTGCCAAAATTCTATAAATGTCATTTGTACATATATGATATATGTAATCATGAGGTTACCGTTACACAGGGTTCGATGCATGGACTCCGGCTCTTAACTTAGCTTCGGGGTCGGGTGGACCGAGGATCGAGAGAAGGACAAGCGGCACGCCTAGGAGTAGCGGCGAGGACTTCTTTCTGTTATACTTTTGAAACACTCTTGTACCGCTGTTTAAACAGCAAGACATGCTACCATGGGTATTTTAATATATATATCAGTTACTCAATCGCTCCGGTGCACTACTCTGATCATTTTGAAATGATGTTTAAAAATATATATATATACTGCTTTAGAAAAGTCGGGATGTTACATTTGGTATTAGAGCAGTAGTCTGGCATGGATCGACTAAGTTATTACGGACAGTTTGGTGCGAAGGCAAGGCTAGTTTACGTGGGTGTGCCAATCGATCGCCGTGAACTCGGTGAGGCCCCATGGTAGACACTTACACGGCCATTCATTCGGTTAACGGAGTTAGGTTCTAAGCCTTTTCAAAAATTTGGAGCATATTTTGAAAATAAGTGCGATATAGGCACAGTCGGTGTACCATTTTACCTCGGTGTACCGATGCATGCCGGTATACCATCTGAGCCGGTGTACCACCCTCTGTTGGTGCATCGCTCGATAGCTTGCCGGTTTGTGCTTGGACGTTAATTCTATTCTAGCACGAGCTCATATGCGGAGCTGGGTCACGCCGGATGAAACTCGAGACCAATAAAGATAGTACATGCGATATTTGACTCATGTAGAGGAACTCCGATACGAAATCCCGTACCCGCTTACGAGTAGACCAAATCAATGAAATTCGATGAAGGGGAGATTTTGCGGGAGTGTATTTGTTTGTAGTAAGTGCGGTAAAAGCGGGAGCAGTGTAAATGCTAAGCGCGATAGAGTTTAGAGACTAGTGTGATAAAGTACGTGTTATGCGAAATGTCTTCCTGTATCTAACGTTAACGTTTCCTCTAATCAAGGAACGCGACATGGCGAATCGAGAGGCCGGAGCTCCCGGAGGCCGAGGCGAGGCGGGGCAGAGGCCGTGGTGGAGGACGAGGTAGACAACCTCGGGTAAATCCGGTACCAAACCAAGCTGGAGCGGGCGAGGTACGGGAGATGAGAAGAACCCTACAAGAACAGGGGGCTCTCATAGCCGTACTCTGGAAGAAAGGCGGGAGAGACAAAGACGGTTGCATGATCGGCAAGGCGAGGAAGAACAACATTCGAAGAAGAAGAAGAT
Organism: Acacia pycnantha; assembly: GCA_025563575.1. Classification (NCBI taxonomy): domain Eukaryota; kingdom Viridiplantae; phylum Streptophyta; class Magnoliopsida; order Fabales; family Fabaceae; genus Acacia; species Acacia pycnantha. The sequence continues at coordinate 1,259,647 of JAMWYP010000118.1, forward strand.
GAGCAAGGAGATGAGCACGATGAGGAACCCGAGGAGTCCGACAGATCCCGATCACCTCCACGACGAGGGAGAGGCATGCGAGACCACACAATATTGGGTCACACAGTTTTGCAAGTGAAGCCACCTGCATTAGTGGTAATAATGAGTTAGGCGAAGATTGGATGATGAGCCTAGAAAAGATCTTTGAAGTTATGGAATGCCGGGAGACCGGAAAGCCCAACTTGCCATCTATAAGCTCGACGGTGATGCGCATCGATGGTGGAAGAGCGTTGCTACAACCTTGCAGACCCAGTTTTGCCCTGTCACTTGGGAGAAGTTCATAGAGAAATTCAATGAACAATATTTTCCTCCCTCAACACAAGTGATTAAGGAGGAGGAGTTTCTTCATATCCAGCAAGGCTATGATGAATCATTTGATGACTACTTTGCTCGGTTCACCAACTGTCACGATATTCTTCATACGAAGAGTAATAACAATGAAAGTTTGGAAGGCGAATAGGTTGACATGCGGGCTAAAGTATGAAGTTAGGAGAAGCTCGTTTCTCGAGATGTTTCCTAATATGGCTCAGTTTGTGGAGTCATGCCGATTGATTGAGCGAAATCTCAAGGAAGCTGCGTAAGTTCCGAAAGTCCAACAGTAGCAACACGGGTTATAGCGAGGGCAGCCGTGAAAATTTCTCACGGAAGAGAGAAGCACCGTGGAGTGACTCTCAAGAGACAACAAAAGCCATTCCAGACTAGGCGGCGAGAACAACCCAAAATGGGAGACCCGACCAGTGTCCAAAATGTGGGAGGTATCATCTCCAAAGTATCTTGATGCGGCGGGAAGGCGATATGCTTCAAATGTCAAAAGCACGGACACATCGGTGTACACTGTCCGAGAGAAAGTTGTAGCATTAAAGCCACAAAAACCAGTAGAGTGTACACGCTAACATGTACGAGAGGACGAATGACTCCGGAGATGATTCAAGGTACTATTCCACTTAGGAGGAATCATCTAGTAATACATGCTTATAGATAGCTATCTTACGTAACGTATTCAATGTTTCTTCGTAATTAAAAATTCGACCGTGATCATGTCATTGAGTAGGAGGTATCTTATGTTGCCATGGTGTATGGGAACCATGGAGACATTTTGGTAATCTTGTGTTAACATGGTGTATGGGAACCATGGAGACATTTTGGTATCTGTGGTGTTAACCGCGGTGTATGGGAACCACGGGGAAACATCATATATCAAGGTACAATATGACAAGATCGTAGTAGTCAAATCAAAGCGAATTCTCGATCACCAGGAGGAGCAGCAGGCAGACAAAGTGAAGATCCGACGCGTATAGCCCAGAGTCCGAGTAGGACGGAGTCTGGTTAGTACAAAGTATAGTGGGATGGGTACAAATTTCGAGGGCGAAATTTTGTTTAACGGGGGGAGAAATGTAATACCCCGAAATTTGAATTAGGGAATTTAAGGGTTAAAGTGCCAAAATGACCAAAATACCCCTGGGAGGAGTAAATAACTTAAGAAAATGGTGAAAAATCCTAAAGGGCAACGAAATAATTATTTAAATTGAGAGAGCGTATATCTCTAATTTTGGTAATTTAATAAATTACAAACTTGGAGAAATTGAGGAAGAATGCTCAAAAAGTATGGTAATGACCATAATGCCCTCACAAATTCTAAAATAAAGCAGAACATATGGAAATAGAAATGTCGATGCAAGAATTATGAGGTAATGAGGCATTCTCATTAAGAAAATTATCAACTAATGATAATAAAGTGATTAAGTAATTTCGGCTAATTACTTAAGCTTAAACAAATGAAATTAAGAGATAATTGTGTAAAGCTCAAAAATTAGTGGTAATTGTTTTAAAATTAGTAAAAACATATTTAATAATTAATTGGAGATTTTGAGAAAAATGGATGAGTTTAGGTATTTTTAAGCCTAAATACAAGAATGGACCAATTAGGGATTTTTGTGGAATTTTTGGAAAAATTAAATAAATAATTAATTAATTAAATAAAAAATAAATATATATTATATTATAATAAGGGAAGCCGAATTACACAAGGAAATGGGATAAGAATAAGCTTAAAAATATCATGATATTTTGCACAAGTTGCATTAGTTTATTATATAATTAATTAAAGTGAAAAATGATGAATAGTAATTTAAAAATTAGGAAACGGATCCTATCTAGATATCTTGGAGTAGGATTTCCAAACTCGGGGAAAAATAATGATCGGTGGAATTTTGTCTTCCGTTAGACTCTTACGGAAGTAAATTAGAAGTCGTTAGTGCATTTCCTAATAAAACAAAATAGGGAAAAATGCATATAGGTATATTTTTGGATATAAGGGAAATAAATTCTAACTCAACATCTAGGCATGAGTTTGAATTTATTTTGACATATTTGGAATCGGTGAATTTTTCGAAGAAGTTGATAATTTGAAATGTGTTACTCAAAGCAGGACGCGATCGGACACGTTTTCGAGGAAACTTCAAGCTGGACAGGTTGGAGCCCTATATGGAACCAAAATTTAGGTTAACTTGGACATTTCTACTGAGTGAGGAAATGGTTTCAAAGTTGTAAATCCAGAATTTTGAGATTTTTCGAAATCACGCGAATCGAGTGCCGATCGGAGAAATCGGTCTCAAAGCTTCGGAAGGTGACACGTGGCCACCTCCCATTGGCCAAACCCTTTATTTTGGAGCATGGATTTCGTTCAAGTTTGAATGCAAAGAAGGGAAAAAGGGTTTTTTGAAAAGTTGCTTTGGACGGTCCGGATCGCTTCTCACAAAGTTGATCCGACTAGAAACCCTACCTCCTTTTCTATAAATACCCCACCCCTCCCTTTGGTTTTTCACATCATTTGCTCTTGAGATTTTGAATCTAGAGAGAGGATTCTAGAGAGAGAAGCTCGGGAAAAATTCTGCGAAGTCTTCAACGGGTAAGTCTTTCGGGCTTTAGTTTTTAGTTCGAAAGATAGTAGAATTGTTAGATAGTTTTAGTAAGTAGGGAATGAGATTCCTACTATTGTTTTTAGGCCTCATTGCATTGAAAAATGCCCGACGAGGTAAAAACTTGGTAGGGATCGAGTACTGAAAAGTTGAAGCTTTTATAGCTCTTTCAAAATTAGGGGTAGTAATGCTAGAATAGCCTTTAAATTTTCAAGTATGATTGGGTATCATATGGGAGGGCTATTTTAGTCATTATTTTCAAAAATCATAGTTGCGTCGAAGTTCTGGCAAAATTTCGGGAAGAAAATTTGTCAGAGTAACGAAGTCTTGTGAAATCCTTGATTAGGGGTAGAAGGGCAAAATGGTAATTTTTACCTAAAATGCCGATTATTGTATCAAATCACTAATGAAAGTGATATTATTCTTATAGGACGTCGAAATCCTAGTTTACTGCCGTTCTGTCCAACGTGCATTGTCGGACGAACATTGCTTTTCCGTCGAAATACTAATTTACATTAGACGTACTATTTACCGTCAACGAAGGTACGTTCGCGTACTGTAACACTAACTCTGATGGTTATTGTGTGTATATATGTGTTTCCTCTGTCATCTCGTACTCGATTGTACTCTTGTCCATACTCAGATTGTATTAATGTACGTACTATTGTTTGTACTCAGATTGTACTATTTGTCTTACATCCGATTTGTCTTGTTATGCATTATACATCGATTGTATTATTCTGTCATGTCATACATCCATTGTATTACTATTCTTTGTGCCTTAACCTTACATCCATTGTATTGTTATCGCTGTGCATATCGATTATGTACATTTCTCGTTGTGCTTTAACCTTACATCCATTGTATTGTTATTGCCACACGTATCCGATTATGTATTCCCTATGTCGACCATAGTAAAAGTTGCCAAAATTCTATAAATGTACATTTGTACATATATGATATATGTAATCATGAGGTTAACAGTTACACAGGGTTCGATGCATGGACTCCGGCTCTTAACTTAACTTCGGGGTCGGGTGGACCGAGGATCGAGGAGAAGGACAAGCGGCACGCCTAGGAGTAGCGGCGAGGACTTCTTTCGTTATACTTTTGAAACACTCTTGTACCGTTGTTTAAACAACAAGACATGCTACCATGGGTGTTTTAATATATATATCGATTACTCAATCGCTCAGGTGACTACTACTGTTCATTTTGAAATGATGTTTAAAAAATATATATATCTTGCTTTAGAAAAGTCGGGATGTTACATTCGTGCTGTCTCAGTCGGAGAGAAGCCGCCGCCCAAGCCACTGTCTTGCTAGGGTTCTTACGGCAAAGCGTCGGCCCGGGCGCGATGTTCGTGAGCTTGCTTTGTGGGTTCTTCTTGCATGGCAAGCCTCCCGAACCCACTACAAAAAAATAGTTTTGCGACGGAAAGAATCCGTCGCAAAAAGGAATTTTCCGTCTCAAAATTCGTTTGCGACGGATTTCGTCTGTCGCAAAAACCCTTATCACAATTGTGACGAAATTTGCAACGGAAAATTATTTCCGTCGCAAATTTGGGATTTGCGACGGAATCAAATCCGTCGCAAATCCTCTAGGATTTGCAACGGAATCCAATTTCGTCGCAAATTTTGATTTTAAAAAAATATTTTTTAAAAAAACTTGTATATTATAAAAATATATAATGATTATGATTATGATTTTTATTTATATATTTTCCTATTTTTACAATTTTTTTATTAGGATTATTATTTCGAATCTATGAATATGAAAAAAAAACTAAAAACTTGATGTCTCACATGCATATTATAAAAAATTTTATATACGTTGTAAATGATCGTTTTATTAATGTTGACATATTATCTCATGAATATAATGTGTTTGTTAAAATCAATTACCTATCTAAAATATGATAAAAACATTAGCCAATTCCTATAATAAAGACAAAGAACAAAGTCTAGAAGCCAAAATACAAAATCGAAAAACAAAAGCAAAAACAAAGTGTATAAAGTGAATAAAAATAAGTACTGGATTGCATATTTATATTTGATTGTTTTAAAAAAAAAAAAAACTGAACTCTATGATCAAAGTTATGATTATAATTGTATGTAAATAAATTAAGGAACCAATGAATATGATTTTCCATGTACATAGATGTGTCTAACAAATGAGCAAACTTGAAAATGAAGACTATAACCATATATGGATTATGTATTTTCCTATTCTCATAGGTTGCATAAAAATCTAAAGAACTAATACACTATTCGCGCGCGCGAAGAAGTGTGTGTAGTGGCGGAGCCGGGATTTTTATTTGTGTACGTACAATTAGTGGAGGTATTCGGGGTTCTTTGCCCCAGAAAAATTTTTTAGGGAAATTTTTAAATGTATTAAAAAGTAAAAGAATATAAACAAGAAAAGAAAACCAAATACCTGTAAGAGCTTCTTAAGAAATATAGAATGAATCAACGCAACAAAGCGATACCTCTATGAGCTCAATGACTTTTGTAATATCCTAATTTTTACTTTTAGGACTTATTCATACTTAAGAGTGAAATTATATATGATAAATGTACTTTTGTAATATCCTAATTTTTACTTTTAGGATTTAGTTATACTTAAAAGTGAAATTATATATGATAAATGTATTTAATTTATAATTTTTAAAATATAAAAAAATGGAAATAGTGGGTCTTTTGTTGTAATTTTTTTACCTATGAAAAAATGAAAAAAGAATAATGCACTAAATCTTCAACTATCTATTCTACCAATGAAATGAAAAAATAATGCACTGCGGGAATCGAACCCTGGATCATATTGTGGCGAGTAAGAGTAATACCACTAAACCACTTGTGCATGGTTATATGAAGTCCCTTCAAAATATATATCTATTCTATAATTTTTGTGTCTGCACTTGCGGACACATGCCCCAATGTGGCTCCGCCCCTGTGTGTGTGTGTGTGTGCGTGTGTGTGCGTGCGTGTGCGTGCGTGCGTGCGTGCGTGTGCGTGCGTGCGTGCGTGCGTGCGTGGAGATTGATAGATAATTATCTTGGAGAATTTGACTAAAAGATTGATAGATAATTATCTTGGAGAAGTTGACTAAAAACTACATCAAATGCAAAATACTAAAAAAAAGGTATAGAAACTCACCGAGATGACGCTAATGAAGAGGAGCACGGAGGTGAAAGGAGAGGAGGCCGACGCTGCGGTGAGGCGAAATGAGGGAGAAAAAGGAGGAGGAGGACGGAGCAGACGGGAGAGGAGCTAGGCGGAAGGAGGTTGCATGGGGTCGAATCTTTGGTTGTGAGAGACACATTGAGAGAGAGCACGGTGGAAAGGGAGAGAACATTAGAAAAATGGGAAGGAGAGCCCGAAATCGGGCTTAAGACCAAAATTTGCGACGGAAAATGATTCCGTCGCAAATCCTCAGGGGTTCTGGCGAAAATCGAATTCCATCGCAAATCCCCTTGGAGATTTGCGACGAAACAAATTCCTTCACAAATCCCCAAGGGATTTGCGATAGGAACCAATTTCGTCACAAATCCCCAAGGGATTTGCGACGGAGAAAATTCCGTCGCAAATCGACGGCCTTTTCCCGCTTGACGTAATTTTCTCGAATTTTTGTTTTTGGATTTTTCCACGAATTTAAAATCCGTCACAATTTGCGATAGAATTCATTTTCCGTTGCAAATTGTGACGGATTTTAAATTCCGTCGCAAATTGCGACGAATTTTCAATTCCGTCGCAAATTTTTGTTATTTTGTCATTTTCTAGTAGTGACGAGGTTTGGGGTTTTCTTTAAAAAAAAACAAGAAGAAGAAGAAGAAGAAGCAATAAGGCGTCGAATTTTGTTTAGGACGCCGTAAGTCTCACACTTACTATGCCTCCCACATAAACTTCCTCCCAAAATAGAATGAAAAAGGGTATATAAAAAAAGGACATTAAAGAATGTTTTTGTAGTAGTGCATCCCATACAACTCATGGGGCGATAATTGGAATCCTTTCATATATTTAGTTAACGGCAAAATCGAAAGAAAAGAATATAAAACACCTTGAGTTTTATTTAAATCATATAATTATATTTTTAATTAAAAATTTTGTTTATTTTAGCAAATTATAATTTTGACAAAATTAAAGAATGAATAATTTTTGTCCATAGATATCTATACAAGTAGTTTTGAATAATGATAATTGAGAAAAAATTATTTAATTTAGTATAATTTAGAATTTTGTCTTTGGGCGCTCCTAGAATAAGAGTTAGTTGGCCAATCTGCACCTTAGATAACGGAGGTTAACTTTTTGTTAACGGTGTTAATAGCGTTGTCTTTGAGCGCTCCTTTTAAAAAGTTTGTTGGTATTTTTGGTCCACTTAATAGTTAATTGTCTTTGGACGCTCCGAGTCAATAGTTTGTTGGTAAAATCGCACCTTAACCCTAAGGAAAATGATAGAAAAAGAACTTTGAAATTACAAAATCCTATCAAGAATTGATAAGAGAATGTTAAAACTTGATAAGCAATTCACAACATATTTTTTTGAGAAATACCTTATTTGGAATTTTACAATTTCAAAATTCTTTTTTTTTTTTTTCCCTAAGAATAATTACCAATTACCATAGGCGAGTGAAATTGATACTTCCGGTGCTTAATATAAAACCTAATTGGAGAGTTGATATTTATTCTAAATGTAAAAACTATTTATTATATTTGTCATATTTTCCTAATTTACCCCTATTTATGTTCATTCAACAATAATAAAGTACTCCATCAGTTCTTAATATAAGACATATTTACTTAATTTGATTATATTAAAGAAGTTAGTTAAATTAGTTAATATGTCATGTATTTTCTAAAACACTCAAGTCATCCTCCCTAATTACCTCCTCCCTTCTCCTCTTTAATTATTATCGAGGGAACATCAATAGGGATACATTAGGAAAAAATTAAATTATATGGAAAAAAATGTCTTATATCTAAGATCAAAATCAACTCATCAAATATATCTTATATTAAGGATAGAAGGAGTAAGAGAGATATGAGAGAATTAAGAAAGATTATGAGGGTGTTTCAGAAAGAATGGATTTTCCTCCTTTCAACTTGGAATTATCTGAGGTCTAGATTAATTCGGATTGAACCGAGAAGGACCGCAAGGAATTCTCAGAACTCAAATTTGAGACATCTAATAGTATAACCTCTACCAGTTAATCGAGTGCTTATTGGTATGAAATTGACATATTTTAGTGAATATATATTATATGCTATAAAAAGTGATGTACAGAACGGAGCTAATAACTCACATGTGACTCACAATAAAACTTGCTGCCCAAGTTGAAGCTTTTTGAAGGTAATGACCCCACTATCGAATTGACTCACTTTTTGATGCTCTCATTCTTTTATTTCATCCTGATTGCTTTGATGGAAAATTCTGTGGGGTTTAACTTGATTGGATGTCATTCGAGTCCTGTCTCCCCAAGTTTTATTTCATCCAAACGAATGGAAAAAGAAAAACTTGGTCCACAAGTTTTATCCTTCTACACGTCTTGACTCTGGAGTCTTTACCCTTCTTCCATTATTTTTTGACTTTTGAGTCTCTTTCTTTGTTTCTAGGGGTAAAAATTAAAAGCGTGTATGCAATTTGGTGTAACAATAAAGAGTTAAATTGATACACCTCATTTTTACCTTATATTAAATAGGACTTTTTAACATTTTCTTTCTTTTTCTTTTTCTTTGTTTTTTTTTGCCAACATGACTTTTTAACTTTGATCTATAATTAAATATGTATAGCACGGGTACTTTCATCTTCATTTAAGGGAAGAAATGTTTAATAAAGTTTTGTATTTTTATGAGATATATGGCATGCACGTAAATAAAATTGATTGTTACGCAACAAAAAAATATTACTTATCATGCTTTTGTAGAAAATAATATTACTTGCCGCAAACCCCTAGGATCTAAGTTGGGTATATAATATTATTAAGTTGTTGTTAATTTGTCATTATATTGGCGTTTAACATTATTTTCTATTTTTATATAATTCATATTCCGTTTACAACAGAATTCTTTTAATAAGGAATCTGTTAATCATGAAGGAAACGAAACAATCTTTGCATTAATGTAAAAATAGTATTTAGCTAGAACAAGTTAAACCACTCGTCGCTAGAATTTATAACACTAAAAGAAACATACACGAAAATTATTCCTGCTAAATCACATGAATTTTTTTTTTTTAAAAAAAATGTGAAATAAGATACACTACAGTCTTCTTCCTTTAATACAGATGTGGCCATCATTTCCCCTCACCCTTGCTCATCGATGGTTGGAGCCAACTGCAAGAGTAATTAACCGTGGCAACGTTCTTAATCTGACTGGTAAAGTGTTGAATCATCGAGTCTATAGCTTCATTTAATAGATCTTGAATCATTGAATCTATATCGTCATTTGGTTGGAAATAAGTTTGAGTCGTTGAGTTTATAAATTCATCTTGTTGGAAAGATGTATGAATTGCTGAATCCATAACTTCAGGGTGTGAAGATGTTTGATCTGATGTGTTCATATTTGACAAATAATGTTCCTAAAACAAATATTAAACAAATATTAGTTCTTATTCTATTTTGCACCTTCAAGCATAATCTATGAACTACTTCAAGAATTCTTCTACTTACCTTTGAAAGGATAGATAAATTTGCCAAGTTTTCATACTCAAAATTTGTATGATTATTGGACTCCCTTTCCTGGCAAATTGATTCGTGCTTAAAGTCATTAGTTTTTTCTTTCGTTTTCTTCTCATATTTCTTCATTAGTTTGCATACTACATAGGTCCTCTGCATCATTTGGAATGAAGAAATTTAGTGAAGCATTCATTTGCCAGAATTATTAGAACATAAAATCAGAATTTTTTAACAGTTTGTAATAGAAGCACTACTTAATCAAAAGGATGAGTTACTCATAAGAGATAAACATTAGTTACCAAACAACGACATGCATCAAAATTGAGCTATAGAAAGAGGAACATAATTATTAATATTATTGACAAAATAAACATTTACTTGTTTTGGAGAAAACATGACATCATGATATTCATGAATAACCCAATTGCATCGTTTCCCATAAGGAAAACGCCCTTGGTAATATACTAGAATTTTCTTAATCCCAATGACATTGTTGGTCTCACGGTCACGGTCCTTGATTGGTCTGTTTTTACCGGTGACTTTCCAGAAGCCAAGTGATGTTGTCCTTTTAAACCGAGTACTGTTAGAATACTTGTAATCGCAACGACTGAAGAAATAGCATTCTGAGTCATCTTGCTCCGTCTCCGGAAACGCTGAAGCAACCAAAGCTGGATTGAAGAACAAGAAAGCAAAACCAAACACTATAGCATAAGATAATTAAGTATGCAAAGAAATTTAAGAGGAAAATATAATTTAGGATAGATACCTGGTAATTCCCAAGGTTCGTACTTGCAAACGTCAATCTCAGGGATGGTGTTATAAATGGAAGGATCATGAGCCATCAATTTGTGGCGGAGGTAGTAAGCGACGAGCTCTTCCTCCCTCGGACAGAATCTGTGTCCTCGAGGCACACGTCTCTGCATCGTCGTCGGATCCGCCATGGTTGTCTCCTGTGATTAAAAAAAAGGGCAAGCAGAGAAGTTGAGGGAGAAGAAGATGCTTAAGAGTGAAAAAGATGGAGTGATCGTAGTAGTGAGAGAAGAGGACTTGACTTCATCACATGAAGGCGTTACTCCTTATATAGAGACTAGAGAGTCCTACGTAAGTGAAAAGTAAGATAAATTATACTGTAATTAAAACCAAAATCAGGGAAATGTTTTGTTCACTTTTCCCCTTGGCCCCTCTTTTCTTTGTTCCTTCCATTCGGTTACAAGTCTCAATCACCTTTCTTCCTCGAAGTTTCATGCATTAAAACTCACGTCTTTGTCTTTATCGAGGTAATACAAGATATATAGGAACATGTCCCTGAAGATATACATACATACATATATTAAAAGCTTGCCCCTAAGTTTAAATTTTTTGCATATTCTGGCTAATTGCAAGATAGGAACATGTCCCTGAAGATTCTAGAATGGCATCTCAAATGAAAAGGAAAAGAACAAAACTTGCTCTCCAAGTTAAAAACTTTATATGTTTTGGAATTCTTGAAATTGATACCCTATGCTCGATGGTGACAAAAGTATAATAATCAATTATGTTCTCCCTTTCTTTTATACCCACGCTCTTCTCTGATCTCGCTTGAACAAAGCATGAAGTTTGAATTCAAATTTTATTTTTATTTTAAGTCAGCTTTTCCATCATTAGATTAAATTCACACAAGTTTTAAATATAAAAAAAAAAAAAATCATAATTAAGCTAGCTTAAAACCAGGGAAAAAATCATTAAAACTTTCGCCCCATGTTCTTTCCATATTTTGCAACCAAACACTTCCCTCCCTTCATATTTTGTTTGAGGAAAATGGATGTTAGGGTGTGATAAATTTTTTTAATGAATTGAATTTTAAGAAAATAGAGAGATCAAGAAAAGTTTTAAAAATAAATTTTACCTCTTCCCTCATGCCTCTTTTCTTTAAATCATTTTTTCCTAAATGTCCTTTGTTTTAATATTCCTTAACTAAGTAAACAACCTCTTAACTAATCAAACAAGAGAGAATTATATATACAAGTCCTCACAAAAACAATTAATTACTCACAAGTCCCAATAACTATTTGCAAAAATAATTAATTTCTTATTTAGGACATGTTGTGATTTTCTCATCATTTAACAATATTCTCTAATCAATGAATATCATCGAGAGTAGTTTTAAAAATTTCAACTAATTTAAATAAATTTCTCTATCTGTAAAGTTGCAAATAGATAATTGTGATAATTACAAAGAGGAGAGAGAGTAGTTATCATGGATAGCTAGGCACAAATAATCATGGTTCAAAGAAACTTTCAAACCCTATAGAAGAAAAGTTACAATAATTCTGAAATGAATAATGAAACAGCCTAAAGCTAAGCTACTTGCTCACAAAGTTTTTAGGAGAATTAATTGACCCCACTATCTATCTATCTATCATTTCTATTGGAACCTCCTAAAACTACTTGCTCCATAAGTTGTAGAGTTTTAGCTTTATTTCATAAACTACGCGCCTTATTTGATTAATACCATATGTTAATTTGAAAGATTTTTGTTTATCTTTTTATTAAAAAAATAACTAAAAGAAGAGATAGATACATTGAAGATATTTTTACTACCAATGTAAGAGGATGCTATACACATATATAAAAAATAACTAAAAGAAGAGATAGATACATTGAAGATATTTTTACTACAAACGTAAGAGGATGCTATACACATATATATGCTCGACAGGGTAAATTTGAATTTTGAATACACACAAGGCGTGAGACTTATATATATAATGTTATTAATTTAAGTTGTGATTACCTTAATTATTATTATTGTTTAAAATTATCATTTTTTAAGGTATGTATTTTATTTTATATTTTCATATCTAATAATATTCCGTATGCTTCAGAATTTGTTTTTTTATCTGTTGTTTATATAATGATTAATGAACAAGTTATAATCGATAAAAAAAAAAGAAAGTAAAAATACATTTTAGTAATAGAAAATTATACTGCATTAATATAAACTTGAAATAAAATAAAAAAGAGGAGATTACAGCATACATGATATATCAGACCCAGGTACATGATTTTATGGACTTCATGAGATAAAACTTACCTCAAGTACTTGAAAGCATTTAAAATGAGTGTTTTTAAGTCTTACGAGCCAATTCTTCTGGCGTATTGAACTCATTAACTAAAAAATCACTTAAAATAAACCATTCTAAATGAACACTTAAATACAAATACACACCATAATTCTTCTTTTTCCTCAAACCTAAATAGTTTTCATACACACACATATAGATATAGATATTGACACACACACACACATAGATATTTTGATGCTGTTACCATTTCCAACAATCCATTAGCAAGTAATGGTCATGAGGAAACAGCCAGAACGAATTGACGTCAAATTCTTCTGAGTCGCCGTGTGGCGTCTCAACGGTCGAGTCCACTTCAGAAGATGTATGAATTCTTGATGATGAGCCATTCGACTCCCCATGTGTTTGAATCAATAATGAATCCACATCTGACAAATACGGGACCTAAATCACACACACATATATATCAATCAATTTTTAGTTCTCTCGTTCTATATATATACATATCAGTAGCTCAAGAGTTTGCCTGCTTACTTCAGGATTTGCTTGATTTTCATACTCAGAAGCTATAGAGTCATTTGGCTCGCATTCATCACGAACCAGCTCATCCGTTTTTTCTTTCGTTTTCTTCTCGGGTTTCTTCAATAACTTACATAGAACATGTGTTCTCTACAACATGAATTAGAGCATATATATATATATACATATATAGATGGTCTGAAAGAAATGATAAACAAAATTAAATCAAATAAGTTATACACACAAACATGAACATTAGTGATATAAACATTAAGTGACCAAACGATACGTACTGCATATATATATATACACGCTCCAATTCATGTTGTAATAACTTGCTTTGCCTTTATAATCACAAATTGCATAGAACTACGTACTGCATATATATACACGCTCCAATTCTTTAAGGTCAATATCCATAAATTAAACACAAACGATAAAAGTTTCCATATTATTCCTAGCTACAAGGAAACCAAGAATATGTATAGAAGCTTACCTCATGTTGAGGAAAGCGGGCGTCATGGTATTCATGAATAACCCAATTATTTCTAATGGCAGGGACCTTTTTTCCTTGATAGAAAACTAAGGTCTTCTTAGTCCCAATAACGTTGTCAGTAACTGGATCCCGGATTTTCCTGTCTCTACCGGTGGCTTTCCAGTAGCCACCCGATGTTGCCCTATGAGACTTAGTACTGTTTGAGTACTTGTACTTGATAGGACTAAAGAAATACCATTCCTGGTCGTCCGATTCGATCTGTGAAAACGCTGAAACAGAACGAAAAAAGGCAAAATCAAAACGGTGCAGTATAATAAGATTACTGAAGAATGACAAATTTAAAAGAAGAAGAAGAAGAAGTGGGGCTTATGGGATTAAGATACGTGGTAAATCCCAGGGTTCGAACTCGCAGATGTCAATTTCAGAGATGGTGTTGTGGATGGAAGGATCATCAGCCAACAATTTGTGGCGGAGGTAGTGATCGACGAGCTCTTCATCCGTCGGATGGAATCTGTACCCTACCGGCGGCGGCCTATCTTGCTGCAGAGGAGCTTCCTCCGCCATCGTTGGCTCTCAATTATAATCTGATAAGCTTAAGAAACGCAAGCGGTGGGAGACGAAGTATGAAAAGAGAGAGTACTGAGAGATAGAGATAGAGAGAGAGCGCTGCTTGCTTGCGGGGTCGTTGTTTGTTTAGAAGCAATATATATAATAAGAGGTTTAAGGCTTGAAGAGGGCAATAAATAGGGAGTGAAAATTAAATTAACATGTGGTAGATATTTGCTTCTATTTTCAGTCTTCCGTTGGGTTATTTAATTTCTTTATTTTTTAACCAAGACATACAAACACATTTTAGGGTTATGGATAATATATATTCCTTCTTATTCTTTCTATAAGAACTAATTAACTTTTTTTTAAGATTAAAAAGTAAAATAAGTTACTTAATCATATATATTTTATGTATTATTATTAGATTATTATATATCAATTTATAAATTAAAAAATTAATTTAGAAAATAATGGTAAATATAATTATTTTAATGTACCTCTTTTAACTTCCTTAATTCTTCCTGAAAAAAGTCAACTCAATGTTATATTAAAGATTGAAGGTAGTGTTTTCTTAAGAGCTAAAATGTTTTTTGTCTTTTGGGTTGGGATTAAGATATCTTAAATCTCAGGTTCTGCCTAATATATATTTCTCTTTATTTTTAATATAAGAATTCGTTGACTTGTTTATAAAGATTAATAAAGTAAATTAACTTATTTGAATATAACATATATTGTTTGTTACTATTAAATTGTATATGAGTTTATAAATCAAAAAATTTAATTTATAAAAAACCATAATTATAATTAATTTAATGTAATGTAAGTTTTTATCTCAAAAAAAAAAATCAAATGAATGTTTTTGTGAAATATCATGAATAATGAACGTTGCGATTGCATGCCACGAAAGCCCAAAGATGTAGATTGTAAAGTATGTAATGACACGTAATGAATGTGGGACCCACCACCTAAACCGTGTGACCGTGTCCCGACCCTTTTTCTGAGTTTGCTACGCGTTTGATAGTGATTGAGAAATCAAACGAAGGAACGGACGAAGCCTCATTTTTCCCGACCTTTTTAACCATCCCAACCTTTGAAAGAACGACGAAGCCTCCTTTTTAACCATCATTAAACCTCACGCGTTTCTTTCATGGACCAATCCGGAAGACCACAATTTGTCGTTATCTTCTCAATGTCTCATCTTAACCTTCAAATCATGAAATAGGGGTTTAAATTTAATATCGTATAAAATTATGGTTATTATATTTTTTAAATTAAAATTTATTTTATTTTTTATAGATTGAAATTCTAAATGGTATAGATCATATTTTAAGAGTTTAAATTTATTTATTTTTATTTATAAAAATAACTTTATTAAAGATTGAATCTGAACTATATATTAATTTAATCTAAAGATAGATATGGTATAGATCGAATTGCAAATTGCCTAAAGGATACCGCTTTTCTTTAAACAAGAGCAACAATATCTCATCATCTTCACATCTGTGTTGAAAATGAATGGACATTATTCCTTAATTTTATTGTTTTGGATTTTGGCTAATTAATTAATTTTGAAGGGACCCTTCGATTGCTTCCATCGCTTGTTGTTTTCATGCTCTTTCTTTGACTTCTGTATGTGTGACCATTTTTCTGAATGACTATATATGAACAAAAACCTTACAAAAGTAATTAAATTATATGATTGGGCACCAAGATTTTGGTTTCATGAAGGTGTTACACTGTTACCTACTGGACAAAATAAATTCTATCTTTGGTGTTCGATCCCTCCCACAGAGCTATTTATAGTAAAATATTGCTTAAAATCAAATAACAAAATGAATAAGATATATGGATTTTTCTTATAAATATACATGTCCATGTACGTAGTCAAGGGCAGATCTAAGTGTATGATTGAGGGCAAGTGTCCACCTTTGAATTGAGGAATTGAGGATTTTTAAAAAAAAAAATTAATACATGTTTGAATGATTACCCACCCTCTTAATATATTAAGACTACACTTTGTAATCGGATGGAGATGAATAGTTGAATGATTGTTTAGTGCTTTATATTGAAAAAGATGTATTTGATAGCTTTGATAATTATTTATGATCTTTATGATGGAATTCTAAAAAATAAAGCCTAGAAGAATGACATTGTAATTATTTTTATTGTAATATATATTTGTTATTAAAATATATGTATTGGAACTTATTGAGATTATACATGCCCACTCTTCATTGTAATTTATGTATTTGCATTGTAATTATTTTTATTGTAATATATATTTGTTATTAAAATATATGTATTTGAACTTATTGAGTGCCCACTCTTCATTGTAATTTATGTAGCTGCATTTCTAACAGCATTTAGCCTTACTTTTCTAAATACATGTTTGTAAAATAACTGTCTCTCTTATTACATCATCATTATTCACTTGATTTCATGAATATTTTTTTGATATTCTTTTCTTTTCTTGTTTATATTCTTTTTTTTTAATGCATTTAAAACTTTCCTTAAAAAAAATTGGGGGCAAATGATGCACCCCTCAATAATTTTCTAAATCCGCCCCTATACGTAGTTAAAGGCATAAAATGGAAAAAACAAAAAAAAAAATTAGATAACAAAAAAGTGCAACTTATATGGTGCCAATTTTATGAAAGTGAATATAACTTGTATTTAGAACGGGATCAGAGGGTAGTGTTATATATTTTCAAAAACTCCAATACATACTATTAATAAGTTGTTAGTTGAGGTGATAAGGGTCTCATTTTGTAAGGAAGAGAACACAAAATTAGAATTTCGAAAAGCGTACTTATTGAGAGAGGTGAAATCTTTTTACCCTCTAACTTTCAAAAAGGAACCCTTGATATTAAAAAAATGGACAAGTACTAAAAAATAGAATATAGGAAAAATTCCAGCAAAATACCATTTGATTTTTGGAAACCCTAAAAAAGTCTGGTAACAAATGGAAATAACAAATAAGGTCTCTAGGGAGGAATATGGAATTTTGAAATGCTATGTTTTTATCAAAATGTTCTTCAAGTTTTTTTAAAAAAGAAAAAGAAAAAAGAAAGAACCGTCGACAGCATCGGATCTCTACCGCCGAAGCTCCGGCAGCTAGCACTACCCTGTCTGAGGCCAAAGCTCTGGTGACAACTTGAGTAATGAGATTGATTACTTGATCTTATTTAGCTCTATCAAGCATCATTGACTAGTTGACTAAAGACACTAACAACTTTAGTTTTGGAAATAACAATTTGATTGTAGTCATTAATTAACAACCTTATGAGTGAAAGTTGTCAATCGCTATGCTTAAGTTATTATTTTTCTTCTTCCAAATCACCAGTTATCATAAATACTACAATTTATTATGTTTGATTAATGGTGATTAATAAAAAATATTTTAGTGTAGTAAGTTAAAAAGCTCAGGTAATATCTCAACTCCGTTTTCATATTCTACTACAAATGAAATGTCAATCGCACAAGAAAATAACCAAAAGTTTATTCTTTTTTCTTTTTTTGGATTTTGTAACTTCTGTATATTCCCTTTTATTTTACTTTTTTAAAATGAAAAAAGCTCTCCAAGTTTTATCGAGAGAAACGAGACACAAATTACTGTCCAAGTTTTAACCTTTTTTTTTTATATAGTCATGAAAACTATAAACTCAAAATACAAAACACGGGCACGAAAGGCCTACTCACATTCATCAACGAGTGCCTCAAGTAGTGGTTGATCAATGATACAAGAATTCTCAATCGTGTCATGAACAAGTTTAGCTAACCTATTTGATATACAGTTTTCTTCGCTAGGAACATGATTAATTATAATCTGCCAATTCCTACGAACTAGAAGTCTAGCTTCCTCTTTAACATCTTTGTAAGGGTCATTTCTATCAAACCCCCACATTAAGAAATTGATAGCTTCAACACCATCAGAAAAAAGAGCCACCTTCCTATAACCTCGAGTCCAACAAAGGTGTAATCCATGAATAACAACGATCATTTCCACAATGGCGAGAGGAACTGAGGTGAGCTTGCACATATATCCGCATATCCAGTTGTTAGCCTCACACAACCACTTTGCGTCAAACTTAGCACTGAAGCATCAATCTGTAGCCTGATAAAACCTGTCCTAATATTACCCTCAACATGTGTCGTCCTTTTTGATCATTTGTAGAAACCGCAATTGGTTATCAAGTCCTGATCCAAGCATGCTCTAAACAGGCTAGAATGAGCAGTAAGGTGGTCACTTGTGCTTTCTGCTCCAATTAGTGTCTTGCGTCTCGCCACCCAGATATCCCAACATGTGTATCAGAACAATGTTGGACATGGGAGTTTCCTAGTGAAGTCCTTTCTCGCCTCGTTTCTCAGATTCCACTTGAACAAATCTGCGCCACTTAATATTGAGAAAGTTGTCCACTTGGAAGCAGTATTGTCAAAAAAAACTAGTGTAAAACCGTAAAATTTACAAAGCAGAAACATACGTATTGAAACGCAAGTAAAAACTGTTCTAAGGAGAAACAGGTAAAAACTCCACTCAAACACGTAAAAACTTACTTTTTACTGTTTTTTTTAACAAAAAAAATGATGAAAAGTATTTTTTTTTTTTGCTCGAAAAAAGGATGAAAAGTTAAAAACCCTATTTCCATTGTGCATCTTGGACTCGGGATTACTGGAGAGTGAAGACTGGATAGTTATATATAGTTTTTAACGTATTTCCACAGTTATAAATATAAGTTTTTAACGTAAGTTTTTTTTTATATATTTTTTATAGTTATATGACATATATGTTTTAAATATGAAGTTGTTCGTTGAATTTTGAGTAGTGATTTATGATTTTTTTTTTTTTCATGTATGTATGTGTGTGTATATAATTTTGAGCCCCGACTTTAAGTAGTAAAAAGTAAAAACTTTATATTTCGTGTCGTTTTTACGATTTACATTTCTACCACCTCTTTTAGTGTCTACGTAGAAACTCGATTTTGACAACATTACTTGGAAGGATGGAAAATACATAACTGGCCACCTCTCCCTAGCGTTGGTACAATCTCTTAATAGGCGCATCAGATCTTCTTCCTGACCACATTCGAAAGGGCCCACTCTCTCTGCTAGCCCAAACTTGGCTTTGAGATGAGTTCTCCCATGAGCAATAAGCCAATGGAGGATTTCATATTTTCTGGAACTTGCCACCTCCATAAGAGCCTCTATATACTATCCTCCTGCAGATGGATACCTGCACAAAAAAAGATATACATAATGAATAGTGAAACAACCGTCAGTAAATGGTTTCCATATGAATTTATCCTCTTCTTTTTCCTCACGTACAGGGTGGGTGTGCACTCATGATGCGATCAATCACATGAAGGTGAAACCAAACTCTCATGACCTGTTTGGTACGCAGAAAAGGTGAGAAGAAAAAGGAAGATAACCAATTTCCCTTTTTTGAAACCTAATCTTTTGTCAATCTTTTTGGAAACTCAAATTCCCTAACCCACCAATCTTTTTTTAAAAATGGGAAGATGAGATCCCACCAAAATTGGTGATAACCTAATCTTCCCTCACGAGTGGGAAAATGCAAAATACAAATTTGCCCTTAAAAAATTTACCCAGAATATTTGCCAAGATAGGAGCAAAAGTGAGGTAAGAAGCTTTTTTATGAAGGAGGGAAATTCCAAGATTTTTGCCCAAATATCCTGTCAAACCAACCCACATAAGTGGCATACCAACATCTTCATTTTTTTAGATAAATGTTTTATATATTTATAATCTTAAATAAAATCTAACATGCGCATGTAAAAAATAATAATTGTTTAGCAATAAAAACATTACTCATGTCAGTATAGAGAATATTAGCTTTTGTCATTTCTCAAATTTTTTCCCTAGCAAATTTTTCAAGTGAAAAATGACATGCTTTTAAAAACAACTCAACACTGCAATATTAAGGGAAAATTGCAACCACGTCCTAATTAAAAGATTTAACAAAATCAGGTCCCTCAAAATCATCAAATTGCAATGAAATCTCAATAGAACTAGGTGCTGTTAATTCCAAACATAAAAGTACAATTTTATCTATTTGTTAGTAATGACAAGTTTAGAGCATCGTATGATTGTTAATTGTATGTTGCCTTTATAATTTATATTGTTGTTTCATTGTGTGTGGGAAATGTGTGAATTTATGCTGCACAGATTGTGCTCTATTTTTGTGTGCTTAGAGAGGAATAAATGGAAAAGATGAAGTTTTATGTGTTTATAATCATACTATGTGATTTCAAAATGTGCCATCAATACAATGTTTTGAAGTCGTTAATGTTGTTCATATAGTTGCTAATAACAACTTTATTTTGCAAGGTAACAGAAACAATGGCGAGTAAGTCTTGACAGCGAATATTGTATTTCTTGCATTACATGGACAATTTTTAAATGGAGGAGAATATGATTTTCAATATGTGAAGCTAGCGTTAGAACAAAAACCATAAAGGAAGGCATTAAGAATAAGGAGTTTATAACAATTATAGCATCAATTATTAGGAAAAAAAGCAGTAGAATTTTCAAGAACCAAAGAAAGTAGTAGAATTTTCATGAAATTCATGTTGACCTTTGAATTCAATGGAGAAAATGATTGTGTGTGTATAAAAAATAATGCAGATGATAACAGTCATAACACACAATCAACAAGGGGATACAAGAGAGGAACATGATGTACAATTTATATCTACTTTTTATACTAATATTTTCTGCAGTATATTTATTGCCATGTGAGTTGTCATTGAATGCTCCAAACTTGTTATTAGTTACTTTAAACTTGTCATTACTAACAAAGAGATCAAATTATACTTTCTTGTTTGGAATTAATTAATAGCACTAATATCTCGAGACTTCACTACAATTTAATAATTTTGGGAAACCTTATTGCCTGTTGATTGAAACCTGATTGCAAACCAATTTAGCATATAAAGAGAAACTGTCATTTTGATACACAACGTGAAGCACATAATGTTTATATTACAAGGTTGTTGATTTGTGATTATTATTTAACATTGTCAATTCTTAATTTTTATTTAAAAGTAAAGGTATATATTTTATTTATTTGTTTTTTTCATTTTAACAATAAAAACCCTACCTGTTGAGGTACATATCCACCCCTGTTTTGATCACTCTAAAGATATAGAATCCACAACCTACAAAGGAGGGTACACGCGCACCCTAAGAAGTGAGGAAATGCCATTAAATCAAAAGGTTCATGACAAAAAAAAATTCCCCAATATTCTGTACAGAACATAATTTTTTTTTTTCTCGGAGATTATATAGGGCAGAATCAGTTGACCATGGAGAAAACACCAATCATTTTTGGCCACACGAAATTGCATTATGTAAATAGAAAGGATTAGGTTACAGGAAACAACTCCCTCGTCCGCTTCAAGCAAAATAACTAGATGATAGAACAACGAGAAAGAAATATACACGGCAAATCATTTGCAAAATCACTAGAACATCAGAATCTAGAAGAAGAAAAAAAACACTTCATACTTCTTTAACATAAATGCTTTTCTATGCTTCATGACAACGCATATCAGATGTTGCCATCATTTCGAATAACCCTTGCTGATCTCTTCTTGGGGATTGCAAGAGTGAGGTAAAGTCAAATTCACCTGAGTCAAATAAGCTGAATAGCCCTTGTTCATATGTACTTGGAGATTGCAAGAGTGAGGTCAAGTCAAATTCACCTGACTCAAATAAGTTGAAGCCAAATTCACCTGCGTCAAATGATGTTTCAACAATAGAATTTGGTTCAGACGACAGTATATGAATCATTGATGTTGATGGTTCATTTGGTTGGATAGTTGGTTTGCTAGGTGGTGGAATCATTGAATCTACTGCTATAGACGAATTTGATTCATGTGGTGTTTGAATCACTGAGCATACAGTTTCATTTGATTCAAAAGACATTTGAATCATTGAGTCTATAACTTTGATTGATTGGAAAGGTGTTTGAATCTTAGAGTTTATAGCTTCATTTGATCCAAAAGGTATTTGAATCATTGAATCTATAGCTCCGTTTGACTGAGAAGGTGTTTGAATTATTGAGTCTATAGCCCCATTTGATCCAAAAGGGGTTTGAATCATTGATCCTATAGCTCTGTTTGATTGGGAAAGTGTTTGAGTCGTTGAGTCTATAACTCCATTTGATCCAAAAGGGATTTGAATCATTGAGCCTATAGCCCCGTTTGACTGGGAAGGTGTTTGAGTCGTTGAGTCTATAGCAGCTCCATTTGATCCAAAAGGAATTTGAATCATTGAGCCTATAGCCCCATTTGACTGGGAAGGTGTTTGAGTCGTTGAGTCTATAGCTCCATTTGATCCAAAAGGGATTTGAATCATTGAGCCTATAGCTCCGTTTGACTGAGAAAGTGTTTGAGTCGTTGAGTCTATAGCTCCATTTGATCCAAAAGGGATTTGAATCATTGAGCCTATAGCTCCGTTTGACTCGGAAGGTGTTTGAGTCGTTGAGTCTATAGCTCCATTTGATCCAAAAGGGATTTGAATCATTGAGCCTATAGCTCCGTTTGACTCGGAAGGTGTTTGAGTCGTTGAGTCTATAGCTCCATTTGATTCAAAAGGCATTTGAATCATCGAGTCTATAGCTTCGTTTATCTGGGAAGGTATTTGAATCATTGAGTCTATAGCTTCGTTTGATTGGGAAGCTGTTTGAATCATTGAGTCTATAACTTCATTTAATTGGGGAGTTGTTTGAATCATTGAATCTATAGCTCCATTTGATCCAATAGGTTTGTGAATCATTGAGTCTATAGCCTCATTTGATTGGGAAGATGTTTGAACCATTGAACTCCTATTTGAAAAATAGTGTTCCTGAAAAACATACAAGTCAAATATCAAAATATTAGTTCTCTAGCCATTCCACGGTATCAAAAATAACCTGTAAACTGCTTAAAGAATTCTTTTACTTACTCCTGCATCATCAACTAGCTGATGAATTTTTTCTTTTGTTTTCTTCTTATTATCCTTCCTTAACCAACAAAGAACATGGGTCCTCTGTAACAATTTTTTTTTTAAAAAAAAAATGAAAGAATTCACTTGTGAGAATTACAGCACAAAATTCCAAATAATAATATTCATCAGTTTGACGAAAAAATTAGTTATTTATCAGAGAACACCATTCACCAATAATGAACATTAGTTACCAAACAATTAGATATCTCAAAATTGAGACATAAAAAGAGTAAAATAACCAATGACATTATCGAAAGTAAAGTTGGAGGAGAAACTATCCCTACGCTGACCACGGTTTTATGACCGTTTTCAGTACCAGAAAATTCTGGCGTTATAAACACAAAATCGGAAAAAGCACATGTACTCTCAAATTCTTAAGAATATTGTAAACAAATTTCATAAAGCTTTACTATCCTGTCATTAAATAAAGACGAAGTCCAAGGCAAAGTTTACCTGGTTATGAGATAACTGGACATCATGATATTCATGAATAACCCAGTTAGTTTTGATTCCACGAGGAACACGGCCTTCATGGTAAACGAGGGTCTTTTTGGTCCCAATAACTTTGTTGGTGTCTTTACTTGTGATTTTACGGTCTCTACCAGTTACCTTCCAGAAGCCACGCAAGGTTGCTCTGTTCGACCGAGAACTGTTAGAGGACTTATAGTCGCGAGGACTAAAGAAAAAGCACTGTGATTCATCAAACTTGGCTGCTGAAGCGGAAGCAGCCCGATCTAAAGCATAACAAGAAAGCAAAATCAGACGCCATAGCAAAAGATTGATGCAGTATAAGAAATTAGAAAGAACAAATTAAATAAAAATACCTAATAATTCCCAAGGTTCATACTTGCAGACGCCAAACTCAGGGATGGTGTCTTGAATGGAAAGATCGCCAGCCTTCAATTTGCGGCGGAGGTAGTGACCGACGAGCTCTTGGTCGGTCGGATGAAACCTCCACCCAACAGGCATAGGTCTCTCCGCTGGAGCTAGATCAGACGGAGCCATGGTGGTCTCAGCCATAATAACATAGGCATCAGAAAGGGAAGCGATGAATTTGAAGGAGACGATGGTTGAGGAAAGTGAGAGAGAGAGAGGTCGCCAGTGGTTCTCTGGATGCGAGGAAACTGAGATTATTTATCGCTAAGACACACTTCTCGAAGGGAGTCGCAAATAGACCGTGAAATTTTTTTTTTTTTTTTTTTTAAAAACATAGGTGGATATTACGTTATAATTATTGTTATCTATGTTTTTTA
Source organism: Acacia pycnantha (assembly GCA_025563575.1). Taxonomy (NCBI): domain Eukaryota; kingdom Viridiplantae; phylum Streptophyta; class Magnoliopsida; order Fabales; family Fabaceae; genus Acacia; species Acacia pycnantha. The sequence goes on from JAMWYP010000118.1 coordinate 1,284,159, forward strand.
ACTTCTCGGATCGTACTAAGCCTTTTTACATAAGTAAACAAAAAAAAAAATCTTCTTATATATTTTTCTTGGATCTTATTATAAAAGATCAACTAATAATTATATTTGATCTTTTTTTGAGGCACTTCTTTATTTTTAAAGCGCATTAATTATTTTTTTTATATATGTCCATAATTAATAAGGGTAGTAGGTGAGAGTAATAATTAATATAATATTAAAATTTAGTGCAATTAGTAAGGGTAATATTGAAAGTTACTTAAATTGTAGGACGACTTTATTGATTTTAACTTTTTTTAGTGGTTTTTTAGAATTGTTAGTTGGTGCCTTATAATAAAAAATAGAGGAAGTACGTACTTCGTAAGTGGTAAAAGTTATTCTTTAAAAACTAATCTAAACAAACATGTATACTCTAGTTGAAATTTGTGCAAGGAAACTACCAATTTTGAGCCCAAGCAACTCTCTTTCAACTATATGTGCAATTTATCTCTAACCCTATGTAAATGATATCTACACATAATTGAAGATACGCGGTTCAAAAAGAGTTACACCCACTAAAAGATTTGACTCTGAGTATTTATTTTGATTAGCGGTAGAAGTTACTCAGATAAATATATGAGAAGAATTTTATCTCAATTTACGTGAACATGTTTTTTAAACACTAACTTAAACAATTACTTAGTTGTTTTGGGTTTTAAATAGGTACTTTTTTTATTTAGTTAAAGTGTGGTTAGCATTGAGCTATCTCTTGAGGATCATCTAGTACCTTAAAGTGGTAGTACAATTTTGCACTTTAATAAAAATGAGCAATTGTACCTCCACTAACAATATTATTAAAAATAAATATGCAAGAAAAAATATACTCCATAAAAGGTAAAAAAAAAATTATTCAAGTCTTTCAGAAAGAAAATTAATAAGGGAAAATCTCACTCAGGTTACAAAGATAAAAATATATATATAAAAAAGTCTTAATGTATATTCCTCAATAAAAAAACTCAGTATAGATTTCTCTATAAAAAAAATTCAATGTAGGTTCCCTTATAAAAAAAAAGTCTCAGTGTAGAATCCTCTATAAAAAGTCTTTAGAGGCCTTAGTGACATAGATGAGTTTGTCAATAGTTACTCTATGACCAATTAATATAGTCACACATACATTTGTCAAAGAGAGTTGCATTAGTTAACTTTTATAAGCTTGTCAATAGTCACTCCATTACTTGTCAATAGAATCACATACACTTGTCAATAAGGTAAGTTCATATTTAGAATCTAGGGTTCAGGTGCAATTTGTTAGTTTTTTAACGACCCGTGGTATTTTTGCTCCCAAAACGTAACGTCGTGTGTACTTTTGCTCCTGAAAAAACTTCGTGGTGCTGGGTGTTCCTGGGAGTAAACTTCATGTGTAAAATTGCACTTTAACCCTAGAATCTATATCACTAAGATCCCTGAAAAAAAAAAAATTATAAGATTTTACAATGAGACTCTTAGTAAAAAAAAAAATTACACTGAAATTTTTTTGATATATTTTTTTTAATTTTCAGGCATGAGTCTGTGTACATAATGAAGGCCACCGAAAGATTATGTGTGAAGACCAGTAATGTTTATACACGTAATAAAGAACCGGACCCACCAAACAGCGTCAAATAATAAAAGAGGAGAGAGTCTTTTGGGAGTGCTTCCATGATTTTTCACCAGATGCTCAATTCCACTGCACTCCTTCATGTAATCAATCAGTTTCGGTCTTGTTTTGATGGTCTTTGGTATTTACATTATTCAAATATGGTTTCAATAGTTTAAATAATTTTTAATATAAAATTAATTTAAAAAAAAAAAAACTGACAATTAAAATATTGTATTATTTTAAATTATGTACCTATTAACGTACTCTAAAAAAATGGTAAAAAAACACTAAATCTAAATGAATCTATGCTTCCCCTCTCTATCATCCATTCGATTCCCAGTCTCAATCACCTTTTCTTCTTTCTACCATAAAACAAAGTTTTTATTATATATATATATTTTGCAAACTTGCTCGGCAAGTTTTAAAATTTTGTGGTTGGTAAAAAGAATTGCATATTCTATCCAAAATACACGTCACTGAAAATTCTGGAATGGTTGAAAAGAGGATGGAAAACCGGACAACTTGCTTGCCAAGTTTAAAATTTTGAATATCTTGGATTCTTGGAATTTAAAACTTATGTTTGGATGGTGACAAAAAGCATGAAATTTACCTCTCTTTTTTATCTACGTTCTCTTCTCACCTTAACGAAGTTTAAAAAGTTAATTTACAATTTTAACTTTTATTTTATTCGTTCTCTTGCATCGTTTAATCTTAGATCATTTAGATTTGGAATCACTTTTGGCTTCTAAAATTGTTTATTTACGTAAATAATAAATTGATACAGAACTCTTCTCACATATTTATTTTATATACTATAAATTACGATTGTTAAGCTAATTTTAAATGGTTCAATCACCATTCCAAACAATTGAACTTGTATCACAATTTAATATGTGTACGAACATCCCAAAAGCTACTTTTAGATGTCCAAATGTGCTTATATTGATTTTGGTTTTTTAAAGATATTTGTTATGACTCTTTTTAATTGGGCTTAAAAAAAACCGCTCTTGCTTTTAGTTTTTCTATTGTGGAAAAAGAAAAGTAGCTTATAAAAGAAAAATGTTGGGTTCCACTTTTTTCAATTGAAATACTATTATGGTATTTATTATAAATTCTTATAGATGAATTTTTTTGTCCTGAATACAAATTCATTGAAAATTAATAATCATGATAGTACTCTGAATTATGAGAAATTTAGTTGGTGAAAATGATTTGATACTCCCTTCGGTCTTAATTATAAAACATAGTTAACTTTTTTGGAAAGATTAAGAAAGCTAATTAAATTACTTTATAGTACTTTTATTTTAATTTTTTTCTTCAAACTATTTAGTTTGACTAATAAACTAATATATAATCTAAAGATAGACAACATATGAAATGATTAAGTAACTTATTTAACTTCCTTAATCTCTCCAGAAAAAAGTTAACTAGGTCTTATAATTAGGATCAGAGGAGTAACTTTTTATATAAAAATCATGTTAATACTTTGATTTAGATCATTCTCACCAATTAAATTTTCAGTGGATTTTCCCCCAATTTTCTTAAAAAATTTAAGTAGTTTAGTATTGTAAAATTTTTCCAAATAATACATTACATTTTTTTTATTTTTTTTATAAATTTATGTAATTTTCATTTTTTTACCTTCAAATTTGCTTTCCATTAATTATCTAAACAAATTTCGGTATTTTTCACAACACACACACAATATAATTCCAATTTTAATTTTCTCTTATAATTATCTCAAAAGTCACTTATATTATTGTCATTTCAAATAAATTTCAATTTCAAAAAAGCTATTTATGCTACTATTAATCCAAACATAAATGATATTACATAATTTGAGTTTTACCCAATATTACTTTTGCAGAAGTCAAATTACAAATAAACTATAATTCTCACCACTATCCCAAATAAACACAATATATATATATATACACACACACACACACGCACACCTCTGGTCCTTATTCATTATGCCCTCATTTTTAACTAACTCATTTAAACCTACATCATTAAAGTAGGGGTAAAGTTGAAAACATTTATTACTTTTAAACCTCATTAATGACTTAACCTCCATTCCTTGGTCCGCGAGAAATTGTAGTTGGTGCCTTATAATAAGGACCAAAAGTATATAATTACATGATTATAAAGTATTCAATTGAATGATATGTGCCTATCAAAAAAAAAATCTAATGATATTTTAGCAAATCTCTCCAAGAGAATCTTTCGTCCCTCATGGCTCACATGTATGTGGGTAATGAAGCGGGTGTCAGGTGTCCAGTGTACCTTGTTCCTTGAGAGTATAAAGATAATGGGAAAAAAATATACCTTTTAAATTTAGAAAACCCCAAAATGTCAATTAAACACGCAAAATGACAAAAAGGTTATAGAGGTTTGTTGGTGACACTACAAGTCTACAATAATGTCCCTCAATTTTTTAATTAAAAAAAGAAAAGAAAAGGGCATCCTACTGAAGTTCTGGCGTCAGCACCGCCCTCGTTCGAGCTTTGGGCCCACCTTGCTTGCCAGATGAAGCTCCAACATTGAAGGCCAGAGCTTTGGTGACAGCTTCATAAATCAAATTCTATTGGGGAAGGTGATGGAAGGAAAAAACACAAAAGGTGGTGAACGCAGACTAACATCTGGGTAGGAAAGGAAGAGGAAAGAGGATAAAGAAGCGGCTGAACCTGGAAGGGATCTTAAAACATCTGGTGAGTTCATTTCATTAAACGGCGCGCATGAATTAGGGTTTTCTGATTTTTCTGGGTTCCAAACTTCAGGCCTATAAAGTCGAACTACATTATCCGCTAAGCCCAGATCTCACACGTTGTTGGACCAAAATGTCCATCATTTTGTTAACGGAGAAAGCCCATTAGTCCAATCAGCCCATCAAGTTCTTGGGTCAGAAGATAATCAGCCCATCGAAGTTGTGGGAAAATATAAAATAAGAATTTCTTTAAAAAAAAAAAAAGATTAAAATGACCATCACGAATCACAAGTTTACTTTTTAACCGAGTTGGCATAGATGGTAAGGGATTTGGTCAAATTCCAAAGGGATGTGTGTTCAATCACCGCTGCCGTCGCTGGGACTCCTTTGGTAGGTGATCTCGTAAGTCCCCATTAAGTGCTCAAAGAGCGGGGCCGTGCTCCGGCCCTTGGGGGTAACCGAACCCTCCAAAACCTTTTTTATCAAAATAATAATAATAATAAAATAGATCTTTCATAAAAATGATGGCAAAGAATATCTCTTCATTATCAAAGGATTTTTCCAGTTATTGTTTTTCCCCAAAATTTTATTCTTTGTTTATTGAATTGAAAATATTTTAAGGTGAAAATAATTTTATTTAACATAGACATAGGGCAGAAAGAATGCTTTGTTTTCGTCAATATTAAGTGCCATGTTGGCTAGTTAAAAGGAAAAGATTCTTCACTACATAGCCGTGGGTTCGAACAACATTGAGAGAGTAAATAATTAAGGTATTTAAACTTGCAAGTTTAAATAAATTTGTGACAGTGACGTAAACTCAAACGGTAAACTTATAAGAGTTTACTTTTATTATTAAATAGGTATTATTAGTGTATGATTAATTAATTAAAATATAAAAATGACAACAATTTGATTTAAATATATTTTAAATTCAAATAATTGAAATTAAATTTATCAACATTCATCATTTGTTAACATTAGTTTAAGAGTAAGTTAATACAGTTTTGTAAGCTAGAAATATAAAAAAGATAAACTCGGTGTATAAATTCATGAGTTTAACTGAATTTACAACTGACACGAGTTTACCATCGACTCAACTCGTTTTTGTAAGCTAAAAATATAAAGACAGTTGCTTTATTTCCTTTCAAATATTCAATTCTCTCTCACCTAGTTATTTGATCAAATCTCTCTAGTGGTTTTAGCCAGATCATTTCAGATATTCAATTACTTATTGTGATAGTAATTGAATGAATGTTGAAAATGAATAATTTAATAACATACAATAAAGTTTATTCATTGGAGGGAGAAAATGCTGATCATATGAGCTGATGTAATTAATAATATTATTTAGTACATTTTATGAAGGCAACCCATGCACAAACAATAAATGATTTTTTAATTATTTTTTTAGGAATTATACCCTAAGAGAAGTTGTTTAGGGTAGTAAACGAATTTGATATAAGATGGTCAAGTTAACTGTAATTGAGAATAAGGGAAATGATAGAAAAAGAATTTTGAACTTACAAAATCCTATCAAGAGTTTATAAGGGAATGATAAAACTTGAAAAGCAATTCACAACTTATTTTTTGAGAAATACCTTATTTGGAATTATAAAGTACACTATTTAGTACTTAATATAAGACATATTTACCTAATTTGATTAAATTAAGTAAGTTAGTTAAATTAGTCAATACGACATGTAATTTCGATATAAAACACTCAAGTCATCCTTCCTAATTACCTCCTTCCTTCTCCTATTTAATTATTATTGAGGGAACATCAATAGGGACACATTAGGAAAAGATTATATTATATGAAAAGAAATGTCTTTTATCTAGGATCAAAATCTACTAATCAAATATATCATATATTAAGGACCGGAAGAGTAAGAGAGATATGTGAGAATTAAGGAAGATTATGAGCAATGGTGGAGCCAAGAATTTTAATCACGGGGGGCAAAAAAATACTATATTATAAATAAAAGTACATGAAATACAATACAGACCTAATATATAAAAAATTGAAAGAAATTTATTACAAAAATTAAGATTATTTTACTTGACTCATACTCTACGTGTTTTCATATTGTTAAACTTATCTATAATTGAATCCGTGCCAAAACTCAAAACAATTTCTTTTTCAATATATGTTATCAAAGAACCATTATATTAAGAAATTGGTTTTTCATTCTATTTCAAAGTCTATTCTTGATTATCTTCATAGCTATAGAAATTAGAGGAGTGAGTATAAGTCTAATCACTCTATCAATTATAAGAGGGTAAATGATGGACTTTCCAGTTCTTACTAGCCATTGACATAATTCTCCTCGAACGAGTTAAATTGTCGAAAGTGAAAATTCAGCGTGACATCTTTGTCCTAATAAAAATTCACAAATTTTTATTAAAGCAACAGTTCATTCAATAGAGAAACTAATATAGGAAATTCACCGGTGATTTTTTTTTTTTTTTGAAAAATTACACTTTTTCTGTAGATATTGATGTTGTAAGTGCATTATTCATTTTTAAAATTTTCAAATACTTCCTATGTTGGATTTTAGTAAAAATTGAGTTAGAAAAGTGAGTTTTTATATTAGTTTAAAGTCGACTTAGAATATAATATTCCAAAAATTACATTAGAAGCATCTAACCTATGTTCCTTTTTAAGCCAAAAACAAAATACTCCTAGTATAATTTTTTTTTTTTAAATTAGGGGTGCCCACCCTACCCCCCCCCCCTCCGCCTTGAGGATGTTTTAGAAAAAATGGATCTACCTCCTTTCAACTTAGAGGATTTATCAGAGGTTCGGACTAATTCGGATTGAGGAGGGCATGACTGCAAGGAATTTCCAAAACTTGTACTTGAGACCTCTAATTAAGTTGGTATAACCCCTACGAGTTGAATCGAGTGCTTACGGGTATGAAATTGACATATTTGAGTGAATATTATTTGCTATACAAAGTGATGCACAGAACGGAGCTAATAACTCACATGTAACTGACAATAAAACTTGCTGCCCAAGTTGAAGCTTTTGAAGGTAATGACCCCACTATCGAATTGATTACTCACTTTTTGATGCTCTCATTCTTCTTTTTTTCATCCCGATTGCTTTGATGGAAAATTCTGTAGGGTTTAACCTGATTGGATGTTATTCGTGTCCTGTCTCCTCAAGTTTTATTTCATCCAAACGAGTGGAAAAAGAAAAACATGGTCCCCAAGTTTTATCCTTCTACATGTCTTGACCCTTCTTCCCTTTCCTAGCTTCCATTATATTTTGACATTTGAGTCTGTTTCTCTGTTTCTTAGGGTTTATCATTCGCTGATGGATCCCAAAATGTGTACATAATTTATTGCCAAAGGAAACAATAAAATTAAAAGCGTGTAAGCAATTTGGTGGGGCGGAACGTCTTTATGGTAATTTGGTAGAGATCTTATAAAATTTGTTAGTATATATATGTATTTATTATATGATATTTTATTTGGCCACAAATTTAGACCTAGCTAATTTTTAATATTCTCTGTAAGGATAATGCTTGTTTCATTACTCATTGAACTGTGAGAGGAAAGTAAAATTTTGGTTTCAGATACCAAAAAGATTAGTATCATCTTATATATTGTTTTGATTTATAATTATCTGTTATTATTTGTTTGTATTTTCCAGGTATTTGATACTATTTAGTAAATACTCCCTACAGTCCTTATTTAAGGAAGCAATTAACAATTCTCACAAGTCAATAAAAACAGTAAAAGTTATTAAATTTGTCTTAAAATTTAAGTAATTTTCAATATTATCCTATTAATTACACTAAATTCTAATATCATATTAATTACTAATCTTTTTCTTCTCGAAAAAAGAGTAATAATTAATTATTTTTATTAATTATTACTCTCACTCACTACATTTTTAATTATGGGTATACATGGAAAAAAATATTTATGCTATTTGAAAACAAGCAAGTGTTTTATAAAAAGAACCAAATATACTTGTTAGTTGGTGCTTTATAATAAGAATTAAAGAGGAGTAGTTTAATATGTTTATTCTTTTGGCGGGCTAAATTTTTTCCTGGTTCCGCCACTGATTTGGTGTAACAATGAAGAGTTAAATTTATACACCTCATTTTTACCTTATATTTCGTATTAAATAGGACTTTTTAACCTTTTCTTGTTTTGCCAACCGGACTTTTTGAGTCTGTTTCTCTGTTTCTTAGGGTTTATCATTCGCTGATGGATCCCAAAATGTGTACATAATTTATTGCCAAAGGAAACAATAAAATTAAAAGCGTGTAAGCAATTTGGTGTAACAATGAAGAGTTAAATTTCCGTCGTCTGGCTTGGTGGGGGCCCGATCGCCGAACCCTCCAAAACTTTTGAAAATGAAAAAAAAAAAAAAAGTTATACACCTCATTTTTACCTTATATTTCGTATTAAATAGGACTTTTTAACCTTTTCTTGTTTTGCCACGGGTACTTTCATCTTCATTTATGGGAAGCAAAGTTTGATAAAGTTTTTTATTTTTATGAAATCTATGGCACGCACGTAAATAAAATTGATTGTTATACGCAACAAAAATATTACTTATCATGCATTTGTAGAAAATATTTGCCGCAAACCCCTAGGATCTAACTTGGGTATATAATATTATTAAGTTGTTGTTAATTTGTCATTATCGTTTAACATTATTTTCTATTTTTATGTATTTAATATTCCGTTTACAACAGAATTCTTTAACTAAGGAATCTGTTAATCATGAAGGAAATTAAATGAAAAAAAAAATCTTTTTTGGCCATGCAAATTTTCATTAATGTAGAAATAGTATTTAGAACAATTAGTTAAACCACTCGTCACTAGAATTTATAACACTTAAAGAAACATACACGGCAATTCTTCGTGCTAAATCACAAGATTTTTTTTTTTTTAAAAAAAAACTATTTGAAAAAAGATACACTGCAGTACTTTTCCTTTAATACAGATGTGGCCATCATTTCCCCTAACCCTTGCTCATTCATGGTTGGAGCCAACTGTAAGAGTAATTAGCCATGGTAAAGTTCTTCATCTGACTGGTAAAGTTCTTGAATCATCGAGTCTATAGCTTCATTTGATAGATCTTGTGCTTGAATTGATGAATCCATAACTTCAAGGTATGAAGATGTTTGAACCGTTGAGTTCATATTTGATAAATAATGTTCCTAAAACAAATATTAAACAAATATTAGCTCTTATTCTATTTTGCACCTTCAAGCAGAATCTATGAACTACTAATTCTTCTACTTACCTTTGAAAGGAAAGAGAAATTTTCTGGGCTTTCATACTCAAAATCCATATGATTATTGAACTCCCTTTCATGGCTAATTGATTCGTGCTTGAAGTCATTAGTTTTTCCTTTGGTTTTCTTGTCATATTTCTTCATTAGTTTGCATACTACGTAGGTCCTCTGCATCATTTGGAAGAAATTTAGTGAAGCATTCATTTGCCAGAATTAGAACATAAAATCAGAATTGACAATAAACAGTTTAATAGAAGCACTAGTTAATCAAAATGAGTTACTCATAAGAGATAAACATTAGTTACCAAACAACGACATACATAAAAATTGAGTCATAGAAAGAGTAACATAATTATTTACATTATTGACAAAATAAATATTTACTTGTTCTGGAGGAAACGTGACATTATGATATTCATGAATGACCCAATTGCATCGGATCCCATGAGGAAAACGCCCTTTGTGATATACTAGAATTTTCTTATTCCCAATGACATTCTTGGTGTCACGGTCCTTGATTGGTCTGTCTTTACCGGTGACTTTCCAGAAGCCAAGTGATGTTGTCCTTTTAAACCGAGTACTGTTAGAGTACTTGTAATCACAACGACTGAAGAAATAGCATTCTGAGTCATCTTGCTCCGTCCCCGGAAACGCTGAAGCAGCCAGAGCTGGATTGAAGAACAAGAAAGCAAAACCAAACACCATAGCATAAGATAATCAAGCGTGCAAAGAAATTGAAGAGGAAAATATAAATTAGGATAGATACCTGGTAATTCCCAAGGTTCGTACTTGCAAACGTCAATCTCAGGGATGGCGTTATAAATGGAAGGATCATGAGGCATCAATTTGTGGCGGAGGTAGTAAGCGACGAGCTCTTCCTCGGACGGACAGAATCTGAATCCTGGAGGCACACGTCTCTGCATCGTCGCCGGATCCGCCATGGTTGTCTCAGTGACAATAAAAGGGCAAGAACAGAAGTTGAGGGAGAAGAAGATGCTTGAGAGTGAAAAAGAGGGAGTGATCGAAGATTCGAAGTAGTGAAAGAGGAGGACTTGACTTCATCAATTGAAGCGCTACTCCTTATATAGAGACTGGAGAGTCCTACGTAAGTGAAAAGTAAGATAAATTATACTGTAATACTTCTTCCCATAAGTGTGCTTCCTTATGGGGTCTCAAATTGGATTCCATATGAAGGTAGAAATCACTTTTACAAAAGTTACCTCTAATTGGGACTGATAATACTTAAACTTCACATTGTGAGGTGGCCATATAAAAAAATATATATATATATGTATATTATATACATACATATATTAAAAGCTTGCCCCTAAGTTTAAATTTTTTGCATATTCTGGCTAATTTCAAGATAGGGACATGTCCCAGAAGATTCTAGAATGGCATCTCAAATGAAAAGGAAAAGAACAGAACTTGGTCTCCAAGTTAAAAATATTATATATTTTGAAATTCTTGAAATTGAACACTATGCTCGATGGTGACAAAAGTATGATAATTAATTATGTTCTCCCTTTCTTTTACCCATGTTCTTCTCTGTCCTCGCTTGAACAAAGCATGAAGTTTAAATTCAAATTTTTTATTTTATTTTATTTTATGTCAGCTTTTCCATCATGAGATTAAATTCACAAAATTTTCTGAAATGAATAATGAAACAGCATAAAGCTAAGCTACTTGCTCACCTAGTTGTTAGGAGAATTGACCCCACTATCTATCTATCTATCATTTCTATTGGAACCTCCTAAAACTACTTGCTCCATAAGTTGTAGAGTTTTAGCTTTATTTCATAAACTACGCGCCTTATTTAATTAATACCATATATTAATTTGAAAGATTTTTGTTTAACTTTTTATTAAAAAAATAACTAAAAGAAGAGATAGATACATTGAAGATATTTTTACTACCAATGTAAGAGGATGCTATACACATATATATATGCTCGACTGGGTAAATTTTGCATTTCAGATGGACAACTACATATTGAAGATTTGGTGCTTAGGGAAATTTTTTGGGAAAATCCATTTCAGGGCCCTTTTAGCACTGACAATCCCAAAAAAGGCCCTAAGATTCTGATAATCCCAACAAAGGCCCAGGGCCTTTTTTGAGTTTTTCAGAATCTTGGGTGAGTTGTTAACGGGGCTGATATAGTTGTTAACGAGTGCTTGATATAGTTATTAAAAGTCTTGATTTAGTTGTTAGCAAAGTGTTGTTAACGGGTGATTTAGTTGTTAAAACCTACCCAGTTAACAACTATATCATTTCACCGTTGACAACTATATCATTTTTGGTTGACAACTCACCCAAGATTCGAAAATCCAGAAAAGGTCTTAGGGTTTGGATGCCTAAGTAGGTGAAAGTTTTTTCTTTTTAAAAAAGAAAAAAAGTAATTGAAGGACATTTTCAAATCTTATTTATTTATAATTTTTTATTAACATATAATTGGTGACTCATGAAAGCAGTATTTTGGATTTTGTAATACCTGTCTGTAATCTGAGACAAATGAAATAGCAAAACTTGCTCGCGAAGTTGTAGCTTTTCAAAGCACTGACCCCACTATCCTTTATCAATACTATTACTATTTAGCACGTCTCCTTTCATCTTCTCTCACTCTCTTTTTCTATGTTTCTTTCATTAATTCTTTGCCTCTTATCCGCGAGCATTGATTGAAAAGCTTGGATCGTTTATCCTTAATTGGAATTGGAATATTTTTCCATGATTTTTTCTTTTGCGAGTGAGGACTGAGGAGGTGGGTTTTATTTTTCTTCTTCCAAATCACCAATCATAATAAATACTATTACCTCCGATCCTAATTATAAGACGTAATTGACTCTTTTTGGAGAGGGTAAGAAAACTAAACAAGTTCTTGTCATTTCATATGTTGTATATTTTTAGATTATATGTTAGTTTATTAGTCAAACTAATTTGTTTGAAGAAAAAAATGACAATACAATTACTCTAAAGTAATTTAATTAGCTTCCTTAATCTCTCCAAAAAGTCAACCAGGTCTTATAATTAAGACCGGAGGGAGTACTACCTCCGGTCCTAATTATAAGACCTAGTTGACTTTTTTTGAAGAGATTAAGGAAGCTAAATAAGTTACTTAATCATTTCATATGTTGTGTGTCCTTAGATTCTGTATATTCCCTTTTATTTTACTTTTTTAAAATGAAAAAGCTCTCCAAGTTTTATCGAGAGAAATGAGACACGACTTGCTGTCCAAGTTTTAACCTTCTTTTTTTATATAGTCCTGAAAACTATTAACTCAAAATATAAAACATGGGCACGAAAGGCCTACTCACATTCATCAACGAGTACCTCAAGTAGTGGTTGATCAATGATACAAAAATTCTCAATCATGTCATAAACAAGTTTAGCTAACCTATTTGATATACAATTTTCTTCCCTAGGAACATAATTAATTATAATCTGCCAATTCCCACGAACTAGAAGTCTAGCTTCCTCTTTAACATCTTTGTAAGGGTCATTTCTATGAAAGCCCCACATTAAGAAATTGATAGCTTCAACACAATCAGAAAAAAGAGCCACCTTCCTATACCCTCGAGTCCAACAAAGGTGTAATCCATGAATAACAACGATCATTTAATTTCCACAATGGTAAGAGGAACTGAGGTGAGCTTGCACATATATCCGCATATCCAGTTGTTGGCCTCACCTCAAATGACTCCCCCATAACCACTTTGCGTCAAACTTAGCACTGAAGCATCAATCTGTAGCCTGACAAAACCTGTCCTAATATTACCCTCAACATGTGTCATCCTTTTTTGATCATTGCAGAAACCGCAATTGGTTATCAAGTCCTGATCCAAGCATGCTCTAAACAGGCCTAGAATGAGCAGTAAGGTGGTCACTTGTGCTCTCTGCTCCAATTAGTCACTTGCGTCTCGCCACCCAAATATCCCAACATGTGTATCAGAACAGTGTTGACCATTGGATTTTCTAAGTGAAGTCCTTTCCCACCTCGTTTCTAAGATTCCACTTGAACAAATCTGCACCACTTAATGTTGAGATAGTTGTCCACTTGGATGGATGAAAAATAGATAACCACCTCTCCCTAGCGTTGGTACAATCTCTTAATAGGTGCATCAGATCTTCTTCCTGACCATATTCGAAAGGGCACCCCGCTATCTCTGTTAGCCCAAACTTGGCTTTGAGTTGCGCTATATGAACTCTCCCATGAGCAATAAGTCACATGAAGGATTTCATCTTTTCTGGAACTTGCCACCTCCCTAAGAGCCTCTATATACTATCCTCCTACTGATGGTGGATACCTGCACAAAAAAAGATATACATAATGAATTGTGAAACAACCATCAGTAAATGGTTTCCGTATGAATTTATCCTCTTCTCTCTCCCCACAGGGTGGATGTGCACTCATGATGCGATCAATCACATGAGGGTGAAACCAAACTCTTATGGCCTGTTTGGTACACGGAAAAGGTGAAAAGAGAAGGGAAGATAAGTAAGTTCCCTTTTTAATTTGAAACCCAATCTTCCGCCAATCTTTCCTGAAACTCAAATTCCCTAACCCACCAATCTTCTTTTAAAGATGGGAAGATGAGATCCCACCAAAATTGGTGGTAACCTATCTTCCCTCACTGGCGTAAAAATGCAAAATAAAAATTTGCCCTTAAAAAATCACCCAGAATATTTGCCAAGATAGGAGCAAAATGAGGTGAGAAGCACTTTTACGAAGGAGGGAAATTCCAAGATTTTTGCCCAAATCTCCTGTCAAACCAACCCTTGTGTTGACACAAATCCGTAGCTCGAGAGAAATGCACATTTCTGTAGAAGCAAATTTTTGTTTTCAAGAAGAAGTGGAACTAAAAGCGGAATGGCGATTGTGCTCTCAAGTAAAGCAAGCTGCTCAAGTTTCATCTTCCGGGGAGGAAGACGATTTGATCCAAAGGAGCTCAAAGAAAAGTAAAAATAGCGAAGATAAGTTTGTTTGAAGAGTGGCCTACGTTAGGTGATGCAAGGAAGAATAAGTGTATAGCGGCGCCTTCGTTCGCGGAGAAGTTGCAAGGCATAAGCGATCAAGGAGAGAAAATGGCGTTGCTTGTAAGCGATCATGAAATGTCGGATGATAGCATTTCGGATGGAGAGGACTCGAACCTCTTTGTGTCATTACGGAACACCACGAGAAGAATTTCCCGACGTTTGCTTTCTCATCCCGAATGAAGAAACGTCTGTATAAAGCCTGGAATCAAGCTCTGATTGTGAAGCTTCTAGGAAAGGATATTGGTTATAAACTTTTGCTCACAATTCTACAACCGTTATGGGCAAAAAGGGGAGTCATTAGCCTTATTAACATTGGGAATGGCTTCTTTGTAGTGAAGTTTACAAGCAAAGAAGATTATCGGAATGCTTTAACAGGAGGCCCATGGATGATATTTGACCACTATCTGACTGTTCGCCCGTGGGAGCCTCGGTTTAATCCATTTCGAGCAACGATTAACAAGGTGGCTGTATGGGTCAGATTACCAAAAGTTTTTCTTGAGTACTATGACAAAGAGGCACTGGCATGGATTGGTGATCGGATAGGAGAGACTATCAAGATAGACATTAACACCTCCAGTCAAGCGAGAGGCGGTTGCTCGAATTTTTGTCTTGGTGGATTTGAGCAAGCAGCTCGTGTCTGGGTTCACCTTAGATGGAGAAGACTATCTTCTTGAGTATGAAGGCCTACATCGTCTTTGCACCAGTTGTGGGGTTTACGGGCATCATGCAGAAAGTTGTGGTAGGGGACGAGGGACTCAAGGAGCTGGGGATAAATCTGGAGAGGAAGTATTTTGTGTGCGAGTAAGGCGAATGAAGCTAACGTCAGGGATCAGGAAGTGTGGAAAGTAGTGCAGAAACCTAAGAGACGAAACTTGGGGATCGAAGGAGCGGTGATAGGCCATGTGAAACAAGGTAACAATGGGTCTAGATTCACGGCGTTGGCGGTGGATCATACGGTGGTAGGGGTGCGGAGGCATCGCGGTGGAAAACCGAAGGCTGGTAGGGAGTCCTCGGGTGCAGGGAGATCGACACGGCGGGTGGAAGGATGGAGCAAGTAAAAAGGTCAGAAGCTAAAAGTGATAAACAAAAGGGATCTGCTAGGCGAGTAGGGAAAGAGAAGAGTACTATAAGTGAAATAGAAAAGGAAGTGGCGGCGAATACTAGCCTGAGGAAGGAAAAACGTGTCAGAGATAGGGGTCTAAAATCTGGGGTCATGTTGAGAGAGGAGAAGCCTGTGTACGAAGTGGAAGAAAATATGAGTGGGGCAGGTGAGAGTTCTAACGGCATGGAAATAGTTCCCATGGGCCCGGACACTGCAGGCCTTTCTAATATCGGGCTGGCCCAAAGTGGTCAGTAACCATGTGTGTGTAGTATCCCTTTATTTTAATAAGTTTTATGGTTAATTTAGTATATTGGAACATTCGAGGGGCTGGGAGTAAGCAGCTTTTCCGAAATATCCAGTTGGTATGCCAGAGGAGTAATCCGAGTCTTCTCGCTCTTTCTGAGACAAAGTGCGAAACTGACTCTAAATTCGGGTGCTTGAATAAATTAGGCTTTGATGGCCTTGAGCTTGTTCCTAGTGCAGGGCGGTCGGGTGGATTGGTGGTGGTGTGGAAGTCGAGTGAGATTGCGGTGACGGTGTGCGGATCTGGAAGACAATTTATGCATCTGCGGTGTGATTGTGGTGGTAATGTTATTTTCTTCCTATCTGTGATATATGCGGTTCCATGTACGGTTCAGAAGCGAATTCTGTGGGAGGAGCTTGAAAGATTTGCGTCCGCGGTCGTTGAGCCTTGGGCGGTCTTAGGTGACTTCAATGATATCCTCTTTTCGTCGGAGAAGCTTGGTGGTTCAGGTGTGGATGATCGTCGAATGAGAATCTTCAATGATAGAATCATTAGATGCAAATTGGGGGACTTGGGAGCAAGTGGGCCTAAGTTCACATGGAAGGGACCCAAGGTTGCAGGTGGAAGGCGCATTTTTGAGCGGCTGGACAGGGTGCTGGCTACAGAGAAGTTTTGTTTGTCTATGCCTGAGTTCTCTGTTAAGGTACTACCTCGTTCCCATTTCTCTGATCATAACCCTATCAGTCTAATTATTGGGGATTCTCGGGTTTGTGTAAGGGCGAACGTTGCTTTAGGTTTGAGGCGATGTGGATTCTTCATGACAATTACAATGATTTTATCACAAGATCATGGTCTTTGGATGGAAATTTAGATCATAATCTGTCTAATCTTCAGATCTCGCTTGGTAAGTGGAATAGAGAAATTTTTGGTATGGTTGAAAATAAGAAGAAGGGCATATTGAATAGGCTTGAGGGGATTCAGAGATCCTCTTCCTACCCTCATTCGGCCTACCTGGTTTCTCTGGAATTGGATCTTCAAAATCAGCTTGATAAGCTGTTGAAGCTAGAAGAAATAAAATGGTTTCAAAAGTCTAGAGCGGAGTGGGTGACTAAGGGAGATCGTAACACGCGATATTATCACCTTAGAACAAAAGCAAGAAAGAGGAGAAACAAAGTCACAATGCTTAAAAATCTTTGCAGGGAGTGGATTGACAATGACGATGAGCTTAAGGCTTTGGTGATTAGGCATTTTAAGGACCTTTTTTGTGCCTCTGATCCTGAATCGGTTGAAGTAGCTACCATTGCCAAATTCCCAAGTCTAGATCCCCTTATTTCTGGTCGATTGGCATCTTTGCCGTCTAATGATGAAATTAAGGGAGCTCTTTTTTCTATGGGTTCCTACAAGGCACCAGGTTTTGACGGGTTCCCTGCTCTATTCTATAAATCCAATTGGGAGGTGTTGGGGCCTGCCTTATGCCAGTTTGTGAGAGATGTTTTTGAGGGGAAGAGTTCGGTGGCTGCTGCTAACAGGACTCTTATCTCTCTGATTCCGAAGCAGGCAAATGTGGATTTTGTATCTCATTTTAGGCCGATTTCGCTTTGCACGGTCCACTATAAATGTATCTCTAAGGTGATTGCTCTCAGATTGAGGGAAGTGATTGATGGATTAATCTCTCCGTTTCAATCAAGTTTCATTAAGGGGAGATGTATCCAGGATAATATCATAGTGGGGCAGGAAATTATGCATATTATGGGAAAGAATCGCAGTAAAAGAGGGCTTATGTCTATGAAGGTGGATTTAGAGAAAGCGTATGATCGTATTAGCTGGGCTTTCCTAAAACAAATTTTGTGTGAGGTGGGTTTTGATGTTAAATTTGTTGATCGGTTTTGAATTGTGTCTCGTCTCGCTACTTACAATGTGATTTGGAATGGATGCCAAACTGAGTTTTTTGCCCCTAGAAGAGGGTTAAGGCAAGGGGATCCAATTTCGCCTCTCCTTTTTGTTTTATGTATGGATAAATTGTCTCATCTAATTTGTGATGCAGTTTCTGACTCTAGGTGGAAGCCTATTTATGTATCTAGAAATGGCCCTAGTGTTTCTCACTTATTGTTTGCAGATGACTTGTTGCTTTTTGGTGTTGCTACATTGCTTGCATTTGAATGTATGATAAGCTGCATTAAGAAATTTACGACGGCGTCAGGAGGAAAAGTTAATCTTGGGAAGTCTACAGTATTCTTCTCACCTAGAGTCCCCGCACACAAGGAATAGCATTATGGCTTTGACCCGGATGAAGTGCTCAAGCGAAATAGGGCGTTATCCGGAAATCCCCTTACGAGACATAGGAAGAGATCTGAGACTTTCCAATACGTTATTGATAGGGTCCGGGCAAAGCTTAGTAGTTGGAAGGCGAATTCATTGTCAATGGCAGGAAGAATTACGTTGGCTAAATCTGTGGTAAGCGCTGTTCCCCTTTATCCAATGCAGTAGCACGGCTCCCCCAAAGTGTGTGTTTAGAAGTTGAAAGATTACAAAGAAATTTTATGCGGGGGCATGTTGATAGCCCAAGAGGATTCCATCCCATTAGGCGGGAGCGATTACGAAGCCCAAGGAGTATGGGGGACTCGGTTTTAGGAAGTTGCAGGAAGTTAATCAGGCTTGTGGAGCTAAATTAGCATGGAAACTTATCATGGGTGCGAAAGGATTGTGGGTGGATATTCTCACTCATCGGTATATGTTGAGAGATGATGAATCACTGTTGTCTTTTCATGTGGGGACTCTAGTATATGGAGATTCATTTGTTCCGTGTGATTTGATAGAGCGTGGCCTTAAATGGCAAATCGGGAATGGACGGGATGTGAGTTTCTTCAATGATTGTTGGGTGGGTATTGGAATAAAGCTCAAAGACTATTGTATTCGGCCTTTATCAGAAGCGGAGGATTTGTCCCTTGTGGCGGATTGGGCGACTGATGGGTCCTGGGATTTTGAGTCTCTGTCGTTGGTTATTAATTACGTGGGTGTTAGGTTGATTGCACTGTATTACCGCCTAGGCCTTCGAGGTTGGGGATATTATGGTGTGGGAGCTTCAGAGATGGTAAGTTCTCTATTAAATCTGCTTATTTTCTCTTGGATCCTATTTCTGTGAATCCTAGAGATCCGTTGTTTAAAGTTATTTGGCGTTGGGAGGGAGTGGAGCGAATTAGAGTATTTCTATGGAAGGTAGCCCTGGATCGTCTCCCTACGAATTATTGGAGAAATAGTTGGTCTGGTACTTCTGTTGTATGTGATTATTGTAGTGCTGGAATTGAGGATGCTATCCATATTCTCCGGGATTGCTGGTTTGCAAAAAACTTGTGGCTATCATTTGTTGATTCCAGGTTTGTGTCCCAGTTCTTTTCGCCAATCTGCGGGATTGGATTTTTGAATTTAAGGAAGAATGTTAGTAGTAGATGGGGTAATAGTGGAAGTCTGGTCTTTGGAGTAGTGGTATGGAAATTATGGGAGTGGCGGAATAACTTTTGTTTTGATAGAGATTTTCGTAAACACGAAAAGCCACCTTGTAATTGCGGCATTTGGCAAAAATATGTTATGAAAAAGGCGGAGGGCTGCCCTCTCGAGCCTTGTTTGGAATTACCGATGAGTAGGTGGGAAGTTCCACCAAGGGGATGGTGAAACTTAACATTGATGGAGCTAGATCAGCTCTTTCTTCTCAAGTGGTGTGGTGGAGTCCTTAGGGACTGGTCAGGAATGTGGGTGGCAGGTTTCACCAAAGAGTTGGGGGAATGTCAAGCTAATGTGGCGGAAGAGTGGGCCATTTGTGAAGGCCTCCAGATGACGTGGGATTTGGGAGTCAAGTGTGTGTTGGTGGAATCGATCTTTGCGATATTGTCCGTCGATCCTGGATGAAGAGTTCCAAACAGGAGCTTAGTTATGTTGAAAATCAAGGATATGTTGTTATGGGATTGGAGGGTCATTATTAGATATATTCCTAGGAGTCGTAATCGCATAGGCGATGAAATGGCTAAAATAGGTATCTCTAAGTCTTCAATTCTAGTGGATTGCCCTTCCTATTTAAGGGTTTGGGTTGATCAAGAGAGTTTGGGAGATAATCCCCTGATTTTGTAACTTCTGTTATGTTTCTAAGGCTCTAGCCTTTATTCCTATCAAAAAAAAAAAAAAAAATTTGTTTTCAGTCTGTTCATTGTTTATCCCGAAGCATCACAAAATTTCTCAATACGCTCCACTTCTCAGTCTTTCTGATGCTCTTCTTCTCTATGGTTTGTCATGTTCCCCACCAAGATTTGTTCACTCATTTCATTTGTTAATGGACCAGAAGATTATTATCAAATTTATATCTCTTTTTTATGGTTATTAATCCCACCTTTTTCATATGAGTACTAATGTTGAATTCACATTCGAAATTTTAAAATAAATATAGGATGTCTAAGTAAAACTTGTACATCAAATACGTTTTGAATAATAGTTATATAACGATGTTAAAAAATTTAAATCTTCAAACGATACATAAGTGGCATACCAACATCTTCATTTTTTTCGATAATTTTTTTATAATTATAATCTTATATAAAATCTAACATGCGCATGTAAAAAATAATAATTGATTAGCAATAAAATTATTACTCATGTCAGTATAGAGCATATTAGCTTTTGTCATTTCTAAAATTATTTTCTAGCAAAGTTTTCAAGCAAAAAATAACATGTTTTTAAAAACAACTCAACACCGTAATGTTAAGGGAAAATTGCAACCAAGTCCCAATTGAAAGATTTAACGGAAGCCAGATCTCTCAAAATCATCAAATTATAATGAAGTCTCAATAGTCCTAGGTGCTATGAATTCCAAACATAAAAGTACAATTTTGTCCATTTGTTAGTAATGACAAGTTTAGAGCATCCAATGGTTGTTAATTGTATGTTGCTCTTATGATTTATATTGTTGTTCCATTATGTGCGTGGGAATGTATGAATTTCTGCTGCGTAGATTGTGCTCTATTTTTGTGTGCTTAGAGAGGGATAAATGGAAAAGATGAAATTTTATGTGTTTATAATCATACTATGTAATTTCAAAATGTGTCAGCAATACAATGTTCTAAAATTGTTAATGTCGCTTATGTAGTTACTAATAACAACTTTATTCTACAAAGTGACATAAAAGTTGGCAAGTAAGTCTTGAAAGTGTATGTTATATTTCTTACATTAAGGGAACAATTTCTAAATGGAGGAGAATAAGATTTTCAACATGTGAAGCTAGTGTTAAAACAAAAACCATAAAGGAATACATTACGAATGAGGAGTTTATAACAATTATAGCATCAATTGTTAGAAGAAGAAGAAAAAAAGCAGTAGAATTTTCAAGAAGCTAAGAAAGTAGTAGAATTTTCATGAAATTCACACTAAGATGCAACAATTTTTGTGGATCTTGTAAAATTTGAAAGGGTAGAACATTTTATTAAATTCAATGGAAAATTGATCATATGTATGTAGGAAATAATGTAGAAGATAAGCCACAATCAACAAGGGATGCAAAAGAGGAATAGCATGTATAAGTTATATCTACATTTTATACTAATATTTTCTATACTCACTTCTTGTTGTATTGAGTTGTCATTGAATGCTCCAAACTTATCATTGGTTGCTTTCAACTTATTATTAGTTGCTTGTCATTACTAACAATGAGGTCAAATTATACTTTCTTGTTTGGAATTTATAACACTCATATCTCTTAAAGACTTCACTATTTGATTATTTTGAAAAACTGATTGCCATTAAATCTTTTAATTGAAGCCTGTTTGCAATTTTTCGCCTATTTACACAACGTGAAGCACAAAATATTTATATTACTACGTTGTTGATTTGTCATTATTATTTAACATTGTCAATTTTTAATTTTTATTTAATTGCTTTTTTTTATTTTAACAATTTAAAACCCACTACCTCATAAGGTAGATATCCACCCTGTTTTGATCACTTTAAAGGTATAGAATCCACAACCCACAAAGGAGGGAACACACCCACCCTAAGAAGGGAGGAAATGCCATTAAATCAAAAAGGTTCATGACCAAAAAAAAAAAACCCTAATATTATGTCCAGAACGTAATATTTTTTTCTCGGAGATCAAATAGGGAAGAATCAGTTGACCATGGAGAAAACAGCAATCGCTTTTGGCCACATGAAATTGCATTATGTAAATAAAAAGGAGTAGGTTACAGGCAACAAGACCCTCATCCGCTACAAGCAAAATAACTAGGTGATAGAACACCGAGAAAGAAAGATACACGGCAATTCACTTGCAAAATCACTAGAACATCAGAATTTAGGAGGGGGAAAAAATACATACTTCTTTAACTTGAATACTTTTCTATGCTTCATGACAACACATATCAGATGTTGCCATCATTTTGAATAGCCCTTGCTCATCTCTCCTTGATTGCGAGAGTGAGGTAAAGTCAAATTCACCTGAGTCAAATAAGCTGAATAGCCCTTGTTCATCTATACTTGGAGATTGCAAGGGTGAGGTCAAGTCAAATTCACCCGAGTCAAATAAGCTGAAGCCAAATTCACGTGCCTCAAATGACGTTTCAACAATAGAATTTGGTTCAGGCGACAATATATGAATCATTGAGGTTGATGGTTCATCTGGCTGGATGGTTGGTTTGATAGGTGGTTGCATCATTGAATCACCTACTACAGCAGAATTTGATTCATGTGGTTTTTGAATCATTGAGTCGTCTATAGCTTCTTTTTGAATCATTGAGTCGTCTATAGCTTCGTTTTGAATCATTGAGTCTATAGCTTCGTTTGATTGGGAAGTTGTTTGAATCATTGAGTCTATAGGTTCATTTGATCCAAGAGGCATTTGGATGATTGAGTCTATAGCTTCGTTTGATTGGGGAGCTGTTTGAATCTTTGAGTCTATAGCTTTATTTGATCCAAAAGATATTTGGATCATTGAGTCAATCGGGAACCTACTCATCATCACTCAGTAATGTATGTCCTACCATTGGAGGTGTCATCACCATCTGAATAAGATGAGTCGGCCAAAGGATGAACAATCCTATGGCCTTGCCTAAATCAGGAACCTCCTCATCAGCAATCAGTATGGTTGTCCTTTCTTCCCCCTCTCTCGCACACTTTTCACATTCACCCGATGTTGGTCTTGTGGAATTTGGTTTTTATGGTGGATGGTTTGCTCTAAGTAAACAAGACCATCGGCAACAATATGCCGGTGTGGGACATCCAAATACAGTGTGCAAGGTCGTCCTCCCTGTGGAGTGTGAGAAGGCTTGCCAATATCAACTTCTGGAGGCTCGCCACCGATATCAGCTTCTGGAGGCTGAAAACTGTCTTTGCTGCTGGGGAAGGCCGGCACTGGCTAGGTTGTACGTCCCGTACTTTCCTTCTCATGTATCATGGACCTCATCTCACCCCGTACTTGCGCCAAAATCTCATCTACGAGGTTCACTCGAATTTTTCCTACGAGCTGGGACTAGGGTTGTCGTCGTCATGTGAACAACGTGAACGCCGTCCAAAATATTTTGTGACACTAACTCCCCGTGTCTCGCCTCGAACAACATCAAGGTAATCTGGCTTCCCAATCGCCGTGGACAAAATGTCCATCCGTGTAGCTGGCGTGAATGAACCCCCGGCCGCTCTGCTCCTCAAGTGCATCCTGCATCAAAAGATTGTTCATAAATAATGTCTAAACTTGCTTAATATGAAACAACTGAGGCTAGTAAATACGTCTAATTTAACAACTTACAATCTTTGAGGCGACCTCAGCTACATCTGCATTGATGTATTTGTCACCCTTCATTCTCGCAGCTTTCCATTTTTGGTGACGAGGAGGACGGGCAAGGACCTGGACAACAATGGACGGATCGGCCTAGGAAGCTTCCTTCATTCGCTCCAACTCTTCATCCATCATCTTTCATTCCAGCTTTTTATATCCACCTCTAGACATGCAATGGGGATACTTATTTCTCGCCTGCCTCTCTCTATTGGCTTGAGCTTTTTCCTGTGACACGAAAACAAATAAAACTTAGCATACGATGTCAAGTAGATTCAACTAAAAGATAAGATACGAAAGAAATTTTACAGGAAATTTAGGATTTTGCCGAGACGCCACAAACTCCTGCCAGTCCTCTAAAGAAATGAAATCGTAGATCTTACACGGATCCTCGTTCCTCTTTGGCCCTCGAATGTACTTTCTTGTTAGCTTGTTCTTAAAATCCTTCCAACGTAGACGAACTTCGCCCATCCAGTGCTTGTACATCGCCTTATTATTAGGGACATCGAACGTTTGCTGTAAGGTAAAAGAGAAGATCATTACATATCAAGTAATAAGCCTAAAGTTACAAATGCATTAATGTGCAAAGTGATATACCAAAATTTGTGCCCAGATCAACTCCTTCGCTTTAGGAGGAACCAACTTCCAATGAGAGTAGACAATGCGAACTTTGCTTCGAGCCAGATAGCCTAAATAGCTAATGAAATTGTCATCCTCTTTACCAATTGGATTCATATTGGCATCAAACTCCACATGCAACCGCTTCTTTTGAATATCACAGCGTGCAATTAGCACATCCATATGCGTGCTACCTCTACCCTTTATTTTAACGGGTTCATCAACCCTATCACCCGATGACTCCTCTAAGCTGGACATATTCCTGTTCATCAAGGACAAATCAATGTTAGATAGGTTATTAAGTAATAAACAAGCAAATAATAAAGGAAAGACAAAAAAAAAATCAAGGACTGGATGAAAAACACTTTAATCAATAATGGTAAACCATGAAGCCATAAGACAAAAGTGTTGTTCTCTCTCAGGAAAAAGGTATCATATAAGGACAATATATGTGTGTGTGAATTCTATAGGTAACAATATTTGTCTATTTGTTTTTAATAACCTTTAAAATTTCGTCTAGGGGAGTATAAAGAGGAAAAGAATTCAAACTTCCAAAGTAAGCTCATGAACTTGCCAAGTGTTGAGTTAGGAATTCAAGAAGGATTGACTTATGTTGAAGGCCAATATTGGAGTTAAAAAGGGACCCAAAATCGAAGACAAGGAGAAAAGGGGACAAAGAGAATTTCAATGATAGGAGACACATGGCAAGATAAGAATACCAAGCAAAAAGAAACCCTTCACTTTGGAATTCAATCAAGAAATGCTTACATAATAAAGATGACATATATTGACCTAATGTGTATGTCATATGTTATATGAAAATGCACAAAAAGCTGCTTCACTAAGCTTGATTTCGTACAGCTTGAAGAAGAAGAAAACAAACACATATTTTGCACATGTATGACTCCAAAGTCAACCTATTTAACCCTAGAATGCCAAGTGTCTTCATCGGATTTAATTTGACTTTTGTAAGGGACACCTAAACACTTATAATCATAGCCTTTTGAAAGATAAAATCATCCCTCCATTAGCCCTAAAAATCATGCAAAAATGAGACAAAAAAGGAAGAAACAAGAAGTCATGGAATAATGATATGTATACAAAGTCAAAAAACTAGGCTTCTTGGCCAATAAGAGAGAGCCAAAAGAGAGATTAAATCTGCACAACATATTTTATAAAAGCACAAGAAAGGAAGATGAGAAAAACATGTAAGCCCACATGCAATTTGAGAAAAGACTATACTAACCGGACAAAGGGTCTCAAGCATAGGAAAGAACATAACGGTGGGTCAATAGAGCAAAATCACTGATTCTAATACACTTTTCAGTCAGATATTGGGCACCCATACACGAAAATTTTACTTGGAATATATCAGAACAATCTTTTTCTTTCATCTAATGAAACTAACACATAAAATAAGCAGCTTTACAATTAATGCAGATTTAACAAACGAGATTGTCTTTCCAATTTCAAATACAGAGTAGATAAGAAAATTACAAGTCTGGCTTGAGTATTTATCTTCAAAAGTGAATAATATATTGAATCTACAAATCACCCTACTAAATATATATACCACAAACATAGCTTCTAAATCTTAAACAACTAGAACCATAATAGTTATACCATAGCAACACTCCAGATTATGTGACTTGAGAAAAACTTTGTAACTTCAGCATCTCAAAAACACAATGGTTCAGCCAATCAAATGTGTGCTCTGTTCTCTACGAGGAAGAATTTGGGAATGATGAAGGTCTAAACAACACAAAATGCAATCTAGAAAGAGAGCATTCATGGCGTAGCAACATTCTAGCAATACAAATGTGCAGAAATCTTTTATAGCTATGTACCAAAGGAATAGAAAAGGAATTCAAAATAACAAGAATATAATTGCGAACATAGACATCAACCATATGCATGAACTCAATCGCCTGATTAACACAGACTATGAAAATCTTGATAAAGTAAAATAAACCTTTGCCTCTCTTTTTTCGTACCGTTAGATATCGTCGGAGAAGGTGGGGGAAGATGGAGTAGACGGAGCCGACGAACACCGCGAAGAGGAAGACGGAGTAGACGGAGCCGACGAACACCGCGAAGAGGAAGACGGAGTAGGTTGGTCGGCGATTAGGGCAGAGGGTTGGGTAGGTTGGTCAGCGTGAATCGAGCAAGGGAGGGAGTGTTCGATAGGGTTCAACAATGAAGCAAGGGAAAATAGCGCTGAGAAATAATAAGAGTGTGGGTCGGGAAGCGAAAGGACGTTCTATTTACCAATATTTTGCAATTGTGGCGTCCTAAAATAACATTCAGGACGCCACAAAATTCATTAAGGCGTCCTAATCATAAATCAGGACGCTACAAAACCAATTAAGGCGTCCTGATATAAAATCAGGACGCCAATAAATTCATTAAGGTGACCTGAAATAATACCAGGACGCCAATAAATTAATTAAGGCGTCCTGGAATTATTTCAGGACGCCAATAAATTAAATATAGGCGTCCTGATCTTAATTCAGGACCCCAATAAGTAAAATAAAGGCGTCCTGATTTTAAATCAGGACGCCAAAACTAAAATTTATTCCTAACACATTAACTGGTGCCAAAAAAATTCGCGAAATGGTGCCATAGAGCTACAATTAATTTTTGGCGCTAAAAATTTAATTTTAGGCGTCTTGAAATTATTTTAGGACGCCTTAATTTATTTTAGGCGTCCTGAATATTATTTTAGGACGCCCAATTCTTAGAATTCAAGTATATAATTACATAAATGTCACTGCGTTCACTTTTAACTTCCTTTTTAAAAATAAGGACGTTAATAGTAACCCTTTTTTATAGTAGTGAATAGGGAAGAATCAGTTGACCGTGGAGAAAACAACAATCACTTTTGGCCACACGAAATTGCATTATGTAAGTAAAAGGGATTAGGTTACAGGCAACAAGTCCCTCATCCGCTATATTACTACCTTAAAAGACGTCCTTATTTTAAAAAAGGAAGTAAAAAGTGAAGGCGGTGGCATTGTCGTAATTATTTACTTGATTTTAAGACTTTAGACAACCTAAATATTAATTTAGGACGCCTAAAATGTAATATTTGGCGCCATTTAGGATTTTTTGGAGACTTTAGACAACCTAAATATTAATTCAGGACGCCTAAAATGTAATATTTGGCGCCATTTAGGATTTTGGAGACTTTAGACAACCCAAATATTAATTTAGGACTCCTAAAGTTTTTTTAACTACCTAAATTTATTTTAGGTAGTCTAAAATGTAATATTTGGCACAATTTAGTATATTTTTTGGCGCGTGGAAAATTTTTGGCGACCTAAAAGTATATCAGGTCGCCAAAAGCAGTATTTTGGCGACCTAAAAGTATTTCAGACGCCAAAATCAACATTTTTGGCGCAATTTTGAAAATTTGGGAAATTTTTGGCTCTGCATTTTTTTTCTACGACCGAAAATTAATAAGGTCGCCAAAAGAAGTATTTTTGGCGCAATTTTGAAAATTTGGGAAATTTTTTGGCTCTAATTTTTTTGGCGACTGAAAATTAATCAGTCGCCAGCAAGATTTTGGCGACACAAACAAATTTCGTGTCGCCAAAAGGATAAAAATTTTTGGAAAAAAATTTCGGAAAATAATCAAATCAAATCAAAAATCGAAACTAATACTAATCAAATCTAATCAAATCTAAACTTTTACTAATCAAATCAAAGAAATAAAAATAATACTAATCAAATCAAAGATATAGAAAATAATACTAATCAAATCTAATCAAATCCAAACTTTTACTAATCAAATCAAAGAAATAAAAATAATACTAATCAAATCAAATCAAAGATATAGAAACTTTTACTAATCAAATCAAAGAAATCGAAAAATAATCAAATCAAATCAAAAAATCGAAAATAATACTAATCAAATCCAAACTTTTACTAATCAAATCAAAGAAATAAAAATAATACTAATCAAATCAAATCAAAGATATAGAAACTTTTACTAATCAAATCAAAGAAATCAAAAAATATATATTTAAAAAACATTTTAGCATCCTAAAATATATTTTAAGACGCTTAAAAGGGAAATTTTTTGGCGCCTGGGTAATTTTTTTAAAAAATTTGGCGCTAGGGTAATTTTTGCGCTACCAATTTGTTTCAGGATGCCAAAATAGTATTTTGCGACCAAACAAATTTCAGGTCGCCAAAAAGGATAAAAATTTTCGGAAAAAAATTTGGACCAAAAATACTATTTTTGGCGACTGAAACAAATTTCAGGTCGCCAAAAATACTATTTTTGGCGACTGAACACATTTGGTCGCCAAAAATACTATTTTTGGCGACCTTAAAGAGATTTCAGGTCGCCAAAAAGGATAAATTTATTTATTAGCTATTCGATCTGTCACAGCGCGCTACACAATCGATCTCCCTCACACAGCGCTAAAACTCCTCTCCTTTTCCACTCGTCTCATGCCTCGTCCTCCCTCCATCTTCCCTCCCTCGATCCTCTCGCTCCTCCTCCGATTCAGCCGTCATTAGTTTCGTCACCTCTTCCCCGCCATGAGAAGTTCGGAGGAAAACAGATCTAAGTTTCCCGCCACCGAGATCCGAAACCGAGCGACACCGGACGCCATCGCGGATGAAAGCCACAGCTTGATTTCGTTGCTGAGTATATGTTCAAAGTGGGTTTGTTCTAGGTTTTTTTTTAAGATAACCTTATCGCTTGCTTCTTATTTTTGATGTTTTCTCGGATTTGCTCCATGGCATTTTTTATTATTCTAGATTTTCTCCTTAGCATGTTTCTTGAATTTCAGATCTGCTCTTCCTCTGCCCAAATCGTGGCTTGCTATCTTCGATCCGCTTGGCTCATCACTATCTAGCTCCCCGAAATTGAGGTTCGGGGGATTTTTTTTTTAAAAAAAGGCGTCATGTGAGGCGACCTGAATAAATTTCAGGACGCCTGATATTAGGCGTCCTGAAATTATTTCAGGAATTGGGCCTTATTTAGGTCGTTTTTCGCTTTTTTGTAGTAGTGGCTACAAGCAAAATAACTACGTGATAGAACACCTAGAAAGAAAAGATCCACGGCAATTCATTTGCAAAATCACTAGAACATCAGAATTTAGGAGGGGAAAAAAACATACATACTTCTTTAAATAAAAACTTTTCTATGCTTCATGACAACACATCAGATGTTGCCATCATTTCGAATAGCCCTTGCTCATCTCTCCTTGATTGCAAGAGTGAGGTAAAGTCAAATTCACCTGAGTCAAATAAGCTGAATAGCCCTTGTTCATCTCTACTTGGAGATTGCAAGAGTGAGGTCAAGTCAAATTCACCTGAGTCGAATAAGTTGAAGCCAAATTCACCTGCGTCAAATGACGTTTCAACAATAGAATTTGGTTCAGGGGACATTATGTGAATCATTGAGGTTGATGGTTCATCCATTTGGATGGTTGGTTTGATAGGTGGTTGCATCATTGAATCACCTGCTACAACAGAATTTGATTCATGTGGTTTTTGAATCATTGAGTCGTCTATAGCTTCGTTTTGAATCATTGAGTCTATAGTTTCGTTTGATCCAAAAGGCATTTGAATCAGTTTCGTTTGATCCAAAAGGCATTTGAATCATTGAGTCTATAGCTTCGTTTGATTGGGGAGCTGTTTGAATCATTTAGTCTATAGGGTCATTTGATCCAAGAGGCATTTGGATCATTGAGGCTATAGTTTCGTTTGATTGGGGAGCTATTTGAATCATTGAGTCTATAGCTTCATTTGATCCAAAAGATATTTGGATCATTGAGTCTATAGCTTCGTTTGATTGGAGAGCTGTTTGAATCATTGAGTCTATAGCTTCATATGATTGGGGAGCTGTTTGAATCATTGAGTCTATAGCTTCGTTAGCTGTTTGAATCATTGAGTCTATAGCTTCGATTGATCTAAAAGGTATTTGGATCATTGAGTCTATAGCTTCATTTGATTGGGGAGCTGTTTGAATAATTGAGTCTATAGCTTTATTTGATCCAAAAGGTATTTGAATCATTGAGTCTATAGCTTCATTTGATTGCGAAGGTATTTGAACCATTGAACTCCTATTTAAGAAATAGTGTTCCTAAAAAACATACAAGTCAAATATCAAAATATTAGTTCTCCAGCTATTCCACGATATCAAAAATAACCTGTAAACTGTTTAAAGAATTCTTTTACTCACTTCTGCATCATCAACTAGTTGATGAGTTTTTTCTTTTATTTTTTTCTTATTATCCTTCCTTAACCAACAAATAACATGGTCCTATGGAACAAATAAAAAAAAAAATTGAAAGAATTCATTTGTGAGAATTACAACACAATTCGAAATAATAATATTCATCAGTTTGACAAAAAAATTACTAGTTATTTATCAGAGATGACCATTCACCAATTATGAACATTAGTTACCAAACACTTACCACACTGGTCCTATTTATAAGTCCCTTTTGACCAAAAAAATTTGGTCCTATTTATAAGTCCCTTTTGACCAAATAAATGAGATTGTGACAATTTTGCCCATATTAATTATCCAATGAAAATAGAGAGAGAAGAAAAAGTTGAAAGATACCCAATCATAAATAAGGGTAAAGTTGAAAATTTGTCCCATAATCATTGAGTTAACTACCTCTTCTTGGTATGTGTGATTTGGTCAAAATGGAATTTATAAATAGGACCAGAGTGGTAGATATCTCAAAATTGAGACATAAAAAGAGTAAAATAACCAATGACATTATCGAAAGTAAAGTGGGAGCAAGAGAAACTATCCCTACGCTGACCATAGTTTTATGACCGTTTTCAGTACCTGAAAATTCTGGCGTTATAAACACAAAATGGAAAAAAGCAGATGTACTCTCAAATTCCTAGGAATTTTGTAAACAAATTTCATAGAGCTTTACTATCCTGTCATTAAATAAAGACAAAGTTCAAGGCAAAGTTTACCTGGTTATGAGATAACTTGGCATCATGATATTCATGAATAACCCAGTTAGTTTTGATTTCATGAGGAACACGGCTTTCATGGTAAATGAGGATCTTTTTGGTCCCAATAACTTTGTTGGTGTCTTTACTTGTGATTTTACTGTCTCTACCAGTTACCTTCCAGAAGCCACGCAAGGTTGCTCTGTTCGACCGAGTACGGTTAGAGTACTTATGGTCGCGAGGACTGAAGAAAAAGCACTGTGATTCATCAAACTTGGCTGCTGAAGCGGAAGCAGCCCGATCTAAAGCATAAGAAGAAAGCAAAATCAGACGCCATAGCAAAAGATTGATGCAGTATAAGAAATTAGAAAGAACAAATTAAATGAAAATACCTAAGAATTCCCAGGGTTCATACTTGCAGAGGCCAATCTCAGGGATGGTGTCTTGAATGGAAAGATCGCCAGCCCTCAATTTGCGGCGGAGGTAGTGACCGACGAGCTCTTGCTCGGTCGGATGAAACCTCCACCCAACAGGCATAGGTCTCTCCACTGGAGCTAGATCAGACGGAGCCACGGTGGTCTCAGCCATAATAACATGGGTGTCGGAAAGGGGAAGCCAGGAATTGAAGGAGACGATGGTTGAGAAAACACTTACAGAGTAGTTTTGGGTTATTTTCAGGCATGAGTCTGTGTACATAATAATGAATGCCACCGAAAGATAATGTGTGAGGACCTGTAATGTTTAGACACGTAATAAAGAATCGGGCCCACCAAACTGCGTCAAATAATAAAAGAGGAGAGAATCTTTTGGGGGTGCTTCCACGATTTTTCGCCAGATGCTCAATTCCACTGCACTCCTTCATGTAATCAACTAGTTTCTATGCTTATTGAGTGTTTGTTAGGATGGTATTTATTATTTACATCACAGGTTTAAACTCCTCATATTCAATATAAAAACAAAGAATTTTATACACATATGAAATAGTAAGACCCATATTTTTTTTTAAAGATGTGGGTCCCACCATTTTATGTAAGTGTGACATGAGAATACACTTCTCCTACAATATAAAAAGTATATTTCCGTTATTCAAATATGGTTTCAATAGTTTAAATAATTTTTAATATATTTTTTTTAAATGACAATTAAAATATTATATTATTTTAAATTATGTACTTATTATCGTACTTTTAAAAAAATGGTAAGAAAAAAAAAACTAAATCTAAATGATCTAGATTAAGTTTGGACAATCTTACCCACACTGAATCTGTGCTTCCCCTCTCTTTCCGTCCATTCGGTTCCCAGCCTCATACCTTTACTTCTTTCTTGCATAGTATACAAAGTTTTTATTATATTATATATATATGTTGCAAACTTGCTCGGCAAGTTTTTAAATTTTGTGGTTGGTAAAAAGAAGGGTTAAGGGGCATTTTGGCCAACCAACTATTGGCTCAGGAGCACTCAGCACAAAAAACTATTAAGGGTACCAAAAATACAAACAAATTTTTAAAAAGGAGCGTCCAGCACAACGCCGTTAACACCGTTAACAAAAAGTTAACCTCCATTATCAAAGGTACAGATTGTCCAACGAACTCTTACTTCAGGAGCGCCCAGCACAAAATTCTAAATTTTACTAAATTAAATAATTTTTTCTCAATTGTCATTATTCAAAACTACTTGTATAGATATCTATAGACAAAAATTATTCATTCTTTAATTTTCATTTTTATTAAATATGATTTTCATTTTTATTTTATTTCTAAATATAAGTCTTATTAATCTAAATTTATAAGTATAATTTGTTTCCCTCTTTAAATTATAGCAAGAAATTTAGGTTAGTAGGTTCTTAAAGCTCAATTATGTCAATTGCCGTATAACTTATTCCCAACGATACACTATCTATATTGAATATAATGATATTAAGTTAACGGCAAAATCGAAAGAAAATAATAATTTTCACATGATAGAGTAAAAATACATACATAAATTTACTCTAATTTATTTGATTAATAAGTGCACTTTTACATATTTTACTCTAATTCTCTCATATCATTTATGATACATTTTTTTTCTCATAAAAATTATTATTTTATTTTAGAAGAAATTTATGTGAGTTTTATTATAAAAATAAATCATATAATTTTTTGTTTAACATATATAATAAATTATAAAAAACCTTGAGTTTTATTTAAATCATATAATTATATTTTTAATTAAAACTTTTGTTTATTTTAGCAAATTATAATTTTGACAAAATTAAAGAATGAATAATTTTTGTCCATAGATATCTATACAAGTAATTTTGAATAATGACAATTGAGAAAAAAATTATTTAATTTAGTAAAATTTAGAATTTTGTGCTGAGCGCTCCTGAAGTAAGAGTTTGTTGGCCAATCTGCACCTCAGATAACGGTCAGATAACGGAGGTTAACTTTTTGTTAACGGTGTTAACGGCGTTGTGCTGAGCGCTCCTTTTTAAAAGTTTGTTGGTATTTTTACTACCCCTAATAGTTTTTTGTGCTGGGTGCTCCTGAGCCAATAGTTGGTAGGTCAAAACACCTCTTAACCCTAAAAAGAATTGCATATTCTATCCAGAATACACGTCACTGAAGATTCTAGAATGGTTGAAAAGAGGACAACTTCCTCGCCAAGTTTAAAGATTTTGAATATCTTGGGAATCTTGAAATTGTAAACCCATGTTTGGATAGTGACAAAAGCATAAAATTTACCTATATCTCTCTCTTATTTTATCTATGTTCTCTTCTCACCTAAACAAAGTTTAAAAAGTTAATTTACAATTTTAACTTTTATTTTATTCGTTCTCTTCCATGGTTTAATCTTTAGATCATTTAGATTTGGAATCACTTTTGGATCATAGAATTGTTTATTCACGTAAATCGATACAGAACTCCTCCCACATACTTACTTTGTATATTGTAAATCACGATTGAAAAGCTGATTTTGAATGCTTCAATCGCCATTCCAAACACCTGATCTCATATCACAATTTAATATGTGTACGACATCGCAAAAGCTACTTATGGATGCCCAAATGTGTTTATAGTTGATTTTGGTTTTTTTTGAAGATGTTTGTTATGACTCTTTTTAATTGGGCTTTAAAAAACAATCGTTTAAGTCATAAGCCAAAAGGTCGGACTTAAACTTTGGGTTGTTTATATTTTTTTAAAAAAAATTAGGGGGGCGGGGGCCACCCGTACCCCCTGTCCATCCCTGGGAGTCAGGTGTCCAATGTACCTTGATCCTTGCGAGCATAAAGATAATGGGAAAAAAATAATTAAATACTTTTTAAATTTAGAAAACCCCAAAATGTCAATTAAACATGCAAAATGACTAAATGGTTATAGAGGTTTGTTGGTTATACAACAAGTCTACAATAATCTGCCTCAATATTTTAATTAAAAAAAGAAAAGAAAAGGGCATCATGCTGAAGCTCTGGCACCGGCGCCATCCTATCGTTAGAGCTTTGGCCCCATCCTACTTGCCAGACGGAGCTCCAACATTGGTGGCTAGAGCTCCGGTGACAATTTCATAAATCAAATCCTATTGGGGAAGGTGATGGAAAGGAAAAAAGACAAAAGGCGGTGAACCCAGACTTACATCTGGGTCTATTACAACATCTACACTGCAAGTAACATAATCAAACCGGCTATCGCATCGTGAATCCCGTCAATTTCAACATTCAAATTCAACAAAAGCAATATATGTAATATATCATAAATAAACATCAATACTGATAATTCCCCAAAAACTTCGCCAGAATTGATTCCCATTTACATGACCAACTAAAAATCCTGATGACCATAATTAGCAAGATATGCATGGTTGCCTCGCATAAGTGCCAGTAATCACTCCATAGGAGTCCAACGGTATTGCTCACAAGATTCATTGTTTGCCCGCACGTTTCGTACAGGAGAGACCGAAACAATGGTAAGTAAAGAGTAAATATAATATCGAAGATTTTTCACAAGGGTGTGACCGATATCGTGCCATTGAATCCTTTTGGATTAGCGAAATGGATGAGGAGGCAGATTGCATCACCCATGGATTTGCTGTAGAGGAAACAAAGAAGGCCTTGAAAGTTCGGGTTGTGTCACCCATGGAATCGCCGTAGAGGAAACAAGGAAGGCCCTAAAAGTTTGGATCTTGAGCCGCCCATGGATTTGCCAACAAAATTCTTCAACTTCTTCCTTCCAATTCCTTCATCCCCTGCTCGGGTTGGCCATTGATGAGAGAGTGGAGGAGAAGGATAATGTTGGTGGTCATGAGGGGTGACGAGAGAGTGGAGGAAGAGGCGTTGGAGGGTGGAGTAGAAGATGAGATAGAGAGAGAGAAAAAGGGTGAGGAGAAAGAAGATAGAGAGATGGGAACTCAGAGGTGAGGGGCATTTTGGGTAAAAATACCTAAACTTTAAAAACCCACATTCCTTTCCAATTACCTCTCTGTCATTTCCTTTTATTTAACAGACCTTTTGAGGTTTTCTTAATTCAAATGATATTTATTTGTTTTTTCCCAAAGATAATTAATCTTTTTTTTTTTTTTTGCTCGGGCCAAAGATAATTAATCTCATTCTAAATATATGACATATTTTAAAGTTTTTGTTGACATATTTTAAAAGTTAATTTTAGTAAGACTTTTAAAAAAATAATAATAATATTTCTTATACTCACTCTTGTCCTAAATATAATACATACTTGACTTTTTTTTAGATATTAAGAATGTAGTTAAATTACTTTAAAATATTTATATTTTTCATTTTTTCTCCAAAATATTTTGCTTAACTTATAAACTGATATACAATTAAAGATACACAACATATAATATGATTAAGTAACTTATTTAACTTCCTTAATTTCTCCAAAAAAACAAATATGCCTTATATTTAGGACCAAAGAGAGTACTTATTACTACCTCTACTCCTTAATATAAAAGTCATTTTCTTAGAGATTAAAGAAGCTAATTAAATTACATTAAAGTATTTATATTTATTACTTTTCTTCAAACTAATTTGTTTGAATTATAAATTGATATATAATCTAATGATACATAACATATACTATAATTAAGTCATTTATTTAACTTCTTTAATCTCTCCAAAGAAAAAAGTAAACTAATTCTTATATGGGAGAATTCCAAATAAATACCATTTGAAATTGCAAAACCCCCAAAAGTCTGTTGAATTTGTTAAAAGACTGAGAGGTATCAAGGACCTATGAGGGATATGCAAATTCGTGTGAAATTACCCTTTTACCCTTAGTTTTAAATAAAAAAAAAAAACCCCCAACCCCCACCACCACCACCACCGCGGGCGGCCACCACCACCACCGAAAACAATAAAAACAGGGTGTGCGTGGCCAGCAGCAACCGGAGGTAAAATCATCAAGTAGTTTCTGTTCCTTTTGATTTCCACCACTCCCCAACGTAAACTTATGAGCATAAAAGCCATAACAAATGAGCCATGAGGTTCCTGCTATATATAAATAAAGAAAACAGAGATGCGTGAATGGAATGACTAAAAACTAGAGTTTGCTGGACCATAATCGTGAGTGTATGTGGATATATTTATCATGCACTTGAACAAAATGAAATAGAGCATGGCTACAGTTTAATGATTACACACACACATATATATATATGATCTAGCTAGTGCATTAGAATGAAGTGAAGAAAAGAGAGCAAAACCTTACTGTATATATAAATATACATTTGTCACTGCATATATATAAAAAGAGAAGGAAAGCTACTATGAGTTTATATATATATATAAACGTGTGTGTGTATCGCTGCACTCAAGTCCTAAAAACTAATAGGATAGTTTTTATATGTATGTGTATATTAGTGCTGTATATATGTAAGAAGAAAAGGAAGATTTAGATATGTATATATATAAACCAGGGATGTATAAATATCTAGATATCAGAAGCTATATGCCTGCATGAGAGGTGGTCCTATATATATATTCATATATATATATATATATATATATATATATATATATATATATATATATATATATATATATATATATATATATGTATGTGGCGGAGCCAGAAATTTTTTTTAGCCCGGGCCAAAAAATAAACATATTGAACTACTCCCTTTAGTTCTTATTATAAAGCACCAACTAACAAGTATATTTAATCATTTTTATAAGACACTTGCTTATTTCTAAGTAGTATTAAATATTTTTTCCATTATACCCATAATTATAAAGGTAGTGAGTGAGAGTAATAATTAATAAAAATTAATTATTACTCTTTTTTTTTCGAGCAAAAAAAGAGTAATAATTAATATGATATTAGAGTTTAGTATAATTAATAGGGATAATATTGAAAATTACTTAAATTTTAGGAAAATTTAATGATTTTAATGGTTTTTATTGACCTGTGAGAATTGTTAGTTGGTTCCTTAAATAAGGAACAAATGGAGTATTTACTAAATAGTATCAAATAACCTTGAAAATACAAATAAATAATAACCGATAATTATAAATTAAAACAATATATAAGATGATACTAACATTTTCGGTATCTCAAACAATAATTTTACTTTCCTTTTACAACATTCAATGAGTAATGAAACAAACATTATCCTTACGGAGAAGATAAAAATTAGTTGGCCAAATTTGTAGCTAAATAAAATATCATATAATAAATACATATATATAATAACAAATTTTATAAGACAACATAAAGGTGGGCCAAGGCCCCAGCTGGCCATAACCACGTTCCGCCACTGTGCACATCGTTGTACCTTGTACAGGGAATAAATGAAAAAGAAAAAGGGGTCATATAAATATATATGCAAGTGGTGTACGTGGAATGAAGGAGAGGACTAATCACTGTGTCATGTGTGTGTGTGTGTATATATATAAGTCATAATTTTAATTGGTGTTAACATTTAACTCAAAATTTTATGAAGCATATTTTATGTAGTGGTGGTATTATTAACTCCTAACTTAACTTAAAGTGTTAGAATAGTTTCTGGGAGTTTAAAATAATTATAGATAAATAATAATAATTCGTAAAAATAATAATAATAATAATAAAATAAATATTACTATTATTATTAGAAAAGGAAATAAGTGATAAATTAAAAAGGGAATTATTAATAAATAATAAAGGGAATTAGTAAATAACAGAAAGGGTATTATTAATTAGTAATAAATAGAATTAGGATTAATAGTTGCAATGGTCTCACTGATTTTTCAGTCTCGTCATAATTTGCCAACCTCAAGCATTCCAAATAAATTTATTATTAAAATTTGTATATTTTAATTTTATGAAATTATAAGTTACAATTTTATTATGTGGAGTTTTAGAAGAGTTATTAATGATTAGTAAATTGGTTGTGGTAGATTGATTTTTGGAGTGTGTTTGAGCTCTTGGATTAGAAGCAGTGTGATAATAGTTAGCTTCGGCGAGAGGTAACCACTTTCCACTTGTTATGTGTATTAGTATGTTGTTTGTGAGTATTTTTGTGAAATGATTATGAATATCTTAATAGAAATTGCTTTATGGAACCTTATGATTTGAATTGTGAAATATATACATTTTTTTTATATATATGTATAAGATTGAGAATTGTGATAATTATGGAAAGAGTTGAATTGGGAAGAAATTGAGTAGTTTATTCCACCACGTGGTGAGACCTCCATTGGTGCACGATGGTTGGCTTTCTATTATCCCACTTGTTCAACGAGGAGTGACCCACTAATTCAATGAGGGCTTACGACACCCCACTAGTTCTATGAGGGGAAAAGACCCATGGTCTGGGACATGTGCTCTGAGGATTTTGGCCGGTCCTCATCACATGACCAGTGAGCTTTGAGTAACCGATAATATGGATGTTACTTAGCCTATGGGTCTAGTCGGAGGAAATAAGGCGATTCGGTTGGATTGATGGGAGGCATCTTGGAAAATGTGTTAATGGCTGTGATACATAATTTTGATACAGAATTCATGACATGAAAAATTTGTGACGTGTATATTGGTGAAATATATTTTTAATACTTTGTTATATAAATTGTTCCACTTGGCACCTCACTAGCACATATTAGTATTCGTAATAAGTTAGATTGATGGTTACCACATTTTTTAGGTGATAGTTCCGTGCAAAGTTGATCGGGAAGACCTCGGAAGCTTGATAGGGAAAAACTTTAAAGTCTTATAAACTCCGCAAGTATACGGGCCGTATCAAGTAATAAAGTAGTGAGAAAAGATCGTCCCACGAGGACTAGTATTCCAGCACTAATTCGTTATCTTAGCTTTAGTTGGACAAATGAGTAAAAGAGGGTGAGTTGTAACCTAACAGAATTTTTAAGGAGTTTAATAGAAAACACGCATTCAAGATGAAGAATCTCAAAGACGATAGTTTAGAAAAGTTAATCGGTGGAGAAAACGCAGCTAGGGCATAGAAATCCCCCTATGTTCCTTTGAGTATTTGAATTAAATCCCTAATTGACTATTATTTCCCATGATTGACGATCAATTCTCTAAAATTAGACTAAGTCCCAATGTCTTGACGCTACCTTAGTCCGTTATCTTTGAAAACAACCTAATGTCTTAGTATTGTTTGGAAAGATCAATTATTTAAACCAGAATTATAAGATCGCATAAACTCGTAAGCCTATGTCTAGGTCATGCAACTCTATGACGAATTAACTGCCCAGCTTAAATGCACCAACATCTCTATTGTCATACACCAACCTATGAACAATCTAAAAGGTGATCATTCTTTAAGAAAGCTTTAAGCAAAGATAATTCATTCAATCATGGAAAATAACGTTCAATCAAGAATTCAAACAAATACTTAAATTCGCATAGGGTTCATCCTCGCCCTAACTACTAAAGAAAATTAGCCGAGCATGGCTAGGTTAACAAAATAGAAGAAAAGAGATGAAAATTGGAATTGTTCTTGCATCCTCTTTCTTCCTTCACTGCCTCCTCCTTTTCTTCCTTTATCCTTTCTCTCTAAACCTTTGGTAAATACCGAAGTTTAGAGAGCATAAGGATGTTATTTTCTCTCGTGTGTACTTTGGTTGCTTCTGCGTCTTGTCTCTCTGTGTTCAGTGTGTATCTCCCTTGCTCTTTATATAGAAATTCCCTTAGGCTGACTTGGTCGTGATCTCGATCCTGTCTTAAATACAAGATATGCAATATCCTTTTGAGATCTCCAATCATCTCCAAATCTTTTGCAATCCACTCTCTCATATCACACAATTTATTCAAATTGATTTCCTTTTTCTCGCTCCTTTCTCAATCGCCTAATAACTCCCGCAAGATATATAAATAGTAATAAATTTAATCCAATATATCTCGAATTGATACTCATTTAATTATAAAATCTGCACTTATCAAACTCTCCCACACTTAAATCTTTGCTTGTCCTCAAGCAAAAGAAAGAGAATTCATTATCTAAATGAGAATGACATTGTTTTTGACTTTCCTAAACAAAGGAGCAGCTACCACCACACTCGATCATGTTATCAAAATTTATCCAGCTTAATGTCTTATAAGATTGGGTCACTAAGCCAATAGCCTTAAACAATAGCCGTAATAAGCACCACAATAAGTTTAATAAAATATTATTCTACTTAATTCCTCCGAAAAATTCAAATGCCCCCATTAAACCAAGCTTTGCGTTAATTTTATAGGGATCCTCATGTAAGAAATAACTCTTTTTTTTTCATTTTATTTATTTATTTATTTTTTATTCGAGCCGTTGTAGGTCCCCTTTTTACGCGACCCTGCACATGGGTGATGCAGCAAGAGGCTTTTAGCTCAGCTCATAACCCTCTTTGACCTTACCGTTTAACGCGACCCTGCACATGGGTGATGCAGCGCCGGTTACTAAGTAGGTCTAGAAAAATCATTGGAGTTGTGTTTTTTTTTTTCTTTTTTCTTTTTTTTTTTCATAATAACTCACTTGAGTCCTTTCCCTAAACAAAAGTTTTACTTGGTCAACAAAGGGCATAATCTCATCTCCTAGAGGAATCAGGTATCAAAATATTCAAAACCTCTCCGCATTGTTTACAAAAATTCAATGCTCGGGGCTTAGTTGACACATTCTTTTCCTTTTTATTGTTTTACTTGATAATACTTTCTAAGATGGGGATGCTCAAAGTTAAGGTCAATCGAACAAAAACTCAAGAATTTTTTTCAAGGGAATTCTTTTCAATTGAATAAGAACAATCAACACCAAAGAACTCATATCCCTACCCCACACATAAATCGACAAAGTGTCCTCAATGTTGGAACAATAAATAAAAAATTTTTTTTTTTTTTTTTTTTTTAAGCATGGAACTTATAATTTGATCCACACTTTTCACATCCTTCCTATCCTACCAATAACTACTAAGACTAAATAAAAATTAAAAAGAAAACTTATTGGGTTGCCTCCCAATCGCCGCTTGTTTAACGTCTTGAGCCCGACGGATATCACCTTAATTCTCGCCTTCCAGCTTGCCACGGAGGTTCCTCCTCTCGTCAATGTCTCCACCATGGTAAGGCTTCAATCTCTCGTTTTGTAACGACATCATAGTAGGCTTCATCTCTTTAATTCCGAGAGCTTTTGAAACAGATAAGGGCATTAAATTAATACTAGCTC
The DNA here is from genome assembly GCA_025563575.1 of Acacia pycnantha. Classification (NCBI taxonomy): domain Eukaryota; kingdom Viridiplantae; phylum Streptophyta; class Magnoliopsida; order Fabales; family Fabaceae; genus Acacia; species Acacia pycnantha. The sequence goes on from JAMWYP010000118.1 coordinate 1,326,096, forward strand.
CCGATCACAAAGTGCTCGCCCATATTGACATTCCCTATTGCACAAGGAATGCTAAAGCCGCCCGGATCTTTAAGCTTTGGTGGCAACTTAGTTTGAATGATGGCACTACACCGCCGAGTCAATGCTATCGTTTCGCCTCTTGCAACTTATGCTTCTTGGAAATCAAATATTTCATGAACTTTACATAATTAGGCATATTTTCAAGAGCTTCTGCAAAAGGAATGTTAATCTGCAATTTCTTAAAAATATCTCAGAACCTGGCATACTGTTGCTTCGAATCTGCCGCTTCAACCTTTGGGGGTAAGGAGGTTTTGCATAAGAAGGAGTGGGAGGCTTCTTTGTAGCTATCTCCTTTGGAACTCGCTGCACATTACATTGCTCAACCTCTTCTTCCCCTTTTTCAGACTTGTCCTTCATTGGAACAGATTTCTCAACCGGCTGAACCACTATACCACTCCTTGTAGTTATGGCCTTACAATGCTCCTTTGGATTGACCACAGTATCACTAGGGAAGGACCCTTGGCTTCTCTCTGCTATTTGCTTTGATAACTGACCAATCTGATTCTCCAAATTTCGGATCGAAGCCCCCTGATTTTTGAGAGAAGAATTTGTTTCATTCTGGAAAGCTTTTGTTTCATTCTGGAAAGCTTCTGACCCCTTTATGTATTCGGTAGTGCTGAGAGTCAACTGTGTCAAAGCCTTTTCCAGATCAGTGGTGGTGGTTTGGTGGAACCGCCGAGGTGCCGATTGGGGTTTATAGGAGAAGTTTGGGTGAGATTTCCACTGTGATTGTATGTGTTGCTATATGGATTAAACTGATTTCTAGGAGGATTACCCATGTATTTTACCTCACTGTTTCTTCAAGAATGAATGCTGCACACTCTCCATTAGCGTGTTCCCTTGGCAAAAATCACAAAGCAAAGGAGGCCGAGAAGTGATAGATGATACTTGAGAAGAGGCAAGTCTGTTTAGTGAGGGAAGCTAATTGTTGCTGGATCACCTTGTTTTGTTGGGCAATGTTCTCATTGTGGGCCAATATTGTATTGTAAGAGTCTAGTCAAGAACTCCCTCTTTGGTTGTGGAGTAACAGTTTCATTCTCAAAGGACCCCATATCTTCAAACAACTCCAATGCTTCTTCTGGAGTTTTATTTTTAGCGTACCACCCGCCGCAAAGATTAATCATCATTCTAGAGGACTAAGCATCCCATTGAAGAATATTCTCACCTGATCATAGTCTTGCAGCTCATGTTGTGGGCACTTCCTAAGCAACTCCTTGAATCTTTCCCACGCTTCACAATATGATTCCCCATTGCCTTGAGTAAAGCAATTGATGTCTGAAAGCAGCTTTGTATACTTAGAAGAAGGGAAAATTTATCAAGGAACTTTGTGGTAATAATGTCCCAAGTGGAGAGACTTCCATTAGGACAAGAACGAAGCCAAGCTCCTGCTTTCCCGTCAAAGAGAAAGGAAACAGCCTCACACGAATAGCATCTCCGAAACCCCATTCATCTTGATGGTATCACAAATTTGCGTAAAAGTCTCGATATGCCGATTAGGATCCTCTAAATCACTCCCACTAAAAGAGCGTTGTTGAACCAAGCTTATGAGGGATGGCTTGATCTCAAAATTATTTGCATTCACAAAGGATTGACAATGCTAGTTGCAGCCCTGGCAGGATTAAACGTCATGTAGTCGCCCATGGTCTTTTTTTGGAGGAGGAGGAGGATCTGCACCAATTTCGCCATTTTTACCGGTTTAGTCTCGTAACTAGAACTATTAGCCTCTTCTCTTCTCTCGTTTAGCAAGTTTCCGGTTTCTCTTTGCTGTCTTTTCAATTTCGTGGATCAAACCGCAGAGAATTTCACAATGGTACTCGCATAAACAGAGTATGATAACAAAAGAAAAGAAAAATCCAATCTAGAGTTTCAATAACTACTCTTAGTGTTGAAATAAGACTAGTCCCCGCAACGGCGCCAAAACTTGATAGGGCAAAACTTTAAAGCCTTATAAACTCCGCAAGTATACGGCCGTATCAAGTAATAAAGTAGTGAGAAAAGATCGTCCCACGAGGACTAGTATTCCACCACTAATTCGTTATCTTAGCTTTAGTTGGACAAATGAGTAAAAGAGGGTGAGTTGTAACCTAACAGAATTTTTAAGGAGTTTAATAGAAAACACGCATTCAAGATGAAGAATCTCAAAGACGATAGTTTAGAAAAGTTAATCAGTCGAGAAAACGCAGCTAGGCATAGAAATCCCCCTATGTTCCTCCAAGTATTTGAATTAAATCCCTAATTGACTATTATTTCCCATGATTGACGATCAATTCTCTAAAATTAGACTAAGTCCCAATGTCTTGACGCTACCTTAGTCCGTTATCTTTGAAAACAACCTAATGTCTTAGTATTGTTTGGAAAGATCAATTATTTAAACCAGAATTATAAGATCGCATAAACTCGTAAGCCTATGTCTAGGTCATGCAACTCTATGACGAATTAACTGCCCAGCTTAAATGCACCAACATCTCTATTGTCATACACCAACCTATGAACAATCTAAAAGGTGATCATTCTTTAAGAAAGCTTTAAGCAAAGATAATTCATTCAATCATGGAAAATAACGTTCAATCAAGAATTCAAACAAATACTTAAATTCGCATAGGGTTCATCCTCGCCCTAACTACTAAAGAAAATTAGCCGAGCATGGCTAGGTTAACAAAATAGAAGAAAAGAGATGAAAATTGGAATTGTTCTTGCATCCTCTTTCTTCCTTCACTGCCTCCTCCTTTTCTTCCTTTATCCTTTCTCTCTAAACCTTTGGTAAATACCGAAGTTTAGAGAGCATAAGGATGTTATTTTCTCTCGTGTGTACTTTGGTTGCTTCGCGTCTTGTCTCTCTCGTGGTCTCTAGTGTGTATCTCCCTTGCTCTTTATATAGAAATTCCCTTAGGCCGACTTGGTCGTGATCTCGATCCTCGTCTTAAATACAAGATATGCAATATCCTTTTGTGTTCAACTCTGCTCTCCAAACCAAAAGGTCGCTGGTCGTGAAATCAAGAAAGGTGGATCGGGTTGTGCGTGACTCCAGGGATCTTGAATGTGCCCATCGGTTCTTGGGCCGGATCTTGTGAAAATCTTTGGACTGTTTTATGTATTACTGACCTATCTATCATAGTGACTCGAGATAAATCCATGGAGCATTTTGGATCTGGATAAATGGCTTTGGGATCGTGATTAATCAACATAGTTACGATACCATGTTAAGTAGTATAATTAGAAAGGAAAATAGAGAGAAAGAATATGAGGAATGATGTATTATTGATAATAGAGCACAATGCTCTTACAAAGAGTAATGGTGAAACTCTCTAACTAACTAACTAACTAATTCACTAACTAATCAATTACACCCTTATATTCTAACACTATCTGCCACGACCTCCTTATTTTTTCCCTCAACGAGCAACTTACAAGTAATTTATGAGTTATTGTTCCGTTTTCTTTTATTTAGTTACCGAACTTAGCTTAAGATTTTTTTTTTTTTGGAGGTTGAAATAATGGCTTTCCTCTTCATTTTCATTTTCATTTGAGAAGGGTTGGTGAGGTCTTCAACAACAACAACGTCACACAAATAGCTTCAAGGTTGTACTTAATGTGGGGTATATTATGAAGTTTCCCAGAGGTTGGAACTTGGAACAAATTGAACTTTGTTGATTTGTTTGTTCAAAGGTGAAGCATATATCATATCCTTCAATTATAAAGCTATGATTTATGGAGTTTCCCTGAGGTTGGTTGTCGACGGGGAAGCTATGCAGGAAGAGGAGGAAATAGAGAGGGATAGGAGGGAGAGAGAGAATAGAGCGCGGAGAGATGGTTTTCCCATAGGTTTTTTCTTTTTGCCTTTTCTCCCTCATTTGTCATCATCAGTATCAGTCAATATCCTTAAGATATTTTTTATTACCTTCCTGTACCTTGAAATATTTTTTCAATATCCTAATTTTTTTTAAAGATCAGAAAATATTTTTTCATTATCTTTAAGTATCTTTTTAGTACTCATTAGTACCTTGAAATATTTTTTTAATATCCTAAAATAAATTTTTAAGATCATGAAATATTTCAAGGTACTGACTGAGACTGAAAAAAAAACTTCATGATCTTAAAAATTTATTTTAGGATATTAAAAAAATATTTTAGGGTAATGACTAATCTTGAAAAAAATATTTCATGGTACAGACAGGTAAAAAAAGATACTTAATACTGATTGATACGGAAAATATACTTCTCATGGTCTTACAAATTTATTTTAGGATACTGAAAAATATTTCATGGTACTGATGTTTACTAAAAAGATACTTAATACTGACTGGTACTGAAAAGATACTTCTCATGGTCTTAAAAATTTATTTTAGGATATTGAAAAAATATTTCAAGGTTATGACTAATATTAAAAAATATTTCAGGGTACTAAAAAAATACTTAGGAATTTGAATGGTACTGAAAAAATACGGATGATAGAAGAGGAGAGAGAAAAATTTAAAAAAAAAAAGTTTTTTTTTTCCAAAACCTAGGTTTTGGTCCCAAAACTTAGGTTTTGATGCAGAATAGCTTTTGACATATTTTAGATTTGAGAATTCAAATGGCATTTATATGGGATTTTCCCATTAAAAATTATATTATTTTAAATTATATACATATTAAATTTGAACAATCTCACCCTTTGAATCCGTGGTTCCCCTCTCTTTTCCTCTGTATCCATACCTTCGGTTCCCAGTCTCAATCACCTTTTTCTTCTTTCCACCATAAAACAAAGTTTATATTATATAGGGTAAAGGTGCAATTTTACACATGTGCTTTACCCCTGGGAGCGCCCAGCACCACAAGCTTTTTTCTGGAGCAAAATTACACACGTGGTTACATTTTGGGAGCGCCCAGCACCACGAGCGTTAGTTGACCCGTCAACTTGGATGGAACGATGGTGTGGCGTGACGTGGCGCTGATTTGGATGCTGATGGTAAGTAAAAAAAAAAAGAGTAAAGACCCAGACCGATCACCGGCGGCCGACGGTGGTGGGGGCCAGCCGGTCGCCGGAGGTGGGGGGCCGATGGTGGGGCCCACCGGCGGGGGGGATTTAGTTTTAGTTTTTTTAAAAAAAAAATTAGGGCAAAAGGGTAATTTCACCTAAAACTAAGGGCAAATGTGTAATTTCACTTGCGTTACTGTTCACTTCCATCCAAGTTAACGGTCAACTAACGCCCATGGTGCTGGGCGCTCCCAAAACGTAACCACGTGTGTACTTTTGCTCCAGGAAAAAGCTCGTGGTGCTGGACGCTCTCGGAGTAAAGCACATTTGTAAAATTGCACATTTACCCTATTATATATATTGCAAACTTCCTCCCCAAGTTTTAAAATTTTGTGGCTGGTAAAAAGAATTGCATATTCTATCCAGAATACAAGTCCATGAAGATTCTAGAACGGCCAAAAATAAAACAAAAAAGAGGACAACTTGCTCGTGAAGTTTAAAATTTTGAAAACATTATATTTAAATACTAGTTGAATTTGTTAAACATTTAAAGCCAATTGAAATTCTTAAAAAATAGAAAAGGAAGGGACCAATGAGGGATATGCATATTAGGGCAAAAAGACTAAAACGCCCTTAATATTATGAAGACAGAAGGAACATTTGGGAAATGGATCTTCTTATTGGTTATGGGTCAATTTTGATCGGACGGTCAATTTCCAAAACACCGCATGTGGTGTTTTGGAAAACCCCTCTGGACCTTCGGATAAAAAATTGGACGGTCCAGATGGGGGATAATGAGGGAAGCGCCAATGAGAGAAACCGGACCCCAAATATTTGTTATGGTCTTCCCAATTCATTCCTCATTCAGAATCGGCATATCAATTCATTCCTCTTACTCTCAGAATCGGTGATTGTTTGAAGGAAATCTCTTCGGCCGGCGGTCGACAACTTTGTGAGTCGAGCACTGTATCAGTCTCTCCCTCTCGAGTCCATCACCGTATAGCATTATTCGGTCTTTCATTGTCTCATCCAGTCGCGGGAGACTCTCATATCCACATCCAGGCTTTAAGAGTCTCACGGTCTCGTTCTCCCACTCACCGATCACCGGAGGTATGTTTAACCTGAGAACACTCAGGTCTTTTATTTTTTAGGTACAAATTAGTTATCTATTTTCCAGCCGAGACTTTGTTCATTTTCGCTTAGGGAAAAATGTCTTACTTGATGATTTGTGCGTTATAAATCCTTTGTAGGATGGTTTTTACCTTATGATAATCTATTCATGATCTGCTAGAATTGTTGTCGCTGGAATTGATTTCTCTGTCTTCGATTTTGTCTCTATCTCTGCTTTGTCTGTCTGGTGTGGGGGGTGTGCTGCCAAGAATCGTACAAGTTGGAATTCCAGCAAGGTTGTTTTATATCTAAATCATGTAAGGCAAATCTTTTTTTTCCCTCTTTCAAAAACACTTTCAAAGCAATAATATTTTTTGCTATCCAACTCGGTTCACCGAAACCTTCGGTTACGACTAATCTGGATTTCGCCCTAGGTCAGGTTTATGGTTGTGGGAAAAAAGCTTCTAACACCATTTTCTCCATTCTCACGCCTCGAACCGAAGACGTGGTTAAGAGAGAGCAAGTCCCTCCCTTTCCACTTGCTTCCCCTCCCTTTCCACTTGCTTCTAATGGTTATTGGTCAAAACAATATTTTTTTTTTGATAAGTGGTCAAAGCAATATTTTTTTTTTTTTTTGATAAAGTCAAAGCAATATTAATTGGAAGAAATAGTTTCGTATTGTTATTGGGCCTCGTGTTGGCAAAAGAGCTATTGGGTCTATCAAGCCTGTTATTAAAAAGCCTGAACCAGAATGTGGATCACAGACCTTTAGTTTCAGCCCAATAACTGATTTATGCCTTCAGAGTTTCGTTGTCGATCACGAACTCTATCTCACATAGTTGGAATGAGCAATAAGCAACGAGGAAAATGGAGAAATCGTCACTCAGAGCGAGCCAAAGAGCCAGCAAGTCAGTGAGCAAAGTGACGCTACAATGGAGTACAGGTGTGTGCAGTGTGCATTCCGGATCAAAACGCTGTACGTGCAGTATTCTCCGGGCAACATTCGCCTAATGAAATGCGTAAGCTGTCTCAATTGTTCTTTTCTGTCCTACAATCGCTTTTGAAATTCCCCAATTGCTGAATTGAGTTTTTCAGACTCTATAGGTGAATTGCAAAGCCGTAGCAGACGAGTACATAGAATGCGAAATCATGGTACTTGACGGTTTTCAAAATTTCCTGGTTTTAAAAAAAAAAAAAAAATTTATAATGTTCCGATTTGATTCCGAACTCTCTTGCTCTCCCTTTTAATTTTGTAGATTCTGCTAATAGATTTAATGCTTCACAAATGCAAGGCCTATAGACACCTTCTCTTCAACGTCCTTAATCAAAAAGACTATAAATTTGAGGTATGCATGAGTTTCTTCATTACCCTGCAGTAATTTGTTAGGTATATTCACTTTAATGTTTGATGTTGTGTGCTTTTAGTCAACACTCAAATTGCTTTTGAAGATGTGATTATGAAACATAGTGATGTTTTTAGCAATTTTCTGTTTATTATTGGCTAGTGAGAAGTAACATTGCTGGCTGCAGCTTTACTGCAATGACAAGTGTTGTTGCCTGAAGTTCATTTTGGATTTTCATTTTGATGATTATCACTGTAAGCGAAATATTTTTCTTGTGAATCTATTTGAAAATAACGACCATGAAGCATTTCCTCAATGGGAGTTAAATTGCTACTTTTACAGGTTCTTACGATTGTAATTTAACTATCTCATCGAATAATTTGGAGTTATACTTATTGGTTTATATTTATTGGTTCTTGTGCAGGGGTTGTTCTGGAAATTGGCAGCCAGTGTTCTTCTTTTGGATGCTTGTATCCTTGTTATGTGTAGGAATTGTTCTAATTTCATCCTTAATGATATTAGGATTGAAATGTTAATTTCAGACACTGTAGAAGGTAACCTTACAAAGAGTTATTCTAGATAAGAGTTTGGTTTTACAAAGAAGCAAGGATGAATTTGTTTCATCGAGTGTCTCTTCACTAGTGTCAATATGCTGGAAGGTTTATATATGATCAGATTAACCTTCACGTAAGAAATTGCTTGGTTTGGAACTTTATGCTGGTTCTGATGAGGGATTATTAAATCATGGATTTTGTTGGCAGATGCTGATAGATGTCTCCTTTGGGAACTTAATGTTTCTTTTGACTTTCCTTTTTGCAACGAGGATATCTATCGGTACATCAATCAGTTTCTCAAGGTATATACTTTTATTTATTATCAGAAAGTAACACTTAGTCTGCAACATTGTTATCATGATTAAAACTTCTGTGACAAGGTTGTCCATTGTGAAGCTTTTGTGATCATACATGTCCTGTAACAGGGGATGTATTTTTTGCTTTTGAAATTTAAGAATAAGGATAATTTGGACCTGGCTTCTTGTTATGGTTAAACTGAAAAGATTAGCTCTATGGGGTTGGCAAATAAACGAATATTATGTTGATGAATATATTAGAACATTATAATAAGCTACAGTGATATAGGGTTTAGTATAAAATATGATTTTGAAGACAACTTAATATTTTTCAAAGCATTAATTTGTATCAACACAGCATTGTCAAAGTATTTGTACTCATATGCAGGTATAAAGACTTGTTGCTCTCAATCTTGGTCTCAAGTTGCTTCAAGGTTTTTCTTATTTCAATGATGGTAATCTCCACTTATAAGAAGCCTAAATTGGTTCTTTCATTTTAATTATTGTGCACTTCCGTTTCCTTTCTAATATTCCCTGCTCATCATATTACTTTAACTTTCTAGCTTGTTTCTGTAGGTTTGGGAATTTCCATCCTCTGTGATCCTCATCATTGATTTATTTGTCTTATCATCTAATATAGTAGCACTAAAAGGTTAGTCACCATGTTACCCAATCCTTTAAGAAATATGCAATGTTAACCTATTTAAATTGCGCACCCAAAATATAAAACTGTCCCTTTAGAAGTAATTTCATAATATAATTATGCACAAAACAGGAGCAAGCATTCTGCCAATTTTGTATCATGAGTAAAAATTGATCGAATATTTTGTCCATCTTGGAGCTTGTGTGCTGAGCCATCATCACTTAGCAATTTGGCATTAACAGTTTAGTGCCTATGGTGTTCTTTGATCTTTCCCCTTAGATTTATTTCCAAAGAGAACCATATACATTGAGAAGACTTGTTGAAGATCAGATTTAGCATAAGATAGATAGTGTACGTTAAAGTTAGTGGATGATGAGTTGGTAAGTAGAGTATGCCAATTGTCCTCAAGTTTTTTCATCTATTATGACGCCAGTCAACTTATACTGGATCTCAATATTTTCCTGAGTGGTTAAAGCAACATCTCCATAGGTGCATCTAATATTTCTATTATAAATTGTGCAATTATGAAAACTATGCTGTTAAACTTTCTGATGAACATATCTGTTGGTGACCAGTGATGACAGAGTTGACTATGAATCGATGTGTTGGGGCCTGCGTCTGTGCCCAAGCTGTAAAAGTATTTGTCACTCAGTTGGCTCAGCTCAGATTGTTGGGGCATTAATGAAATGCAGGCTCGATGGCCCTCCTCATTGCCTTTGAGATCCAGCCTGATGTTGTCTTTGTATTATCACGCGAATGTATTGGCAGTATAATTCAGATCCTTGACAGCTTCATATTACTATAAATTATACTCATACATTGGTCCATCAGGGACATTCAGCTGTAGGTTGAAGTCCAATATTGAAGCTGTTATGTTTTTTTTTTTTTGGATTTATATTCATTTGTGAATGAAGTGTCTAAATGATGTAATACGCTGAGTCTACAAATGAAGGACCTGGCTCATCAAAGTGTTTGTAAATAGGTTTTGTTCTCGTGCTATATGTATGGAACATAGTAGACGAGCTGGTCGCTGTTCTAAAGCAGAGTGAAAAGTGATAGCTTGCATGATGTTTTATATATTCTTTCTGTGGTTTAAACTTCTCATGTTGCATGAGAAGAAGAAGATTCTTACCCACACATGAAATAGTGGGACCCACACATATATATAATACTAACTATATATATATGTGGGTCCTACCATTTCATGTGTGTGTGACATGAGAATACACTTCTCCTACAACATGAGAAGTGTTTTTTCCCATTCTTTATTCGTATTTATTGATTATTGATTGATGATGGATAATTTTGTACTGTTTAGCCTCTTATAAATGCATTTTCAGTTGCTTCTTAAAAAAAAAAAAAAAAGAAGAAGAAGAAGAAGAAAGAAAACTTTTTACTAACCGTGGCTGGGGTTAGCGAAAGGATTTGATGCATTATGTCGAATTCTCATTGGGAGTGGTAGCTATTTTTAGTGTACATCCGCCTATAAAAAAAGTGGGGAAAAAATAGAAAGATAGCAAAACTCATGGAATGTTTGAGACGATTATTTTCAGCTTCTTTCATACTTAAAACTTTGTTTTTTAATAAAATATCATTGTTATTTAATTTTAATGGAAAAATCTCAATAATAATAACCAAAATAAATAAATAAAAATATGTAATTTCTTATAGTTTCATCTGATTTCTAATCCTTGGTTTCACTTGACTTTTAGTCGGGTCCCAATAATTTCAGGCATTGATAAAGAAAAACATTATAGATATCTGATTAAAAATAAAGTTAAATTACATGAATTTGGAAATTAATTTCCTGAACAAAACTAGACCATTTTTCTGTTAAATAGCATTTAAAAGAAAGACTGACATCAACATGGGGTGGTAACACTGATGGTTAGCGCATAGGTCTCATCAATGAAGCATGGACACTCCTATTTTTTAAAAATATGCGTATCCGACACTTTGATACCGTCCGACACGCCTCGACACTCCTATTTTTAAAAAATATGTGTGGTTTTGAATATTATTGATAATGAATTTTTCTTTTATATTTTTTTTTTTTAAAAAGGAGGCACGACTTTTATGATAAAGCCGAATCTATAATGAGCCAAAGTTGGAGGCTAAAATTTTACAGAATATTGAACTTAAATGTAAATTATAACATATATATTTAATATCAAAACGTGTCCTAACGTGTCGACATTTAAATTTTTTAGGATCGTGTCGTATCTAGTGACGGTGCAACATAGGGTCTCATAGCATTGTTGAGTGATATGATAGGTCGAGAGTTCGAGCTCCCTTCACCCCCACCTGCTTTTTTCCAGTGCGATTTTGCAAGCTTCTCCGCATCTCTAGTTGAGATGCCCATGCTTTACTATGAATCTTCCTCCATCTTATTTACAATTTCTCATTTTAACACTAGCTTCATCTGCTGTCAATATCCCACTACTATCCACTCCCATTTTGAGGTGACATTCAGAATATTGCCCTCCTGTCACAAATTTCAAATCAGAACAACGAGTGAATTTGAATTTATAGAAGATATTTCCATGGATTTTTCCCCCTCAACTGATTTCACCTCTTGGTTCCAGTTTTGATTAGGTTGATCAAGCCCCAGGGATTCAAGGGTAGGACCATTGCTTTTAGATATAATGATGATCTTTTGGGTGATTGATAGATTTAACTTCCTGTTGCCGAATATATTTGTTGCATTAATTTAGAATCACTCATATTTACGTCGCTCATTTGTTTCAACTTTCAACACCAACTCTCAAGAAAATTATAGAAGTGTTTGCTACATACGAGTATAAAAAGATTCACCAGCATAATAGATTAGTCAACAAAACAAGTCATATCATAGCATTTGAATCACCACAGGACATCAGATGATGGCATTGCAAAATTAGACAACCATTGAAACTACAGAATTCTCATTCCATAAGAAAGCAGGGTGAGTTTGCATCATTCTGTATGCATCTTATCAAGATCCAAGTTCTAAAATTCATGTCCCAGAATAATGACTATGAATAGAAACCTAATACAGATGTGGCCATAATTTCCCTAGCCTTGCTCATCCATGCCGGAGCCAACTTCAAAAGCAATTGATAGCCCTTCACCTGGCTGATAATAAAGTTCTTCAATCATCGAACTATATGAATCCTGCTCAGATAAATAATGTTCCTAAAACAAATATTAAACAAATATTAGTTCTTATTCTATTTTGCACCTCCAAGCATAATCTATGAACTACCAATTCTTCTACTTACTGCTGGGATATCCGTATGATTATTGGACTCCATTTCTGGGCTAATTGATTTTCTCTGGTTTTTTTTGGTTTTCTTTTCATATTTCTTCTTTAGTCTGCATACTACAAAGGTCCTCTGCATCATTTGGAAGAAATTTGGTGAAGCATTCATTTGCCAGAATTAGAACATAAAATCAGAATTGACAATAAACAGAAATCTAGAATTGACAATAATAAACAGTTTAATAGAAGCACTAGTTAATAAAAATGAGTTACTCATAAGAGATAAACACTAGTTACCAAACAACGACATACATAAAAATTGAGCCATAGAAAGAGTAACATAATTATTAACAAAATAAACATTTACTTGTTTCTGAGGAAACGTGTCATCATGATATTCATGAATGACCCAATTGGTTGCGATCGCATGAGGAGCACCTTTTCTTTTCTTTTTGTGATATACTAGAAATCTCTTTTTCCCAATGACATTCTTACTGTTACGGTCCTTGATTAGCTTGTCTTTACCGGTGACTTTCCAGAAGCCATGTGGTGTTTTCCTTTTAAATCGAGTCCTGTAATCGCAACTATGGAAGAAATAGCATTCTGAGTCATATTGTTCCATCTCCGGAAACGCTGAAGCAGCCTTAGCTGGATAGAAGAACAAGAAAGTAAAAGCAAGCACCATAGCATAAGATAATGAAGTATGCAAAGAAATTTAAGAGGAAAATAAAAATTAGGATAGATACCTGCTAATTCCCAAGGTTCGTACTGGCAAACGTCAAACTCAGGGATGGTGTTATAAATGGAAGGAACACGAGCCATCAATTTGTGGCGGAGGTAGTAAGCGATGAGCTGTTGATCGGTCGGACAGAATCTGTATCCTAAAGGCAGACGTCTCAGCATCGTCCTCAGATCCGCCATGGTTGTCTCAGTGATAATAAAAGGGCAACCAGAGAAGTTGAGGGAGAAGAAGATGCTTGCGGATGAAAAAGAAGATAAAAGGGCAAGCAAAGCTACTTCCTCCGTAAGTTTTGAAGAGAATTTACCTATCCATCCTTTCTAATTGAACCTCCCAAAACTACTTGCTCCATAAGTTGTACGGTTTTAGCTTTATTTCATAAACCACGCGTCTTATTTATTTTTTTTTTTTCGGTCGTCTATCCGGTATTCAAAGTTTCGCGCTGACTAATTCGGATCTAATCCGAATCGTGCATCTAGTTATAGTGGGTGAGTCTCCCAGTGAGGCCCTTTTGTATTCACAATGCTCGAATTCGAGACCTTACTTAAGTTACACAAGTCGCTTACCACTTGTTCTTGATACTATGCGCCTTATTTAATTAATACAGTACCATATGTTACTTTAAAAGATTTTTGTTTAACTTTTTATTAAAAAAATAACTAAAAGAAGAGATAGATACTTTGAAGGGTTAAGGTGCATTTTTGCCAACAAACAATTACTGTAGGAGCATCCAGCACAAATATTTATTTATGGTACCTTAAATGCAAAAAAACAATTACAAGGTACTAAAGATCACAATCCCGTCAGTTAGCAAGTAACGGACGTTTATTGGTGAAGCTAAAATCAAAACGTAGCATTTTTATGTCAGAAACAATATTTGACTGAGCCTTATTTTTTTCTTGCCTTTAGCTTCCTGGAAGACACGATTCAAAGGCCAAACCATCAGAAAAGGAATCCGAAAGTGTGAGTGATTCTCCGATAAACAGAGGAGTGAGTGAGGAAGACGAACATGGAGGGATTGATGGGATGAGGGAAGCAAAAGCAAGTGAGGAAGAACAAAAATAGAATGCCGGAGCTGGCTTTCGAGAGGGATCTAATCACGGGTATCAAACAGAAACCCATTTTCTTGCAGCGGAGGCGATATCGGACTCAGAGACTGAGTTTTTTTTTTTTGCCTGATGAGTTCAAGATCTAATGGAGACCTGAAGGAAGAAGCAGAAAGAAAAAGATGGAATGACCCAACAAAGAAGCAAGAAAGTGGGTGTGGAAAAAAAAGAACACGGAGTTAAGTGACTGCTTGGTTCCAGTTGGCTCGTCCCTGAGAATAAATAACAAAAAAATATTAATAAAAAAAAAGTCGTCATTGTTTAAAACTTGAAACTCGGTTCAGATATTGATTAGGCGTAGTTGCAACGCAAAAGGAAAATCATGCCTTCCACTGAGACAGAACAATGAATCAATAAAATCTTGCCAGCAATTCAGATTGTGATTGTATGGGTCTTCTTGCTTGCTGATGTTAGATAAGGTGTGCAGCAGCAGGGTGTTAGTCTTGAAGGATTGCGGGTGTTTGTGATTGTACGGGTCTTTTTGCTGATGTTAGATAAGGTGTGCAAGGAGGTGACAGACGCCCAAAAGAAGCAAGCAAAAGCTCAAAAGCAAGAGGCGCCTAAAGCATCATCTTCCTCTGATGTTCGTTCACCACCTGATTTTCGTCAGTTGCTATTTCCAGCAATTGTAGATAGGCGGGTGAAAGACGATAGTTCAGACGATGAGAATGAACCTTGAAGTTGTATTGGAATTATTCTTTCACCATATTTTTTTGACATATACAATTAGCAATATGAGAAATTGCCAAGAACCAGAAGCTTATCGAAGAAGTAGAGAAACAGTGAATCAGCGAAAGAGCCATGGAAAAGTAAAGTTGAGAGAGAAGAGAGTAAAGTTGAGACTTGAGTGAGAGGAGAAAGATTGGAAACTGACAAAAAGTAAAGTACTCCCTCTCACACATATATATGTAAATGTCCGTTACTCTAAACTGACGGAATTGTGAATTTTACTACCATATAATTGTTTTTTTGCATTTAAGGTACCATAAATAAATATTTGTGCTGGATGCTCTTACAGTAATTGTTTGTTGGCAAAAATGAACCTTAACCCTACTTTGAATGTGGATTGTGGGACCCACCAGCTAAACCGTGGGACCCACCAGCTAAACCGTGTGACCGTCCCTTTTTCGGAGTTGGCACGCGTTAGATAATGATTGAGAAATCAAACGAAGGAACGACGAAGCCTCATTTTAACCATCATCATTAAACCTCACGCGTTTCTTTCATGGACCAAACCGGAAGACAACAATTTGTCATTATCTTCTCAATGTTTCTTTCAAATCATGAAATGGGGGTTTAAATTTAATGTAGTATTTTATAAAATTATTGTTATTAATTTTGTAAATTAAAATTTATTTATTTTTTATAGATTAAAATTATAAATGATATACATCAGATTTTAAGAGTTTAAATTTATTTATTTATTTTCATAAAAATAATTTTATAAAAGATTAAATCTAAACCATATATTAATTTAATCTAACGGTAGATATAACTGATATAGATCAAATTGCAAATTGACTAAACTTTCTTTAAACAAGAGCAACAATATCTCATCTTCTTCACATCTGTGTTGAAAATGAATGGACATTATTCCTTAATTTTATTGTTTTGGATTTTGGCTAATTAATTAATTTTGAAGGGACCCTTCGATTGCTTCCATCGCTTGTTGTTTTCATGCTCTTTCTTTGACTCCTGTATGTGTGCCCTTTTTTTTTTCCTGAATGACTATATATGAACAATTAAAAACCTTACAAAAGTAATTAAATTATATGATTGGGCACCAAGATTTTGGTTTCATGGAGGTGTTACACTGTTAAGTGCTTAAAATGGGAAAAAAAAAACATTAAAATTTCAGATAATAAAAAAGTGCAACATATATAGTACCAGTTTTATGAAAGTGAATATAACTTGTATTTAGAATAGGATTGGTGGTATTAATAAGTTGTTAGTTAAAGTGATAAAGGTCTCATTCCATAAGAAAGAGAACACAAAATTAGAATTAAAGGAAACGTACTTGTTGGGAGAGGTGAACTCTCTTTGCCCTCTAAACCTCAAAAAAGAAGCCCTTGAGGAGGAATATGTAATTTTGAACTGTTGTGTTTTTACCAAAATATCCTTCAAGTTTTTTTTTTTTTTTAAAAAGAAAGAAAGAAAGAACCATCGGCAGCACTGGAGCTCTACCACCAAAGTTCCGGCAGCTGGCACTACCCCGCTAAAGCCTGGAGCTCTAATGGCAACTTGAGTAATGAGATTGACTACTTGAGTTCATTTAGCCCTATCAAACATTGTTGACAAGTTGACTAAAAACGATAATAATGAATTGATTAAAAAATCACTTGATTATATTTAATGAATTGTTAGTATCTCCTGCACAATAATGAATCACTTGTTTTTCCTCCTTTTTCTTCATTAAATTCAGAAGTTAATTTTTATGTCAGTGCATAGATCTCAAAAAGTTATGTGGAATCAAAAAAAGAATCGCTTGATTCGGACTCCCGAGCCAGAAGTTATGGCCTTCCGAAGTTTTAACTTTTTTTTTTTATGATTTAGTCGACTAAATGGGTTAGTCGACTAAATCGTGGGGTCTTCAAAAAAAAAATTGGCTCCGCGTTTTAGTCGACTAAACATGGGTACGTTGGAAAATAGTTTTCTGACAGGGGCACATTGAAAAATAGTTTCTAGACAAGGGCATTTTGGTAAATAGTTATTTAATAAGGGGCAAATTAGAAAAAAAAAAAACCCTCTTTTTCTAGTCTATGTTTCTTTCATTAATAAAATTAATCTCTTATCCGCAAGTTTTTTTTTTTTTTTTTTTTGCTTAGAGCGTCCGATATCCCAGGGCAGGCCATCTTTCAGGCACATCAACGGCCCCAGATTAATCCAAACTGAGACCGGGTTGGCCCCTTTCGGGGGGAAGCCTCTACCACCCACGCCTGCTGCATTCCCACGTCTCGAACTCAAGACCCGTGGTTAAGCTATGACAACCCCTTACCAGTTGACCTAAGCGCTTGGTCGTCTTATCCGCAAGCCTTGATTGCAAAGCTTGGACCGTTTATCCTTATTGGAATTGGAATATTTTGCCATGCTTTTTCCTTTTGCGAATGAGGACTGAGGAGGTGGGTTTTTTTTTTTTGGGAAAATTAGAAAGAAGGATATTAACCTAATATATCCTTAAAAATATGAAATAATTTTAGTTTTTATTTTTATAAAAAAAAGCTTAATTGATATCAACATTAATAATATAAATCGGGCAACTTGATAATATAAATTGGTGAAAGTTAAAAATTAAAAAAAGGGTAGTGGTGCAAAAATACACATGTATTTTATCCTCGGTAGTGTCATCATCAAATGCATTTTTTGAGTGCAAAAATACACATGTGGTTACCAAATAGGTGCAAAAGTCACACTGGACGTTAGTTGACCAGACGACCAATATCAAGTTGGATGGAGCGAATAGTAACGACGACGTGGACAAAATGGGATATAATAAGGTACCCATTTACCAACATTATCAGGAAAAACTAACAACTACATCAGCCCCCACTAACAACATGATCAGCCCCCTTTAACAACATGATCAGCCCCCATTAACAACATGATCAGCCCCCTTTAACAACAACATCAGCCCCCTTTGACAACAAAATCAGACCCCTTTAACATAAACATCAGACAAAAAAGACCAACCATATCAGAAAAATATACAACTAAATCAACCCCAACTATATCAGAAACAAATGTCAACAACATCAGCCCCCACTGACAACATCATCAGCCCCCACTAACAACATGATCAGCCCCCACTAACAACGTGATCAGCCCCCTTTAACAACATGATCAGCCCCCGCTAACAACGTGATCAGCCCCCGCTAACAACGTGACCAACCCCCACTAACAACGTGATCAGCCCCCTTTAACAACATGATCAGCCCCCACTAACAACGTAATCAGCCCAAACTAACAACATCATCAGCCCCGATTGACAATATCATCAGGCCAAACTAACAACATCATCAGCCCCCTTAAATATCAACATCAGAAAAAAAAAAAAAAAAAAAGAACAACCATATCAGAAAAAATGTACCAACCCCAATTAACAACCATATCAGAAAAAACTGACAACCACATCAGCCCCCACTGACAACACGATCAGCCCCCACTGACAACATGATCAGCCCCCATGAAATCTGCTGATTAGGATAGGTGCACAATCACAATCGCTTGCACAAACCAAGTCCGACAATCTCTCAAACTTTCACTTCCAGCAGTTGCAATCTCACCACTTTCTCTCCAACTAGGTCCGATGGGTTTTCGCTTGAAATTTCTCTTGATTTTGACTCTCCTTTTCTTCTTCAAGACTCAGCCCTTTATTTCAATCCCAGCCTCCTCCAGATGTTCATTTTCTACCCATGTTTACGCTGAGTCACCTTTCACCCTGCCACGCATATATTTTAGGTCAATTATTTCCCCCAATTTAAATTCAACTGACAAACATTGCTGAGGCATTAACGTTTTTGTGCTAAATTAACATTTTAAAAATTTTGTTGGTATTACAAGTCTAGTTAAAAGTTATTTGTGCTGAGCGCTCTTGAGGCAAAGTTTTTGAGTAAATACCCTTTTGGGTCCCTGGAAAAACACGCTCTACCCATTTTGGTCCCGAGTTAAAAAATGTCATTTCGGTCCTTTTTAGGGACTAAAAGGATTTTGGGAATTTGTGAGGATTAAAATGCCCACAAAAATGACTAAAAGGACTAAAAGTGACCTTTTTTTACTGTTTAAGGACTAAAAATGACATTTTTTTACTCGATGACCAAAATGGGTAGCGCGTGTTATTTCGAGGGACCAAAAAGGGTATTTACTCAAAGTTTGTTAGCCAAATTGCTTATTAACCCTTAATTTAATAAGGAGTAGGTCACAACTTATAACAAGCCAACCTAGTTAACCATACATATATATGGGCTTATGATCTATGCAGTGACAACATATAACATTCGGTGCAGTAAAGAGAATAAAGTGCTATATATCTCATTTTTATCTCGCTCGCAAGTCACAATGTAGAAACTATGAATCTGCGTATTGAATCCTAAAATGCCATAACTAGATGTATTTAATCACTAATTATGTTCACAAAAACAAATGGGTTAGTAGGGGTTCAATCTGTCTAACTACAAGTATTGAAATTTCACTGATCTGGGATCGGAGAGAGAGCGCCAAATATTCACCTTTTCCAGGCATAGACAAGCAAGGAAAATACTTTGAATTTCCAAATAAATATTGCTACAAATCTTCCATTAATTAAATAATTAACTCTTTCCATGATTGATGTTATCAATGAATAAGCCCATCAACGTGAATGTATCAATGAATAAGAACTCAACCTTTTTTCAACCCAAACGACCTAGTAATCCTTCACTGCACCAAATCTTATATGCTGTCACTGCATAAATCATAAGCCATATATATATATAAACCCTTGTCTAAGTACAAAGAGCTCTAAATCACTAGCTAGAACACACTAAAAAAGGATACACACACCACAATTCTTTTTCCTTTAACATAAATAATTGCTCTTTCATCCATGTCCTAAAGCATATAATCTGATGCTGTCACCATTTCCAAATTCCAATTAGACCGAGTACTGTTTGATTACTTGCGTAACCAACCATGCTGGTTCGTTCGACTTGTTTAATGAAAATGTTAAAACAACAACTGTTGAAAAAAAAAATGAAAAAAAAAAGAAGCAAGATCAAACTAAACAGCATAGCATCATAATACAAGATGCCTGAAGCCAATGGCAGAACCACTTGCTAGCTCAGGCTTCAGTTGACCTTTTAAAATTTGTTAGTATATATATGTATTTATTCTCTCCGATTCTAATTATAGGAACACATTTTGGAGTTGGTTTTGGTCCTAATTATAAGAGCAAGTTTTAACTTCTGTCAATTTTTTTCTATAATACCCCTATTTATACTTATTATTAGGAGCATTTATATATGTGTGTGGCAACTTGTGTCATTTTAAATTTATATAAGAACATTTTAGGAAAATGAGTAAAATTAACTCATTTAACTCCTCTCCTTAATTCCCCCAAAATCGGTTAAGTAGCTCCTATAATTAGGACCGGAGGGAGTATTATATAATATTTTATTTTGACCAATAATTTAGCCACAGCTAATTTCTTATCTTCTTTATAAGAACAATGTTTGGTTCATTACTCATAGAACTGTGAAAGGAAAGTAAAATTCTTGTTTGACGTACCTACTAAAAAGGTTTATATCATCTTATATTTTGTTTTGATTTATAATTGTTGGTTATTATTTTTTTCGTATTTTCAATGTTATGTGATACTAGTATGTTTATTTTTTGGCTTGAGCTAAAAATATTTTCTGATTCCGTCAGTGCCTAAAGCATGGAAAATGTAAATAATGAGTCAACTTATAAGAAAACAAGAATCATACGCATTATCAATAACACCAAACCGTATTCATACTAGTTATATAAATAGGATGAGAATACTAGCTAGGTATATTATTTATTGGGAGAATCACATATAGGTCACAATCAAAGGAAATAATACATTGAAAAATCCTATAAATTGTTAATGATAACTTATTCACTTATTAATTCCCTCTGTTTATTTATTAATGGAGACTTTTCGATATTATTTCCTCTTTTTAAGATTTAAAAGTTATTCTCCCTTGTCTTTTTGATAAACAAGATTCTTCTTTTAGTTAACATGGAGCCCACTAACCAAACCTGTGTTTATACAAGTCATGACCCCGCGTAAACCAAGATAACTTTTCTGAGTTGAACGCTTCCGAGCAGCTCCGTTGTGAGTCTCAATCACCTTTCTTTCTTAAACCATAATCAAATGTATCGCGTCTTGATCATAATGTTTGATTCCACATCAGTGACAATTGCCAAGGAAGCTGCAGAGAGATTGCGCCATTTGTGGACCCCCATAATTAATTAATATATGCGAGTTCTTATCTTTTCTTCTTCTAGGTTTTTTCTTTTTGTCCCGTAATTTCTTCTATTTCATCTTCACTTAATTCTTCTACTGCCTTCATCATATTCATAGAATTTTTATTTTTCTTTCTTTCTTTTTCTACCGAGGACTTTAATATTATAAATAAATCATCGGCTTATGAGTTATGATACTATATGACATGCTATCTCTAAAATTCGATTATTCTCTTTCTAAGTTGTTCTTTCTTTATTTCTTTTTCTTGGTAAATTATTTGTCCAGCTTTTTCTTCTTGTTTTTTAAAATCTATTTTATGTATTTCTTCAAATACAGTCCATAGATTTTTATTTATAACTTCTTGTCCTTTCTGAATTTCTTCCGTCATAATTCTAATTTATCTCATATTTTCATCCATTGTTTGAGATCTTATTTGTTGTTTAATTGTTTCATTTTCTTGTTCTGCAATTCTCATCATATTTATTTGTGGATTATTTTGGATTGGTTCTAATTTATGTTCTATTCCTAAAGTTTTCATTATTTATTTAATATTTCCCTTTATATCAACTAATTCATTTGTATTATTTTTAATCTCCATTTTTATATCATATATCTTTGGTTCTATTGGTTTTACTAATTCACAGTCTTTCTAATTTATATCTAGGCTTTTCTTTTTCTATTACAAGTTTTGCTTCTTCAAGCAATTTTCCTATTATTTCTTCTAATGTATATACTTTTAATAAATCTTCAATATTTGCATTTATATGACATCCTAATTATTCCATCAAATACATATTCGTCCCATTTACTTGGTTATATGTACTATCCCCATCTCCTAAGATGATATATGAACTTTCTGGAAGTTTATTATATTTTGTACTATATATTCTTGGTTCTATAGTTTTTATTGTATCCATTCTTAGAATTTTATTAGACTCTAATAATATCTAATCTGTAATAAACAAAATGCAGCTATATACAACAGTAAAGGAGGCTTAAGGAAATGCAGAAATAAACCAGCAAGATGTAATGATAAGAAGAACAAATTCACATAACTCAGAATCAAGGATTTCATATTATCTTTTCTCCTTAAGCTCTCTGATACAACATGAAGGACAAACCGGTAATAGTAACACATAGAGATAGAAAACCATTTGACCGAAAAATGATCCAGGTGATGAAAGGATCTCTGTCCTCTTTCATATAGCTAGAGATATTGTTACAGAGCTCTCTTCTTTGGAGCATTGTTACAGAGCTTTCCTCTTTAGAGCTTAAACCTTCCCCCTTCAGACCATTTCAGCACAACCTTCTTTGTTTCCTATTGGAGGCGTAACTAGATTTCTTTCTCTTATGAATATACAACCAGTAGTTCCTTCACAAGACCATTACTATTTGGATTCTGATAATACAACACCCTTGATCCCTACAAGGAGTTTAGTCACTCATACCTTATATGTCTGCTTCTTCGATTATTGATATACTGAGAGATGATAGACATCAGATGCAAGAACAGAAATATTAATGAACAATGGTTCGTTTACACAGAGAATTGGTTTATTGATTGATGCCCTTCAAAGCAGGGGCGGAGCTTGCAAGAAAAATTTGGGGGGCCAAATAGTGGTGGGGGATACGGGGGTGCCCCCGAATTTTTTTTTTAAAGGAATGTTTTATATGCATTAAAAAATAAAATAAAATAAATAAGAAAAGAAAATAATATAAAAAAATACACCACAAACATTGGAAGCCAAGAGGCTTTAATTTATGTGATTGTGAATCTTTGGTTCAACCATAAACTTTATGTAATTGAACACCACAACATTGGAAGGCAAGAGGTGAGGTTTAGAATGAAAAATCAATTAAATTTATCCATAGATGTAGACTAAAGAATACATCACAAAAGTAAATTTCACTGATAAACTAAAAATTTCAGGTAATTAGAATGAAATATAGAAAAAAAATGACAAGATTAAAATAAATCATACAAGACTCGCTTTCAAACACAAATTGAATTATAAGCCCTAGAGATATAAAAAGAGGGGGGAAAATTGGGGGGCCAAAATTTAATTTTACATTATATTAAATTTTTTTAACAAAAATATTAAATTTTTTTAACAAAAAAATTCCAAACAATTTTTTTTTGGGGGGCCATGGCCCCCACTAGTCCCTTAAAAGATCCATCCCTGCTTCAAAGGGTTTACAAGACTTTATATATAGAGCGAGGCATTCCCAACTCTAATTATTTTACAAACTCTATCCTGATTACTTTTACAGAACTTGGTTACTTTTTAACTTGGAATCTTTTGTTTTTCTGCCACCTTCTTTCGCTCTTCTTCCCACTGATTCTTGTCTTCTTTGTCGTTTTCTTCGTCGGCAAAAGCCTCCAAAACAGCTGGCACCACCTGTCTTTTATTGCAGGATACTCATACCCATTACTGGATATTTTTCTACTCTTTCCCTATCTTCGCAATAATTACATTTCTGATCGGTGTAGTCAGATAATACTTGACATATCTTCCTCTTGATAGTGTCAAGAATGTCCATCTAATTCATCTTAATTCTAAGATGCCATTGGAGGAATAATCTTGCTTTGTCTTCCCATTCTTCCTAGAATATATGCAAGTTGTTGGGCCCATGAAGTAAATCCACTGGGCTTCTTCTGATGTTATAGTTCTTTACATGTCTTGATATATTATAGTATGATCCTGAAATTTTACCAAAAAAAGTATGATCCTGAAATGTATAAAAAAAATAGTATGATCCTGAACTCTAATAGTTGACACCTTATGCTGGAAATCTTTATCATCTTCTATATCTTCCTTAATCTCTGGGTCATATTCTAAAGGGTTTTAGTGGCTCCTGGCCTTATGAGATTCATTGGAGGATAGAATTTATCTGGCGTTACTTCTGCAATAGTTGAATATCACCTTATAAATACTGTGTATTGAGTTACAATTCCAAAATAGTGCTTTACCGCATCCCTAAGAGGATGAAGGATACATGATTTGTATGAGTTCATGCTGATATAAGGTTTTTAGTTCCAGGATATATTATGGCTTTATTAAAAGTATTATGGGAAAGATATTTGACAGTTCTAATAGGTAAGGTAAATAACTTAATTCATTTTCCTTTAATATAAATAATTTATCTTTCTTAATGTGATTTCTAATTATACACTTACTCGACGAGCGCAAGAATGATCTGTTGGAATATTTAATATATTTAATTCTCGTATTCAATATTCCGTTATTTCTATTTATGGCCCACATTATTTCCGGTTTTGTAACCGTCCATTAATACCGTAACGGCCTAATTAATACGCAATAAGTGCGTATTGAATACGTTTCCTTTTAGCTCTGCGATGGTCGAGGGGAAACAAACGTTGAAATTTCATGCGGTCCCCGAACTGCTCGACCTTCGGGAAGCACACCATCTGCAGTTTGAGAGAGAAGGATCGGAAGGGCCGAGACTCGGAGTCCTGTGCACCGCTTCTTTGGCATGGATTCGTTCTGTTTGGAGACTCGAGTTTGTCCTGTTTGCTACGGAGACAAATCAATGGCGGGAGGTATTTGTGATCTCTTACTTGGTTTTCCGCATTGATCTATATGTTAATCTATGTTTAACATGTTTAGATCGCTTAGTTTTCTAACATTTGGTATCAGAGCATCAGTTAATTTGCCTCTGCCTTGATTTTCTCTGAATCGGTTTTCATGAGAAAGAAGAGAAGTTTTTAATCTGGATTTTCTGGAAATAATTTTCTTGCCCTTTATTCTCTAAAATCAATATATTTGCTAATTGATTTTTCGATCGTGATTTTTCCTTTTGATCGGGATCTGGGCCTCCTAAATATATGGTTATGATCTGGATTTTGTTTGATTATTCATGAACACTGCTGTCGGAAATTGAAGTTTTTTGATATGATCTTCGATTTCGATTGAGTGATTATATTGAGCATATTGTTCTGATCATTATTAATTTTTGGTGATTATTTTTCCGTCACTATGTATCGTCCTTCGAACTTCTCGATCGCCCGAGGCGCCGTGAAATATGGACGACAACAACATCGAGATCGCGGAAAATGGATCTAGAGCACTATGTTTCCGCAATTTGTGTTTGAGTCACGTTGGCGTCTCAGATCATGGCAGCAGCAGATCCTTCCTGGTCGCATTCGGAATTGGCGACTGGAGGTGCTGGTAAAGAGATCTGGAGTCGCCGGAAAAGGCGATCTGCATGCAGATCGGGCGATGAAACCGGGTCACTGGAACAGGTCATAGGGATCCGGTTTTGAGGAGGAAGAAGCGAAAAAAATCCAAAACGGTCCAACAGGTTTCAAACAAAGGACCCATGCGTGTTGAGTGCGCCAGTTGTGCCATGGAAAATATAAACTATTAATAAATTTTGATGATTTATTATTTAGTTACAAAATTTCATAAACTGCCAAAAGTGGGTTTTTGAATTTAAGACGTGTGGGGACCGTGGAAAAACATGAAAGTTGACGTTTTGCCATCTGCAAAATGAATCATTATTAAGTTTAAATGATTTATTAATGTCAAATGTGGACATTTGTTATATTTAAAACATTTCCTAATTGATTAACAAATTTTTGGAAATGACAAAATTGGGCTTCGAACCTAAGATCTGTGGGTGTGTGGTTACACACACTGGGCCAATTGTTCAAATGTGGAGAGCAATTATTCTGGGCATTTAAATCTTTTATTTCCTTCTAGGAAAATTTCTTAATGGGGAATATATTTTCTTGGCAATCTGTTTTATGTGGAATATATTTTCTTATATCAAACTGAATTGTTTAAATTGAGAAAAGTTAATTTTGGCAACTTTCACATTTTGGAAACTTTTGAAAAATTATTACTATTATTCTTGAGTTATTTAATTGTCTAAATATTTAGAAAAATTAACTTTAGACAATTATATATCTTTTTCAAATTGTTGAAGCCAAATTTGAGTTGAATTATGCCAAAATCAATTCTTTAAACAATATTTGGATACATAAAACAGTGGGAGGATTTTTGATTTGATTATTTAGTTAATCAATTAATCCCTCCATCTGCAAAATGAATCATTATTACGTTTAAATGATTTATTAATATCAAATGGCATTTGAATATTTTTTGGGTGGGGCCAACCACATTGGACTCCATAATGTGTATGCTTTAATGGTTGGCATTTTCGTCAGGCCAAAATTTTCAGAGTTGCAAAATCATTATTTCTATCATTCATTAAGCATCCAGTGAAAACCTTGTGATTTAATATTTTGGATTGATTTTATCATGTTTTGGGCTCTGGAATGATTGAAAGAAATTTGTGCTTTGCGCTTTGAAATAATAATCTACGAATTGAATTGTGGGTTAAATAATTTGCAAATTGTTTGCTAAATAAAGATTATAATCTTCATAAACTTCTTTTATGTATAAATCGATTATATCATATTTAATTGTTTAAATTGAGAAAAGTTAATTTTGGCAACTTTTACAATTGTTCTGAGTTATTTAATTGTCTAAATATTTCAGAAAATTAACTTTAGACAATTAAATATCTTTTTCAAATTGTTGAAGCCAACTTTTGAGTTGAATTTTGTCAAAATTAATTCTTTAAACAATATTTGGATACATAAAACAGTGGGAGGATTTTTCCTTTCAATTTGATTATAATCCCTCCATTAAGATGTGCATATATTGGATTTATTTTGAATTTTAAATGCACAAAATAGTGGGAGAATTTGTCTAAGATGATTATTCAATCACATTTATTTGATTAAATTGATCAATTAAATTCTCATTAAAGATTTGTGCATATTTGAAATCTAAATGCACAAGATTAATTTTGATGATTAATATTGTTAATATTAATTTAATCAAAGTGGGAGGATTGTTCTGATGGTCACTTGTGTTGATTAAATTAATTAATCAAAATTCCTATAGACATTATATGTGTGTATGGTATTTACATTGTATATATTTGATATTAGTGATTAGCATACATATTTGTTTAAGGAATAACTACAATATCTTTATGCATGCATTCTAGTTTCAACAATTCGAGATAAATTCACGCTATGCTAATGTCTTTGCCCACAGGTAGACTTTAGTGATAAGAATTTATAATTGTATGATTAATTAGGATATAATGTCAAATTATGTTCTTAATTTTCCCATAGGAATTAAGAATAAGGAAATAATTTGATAATTGTATCATTGCAAGTTGTATGTCAGTAGATTCATGATTTTAAGCATGATTTACATTGGTAAAACATGATATATATATTTTAGTCTCAAATTTTGGTTATGAGCATGTATATTCAATACTATCCAGGCATGAACCACTGGAAAGCTGCAAAGAAAGTATTGAGATACCTTCAAGGTTCTTAAGATTGCATGCTTAAATACAAACGAACTCATATGGAAGAGACTGGTTACTCCCTTCGGACTATCTTTGTTGCATACTTAAGAAAATATACTTCAAGATATATATTTATGCTAGTCAGTGGAGTTATTTCATCGAGTAGTAAGAAACAGTCTTTAATTACTACTTCCATAATGGAAGCTGAGTTCATATCTTTTTGAGACGACCTCACATGGTGTGAATGAAGAGTTTCATTTCTGAGCTTAGAATTATGAATCCAATTTCTAAGCCATTAAAATTATATTGTGACAATTCAGTTGATGTTTTTGTGGCTAAGAACAATAAAGGTGATAGTCGAATCAAGCATATCGACATTAAGTGTCTAGCCATAAAAGACCGTGTTAAAAATAAAACAGTGGTTATTGAACACATTAACACCGAATTGATAATTCTTGGTCCTTTAACTAAAGCATGCCTACATTGAAATTTTAGGATCATGCGAAAGAATGGGACTTGGTTCCCTTATGTGATTTTCGTTGTAATAACGATGTTATTTATGAAACTTTATTTGTGATGTTTTTCTCATTTCAGTTGCGCATACATTTATTTGTTTAAATTTGAGGAACATCATTGAGTTTGGACCAAGAATAAACGTAGGGTTTATTCATTAAGTTACTTGGGCATGAGAAACATAATGCACTGTGATACATGGAAGATATTACTCGCTTTAAGAGGACCTATCGCTATGATCCATGCATTTTGTTTCTCGAGGTATATACTTGAAGTATGTGGACCAAGTGGGAGAATGTTGGAATATTTAATATATTTAATTCGTATTCAATATTCCGTTATTTCTATTTATGGCCCACATTATTACCGGTTTTGTAACCGTCCATTAATACTGTAACGGCCTAATTAATACGCAATAAGTGCGTATTGAATACGTTTCCTTTTTAGCTCTGCGATGGTCGGGGGAAACAAACGTTGAAATTCATGCTCGGTCCCCGAACTGCTCGACCTTCGAGAAGCACACCATCTGCAGTTTCGGAGAGAAGGATCGAAGAGCCGAGACTCTGAGTACATGTACGCTTGCTTGGCATGGATTCGTTCTGTTTGGAGACTCGAGTTTGTCTGTTTGCTTACGGAGACAAATCAATGGCGGGAGGTATTTGTGATCTCTTACTTGAGTTTTCCGCATTGATCTATATGTTAATCTATGTTTAACATGTTTAGATCGTTAAGTTATTCTAACATGATCTGAAATCAAATTCTTCTGACTCCTCCATGGTTGACTCCGAAGTTGTTTGAGTCATCATTGTATCCTCCATATGTGAAACAGTGTACCTAAATTATATATCAATCAAATATTATTAATTAGTTCTCATTTATGTCTCATCTTAATTAAGCTAGTATTGTGTGTTTGTGTGTGTGATAACAATATATTTATCAGGAGCTCAAGACAATTTGTTTGCTTACCCTGGAATCGGATAAACATTTGCTGGATTTGCATACTCATAAGCAATAATATAATTTGATTCAGACAGTGGCGTATGAATAATTGAGGCTGATTCTTCATATGATTTAAAAGGTGTTTGAATCATTGATTCTGCTGCTGTGGTACAATCTAATCCAGGTAGTGCTGTAGGAATAATTCTTGAAGATGATTCTACTGCTGTATTAAAATCTGATTCAGGTAGTGCTGTACGAATAATTCTTGAAGATGATTCTACTGCTGTGGTAAAATCTGATTTAGGTAGTGTTGTACGAATAATTCTTGAAGATGATTCTACTGTTGTGGTAAAATCTGATTCAAATAGTGGTGTACGAATAACTCTTGAAGATGATTCTAGTGATGTGGTAAAATCTGATTCAGGTAGTGGTGTAGGAATAATTCTTGAAGATCATTCTACTGTTGTGGTAAAATCTGATTCAGGTAGTGGTGTAGGAATAATTCTTGAAGATAATTCTATTGCTGTGGTGAAATCTGATTCTAGTAGTGCTGTACAAATAATTCTTGAGGATGATTCTACTCCTGTGGTAAAATCTAATTCACGTAGTGCTGTATGAATAATTCTTGAAAATGATTCTATTGCTATGGTAAAATCTTATTTTGATAGTACTGTAGAATAATTCTTGAAGATGATTCTACTGTTGTGATAAAATCCAATTCAGGTAGTGGTATAGGAATAATTCTTGAAGATGATTCTATTGCTATGGAGAACTCTGATTTTGGTAGTGGTGTACGAATAATTCTTGAAGATGATTCTACTGCTATGGTAAAATCTGATTTAGGTAGTTTTGTCTGAATAATTCTTGAAGATGATTCTACTCCTCTGGTAAAATCTGATTCAGGTAGTGTTGTACGAATAATTCTTGAAGATGATTCTACTGCCGTGGTAAAATATGATTCTTGTAGTGTTGTACAAATAATTCTTGAAGAAGCTGTGGTAAAATCTAATCTAGGTAGTGGTGTAGGAATAATTCTTGAAGATCATTCTACTGTTGTGGTAAAATCTGATTCAGGTAGTGGTGTAGGAATAATTATTGAAGATAATTCTATTGTTGTGGTGAAATCTGATTCTAGTAGTGTTGTACAAATAATTCTTGAGGATGATTCTACTCCTCTGGTAAAATCTAATTCATGTAGTGCTGTATGAATAATTCTTGAAGATGATTCTATTGCTATGGTAAAATCTGATTTTGATAGTACTGTACGAATAATTCTTGAAGATGATTCTACTGCTGTGATAAAATCTGATTCAGGTAGTGGTATAGGAATAATTCTTGAAGATGATTCTAATGCTTTGATAAAATTTGATTCAGGTAGTGGTGTGTGAAGAATTGAAGCTAATTCTTCATCTAGTTGGAAAGAAAGGTGATTCGATCATTGAGCTTAGGGCTTCATATGATTGAGGATATATTTGTGGTATTGGGTTAATAATTCCATTTGATAGAGAAGATATTTGATTCATTGAGTCTTCAGTTGATTCGGAAGATATACTTGAATCATTGTATTTGAGAAATAGTGTTCCTGAAAAACATATCAGTCAAATATCAAAATATTAGTTCTCCAGCCATTCCATTCCACGGTTTCAAAAATAACCTGTGAACTGTTTAAAGAATTCTTTTACTTACTTCTGAATTTGTTTGATTTCCATGCTTAGACATTATACAGTTAGATGTCCTTCTTTCTAGTTGATGAGTTTTTCCTTCGGCTTTCTTTTCTAGTTAATGAGTTTTTTCTTGTTTTTTTTTAATATCCTTGTTGGAAATTGGAGGTATAGACAGATGAAGAACAATACTTTTATTATCAGGGAAATAAAAATATACAACTGTATTTCTCAAACACAAACTATCTTATATTTTCTTACAAAAAAATAACTCTCTTGGTTTTCTTTTCTCTCAAAGTGCTACGGCACTCTCCCTTTCTCTCTCTCTCTTTTTTCTGATCTATCTAATCTCATACAATCTTTCAGATACACACATAAGATTCACAACATTGAAACACACACACATATATATATATAGGTTAATAAAACCGACTCTTCAATCAACCGTCTTGTCTTTATGCTGCCACTAATCCATTTGGTTTGACAGTTAATGCTTGCATTGAGCATCCTTTTGACAACTCATGATCTCATTAAATCTGGCGGTGAGTGAAAGAGAATTGAGTTTGAACTTCTATCAATCCTCCCTTAACCAACAAAGAACATAACTCCTCTGCAACAATTAAAAAAAAAAATGAAAGAATTAGTTTGTGAGAATTACAGCATAAAATTAGAAATGATAATATTCATCAAAATAAAAATACACCAGGTGAGTTATTTATCAGAGATGACCATTCACCAATAATGAACATTAGTTACCAAACAATTAGATGTCTTAAAACTGTGACATAAAAAGAGTAAAATAACCAATGACATTATCGAAAGTAAAGTGGGAGCAAGAGAAACTATCCCTACGCTGACCATAGTTTTATGACCATTTTCAAAACCAGAAAATTCTGATGAAATAACTCTGGCGTCATAAACACAAAATGGAAAAAAGCACATGTACTCTCCATTTCTTAAGAATATCAGTAAACAAATTTCATAAAGCTTCACCATCCTGTCATTAAATAAAGACAAACTTCAACGCAAAGTTTACCTGGTCATGAGATAATTCTGAATCATGATATTCATGAATAATCCAGTGAGTTTTGATTGCACGAGGAACACGGCCTTTATAGTAAACTAAGGTCTTCCTGGTTCCAATGACTTTGTTGCTGACTTTACATGTGATTTTACGGTCTTTACCAGTTACTTTCCAGAAGCCACCTAAGGTTGCTCTGTTCGACCGAGTGCTGTTAGAGTACTTAAAGTCGCGAGGACTGAAGAAAAAGCATTGTGATTCAACAAACTTGGCTCCTGAAGCGGAAGTAGCCCACTCTAAAGCACAACAAGAAAGCAAAATCAGACGCATAGCCAAAGATTGATACAGTATAAGGAATTAGAAAGAACAAATTAAATGAAAATACCTAATAAATCCCAGGGTTCACCCTTGCAGACGCTAATCTCGGGGAGGGTTTCGTGAATGGAAAGATCGTCAGCCTTCAATTTGTGGCGGAGGTAGTAACCGACGAGCTCTTGGTCGGTCGGATGAAACCTGTACCCAACAGGCACAGATCTCTCCGCCGGAGCTAGATCCGCCGAAGCCATGGTTGTCTCAGGCATAATAACATAGGCGTCGGGAAGGGGAAGCATGAAGTTGAAGGAGACGATGGTTGAGGAAAGTTAGAGAGTGGTCGCCAGTGGCTATTGGGATGCGAGGAAACAGATTATCTGATTATTGTATATCCGAAATGGATTCTTTAAAAAGACAAAAAAACTTTATATTAATAAAACTCGTTCTAATCTGAATTCTTTTGAATATATATATATATATATTATAAAATCGTATTCTACGGGTATAGGTGTTGACACCAATAATTATTTATGAATATATGATTGTTTCTGCCGTCATAAAATCTATAGAAAGTTATATTCAATTAGCTATTATCAATCATTATCAACATGTTTTATTCTACGTAGATTCGCATTGCAACATCCCAATTTTAGAGTCAATTTTTTTTTTTTCAAACATCAGAGTAGAGCTTTGGAGCGAAAGAGTAACTGATCCATTACAAAATGTAACCATAGTGTAACATGGTATTGAGTACAGTAATCCTAGTTTTTTGACGAAAACCTACTCCTGCTGCTTGCCTCGATCTCCGATCCGTGGTCCTCCTGACCCTGAAGCTATAGCTGAGATTCAATTCAACGCATTGAATCTCAGGTAACGGTT
Organism: Acacia pycnantha; assembly: GCA_025563575.1. Classification (NCBI taxonomy): domain Eukaryota; kingdom Viridiplantae; phylum Streptophyta; class Magnoliopsida; order Fabales; family Fabaceae; genus Acacia; species Acacia pycnantha. The sequence goes on from JAMWYP010000118.1 coordinate 1,358,788, forward strand.
AACCTTATGCTCAAATAAAACAGCATACGGATGACAGATATTCATGACAAAGCAGTGGCACAACAACACAAGAGCATAAAGCAGTTGTATGATTCACAATGACAGTTTCATAAGCAAATAGCAGTACGTATAAATGGTGACCCTAATCAGAATCTCTATCCGTTTGGTGACCCTGAACAGAATCTCTATCCGGAACGGTGGCACTTAATGAATCCCTATCCGAGTCGGTGGCCTAGACAGAGCCTCCATCCGAGTCGGTGACCCCAGACAGAGCCTCTATCCGTGAATGTACCTATCACACATATGTATATGAGCAGCACTAGATTAGTGTTACAGTACGCGAACGTACATACATACCTAAACATACCATACCCACATCACATATACGCTTACTATAAACACAAGAGTTAAGGTTACCAGTACGCGAACGTACCTTCATTGACGAACGTCGGCAATTCAGCGGAATTGGCACGTTTACGGAAAACGATCGTTTGACGAGAAAAATAAACGTCCCGTCGGACAGCGTAACGACAGCAAATCAGAGTTTCTGATATCCTATAAGGGTAATATCACTTTCATTAGTGATTTGACACAATAACTGGCATTTTAGGTAAAAATTACCATTTTGCCCCTATAACCCTAATTGGCGGAATTTTGCCAGCACTTCGTTACTCTGACAAATTTTCTTCCCAAAATTTTGCCAGAACTTCGACGCCATTTTGATTTTCGAAAATAAAGACTAAAATAGCCCTCCCATATGATATCCAATCATACTTGAAAAATTAAAGGCTATTCTAGCATTACAACCCCTACTTTTGAAAGAACTACAAAAGCTTCAACTTTTCGGAGACTCGATCCCTACTATGTTTTTACCTCTTCAGGCATATTTTTCAATGCAATGAGGCCTAAAAACAAGAATAAGAATTTCATCCCCTACTTCCTAAATCTAACAAACAATTCTACCAACTACTGAACTAAAAACTATAACTTAAAAGCTAAAGACCGAAAGACTTACCCGTTGAAGACTTTCTTCACAATTTTGCCCAGAGCTTCTCTCACTACTTTCCCTCTCTAGATTTCGGCTAGAACAAGAAGAGGATGGTGTGAAGAATGAATGGAAAGGGGGGTATTTATAGACAATTTCAAGGACATAAAGGGAATTTTCCAAGTTGTTTCAACTCTTGGATTTAGACTTGTTCAAGAAGGCAATTCATGGACCATGGGATCAGTTTGGTCGACATATAAGGGTGAGTTGGCAGCAAGGAATTGGTCCAATGTGATGACTCACACTTGCTTTATGCCCGGTCGATGATTTTCCGATCGGTACCCGATTCGCGTAATTTCGAAGAAATCTCAAAATTCTGGATTCATAACTTTGAAGATCTTCCCTTCCTCATCAATAATATCTATTTTAACTTGAATTTTGATTTCAGACAGGGTTCCAACTGTCCTGCTGAAGTTTCTCGAAAAACGTGTCCGTACGCGTTCGGTGTCGGAAATCGTTTTCGGAATCATCAAACTCTAGATAATAATTCACTGATTCCAAATATGTTCATATAATTATAAACTCATCCCTAGATGTTGAGTTATAATTTATTTTCTTAAATTCCAAAAATGTGACTATCGGCATTTTCCCTATTTCGTCTTATTAGGAAAATGTGCTACAGGCCTCGGAATTGACTTCCGGAAGAGGTCACTTGAAGGTAAAAACTCACTGATCAATATTTTACCTTGACTTTGGAATTCCTATTCCTGATTCTCTAGATAGGATCCGTTTCCTAATTTCCTAATTACTATTCATGCACTTTAATTATATTATATAATAATAATACTTTACAACTAATATCATATATTAATTTTCCATTTCTATCTTCAATTTTTTCCTTTGAATTTTCGGTCAAAATCTGATCCTTTCTTTTTTTTTATATTTTCGTTTTACATTTTAATTAATATAAAATAATTATTTAATAATTATTTTATATAATTTCTTACATAATTTTCCTATTGGTCCAAACTCGTTTTTAAGCTCAAAAATACCTAACCTCATTTATTTTTCACAATACTCTCCAACTAATTAGTAAATATATTTTTACTAATTTTCAACCATTTTCCACTAATTTTGGAGCTTCACCTAATTATCTCTGAATTTCCTTTGCTTAAGCTTAAGTAATTAGCCGAAATTACTTAATTACTTAATTACCATTAGTTGATAATTTTCTTAATTAGAATGTCTCACTACCTCATAACTTTTGCATTAACACTTGTGTTTTCATGCCTCTTGCTTTATTCTATAATTTACAAGGGTATTTTGGTCATTTAATACTTTTTGAACATTCTTCTTCAATTTCTCCAAGTTCGTAATTTATCAAATTACCACAATTAGAGATATTATACTCTCTTGATTCAATTGATCATTTTACTGCCTTTTGGTATTTTCCATAATTTTTCTAAGTCAATTACAAATCCTAGGGGCATTTTGGTCATTTTGACACTTTGACCCTTAAATTCTCTAATTTTCCAAGGGATTTTCCCCTTTAATTCTCACAGTATTTTCCTTGGGAAAATAAGCTAATTATCATAAAAAACTTGAGACCACATATTCACCTTTTAATATGTATTATTTACTTATTTATGATCTTTTCCCTAAATCAAATTTTAGGGTATTACACGCATCAACAGCATGGATACATGTTTTAGATTAATTTTATAATCAAAATTTTGTATTAGATCTAATAATTAAATCTATTATCATTAAGCAATATCTTCGGCTTGTTCTCTAACTCTTAAATTAGAGCTACCAATTAAATCTATCATCGTCACACTGGTAAAAAAAAAAAAAAAGGTTTTAAACTGCCATATTTGGAAGCATATAAGGTGCTTCACCCTTATGTGCTTCTTATATGCTTGTCCCTCTAATTAGAGGGATGAGACTTTATATATATATATATTATTTAGATTAAATTATATGCTGCTTTCTGAAATGTTTTTTTACCCCCAATATCTCAAATTAATTAGTTTTCAATCCAGCATTCAGAAATATTTGTCCTGTAACACTATTATTCTGAACACTAATTTAATATACTGTAAAATAATTCAAAAGCAACAAAAATAATTTAAATTTAAAATATAATATATATATATATATATATATATATATATATATATATATATATATATATATATATATATATATATATATATATATTATATAAAATTTAATATGACAAGCATGTAACAAGCATAAGAGAGAAGTACCAAATGTGAACCCATCACAATTAGACTTGATGTGGAGGATTGGGTCTAAAGAGTATTATCGGTGACATTTTTATAAATATAAAGAACTTTTTACACCGATTCTTTTAATATGAGGTCTAAAAAATATTATTTAGATAGGTTTCCCAAACAACCGGTCTAAATTTTTTTTTTTTTTAAAAAAAAAAATTATTACTTCTAAGACCAGTTGTCTTTTTTAACTAGTCTAAAAGATAAAATTTTTAAGATCGGTTGTTAACAATAACCAATCTAAAAAACGAGGGATAAAAAAACAATATATTTATTACTTTTAAGACGAGTTGTTAATAATAACCGGTGTAAAAGATAAACTTTAAAGACCTTATTTTGAGCATAATCGGTCTAAAAGATTAGCTCCAAATTATCATTCGTTTATTGTATCCTCTCTTTGTTGCGCCGAAAATTGAAATTGTTCTTTCTAAACCTCTCTTCTTGTGGCAAAAACTCTCATTCCTCAATAGACAGTCGGCACCTCGCCTACTACCACCACCCTCTTTGACTCTCGCTCTCCTGTTCTGCTCCAGAGAGTCGCTTCAACCAAACAATGTAACACATTAAAATCTCTCCCCTCTCATCAATCCAAATAAAGTGATATTAAAATTCTCTCCTTCCTTCCCTCTATTGAACTAAACATATCCTTAAAGTGAGAGAAAAGAGATCAAGGGCATTGAAGTCATTTTATCCACATTTTGTTATATGGCTAATATACTGGGAGCAGTATCAATTTTTGCCCGACTGCTCTTTTTTAATGGTGATGAATGTTTAAACTACCATGTGAGGTATGTGCCTAAAGAAAAACAAGATTTAACAAAATTCAAAGCCTTGTTGAAACCATATTATATAAATTTTACTTTCTTTTTGCCTTAATGTAACTTGATAACAAAAGTAGCGACAAGAAGTTTAATGTTAAACAACTTAGAGGAGGTTAATTAAATTTATTTTCTAAATGCCTGGGTGTTAAATTTGAAGGTGTTGTAATTCAGAATTGACCTAAATAAAGTTTAGAAGTATTGTAGACTAATCATGTTAAATTAAAATTTTGATAGTAATGATCTAAATAAAGAGCGCTTACAGAGGTGCTTATTGATCATCCACTAATAAGACCATCACATCAACCAGCAGGTATCAAACCTCATCCTTTTTAGGATGAAGGCATCATCCCTTAGTCAACTGTGCAACTGCTCATTAGCCACACATACTTAAATTTGAGATATCATATTTAAATGGCTAAAACTCCTTTCTACTGTAACTAACGGATTGCTGGTAAACATTGGACCTCCTTATATGCAACAATTAATTCATTAATGACTGAAAGAGATCATATAAGCCCAACATGCAGAAAACATAACTGAAGCAAAAACCAAAGCAAAATGTAACCCAACTTGGGTCATTTTGGCTGTTTGGATTATGTGATTCTAAATATTTTGAAATGAATCAAACCACAAAACTTTCTCCCCAAGTTTCAGAGTTTTAGGCTTAGCTTTCAAAGTATTGACCCCACTATCTTTTCTGAGGCTCTTCTTTATTATGGTTTGTTATGTTCCCCACTAGGATATGTTCCCCGGCCGGTTCATGAACCACTAAATGATTATCCAATGTTTGTTTATCAGCTTATAATTTTAAATGATTTTACATAATTATACCAGCTAAATAAGTACTCGGCCGGATGTGACATGAGTTTTGTTTCATAAATTGCAGAAATATTTATTTTAAGTGCTGACAGACCATGTCAAGTGAAGCATAATAAGTATCTTTCTGGACTACTTATTCCTCTTTTTCATATATTGTTCAATTCAGACTCAAAACTTAATGCTAATATGCTATAACCTACTAGCCTTATGTAATTATACCATATATAGCTTTTCTTAAAAAAATATTTTTAATAATTAAATTAACTCTTGTTTTTTCTATCTTTTTTAAAAAGTGATAGATAGGTTTGTCGGTAAAAAATGGTTTGTCCAAATAAAATTGGTAGATTAATTCTATATTATTTTTTCATTAATCATATACTATAACATATATAAGATATGTTTTCTTTAGCAAACTAACATGATATACATGTGTTAAAAGTTTTCATCGGCCTGAAATATGTTATGAGTTATATATATATATATATATAAGTTTAGGTGTGGATAGACACCAGTAACTTATCAAAGGGCCTGAAATATATTACAAGTTAAATAAACGAATGAGATATTTGTTTTGGCCTGTAATGGCAAAATTTACAAAGAGGATGTAAATGACACAATGCAACGTTTATTTACGAGGATCAATTTCTTTGAGCACACGTTTTTATAGAAAAAAAAAAACAAAAAAGAATTGCTGCAGACCTCTGAAATTCTCAAATTAATTTAATCTAATAAGGAGTGGGTCACAACTCCCAACTTATAGCAAGCCCTTCTCTTACGTACAACGAGCTCTGATTCACTAGCTAGAACACACAAAAAAGATACACACAACACAATTCTTTTTTCCTCAAAGCATATAATAATCTGATGCTGTTACCATTTCCAATTACTTTTGCTCATCCCTACTTGGAGACCCCCGCAAGAGTGGTTTGAAATCAAATTCTTCTTACTCAACGATTGAATCCACTTCATCGGTGTTAGAATTTGAAGGATTAAAGTATGATATACTAATATCTTAAAAAACAGGAGACATGACGTGTTTGAATCATTGAGCCTCCAAACTCATCAGACTCCAAAGGTGTTGATGAATCATCATCACTGATGTAACATCCCAACTTTTAAAAGCAGTATAAATTTTTTTTTTCAAACATCATTTCAAAATTATCAGAGTAGAGCACCGGAGCGATTGAGTAACTGATATGTATATATAAAGAGCCGTAAGTCGCCGTAAGTCTGACTGGATACAACAGCGGTACAGAAACCGTGTGGTTCAAAAGTGTATAACAACAGAAAGAAATCTTCAGCCGGATCTTCAAGCAAGTCTCCTGCCGAGTTTCTACGCAGGCTGCTTGTCTTTCTCTGCAGCTCTCGGCCCTCCCGATCCCGAAGCTATGTTAAGGGTGAGACCCGCACCGGATCTCGAGTAACGGTTAACCTCATGTTTATGTATACAGACAACAGACATTAACAATACTAACATCACTCTATCACAACCCATGCATATGTATTGCCCCCAGCATGCAGACATATTGCACCCAGCATACAGACATATTGCACCCAGCATACAGACATATCCTCTAACCACTATATGTACTCAAACAGTATAACACTCCTACACACATACCACATATATGCATACCATAAACATCAGAGTTAGTGTTACAGTACGCGAACGTACCTTCGTTGACGTTTTACGGTAATTCGGCACGACGGTTGGTCAAAACGTAATCAGGGATATCCTATCAACATAACAACGTACTTGTTAAGGATCTATCATTACGACGGACATTTTTAGTCAAAATGACCACTTTACCCCTGACCCCCTAATTGGCGGAATTTCGCCAGCACTTCGTTACTTTGGGCCTTATATTTTCTTAAAAACGAAATACTGAATTTATGGGCAGATTTTCCAACGACTTTGAAAATCATAATTAATTCTACAAAAATCGAAACGAAGATCCATAAAATTCCTTGGAATCCTTATCATGTCTAATTTTGAGGAAAAATATTAATGTTTACCCAGATTCAACGTATCATTCCCAGATTAATGTTCTTCAACCTCTACCCAGATTTTCGTCTGGAAAAATAGCCTAACTTCAAGGATTTTTATCTCCTTATGTAGAACTCCAAATGATACATATTTTATATATTTGGAAATCCCCACATGTCTACTTTCTTCATATAAAATATCATGATTTTTGAAGATCATTTGATGCATAAAATAATATCTTAATAACGCTGCCTCCGGAAACTCCCCACCGAACATTTTTCCGAATTTCGCTACTTTGATCCATGACTTTCCCAAAACTTATTCCCTCACAAGTTGTAACATCCCAATTTTTAAAGCGGAATTTTTTTTTTTAAATCAGAGTAGAGCATGGGAGTGAAAGAGTAACTGATCATAACAAAATATGAACCATAGTGTAATAGAGTAAAAACATTACGGTGATCCTCTTGTTCAAAGATAAGTACGAAAGCGATAAGATAACTCCGTAGGAAGCCTACTCCTGCTTGCTTTCCCTATCACCGATCCGTGGTCCTCCGGATCCTAAAGCTACAGCTGAGATTCAATTCACCGCATTGAATCTCGGGTAGCAGATTAACCTTATGCTCAAATAAAACAGTATATAGACAACAGATATTCATGACATAACAACAACATCTCATCAGATAAGTGTGACACAGACAGAACATAAGCATGGAGCAGTATGTAAGGTCCTACACAACAACATTGTGACACAGACAGGACATAAGCATAAAGCAGTATGTAAAGTCCTACACAAATATACCTGCACATTACCCTGTGCCACGATCACGTGTCCTCAGCGCTAGGAAAACTCAAAGTGGTATTATCATTTCTTATAACCGTACAAGGTTTGTATGTATAGCGGCGACCCTAAGCGAGCCGGTATATGAACGTATCTATGACATATATGTATATGAGAGCTATAGGATTAGTGTTACGATGCGCGTCCGTACCTTCGTTGACGTACGTAGATGTTTTACGCGGAAGCTGTACTTTCGACGGAAAACGGTTTGTCCGACAACGGCACGTTGGACGGCGTAACGGCAACAAATTAGGATTTCGACGTCCTATAAGAGTAATATCACTTCCATTAGTGATTTGACACAATAAGTGGCATTTTAGGTAAAAATTACCATTTTGCCCTTCACCCCTAATTGGCGGAATTTCGCGGCGGTTCGTTACTCGACAAATTTTCTTCCCGAAATTTTGCAGAAATTCGATGCCATTTCAATTTTCGAAAATAAAGACTAAAATAGCCCTCCCATATGATACCCAATCATACTTGAAAATTTAAAGGCTATTCTAGCATTACTACTCTAACTATTGAAAGAACTTACGAAGATTTCAACTTTCGGGACTCAATCCCTACTATGTTTTTACCTCGTCTGACATATTTTACAATGCAATGAGGCCTAAAAATCAATAGTAGGAATCTCACTCCTACTTGCTAAAACCATCTAACAATTCTACTAACTACTAGAACTAAAGACTTAAGGCCAGAAGGACTTACAGTTGAAGACTTCGAGAAATTTTTCCGAGCTTCTCTCTCTAGAATCCTCTCTCTAATTTCGGTCAAAGCAAGAGAAAGTGGTGTGAAATATGAAGAGAACTCTTGCCTTTATATAGGCAAATTTTGGGTCTAAAGTGTAATTTTCCCTTCTCAAATTTTGGGTCCAAAGTTGTAATTTTCCCTTTAATATTTAGAAGAATGATTCTTGGCCACACACCTCACACAATTCGGCCACTTGCTCCACAAGCCAAGGGTGGTCCAATTGAATGATGACAAGTGTCCTCATTCGGTCCAATTTCCCGATCGGTGCCGATTCGCGTAATTTCGGAAAAATCCCAAAATTCTGGATTTACAACTTTGAAGACATATTCTCACTTATTAGAAATGTCCAAGTTAACCTAAATTTTGATTCCATATAGGCCTCCAACTGTCAGTCTGAAGTTCCTCGAAAAACGTGTCCTCTCTTGAGAAAAATTCATGATTCCAAATATGTCCAAATAAACTCAAACTCATTCCTAGATGTTGAGTTAGAATTTATTTTCTTCAGATCCAAAAATGTGCCTATATGCATTTTTCCTATTTTGTTTTATTAGGAAAATGCACAATCGGACTCGAATTAACTTAGGAAGAGTCTAACGGAAGATAAAATCCCACTAATCAATATTCTACCTTGATTTTGGAATTCCTATTCCTAGATCTCTAGATAGGATCCATTTCCTAATTTTTAATTTACTATTCATCCTTTTTAACTTTAATTAATTATAATATTATTATAATATCAAGTTGCAAAAACCTTTATACATATATATATACATTTTTTTCCTCTTTTTCCTTTGGCCCAATTCGGCTGGCCCTATATTTTAATTAATAAATATTTTATTTTTTATTTAATTAATTAATTAATTATTTAATTATTTACTTTTTCCAAAAATTCCACAAAATTCTCTAATTGGTCCATTCTTGTATTTAGGCCTAAAAATACCTAAACTCAACTATTTTTCTCCAAAATTTCCAATTAATTAACAAATATATTTTTACTAATTTTAAGCCAATTACCACTAATTTTTGAGCTTTACACAATTATCACTTAATTTCCTTTGTTTATACTTAAGTAATTAGCCCAATATTACTTAATTACTTTATTATCACTTGTTGATAATTTTCTTAATTACAATGCCTCATTACCTTCATACTCTTGTATTAACATTAGTATTTTCATGCCTCTTGCATTTTTAGAAATTACAAGGGTATTATGGTCTTTTTATTACTTTTTGAACATTCTTATACAATTTCTCCAAGTTCATAATTTATTAAATTACAATAATTAGAGATAACATACTCTCCTAATTCACTTGACCATTTTCTGCCTTTACGGTATTTTTTATAATTTCTCTAAGTTAATTACCCTTTACGGGGCATTTTGGTCATTTTGGCACTTTGGCCCTTAAACTCCCTAATTTCTTGCAGAAATTCTACTTAGAAAATAGACTATAATTATACAAGACCGGAGATTGAAATTTCACTTATCAGAAATATCCAACTTTTATTTATAATATTCCGAGATAAATATCAGGGTATTACATTTCTCCCCCTTACACAAAATTTCGCCCTCGAAATTTAATCTATACTAACTAAACTTTGGGCCATGAACTCGGGTACTTCTCCTTCATGTCACTCTCGGTTTCCCAAGTTGCCTCTTCGGGTGTTAAACCCTTCCGGACCACCTTCACTATCGGAATAGTCTTATTTCGAGCCGTTTCTCCTTATGATCAATGATGCATTCGGCTCAACTATGAAGGTATTATCATGCCGTACTTCAACGTCTTCGTACTCAATGACATGACCTCGGTCGGCTGGTATTTCTTCAATTGTGACACGTGGAAACGTCGTGGAGATTACTCAGATTCGGGGTAAAGCTATCGATAAGCTACTTCTCGCGCTTAGCCAAAATTTCAAAGGGTCCCACGTATCGTGGACTCGGTTTCTTCCTCTTAAGCGTTTCGCCGACACCGATTCTTGGAGATAACTTTAGGAATACATGGTCGCCGACATAGAACGTCAAGGGTCTCCTCCTTTTGTCGCATAGCTCTTCTGTCTGCTATGTGCGGCTAGGAGTCTCTTCTTGATTAACGCGATCTGTTCAGAGGTCTGCTCAAGCATATCCGGCCCAAGTAACTGCTTTTCGGACGAATATGTCTAGCATAATGGTGATTGACACTTCCGCCCATACAATGCCTCGAACGGGGCCATTTGTATACTAGCATGATAAGCTGTTGTTATATGCAAACTCGGCTAGCGAAAGATGTTGATCCCAACTTCCTTTGAAATCAAGGGCACATGCTCGCGGCATATCCTCCGAGTGTGCGGATCGTCCTCTCAGATTGGCCGTCAGTTTGAGGGTGATAAGCCGAACTGAATCTTAGCTTAGTCCCCATACCTTCGTGTAACGCTTGCCAGAAACGGGATTTGAAACGCGTGTCCCGATCGAGACAATGCTCTTAGGAATACCATTCAATCTCACTATCTCTTTGATATAAATCCCGCCAATCGTTCGGAGAATAGTGGATGCGATGGGAATGAAGTGTCTTCGACTTGGTTAATCTGTCAACAACTACCCAAATCGTATCATGATTCTGATTTTGGGCAGACCTACCACAAAATCCATGGTTATGTTCTCCCATTTCCATTCGCGACTCTAGTCCTTGAAAAAGACCGGGGGTCGACGGTGTTCAATCTTCACCTTTCGACGGGTCAAGCACTTGGCCACGTACTCTGCTACGTCTTTCTTCATTAGGGCCACCAAAGTTCGGATTTCATACTCGGTACATCTTGACCATGCTGGATGTAGAGTATATTTACTCTTGTGAGCCTCATCCATTATCTTCCGCCTTAATTCATCAGCGGCGGTACATAGATTCGCTTCTTGTACCTGACCAAACCACTAAGTGATAGGTCATGGTCTTGGGTCTCACCTCGGGAGATTTTCTCACGTATCTCTTTTGCCCAATCATCTTGCTTCTGAGCTTTCTCAACTTCGTCTCTCAGATCATACTCCCCTTGACTAACAAGAAGAGTTGCAAGATAGGCATCAGCTGGTGCGTGAAGACCCATGCAGATTTGATTGGATAGATTCAGATCTACGAAATCTTCCGGCAATTTCTGTTCTTGTATCATCATATATGCCACTGCACCGTCTTGAGACTAAGGGCATCGGCAACGACGTTTGCTTTACCGGATGATACTTGATCTCCGGGGTGTAGTCTTTAATCGGCTCCATCCAACGACGTTGTCTCATGTTGAGTTCTCGTTGATCGAACAAGTATTTCAAACTTTTGTGATCACAATACACTTCTACGGTTACACCGTACAAGTAATGCCTCCATATCTTCAAAGCGAACACGATAGCGCCGGCTCTAGATCGTGTGTAGGATAGTTTAACTCGTGAGGCTTCGGTGACGAGAGGCATAAGCCACCACTCGCCCTGTTGCATCGGGACACATCCCAACCCTTGCCCCTTTGGCATCACTGTAAACAACATACTTCTCATCGGATGCGGGATGATTAACATTGGTCTTGTAGTCAATCTCTCTCTCGGTTTAAAGCTCTCCTCACTGATCATCTCCCATACAAAGGGTTGATTCTTCCTCGTAAGCTTTGTCAATGGAAGGGTTACGCGAGAAATCCCGTATGAATCTGCGGTAGTATCCCGAGACCAAGAAAACTACGGATCTCCGTCACGAGTCTCTGGCCGTTTCCAGTCCAGAACTGCATCTACCTTGCTTGGATCAACTGCAACTCCGTCGCTAGATATAACATGGCCCAGAAATTTCACTTAGGCGGCCAAAATTCGCATTTGCTCGGTTTAGCATAGAGTTGCTTCTCCCCGAGTATGCTTAACACCTTTCTCGAGATGTTCTTCGTGCTCTTCTTTGCTCTTGGAATAGATGAGAATGTCATCAATAAACACCACCACAAATTGGTCTAGGTGTTGTCGGAAGATACGGTTCATGTAATCCATGAATACGCGGGTGCATTTGTCAATCCGAAGGGCATCACAAGAAATTCATAATGCCGTACACAGTCTGAAATTTGTCTTGGAAATATCACCATCTTTAACTCGTAGCGGTGATATCCCGAACGCATATCAATTTTGAAAAGACAGTGGAACCGGATAAGCGATCCAAAAGATCATCAATCCAGGGAAGTGGGTACTTGTTTTTGGCCGTTACTTTGTTCAATTCACGGTAGTCAATGCGAGTCGGAAGCTTCCATCTTTCTTCTTTACAAACAACATTTGGGGCTCCCCACGGTGATACACCTGGGTCGAATGAACCCCTTCTTCAAAAGCTCTTCTAGTTGCTTCTTCAACTCTTGCATCTCGTTCGGAGCCATACGATACGACGCCTTTGATATTGATCCTGTACCAGGCACAAATCAATATTGAACTCCACTTCTCGGATAGGAGGTAACTCAGTGAGATCCTCTGGAAATACATCGGGAAAATCATTCACCACAGGAATATCCTGGAGTGAAAGGTCAGCCTCTGCTTTCACTGAAAAGAATACCATGTAGGCATGGCATCCTTGCTTCACACATCGATCGGCTTACGTAGCGGAGAGAAAGTTCGAGCTCACTTCAACTTTTTCTCAGGAAAATGATATCTTCTTCTTGCCACGATCGATCATCGCACCGTTGGCCGTCGGCCAATTTAGGCCGAGTATGACGTCGATGCCGTGAAGAGGTAGACGGATAAGGTCCACTTTAGAAACTCGTCCATCCACGTTAGCAATACAATTTATACATGCGTCAGAAGCTAAAGATTTTACACCAAGCGGTGTAGACACTACCAAATCATAAGGTAAACTACAGGCATTCATTCCTAGGCGACTTGCACAATCATAGGAAATGAAAGAATGGTGGCTCTGAATCATACAATGCCTCAAGTAGATTTCCGTTAAGGTAAATAGTACCTTGGACCATCTCAGGGACCCATCGGCCTCTGTGTTCGTTAGTGCAAAGATGCGGCTGTGCTCGAGGTCTCGCCTCTCCAATCTTCTCGGTACACTCTCGCTATAGTGTCCGGCTTATGACATCGAAGCATATCTGCTTCCCTTCACGGTTCACGCTGGGTGATGCTTCTTGCATTTGGGGCACGTTTGAGATCCCTATGCAGGATAGTTACGTTGCCCGACTTGGTATGGCCTTTTATTTCCACCACGGGGTTACTCCGGGTGCCTTCCTCTTTAGTGAAGAGTTCTCGCGTTGAATCCACCTCGACCGGCATTGTTGTTGTTGAAGTTCCTTGATCTCGGAATCCTCGAGGTTGCGCTCGGTCATTCGACAAGTTTCCACTGCGTTCGTCAAATATTGAAATCGTTGGGACATGAGCCTTTCACCAATTTCATATTTTCTGAGTATCGGGACAGGTTGGTGAACCGGGCGTAGTAATCGTCGAAAGATTCCTCCTGTCCCTGTCGGATATGGAGAAATTCCGACTTCTTGTTCTTTTTCACTGAAGGAGGGAAATATTGTTCATGAAATTTCTCCCATGTCACGGGACAGTAATCGGTCTGTAGGGTTTCTGCCGTGACTTCCCACCAACGGTCGGCATCTCCTTCGAGTTGGTAAATCGCCAGTTGGGCTTTGCGATTCTCAGGGCAGTCAATCACCCTGAATACCTTCTCTAGTCTCTTCAGCCAATCCTCCGCCAAGTCCAGCTTTCCTCGAAAAGTTGGCGGCTTTAGCTACAAAGCTGATTAACCCAATCTTGGGTATTCTTCTCCCTTCTTCCTCGTCGTGGAGGTGATTGTGATCTATCGGATTCCTCACTTTGATTGTCATTTTCCTTCTCCTCTTCTTCTTCTTCTTCGTCATTCTCCTCGTTTTCTTCATTGTTGCGCTCTTCCTCCTCGTGTTGCCGTGCTTCCAATTGTCTTTGGGCTTCTTCATCCTGTTGATTTTGTCTTGCCAACAGAGCATCTATGATAACCCTCGCTCTTGGAGTGTTCTCCTCGGTTCTTGTACTTCGTTACTGTTTAGGTTGGTTGGGTATAATATTTCGTTCGGGTATTGCGTCCATTTGAGGCTGCCTGCCTCCTCGTCCGCCTCGACCTCGGCCTCTGCCTCGGCCCCTACCTCTCGGTGCACCGGCACCTCTTATGATGGCCATGTTTTAACTTTTCCTTTATATCAAATAACGGCTAAGTGTCAGAAAAATAACACAACACATGGCATCAAGACATATATATTTTCACATTAGATGTAATGTACATGCTAACGTATATTACATCATCCAGCTGGTTTATGACCAGTGGTTACATCGTATATCCCACGTTGTTGTCATCAGATGAATGATCTGAGCCAACAGGTTTCTCCGGCTCTAAAGGTATTCTAGGCATTGACTCAGGGTACTACTGTTGGGTCGAATCATATTTTGGTTTGGTGTCATCGAAATATCAGGGTTTCATCTTCGTCCCGCCGTCTCTAGAACTACGGATCTACGAGCGTTACGTCTCATTATTACGGGATAGAAGGTATATCATTTTTCGTTTACATTCATCACTACACATCACACGGGGTCATATCGGTACTCATTTTCAAAACGTGCTCAAAGCTTAAAAGGCTTAAGAACCTAACTCCGTTATCCGAACAGAATGGCCAGGTAAGTGTCTACCATGGGGGCCTCACCGACTTATACGGTGACCTATGGCACACCCACGTAGACTAGCCTTGCCTTCGGCACCAAACTGTCCGTAGTAACATAGTTAAATTCATGCCAGAATGTCATGCTCTGATACCAAAAATGTAACATCCCAATTTTTAAAGCGGAATTTTTTTTTTTTTTCAATCAGAGTAGAGCATGGGAGCGAAAGAGTAACTGATCATAACAAAATATGAACCATAGTGTAATAGAGTAATGACATTACAGTGATCCTCTGTTCAAAGATAAGTACGAAAGCGATAAGATAACTCCGTAGGAAGCCTACTCCTGCTTTGCTTTCCCTATCACCGTCCGTGGTCCTCCGGATCCTGAAGCTATAGCTGAGATTCAATTCACCGCATTGAATCTCAGGTAACGGTTAACCTTATGCTCAAATAAAATAGTATATAGACAACAGATCGATATTCATGACATAACAGCAACATCTCATCAGATAAGTGTGACACAGACAGAACATAAGCATGGAGCAATATGTAAGGTCCTACACAACAACATTGTGACACGAGACGGGACATAAGCATAAAGCGGTATGTAAAGTCCTACACAAATATAGCTGCACATTACCACGTGCCACGAACACGTGTCCTCGGCGCTAGGAAAACTCAAAGCGGTATTATCATGTCTTATAACCCGTACAAGGTTTGTATGTATAGCGGCGACCCTAAGCGAGCCCGGTATATGAACGTATCTATGACATATATGTATATGAGAGCTATAGGATTAGTGTTACGATGCGCGTCCGTACCTTCGTTGACGTACGTAGATGTTTACGGCGAAGCGTACTTTCGACGGAAAACGGCGGTTTGTCCGACAGCGACACGTTGGACGGCGTAACGGCAACAAATTAGGATTTGTGACGTCCTATAAGAGTAATATCACTTCCATTAGTGATTTGACACAATAAGCGGCATTTTAGGTAAAAATTACCATTTTGCCCTTCTACCCCTAATCGGCGGAATTTCGCGGTTCGTTACTCGACAAATTTTCTTCCCGAAATTTTGCGAACTTCGACGCCATTTCAATTTTCGAAAATAAAGACTAAAATAGCCCTCCCATATGATACCCAATCATACTTGAAAATTTAAAGGCTATTCTAGCATTACTACTCTAACTATTGAAAGAACTTACGAAGATTTCAACTTTCGGGACTCAATCCCTACTATGTTTTTACCTCGTCGGGCATATTTTTCAATGCAATGAGGCCTAAAAATCAATAGTAGGAATCTCACTCCTACTTGCTAAAACCATCTAACAATTCTACTAACTACCGAACTAAAGACTAAAGGCCAGAAGGACTTACCCGTTGAAGACTTCGCGAAATTTTTCCGAGCTTCTCTCTCTAGAATCCTCTCTCTAATTTCGGCCAAAGCAAGAGAAAGTGGTGTGAAATATGAAGAGAACTCTTGCCTTTATATAGGCAAATTTTGGATCCTAAAGTGTAATTTTCCCTTCTCAAATTTTGGGTCCAAAGTTGTAATTTTCCCTTTAATATTTAGAAGAATGATTCTTGGCCACACACCTCACACAATTCGGCCACTTGCTCCACAAGCCAAGGGTGGTCCAATTGAATGATGACAAGTGTCCTCATTCGGTCCAATTTCCCGATCGGTACCGATTCGCGTAATTTCGGAAAAATCCCAAAATTCTGGATTTACAACTTTGAAGACATATTCTCACTTATTAGAAATGTCCAAGTTAACCTAAATTTTGATTCCATATAGGCCTCCAACTGTCAGTCTGAAGTTCCTCGAAAAACGTGTCCGTACGGGTCCGGTTACGAAACTCGTTTTCGAAAACATCAATCTCTTCGAAAAATTCACCGATTCCAAATATGTCCAAATAAACTCAAACTCATTCCTAGATGTTGAGTTAGAATTTATTTTCTTCAGATCCAAAAATGTGCCTATATGCATTTTTCCCTATTTTGTTTTATTAGGAAAATGCACAATCTGACTTCAGAATTAACTTCGGAAGAGTCTAACGGAAGATAAAATCCCACTAATCAATATTCTACCTTGATTTTAGAATTCCTATTCCTAGCTCTCTAGATAGGATCCATTTCCTAATTTTTAATTTACTATTCATCCTTTTTAACTTTAATTAATTATAATATTATTATAATATCAAGTTGCAAAAACCTTTATACATATATATATACATTTTTTCCTCTTTTTCCTTTGGCCCAATTCGGCTGGCCCTATATTTTAATTAATAAATATTTTATTTTTTATTTAATTAATTAATTAATTATTTATTTATTTACTTTTTCCAAAAATTCCACAAAATTCTCTAATTGGTCCATTCTTGTATTTAGGCCTAAAAGTACCTAAACTCAACTATTTTTCTCCAAAATTTCCAATTAATTAACAAATATATTTTTACTAATTTTAAGCCAATTACCACCAATTTTTGAGCTTTACACAATTATCTCTTAATTTCCTTTGTTTATACTTAAGTAATTAGCCCAAAATTACTTAATTACTTTATTATCACTTGTTGATAATTTTCTTAATTACAATGCCTCATTACCTTCATACTCTTGTATTAACATTGGTATTTTCATGCCTCTTGCATTTTTAGAAATTACAAGGGTATTATGGTCTTTTATTACTTTTTGAACCTTCTTATACAATTTCTCCAAGTTCATAATTTATTAAATTACCATAATTAGAGATAATATACTCTCTTACTCCCTCACAAGTTTTTACCTCATTAGGAATTTCTCAATGCAAGGAGGCCTAAAAACAAGTAAAGGAATTTTCCTAGCAACTCCCTAGATTAAAACTACCATTATGCTAAGAACTAAAAACTAAAACTTAAGAACTACAAAAACTAAAGACTAAAGACCGAAGAACTTAGTTACGTTGAAGAACTTCCTCCCACTTCTCCATGCCTCTCACTTGCTCTTACTACTCTCTCTACTCTTGCTTTCTAAAACTCATATGAGAGTTGGTGTGAGAATTATGAAGAATGATGCTCCCTATTTATAGAAAAACTCAAGGACCCAATTGGCATTATATTTTTCCCAAACTTCCCTAAGCCATGCAAAAACTAGGCCCTTATTTGGCCATGGAGTTTGCCTTGGTGGCTTCTTCTCTTCCTCTTTTGTAAAGTAGAATTTGTGTCTTAAGATGGAGCCTATGTGGCCTCCCCAAAATCCCTTATTCCCACTTTAATTTGGTGATGAATTTTTTGGCTACATCACCCTCTTTCCTTCCTTTCAATTTCGTTCCCTCTCTCTCCCTCTTACCCTCTTCCACTTTCCCAAAGTCTTTTTGCATTGTTGGCCACATCACACTCCACCACTTTCACAAACCAAGTGATGTGGCCCTTGTGGATCAAGTGTTTCTTTTGTTGACTCTTTAAAGTGATTAACAAAGCTTAATTAACCTCCTAATCAAATGATTAATTGTTCTAGTATTGCACCTCTCATTGATTAATTAGTCTACTCCATAATCTAGCTATTAAAGCATCATTAGTAATTTAATCTCATATTTTCCCCATTGGTCCATACTTGTATTTAGGCTTAAAAATACCTAAACTCAACTATTTTTCTCAAAAATTTCCAATTAATTAGCAAATATATTTTTACTAATTCTTGGCCAAAAACCACTAATTTTAGGGTTTTACATAATTATCTCTGAATTTTCCTTCGTTTATGCTTAAGTAATTAGCCAATAATTACCTAATTACTTTATTATCACTTGTTGATAATTTTCTTAATTAGAATGCCTCATTACCTCATAAATTTTATATTGACATCTTTGTTTTCATGTCTCCTGCATTATCTTAGCATTTACGGGGGTATTTTGGTCATTTCCTTACTTTTTGAGTATTCTTCTACAATTTCTCCAAGTTTGTAACTTAATAAATTACCTAAGTTAGGGACAATATCCTTCCCTATTTCAAATAGATTTTTACTTGCTTCTTTTATAGCTTTCACAGGGTATTTATAACCCATAATGTATTTAGGGACCTATATGCAATTTTCAACATTTTAGGGACCTAATTGCAATTTATCTAATTTCAAGGGAGATTACCCTAAGTCAGATTTTAGGGTATTACAACTGACTCCGCCATATATGAGAAATTGTGTACTTAAATCATAAGAGCCAGATGAATTTTGTTGGATAGAGATTATGGAAGTTAAATGAGTTAGATTAAAATATTTATATTCATAGTTTTTCTCCAAACTAATTTTTCTGACTTACAAAAGAAAGTTAACCGACTCTTATATTAAGGATCGTGATAGTATATCAATCAAATGTTAGTTCTCATTATGTTTCACACCTTGAGCTAGCTAGCATGATATATGTGTGAACAATATACTGTATTTATCAGTAGCTCGAGAAATTTGTCTGGTTACATCTGGAATCATGCAACCATTTTGCTACATTTTCAGTAGAGATACAGTCATTTTGTTCCCTTTCATTACAAACCACCTCATCATCCTTTTTTTTTCTTTTGTTTTCTTCTCGGGTTTCTTCAGTAACTTACATAGAACGTGGGTTCTCTACAACATGGAAAGAGTAATCAAGCATTAATCATTAATTTGTCAGATTTTGAGCATCAATATTCTGAAACAAATGATAAAGCGATAGAACATTAAATCAAAAAAGTGATACACAAATGTTCCCCGCATTAAAACTAGTGATGAACATATTAGTAACCAAACAATGTGATGCGTAATGATCGAGTGATAAAAAGAGTGATGTAAAGCTAGAACTGGACAAACAACTAATCATAGTTACGTTGTTATATTATAAGACAGTTTTAAACCACAAAATTCATGTTGTAATTACTTACTTTTGCTTTATGATCATAAAATGGATCCAACTACGTACGTACTGCATACCCCTTCCTATCCTTTAAGTTTCCGTGCTCCTAGCTAACAAAGCAAACTAAAGAATAGAAGTATACTTGGTTTGGAGGGAAAAGACTGGCATCATGATATCCATGAATAACCCAATTAGTTTTAACTAACGCCATGAAGACGTCCTTGGTAGAAAACAAGAGTCTTTTTAGTCCCAATAATATTGTTGGTGACACGATCCTTGATGTTCCTGTCTTTACCGCTGGCTTTCCGGTAGCCACACAAAATCGACCTATTAGACCGAATACTGTTTGAGTACTGGTAACCACGAGGACTGAAGAAAAACCATTCTGAGTCGTTCAACTTATTCAATGAAAATGCTGAAACAACAGCAATTGAATAAGAACTAGAAGAAGAAGCAAGATCAAACAACACAACATCATAATATATATATAAGATGATTGAAGCATGCATGGAAAATGTTGAAGATACTCTTGAAGTTGGTAGCTTTAAGAAAGCATAACTCAGCTCTCTTTATAGAGGGCGATAAATAGATGAAATATCATGAATGAATAATTTGTGGCGTAATGAAATAATAACCTTAGAAGCTTCGCCGTAAGTAGGCGTATGTAACTGTATGTGCAAGTGTGACACTAATATTAGTGGGGATCAATAACATCATGCTTGCAAGGAAATATATGTATGCAGGAGGACTTGTAGTGTTTGGACACGTAATGAAGTGGGGGTCGTTTAGAGACATGATATGTGATCTAGTTAATTAGAATCACGGTTAATTGATTAATCGTAATTCGTTGCTTAGTCATTTTATGATTCTACCACTCATGATAAATCACTTCTAACTCATTGGTACTTACCAAATAATGCACTAAATTGATAAAATTTCCTGAGTTTGCTTAATTACTTTATTAAAGTTTTCTCTCTTTACATTTACATATTATTCTCACACCTCCCTCCTTTTTCTCTCTTTCTCTGTTACTCCCTCCGATCCTATTTATAAGAGCTCGATAATCAAATTACGATGTTTAAGAAAACGGTTAAAATTAATTTAAAATAATAAATATGTTTAAAATAAACTTTTTTTTACCAAGTTTGTTCTTATTTATGAGGGTTAGGTAAGAGAGAAAAATAGAGTAAATATAAGTATTACCAATCTTTTAATTAATTCAATACATATAATTAATGAGAAATTGAAATGGAAAAACATCATTAAATGTTCAGACAACTCTTATCAGGCTTTTATAAATAAGACCAAGACAATGATCAAATTTTGGGCTCTTATAAAAAAAAGCCAAACAGAAAGTAAATAAAAGTAAAATTAAAAAAATGAACATCAAATACCCTATAAATGAATTATATTTAGGAGGAAAACTATTCCCAATAAGTCACATATATAACAAGGACCAAAGTGGTATATATAGAGGGTCCTAGTTATAATTTCTATACGTGGGATGTGGAATCCCCACTCAAAGACAAGGAGGCTAACAAGAGCCTTCTTTCACGAGTATTGAAGAGTTTAGAGTTTAGCAATCACCCTTTAAAGGGTTGATTATTAGTTCTATTATTATAAACATACCACTCTGATACTATTTATAAGTCCAATTTGATTAAATCACACATACCAATGAGAGGTAGTTGACACAATGATTATGGGGGTAAATTTACAATTTTGCCCTCATTTATGATTGGATGCTTTTCAATTGTTTCTTCTCTCTCTATCCTCATGAGTATAATTAATATGGGTAAAATTGTCACAATCTCATTTATTACATGAAACTGGACTTATAAATAATATCAAAATTTTTTGGTCAAACTGGACTTATAAATAGGACCAGAGTGGTACTCATTTAATCTTATTTATAAATCACTTCTATCATGTTTCAATGAAACTAAAGAAAACTTTAAAATTTATTAACTCTATATAAAAATTTAATTAATAATTTTCAAACTTATGTCCCTATTAAATAGACATACACACATTCTTTGCTTCTATTTTAACACTCCTCCAAACCTGGCTAATTGAGGGATTGGTTTTGATCCTAAATGTAAAAACTAAATCCAATTTGTTTCTCATAATTATCACTCGTCCTAAACTACTATTTATACTTCCCCAGCAATAGCAATCCAATTCAAATAGTTATAAAACATTTCTTACACAATGCTATTTTCGATAGATCTCTTATATTTATTACAAAAAACTAATCTATCTAACTTCTTTAGCATACGTACTCAAATTAATTAAATAGCTAGCTCCTGCATTATTGAAGGAGTAATATACACGAACATATTGAATTGGGGTGAATAATGAGTAAACTTCTAAGAAAAAGCGAATGATATGCATTATAAATACCACCAAACCGTGTTATACTAGTTATAAATAGGATAAGAGTACTAGGTACTTTGTTTCTTTGATCAACAAGATTCTTCTTTTAGTTAACATGAGAACCACTAACCAAACCGTGTTCATACTTGTTATAAATAGGATAATAAGAGTACTAGGTACATTTTTTCTTTGATCAACAAGATTCTTCTTTTAGTTAACATGAGACCCACTAACCAAACCGTGTTCATACTAGCTAGTTATGACCCTGCGTAAACCAAGAGAACTTTTTCTGAGTTGGAGGCTTCCTAGGTCCTTGTTCCATTCCCTCTTTCATGTTTACCTCTCATTCATTTATCAGTTGCAATTTTTTCTCTTTTCCTTGTTTTCATATCCCATACTCGCCTTTCTTTCTCTAAACCATAATAAATTAGCTTCATTTTTATATATCTTATCAAATATATAATTATAAGTGCTAAAAGTTATATTCCCACTATAACTCCTACACAGGAAAAAGCCAAAAGGACCTTCATATATACTTCATACGGCCTCGTGATCATCCATACCATGGCAAAGTGCCTCTAACAAGAAAACGAATCTTTTGCATCAGTTTCTCATGTTTTCTCTCACTTTGTTGGTTTGTTATGTTCCCCACTACCATCATAAATATTTTCATCCCATTTCCACAAGAAATTCTTTTTTAAGCACAAGTGTCCTTCTATTAGTGACAATATACCACTCCAGTCCTATTTATAAGTCAAGTTTGACCAAATCTGACATACCAAGAAGAGGTAGGTATTTCAATGATTATTGAACAATTTTTCAACTTTACCCTTATTTATAAATAGATATTTTTTAACTGTTTCTTTTTTATCTTTTAGAATTTATTGTCAAATTTCTCTCATCTTTTTCTCTTTCCAACATAGCCAGCCAATCTAAAGAGAAAAAAAAAAAACAACATGATAACGCAACACCTCCTCACTCCCCCTTCAAATGTATATCATATTCAGTGGCGGAAGGCCTTCATGGCCAGCTGGGGCCTTGGCCCCAGCTGGCCCCGACTGATCTTATAAAATACGTTAGTATATGTATGTATTTATTATATGATATTTTATTTGGACATAAATTTGGCCCCAACTAATTTTTTATCTTCTCTGTAAGGATAATGTTTGTTTCATTACTCATTGGGCCATGAGAGGAAAATAAAATTCTTATTTAAGATATCGAAAAGGTCAGTATCATCTTATATATTGTTTTGATTTATAATTATCGGTTATTATTTATTTGTATTTTCAAGGTTATTTGATACTATTTAGTAAATACTCCCGTTGATCCTTATTTAAGAAACCAACTAACAATTTTCGCAAGTCAATAAAAACAATTAAAGTAATTAAATTTATCCTAAAATTTAAGTATTTTTTCACTATTATCCCTATTAATTAAACTAAACTCTAATATTATACTAATTATTACTCTCTTTTTTTCTCAAAAAAAAGAGTAATAATTAATTTTTATTAATTATTACTTTCACTCACTACCTTTATAATTGTGGGTATACATGGGAAAAATATTTAATGCAATTTGGAAACAAGCAAATGCCTTATAAAAAGGACCAAATATACATGTTAGTTGGTGCTTTATAATAAGAACTAAAGAAAGTAGTTTAATATATTTATTTTTTGGCCCAGGCTAAAAAAAATTTCTGGTTCCACCACTGATCATATTGTGGCACCATTTGAGTGTAAAAATTCTGAGAAAAAATGGCCGGTAAATCTGAAAACCCAGTTACCAGAATTGTAACATTATAGTTCTTCTCTTGTAATGGACTCTTCCTTTTTTATCGGAAAAGCCATGGAGAAGACCAGCAAAATCTGAGAATTAGCAGCGAAATATTCATTCCAATGGATGCATGCATGGGAAATGAAAAAGTGGGGGAAAGAGATAATGATAATTTATAATGATATAAATTAATGGATTATAAAGCAATGTAGTCATTCATCAATGTGGTCATTGGATGAATGCATGGGAAATGAAAAAGTGGGGAAGAGAGAGACAATGAAATCAATTAATAGGTGTGGTCAGGAGGAAAGCAACGTACGTGTTTCAATGAAATAAACTAATGGACGAAAAAGTAGTGTAACCAAGTCCACTCATTGGAGTATGAAAGAGAAGAGACATGTTCGAGGGCATTATTCACACGAATTTAATTAATATAGGTAACATTGTTACAATTTCATTTATTTGGTTAAATTAGACTTATAAATAGGACTAAATGTTTTGGTCAAACTGGACTTATAAATAGGATCAGTGTGGTATGAGTTCAAAGTACTGTCGGGTACTAAATATATTTAAGAAGTTCATTTTAAAATTTAATTTTCCCACCTTCGAGGACATAGTTAGTTGATAGACCCTCATTTTTCTTCCTTTCAAATTATTTTTGTTCAAATCATCATGTGTGTATTCAATAATAAATACGCCAAAGGATTTATCTTTTTCTTAGTTCTCCACCATAATATCAATGATCTGTTTGGCATATAGAAGGAGAAACATTTGTCAACTAATATATATAAAAGGGATGTGAACATATGGGCGCAGGGGGAAAGGGATCTCTTTTGGCCATAGAAAACTGCATTAACGTAAACTTTATATAATCATTTAATAAACCCTTGCCTACAACAATCTCTAAATACCTGAAAATAAAAATAAAAAGATGCAAACCATACTTCTTTTTCCTTTAATATAAATAATATATCTTTATTCTGATTCTTCATGTGTCAGTGCATAGGTATATGATTTCCACTTTCGTACTCTGACTCATCATCCATCCCTTCTTGGAGACGACCGCAAGAATGATCTGAAATCAAATTCCTCTGACTCCTCCATTGTTGAATCCACTTCCCGAGGTGTTTGAATCATTGAGCTTCCAAGGTCATCTGACTCCAAAGGTGTTTGAGTCATCATTGAATCCTCCATATATGTGAAATACTGTACCTAAATTAATCATATATATTAATCAAATATTAGTTCTCATTTATGTCTCACATCTTAAGCTAGTATTGTGTGTGTGTGTGTGAGAACAATATATTTATCAGGAGCTCAAGAATTTGTCTGCTTACTTCTGGAATCGTATAAAATTTTGCTGGATTTGCATATTCAGAAGCAATATGATCATTTGGCTCGCTTTCATCGTAAACCAACTCATCTGATTTTTCTTCTGTTTTCTTCTCTGGCTTCTTCAATAACTTACATAGAACATGAGTTCTCTGTGGCATGGAAGTATAATCAAGCATTCATTTCTCAGAATTAGAGCAAGGATGATCTCAAGGAAATGATACAGCATTGATAGAAGGTTAAATTAAATCAGTTACACACACACACACAATGCTCCCCGCATGAGAATTAGTGATTAACATTTAGTCACCAAACATGATAATATATAGTTGTTTTATATACAAGACAGTACTTTAAACTAGAAAATTCATGTTGTAATAACCTATTACTTTCTCGTTATTATGATCACAGAACGGATATATAGAACTACGTACGTACTGCATGCACCCTCGAATTCTTTAAGGTTATGATATCTATAAACACATAAATGATAAAGTTTCCTACTTCTAACTATAAGGAAACAAATTAAAGAATAGAAGCTTACCTGATCAGGCTGGAAGGTGGCATCGTGGTATTCATGAATAACCCAATTGCTTTTAATGCCATGATCGTAGAAAACTAGGGACTTCTTCGTCCCAATAATATTGTTGGTAACTGGATCTCGGATGTTCCTCTCTTTACCGGTGACTTTCCAGTAGCCACGCGCCGTTGCCCTATTCCGCCGAGTACTGTTTGAGTACTTGTAATGGCGAGGACAGAAGAAATACCATTCTGGATCGTCCCATGTGTTCAGTAAAATCGCTGTCGGATAATAAGAACAGAAGCGCCGGTGGCAAGATCAAAACGGCACCGTATTGAAAGATATGATTGAAGCATACATGAAACATGTTAAATAATTGGATTATGTTATACCTGGTAATTCCCAAGGCTCGAACTTGCACACGTCAATCTCAGGGATGATGTTATGGATAGAAGGTTCATCAGCCAACAATTTGTGGCGGAGGTAGTGGCCGACGAGTTCTTCATCGGTCGGACGGAATCTGAAACCCACCGGCAAACCTTGCTGCACAGGAGCTGCGACGTCCACCATGCTTAGCTCTCAACTATATATATAATGAATAATCAGCTGATACTTAAGCTTATGAAAGGACACGCAGAGAGAGTTTGAGGGAAACGAAGCTCACAGAGAGACAGAGAGAGATTGGGTTGGCGGTGTTTGTTTGGATGTGACTATGGAAGAGAAGACTCAGAAGTTGGTCGCTATAAGTAAGATCAATATTTTGTTTCTACTTTCAGTATCATGTTTCATTTATTTATTTTTTAATTTAACCCATACAAACACATTATAGGGTTATATAAAATAAATTGAATGGGGGTAATTAAGTGATATATATATATATAGTACTCGTAGTATATTTTTGTGAAGGATAAAGCTTAAAATTAAATAGATAAAATGTCATTTTGTGCCTGATGAAAATTAGATTTTTTTTTTTTTGATAAGAAAGTTTTAGGAAAATGGTTGGGCTCACCCACAATCCAAAGGTGTGGTGCTTAGAGCCCAGTCCACAGAGTATACTAGATAGAGAGAGTACACATGCCTCCACCTCTACCAGCGTTTGAACAATTTATGGGCTAAAAAGGGTCCTAGTTATAGTTTGTATACACGTGGGACGTGGAGTCCCAAATTCCAACCCAAAGAGATACGGTAGAGGTTAACAAAGGTCCTCTAGAGGATGTTTGGTATGAGATTAAATTTTTATGAGTTGAATTTTTTAAAAAAATAGAGAAGTTGGATAAAAAAAATTAATTAATTTTTTGCATTCTTTTGTCTTACCTATCTTCTTTATTAAATTTTATACCCCACTTCTAAATTTTTTTAAAATTCAAATTATAAAAATTTTATTTTCTCTCCCCTCCCCTTAAGTAATCAACCCCCCTTACAAGTTAGAAGTTTCCTCCTGTAAACATATTTTTGATTAAAAGTTTCTTCTTTATCTTTCTTATTTAGGTAACATGGGACCCACCAATTAACCGTGTCCGTGCTTCTCTCCTTCCCCGTTCCTTCCTTCAGGCCTGACTTTCTGTTTTTTGACTTTTTTCAGTCACAACTTTTTCTCGTCTCTTCTTTGCTTCTTCTCAATCATGTTTCTTTTTTGAGGTATTATCAAATTAAGACCAGTCATATTCTTTGATCAACCAAAGCATCGATCTGTTCCTTCGTTTGCAATGATGAGCACCATTTTTGGACAAGTCTCTGTAAAAGCATTATCTGTTGAACCTTCCAAATTCTGATATATGCGTATTTGACCTGCTTGCAAGGCTTTGTTTGACTGAAGGGTACTTTGTCTTTTGGGGGTAAAAAACCCACAGGCCAGTTAATATGTCTGATCATCTTGACCACAATAATTCAAGGAAGAGAAGCATTTAGCCCTAATTAAGGTTATGTCATAATGAATACGATCGAGTACTACTCATTTTTAATTCCACGGGGCATTTATTAGTGACAATTACGTAGGAAGCTTCGGAGAGCTTGCATCTTTATATTTATGGACTCCCTTTAATTAACTTCACTTTTATACAACTTACCAAAGATATAAATGATTAAGTACAACTAAAAGTTATTCCAACTAAAACTCCTACCCTGGAAAAAAAAAAAAAAGCCAAAAGGCCCTTCATAATCATACCTCGTGACCATTGACCATCTCATTATAACTAAGGTTATTAAACCCGTATGTTTAAATTAATGAGCATTAATAGTGTATAATTAAAATATAAAAAATGATAAAAATTTAATTTAAATATATTTTAAGCTAAATAATTGAAATTAAATGTATTAACATTCATATTTTATCAAACTACAAAAGAAATTTCTATATATTTCATATATAAAGACATTGATCATGATCAAATAAAAAAAGTTAACATGTGTTTAAGAGAGAGTTAACACAGTTTTGTAAGTTATAAATGAAAAACAGAAAATTTAGAAAGTCAGCTTGCGAGTTTAACAACAATGCTTCTAATTTTTTTTTATTTTTTAAAAAAACAAATCTTTTGAGTTGGTTTCTCATGTTTTCTATCATTTCGGTGGTTTGTTATTATATATGTTCCCCACCACCATCAAAAAGATTTTCATCCCATTCGTTTTTTCACAAGAAATAAATCAAGTTGCATGTGGTGGTGTTACAAGGGATCACAATGGAACATGGATTGCTGACTTCACTCATGTTAGGACTGTGTAGTGCCTTTAAAGCAGAATTGGCCTTAGTTAGAGGTCTTAAATTATAGGGTTAAGGTGTAAAAATACACATGTGCTTTTCTCTAAGAAGCACCCAGTAGCAAGTGTTTTTTTTAGGTGCAAAAGTGACTATGTGGTTACAAATTAGGTGCAAAAATACCGTTTGACCATTAAGTTTGACTTTTTTTGCTGACTGGACGATGACGTGGCATTTCAAAAGTGCAAAAATACACATGTGATTTGTCAACAAGAGCGTCAAACACCAAATTATTATTATTTTTTTAATTTAATAATTTTATTTTTAGTATCCTAAAAGTACTTTTACCAGTCAGTACCCTGAAATATTTTTTCAGTATCAGTTAGTATCCTTTTAGTACTTTTTCAGGGTACTGACTGGTAAAAAGTACTTTTAGGATACTAAAAATAAAATTATTAAATTAAAAAAAATTGGTGTTGGGCGCTCTTCTTGACAAACCACATGTGTATTTTTGCACCTTTGAAATGCCACGTCATCGTCCAGTCAGTAAAAAAGTCAAACTTAACGGTCAAACGATATTTTTGTACCTAATTTATAACCACGTTTGTACTTTTGCACCTAAAAAAAACACTTGCTACTGGATGCTCCTCAAAGAAAAGCACGTGTATTTTTGCACCTTAACCCTAAATTATATAAACTTTGAAACACCAACAGAACCTAACAGTTACTCCTATGTTGTTTAATTTATCCTCTAGGTATAATAAATGACATATTGTCACGTTTATTTACCAGGATCAATTTAGTTGAGCACATGTTTTTATAGAAAAAAATTTCTGCAGTCGTATGAGTTTGAAATCCTCAAATTAATTTTTGTCAAATCATGTATTCAATAAAAAAAATACGACAAAGAATTTATTTTTTTAATCATTCAACACCATAATATCAATGATCTTTTTGCTATATATAAGTAGAATAAACCTGCAACAATTCTTTTTCCATTAACATAATATAATAGTTTCCCTTTCTTCATGTCTCAACGCATATGTGATTTCTAATAATTACTTACTCATCATCCCTACTTGGAGACGACGGCAAGAATGATCTGAGATCAGATTCTTCTAACTCCATGGTTGAATCCACTTCATGAGAAGGTGTTTGAATCATTAAGCCTCCAAAAATTCATCTGAGTTTGAAGGTGTTATTGCTACAAAAGATGGTTTTTATGTCTCAAAAAGACGTCATTTTAAAAAAAAATGAAGTAAAAAATATAGGAAATGACATTTTTACAATTATATCTGAAAAAAGTTAACTTTTAGCGTCTAAGTTTTAAACTTAGACGCCAAAAACATCACTTCTATTGTACTGCATAAACCCTCAAATTCTTTAAGCCTAATATCTATAAACAAATAACATAATCTTTTGAACTCTCAAATTTTCTCTCATTTTAATTATGATTCTTGAAATTTCAAATCATAGGTTTTAAACCCTAAAGTTTTATATAATTTAAAACACTATTGGTCTCATAACTTAAAAAAAAACTGGAAAATTTCATCACTATAATGATAAAAAAAATATGGTTTGAAACTTAAAAGGACCAATGAAAATAAAACGAGAGCAAGGTATTGACTCACACATAAATGATGAAGTTTCCGTACTCCTAGCTCAAAGGAAGCAAAGAATTAGAAAAAGAAGCATCATAAGATGATTGAAGCATGAAGATTGTTAAATAAAAACACACACACACACATATATATATATATTGTGTCACGTTGAAGAAGATATATGAAGGTTTTGGATTGTGATGAGACCTGGTAGTTGGCAGAGTTCGTACTTGCAAACGGCAGTATTGTTTTCAGTTATTCATTTATTTATTTTTAACCGAAGACATACAAATACGGTTAAATACAGGGTTATTATTATAGAATGGGGGTAACTATATAGAGTGATATTTTTGTGAAGTGCGAACACTTTGTGGCTTAATGAATAAAGGGTTTGTTTGGTATGTGGAATTGGTGAGTACTTTTTTTTTTTTTTGTCAAAAGAATTGGTAAGAATGGAAAGGAAAATAAGTAAATTTTCTTATTTGGTACACTTTTAATGTCTGATTTTTTTTGTAATTTAAGTTTTCGCCCATCAATTTTCATTTAAAGATGAGAAAATAAGATTTCACTAAAATTAGTGGAAACTTAAGTTCCTCGATGAACAATGAAACTTTCCCACATATTTACCCCTCATAAAATATTTATTTTATATAAGGCTAGAAAATAGGATTAAATTCGAATTTGAGAGATAATATTTTAGATAAATTCGATCTCTTTTTTTAAGAAATAAATGTTTTGTCATAAAATTTGAATTTAATGCAAGCAAATTCGATTTATGGAAAATATATATATTTTTCTTTTCATTTTAAATTAATTACTTTTGAAGATAAAATGGATATTTTGTAATTTTTTCTCAATTGTCACCCCTTTATTTTCCTTCTTATCAAACAACTTATCTTACTCCATCCTTCAAAATATTTCCTTCCTTTCCTTTTCCTCATGTAAGGGCCCGTTTGGGTCAAGGAATATTTAAGGAGGGAAATGAACTTAGAGGAGGGAAAAGAACTTAAAGGAAGGGAAATGAATATTTGAAAGATGAGAGAAGATGGCTTGAGTTGTTTGGTTGGAAGAAAATGAAGGGGTGGTAGTTGGTAAAGAAATAGGAAAAATCTATTTTACCCTCAAAAGAAATTAATTCAAAATAAAAAAGAAAAATATTTTTTTTGCTAAAATATATTCTTGTTAAGTTTGAACCTGGGTAAAAAAGAATTTCGCCAAGTTCGAACTTTCCCGTCAAGTTCGAACTTTCCCGCCAAGTTCGAACTTCCCGCCAAGTTTAAATTTCAGGGGTAAATTTGTCCAAAATTGTGAATAGTGACGTGGGAACTTGAGATCCCACCAATTTTGGTGGGATCTCAAGTTCCCACAAATGAAGGAAGAGTGGTGGGCCCGGGAACTTGGGTTCCCGGGCACTTGTGCACCAAATATGTTTTTAGGAGGAAACTCTATAAAGTTCTCATTCATTCTCCCAAGTTCTTTGAAGCAAACGGGCCCTAAATTTATTTCCCCACGAATCTTCCTCGTAACAAAGCAACCCTCTTACCAACGGAAAGTAACAATACTAAGAATCTAGTGGGGGATATGTGACGTAATAAAGTATTGGACCCTCAACCCAAATTGTCCGTACAAGTCAAGAGCCTGCGTCAGCAAAGAGAAAAGGGAATCCTTGTCCGTACGAGGTGAGTGTTTGGCAACCCCAAAATCAAATCATGGTTTAAAAAGCGATTTTGGTTAGTGAAGACAAAACTCTTTTTATATGTTTATCTTGTAAATCTATTCTTCAAAATTTAATCCAAATATACTTGAATCCTTCCTTTGATTGGAGGATAGGATGAATATATACTGCTCGCTCTTATCCTAAATATAAGACCCCGTTAATTTTTTATAGAGATTAGAAAAGCTAAAAGTTATTTTAAAGTGTTTATACTCAATTTTTTTCTTTTAATTAATTTGTTTAACTTATAAATTGATATATAATATAATAATATACCGCATATGATATGATTAAGTAGTTTATTTAGTTTTCTTAATCTTGCTAAAGAAGTGAACTAAGTCTTATATTTAAAATTGTAAGGAGTGTGTGTGTGTAATCTTATTATTAGTTATACATATATCCATAAAAAAAATGTATAAAAACTTAGCTTGATGATGGTTCGACTTTATGAATTAGAAAGGAAAATTTGGCATTAAAATAATACACATTCTGAGCTTTAAGATAACTCCAAGAAAACAATTTTTTAATGTATATATTAAGAGAGATGATTTTTTTTAAAGTTGAATCGAAATTCTGGAAATTAATGCAAAAATTCCCACCATCCAATTTTGATTTAGGAATGTTTTTGGATAAAATGCGACAGAGTATAATTGGGGCCCCTTTTTTTTTCAGAAATCACCATAAGGTTTTAATTCAAGAAAATGTCGTAAAGGTCCCGTCATAATATATGGTTGCACTTTTACTTGGTAGTTTTTTCACTTATTATTAATAAATTATGAGACGTTTTTGATGTTGCTATTTTTTATTGTGCCCTTAGTGTAATTTTCCTTTTCTTTTGTTTTGTTCATGAACGAGCCATAGCCTTATGGCTAAAAATAGAGTTTTGTTTCACTATTTTTGGAGTTAAATTGATTCACAACTTTCTAAGTTTCAAGAAAAATTATTCTTCCACAGCGACCAAGCTTTTAGAAAAGTTCTAAGGTTTGGGAAACCCTCAAATCATGGTTTCAAGAGTCATTTTCAATAAGTTGAGATAAAACTCTTTTTATAATGATACTAATTTTGACACATTTAAGATTATTCTTAAATGACTAGGCAACTATGATAAATGGCCGTGTGACACTAAAATAAAATTATATCATTATATGAATTCTGTACAAATATTAACAATATGTAGGGATTATGAGAGTGAATTTTCATAAATTATACCACTCTAGTCCTATTTATAAGTCCATTTTGACCAAAAAATTTGGTCCTATTTATAAGTCTATTTTGATCAAATAAATGAGATTGTGACAATTTTGCCCATATTAATGATGATGAGAGAGATTGACTAGCTAAGTTGGGACGAGAAAAAGATGAGAGAGATTTGACAATAAATTTTAAAAGGTACTCATTTATAAATGAGGGTAAAGTTGGAAATTTGCTCTATAATCATTGAGATACCTAACTTTCATTGGTATGTGAAATTTGGTCAAACTGGACTTATAAATAGGACCAGAGTAGTACCATTTAAATTAAGATGTAAATAAATTTATACAACAATATGTTGGGTTATTGTTTGTGTAACTATACGTAGATGCCTCTGTGTACATTGGTTCAGATGTACCCATACATTGTGCTATTTATATGAATAAATAAGAGAGCATGCGGCTTACAAGTGGTAAGCGGCTTGTGTTGCTTAAGCAAGGGTCTCGAGTTCAAGCATTGTGAATGCAAAAAACCTTCGCTAGGAGACTCTCCCATCAAAACCAGGTGTGCGACACGGGTCGAATCCAAATTAGTTGGGATGAAACCCTGGTGAATCGGGTGGGCAAAAAAAAAAAAGA
Source organism: Acacia pycnantha (assembly GCA_025563575.1). NCBI lineage: Eukaryota > Viridiplantae > Streptophyta > Magnoliopsida > Fabales > Fabaceae > Acacia > Acacia pycnantha. The sequence continues at coordinate 1,392,582 of JAMWYP010000118.1, forward strand.
GGGCATGGGGGCATAGGTATCTTGGTATTGGGTCAGTTACTATTTTGTGAATCCTTTATCTGTTTGACCCTTTTTTGATTTCTCAGTGCTCGCAACTTTTTCTCTTTTCTTCCCTATGATATTCGGTTGCGAGTCGCAGTCAGCTTTCCTTTTTCGTTGAGCCATTATCAAATAATCTCACGCGTCTTTCTCTGCATGGTATAGTTTGCAAAGACCATCCATTTTTTCTAACCAATGAGGGATCTGTTGGAATACTTTTATGAGATAACGTGTGTAAACTCAAATGACCTTGATTGCTAATGCTTTGTTTGACTAAAGCGTACAATCTTTCTTGAAAAGACCCAACAGAATCTGATCATTTTGATAAATTATCGCAGGTTTTTGTTCCCGGGCAATTGCGAGGAAGCTGCTGAGAGAGATTTCATCATTTACGCAACCCTTTTAATTCACTTCATTTAATGCATCTTGTCATACAGTAATTTAAGCCTATAAAGTCTATGCTCTCTAATACTCCTACTACTTTAATTCTATTTACCAGTTTTTTTTAATTAAATTACATAAAGAGAGGCCGTTAACTTAATAATTACTCCCTCTGACCAACTAGTAAGTTTATTTGGTCCTTTTTATAAGGCACTTGCTTGTTCTCAAAGAGCATTGATTATTTTTTCCCATGTCTGCCCCTAATTAATAAAGGTAATGGGTGAGATAAATAATTAATACCACTCTGGTCCTATTTAGAAGTTTCATTTGACCAAAACACACATACCAAGGAGAGTTAGTTAGCTCAATGATTATGGGGTAAATTTTCAACTTTGCCCTCATTTATGAATGGGTATCTTTCAACTTTTTCTTCTCTCTCTATTTTCATTGGGTATCTTTCAACTCTTTCTTCTCTATCTATTTTCATTGGTATATTAATATGGGTAAAATTGTCACAATCTCATTTATTACCTAAAAGAGGACTTATAAATAGGACCAAATTTTTTGACCAAATGGGACTTATAAATAGGACCAGAGTGGTATAATATTAGAGTTTAGTGAAATTAGTAGGGGTAATATTGGAAATTACTTATATTGTAAGACAACTTTATTGACTTTAACTACTTTTATTGGTTTGTGAGAAAAATTAGTTGGTGCCTTATAATAAGGACCAGAGGGAGTATAAGGTAAATTTCTAACTTTACCCTAATTTATGAATGAGTATTTTCTATCTCTTTTTATTTTCATTAGTACAATTAATATGGATATACTACATCTGGTCCTAATTATAAGATCTAGTTGACTTTCTTTGAAGAGATTAAGGAAGCTAAATAAGTTACTTAATCATTTCATATGTTATGTATCCTTAGATTATATATTAGTTTATTAGTCAAACTAATTAGTTTGAAGAAAAAAATAAAAATAAAAATACTCTAAAATAATTAAATTAGCTTCTTTAATCTCTCCAAAAAAGTCAACTAGGTCTTATAATTAGGACCGGATAGAGTAATTATCATAATTTCATTTACTACCTTAAAATTAGATTTATAAATATGATCAAATTTTTTTTATCAAAAAGAACTTATAAATAGCATTAGTTTGTTATGGAACAATGTTGCTTGATCTTTCAAGTGATTGCTTGCATATGATTAATGGAATCTCTCGTATCATAACATTTCCCCAACCAATGACTCTGGAGATATTGGTAATGTTTCAGTACACATCAAGGGGTTGAAGGTTCTAGAATGGCATCTCACCCCCAAAAAGAAAAAAGAAAACTTGCAGCACAAGACTGAAAATTCGAATATTGTGAATTTATTTGTTCAAGCTTGTGAAAGAGTGGCTGGCCAAGTGTCTCTGTATATGTTAACCCCACCATCCATCCCATCGCATAGTGCCTAACAAGACAAAAGTTCTCTTACTTGTGTGGTTTGTCATATTCCCCACCACCATCATATAGATTTTCATATCCATTCGTTCCTGGTCAATAAATTGATTTTACAATTTATAGGTTTCCCACTTTCAGGAATCTAGTTGTGTCTTGACTAATATGGATTTGGGTTGACTTAAGTTCAAATCCATGTAAAATTCTCCTACCATTAGTTTTTCCAATTACAAATTCACATCAGTTTTACCATCTGTAAGATAAACAAATATTCAGAGTTTCTTAGGCGGATCATTTTAGGCGTCAAAATATTAGTACACCTATATCTTACATATTCTAAGAAATATCATTAATTATTGCTGTGAAACCCAAAGACTACAAGCTCTCAAGTCCTAGTTGGTCTACATAAGTGGAGTATATGGATATTATGTGGCTAGAACTATGTTTTGAATAGCGGGTAGCGGCCAGTAGCGGCCGACCCCAAAAACGGTAAAGCGGTATAGCGGGTAACGGTAAAGCCGCTACTGTGAAGTTCATATAAATACTTGTAATAAATTATACCACATATATAAATGCAACATAAGATAAGAAATCACCCAAAATACTACACATTCAAAATAAGGATTCAAGAAATATAAAGGAAGCCACATACTAGTTCATTGAATGTAACTAAATAACATTCTAGAAACATAAACAATCCAAGTAGAGTCAAATACAAATTTTTAATGGCTCTTTCAAAGTCAAGCAGGAAAACAACTAATCAGAATCATCATCAAACATTTCTTCAAGGTCTTCTTCTCCACCCTCACTTTCTTCACTCGTATTTAATTTGTAAATCTGTTCTTCCTCATCTTGTATTTCTTCATTATCACATTCTTCAATCCCTTCAACCCTTATTCCCCTTGAGCTTGATGGCATAGAGGCAGCTTCCTTCCTAAATCTAGTATGCTGCCTAGTGAAAGTGATAGGCTCATTAGCTCCAGTTACATTAGCAACTTCTCCCCAAGTCAAGATATCATCATCAAAAACGAACTCATTTTCTGCACCTTCATCCACTTCTCCCACCAATCATTCATTACTATCATCAATATCGTTGAGGACAATAGGATCAATCAAATCACGACTCTCAAAACGATCTTTAAGAGCTTGATTATACTTAATAAAGACCAAGTCTTGCAACCTTTGATGCTCAAGCCTACTTCTCTTCTTAGAATGGATCTAGTTTACAATTTCCAATAAAGAATATTAGTTTCATAATTATGATATGAAACTCTACAAACAAAGGTCATTTAATAATTACTTACATGCTCAAAAGTACTCCAATTACGCTCACATCCTGAAGCGCTACAAGTTAAGCCCAACACTCTAACTGCAAGGTTTCGCAAATCCGGAACTTGTGCTCCATACGACTTCCACCATAACGCTGTAATCCAAATTGCAACAACTTGTTAACATAAAAACGTGTTAAATAAAAGCTTAAAGTGATGAAATAAGCTTACCAGGAGCGCTCTTATTCCTTTGTCTTACTGCTGCATTCATACCAAAAAGGCCTTCTGCACGCCTATATTTTCCAATTGCCCATGTATCTTGTCCACCTCTTCCTCATTTGCACTTAGCTTGTCAATGCATTTATATAATCCAGTTATCAATTCAGCATCATCATCAATCTGTGGATTGGCATAAAAGTATTCAGGGTTTAGATAATGGCCTGCAGCATGTAATGGATGATGAAGTTGGCAGTCCCATCTTCTATCAATGATAGCAAAAATATCCCTGTATTTATCTTCATTTCCATTGAAAGATTTTTGAATTGCTTCCTTGGCCCTATCCATTGCTTCATAGATATATCCCATTGCGGGCCTTTTTTCATTATCAACAAGTCTAAGCACCCGCACAAGAGGCCCCATAACCTTTAAAGAATGAATAACATCATTCCAAAATGATGGCATGAGTACAGTGTCAGTCGCCCTTTTTCCCTTAGGATCTTTTCTTTGTATTTGATTTCAGCCAATCATCTGATATGAACATCTTTCTAAGATTATTTTTTTGTTTATGAAGCCTTTGCAATGTGAGGAATGTTGTAGCAAATCTTGTCACTCCATGCCTAACCAATTCAGTCTTACTTGTATACTTCCTCATTGTGTTCAATGCCAATGTGTGATTATAAATGAACCCAACAAGCTTGATGCCTCTCTGTATTGCTTTTTTAACTCTCTCAATTTTTCCAATATCTTCAAGCATCAAATCCAAACAATGTGCAGCACATGGAGTCCAAAACAAATGTTCTCTCTTGGCTTGTAACAATTTTCCTAAGAACAAATTAAACAACCTAGAATGAGTAACAATTAAAATAAAAATTAACAATCAAATGAGACTAAATGGAAGGAATTATGTCTTACCGGCCAATACGTAATTACTTCCATTATCGGTGACCACTTGAACAACATTTTTCTCCCCGATCTCTTCAACAAAATTATCCAAAAGTTCAAATAATTTTGGTCCACTCTTGACATAAGAAGAAGCATCAACGCTCTTCACAAACATAGACCCGAACGGAGAGTTCACCAAGAAATTTATCAATGTTCTATTCTTTCTATCAGTCCATCCATCTGACATAATGGAACATCCATAGTTGGCTCTTTGTACGGCATGATCTTTTAACAAATCATTGGAGTAATCCAATTCCTTTTAAGTAAAGGAACTCTACACTCATAATAACTTGGGAGCTTCAGACTTGGACCGTAATTCCCAATTGCTTCAACCATATATTTGAAGCTTTTTGAGCGAACAACATTGAAAGGTATACCATTTGTACACAAAAATCTTTCAATGTATTGAATAGTTCTACCCCTCGCTTCTTTATCACAAGCATCATTTATGCTTGTTTGCCTTTTTCCTTTGACTGCTTTACAGTTTGCTTCTGGTTTCTTGAAAAACATTAAATCCAAGGGGCCTTTAACTCTCTTGGCAGCAGCAGAATTGCCATCAGAGCCTTGACTTGTAGATGCCCCACTCCTTTTCCCATTTTTAATGTGCTGAATTTCTTGCACCTCTTCTAGTATATCATCATCTTCATGTATATTATCAACACAATATGCATCTTTTTCAGCAAGCTTTTGAATATAATGATCCTTCACCAATTTCTTAATTTCCGGTGGGATTTTTTTACAAGGACCCACATCCCCCTTTAACCCAATCTGGTGTCTTTTGGCTCTAGTGATGCCTCCGGTTGTTTCCTTCCCACAAAAATCACATGTAACATGCCTCTTCTTGTTGATATCTTTTAGGCTATTCCACTGCCATGCCATATCAAGACTGTCACCAGTTGGCTTTACCAATCCGCAAGAAGCCACAGAAGCTGCTGGCCTAACTTCTTCTTGCTGTTGCGATGCCATGACCACAGAAAAACGAAGCTGACTGCAACTCTGAAGTCTGAAGACGCACCAGATTCAGGAACAGAACCAAATTCAAGAGGGACCAGAGTACCAGACGCGAACAAACAGGGAGCAAACAGGGAGCAAGTGAAAGCCTTGATTGAATTATCTGATTGAACGAAAAACGAAAAACAAAAACAAGATTCAGGAACAGAACCAGATTCAAGAGGGACCAGAGTACCAGACGCGAACAAACAGGGAGCAAACAGGGAGCAAGTGAAAGCCTTGATTGAATTATCTGATTAAACGAAAAACGAAAAACAAAAACAAATGTTGGGTCCCTAAAAAACCTGGAAATAATCTCGGCTTTGTCAGTTGAGAGATCCGTGCTTTCTATAATTTGCTGTAGATTCAGCCATTCAGGAACAGAACCACGACGCGAAGGGTGAAGAGGAAGAGGGAAGAGTGATGCGAAGGCCGAGGGAAGAGTGATGCGAAGGTCGAACAGGGAAGAGGAAGCTGCTGGCTGTGTCCGACTCCAAAGAGTGTCCGAAAGAGAAGAGAAGGCAAGAGAGATTCTGAGAAAAAAAAAATAGCAAGAGAGATTGAGAGAATCGGACGAATCGACCAAGAAAAAAGAGGGAAATTAAGTGGGTTTCCCTCTTCTTTTTTTCAGAGGTAAAATGACCACATACCCCTTCATTAACTTGGCCATTTTCCCATTTTAACCCTAATTGGTGTCAAATTTCCGAGCAAATGCCATGCCCTGCGTCCGACACTGTAGCGGCGCGATTTCCCCGCAAAAACCACCGTCCGCGATCCCCTGAAGCGTCCGCCACCATCCGCTACCTGAAAACGTAGCGTGGCGGAGCGGAAGTAGCGGTTAGGTGCCGCAAACCGCACCTATACCGGTAAAGCGCGCTATAGCGGCGCTATTTCAATCATAGGGCTAGAAATATAAAACATTTAGCCAGGGATCACACCAACATTGGTTAGGACTCTGCACAAGATTGGTCCCACAAACACGAAATACAAATGGTACTTTACAGGGATGCTTCTATTGGAAAAACACATAACTTAACAAACACAAACTTTACATGAAGTTACATAATACTACCATACTTGCTCTTGGAAAAACAAGGCTGCTTCTTCTGGGTAAAGGCCACAAACCATTCTTCACCTCAACTTGCCTGCTCGCACTTCAAATTATTCCATTGAAAAACTTCGTGCAAGGAAGGCACTAAAAGAACTTCCCATATGATAGCATTTCCCAAATAATGACTACAAACAGGAAAAGCCCTATAACAACATTGCCAAGATAAACGGATGGTGAACTAAGGTTTTGGCTTGATGATGGTGTCTCCAGTTGAATGAAAGTATTCCTCCCACAAACACCAGAGGATTCACTACTTGGGGATTTTGAAATACTTCTTTTATCAGTAACCTTTGCTTCTCTCTTATTATTGTCTGAATGCACTGGTGTTTCTTTCTGAGCCTGCATGATACATCATATGGAGCAAGGGATATCAACAAGAAGTTAAATTAAGTCCGTCTTCCGATGAAGCATCTGTGTCGAGACAGGCATTCTGTATTTTTCAAGTAAAGGAAAATTTGGTTTTCTCAAATTCAGATCCCTTTGCAGAACTTCATCATGATGAAGTAGAGAAAGATAGGAACATAATAGTAGGTCACGTTTCTGAACATGTAGACCCCATATAAGTAAGACCCACTATTATCTTCCTATCTTTCTATATTTCACCTAAATGAAGCATCTCTGTCAAGACAAGCTCCATTTTCCTTGTAAAGTGCAGCTTAGTTTTATCAAATTCAGATCTTCATCATGATGATGAAGTAGACAGAGATAGGAACAGAATCGTGCATCTCACTGAAGTTGAGACTCACTATTCTGTTCCTATCTCTCTATACTTCATCCCCTAAAGTATTTCAGAGATCCAAATTTGGTTCTCACCTCATGATATGCCTCTTTGGTTGAAATTTTCCTATGTGTCTGAGATCTTCTAGCCCCAGCTCTCAGTGACACAGATGCAGCTGATTTTGGTTGATATTGGGTTTTCCAGGTCTTTGAAGTGGAAGCAGAGCCAACATGCTTTGTCCGATTGATCTTAAGTGGTCTAGCAGGGGTTGAGTCAGCAGAGGAAGAGTCCAAATCATCTTGAAAGGATCTTCCCTTTCTCTCTTGTTTTGCTTCTCGGTTCGAAGAAAGTTCAGAGCTGTTAACCTCTGATAGTAGCAGGATTCTTGGACCATCATTTTTATTAGACTTAATTGAAGTCTCTGGAATATATCCATACTGTAACAATTTCCAAAGAGAATGTAAAGGTGATGTTAATCCTTCATGTTGCCCAAAAGAAAGCCCAATATAAGAAATTATGATGTGCCAGAAATAAGTAATTCATAAAGCACAACAGAAGAACAACACTGACTCAAAGCTAAAAATTTCATTCGCTTTTCAGAATCTACAGGAGAAAATCACTTGACATTGTAGTAATTCTAGGAAATGCACATCACTACAATGCCCTCAATGATTTTAACCTATAAAACGATGTCTTGTTTATGAGACATTGAAAATACAGTTCCAATAATATTAGGAGAATGTATCTTTACCTGTGCAGAGACAACTTCTGCATCTGTGTCACTGCTTTCCCAGTATACCCCTGAAGGTTCTGCGTGTGTGGGAGAATGGATAGAAGCAATCATTCTATTCATGTACACTTTCTCCTCATCATCAACAAGGAGTGAATTCACAAAATTGTCTTCCTCTTCAGTAGTTTCAAAAGGCACGTTTACACTGCTGTCGTCATTTCCAGTATGGGAATTGAACCTTGGGGAAAATGGGAAAGAAAATTCCTGCTCATTGACAATTGGAGATGGAGGGAAAAAGCTCAAGTCATATTCATCTGCTGATTGTTGTTGTGTCTGAAACATTAATTCCAGAATGTTTTGGGGAGAAGAGTGTACCTAAAACATATATCAACCAATTGTTAGTTCTCAGCATGTTTAGCACACTAAACTCTAAAGCATAATTAAAGAACTAGCTCTCAATGAGTTCAAGAATTCTGTTGCTTACATCTGGAATTCTACCCTCACTTGGTACAATTTCACAGTCAGAAGGCATAAAGTTACTTGGCTCCCCCTCATCACCGGTTCTCCCTTCTGCTTTCTCATATTTCTTCATTAACTTGCAAAGAACAAAGGTCCTCTGCAAAACTTGGAAGAAAAATCAGACATTAATTTCTCAGAAACAGAGCGTAGAAAAAGCCAAGACAAATCAAGCTCATCCTTCAAAGTCAGGAAACTTGATGCCTGAACATTTCAATCACAAGAAGAACTGCAGAGAATAACCGTGTCACACTTATACCAATATCATCAATTCGGTCGGATAGAAAAATCAAATCCAATCACGTTATGCAGTATTGACTGTTTTACCACGCAATCAATGATAAATATTTCTAATCAAATACTGTGATGTAAGAAAATTGAGCCAATAAAAAAGAGCACAACACAACAATTTCTCATGGTAATCCAGTATCTAAAGTCGTAAGCCTCGTAACAACCACCAGAACGAATCATATTTCTAAGAAACCCACAACATCCAAAATCAAGGAAGCGTTGATAATGCCGAGAAGCATTTCAAGCAAAACGCTCCAGATTACCACCAATCCTTATGCCAACTAGATCTAAACACATATACGTAAAAGTTTCGCTCCAGTCAGAAGATAAAGACTATAAAGCCTACCTGGTCAGCAGGAAATGTTACGGCGTGATATTCATGAATGACCCAGTGAGTCTTGACGCCATGAGGAACACGACCTCTATAGAAAACCAGAGTCTTCTTGTTCCCAATGATCTCGTTGGAACCTCGAACCTTGATGTTCCTGTCTTTGCCAGTGGATTTCCAGTAGCCACACATTGTTGCCCTGTTAGACCGAGTACTGTTAGAGTACTTGTAATCGCGAGGACTGAAGAAGAACCATTCTGGGTCGTCCGACTTGATCATCGAGAACGCTAAAACAACACAAGTAGACGAAGAGAAGAAAAGCAAAATCAAAATCAAACGCCACTGCATAAGATTATTTAAGCATGAAACGTTCAAATGAAAACAAATATTTCCTATTTTAGAACAAGGGTTAATACCTGGTATATCCCAGGGCTCGTGCTTACAAACGTCAATCTCAGGGATAATCTGGAGATCGAGATTATCGGCATCGCCGATCAATTTATTGGTCAGGTAGTGATTCACGAGCTCTTCATCCGTTGGACGGAATCTAAACCCCACAGGCATGAATTCCAGCACAGGAGCTACGTTCGCCATTGTGTGTTAAAGTATACAATAAGCTCACGAAAGGGAAAAGCAGAGAATTTCACGGAGCTGAAGCTTGAAGAGAGAGAGAGAGTTTCAGTAAAGAAGAGTGCTTCGCTATTTGTAATGCGAGCATAGTGACCGGGCTTTGACTGAACTTCATTTGTGGCTTAACTTGGAAGCTACCTTGTAAAAACACCAAAAAAAAAAAATTAGTAAAACATTTCTTTATCAAAATAATTATTATATTTGATTGTTGTGTAATTTATATTATAAATATATTTAAATAATTCACTTCATTTAATGCATCTTGTCCTATGTAACAATGTTGCTTGATTTTTCAAGTGATTTCTTGCAGATGATCAATGGAATCTCCCGCATCATAGCATTTCCCCAACAATGGAGATATTGGTAATGTTTCAGAACACATCAAGGGGTTGAAGGTTCTAGAATGGCATCTCACCCAACAACAAAAAATGAAAACTTGCAGCCCAATATTGAAAATTTGAAGCATGTGAAAAAAGGTAATTAATAAAACACTTATTTTACAAAAAAAAAAAGTAAAATACTAGTACTTAATAAATATTAGCAATAGTAAATGATAATAAAAAAAGCTATTGATTGGGGAGATAAGTAATATCATGTATGTAAGAAATATTTGTTGGGAAAAATGAAAATTATCCGTAGTTTAAGCCTTAAAAAGAATTTGTCTCTCTCAATCAAATAAAAAAAATGATAAATTGGGGACATGTTTGTTTCTGAGTTTTTTGGATTGTGTTCAATTATTTATATATTTTTTATTTTTAATCAACTTTTATATCATTAAATTTTGTATATAAAATATAAAAATTAATTTATATTTTGTTCTTCCTTTTCTTTCCTAACACATTCTCTCCTACATCTTTTTTTTTCCTTCCATTCTTTTGTGTCCATAAATAAGAATATTTGGAAAAGGATAAAAAAAAAAAGCATATAACTAAATTTTTAAATAAATTTAGGTAATTTAATAATTTCTATCTTGTAAAAAAAAATAAAGGAAGCATAAATTAAGAATAAATGGGAGTTGACGTAAGCATGCTCATGTCATGTTTCAACAAGTATATATAACCTACTAGTACCGTACGGACCTAGAAACCGTGTTTGTTTTGAACAGCGCAACGCGTAAGGAGGATGTGGTGCTGATTAGGAGGATTCCCCGTCACGCTTCCATTTTCCTTTCGATACTCTGGGACCAGGGTTAAAGCCCTATCACCTTGTCTTCTTCCAGCCTAATCTCACTCTTTAGTATATTAGTAAATTGATAAGATAAGACTCATGTTCTAGCATGTTGTGAGGTAAGGTCTATTTTAAGAAGATCTTATTTATAAGCTTTAGGACTCTGTCTGGTTTAAGGAAAATTGGGGGAAGGAAATAGAAAATGGACATTTTTCGTCGTTGATAGCGGCGGTTTGGGTCACATTTTTCTAAGGAAAATATTTTCTAGCGGCGAGACATTTTCCCCTAAACATGGGAAAATTGATTCCCACCTATTTTGGTTGGAAGCCATTTTCTGGTAGATGAAGGAAGTGGAAGAAGACCAACGTAACTTACCCCTCTTCAACACCAGGAGAGGAAGATGTGTGAAAAAATATTGTGGTGGTTGATGGTAGAGTAAGAAGAAGCCAACGGTAGCTTTTTTGACGCCATCGCTGCAGATCCATCAGTGACAAAGGAGGAGGAAAAAGTCAACGGTGGTTGTAATATCCTGAATTTTGGGTATTGAAACTTGAGAATAAACCTGAATTAGGCAGACGACTAAGCCCGGTTTGGGAAGAGTCCCAAGAATGTCAAGAGTTAGGAAACCTTTTTGGGACTAAGTAACCCAGCTATACGGGTCAGTGAACTTAGTATGTTCAAGCCGTGGAATTAAAGTGCTAATGGAAAAGGAGCACAGAAGACTTATACAGTGTAACTCTGGTTGGAAAAGATGCCACCCAACTATATCCTGAGGTATAGGACAATTAGTTTAGTGAAAATATGCCGGTATAAGTAAGTATACGGCACTTTTAGGGAAGTCAAGTATGCCCTGCGTTTTTGAGAAAACATCGGTATGTGACATCGTTTGTCGGGTCTCGGTATTCGTGAAGAAATCCCAAGTAAAACTCAAACAGGATCTCGAGTAAGCACCGATAAAGTAACTTTAATAAAGTAAGTCATGATGACACACTTTTGTGTTGGACCAGCAAAAACATGACACGTGTCCCTTCATAATTACAGGGGCAAAAGTCAAAAAGCTTGTAGAAAAAGCTTTGTGAAATGAGATTTTTTGAGGCCATTTTGGTCATTTCACAAGAGGACACCTAAACTTTTGCTTATGTCATAAAAATGACATCACAATCTTGCCTAAGAAGCCTCAAATTCGTGCAAAGCAAATGGGAGAGAGAAAAGTCAATAAAACTTGCAAAATAAGCCAAGTTAAGAGGATATTTTGCAAGGGTACTTTGGCCATTTGATTTGGGAGATTTTTAAGTACCTTCTTGATATATTTTAAGATGTCCTGCACTCTCTTTTTACATGAGTATTTTGACCAGGAGTTCAAGGACCATAGAAATTAAAGTGTCAGTGCAGAAGGGCGCAAAACACTTATGTGGTGTTAGTTGGTTGGTAAAAGTGTCATTTAGCTATGCCCTTAGGCATAGGACACTTATTGGAGAAAAAATATACACATGACATTTCCTGGATAGATAAGGGTTCCCTACGTTTTTGAAGAAAAATGAAAGGGGAGCACGCTTTTAACCGGCAGTACACTACAAGGACCAATGGATAAAAGGCTGAACTGGGGAAAAGTGAATAAAGTAAAATAAAGTACAAGGGATCAGATTTTAATGGCGCCACACAGGGTCCCTAGAAGTGCCTCGAGTTTCTAGAATTTTGAAGAGAAAATAAGCCAAAAATTTGGGTACAAATTTTTAACCACCGGACAAAAGAGTGTTTCGGGCCAAAATAGGTAATTTACACATTTTGAAAGATAAAAATCTGCTTTCCTTGGCTAGGATTGCGCCAGATCTCTCCTTCTAGAACACTCATGAATTTCTTGGAGATTAAGTCAAGAACTCTTATTCAAATTATTAACCAGTGGACAAAAACATGCACCAGTTAATACAATATACCCTAATCATTATAATCATTATAAAGGCACACAATTTCTCATTCTTGGCTGCCTAAGGGCGTGCCCAGCAGAGGGAAGAGGAAAGATCAGCCAAGTCCCCCATACTTAGAAAAAGAGCCAGATCACCAATCCAAGTTCCGATTTCAGGTAAACACCGAAAACCTTAACCTTTGAAGTTTCAAATTAGGGTTTTCGTTCAAATGGTTAGGGCTTGGTGTTGTGATCTGATTTTGGTATTTTTTTTTAAAGGTTTCCAATGAGTTTAAAATGTGATTTTTTATGGGTTTAAGTCTAAGTTAAAGTTTATGAACCTAAAAACACCAAAAACCTGAAGATAAGCTTGTTGCCAAATTCGAGTTTTCTGGCAGTGCAGTTTCATCAACGTTTTTGAAATAGTAAAAGACCTCTGTTTGCCATAAAATTTTACAGGCATAAACTTGACATCTGGGGCATCATTTTGATAAATAATTCGATACCTATTTGATGAATATATTGGGAGAAATAAATTTTTGAATGAGGGTCTCGAAGCTACAGTATTTTCTGGACCAAAGGGAAAGTTTTCGACCACATGTTAAAATAAGTACACTTTTGGACTTTTGGATTTTTTTTCAGTAAACTATACATCTTAATGGTTTAGATTCCACTGATTTCGTACAAATATTATTTTTTTGGAATTTATTAAAAATATTTGAAGTTAGGCCAGAATTTCTAGATTTTCTGGATATTTGAAAGGGGGCTCGGGTTTTTAGAAAAATGAAAGGGTATTTATGGAAATACTAAAAATGAGGTATTTTGATGTTGTTTAGGGTTGAAACATATTTGGGAATACTTTCAGGCGTTATAAAAACTTTAGACGGTACACATTCCACAGGTAGTAACTGTTTTACTCAAGTACTTTTATGTGTTTGTTGTGTGTTTGTTTGCCATGTGTGTTTGCATGTTTTTGCCAAATATGCATACAGAGCATGTTGGGGTTCGAGTCCCTAACTATGGTATTCCTAGCGCTGAGGATGATCAGTTCGAGGCCGGCCTTGATTGGTGGCTGTACGGGTTGATAGGTCCGGGGCTGGTCTGATATGGGCAGCTTTACGGGTCGTGAATCCAGTGAGTCCGAGACTTGCCTTGGTAAGACAGCTGTACGGGTTCTACGGATTGTGATGTGTGGTTATTGTATGTTTCTGAATGCATACATGGTATGTTTGACATATTATCTGTGATTTTAAATGTGACATGGATGCATGCATACACTATACACATTTAGTACATAAATATTGACAGTTACTCCGGGGTTCACTATCGAACTCCAGACACTTATGTAGATATAGGGGGACGTGCCTGAAGTAGAAGAGCCTTTTTGGAAAGGTAGGGCATATCAGTACAGTATGAAGAATAGGGAATGCCCTATTACTCTTGTATATTTACTTTTGGGATGACTGTATATTTTGGTATTTTTCTTATGAATAATTGTACCCTTAGCCCTACGGGGACTATTTTCTTTTTGATTATTGCACTTTTACCAGTACACTAAGTAGTCCAAACCGATATAATGCTCTGTGGCGCTCACTCTGACATAAGCTAAAATAAATAAATAATGAAGGAAAGATAACAGATAAAAGGAATCCCTCTAACCCGCCAACCAAAAGGGCGAGGCCGGTAGGGGTGTAACAGTGGTGATGATGCGGAGAGGAGGGACGGACCCGGTGATTTTCCATAAACGATGACCAATAAATCATGATAGCTTCTTTTAGAACAAAGCTCAACTTCCAGTAGCCAAAGCTCTTAGAATATAACTCCAAATTTAGCAAATGACAATCCCAAAAAGCACTTTAAGTCTAGTTTCACCTGCCACACTTTTTCACAAACATCATTTATATGCAACTAAGCAGTAGCTATTTTTATTCAATTGTATAATAATTTAAAAATAAATAAATATGCATAAATAATTATCTACGAATAATGTGATTGACAGTCAGCCTCAAAATCCCTATTAAGTAACTTATCTATGAGTAACTCACAAAAACTACTAATAAAGAAATGAATCACAAGATTTAAAACCATTGTAATTAAACCCATATCAGACTGGCCGATTGGGCCCAGAAACCGGCAAACTAATTGGTAAATCGTTCCCGTCCGGGTATTAGCCCGACTTAATTTTTAAAAAGAAATAATTTTTTATTTTATTTATAATTTCATATTAATAACCCTTAAATCTTCATTTTTTTTTCACAAGTTTTGCTTTATGTTAATTCTGATCTGATCCTTGACTCAATACCTTGAGCGGTTCAACGATCGATGCAGTGTTAATGACCTTGTTTAAAACCACTTTCCAATCACGTTCAAAGAAAACCATGGTTTCTACCATAGTCAAGGTGGCTAGAAGAACAATCACGTTTTAGCCGGTCGACACCATTATAAGACATCAGTCAGATTGTAAATGGTTCTCCTTAAATCCAACATCACATGCTAATTTCAAACCAAGTAGCACACGCACAAATCTAATCTAGCACAAATAATATCACCCTCCATAATATAATGCATAAAACCCTTTAACTGAAGCATCCTTGTGAATCACACACAAAATTTTGCCTCTTATGCTTTTATATACTAAGTCTCAAGCATTTTTTTTGAAGGAAATATTTCTTTTTATAAGTACAAATATCCTCTTATTGGAGATAAACATGTTCTAGGTATCGTCAGGTTTCTTTTACTAAACACTACCCTTGTTAGTTTTTTTTTTTTTTTAATACTGAAATTTTAGGAAAAGGGTTAGGCTCACCCACAATCCAAGGGCAGGGCAAAATCTCTCTTCCTCCTAGGTGATACCGATGTTAGGTAGGGCGAGCCGTCTATTACCCTCAGGCGTGAACCTAGGCACCCAAGAGCTAGGATGCCTCCCTCAGCGCCTTGACCAACTCCAGGATCGAACCCCCTCCCTTTGATGAGAGTGTCTGACCCCTTTGCCAGTTGAACCTAAAGACGAAGGATACCCTTGTTAGTTAAGGAAGGATATATCCTTGAACCCTGGCTTAAAGTGTTCAACCTGGATGAGCATTGTGGTGGGCTAGAGAAGATGCCCAATGGGCTTGAGAGCCCATAATTGCTTTGGGCATAATTCAACAATTTTGGACAATTTTAGGCATTAATGTTTGGGTTATTGATTGCATCTATGGTTTGATTTATGGGAAAATTACGTGTAGGTCCCAAGGACCAGAAATAAATACAATTAGGTCTCTTGAAATCACTAAATTACACAGAAGTCTTTAGAGACTTTTTTGATATTATTTGTATTAACAACAAGAAGTGCCATATTTACAACAACATTTAAACACATGACCATTTACAACAGAAAAATTCATATTTACAACAGAAAGTGTCATATTTACAACAACATTTAAACACCTGGATTTTGTTTCAAACTCAAGTTCCTAAACGTACAGAGGTCATTTATAACAGAAAAAGACTAGATTTATAACATGAAGTGCTATATTTACAACACAATTTAAAATCTGACCATTTACAACAGAAAAAATTATATTTACAATAGGAAGTGCCATATTTACCACAAAATTTAAAAACCTGGATTTTGTTTCCATACAAATAATATCAAGGGACTTTTTTTTATATATAAATTTCTATTGAGACTTTTTTGTTATTTCTCATGGTCCTTAGGACCTGACTGTAATTTTCCCTTGATTTATTCCTCCATCTTTGATCATTGTTGCCAGATTCATGGTCCTGACCCCTCGTCCTTTGGTTCAACTGGTAAAGGGGTCGGATACTCTCACCAAAGGGAGAGGGGTCGATCCTGGGGTTGCTCAAGACGCTGGGGAAGGCATCCTAGGTGATGTGAAACATTGGAAACGTTGGGAAGAGGTGGAGACATGTGTACTCTCTAATCCACTATACCATGTAGAGAGGAACTAAAGCACCCTGCCATTGGACTGTAAGTGAGTCCGACCCCTTTCCTAAAAATTTATTATCAAAAAACAAATTCATGGTCCTAACCCACTTAATGTTTGATTGTTTTGCATTAATAAAGGACCGGAGGAACTAATGCAGAAAAACCCCGCTGGGAGACTCACCC